>CM057458.1:578227500-579523333 GCA_016271365.2 Neoceratodus forsteri | reverse complement strand
CCAGAAATTGTCCTTACCAGCAGAGTGTGAATCAGAAACACCCACAGTGTTTTCTAAAAGACCAGCAAGGTTAAAAGAATAACAGAATGAGAACCGGTATTTAAAAATCAGTTATACAGAAAACATATCTTGCAGGTTAAACACAGTTCTCCTTTAACCTCTGTGAGTACACCTGAACTGGTTTGATGAAGACTGAGGGTCTGGAGATAGCAGCTCTTTCTGGCTACACCTGACCACTGCACTTGGAGTACATTCTGGTTTTTTTTCTCTTCCTGTATTTAACCTCTTCACTTTTACCTTTGGTTTTTGTGTACATTAGCCTTGTCCCTACCCGCTACCCCCGGCAGAACTTTCCCTTAGTTTCCATAACTTCTGAGCATACCTAATGGCTGATACCAATCGCTACTGATTTGTAAAGTGCTTTGAAATACAGTGTATATTAAAGGTTCTTTATGAAGCTAAATTCATTTCCTTCCTTCCTTATTTCAAAACACCCCTTTCACTGAGTGAGTTTAAACTATTTTGAGCTGGTTATTGTGTAATCACAGTATCTAAAGGAAATGTTTTTTGTTTTTTCAGAATATTTCTACTCTCTTTCATGACCTTAGCAAATCTCCTGTGACGATCTGCCTGTCTGCTAGTGGCAAAACATATCCTGTTGTTTTCAATGTTTTTACACAGCTATGTAACATTGTAATTGTCTGGTGAGCCTTAGCTGTTGTGTGAAGGCAATAATACTTATTTGAACTCACTTTCTTTCAGTACTAAATGTGACAGTCTCACTGCTCTTCTTGGTAGTGTCTCTACCACCAGTGTGCAGTAACTCATGGAGCTGCAAACCTTTCTGTTGTTCCCTGAAGCAATCAAAAATTCATGGCTTGAGGCTATCAGATGGCCCAACAAAAGTACTATATGCTTCTGTGCCGGCAACCCCATCTCAGGATTGAACTGAAGAGCCAGGTCGGTTGGCTGGAGGAGGTTGGGAGGAACTGCCATGAAGCAATGCCCCCAGCCAGGGGAGGAATGTATCCTGGTTCTGCCATCGTAGTGATCCACTCTGAAATATCCACCCTTCCATGGAGTTTAGTATCATCTGCAGATAGGTATACCTTTCCCATCACTCCCTCCTCTATGTGCTGTACATTTTGTCATTTTTAAGAGTGTGGGTCCTAGTGCTAAACTCTGAGGCACCCCACTCGTGATGTCCCTGGCTTCAGAGAATTTGCCATTTAAGGCCGTCCTCTGAGTCCCCCCACTTAGGCAGTTCATTTTGTCAGTTATTGATTACAAACTTGTAGTTTGTTTTGGGATCACTGACTGTGCTGTCAAGGCTGAGAACGCAGTTGAACAAAGTCTGTCATTTTGAATTAAACTTTAGGGAAGAGTCACACCAATGCGACCTACAGTAAGTGCACAAACAAACAGGTTGCCACCTGATTTATGGAGAAAATATTACTCGGTGCTAATCTGTAACAAATGCACTAGTGAACAAATCCCAAAAGGGATGCAGAAGTTGTATAATATGACTAACAATATTTACGATACTGAATCAACCTGCGAGCAAAAGGCAGTGCCGCACATGAGAAATGGGTGCTCTGTGATATACTCTAATAGAAAACAAAGTAATCATGGCACTCACCACACATATCCCAAATAATAGATGTCCAGAGTGGTGTGTAGTTATATTGAACACTAGTGACTATGAAAAAGAGGTTAAAAGGCAATTAAGTAGCCCAGAATTTTATTTGTCGGTTGGGAGAGACCACACTACATCCCATAAGAGGTAGGCAGCTGACTTTTTACAATGGCCATTATGTGCTCATTAATGAAAAAGAGAAGAAATACCTGACAACAGAATTTCCCTTGAAATCCCAATTTTATGAGCTTCCCAAAGTACATAAAACTTTGGAAAATCCCCCCCCACCCCCCGGTAGACCTATCACTTCGAGTATAGGTACAATAACAGAGCCTCTAGCAAAAATGGTAGACGAATGCATAAAAGGTCTGGTAGGCACACTCCCATCATACATAAAGGACACCGGTGACGTGCTTAGGGTCATTAAAGGACCTTAATGTGGAACAAAATTGTTTATTAATAACTCTAGATATAGAGTCACTGTATATAAACATACCACATGACAGTGGTTTGAAGATGCTACACCACTATTTGAATAAAAGGGATGATAATTTTAGGCCCAAAACAGAATTCTTAATTGAACTCACCAGAATTGTGCTAGAAGGAATTTTTTTGAGTTTTAGAAATGATTACTACCGGCAGATAAAGGGGACTGCTATGGGGGCAAGCTTGGCCCCCAATTATGCAAATGTATACTTGGGATTCTGTGAGGAGGGAGTAATGTGGGACAAGAACTCTAACCCCTTTTGCACAAACATTGCACTGTGGAAGCATCATATTGATGATGGTCTTTTGGTGTGGCAGGATGACAGCTGCAAACTTGCAGAATTTCTTAGGTTTTTGCACAATTCAAATCCAAATCTTAGGTTTGTGCACAAAGAGAGCAGGGAGGAAATCTCTTTCTTGGACCTTACCATTAGGATGTCAGAAACAGGTGAGATAGGGACTTCATTATACAGAAAGCCCACCGATCACAATACCATCCTCCTGGCAAGCAGCTGCCATCCCCACCACACCATACAGAACATACCAAAGAGTCAGTTTCACAGAATAAAAAGGAACTTTAGTGATGAGGTGGACCTGGCAAGAGAACTGGAGAATCATGAATGCCGTTTGAGGAGTAGGGGCTATTCAGAAAGCACTATACTTAAAGCAAGGGAGGCTTGTGATAATGTTAGCTGAGAAAGCCTCATAAAGGGCAGTGAGGAACAAAAAGTGAGAAATGAGAACAACTAGATCTGCTTTGTAACCACCTATAATGAGGAATCTGTAGCACTAGCTATTCTTGTGATAGCCAGGTAATGACTGCAGCTCTTCCAGGAGGATTTAATATATTTTCAACTAAATTTTTTTTATTGCTTGATTTTTCCCTGTCTTCCTGTCTCTCTTCATTCAAACCTCTTCCCCCAACCCCCCCCCCTCCATCTTTCTGTAACCCTGCTGGCACCTCTCACCTAGTTAAGTTAATTAACTGTATTGTCTCTTCCCAACTGCTGTTACCTCCTCTGGTTTCTCCCCGCTTACTGATTTACCTCTTTTAACTTCGGCTCTTCTCCCCTGTCTCTTCCCCTAGATGGTGGCCCCTGAACGGGTGCTCCTGAGTCCACTGTCACCACTGAGACATGGTGCCTCCTCCAGCTGCTCTCCCCATCCTTCAGGACTGCAAGAACAGTGCCAGATGTGGCCCTTCTCCAGCTTCTCTTTCTGCTTCATGGCCGCTGATTGGCTAGAACTGTTAGCCGAAGCTCCCGATTGGCTAACACTGCTAGCCCCCTCTTCAAATGAGTGCTCTGCCTTTCTGACTTGTGGCTGCAAGCTACCCTAATTTCTTTACAGCTTTTCTCTTGGGGATATTTTGACCCTCCCTCCTTCCCCCACCCGGCCTTAATTAAATATGCTTTGGCTCCTCCTCTCTTCCTATATCTTCTATTGGACACCAGTATTTGCTTGACCCTCTCTTGGATCATTATTCTCATTTGCCACTTGGAGGCCAATTATTCTTGACTGCTTCACAATGGGTAGAGACAGCGAGAGAGAAAGTAGCCAAAGCTTCCTTAAATCAAGGAGGTTATTTTCTAGACTACACTTAATTTGAATTATTACTTTTTGGACCTGTGTAAGTAACTAGTATTGATTCTGTTTTTGGGGTTGACTTTTCTTAGTTTAACTTTAATTTGCCGGGGAGGAACTGTAGCTGGGAGATATTTGCAGTCATTTGTGACTAGACCTGTTACTTAACCTCTATGAAATTGGTGTCTGAAAGGAAGGAAGGCAGTTGCTGGGGTGGAGGGTCAGAGTTGTAGTTGATTGTTTCTGGAGGCCAGCAGTCTTCCTGGAGACAGTCTGGAGACTGCGTTGCTGCCCTATTTGCAGGCACCTCTCTGGTCTGAGGGAGGAGGTTGTTCATCTCCATGCTGACCTGGCAAGGATTTGGGAAACCTGCTCCCCCCCCAGGGATCACCCTGGCCACTGCCACTACCTCAGAGGTTGCCAAGAAAGAGGAGTGGTTGGACCATGGTGGGCTCAGGGAGGGTGAGGGTGGTAGAAAAGAGGTGCATCCCTCCAGCTATGCCTCTACACAATTCATTTGCCACTCTGGCGGAGCATAGTTCCTCTATGGTGGCACCCACAGTGGAGACCAAGGAGGATGCTGAGAACCTCCACAATGGAGACCCACAGGAGGGAGGGAAAGGCCACAACAGGGGAAGGAAACAACTCCTGGTGGGGGACTCAGTGGTTAGAGGGGTAGAACTTGGGGAGGGAGGGGAAAGGGAGGTAAGGTGCCTGCCCGGTGCCATGGCTTTGAGGGACAGGAAACTAATCCTCAGGATCGTGGGAGCAGCTGCAAGGGGGAGTGAGCTGGATGTCATTATCCACCTAGGAACAAATGACCTGGCTGAGAATGGGATCGGACCAGTGCAGCAGGAGTTTGTGGAGTTGGGAGGGGCCTTAGACAAGTAACACACACGGTAACTTTCTCGGAAGTGCTAACTGTCTATGGCATGGATGAGGCTAGGGTACTTCACACCATGGGATTCAATGACTAGCTGAAAAACTGGTGCAGAGCTCAGTGATTTGGCTTCATTGTGGACTGGGGCTCCACCTGGAGGGATGCAGGCCTATACAGGCGCGATGGTCTGCATCTATCCAGGAGGGGAGCCAGGATCCTAGGTGATAGGTTTAAATGCTTCATTGGCAAGCATTTAAACTAGCCAAGGGGGGAGGCACTGAAAAGGAGAAGGGAAATCCTAGCCCCCCCAAATAAATCAGGGTAATTAATGAGGTAAACACCAAGATAGAGCAGTCGATAGGGAGAAGGGCAGGGGTAAATGGAGAAAAAAACAAAGGCAGTAAGGACAGGGATGGGACAAAAAAAAATAAAGCCATAAAAAATGGAGGGTAATGAGTACCAATGCCTGTAGTTTAGGTAAAAAGCTCCCTGAACTGGTGGCCTTGATGGAAGAGGGATGCCTAGACCTCATGGCAGTCACAGAAACATGGTACACAGAGAACCATGACTGGGATGTCAACATACCAGGTTACACAATCTACAGGAGGGACAGGGAGGGTAGAAGAGGAGGAGTAGTAATTCTCTATGTAAGGGAAGGGATCAAAGCAACAGAACTAAAGGGTAAACAAGGAGGAGAGGAGAGGAGAGGAGAGGAGAGGAGAGGAGAGGAGGCACTGTAGGTCACCCTGGAGACTGGAAATGGCACCACAATCCACACAGGGGTTGTATACAGACCCCTGTCTCGGGGGAGGAAATGGACAAGGAAATGGTAGAAGGCATCCTTGGGATGGCAGAGAAAGGGGAGATATTGCTGATGGGGGACCTGGATATGCCAAATGTTAACTGGAGCACCTTTGCTGCAGCCACATCCAAGAGCAGGGCCATTCTCGATGCCCTACAGGGGGCATGCCTCAGACAGCTAGTTTTGGAACCCACTCTGGAGGGAGCAATCTTAGACCTGGTACTCTCAAATGGGGACAGAGAGAGGATCTCTGATCTTGAAGTGGGTAGCCATCTGGGAACAAGCGACCACCGAACAGTGTGATTCATGATAAACTTAGCTGTAGAGTCAAGCCATACAAAAGTGAAGGTACTGGACTTCAGGAGGGCTGATTTTGTCAAAATGGGAGAGTGCCTTAGAAAAGCATTAGCAAACAGGCAACAAGGTGGGGTGGAGCAACAATGGGGAAACATCACAACCGCCATTACAGAGGCAACAAGCCTTTGTATGAAGCAAATAAACAAATCAAAATGAAAGAAAAAACCACTATGGTTCTCAAAAGAAGTTATGGGGAAGGTAAGGGAGAAAAAGATAGCATTCAGGAAGTATAAGGAAACACAGAAGGAGCAGGACAGAGAACTGTACCAGTTAAAGCAGAAGGAAGTGGGGAAGTCAGTCAGAATAGCAAAGGCACAAACCGATGAAAAGATAGCCAACTCGGTTAAAAGGGGGATAAAACCTTTTATTGGTACATTAGGGAGCAAAGAAAGACTAAGGCAGGGATACTGAGGCTGAATAAAGAGGAAGGTGGTTGGGCAGAGAGTGACCGTGAAAAAGCAAGGATACTGAATGAATACTTCTGCTCAGTATTCACAATGGGAAAACAGGGGGAGATACCTAATCCAGTCAACAGAAGCACTCTGGATAGAGGGGTTGATATTGGTCCTTTCACAGAAGAAAGGATTCTGAAAGAACTCTTAAAACTGAAGGTGGATAAAGCAAAGTGGCCTGATGGGATTCACCCCAGAATTCTAAAAGAACTAAGGGAAGAACTAGTAACACCACTGACTACCCTTTTTAATAAATCATGGGAGGATGGTGTGGTACCTGAGGACTGGAAGAGGGCGGATGTGATTCCTCTTCACAGAAGTGGGAGCAAGACAGAGGCAGGAAACTACAGACCTGTCAGTTTGACCTCAGTGGTAGGGAAAATGATGGAATCACTTCTGAAGGAAAGAACTGTTGAGTACCTAGAGGCCAGTGGGGCACAGGACCCAAGGTAGCATGGATTCACAGCAGGAAGGTCATGTCAGACAAATCTAATTGATTTATTTGACTGGGTGACCAAAGTAGTAGACCAGGGAGGGGCTGTGGACATGGCCTACCTAGACTTTAGCAAGGCATTTGACACAGTCCCGCACAAATGATTAATAAACAAATTAGCCAGCCTGGGAGTGGGTCCCAGGGTGATAGCCTGGGTAAAACACTGGCTGGACAACAGGACACAGCAGGTAATAGTAAATGGAGTCCACAGTGAAGAAAGGGGTGTTACTAGTGGGGTACTGCAGGGTACAGTACTGGGGTCTGTCCTTTTTAATGTCTTTATAAGTGATATTGTAGAGGGACTAGAAGGGAAAGTATGTCTCTTTGCAGATGACACAAAAATCTGCAACTGGGTTGATACCGTCTGGTTCCACCACACTCAGCCATGAACCTAGTTCTATCTTTCCCCATTTAATTAGTCACTAACCAGCTGCCATTCTGGCCCTCGGCACCTTGGCACCTTTTTTTCTACTCTCCTGCCACCTCTGAAGCAGGAGATATAGTCTTCACTGTGGGTCCATCTGTAAATAGGGACCCTCACCCAAGCACAGAAACAGTCACTGAGGGCTGAAATCAAAATAATTGTACACTTCCATGTAGGCAATAATACACATGATACCTCAACTTCTATGTATATGAAGGTTGTAAATACTGCATTAGTGTTATGTAACACATGTAGGACCTCTGTGAACAATTGAAATGTATATATTGCACTTAACATGTTGCTGTAAGATTGTTTTTTTTTTTTAATCCTGATTCTCATTTTGTATACTGCACCTTATTGTATGTATGTATATTTGTCCTTGACCACAGCAGGTCCACCTTGTAAATGAGCTTGCTCAATGGTGATCGCCTGGATAAATAAAGATTTGATTGATTGATTGATTGATACACAAGGTGGGGTGGAAAGGATGAAAAGGGACTTGGTAAGGTTGGAGAAATGGTCAAATGTATGGCAGATTCAATGCAAAGAACTGCAAAGTAATGCACCTGGGAAACAAAAACCCAGGGGAAGAGTACACAATGGGGGGGTGAGATACTGACAACAACGAAAATGGAAAGGGACCTGGAGGTAGTCATATCAGATGACCTAAAGGTGGGCCAGCAATATGAGAAGGCAGTAAGGAGGGCTGGGGGGATACTGGGATGCATAGGGAGAGGCATCACCAGTAGAAAAACAGGAAGTTGTTGGCCCTCTGTACAGACAGTTGGTAAGACCATATCTGGAGTACTGTGTACAGTTCTGGAGACCCCATCTCTGCAAATACATAGACAGGGTGGAGGCTGTCCAGAGGAGGGCAACCAAAATGGTGCAGGGTCTGCACCAGAATACATATGAAGAAATACTAAAGGAGCTTAAGATGTATATCCTCTAGGAAAGGAGGGAGAGGGGTGACATGATAGAAACTTTCAAATACTTCAAGGGAATCAACAAAGTCCAAGAGGGTAGCATCTTTCAGAAAAAGAGATGTGCAAGAACAAGGGGGCACAATTTGAAGGTAGAGGGGGGACGGCTCAGAGGTAATGTGAGGAAGTATTTCTTCACGGAGAGGGTTGTAGATGCATGGAACGGCCTTCCTGTGGAGGTCGTAGAGTCAAAAACAGTGGGGGAATTCTAGAATGCATGGGACAGACATAAGGCAATTCTAGTGGGGGTAGGAGAAAGTAGGCTGTTGGTTAACTAGGATCTGCAGCTTATCCATTAGGTAGGGAAATGAGCAGACTAGGTGGGCCAAGCAGTCCTTATCTGCCATCAAATTCTATGTTTCTCTGTTTCTAGCTCTAGCTGGCCACTCAACCTATCCTGCCTTATGCTTTTTTGCTGTTCTGACCAGTTTATTGCCTTTTCCTTAAGTGACCCACCAGACTGTAACCCACCCCCGCCATGTTACATCTGGCCTGACTCCCTCTGTGTGCTACTATATATTCCATGTCTTCTGAAGCCTGACACCGCACTCCTAGGGTTCTGGCTCCAGAGGCATTTGTACTTTCCCTTGGCATCTGCTGCCCTTGCAATTGTTCCATATAATGTCTCAGTCTGGGTATGTATATCCGTCCTCCTCCTGCTAGTCCGAGCAAGGGACATTGAGTTTAATCCTGGTCTCCCTGCCCTACCCCTAATCAGACCTTTATGACTATGACCCAGTCCTACCCCAAAAGCCAGAAGATTGCTCATATGAACATTTGAAGCCTTCGACCAAAAATGGCTGAGCAGGAAGCATGGATTGTCCAAAAGACCCCGACATCCTTTATATCTCTGAATCCTGGCTGAAGCCATCTATCAAACCACATGAGGTGGCACATCTAGGCTGTAACTGCTTTAGGAGAGATAGGCTGGGCAAAAGGGGTTGTGGTATTCTTATCTACATTCGGTCTGATCCGGATGTAATTGAACTCTCT
The DNA here is from genome assembly GCA_016271365.2 of Neoceratodus forsteri. Taxonomy (NCBI): domain Eukaryota; kingdom Metazoa; phylum Chordata; order Ceratodontiformes; family Ceratodontidae; genus Neoceratodus; species Neoceratodus forsteri. The sequence goes on along the minus strand of CM057458.1, from coordinate 579,514,243 downwards.
GATCCTGACTCTGGATCTCCAGCCGTAGAGTCCCTATTCCTCTCCCTGATACTGGGTAATGTCAAGAAGCTTACCATTGGTTGTGCCTAACTTCCACCCAACAAGACTCCCTTAGACCTCCCATGCTTCATTGCTTCCCTTACTAACCTCCCTCATCATGACCTTGTACTCTGTGGCAACTTCAATATTGACTGGCTCAGCCCCGCCACTGACAAACTGCGTTCATCACTTGCTGACTCCAACCTAGCTCAATTTGTCCAAGACCCAACTCACATCAATAACAAAACCGGCAAACATACCTTGCTTAACTGAGTGATCACTAACTGCCCCGTGAATATTAAAGCTGTGGGCGTACCTTGCGATTGTTTAACTGCTCATTCTCCAACTCTTTGCATCTGGAGGAATAACTGCCCCAACCCCCCACAAGATCTCTCTTGTCTGTGATTTGTCAAGACTTGATACTGACAACTCCATTAATGCTATATCCAACACTGACTGGGGACCTATTAAAACCCTTCCGGATATCAACCAAGTCCTGGATTTCTTTATTTCCACATTCACCAAAATTGTTGATAAACATGCTCCTCTGAAAAAATGTAGGTCCAAAGGTGTCAAGGCCCCTTGGCTCAATAAGGAATTCAAGATGCTTATGTCTTCCCGTGACCGTGCTTGGCGGACTTACAAAAAAAGCGGCTTGCCCTCTGACTGGCAACTTTACAGGCAACCCAGAAATAAATGCAAAAACTCCCTACATAAAGCAAAACTCCACCACAAGTCACTGCAAACTGAACACCTTTACAATCCTAAAGCATTCTGGAGACAGATGAATTCCTTGGTTAAAGGGAAAGCTGCTGAGCTTCCGAGTTCCCTCATTGCCCAGGGCACAACCCATACTGACCTTCCATCGATCGCTACTGGCTTCAATTAATTCTTCACTGACCCTGGCAGATATACCTTTCTCTTTATTAACTCCCCATTGCTCCCTTTTGCCTCATCCATCCCCAACAACCTAGGGGCTTGTCCCTCCTTCCACCTGAAGCTGGCCTCCACTAAGGAAGTCCAGAGGCTTCTAGCTAACTTGAAGGCTGACAGCTCACCTGGTCACGACACCCTTTGAACCAAAGTTCCTCAAACTTGGTGCATCTGCTCCTTCCTGTCAAGTACTGTCCCTGACAAGTGGAAGGTAGCGTTAGTCATACCTGTGCACATGGGGGGACCCAACTCGATAGCTGAAAACTTTAGACCGATATCTATCCTGTGCCCCTGGCTAAAATACAGGAATGTGTAGTCTATAATAATGACCTGCAGAGTTACCTGGAACACCACAATTTACTCTCCCCCTACCAGCTTAGAAACATAGACTCTGACGGCAGATAAGGACTGCTTGGCCCATCTAGTCTGCCCATTTCCCTACCTGCAGGATAGGCCGCAGATCCTAGTTAACTAACAGCCTATTTCTTCCTACTCCCCACAAGAATTGCCTTATGTCTGTCCCATGCATTCTTGAATTCTCCCACAGTTTTAGACCCAACAACCTCCTAAGGAAGGCTGTGCCATGCATCCACTACCCTCTCTGTGAAATAATACTTCCTCACATTGCCCCTGAACTGCCCCCCATCTTTAAATTGTGTCCCCTTGTTCTTGCACGTCTCTTTTTCTGAAAGATGCTACCCTCTTGGACTTTGTTGATTCCACTGAGGTACTTAAAAGTTTCTATCATGTCCCTCCTCTCCCTTCTTTCCTCAAGGGTATACATATTAAGCTCCTTTAGACTCTCCTCATATGGCTTTTCTTGCAGACCCTGCACCACTTTTGTTGCCCTTCTCTGGACTGCCTCTATCCTCTCTATGTCCTTGCGGAGATGGGGTCTCCAGAACTGGATGCAGTACTCCAGATGGGGTCGCACCAACTGTCTGTACAGAGGGATAACAACTTCCTGTTTTCTGCTGCTGATGCCTCTCCCTATGCATCCCAGTATACCCCCAGCCCTCCCTACTGCCTTCTCACATTGCTTGTGTAAGCCACCCCACCCCTGCCTTTTTATTAAAATGACAGGTGGCATGCTGTTGGCGTTGGCAGCAATACCTGGTGGGGGACCTGGGTTCAGGGAGGATGAGCTTACCTGGCACAAGGGACCTAGGTTTGGCTACTCTGCACAGGGGCACCTAAGTAAATCCAACTACAGGAAGCAATAACTGTAATGTCCAGAACCAGAATTGGAATTTTTCAGTGTGGCTTTATTTATTAACTAACTGAACATAAACAAAGCATTGCATGGTCCCCCAAAGGGCTATGTTCACTGTATGTGCAGATTAGAGGTTAACCCACGGTCCATTTGAAGAATGAACACATTACTACTGTTGTCTGGCTTTGGACCCACCAGGCACTCAGCCCGGACTTTGCATGCGCTTTGGATACATAGCCCGACTGGCCCGGCTCCCCTGCCGGCCACTTGACTGACGGTCCACTTAAAGAATTAACCCAAACTTTACTTGGAAAGACATCCCATCAAATAAGGAGGCTCCCAAACTGTGGCTCCTCACACCACTTAGAATCTGTGACTCCTAGAGAGATTTGTATTCTTACTTCCAATCGAACTTCCATCAAACAAGGAGACTCCCATCCAACAAGGAGTAATTTTCCCATCCTGTGGCTCCCCACACCACTTAGAGTCTGCGACTCCTAGAGAGATTTTCTAGTTGCGACCCACGTCTGAGTACCCACCCCATCACTGGCCAAGAGCATGAGGCAAGTAGCAAAATACAGAAGAAATCTGTAGAGGTGGACCTGGTTACTAAAGATGGGGGGTTTTCCCACCTCCAGCTCCCACAGCCCATACGCGGCCATTTCTCTGGACACACACAGAAAACTTTAGAACTTTAAAATGTAGATTGAACAGTGGATGACCTGAAGCACCCCCTCTACAGCATTACTTGAAATCCAATAAAACTTTAGACTGTTTGACTGCTCCATTTGTTCATCCTAGTAACATAGTCCTCCCAAATAGCAGTCCCCATTCATTTCCCAACTGAATAAAACAATTTGTTTGCCCCTTCAAATGGAGCCAAACACTCACCCATTCATTGCAGGTGTCCCACAGGCGAAGTACTATAACCTTTGCTGTTATACAAGAACAGACTGAATAAAACCAGGCAGCTTCCTTCCATGGTGGGAGAAGGGGATTGTCCCTGGAACCCACAGAGAACTTTTCCTCCCCCCGGAGGAAGGGGGGCACTGATACCGGGGGAGCGGTCTCCACCACTTTAAAAAAAAAGGTAAACACAGGAACACTTCCTTCTTCTTTGAAACAAACTGAAGACTGACCAACTTCCTTCTTGTTTGCTTTAGGACAAACTGAAGAATGACTTTGAAATTTCCCAAAGTTCTAAACTCACTCCCTGAGCTGTAGATTCCAATGTGGCTCATGCAGCTGCGACAGTTCTATGGTGATGTCATCTTTCAAGTCTCAGCTGTGACTGAGGACAGAGTGAGACAGTGTGAAACCCATTTAACTGGAGTTTCACAAGCTGCCTTCCCTGCCTATCACTAGGTCTTACTGGGATTCTAGTAACCCCGGGTAACAAAGGGGTTACACTTGCTAACCTTAAGGTCATCTGATATGATTACCCCCAGGTCCCTTTCCTTTTTTGTTGTTGTTATTACCTCCCCCCATTGTGTATTCTTCCCCAGGGTTCTTGTTTCCCAGGTGCATTATTTTGCACTTCTTTGCATTGAATCCTAGCTGACATTCTTCTGACCATTTCTCCAACCTTGCCAAGCCCCTTCTCATCCTTTCCACGCCTCCTTGTGTATCAACCCTGTTGCAAATCTTTGTGTCATCTGCAAAGAGGCATACTTTTCCTTCCAGTCCCTCTGCAATGTCACTTATGAAGACTTTAAAAAGGACTGGACCCAATACTGAACCCTGCGGTACCCCACTAGTAACCCCTCTTTCTTCAGAGTGGACTCCATTTACAATTACCTTCTGTGTCCTGTTGTCCAGCCAATGTTTTACCAAGGCTACCACCCTGGGACCCACTCCTAGGTTGGTTAATTTGACTATTAATCTTTTGTGTGGGACTGTGTCAAATGCCTTGCTAAAGTCTTGGTATGCCATGTCCACAGCCCCTCTCTGGTCTACTACTTTGGTCACCCTGTCAAAGAAATCAATTAGATTCGTCTGACATGACCGTCACGCTGTGAACCCATGCTGCATTGGGTCCTGTGCCCCACTGGCCTCTAGGTACTCAACTATTCTTTCCTTCAGAAGTGACTCCCTCACTTTCCCTACCACAGAGGTCAGACTGACAGGTCTGTAGTTTCCTGCCTCTGTCTTGGTTCCACTTTTGTGAAGAGGAATCACATCCACCTTCCTCCAGTCCTCGGGTACCACACCATCCTCCCATGATTTATTAAAAAGAGTAGCCAGTGGTTTCACTAGTTCCCCCCTTAATTCTTTTAGAATTCTGGGGTGAATTCCATCAGGTCCCATTGCTTTGTCCACCTTCAGTTTTAGGAGTTCTTGCAGAACCCTTTCTTCTGTGATAGGACTGGGATCGACCCCCCTATCAAGAGTGCTTCTGTTAAATGGATTAGGCACTTCCCCCTCCTCTTTTGTGACTACTGAGCAGAAATATTCGTTCAGTATCCCTGCTTTTTCACTGTCCCCCTCTGCCCACCCACCGTTCATTCTATTCAGCCTCACTGTCCCTCCCTTTGTCTTTCTACGCTCGCTGATGCACCTATACTATAGTTACAGACCATATGATTCAAAAAGAATCCTAGCACCCACACAGCCTTGATTAAAGTAACCACAGACATTTTCCAGGCCATGGACCAAGGTTTTGTCATGGATTCTATCTTTGTTGACCTGACAAAAGCATTCGACCTAGTGAATCATGGTCTTCTGCTACAATGACTTCTCGAACATGGTCTTGATAATAGTGCCCTTGGTTGGGTCCACAGCTATCTGTCCTGTCGCTCACAAAAGATTAAGTGGGCTGGTGCCCTCTCTAGCCTTAAACCCATAAGACATGGGGTGCCACAAGGCTCTATTCTTGGGCCAGTCTTGTTCTCCCTGTTTATCAACGATTTGCTTAGCAACTGTGGTAGTGCATCTGTGCACCTCTATGCAGACTATGCTGTTATATACCGCTCCTCTCCTGATGTTAATCAAATAAACAGTGACCTTGTCTCTGACTTCTCTGCCCTTGAAGGTTGGTTCAAGTGTACCCATCTCATCCTTAACACAACAAAAAATAAAAATCTGCTATTCTCGCACCCATCCTCCTCTCCTAGAACCCTCCCATCACTTAGTAATACATCCCTGAATGGGGATGACCTTGAATCTGTCCATACCTTTAAATACCTGGGCATCACCCTCGATTCCTTATTTTCCTTTAATATCCATGCCTCCACTATAGTTAAATCCCTGAACCAAAAATTAGGTCTCCTCTATCATATCTGTCCCTTCCTCACCTCTGCCTCTTGCTTTAAAATTGCTTCCTCTTTCCTCCTCCCTCTCCTAACCGATGGTGCTCTTCTATTACTATAAACCAAAGTCACTACTCTGTTTCTCCTGGCTCAAGCATATCATAGAGTAGGTAGGCTTGCTCTGGGGCTTAACATCCGTCACCATCACTGTGACATCCTGTCTGCTTTAGACTGGCTACCATATGAGTCTAAACTGAGGTGTACCATCCTGAGTCTCCTGCATAAGTTGGTCCATAAATGTACCCTTCCCTGCCTCAGTGAGATTGTTTGCCATAGACAAGCCCCTCAAGCTCTCAGATCTGCCTCCCACCCCTTCTCATATGACCAAATCTGCGACTAGCTACTGCCCATAAGTCCTTCACTTTTGCAGCAGTGTATGATTGGAACTCCTTTCCTCCTTCCGTCTTATCTTGCCTCACACTGCCCACGTTCCTGTCCAGTTTGCTTGCCTCTCTCTTGCTGCTGCTGCTACGTGCTCCTGCATTAGGTGATGCGTAACATACTCCTACCCTGCTGTTATTCCCTCCATCTCTTCCTGTCTGACTCCCTACTCATGCTTCACTCACTGCCTTCCTCACTGATCAACCTTTTGTACCTTTCTGCACTTGATCTCATTGTTTGACTTTTGCTAGTTTTTGTATAACTGTAATATTTTAGATGCCTAGCCTGTTATTTGTTATACATGTTGCTACAATTACTGTATTTTGCTGTGCTTTACTATGATATATTTTTGCTACTGTAATTATCCCTCTGTGATATTGCACTATATTGAAATTATCTGTCTGAGATTTTGATCTGTATTGTACTTCTTATGTTGCTCTTCCAGGTCGTCCCTGAAAAAGGGACTGCTGTTGTCTCAGTGGACTTACCTAGTTACCAAAATTCAAATAAAAAAAATAAAAACAATGTGCGGCCGGGTGCAATAAGAGAGATAGTTATGAAGAACTGGCATGTGCTTGGGGCTGACCCAAGGCTGGCCACTATACTCCCCAGAGTGGCATATAGGAGGGCAAGCAATTTAAGGGACATCCTGGTTAGTTCAGTATCAGAAATTGAAAACCAAGGAGCTGGTTACCACCACTACCTCTTGGTTGCAGAAAATGTGGAAATTGTACATTTTGTCAGGATGCACATGAACGCAGTATGTTCTTGAACCAGTGGCTTAGTAGGTAGCACACTCGCCTCTGAGGCTGAGAGATCAGAGGGCTGTGGGTTCAGTTCCAAAATCTGGCACTTGGGTTAATATCCCAGTACTGACACTGTAGTGCAGCAAGAGAGGGGTGCTGCACTTCTGAGGTGCCATCTTTCGGATGAGACGTTAAACCGAGGTCCCATCTGCCTGGATTGGTAGTAGTTCAGGTGGATGTTAAAGATCCCAAGGCACTTATCGAAAAGAGTAGGGGTAGTTTTATTGATAGAAAACATAACATCACAAGAATCCATACAAACATAAAAGATATCTTATATAATAACTAGTACTTCTTTTGTATCCTTTTATACAACACAGTGCAAAAAACAAAGACAAAACAATAGTTACTTAATGTATCATAGAAAAATAAAGTCTTTCCAAAGTAAATCAACTTTTGATTTGGAAAATTTACTTAGATCTCTGGTTTTGACAGAAAGTAAACCTGTTTCAATTTGCATAAATAAAGTGTTCATATCACATTTAATTGTTCAAAGATAAATTGACATCTGGCTTGCCACAGGTAATATTGAACAAAAAGCAAAAACATTTAAAGTACTCTATTATAATGTCTCCAAGATCCAGTATAATTACCTAAAACTATAGTTTGATATGAGACATTACCCAAAAATGGGAGATTCCAATGAATGGCAGGCTTGCCAAAAGTTTTGACTAGAAGGACAGGAAACAAAAAAATGAACCATGGATTCTTCACAGTTGATACATGTGTTTCAGAACAAAATCTTTCAGTAGTGGGTTTGTATTTTAAATTGCCTCAACTCCTAATTTCCCTTGTATTGATAACTAGACAATATCCCAAATGAAAGGAGGTATTCTGAAATCAGTCAATTTCTTAAGGCATAAATCATCTGTGTAGGTATACATTCTGGGAAACAGGGGAATACATTTCTGTACGTCAAATACTACTTAAATTATAAAAGGTTTTCTCTAAAAAGTAAGCAAGTTTGGAAATGATATCTTCCATTGTTGTAACTTCTTAAATGTAAAACTCCATATGACGTATAAAAGTGCTTACCACATATTCTAGGGGAAACAAAGACCATTTATCTAAATAGACAGACCACAAAGATTTGGACCATTTTGCCAAGTCTTAGTGACATCAAACCATAAGTAAGAAAAAGAATCAAATAAAATATGGAATGGTAAAACAATAGGGTTAATCATTCCCAGGCCTCCTTTGTTAAGTGGAAGATACGTTATGTCCCTACGACTGGGTTTAATCTATTACCCCATAACATTTGGAAAAAAATACTTAATAGTCTTGTCTCTAAACTAATAGGGGTGGAAACACATAACTTAAATATAAAAATTGGTAATATGAATTTCTTTATAATAATAACCTCTTCTTTTCCAATTTCCATCCTTTCCACCTGTGAATTTTAAATTCTCCAATGTATAACTGTTTCTCCCAATTGTATGTAGCTAAATCACCATTTCCGAACCAGATTCCAAAAATCTTACGGTGTGATGATTCTACAGGGATATTAGCAATATTAGTGGGGTCTGAATTTGTAGGTTGTAAAATAAAATACTCTTCCCATATTTATTTGAGCCCCGACATTGCCTCAAAACATGAAAAGGTATATAATGCTTTTTGCAATGAGGGTATATCTCTTAAGAGTAGAGTAATATCATCTGCATATGCAGTCAGCTTTTCCATTGGTAAATCAGGGAAGGGTTAAACCTATAATATGTGTATCCCAAACAATTTGTCTAATAACAGGATCCAGAGCAAAAGAATAGAAAGGGACTTAAAGGGCAACCCTGCGGACTCAATTGAAATAGGTACTTCTTTTCCAAATAAAGTATTAACCATGGGAATACAGTGAGCCATTCCATATAAGGTTGATATCCATTGTACAAAAGGAGGTGGAATTCCATATCTCACTAGTACTGAAAATAGATAGTGATGATTAACTCGGTCGAAAGCTTTGGTTTGATCTAGGGCAACAATGTACCCTGAAATCTGTTTATTACTTAACTCAAATAATTCTCTTAAAAGATATAAATTATGTTGAATTTTCCTATTAGGGATGGCACATGTTTGGGCTGGGTGAATAAGTTTTTCAGCTACTAATAATAATCTGTTATTCAAAATTTTTGTCAATATTTTATAATCGCTGTTTAATAAACTTAAAGGCCTCCAGTTTGTTATTAAGGCTTTATCACCTGATTTATATAAATAAAATAACAGCGAGGTATTGAAACCTAACAAGTCACTAGAAGTAAACAGCAAAAATTAAATATTTTAGGTAAAAAGTGTATCATATATGATAGAAAGAGTTTGTAAAATTCATTGGGTAGTCCATCCCATCCTGGTGCCGTATCCTTACTTAATTGTTTAATAGCAAATTCGACTTCTTGTGGTGTGATAGGTTGTATCAACGGAATCAGTTCAGATTTAGTCAATTCAGGCACAGGGCCGAAGAAAGAAAAACCAGAGGCCTGAAATCCTCTGAACTCTTAAAAGATGCTTCTACATGTTCCTGAACTGTAGCTAGTATCTCCATGTCATTTGTGCATATAACCTCAGTAGCTGTTTTTAATTGAGTCATAGAGTAGTTTCTAGTCTGAATTTACATGCTGTAAAAGGTCCGAGGCTGGGGTAGTTTAACCCCAAATTTAAACTCTAGTTCTAGTGATTTAGCCCTGTCATATTGATATTCTTTCATTACGTTCCTTCAAATTTTGATTTGGGAAAGTAATCCTTGATTGTTTTTAAATCAAATGACATCAGTTATATAATTGATTTCGGTGAGCAAATAGTTAATATATTTAGAATTAGCTGTAGATTTTCCAAAAGAGACAAATAATTTTTAATTCTTGTTTTGTGTCTATCCACCATTGTAAGCGGGTTTGAATATACACAATATACAGAATCCCTATATGTAAATAAAAGTTCCGTTTGGTTTTGAAAAGATAAATTATCGAATAAAGATATATTAAGTCTCCAGCGATAGTATTTAGAATAAAGTTTTGGTGGGATGAATTGCAAGGAAAATGAGCAAAATAAAATGTTATGATCTGAAAATTCCGTAGGTTGTGAATAACACACAGTAGGGTGTAGATGTGTAGAAAAAAGAAACATATCTATTCTAGTAGCATAAATGAATCTATGATATGTAGCTCCGGGATCATTAGGATGTAGTTTGCGAAAAGCATCCTGCATATTTGAAACTGCTAAAGATTGTTTTAAAGCGTTGGAATCACAATATATTTTCTTTTGTTTGCTTGTAGATACAGGGTGTCTAAAGAACAATTAAAATCCCTCCCAAATAACATGTAGTTTAGTGAAAAGAAAGGGTTTAATTTCACCAAATAGTTCCACCCTAGCAGATTTAATTTGTGGAGCATAAATATTGATCAATCTAAAGAAAATCTTTAATTGAACAATCTAGAATTAAAGTTCTGCCAGGACATAAGTCTATCAAACGGAAAACATGGACATTAGTGATTTTAAATAAAATACCAATCCCATCTGCAAGTCCTGTACTGAAGGACCAGAAAGAGGGGCCCCAGTACCATCGTTTCTTTAATGTCTCTACCTCTTTAAGTGATGAGATATGACACTCCTGCAAAAAATGACATCCACAGGAAGAGTTGATAAATGCGATAGGACAGAGATTTGTTTCTTATATGTTTGTAAACTTCTAACGTTAAGTGATAAAAGTTGAAGTGCTGACATCAAATATTTCAAATTCAGCTAATACCCCCCTTTGAATTATTGCTTGCTTTCCTTTTTTTTCCTTTTTTTCTTTTTTTTTCTTTCAGTATCTCTATCAACTTTCCTTCCTCATCCTCAGTGATCATCTCAGATCTGTGTGATGTGTTTGATTCTAAATCGGAGTCTTCCAGATCTTCTTGCAGTGGTAAAAAAATATTAGATGTTGGTAGGGGGTCAGGAACCAACATTTTTAAAGCTGATCTAGTGACCCTTTTCCCTTTCATGGTTTCAAAATCTTTTTTGGGGGGTGGCATGCTGACTTTATCTATTCCAGACTCATCTGTAGGAGCCAGTGATGATTTAGGAACCTGGTCAGCTTTTGTCAGAGGGATCATTAACGGCTCTGTGTCTGCAGAAGGCCCCGGCCTATGGGTTTTGTCCTGTGCTTGAATTACTAATTCCTCATGATTCCAACCTCTGTTTTATTACGCTTGCCCATGGGCATTGGTGGAAGGCATGCCCTTTCTCATCGCAGAGGTTGCACTGGAATATATTCTGACATAAATCTACGAATGACCAAAACCTCCGTGATAGTGGACATTTCATCATATCACAGGAACTGCTAATATGAGACCGTGATCCACATTTGTAACAGGCCCTAGGTTGGCCGTTGTAAAACATACACCCTATCTTTCCCAAAAAAACTGTTAGGAAGATGGATTACTTCTGAGTTGACTTGAAATAATTTTACTTTAAACTTCCAACTCCCTGTCCAGATACCCTCTAGGTCTAGTAAGGGCTCAGGGGGCGAAATGTCGCATCTTTTGTATCCAGTGATAGATGTCACTGACATTCACCCTTCATTCCTAAACATTACAGTGACGTACCTAATCTGTGGTCTAGTTAAAGGGATGGCTAAAAGGCAACCATAAAGGTGTGTTTTTCAGATTTGAATATTTTTCCCAAAACTTTTCCAAACTATGATTTGTTCTAAAACTGATGTCAAAAGAATCTTCTCCGGACACGTGAATAAGAGCAAAAAATCAGATGGAGAAAAAACATAGTATTCTTCAATAAAGCATTCACAATGTAATACCTATCAGGGTGAATATCTAAGCCTCCTCTATATCTTAGCCTCACAGCATTTCTCCTGGGAGCCTGCTCAAGCTTTGCTTGAATAGATCTGCCATGGAAACACGCTTTAGGAGGCACATTTTCTCTGTGTTTGAGGTATCATTGGCACTTGTTTTTGTATGCAGTTTCACTCCTTCCCCTTCTAAAGGAACCTTGGAGCTACTAGTAGCTGCCTTGTCCTGCAATAACTGGTGTACACCTTTAACAGTATTTTTAGTAGCGCTGCTACCTGAGCTCAGGGTGATGGCATGCTGTGGTGAGGTATAGGCGACCGGCTTCCATTCTGGATTAGGTGTCCAACTGCCTGACTCGCTCTGGATCCATCCTGCATGGAGAAGCGAATCCTCCTCTGACCAGTCTATAACGTCCGATACTTGGGACTGCAGTTTAAACTGTCTTTTCACCATTTGCGAAGCTGTCGGCGTCGGGTTAGGCCTCCCAATGTCCTGTAACAACGACGGACTGTTCACGGGTGCATCCGGAAATGTGCTATTCCCACTATCTTCCGTGTGGAAAACCGCAGTTTCCGCGGCAAAGGTTCCTGTACCAAAAGATCGATTCCGAGTGTCAAAATTGCCAGAATTACCATCTTGCGGGGCTTCTTCCATAGCTTCTGGCTCCGGAAAATTCACATCCACTCCCGGTGTATCTTTCAGCCGCTCCGTAGAAATGGTAACATCCATTACATTTACTTCAGGAATTAAAGCACTTGCCGCTTGTAGCCTCCTGTTTGCATGCTCACAAGCCTGCAATGCTCCCTGAAACAAATCGATTTCTCTTTCCGGCATTAGTTGGGACTGTGTGTCAAACTCCTGCGAAGCTGCAGGCAGAGCTCCTGCCTGTACGTCCTCCTCCATCGCTGCTCCTGCTCAGACTGCAAAGAGTAGGGGAATTTCCCCGGTGTCCTGGCCAAGTTTCCCTAATTTCACTAAAAAATACCACCAACAGCTTAATCTGGTTCAAGGTCATCTGGCTTTCATCTGTATCCCCCTCCCCCGGGTCGTGCCTGAAAATAGGCAGGATTTGTCTAGTGCACGTACCCAATCAACAAAAACTAAATAAAATAAATAAATAAAAAGATGTGTGACATCAAGCAGTTCATTAATTGTAATACAACTTACGTTGTATACATGGTAATTTGTACATGCGAGGCCTACTACGTAGGCAAAATGAAAAGGAAATGGAAAGAGAGGATGGGCGATCATTTGAGAGCAATAAGGAATGACAACTTGGAGTATGCATTAGCAGTATATATGAATAGAGTGGGGGAAAAAATGACCATGTTCTGAAATTTATTGGCTTGGAACATGTCACACTTGGCCTGAGGGGAGGTGACAGGGATGGACTGCTGAGTATGAGAGAAAATTACTGGATCTATACTCTTGGGGTTATACTGGCAATGGGCTGAATGATCATATAGAGATAAAGCCCTTCCTAAAAAACAGATGATAATACTGTATGTGTCTGGTTTGTGACAGTCTCTGCTATATTTTTTTGTTCTAGGTATCTAAGGAGAAGAGCATAATTGTTTTTGAAGTGGCAGTTTCCATTCCTCTACATACACATCTTTCTAGCTCCATATACCAGAATACCTTTTATGAGAAACTGTTTCTGGATACATTTGCAACCCCTTATGTCCCTTGCACCAGCATCACTGGAGTGTGCTAAGCTACATTGGTATTAGTAAAGGACCTCCTATTTCAGGTTTTCACTACACGTTTTTATAGAAGGATGTACTTTGATTATACGTCCCCCCCCCTCAGCCCCCAAGGAAAAAAGCACATGGTACTTCATTTATTTGACTTTTTTGAGCTAATTATAGCAGTCCTTTATCCCCAGTCTTATCTCAGATACGTAAATGTGATTATAAGTGTTTCGCCTGGTTTGCAGTTGTTGCTTCCAAGTCCTCTGTTGCAACCTGTGGCATCACACATACATTTCTAACAGGCTTTCCTATTTCCCCTATCTGCCCTTTATTTATTTCTAAATAATATAGCCTATAAGCAGTGTGGGGTAGTAACTAGTTACTTGTAACTAGTAACTGTGATCTGATTACTTTTCTAGGTAACTAATAATAGTAATTGATCACTTTTAAAATAAAGTAATAAGTAGCTGTAATGACATTACTTTCCCTTAAAAGTAACTAGTTACTGTAATATAAATAGTAATATAAATATAATAACAGATGGGCATCCGTCTGTTATGGTTGCTGTACTCCATCAAGGGGTTCCTGTGACTTCATAAACCTCAAGAGTGAAGCTTAAGAGGTTTATGACATCACAGACATTTGGAGATTGTGCAGATGTCATTTGATATTCAGGTTTCAGTGTAAACAAATGCTGCTCAGCTGACAGCATGCTCAATTTCTTACAACACCAGGCTAAAAAACCTGCCTTCTGATAAGCACTGCATGAGCACCCAGCAGCTTCACCTTGCACATTGAATGCAAGTTGCCTACCATTTTTTGCCTTTTTTCACAATAAAAGGTTTAGGCAACATTTCATGGCTGTGAGGTGCCATTTTTTGTAGCCATGCTGATATTCAGGTTTGAGTAGTCGCAGTGTCTCAGTATTATGAGCTGCCAGAGGTATGGGGTGGTGTAAACCTGTGGCACAACAACTGGAGCAAAGACATGCAGCCTTGTAACATTTAGCCTAGGAATTTTGACCTAATACTGGTTTGCCCTACAAGATCTTTGCTCTAACACAGTGGCTAAGACTACAAGGTAGCCTCATTTATCGCACCACTGCTTTCTGCACGGTTACAGGCTTACTGCCTTTGGGTGTTGCGGTTGTTTTTGCCAGTTGTCTCATTACAGAAAATGTTGTCAGGCTGAATGGCTCTGGTGAAGTGTCCTTGTGCTGGGTGTCCTTGTACCAATTGTTGCAGATGCAGTGTAAATCACTGGCCCCTCTAGTTGAGTATTCTTTAATCTGTAGAAAATGAAAATGAGTGTGCACGCATAGCTTTCACCTTTCAGCCTTCTTACTAGGTCCTGGTATTTAATCCCCACTTAAGAACTCCTCAGCATATTCACTTCTACTCTGCCTTTTCATACCTATCATCACCATTTCATTTTCCAGATTCTATTCTTACCTTAATTATTATCATTTTATAATAACTGGCTAGTGGTTTTTCCCTAAGGGAAACCAGGTTATAATTTGCCATTATAAACCACGGATTATAACGGTGAACATGCACTGGCTTTCCCTTGGTCAACACACACGTTAGCCACAGCTCTTCTGGCCCTCTCTGCCTTTCTGTAGTGCTGCACGCCTGCACATTTCACTGTGACTGGCACCCGGCGGTATGTTAACTTAAAAAAAAAAGTAAATATTGTAACTGGCCTATGTCTACTATAATGTCTAAGCTGTAAAAAAGGGGGAAACCAAATGCTTCAGCAATTAAACTCCAACAGTGGACTGCGCTGAAACCCTGGGATGGCGGCTGCACAGGGATGTGGCTTTATTTTATATAATTGCTGTGGCAAAAAAATACTCCCCAGCAATTATATAAAATAAAACATGGGTGGTGTGTTTAACTCAAGATTTTACACACACCCTCGGTGTTGAATGCTTAAATAAACCCCTCAAGCTTCGCTCTCGGGATTTATGTGGCATCCAATACCTCAGGTGTGTGAAAAATCTCGTTAAACACACCAACCCATGTATTATTCTATATTTCTCCTACAGCCTCCCCGTTTTCTTTCCTCACATATATTTCTCTTATTTTCCTAACCTGCTTTTTTCTCTTTTAGATAATTTCTGAAAAAGACCTATGATTGAAACATCGATTCTAACTCAGTTTTCTATTTTCAGCATACATTTAATATTACCATTTTGTTCTATATCTGTAACGTGCTGTGCAAACAAAAGTCAGAAAACATCATCTTATTTTTCGGTTTATTATTAAATATATCATTTTGCAACATTTGATATACTAATTATACTACTAGTGCTCCGCTACATGGTAACACTAAGAATCGTTATAGAAATTGATGAAATTTGTCTGCGGAGGCAACAGATTGGCCAGTTCATGTACAATTTATAGATAGCTTGCTACACACATGCATGTCATCAGTCGTGGCCCTCTACAGTAGCCATTGTGAACCCTGAGGGAATAGGGGCCAGAATAGCTGTTGTAGGAAAAAAGGCAAGTAGTCCATCTGCAGGCTCAGGACCTATTTCCATCAACACCACATGTGTCAAACTGCCACAGCAGGCCACTTAATTGTCCATCCACCAACCTGCCATGTCTGTCACTATCATCTGCCCCATCACAAATAAAATCCTTACTGAAGGGGTATGTACTGGAATGCAACAAGTGTTTTGTGTTCTGTGATAATTCAATTGTAAGTGACAATGTCTGACTTCAGTTGTGGCACGATGGCAGTGGCATAATAGTCAAGGCAGATTTAGTTATAATTATAACTGTATCTCAGTGGCAAGACAAGGTTCAGCTGTGGGACATGTTGGGGTAAGCAGGTGTGTGCTGTTGGAATTTATTGTATGTAATGTGGGGTGGATCTGTGTCTGGCAATGGCAAAGTTAAGATTCAGGCTGCTGTGGGGAAATGAGAAAAGATCACCAAGGTGAGGAAGGGCAGTAGATCTGCAGGGTGCATGTATGTGAGTGTAGAGGGAGCCATGTGAGGGTGGGATTTTATTATAGAAATTTAAAGGGGTAGTTGTGGCTCTTGAATAGTCAGGAGGAAAATACAGGCTAGATGTGGGAAAAATTGTCAAGTGCAAAAGATGCAACAGGATGTGTGTAGCAGTGAGGTAAGGGTGGGATGTAAAGGGGTAGTTGTGGTTGGCATTGTCAGAGGTGGTGGCGGCTGAGGGAGCAGATACTGATGGGGTCAGGGCAGACACAAATCGGCTGACAAAACAGCATACTAAATTGCAAAAAAAAAGGATATACAACTGTATAGAAAAGATCTCAAGGGCAGTGGCAGTAGATGCAGGGTGTTTATTGAAGGGTGAGTGTAGGTGTTATGGAAATGAAAAAGGTCAGGGACAGCAATGGCTGGCAAAGCAAGGATTCAGCTGTGGGGGAAAAAGACTGTGGAGGGCAGCAGTAGATGCAGGGTGTGTTTTTTTTTCCCAACTCTATTTATGCTTCCTACTTACTGACCCTATAGTTCTTTCTTCAGCATGAACCACTGGGCATGGCGTTCTCCCACTCTGCCTGAGATCCTCAGGTCCAACCTCTGTCCTGGGGTGCTATCATGCCTCATCCCAACCTACCAGCCCCCTGTCTCTGAGTTCTCCGAGGTGGGACCACCAACTCCTCCGGCACTCTATCTAGAATCTAGATGACGGCTGGAGTGAGGGTGAGAGCCATATCTGGTAGTGAGTGTGGGTGCTGTCCTTGGGGTCCTGCATTCGCCTACGCAAGTGCCAGGGCTTTTTCCACTTTTTCATTTCCTTGGGGGTGCGGACATGTAGTGATGTCCAGCACATGACAGACGCACCCCTGCCCCAATGTACAGGATGTCTGCTGACATTCTCCCTATCCCATGTACATGCCCCCATTAGTTATGATGTCCCCAGTCTCCACTGGGAGCTGCCAGTACTGTGGGGTGCACCACCCTCCCTTCCCAGGAGAGGAAAGCTGTCCTCTGGACACTCAATTCTCTCCTCCCCAGCTGACCCCCCGGTGACCTGAGTCTTCTCTTGAACCTGATTCGCTAGCATGGAGCAAGCAGTGGCATCCAACGCCTCAACCCTCAGTGCCACAGGGCAGGCACAGGGTGTCTGTTTGAGTGTTTTTTTTAATAGAGCTCTTATTTATGGAAATGTAAAGGGACTGCTGTGGCTGGCAATGTCAGATGGGTACTGTGTTATAAATTAACATATTAATTGTCCTTAGAATCTGTTTTAGTTCTTTTATACACTTCTTGCACTTCTTGGGGTTTCTTGAGCACATAGCTATGTTCAATGAGTAAATACAACCAAGTTATCAAATGTAATATAAAGTAATATGCATTACAGTTACAGTTACTAATTACTTTTTATATAAAAGTAATAAGTAACTGTACCTGATTACATTTATATAAAAGTAACTACTAACTGTAACTGATTACTTTTTAAAAATAACTTACCCAACACTGCCTATAAGGGAGCATGCCTCCCAGGGGAGCTAATATGAATATTTAAGACGCACACTAAGTACTCAAAATAAAGAAAAAGGCATGTATTGAATAATTAACACCAGGAGGACATTGTTTTTAATGCCATTTAGATGTAGGTTATACACAGTATAATGGTTAACTGGTTTTAAAAGCACTTATATGTATGGTTTGCACTTTAATTGTTTTGTACGTGTTAAGCACTTTAGTAATTAGCCTGCTATAAAAGGCAACCTACTCCACAGGGCATTATCTTTGTCAAAGTCCTTGATACGGTGAAATGTAAGAAGCTTTTTTGCACTCCATGTTCTGTACCCAGAAGGAACTTTTACTTCTTATTCACCAGTAAATGCTGAGTAGGAGTATTTATTCTTTCTGTAACATCTATGTTTGTCCAATAAAAGGTATCAAACCAATTGCTTCTGGATCTGTTCTTACAAGGACCAATATGGCAAAAACTGAATCTGTATGTCACCAGTAAATGGACATTTTCTGCAAAGCATTGCAATCGTCTGGACATTTGTTGTTTGGGGATATGTGTGGTGAGTTCTGTAATTACTTTATTTACTGAATCAACTTGGTTCCACCATTTAGAAAAACAGTACTAGGACAAAGAGCTTTCTCGGTCAGATCATCAAAACAGTGGAAAGATTCAATAAATGCACTTTGGGACTATATAGCTGATCATTTTTATTTCTTTGTTTATTTATTTATTGAATTTTGGTAACCAGGTAGGTTCACTGAGACAAGCTGTCCCTTTTTCAGGAGCAACCCAGAATTAATCACATAGAATACAAACATGAATTACATATGGTGCATTGGTAAATGACAAAATACAAAATGGCATGGAATACATAGACAGTATATAGAGAATAATGGATAGGTAAGTGTATGTTATTGAGTTTTTTCACACCCCCGAGGTATGTGATGACCCATAAACCTCGAGAGCGAAGCTCAAGAGGTTTATGTGGTCATCACACACTGAGGGTGTGTGATAAAAATCCATGATATCTAACTTACTTATCCTTTATTTTTTATAATTGCTGGTGTGGAGGTTTAGACTGTATTTCTAACAGCTTAAAAGAAAAATATGTTTTTTAGCTTGTGTGCAGTTTTATTTTTGAAGAAATTGAACTGTACATGAATAAAACAATTGAAAACACTGCAGTTGAAATACTTTTTGCAAAACAGTGGAATGCAACAGTTTTAAAGTCTTTTCTTTGGGGAATGTCATATCAACTGGATTTCGGGTTACTATGAAGTGCCATATCAATCAGATTTCGGGCTATTATTGCCTTTGGAGCATTATAACCTGAAATCCAGTTGATATGCATTTTTAACAAAACAGTAATCCGGTTGATATTTATGGTCACCAGTAATTATATATATTTAATATTAATTACATACAGTGCATAAGAAAAGGACAAAATACAGCGAATACAATGAATTTGCATTCCAGAAGAAAAAGTTTGTGCAACAGGTGCTTATAGAAAAATGTAAAGAGTTTACTGCTTTATACCAATGCCTTTTATAGTAGCTTCTGAATACTGCATTCATTGCTTCATGTGATAATATGCTTATGTACACATTTTGCACTCTCTTTGTCTTTGACTGGGATACCTTTGAAAACAGGCATTTTATATTGAGTAGGTCTTCCTGTTGAATAAATGAACAAATAATCAAATAAATAAATGACTACAGTAAATTAAAAACAAAATAACCATGGTGGGATCTGAACCTGGATCTCCTTGTTTACCAGCCTGTGCTCAAACAGGACTACACTGCCTCCACTGTACTTAACCAAGGAGTCATTTTGACTCTTTAGGACAAGGACCTTTGAAATTACTTAAAAATGGAAGCAGAGTAACTAATTTTAATGGTAAGGTTTCTGAGAGGCAGCTTCCTGGATACAAATAATCAAAGCATCACATATGTTATTAATTCACACTACATTGTTACATTAATGGGAGAAAGAACAATGATTATGACAATGCTGTGTTCATAGACAACAAAAATACAGTATGCTGTTAATTGCCTCTGGATTCATCAGGAGTTGCTCAATAGCAGGGACCCACTGGAGAAAGTATGACAAGTCTACAAGCAGTAACATAGAATGTCAAGAGGCATTTTTTTCTTACCCAACTGATGTTAACCTTCTGAAAGTGCAGATACAGTGCAGACCATGCAAGTACCATTCCCATAAGCATCAAACACAGCAATACTACTTTGTGGCTCACTTGCCTAATTCATTTTTCTAATGCTTCTTGCTTTTTTCCCATGGGTAAATTACAGGGTGCCCCAAACTGTCATCACATCAACACAATTCAGAACGGGTGCACGCTTGTGTATGCACAGCCTGACTGCTGACATTTTGGCATCAAACCATGTCTTTCTCAATGCTGTATCCATGTTTTACTTTTTCTTTACATTTTGTAATTATCTTATCATGATATCAGAACTATATCACAATAATACTCAAATAAAAGCAAAATTTTTCTTGCCGCTATTGCTGTTTATGCCCCATTGTCTCTCGTTGGCCTCCATCTGCTCAGCCACCCCAGCCCCATCACCCTGGCATCTCTCAGGACTTACCTTTGCCTCCATAGTTCCCCCAGAGCTCGACCCCATCCTAAACAACAGGGTAAATACATGCTCTTTTCCCACCCATCTAAACAAAATGTCAGCAGTCATAATAAAAAATTGGGTAAGCAAGTCATGATAAACAAACACCTTGTACACCTACTGTATATAAGCATATGCACAGGACCCTTTGAGAACCAGAGATGAAATAATACAGTTGGATATTAATCCATGCATCCTGGGTCTCTATATCATGATTCTTCGTCTCTCTCTCTGAGGATGCACAAGGACAGTGTAAAACATATAATGTCAGTAAGTGGATGCCTCATCATTCATGAGTTTTTTTTGCTATTAGTGTCTAACTGCAGTGCAAATCAGGGGACATTCTGGAGTTAGTTGAGAAAGCTTTTGCTCCCCCTCTCCCCAGAAACGGTTAGCACTGAAGCTCAGCTCACTGTAGGGGAGGGATTTGTTGTAGTCTGGATACCTCTCAACCTCTTGCCTCATAAATCAGGGACAGGACTTTAAAAAATCAGGGACAAAGACCCCACATCAGGGATACATCTTAAAAATTGGTAATATTCACCCAGAAAGCTGATAGAATAAGTTGATTAGTGTAAGTTGCATTTTCTGAAGAACAGCAAGACTGTAACGTTAATGTTTGACATTATTTTGTGCTTACAATCTCCACTGTTCAGTCATAAAAGCACAAATTTTACGAGGGACAAAGGAAAATTCTGAGGCAAAATCAGGGACGTCTCTAAAAATCAGGGACAGTTGACAGGTATGCCTGGAACAGCAGTGAGTTCTGGCTACCAGCAGCACTATTTGTGTCTGACTGCAGAGAAAATCAGGGGACATTTTGGAGTTTTCATTCAACCCTGGCAGGCTTTGTTTAACAGGAAGAGAAAAGAGCAACATTTTCAGCCAGCCTCTGAGCTGGGGCATCACATGACTGTGATCAGCCACTGTGGGGAAAGCAGGAAGGGACTCCCACATAAAAGACTTCCTCTCAGCCTGTCCCATCATTCTCATGGCCCAGGGCATGAGTAGCACAGAGCAGGAGTATAGTATCTGCCTTGAAGGTGTGTGAGTGGCACAGAGCCAAGACTGGAGTATCTGCCTTGAAAGTATCTGCAGGATGTCTTCAGATAGTCCACAGGACACTCTGCAGGTGGGAAACCAGGCCAAGGTGTTCCTTTCAATCAAATATCCTAGCAAAGGTAAGTCCACTAAACATGCAGTCATCCCAATGACCCTAGGTCATGCACCTAGGACATAAAAACATAAAACACCCAGATTACCTAGGGGACAACAAACTTTCAGTGACAGCCTTGGAAAAAGATCTGGGGGTATTCACTGCAGATGACTTAAAATTCTCCAAACAAAGCAATGCAATTACTGTAGGTAGGGCAAATAAAGTTTTATGGACCAGAAGAAATCACATCACTTCAAGAGATGCAATTTTTACTCCCGTTATATCGAGCTTATGTTAGACCTCATGTAGATTACTGCTCCCAGTTATGGCCTCCTTACAAAAAAGATGACATCTAACAGTTGGAGAGAATCCAAAGAAGATTTACTAGACAAATAAGAGGCTTAAAGGATATGGACGATGAAAACTGACTAAGATCATTAAATCTTATGTCATTAGAAACAAGACGACATAGGGATTTGTTGCTTCTGTAGGATGTTGTGAATGATCTCTTTCTTTTTATAGAAATGGGATTTGCTTTTAAACAGGATGTAATGGAAACCAGAGGACACGCACTGCAACTACACAGTTTTATGTATAAAAAAGTTATTTCACTCTCAGAAAGTAATAAATGCATGGAACAATCTACCCCTAGAGAAAACTGTTAGTAAAAACAAGTTAACAGTCAAGAATAGGCGAGCAGATTCTGAATAGGAGGTGCTCTCTTTGCTAAGGATTTTTTGATGGGAACTTAAATGGGCATCATGTCTTCAGTTTCCAAGCCAGCTGCAGTATGAACCGCAGTATGACTCCTGTAAGTCAAATACATAGATAGCCTTTGTTGTGAAGAGAGGGTAACACCAATTCATAGCTGGCTTGGATTGCTATCTTGGTGTAACTACTGAATTTGATTGCACTGTACCACAGCCTCACCTTATCTAGGTTAACCCTATATAGCTAACCTGTATTGCTAAGTGTGCCTCTTAAGACCACTTGTACTGTATCGTAGCCTCACCCTATCTTGGTGACCCCTCTATAACTAACCTGTGTTGTTAGGTGTGCTTGTTAAGACCACTTATACTGTATCGTAGCCTCACCCTAACTTGGTGACCCCTCTATAACTAACCTGTGTTGTTAGGTGCGCTTGTTAAGTTCACATGTACTGTACCATAGCCTTGCAATATCCAGGTGACCCCTTCAAAGCTAGCCTGTGTTGTTAAGTGTGCTTGTTGAGTTGGTTTGTGGTTTACCAGAGCCTCACCCTGTCTAGGTAAAGTAAGCAATAATATCCAACAGAGTGGACAGAATTGGGCAATACCAAACTGCCCACGGGCGTAATGAGGCCCAACGCCACAGGCGGAGGGCATTATAACCCCTGGAAGGTCTGGTATTGGCCATACTGCCCACCCTGAAGGGTATTATTGTGCTTAAAAAATGGGCTACCTGTGGCATTTGTTTATGGTATTAAAAAGCTTTACAAAAAAAAGACTAAGAATGCAGTTTGTGTTTTTCTTGTAAAGTAATCCCTCCCTCCCTTTCTCTGCTGCTGCATCTGTTGTTGCCCCCCTTCCACACTTTTAGTTATCCTTCCCACTTCCAGAATGAGACATGGAGTTTCTTGTACAGTTCCCCAACCCCCACCCCAAGCAGTCGCTTGCTACCCTCGTTGCAGCACTAATACAGTTTTCCTACTATTCCAGAAAGAGTCTGTCCCCCCCACCACCACCACCACCACAACCACTTGACAGTTGCGGCGATTAGGTGCATGGCCTTGCAAGACCCTGTAATAAAAAGCAGGAAATGCAGACTGAGAAGGACAATGTGGAATGGAATCACTGTAAATTTTTTTTGAGTTTATGTTGTAGACAGTAGTGTTGTTATAGTGTTCAATCTGTGGCCATACAAACATGAACTAGGACCGAGCCCGTTTATGGTGACTTGTTTGGCACTTCCGTGTTAGGAGGTGGATTGGCATCAGGGATGTGAGTAATAGAGATGGAGTTGTGGTGTCAGACACTGATGAGGAAATGTAAGGGGGCTCTCCTGTTTTAGAACAGCAGGCAGTTGTTGCTTATTTTTTTCCTATTATTTACTAAACAAAACTAAGGCAGATGGGGGGCTTGGTAAGCAGGCCAACTCATTCTAAGCGAGAGAAAAAAATGGCGACTGGTCAGTTTTAAAATTCGGGGCACCCAATGATATCCAAAGTAATGGGGTACCAAAAATCGGTACTTGTTTTTCACATGGCTCTATTAAAAAATAAATGCATGCCTGACCATGGCCTTCAGCCAATCAGCATGCCTTATTTTCAAGCCCATTTTCTAACGCTATATAACTAGCCTGTGTTGTTAAGTGTGCTTGTTGGGCTTGCATGTGTTATACCATAGCCTCACTCTATCTAGGTGACACCTATTAAGTTAGTCTGCGACGTTTAGAGTGGCGGGTGTACTAGTAACAATTGCTTCCATATCTGGGTGACCACACACAAGGTAGGCAAGTCTGATTCTAGCATAAGAGTAACAGAAACATAAAATTTGACAGCAGATAAGGACCGCTTGGTCCACCCAGCCTGACCATTCTTCCATACTTACATTGTCACCGTAGAAGTACTTGATCTACAGCACTTTCTCCCTCCCCCCTTACTTTCCACTATGATTCTGTTGTGCCTATCCTATGCATTCTTGAATCCCACCACTATTTTCACCCCACCACCTTCACTGGAAGGCTGTTCCAGGAATCCACCACTTTCTCTGTGAAGAAGTACTTCCTCATATCTCTCCTGACTCTACCCCTCTCCAGCTTCATAGCATGTCCCCTTCTTATCAAGCACTTTTTTTCTGAATAATACAGTACATCCCTCCTGTACCTTATTTACCCCTGTAAGGTATTTAAAGGTCTCAATCATACCCCCACTCTCCCTCCCAAGGGACTTGGCAAGGTTGGAGGAACGGTCAAATACGTGGCAGCTCAGATTCAATGCAAAGAAGTGCAAGGTAATGCATCTGGGAAACAAAAACCCAGGGGAAGAGTACACAGTGGGGGGTGAGTTAACAACAAAAATCGAAAGAGACTTAGAAGTAATTATACCAGATGACCTAAAGGTGGGCAAGCAATGTGCGAAGGCAGTAAGGAGGGCTGGGGGGATACTGGGATGCATAGGGAGAGGCATCAACAGTAGAAAACAGGGAGTTGTTATCCCTCTCTACAGACAGTAAGTGAGACCCCATCTGAAGTACTGCGTGCAATTCTGGAGACCCCATCTCCGCAAAGACATAGACAGAGTGGAGGCTGTTCAGAGGAGGGCAACCAAAATGGTGCAAGGTCTGCACCAGAAGACATACGAGGACAGACTAAAGCAGCTTAATATGTATACCCTTGAGGAAAGGAGGGAGAGGGGGGACATGATAGAAACTTTGAAGTATCTCAAGGGAATTAACAAGATACAAGAGGGTTGTATCTTTCAGAAGAATAGATGTGCAAGAACAAGGGGGCACAATTTGAAGATGGGGGACAACTCAGAGGTAATGTTAGAAAGTATTTTTTCACAGAGAGAGTTATGGATGCATGGAACAGCCTTTCTGAGGAGGTTGTGGAGTCAGGAACAGTGGGAGAATTCAAGAATGAATGGGACAGGCATAAGGCAATTCTAGTGGGGGGCAGGAGGAAGTAAGTTGTTGATTAACATGAACCTGCAGCTTATCCATCAGGTAGGGAAATGGGCAGACTGGGTGGGCCAAGCGGTCCTTATCTGCCATCAAATTCTATGTTTCCAAGGTGTATATATTGAGAGTATGCCCCCTATACAGTGACACTATCACAGCGAAAACGTTGATGCTGACAACATCTATGTTTTTGCTTTAATAGTCTGCCCGAGACTCCGGCACTCTCTCTCCCAGTCCGCACCTCCTCACAGATCAACTCTGACTCAGGTTAGAATCCTTTAGATCAGGATTTGGGGTGAAACCCCCAATAAACCTACCACGGGTCTCCAGTTATATTTATAAGGGACCGCAAGCTGCGGTCGACATAACTCTATCACTGTGATGGCGGCCCACAACTTAGTTGTCGAACTGGCATCAGAGAGCCCATATTGAGTTCCTCTAGTGTCAAATCATAGGACTTTTGATGTAGACCCTGCATCATTTTAGTTGCCCTCCTCTGGACCACCTCTACTCTGTCAACATCCTTCTGAAGATGTGGTCTGCAGTACTGGACACAGTACTCTAGGTGGGGTCTTACTGGTGATCTACACTGAAGCAACATTACTCCTCTCTTTTTGCTGGTGATACCCCTCCCTATGCACTCTAGCATCTCACTAGCTCTCCAGACTGCCTTGTCACACTGTCTGCAGGGTCTGACCACCTTTAGATCATTTAGGTCATTTGAAGGCATAAGGGGAAGAAGGGAAGTGTGTGTGGAATGGGACCTGGGAAAAGCATCAGTACTGAACAAATATTTTTGTTGTGTATTCACAGAAGAAGAAGAAGATGAGGGACCACAGTTAGGCAACATGAGCAAATAAGGGAGGGAGGTGGACACCAGTCCATTTATGGAAGAGAGAGTCCTAAAACAACTCACAAAACTGAAAGTGGACAAGGTAATGGGACCGGATGGGATACATCCTAGAATATTAAGGGAACTACGGGAGGTGCTGGCAGCACAACTGGCAGCCCTGTTCAATGAATCACTCAATACGGAAGTGGTTTCAGAGGGTTCCACCATGCCTTGGTGACAAGAATATCACCAACTTCCCCCACAACAACACATGGTCACCAACATCCCCGACACCGCCAGGTCCTGATCACACTGACACCTGTTCCGTGTTCATGCTCTGCCCCCTGCACCCCCTGGACTTATAGACTCCAACTCCGGGGGGATGTCGGGGGAGAACGGCCAAACTCCGGAGTTGATGACACAGTCATCACTCCGACAACTCAGTTGACACTGCGGGGTGTTGACAGGTTGGTGTCGCCCTAACAGCATCATTGTAAAAGTGTCGCTGTTACAACAGTGTACGGTTTCAGAGGACTTGAGCAGGGCAGATGTAGTCCCTCTTCACAAAAGTAGGAGTAGGGAGGAGGCTGGAAACTATAGTCCAGTCAGCCTCACCTCAATAGTGGGGAAAATTATGGAATCACTACTTAATGAAAGGACTGCGGAACACCTTGAATCCAGTGGAGCACAGGATTCGAGACAGCATGGATTCACAGTGGGAAGGTCATGTCAAACAAATCTAATTGATTTCTTTGATTGGGTGACTAGGGAAGTGCATTGGGGGAGTGGTGGATGTGGCCTACCTGGATTTCAGTAAGGCCTTCAATATTGTTAGAGAAGCCGTATGAGGAGAGACTAAAGGAGCTTAATATGTATACACTTGAGGAAAGAAGGAAGAGGGGGGACATGATAGAAACTTTTAAGTACCTCAGTGGAATCAACAAAGTCTAAGAGGGTAGCATCTTTCAGAAAAAGAGACGTGCAAGAACAAGGGGACACAATTTAAAGATAGAAGGGGGGCGGTTCAGGGGCAATGTGAGGAAGTATTATTTCACAGAGAGGGTAGTGGATGCATGGAACAGCCTTCCTAAGGAGGTTGTGGGGTCTAAAACTGTGGGAGAATTCAAGAATGCATGGGACAGACATAAGGCAATTCTTGTGGGGGGGGTAGGAAGAAATAGGCTGTTGGTTAACTAGGATCTGTGGCCTATCCTGTAGGTAGGGAAATGGGAAGACTAGATGGGCCAAGCAGTCCTTATCTGCCGTCAAAGTCTATGTTTCTATGTTCCACAGCCTGGGAGTGGGTCAAAAGGTGATAAACTGGGTCAGCAACTGATTCAGTGATAGAATACAGAGGATGGTTGTAAATGTAGCTCAATCTGAGGAAAGAGGGTGACCAGTGGGGTGCCACAGGGAATCAGTTTTGGAGCCAGTCCTGTTTAATGTCTTTATTAGTGACATTGTGGAGGTGCTGGAAGGGAAGCTATGCCTCTTTGCAGATGACACTAAGATCTGCAGCAGGATGGACACTTCGGGTGGGGTGAAAAATATGAGGAGGGACCTAGGTAAACTGGAGAAATGGTCTAGAGTGTGGCCACTGAGATTCAATGTGAAAAAGTGCAAAATCATGCATTGGGGGCACAAGAACCCAGGGGAGGATTACATGATGGGGTGGGAGGGAGATACTGACAATCACCAAACAGGAAAGGGATTTGGGGGTACTCATATCTGATGAACTAAAGGCGGCCAAACAATGTGTCAAGAATGTGGAGAGAGCCAGTGGGATGCTGGGGTGCATAGGGAGAGGTATCACTACAGAATAAAAGAGGTGGTGATACCTCTGTACAGATAATTGGTGAGGCCTCTTTTGAAGTACTGTGTCCAGTTCTGGAGGTTGCATCTCTGTAAGGACATAGACAGGGGGGAGGCAGTTCAAAGAAGAGCAACAAAGATGGCACAGGGCCTACACCAAAAGTCATATGAGGAGAGACTGGGAGACCTCAATACGTATACCCTGGAGGAGAGGAGAGACAGGGGAGATATGATAGAAACCTACAAATATCTAAAGCTCATAAATAGAGTACTGTAGGGTAGCATCGTTCAGAAAAGGAGATGTTCAGGAACGAGGGGGCATGACATGAGGTAGGAACGGGGTAAACTAAGGGGTAACATGAGGAAGTATTTCTTCATGGAAAGGGTGGTGGATGTATGAAATAGACTCCCATCGCAGCTGGTGGAGGCAAACACAGTGAGGAAATTCAAAAATGTATGGTACAGGCATGGGGAACTCTAGCAATAGGAACAAGAAGATAAAGCCAGAGATCAAGTAGGGTCTGCAGTTTTTGCAGTAGGTAGGGAAAATCGGCAGACTGCATGGGCCTAGTGGTCCTTATCTGCCATCAATGTCTATGTTTCTATCAGATATGATTACCCCAGATCTCGTTTCTGCTTGGTAGTCATCAATACCACTCTACCCATTGTGTACTCTGCCTCTGGGT
The DNA here is from genome assembly GCA_016271365.2 of Neoceratodus forsteri. Taxonomy (NCBI): domain Eukaryota; kingdom Metazoa; phylum Chordata; order Ceratodontiformes; family Ceratodontidae; genus Neoceratodus; species Neoceratodus forsteri. The sequence continues at coordinate 579,485,846 of CM057458.1, read as the reverse complement.
TTCTATGCCCTAAGTGCATTATTTACACTTTTTCACATTGAAACGCAGCTGCCATACCCTTAACCACTTGTCAAGTTTTCTCAGGTCTCTGCTCACCCCTTCAACAACCCCCAACCTCCCTCTAATCTCATGCTGTGTCCTCTTGTCCTGCTATTTTTCTTATATTGAAACATGTTAGACTCTTTCACCTTGTTAATGCCCTTAAGGTGTTTGAATATTTCGATCATATCACCTCTCTCCCTCCTTTGCTCTAGGGTATACATATTGAGCTCCATTAATCTGTCCTCATATGTTTTCTGATGCAGTCCCTGCACCATTTTGGTTGCCCTTCTCTGGACTGCCTCAGTTTGGTTAATGTCCTTGTGAAAGTGTGGCCTCCAGTACTGCACACTGTACTCCAGATGGGGCCTAACCAGTGTCTTGTAAAGAGGGATTATTAGCTCCCTCTTATGACTTGTGATACCCCCCCAATACACCCCAACATCCCCCTAGCCTTACCTACTGCTTTATAGGTCTGCTTGGATGATTTCAGGTCATCGGTGATGATGATGCCCAAGTCTCTTTCTTCCCTTGTGACTGCCAGCAACTCCCCTCCCAGCCTATATGTGGCTTTAGGGTTTCTCTTCCCTATGTGCATGATCTTGCACTTCTTTGCATTAAACCCCAGTTGCCACTCTTCCAACCATTTTGCTAGTTTATCCAGATCTCTTCTCATTCTGCCCACCCCATCTGGATCATCTACTCTGTTGCAGATCTTGGTGTTCACTACCTCTTTCCCGCTGTTTTGTCCTATATATTTATACCCAATGAAATTCTCAGTCATGTATTCATATGCAAGTTTGTACATTTGCACTAATATTTGTATATTATCTATTTAGTCCTGCTGTGTACTTTTTGCATATTACTTTATTACTCCTGCTTGTATCATTGTTCCTTTTATGATTGTACCTATGTGTAGTCCCGGGGAAATCGTGTCAGACAAACCTTGTGCAGTTCTATGACTGGGTGACGAGTGCCTTGGACCTGGGTAGACCAGTGGACGTCCTCTTTCTAGACTTCAGCAAGGCATTTGACTCTGTTCCTCATGTGGGCCTGTTGGATAAGCTGGGAGAAATGGGGGTGGGGAACCAGATAATCAGATGGATAGGCAATTGGCTCCAGGACCAGACCCAGAGGGTGTGTGGCGAATAGTCTCATCCCAAGGAGGGTCATTAGTGGGGTCCCACAGGATCAGTCCTTGGGCCCCTCTCTTCAACGCCTATGTCTCTGACATATAAGGACAGGAATCAGGAGTGAGATGAGTCTCTTTAGGATGACTAAAACTGGGGGCGGTGGTAGATGGGGAGGAGGGAGGGTGATCCTACAGGGGACCTGGAGGCTCTGGAAAGATGGTCTAGAAAGTGGAAGCTGAGGGTTCAATGCAGGGAAATGCAAGGTACTCCACCTGGGGCCAGAAACCCAGGCCAAGTGTACACTCTGGGGGGATGCTACAAGTCTCGATGGCTGAGAAGGACCTGGGGTGGTGGTGGATGTCAAGATGAACAACTCGGAGACTTGTAGGAGGCAGCAGCCAAGGCCAACAGAATGCTGGGATGCATCGCTGAGGGATCACCTCAGAAGGAGGGAAGTGATACTCCCTCTGTATAACTGCTTGGTGAGGCCAGACCTTGAGTACTGCGTGCAGTTTTGGAGGCCACACTTAAAGAGGGACATTACCTCCTGGAGAGGGTCCAGAGGAGGGCAACCAAAATGATTTGGGGCTTGGGGGACAGGACCTATGAGGAGAGGCTCGAAGAGCTAAATATGTACACATTGGAAGAGAGAAGGGACCGGGGGGACATGATAGAGGTCTTCAGGTACATGAAGAGGGTAAATAGGGGAGGAACAGTCAGGGTGCTTTGAAGGAAGGAGAAGGGGCCACTAGAGGGCATGGGTGGAAGCTGGAGGGAAGATTCAGGGGAGAAAGGAGGAGGTGCTACTTCACTGAGAGGGTGGTGGAGCCATGGAATGCGCTGCCTGGGGGCTGGTGGAGGCAGAGACAGTGGAGGGGTTCAAGAGGGTGGGACAGGTACAGGGAAGGGTTCTGGAAGCAAAATCCAATGCAGCAAGAATATCCGGAACTGGGAAGGGAGAAGCCAGAGGAGGCGAGGGGGGCTGCAAGGTCAGCACCCAGGGTGGAGGCTGACCAAACGAGCAGACACAAAAGACCGTTAGGCCTATTCTGCTGGCATTTTAGTATGTTAGTAGTGCCACCTGTGGCCCGGGTTGTGCCTGAAAACGGTCCCCTGGATCAATGCACTTACCCGGTTACTAAAGACTAAATAAATAAATAAATTTCCTACCCAGTTTATCACCTTTGGACCCACTCCTAAGCTACCCAACTTGCTTAGTAGCCTCCTATGTGAAATGGTGTTGAAAAGCTTACTGAAATCTAGGTAGGCCTAGTTCAACGTTCCACCCTGATCTAGTTCCTTGGTCACCCATTCAAAGAAATCTGTAAGATTCATTTGATATGACCTCCCCTCCTCCATGGATCCATGCTGCCTTGGGTCTTGTACCCACTGGATTCAAGATATTTCACCATCCTTTCTTTTAGTGGTGATTTATTTATTATTTATTTATTTATTAGCTTTTGGTAACCGGGTAAGTGAATTGGGCAATTAGACCTGCCTATTTTCAAGCACGAACCAGGAGAGTATAGAATGCAGAGATACAAAGATAAGCAGTAGAAAATGGTACAGTATGACAAAGCAGGACATCACACAGGAAGGTCAAAATACAAATCATCATTGTTAACATAGGTCACCCACGCAGGAGTGAGACAAACGAAAACAAAAACAAATTAAACCCGGTCTGGACTCCAAACAGGAAGGTCTGATAGTGTGGATTACATTCAGACAATTGGACACCCAGAGATAATAGAGAGAGAAGCAAACATAACACTGTGTAGATTCCATTAACTTCCCCCCCACCGATGTCAGGCTGACTGGCCTACAGCTGCTAGTGCCTTCCCTGCAACCACTTTTATAAAGTGGGACTATATCTGCCCTCTTCCACTTCTCTGGAACTACCCCTGTTTCCAGTGAGCTGTTATATAGGACTGCCAGAGGTACAGTCACTACCTCCTTGAGCTCTCTCAATACCCATGGATGCATCCCATCTGGCCCCATTGCTTTGTTCATTTTCTGATTATCGAGTCCCTTCAGGACTCTTTCCTCCAAAAGCACACTAGTGTCCACCTTCCTTCCTCCACAGCTCCTATTACTTTTTTGTGGACCCTCCCCTTCTCTTTCCTCTGTGAACACTGAACAAAAGTATTTGTTCAGGATGTCTGCGATTTCCTGGTCCCCCTCTGTACAGTCTCCCCTTCCCTTTTTAACCTTACAATACCACCCTGATCTTCTTTTCACTTACATACCTAAAACATTTTCCCTTTTATTACCTCCTGAGCTACTCTCTCTTCAGTTTGTGCCTTTGTGCTCCTTACTGCTCTTCCTACTTCCCTCTGTTTCTTCTGATACACCTCCCTATCCTCCTCCGTGTCTTCTTGTACCTTCTAAATGTAACCCCCCTGCAAATGGGGGTTCCCAAAAGACTTCCAGGAGCTTGCTTGAATGCTCCAAGCCTGAATGGTGTTTGGCATTTAAGCCATTTATCAGTGAGTGTTTTTAGAACCTCTGGTACTGTCTCTTTAAGAGCTGTCTGCTTGCAGACATAATTAGTTTGTATGGGGGACTGTGTGTTTCTTTGATTGAGTACCACTCAAGCTGCTGCCAATTCACTTCATTTTGCAGTCACTAGGAGTGCAAAGGAACCTATCTGACAGATGTAACTGTTTGCCAGAAATTATTTAGAGTAATAATGAAATTACAGTTTGTCTAACCTGCTTTCTTTGCAGTCAGAACTGTGTCTGCTAGTTCCCCATTCTAGTTTTGAACTGCTGAACTGGACCAATCAGTGTGGGGTAAGCTAGCTCTAAAATGGTGCCTTGGACGAATCAGAACTTGGACTCATAATCTGAGCCAGCCACAAGAGGATTGTATGGGCAGTGACTCTGGGAGATGTAGTTTAGACTTCAGCACCTTTTTGGACCAACAGCAGCAGTCTATTGTGAGTGACAGCCAATCCAGTCAAGAACTGGGAGGAACTCAAAGGAAGTGCCCGTTTTGTCAGTTGGAGTTTCAGTTGAGCTTTGGCAGTGAAGAAGGAAGGAGCCCTGTGCTTTTCAGTGTGCAGTTTTAGTCAAAAACGTGTGTAAGGCCCAGAGTTCGGTCTGCAGCTTGTTAGGACTGAATCCGTCCTGTGAAAAGAATCAAAGGATCTCTGAAGAGTAGAAACCAGGCTCACCCTGTAGAAGACTGGAGGAATTGCTGAAAATTACACTCGGTCTGTCAGGAACTGAATCTGCTGTGTGTTCTCCGGGTATTGTGCAGTAATTGCGATCGGGATACAGATGCAGCCTGCCTGGTATAGTGCTTTCTTTTATATGGATGTGTGAAGAGGTTTGTGCACCTCAAGTGAGCCCTGCTGACATTGAAGGACCCTATCTTATTTGGAGGCGTGAGTACTAATTCAGGGTCGCTCCCTGTTGAATTGCCACATTAAATCCAAATGGAATTACTGTACTGCTGACTGTTTAATTCTCCTTTTCTCTGTGTGAAAGGGCCCCTACCAGCTGCCACGGTTTGGACTAGCCACTAGGGCTTGGGTACCCAGGGACAGTAACTGATAGGGATAGGCCTGCACAGAGCCATAGATAGATTATTAAAGTGATAAGCTAATTAACCTGATTTCCCCTGTCCTTGTTATATCCCCTAAATAAATCAGAGCTGCTTGTTTCAGCAAAGTTATACTGCCTGAGGTATTTGTCTATGTTAAAGTACTGTACTATGATTGTTGCACTGTATCTCATTTCACAGGAGGTCCCAGTGCCGGAACCAGACCTGGGGTAAGTGTATACTGTGAAGGTAATTCTGATATATTGTGTGGCCACTAGTGGGAAGAAAGGGGTTGCAGTGTCCCAGAGGGCTGTGACCAAGTTAGTTTAACTATTGCAAACCCTGACCTCTGGGTGGAGGCACCCGCCATTGGATCCAGGCCCTCAACCTGTTAGTGGCAAATCAGGCAGGGTAGTAGCCCCTGGGATAGCGCCATCTAGGGGTTACATCTTGGAGGCTCACCGCTGGGATTGTGTGTCCTCTAGTGGCCATATTCTGAACCACTGTTAAGAAAAATGGGTACCCGACAGAAGTGGCTGTGCACGGCTGGTGGAGTGGTGTACTGGGAGGAGATCGACCCCAAAATGCTATGCTTATCCTGGACATCCCCTGGGTATTCTACGGACACTGTGCAGGAGTACTTTCCAAGGTGGAAGGTTTACAAAACCCTGTGGTGGTGGGTCGGCATGCTAATCTGCTCACCCACACTTTCCTGGCCCTAGTAGAGTTTAAGGATCCCATAGATAGCTCCAAAGTGCCACAGACCATTACCCCAGAGGAGCCCTCACTGCTTGAGAGTGATAACTAAGGACAGTAAAGACCTGGGGGAATCAGCCCCACCACTATCTGAAACTTTTGAGGAGAAATTTGCTAAATGGTTGCTGGAGAGGGAAAACTGTGGAGGACTTGAAGAAACTATTCTTGCCACCTGGGGGTGTTCCTCCCCCAACACCCTCTCCTGCTCCAGTGCCCGTAATGGTGGCTGAACCAATGCAGACTCCTATTTCTGCACCTGCCATTAGTCACGACTCTTACCGAAGGTTGAGGATCTTCTCTGGGACCCTCCCCACCCCCCAAGGGGAGGATGACTGGGAGACCTGGATAGAACTATATTGCCCCAAAGTGCTAGAATGGCAATGCTCGGAAGGCGGCGAAGAGGGTTAGTGAGAGCCTCCGAGGTCCTGCCTAGGCTACCATCTGTGCTAAGCAGGCCAGTAACCCTGAGCGACTGCACAGGCCTATCTTGAGGCCTTGGAGAATGTGTATGGAGCCCAGATTCTGATGAGGACCTATGGTGGAGAGTAAGAAATGCACAACAGTACCAAGGGAGTTGTTGTCTGTGTATCTCTCGCTGGAAAAATTGTTGCAAGAATGCCTCAGAAAGGGTAGTTGCCAGCGATTGAACTGGACGAACCAGACTGGACAGAATCCTTAAGTCTGCCCCTTCTCAGAACTGCTGTTGCTTCAATTCGCCTGGCAAATCGACTGGAATCCCACCCTCCTATGATGAGTTAATGAGAGAAATTCGAGGAGTTGAGAAAAGGCGACCTCGGGAGGTACCTGCACCAACAGCTGTGGCTACGACGAGTGACTGAGGGTGACCCATCAAGTGAAGTTCAGGGGCAGAGGTTGACAGTCAATGAGTGCTCTGACAAGGAAAAGATATGCCACAATGGGGCGAATTGTTGAGAGAGATCCGGAATTCAAAAACAGTCCCTTTATGAAGGCCACGCTGCAAGTACAGGCCCTGACCTATATCCGACTGCATCTGCTATGGGGTGGGGTACCCACCCATGTATCTCCTGCTGATAACAGCTCCAAACTCAATTCCTTGACCATGGAAGTGGAGAAACTGACAGATGTCTCCAAATGCTTATCACGCCGCAGACAGAGATGGCACCCAGGTTTCCAGTTAGTAATACCCCCGCCCTGGCTCCCAGTGTGGCGCCTCGGCCAGCTCAAACTCCAGAAAGTATGTTTTGCTATAATTGTGGGAAAGATGGGCACATGAAAAGGGAATGCCAGTCCCCAAAAGACACTGACAAAGTTGCATATAGGCTACAAGGAGAGCTTCGGAGAAGAAATCAGTGGTTAAGAGGTGCACGACATGATCCCAATGAGGGCACCAAAAATGCTAATTCACGTCCTTTTGTGGCAAGGTCAGTTGCCCAGGCCCCCACCTACCGCCTCTCAGACTGGTCCAGAATAGTGGGTCCCTCCATGGAGACCACTGTAAAGGTGAATGGAGTGTCTACAAGAGCTGTATTAGACAGTGGCTCCCAAGTGACAATTATGTTCCAGGATTGGTATCAGAAGCATTTGTCAGACGTACCTTACAACCATTAGAAGGACTGCATGTATGGGGTTAAGTGAGAGGCCTACCCTATTCCGGGTATATCCGAATTTGCTGTCTTTCCCCACCTCCGTGGCTGGAGTGGCGAACAAGTAGAGACCCTAGCCTTAGTGTGTCCCCCACTGGACTGTATGATGGTGTCCCTTTGTTGATTGGAACAAATGCTCATATGTTGGAAGGCTGGCACAGTTGTGTTATGAAAACAGGGTCAAAGACTAGTAGAGCTTAAGAGTTCCGGCTTTAATTAAGAAGGCCTATGAGGCACAGAGAGATGCTGAAAAACAGAACCAGAGGAACCGGTCGGAATTGTATGGAAGAAGGATCCTGAGTCTCTGATCCTGGCGCCAAATGCCCAGTGTACCTTACAGGAGAGGTCCGTATCAGAAAGGATGTTAAGAATAAAATATTAATGTTGGATGCACCAGGCGATGGAAAATTGCCAGAGGGACTGCTGGTCAAGCCTAGTATTTTGCCCGCTAGAGCCCATGCTTATGCCAGAAGGGTAATGGTCCAAGTTCATAATGTGTCTGAAAGAGACATTCGAGTAAACAGAGGTTGCATCCTGGCTAATGTGCATTGTGCAGACACTGCAGTGCTACCCAGCAAAGAGTTCAAGGAAGAATGACAGAGTAACGCCTGACTTGTTTGATTTCGCGACTCCGCTGCCAGCTGAATGGAAAGTGAGGATCAGTGAGAAGCTTGCCCAGAGAGACCAGGTGTTTTCTTTAAAGGAATGGGATGTGGATGCGTGCAAGGAGCTGAGCACAATATCCGCCTGCATGACGAAAGACCATTTCGTGAGAGGTCTCGACGCCTGGCACCTGCTGACATAGATGATGTGAGACGGCATCTGCAAGAGATGTTAGCTGCTGGTGTAATACAAGAATCCAAAGCCCTTATGCTTCCCCATTGTGTAGTGAGGAAAAAGAATGGAACAGTAAGGATGTGTGTGGATTATCGCACCTTAAACCGGCGGACTATCCCTGATCAGTACACAATGCCCCGCATTCAGGATGCTTTGGACTGCCTAACAGGGAGAAGTGGTCTCTGCGCTGGATCTCCTGCAGTGGGTACTACCAGATCCCGATGGCCCCAGAGGACCGTGAGAAGGACGGCCTTTATCTGTCCGCTGGCTTCTATGAATTCATGAGGATGCCTCAAAGGATTTCAGGTGCCCCAGCCACTTTTCAACGATTGATGGGCGTGCAGTGGGGACATGAACTTACTAGAGTGCCTGGTATACCTAGACGATGTTATTGTGTTTGGCAGCTCACTGGAGGAACATGAGAGCAGATTATTTAAGGTATTGGACCGACTGAGGACTTTGGCCTTAAACTGTCCATTGATAAGTGTCAATTCTTTCAAACATCAGTGAAGTATATGGGACACATAGTATCCACCGAGGAATAGAGACCACCCAAGTAAAGTTGAGGCCTTGACCACCTGGCCACAGCCCAAAAATCTAAAGAACTGCAAAGATTCCTGGGATTCTGTGGTTATTATCGGCGCTTCATCAAGGACTATTCAAGAGTGATCCGCCCTTTCTTAACCTTACTCAAGGGTATCCCCAACCCACAAAAAATACCAAAGTCAGCGTCCCTCAAGACTGAAAGAGTGTATTTTCATCCAGTGAAAGTTTGGGCCCGCTGGACTCCTGATTGTGAGACTGCTTTTCATGAGATCATATATCAACTTACCCATGCTCCAGTGCTGGCCTATGCCGATCCAAGAAAAACTCGCCCTGCACACTGATGCTAGCTTGCAAGGGTTGGGGCTGTGTTGTACCAAGAGCACGAGAATGGCCTGAGACCAGTGGCCTTTGCCAGTAGAAGTCTGACCCCATCCGAAAAGAACTATCCTGTACATAAGTTAGAGTTCCTAGCTTTGAAGTGGCTATTGTTGACCAATTCCATGAGTACTTGTATGGGGCTAAATACTAGTAAAACTGACAATAATCCTTTGACCTATGTGCAGACCTCAGCTAAGTTGGATGCCACTGGCATAGGTGGCTTTCTGCATTATCTACATATGACTATGCTCTCGAATACCGAGCAGGTCTGAACCACATAGATGCTGATGCTCTCTCCGGAGGCCTGTTCCCCAGAATGATTGGTCCGATTGGCAGAACCTGACATTCGGGCACTCTGCGAAGTTTGACAGGGAGGAACAAATGTCCACGGACGCAGTGGACTGCATGGTGGATTGCTTGGGAGCCTCTGAGAATTGCATACCTGCTGCTTATTGCCACTTTTCTGCAATAGACATTGGTGCACTGCCTCAGCTGGACAATGACAGTATTCGGCGGGCTCAATCCCGCGATCCCATGATCAAAGCAGCTTTAGAAGCCCTCTATGCAGGAAAAGATGTGTCCAAATTACGCTCCACTGATTTGAGAACTGCACTGTTATACAAAGAAGGTCCTAAGTTGAAACTGATCAATAAACTGTTATACAGAGAAACAGTAGACAGAGGGGGACAAGTAGACAAACAACAACTAGTGCTGCCCACTGCCTTTCGAGACTCAGTACTGAGGTCCTTGCACAACCACATGGGGCACCTTGGTATAGACAGAACACTTGACTTGGTGAGATCCAGATTCTATTGGCCTAAGATGGGGGCTGATGTGGAGCAACACATTCGAACTTGTAGTCGCTGCTTACAGAGGAAAGCTTTGCCCCAGAGGGCTGCCCCTTGTTAACATCACCACCAGTGCACCACAGGAGCTGGTCTGTATTGATTTTCTGAGTTTGGAGTCAGATCAAAGAAATATCAGTAATGTGCTGGTGGTCACATACCATTTCACGAGATATGCCCAAGCTTTCCCCACCAAAGACCAGAAAGCATCCACTGTGGCCAAAGTACTTGTAGAAAACTTTTTTGTTCACTATGGGGCTCCACAAAGAATCCATTCTGATCAAGGGAGAGACTTTGAGAGTCGTCTGATCAAAGAGATGCTTTCTCTGTGGGGAGTGCGAAAGTCCAGAACCACTCCTTACCACCCCCAGGGGACCCACAGCCTGAGCGTTTCAACGCACTTTGCTAGATATGCTAGGCACCCTGCACCCCAAGGACAAGCCTAGATGGAGCCAACAAATTAGCACCCTGGTACATGCTTATAACTGCACCAAAAGTGATGCCACTGGATTCTCCCCTACGCCTGATGTTTGGAAGAAGCTCGACTACCAGTAGATGTGTGTTTTAGGGTCTCTCCTGATGGGGTTCAAGCTGACAACTATTTACAGTATGTGCAAAAGTTAAAGGCCCAGCTAACTCATGCGTACCAACTGGCTCAAACCATGGCTGCCAAAAGAAATCTGGCCAACAAAGAAAGGTATGATAAAAAGGTGAAAGCACAGGAACTCCAGGAGGGAGATCGGGTATTGCTAAGAAATCTGGGACTGCATGGCAAGCACAAGATTGCTGACAGATGGCACCATCTCCCTCACATTGTAGTGGGCAAACTAGATGATCTGCCAGTGTACAAAGTAAGGCCTGAGAATAATTCAAAAGATGTAAAAACAATGCATAGAAATCATTTACTGCCCATTGGACAAATCTTAATTGAGTCTGAGCCCCTAGAAGATGCCCCCTCTGGACCAGTGACTAGAGCTGCTGCTAAGAAAAGATCAAGAAAGTCTGCACCTACAGAAGAAAAGTTAAAGTGTTCCCCTCCACAAGTCCCAGTTGAGCATGACTGTCAGTCCATATCGGAAGAAAGTGAGAGTGACTTTGAATACTATCCTTCTTACGAACTGAGTCAATTGTTTCGGGGCAATCCCCTAGTCAATACTGGAGATGAAGCTGGGCCTTCTGGACTGTCTAAGCCCCCAGCTTCATCCCTGGAGCCAATGCTCCCAGAAAGTGAAGTGCAAAGCATCAGATCAGATGAAATGGAATCATTGTGCATGGTTGAACTGTTTGAGCTTTCAGGGAGGAAAATGATAGATTAGGGCAGACTGGTGATACACCGAACAAGAAGAGTATTTTGAGTGCCCTGACAGTCCACTGCCAGTGTCCGAAAGCTCTCCATGCGAGCCAAATGTTGTGGACTCAGAAACTGTAACTCCTGGAGCTGAAAGTGCCCCAAGTTCTAGCCTCTCTACCCCCATGGAGACTCCCCTGACAAGTGAGGACAAGGCTCAGAGTGCAGAGACTATAACAGTTCCCCCTAGAAAGACTGGTCGAGCTGTAAAGCCTGTGGTGCACCTCAGTTATGATTCACTTGGGAGGCCTGTGGACTTGCCTCTCAATGTTGTCCATAAAGGAGTGTATGTGTCCCCGAGCTCATTGCCCAAACTGAGCATCAGTGCTAACTCCAAGTTACTTGTGTTGCCCTCTAAGTATGGTACCCTTGCCCCATCCAGCCCCAAGGTAACTGATAGGGAAGGCCCCTCTCTTCAGGTTTCATGTACAAGAGGTAATAACTGAGTTATGGTACAATGTGTATGTAATACTGTGTAAAGAGTGACGTACTGCAGTGTTTCAGAAATGTGTTCTTGGTAAAATGATATATTGACTGACGATTACATGTACGAGCCTAATGCAAATGTATATGGTTGCAGTTGAAACTTATGGGGGTACTTGCTTGACGCGGACGTCAAGCTTTCCCAAACCAGGAAGGTGTAACCCCCTGCAAATGGGGGTTCCCAAAAGACTTCAGGAGCTTGCTTGAATGCTCCAAGCCTGAATGGTGTTTGGCATTTAAGCCATTTATCAGTGAAGTGTTTTAGAACCTCTGGTACTGTCTCTTTAAGAGCTGTCTGCTTGCAGACATAATTAGTTTGTATGGGGGACTGTGTGTTTCTTTGATTGAGTACCACTCAAGCTGCTGCCAATTCACTTCATTTTGCAGTCACTAGAGTGCAAAGGAACCTATCTGACAGATGTAACTGTTTGCCAGAAATTATTTAGAGTAATAATGAAATTACAGTTTGTCTAACCTGCTTTCTTTGCAGTCAGAACTGTGTCTGCTAGTTCCCATTCTAGTTTTGAACTGCTGAACTGGACCAATCAGTGTGGGGTAAGCTAGCTCTAAAATGGTGCCTTGGACCAATCAGAACTTGGACTCATAATCTGAGCCAGCCACAAGAGGATTGTATGGGCAGTGACTCTGGGAGATGTAGTTTAGACTTCAGCACCTTTTTGGACCAACAGCAGCAGTCTATTGTGAGTGACAGCCAATCCAGTCAAGAACTGGGAGGAACTCAAAGGAAGTGCCCGGTTTTGTCAGTTGGAGTTTCAGTTGAGCTTTGGCAGTGAAGAAGGAAGGAGCCCTGTGCTTTTTCAGTGTGCAGTTTTAGTCAAAAAACGTGTGTAAGGCCCAGAGTTCCGGTCTGCAGCTTGTTAGGACTGAATCCGTCCTGTGAAAAGAATCAAAGGATCTCTGAAGAGTAGAAACCAGGCTCACCCTGTAGAAGACTGGAGGAATTGCTGAAAATTACACTCGGTCTGTCAGGAACTGAATCTGCTGTGTGTTCTCGGGTATTGTGCAGTAGTGCGATCGGGATACAGATGCAGCCTGCCTGGTATAGTGCTTTCTTTTATATGGATGTGTAAGAGGTTTGTGCACCTCAAGTGAGCCCTGCTGACATTGAAGGACCCTATCTTATTTGGAGGTCGTGAGTACTAATTCAGGGTCGCTCCCTGTTGAATTGCCACATTAAATCCAAATGGAATTACTGTACTGCTGACTGTTTAATTCTCCTTTTCTCTGTGTGAAAGGGCCCCTACCAGCTGCCACAGTTTGGACTAGCCACTAGGGCTTGGGTACCCAGGGACAGTAACTGATAGGGATAGGCCTGTGCACAGAGCCATAGGTAGATTATTAAAGTGATAAGCTAATTAACCTGATTTCCCCCTGTCCTTGTTATATCCCCCTAAATAAATCAGAGCTGCTTGTTTCAGCAAAGTTATACTGCCTGAGGTATTTGTCTATGTTAAAGTACTGTACTGTGATTGTTGCACTGTATCTCATTTCACAGGAGGTCCCAGTGCGGAACCAGACCTGGGGTAAGTGTATACTGTGAAGGTAATTCTGATATATTGTGTGGGCCACTAGTGGGAAGAAAGGGGTTGCAGTGTCCCAGAGGGCTGTGACCAAGTTAGTTTAACTATTGCAAACCCTGACCTCTGGGTGGAGGCACCCGCCATTGGATCCAGGCCCCTCAACCTGTTAGTGGCAAATCAGGCAGGGGTAGTAGCCCCTGGGATAGCGCCATCTAGGGGTTACATAAATGTTACCTTTTTAGCTTTTACCACCTCTTTTGAGAACCATAGCACTCTCTTGGTCCCCTTGCTTTTGCTCACTTGTTTGACGCAGATGTTTTTATCTTCACTATGGCCCTTTCTAGCTTCACCCACTGTTTCTCCACCACACAGGTCATCCCTTCCCCACCAGGTCATCCCTGAGGGATTTACCCATTTTTATGTAATCTGCCTTCCTGAATTCCAGGACCCTCGCCCTTTTGTGGTTTGATTCCACAGCTGTCTTTATATTGAGCTGCACTGTACTGTGATCACTGGTCCCCAGGTGGCCTCCCACCTTGACATCTGTAACACTGTCCCTGTTAGTGAATACCAGGTCCAGTATTGCTCCATCACAAGTGGGCTCATTGACTAGTTGCCTGAAAAACACCCCTTCCAGGGAGCATAGGATGCACCTGCTTCTAGCTGAAGTCACAGCGAGAAGGCTCTAATCTACATTCTTCAGACTGAAGTCCCCCACCAGCAATACCTCCCCCTTTACTGCCATCTTGCCAGTGACTTCCACCAGCACCATATCTAATTCCTCCCCTAGTGCTAGAGGTCTGTAGATCATGCCAGTGTGAACAGAGGCTCCAATCCCCATCTCTAGATTGACCAACAGTACCTCAGCCCCCTCGTATTCCCTGTATCTCTGTCACTTTTATGCCTTCCCTCACATAAAGCATCACACACCCTCCTTTCCTTCCCAGCCTGTCCTTCCCAAACAAAGTACAGCTTGGTATGGTCATGTCCCAGTCATGGTTTTCAGTGCACCATGACTCAGTAATGGCCACAGTATCCAGGCTGGCCTCTGCAATGATGGCTTCTAGGTCCAGAATCTTATTACCTAGACTTCTAGCATTCGCACATATGGCCTTCCAGATTTTCCCACTCTGCTTGTTACCCCCTTCTTTCCTTTTTGCCCTCCGTCCTTCCCTTCTCTCTTTTTAATGCTTCCATTCCCACCTCCCTTCATCTCTACCACCCTGCTTTCTTTATTTATTTGCACTCTTGGGGACTCTTCTCTCCTCTGGTTCTCCCTATTTTTACTTCAGCCTGTGGATGGTGGGGGCAGTTTTTGCCTCCTCAATTTCTACTACCACCTACCTCAGCTAGTTTAAATTTCATCAAAGTAACATTTAATCCATTTACTAAGGACTGCAGTTCCCATCCTAGAAGGATGCAGGACTTCATCCCTGCAAAGGCCCTTATTCCTCCAGGTAGATCCCCCAGTCGGTTACATAGCTGAAGCCCTCCTCTCTACACCACTCTTTCAACCATGCATTGAAGGTCCTGGTTCAGAGTCCCCCCTCCACCCATCATAGACAGGCAGCATCTCTGCGAAAGCCACTGATCTGCTTCCCATCCCTCTGGACTGTGGCACCATACAGGTAGCTAACTTCTCCCTTCCCCTTCCTACTCCCAGACCTATCCCCCTCACAATTGAGTCCCTCACCAGAAGTTGTTTCCTCCTCCTCTGGGTTCCTCTTACACCCTCCTTGGGGTCCCCACTATGGAGGACCCCCAAATCCTCCCTGGCTACTACCAAAAGTGCCTTTTCCTGGCAGTCCTGCCTCATCAGAGTAGTGTAGGAATTGTGTAGTGGTACTGGTTGAACAATGTCTCTGGCCTACAGCCCCCACCCTTCCAGAGCCCACCATAATCCAGCCATTTCTCCTCCCTGGCACCTCTGAGGTAATAGTGGCAGACTTGGTGGCTCCTGGCTGAGGGAAGAGTTTCCTCAAGTCCTAACCAACTTGGCCTGGAGCTGAGTGACCTCCTCCCTCAACCCAAAGAGGTGCATGTAGAGGGGGCAGCACCGCAGTCTCTAGATGGTCTCTCTGAAAACTGCTACCCCACAGCTACAGCACTGCACCACTCCCACTATTTCCAACTTCTGTTCTCCCTGTGTTACCTGGAAATACCTATGTACCTTTACCCTGATAGTGTATTTCTAACTTTCCCCTTTTTGGTTTGTTACTACTTGTGTTTCCCCATACCTGGTTTAAATCCTCTTACACTCCTAACCCAGACAGAGTGTTGCTCCTATTCTCAGTTTAGGCCTACTTTCTCCCTTTTACTCTTCCCATCAGTGACTGCAACAACAGTAGTGAACCGGTGCCTTAACTGATCTTTACGATAACCCTTAGACTTCTGATACTAAGCAGTTGTCCCCTGTTTCTAGTACCGAAAGAAAGAGGAAAAAGTAACCGCTATGGTTCTTGAAAGAGGTGGCTGAAAAGGTAAAGACTAACAGTGTAGCATTCAGAAGGTATAGGGGAGATGCAGTGGGAAGATGATAGGGAGATGTATCGGGGAAGCAGATGGAAGTAGGAAAGAAGTACAAAGGCACAAACTGAAGAGAGAATAGCCCAGGAAGTAATGAAAGAGGCAAGCCATTTTTTAAGTATGTAAGAGAAAAGAAGAAGATCAAGGGTGGGACTATAAGGTTTATCAATCAATCAACCTTTATTTTACCAGGAGAAATACACCATTGAGAGCACTCATTTACAAGGTGGTCCTGGGTACATAGTTACAAAAAAAAAAGGGAAAAAAAAACATAATGACAATTCATAGCAATTGCAAGACAAGGACAAAGTAAAATGTTACAATTCATAATAACAGTGATATACATCAGGGGGGGTACAGGTGGATTTCATAACATCAGTGAATCAGTGACATTCATTGAGCATAAAAGGCTATAAAGGACGAGGCAACACTGAGAGTTGTTGACAGTGAGGACAGTAAAGGCAAAGGCCATTACAACAAGTGGGTAAGTGCCATGAGACTCAGTGACAAATTAGGAATAGTCAGATGGGTCTTTAAGTGCTCGAGAGTCAGATAAGAGGATTGGGGGAGTAAAAGGCACATTAAAAAGAGGAGGGGTAAGGAGAAGGTAGGGAGGTGGGGAGGGAGGGAGGGAGGGAGGACCTGGGTGAATATAAGGGACAGAGGGGAATAGGCTACAGGTGGCTTAAGCAAGGTAGTCGGAGAAAGCAATGTTAGGAGAAGCATCTACAACTTTCTTTGTAGGAGTAATTCAGCAAGGTCTTGAAGGCAGACATCCCTATTCATTTTGGGAGTTTTAGGGTGCCCTGTACTTTGTCCCTGATATATGGGAGGGCATGGCTGATGGAGGACGTGTCATAGCGAGTTCTGACTCTAGGAATGACAAGCTGGAGATATAAATATTTTCTGAGTAAGTCCCTTCAGAAAAGGCAAAGAAGTTCAAGATGTATTTAGGGAGCTTGTTAGTGAGAGCTCTAAGGGTCCAGAGGGCAGCATTTTTTAATCTTCTAACTTTCAATGACTGCCACCCAACCTGGGCATACAGATCACAGTGATGGGTATTGTAAGGGGCATTGGTTATGAATCGGATGGCTGTATGGTAAAGGGTATCCAATTTAGCCAGGGAAGTCAAGGGGCAATGTCTGTATAAGAAATCAGCGTAGTCTAATACCAGTAGGAAAATCACCTGAACCAGTTTAATTCTAAAGAAGATGCCTAATTGTTGCTTGAGTTTTTTAGTTAGCTCAGATATATGAATGGAGAAGGATAACTTGCAGTCAAGCCAGAAACCCACGTATTTGAACTTGTCTACTGTTTCAAGTGGTTCCCCCAACAGGGAATGTACTATATCTGAGACTTATAAGTAGCAGGGGGGACATTTGTTGAATGGGAGTTGGGAGATAGGAATTTAAAAATGGGCGTAGTGGTACTGATGACCACCAGGCAAGAAAAGGACCTGGGGATAATCATATCTGATGACCTTAAGGTGGCCAGGCAGTGCAACCAGGAGGTTGGGAGGGCTAGTGGGTTGCTGGGGTACACAGGAAGGGGTACCACCAGAAGGAAGAGGGAGGTGGTGCTGCCTCTGTATAGACTGCTGGTATGATCCTACCTACAGTACTGGGTTCAGTTCTGGAGACCACATCCCCAAAAGAACATAGAGAGTGGAGGTGGTTCAAAGGAGGGCAACTAAATTGGTACAGGGTCTGCATCAGAAGCCCCATGAGGAGAGACTTAAGGACCTCAATATGTACACCCTGGAAGATGGGAGGAAGGGGGATATGATAGAGACTTTTAAATACCTCAGATGGGTAAATAGGGACAGGAGGGAAGTATTTTTCAGAAACAAATGTGCTTAAGAATAAGGGAACGTGATAGAAGCTGAAAGGGAGTAGATTCAAGAGAGATGTGAGGAAATACTTCTTTACAGAAAGAGTGGCGGATTCCTCAAACAGTCTTCCAGTGGAGATAGTGGGGCAAAATCTGTGGTGTGGTTCAAGAATTTCATGGGATAGGCATAAGGGAATCTTACGAGAAAGGAAAGGGATGGGAGAATGGGCTGAAGATCAAGTAAGATCTGTGGTGATAGTATAAGCCGGGAAAAATGAGCAGACTAGGTAGGCCAAGTGGTCTTTATCTGCCAGCGTATTCTACGTTTCTGTGTTTCCATGATCATTATAAGGATGACAATCAGCAGGGGCAAGTCAATTGTAGGAAGCGTGAGACACTTCATGCTCTGGAGAAAGGGTCTCTGCCCCATTTCAGCAATTCTGCAGAGCTCCATTCTCAGCTTGTAGCAGCGAGGGAAGAGGTATCTCTCCTGTGGCACTGGCTCAACTGGAGTTTAAACTCCCCACTCCCCTAGAGGACAACTTGTCCAGGGGTGAGGAGATGGTGTGAAGGGGGAAGGTTGGTTGCAGGAGCAGCCACATGGAGCTCAACCAGTCCCACACCATCCTGCCGGAAAATCACTTTGCATCCCTGGAGGAGACTCAGGTACCTGAGTCCACTGGGGGACTCCAAGTCAGTTGGAGGAAATGGCTGCCCTCCCCTGAGCTGCTGGAACAAGCTGCCCAGTGTAGTCGTGAGGGCAACCAAAGCCTCTGAAGTCCTGTCCTCCCCCGAGCTGCTGGAACAAGCTGCCCGGTGTGGTCATAAGGGCAACCGAAGCCTCTGAAGTCCTCCCTTCCCCCGAGCTGCTGGAATAAGCTGCTCAGTGTGGTCGTGAGGGCAAATGAAGCCTCTGAAGTCCTGCCTTCCCCGAGCTGCTTGAACAAGCTGCCCAGTGTGGTAATGAGGGAAATTGAAGCCTCTAAAGTCCTGCCTTCCCCCCAAGCTGCTGAAACAAGGTAAGACTGCTTGCCCGAGGTGCATTCAGTGTCTGTGTGATTTTGAATTTTGGCACTAAGACAGATCCGACTTAAGACATAGAGACTTTTAATCCGATTTAAGTTAGCATCTTTAAATGGTTCCTCTGCCATTTTTAGTCAGCAGAGGAGTTCTGATAGTTTTAGTATCCTGTTTTTTTCTCAGAATTTCATTATTTTTGGATTTTAATCCTGTACCTTAATTACAGTGCCTGCTCTCTGCGTTGTGGGGCTCAGTACGTGTACTCCGTCTAGTTTGCATGCGGGGTTAACTCAGCTATTAATCCTGTTCCAGTTAAAGCTGTGCCTAACTCAGTGCCTATTCAGTGAGGGTTCAATGCATTTAACTTAAGATTTATTTATTATATTGCCAGGATTTTAGCTCAGATAAATATCTGTAGCATGTATTTTATTGCCAGGAATATTACCTGTAGCATAGCCAATGTAATGTGTTAACCTTGCAAAAAAAAATGGATTCAGTTAACTTGTAAATCTGCTAGCTTGTAGCTTAGGCAATCAGATCTGTCCAGTTACCTGATCCTTCATTATCCCCCTCCCTTTGCTTGTCCCACCTACCTTGCACCTGCTTATATTTGTGGTCCCTTTCTCCACAGTTGCCTGGTGTGGTTGTGAGAGCAACCGAAGCCTCTGAAGTCCTGCCCTCCCACGAGCCACTGGAACAAGGTACAGCTGCTTGCCCAAGGTGCATTCAGCATCTGTGTGATTTTGCCCCACCGATGCTTTGCGTCGGCTACACCATCACCCACACCACCACCACCCTTGGTGAGCTTCTTCCTTTATAGTCATAGTACAACCCGCCCACCCACACGTGACTGTACAATAAAATACCATCAGCCTACTTCCCCCTCTGCAGCTTATTGCAGCTCACCACTAGAAGCCGCTCTGGTCTTCCTGATGAGAAATACATTTAATCCATCTCCTACCCCAGATCACACACTGACTCCTGACTGCTGGTGCCCTGCTGTTCATTCATGATGATCCTCCTTTCACTTGCTCTCGTCTCATTATATGTGCCTTCAGTGTCCCTTCCACCTTCATCATACCCTCAAATGCTGACTTGTTACACACTAATCTATCCCATGCTACCCTTCTCATACTCCTCAGCCACCTCCTCCCTTGCCCCCCCACTAAACACCCAACACCTGGACAACTGGTCCTTCCATATTACCCTCCGGTTTCCATGCTGGTCTGCTTGCTCTAAAATTCCCCCAACAGGCAACCCCAGCATTACTTCACCACCCCCCTCCTCCCCACCGTAAAACTCTGTTAGCTCTACCCAAGACCCTGGTAACTATGCTGCTTCTGCTGGCAGGGGACATTGAGCCCACCCTTGGACCAGCCCCTCCCCCTCCTCTCCAACTACTAAGGGGCGTAAAGCTAGCCCACTTGAATATCAGGAGCCTCCCCTCAATAATCTCACTGTTCAAGCCAATTGTGTTAACCCTAAAACCTGACATTCTGATTATTACAGAGGCATGGCTAAAACCGCACACCCAGGATACTTGCATCTCAATACCGAGTTACACAATCATCAGGCAAGATCAGCTCAGCAACAAAAGAGGTGGTAGCATCGCCACGTACATCGACTCCTGCCTCCAGTTCACTCTAGTGCCACTTGTACATCCTCACACGCAGACTATTGATTCACTGATGGTGAAAATCACCCTCCCTCAGTCCATCCCTGTTTTTGTAGTGGGCTCCTACTGTCTCTCTAATGCCCCTGTAACCACTATCATGGACCTACTAGCTGCCCTGAATTCTCATGTGTCAGGTGGGGAGCTCCATAACCTCTGCGATTTCAACGTAAACTGACTTTCTACCTCTAGCTCTAAAATTTGAAATGATATAGCCAAACTAAACCTGACCCAACTGATTATGGAACCCACCCACCTAAATTCAAAAACCCATAATCACTCTCTACTAGACTGGTCTCTCACCTCCCACCCGCATAGGATAACAGCTTCAGGTCTCTTACCAGACTCCCTAAGCAATCATCATCTTATCTATTCGGTGAGAAAAGTCCATAGGCCCAAGGCACCTCCCCAAAACATTATTGGTTCAGTCTTTCAAATCCTTGGATCACAATTCCCTCCTAAATGACCTGGCTAATGTAGATTGGTCATTCATTCCTCATGCCACCTCTATTGATTCCACCCTGAACTATTTCAAGACCAAGTTCCTCTCAGTCTGGGACATCTATGCCCACTCAGACATACTCGGGTGCGGGGCTTTCACCTGCCCTGGATCACTGCTGATATCATGGCCAGCCTCAGGGCCAGGGACCAGGCCTGGAAGTCCCATAAATCTACTGACTCCACCTCAGCTTACCAGAATGCCAGTACTCTTGTAAATGCTTGCACAAGACAAATATGCCAGGCAAAAGCTTACTTTTCAAATCACCCACTCCAACGTTAAACACCCTCTAAATTCTGGAAGGTGGCACAATCTTTTCTTCCCTCCTGCCCAACCCCCCACCCCGTCCTTCATGCAGGTGGTTCCTCAGTAAGAGAACCACTCACTGTGGCTACAGAGTTTAACTCCTTCTTCATTAATTGTACTTCGTGACTCCTGTCCTCACTCCCACCTGCCTCAACAGCTCCTCCTACCTCACCCCACCCTTCTCAAACCTGCTTTCTCCTTCCTCCATGTGACCCCTGCCAATGTTTACAATGCACTACTTGCCCTAAACCATTCCAAGGGTAAATAGCCCACTGGGTTGGACTCCAAATTACTTTTCCTGGCAGCCCCTGTCATTGCATCCCCCTGGCCTCGCTTTTTAACCTTTCCTTCTCTCTCACTTTTATCCCAACTGAATGGAAACACGCCACAGTCATCCCCCTGCCAAAAGGCGGTGACCCTCCTCCCTTGGAAATTACTGCCCTATCTCTCTCCTCCCCATCCCAGCAAAACTCAAGGAACACTTAGTCCTCTCCCAACTCTCCTCCTTCCTCGACTCCACCTCTTTCTTCACACCTTACCAGTCTTGGTTTCTGAAGTCCTATTCCACCACCACTTCCCTCCTGAGGCTCACCAATTCCATCCTCACCAGTATGGATCAAGGCCACACCACCTCCACCATCTTTGTCAACCTAGCAAAGGCTTTCGACACTGTATCCCACCCTCTCCTCTAGTCAAACTCTCCCTTGCTCGGCTCTCTAGGGAGGCCACCAGTTGGTTCCACTCCTACCTTGTAGGCAGGACACAGTCTGTCAAGATTGGAAACTCCGTCTCTACTGCACTCCCCATCTCAACTGCTGTCCCCCAAGGCTCGGTCCTTGGCCTGCTACTGTTCTACATCTTCCTCAATGATTTTCCCTCTGTCTGCCCCCACATATCCATTCACATGTATGTGGACAACACTGTCCTGTTTGCATCCATCCCCTCAAACTCTGATGTGGCAGCCAGGCTCCAGCATGACTTCATTGATGTCCAGCTCTGGCTTTGCTCAAATCAGCTCTTCCTGAATGCCATGAAGACTGTCTCCATGACCTTTGGCACAAGGCAGAGACTCTCTCGGCTCCCCTGCCTCCCCACCCTGGATGGGACTAAATTGGAGGACTGCACCTCATTTAGATACCTTGGGGTCTGGCTTGACCAGTACCTTGGCTTTTCAGTACACATCAATACCATCCACAAGAAGCTGCACCCCAAGCTGGGTGCCCTGTATCGCAACTGTGGATTTATCCCGCTGCAAGCCCGCTGTGCAATTGTACAGAAAATGATTCTCCCCATTTTTGACTACAGTGATATAGTCTACAGTGCCACTCCCAAAACTTCCCTAACCAGACTGGACACCCTCTTTCACTCTTTCTGCCATTTCACCCTTGACTGTCCTCCTAGTACCCATCACTGTGTCCTCTACTGATGCCTGTGCCTCCCCTCTCTTCAGGACAGAAGGCTTTCCCACTGTGCTAGGCTTATAGCCAAGTTCTGAACCCAGTCCCTGCCCCCATATCTCTATGCAGCCCTATCCTCACCTCCCCCCTTTGCACTCCCTCAGGCACTATGACTCCCACTCCTTCCCTGTCCCGCATAACTCCACCTCCACAGGCCAAGCAGCCTTCTCCTACGGCATGCCTAAATTGTGGAACTTGCTCTTTTCGGCCACTCGTCATGCCCCCTCCACGCACTACCAAAACTCCCTCATCAATGCTCACTTCAGCTCCATTTGCACATGCACCTAATCCCCCCCATTTCCTTGGCTTAGGCCTGAGCACTTACTAACCTGTCTGGAAGGGTAACAGGTCATGCTGTTGATTTTGAAACTTTCTGGTCATGTTTATTGGACTCGCTGTAATCATTTGATTTGGTATCATATCATATGAATTCTTCTTGTTGCACTGTAACATAATTTCTGTTGTTTCTCTGTGTACAATGTACTGTCCCTTTACTGTATGTTGCATATTATTTGTACTGTCTACACATTCCCCCAGGACGCATCTGGAATCGAGCAGTAGTCTGCTCAGTATGCCTTCCTGGTAAAACTTTAAAATAAATAAACTGATGGAGGGCAGGAAGAAGGCAGCTAGGAGAGTCTTAGTGGTCAGGGATTCTATGATGAGGGGAATTGACAGGGTGGTGGGTAGTAGGAGGGTTGGGGGATGATCAGGTGCCTTCCAGGGGCATCAGCTATTCGGGACGCAGAAGATGGAGGATAGCAGAGAGTGTGGGAGCTGGGGGTGCTGGTACACTCTGGTACCAACCATCTGGCCAACAAGCCTATAGACCAATCTGTAGCACAATCTGCCCTGCCACAGAGATCTGTGTCATCTGTGAAGAGACACAACTTACTCTAGATGCCCTCTCCAGTGTCGCTGATCAGAATATTGAAGAGGGCAGGTTTCTGGACAGATCCCTGCAGAACCTCACTTGTGACCTCCTCCTCGTCCAATTTGACCCCGTTTACTACCACCCTCTGATGTCTCGCCTTCAACCAGTTTCCCACCCATGTATGTCTGTAGCTGTGTCCAGGTCAGATTGCAGGCATACTTGGTCTCCCTGGCATTTTCCAAGGGCCTCTCTGTATGGTGTGGGGGGGGAGGGAGTGATAAGAGTAGTGAGAGAAGAGGTTAAGGAATTAAATTGGTGGTTAAAGGGATGATGTCTAGAGAAAGGGTACCACCACTTTGTGGTGGATTGGGTGGACTTCTGGGACAGGAGGCTCTTCAAAGATGATGGCCTTCACCTGATGAAAAAGGGGACCAGTGCTCTGAGGCAGAAGTTTGATGTCTACGTTGCACAGTTAAATGAACTGTTGTGGACACTGGGGCTAGGGGAACCATGGTAAAGGGAGTGAGGAAAGGGAACCCAGCTAGTGTTCCCTCTATACAGGGGACTGGTAGCAGAGTGGAGTCACTGGTCGAAGAGGACCTTATGAACTACCTAGAGAGCAATGGTCTACAGGATAGTACACAAAACAGCATGAGTTTGTGACAGAGTGATTTTGTCAGACCAACCTGATAGTTCTTTTTGGCTGGATAACAAAGGTGTTAGATAAGTGCTATGCTGTTGATAAACTTTACTTTGGTTTCAGCAAGGCTTTTGACTTGATGGTACACAGAAGATTACTGAGGAAGCTGGAGGACCTGGGCACAGCTACAGACATACATGGGTGGGAAACTGGTTGAAGGCGAGACATCAGAGTGCGGTAGTAAATGGGGTCAAATTGGATGAGGAGGAGGTCACAAGTGAGGTTCTGCAGGGATCTGTCCAGAAACCTGCCCTCTTCAATATTCTGATCAGCGACACTGGAGAGGGCATCTAGAGTAAGTTGTGTCTCTTCACAGATGACACAAAGCTCTGTGGTAGGGCAGATTGTGATAAAGGGACCGGGGAGATGCAGAGGGATGTACAAAGGCTAGAGAGGTGGCCTAAGATTTGGCAGTTTCATTTGATACCAAAAAGTGCAAGGTTATGCACCTAGGGGGACAAAAACCCCAGGACAGAGTACTGGATGAGAGGGGTAAAACCGAGCACTATGGCAGAAGACAGGGGCCTGGGCATCATCATTAGTGACTCCCTCAATCAAACCAGTGTAACAGGCATATAATAAGGCTAATAGGATGCTGGGTTGTATCGTCATCAGGAAAACAGAAGTATTACTACTTTCATATAGGTCACTGGTGAGGCTGCACCTGGATAACTGTGCTCAGTTCTGGAGTTCTTACCTAACAAAAGACAGGGACAGGCTGGAGATTATGCAACACAGTGTGACCAAGATGATTTAGGGCCAGGGATGTCGCAAGGCATTTAACGTGTACTCAGTGAAGGCCAGATGAGAGTGGGGGGACATGATAGAGACCTTCAAGTTCCAGAAGGGAATACACAAGGTGAACTGTGGGGAACTCTTTGGCAGGAGTAAAGATTGAAGAGCCTGAGTAGGAGCAGGTGGGGGAAGGTTTAAGAGGGATTTAAGGAAGTTCTATTTTATAGAAAGCATGAAAAAAAAAAGAAAGGGCAGTGGAGCCATGGAACAGTCTACCAGTGGATGTGGTGCGCAAAATACCATAAATGGTTTCAGAGTGAGGAGTTTGGTGGTTACTCAGGTTGGCACCAGTAGAGAGGGGAGCAGGGGGTGGACAGGGAAAGATAGAATCCTGTATGGATAATAGGTCCTGAGACAGACAAAAAACTACCGACAGACTTGATGGACCCGTGGTCTTTTTCTGCCATCACTGTCTGTTTCAGTGTTGCATTGCAAGACAAAGCCCTTGGGGGGTAACCAGCAGGTGCCAGGAGTGCTGAGAGATGTAGGCCTGAATAGGAGATATCCCTGACAGGATGTACGTGGCTGGGAAGAAAGTCAATTTCATTTTTATTTGGGAATTAGCTATTAAGATAAGTTAATTGCAATGTTGTCCCCTCCAAGCAAATTATTATATTGAGAAAAAAAGAAAATCAGAGCAAGGTTAAGAGAGGAAGCCATACTAGCAATAAACAGGGTAGAGCAGATACTAACTTAACATAGCTGAATAATCATAGAAACATAGAAGTTGACGGCAGATAAGGACCACAAGACCCATCCAGTCTGCCCATTTCCTTTTCTACCTTATAAATGTGCCGTCGGCCTTTGCTCTGTCAGTGGCCTATCTATTCATACTCATCTGTATTGCTCCCTTATGGCTATCCCCATGCCTGTTTGAAGCCCTGCACTGTATTCATAGCCACCGCATCCTGAGGTAGGCCATTCCATGCATCCACCACCCTTCCTGTGAAAAAGAATTTCCTCACATTCCCCCCTTGATCGGCCTCCCTCTAATCTCATGCTGTGTCCTCTTGTCCGGCTATTTTTCTTATATTTAAACATGTTAGACTCTTTCACCTTGTTAATTCCCTTAAGGTGTTTGAATGTTTCGATCATATCACCTCTCTCCCTCCTTTGCTCAAGGGTATACATATTGAGCTCCGTTAATCTGCCCTCATATGTCTTCTGATGCAGTCCCTGCACCATTTTGGTTGCCCTTCTCTGGACTGCCTCAATTTGGTTAATGTCCTTGTGAAGGTGTGGCCTCCTGTACTGCACACAGTACTCCAGATGGGGCCTAACCAGTGTCTTATAAAGAGGAATTATTATCTCCTTCCCTCTTACGACTTGTGATACCCCTACTAATACACCCTAACATCCCCCTAGCCTTACCTACTGCTTTAGAGGTCTGCTTGGATGACTTCAGGTCATCAGTGATGATGATGCCCAAGTCTCTTTCTTCCTTTGTGACTGCCAGCAACTCCCTCCCAGCCTATAGGTGGCTTCAGGTTTCTCTTCCCTATGTGCATGATCTTGCACTTCTTTGCATTAAATCCCAGTTGCCACTCTTCTGACCATTTTGCTAGTTTATCCAGATCTCTTCTCATTCTGCCCACCCCATCTGGATCATCTCGCTGTTGCAGATCTTGGTGTCATCTGCAAACAGACAAGTCTTACCCTCTAGTCCATCTGCAAGGTCACTAATGAAGATATTGAAGAGGACTGGCCCCAGGACTGATCCTGAGGTACCCACTTGTGACTTGCATCTCTTCTGACTGTATACCATTTACCACCACTCTCTGTTTCTGTCCATCAACCAGTTTGCCACCCAGTTGACCAACTTCTGACCCACCTCGAGCCTACCCAGCTTATTTATCAATCTTCTATGTGGAACAGTGTCGAAAGCTTTGCTGAAGTCAAGGTAGGCGACATCAACTGCTCCCCCTTGGTCCACCACTCTGGTTACCCAGTCAAAGAAATCTATGAGATTAGTTTGGCAGGACCTCTCTTTTGTAAACCCATGCTGTCTTGGATCCTGTGCCCCTATGGATTTTAGGTGTTGCACTATCCTTTCCTTAAGGAGTGGCTCCATAATCTTGCCCATTATTGAGGTAAGACTGACTGGTCTGTAGTTCCCTGCCTCCTCCCTGCTACCACTCTTGTGGAGTGGGATCACATGAGCCCTTCTCCAGTCTTCTGGGACCTCTCCTCTGCTCAGAGACTCACTAAACAGTTCTGCTAATGGCTCTGCTAGTTCCATCCTTAGCTCCTTAAGTACCCTGGGATGTATGCCATCAGGTCCCATTGTCTTATCCACCCTGAGCTTAGCGAGCTCTTGTAGGACCCTTTCTTTTGTAAAGGGAGTACTGCTCACCTCCCTCCCACCTGTGTCTGTGGTGCTGAGCTGTGGGCCCTGCCCTACCTTCTCTTCAGTAAATACTGAGCAAAAGTATTTATTTAGGATAAATGCTTTTACAAGGTCCTCCTCCTCACATGCCCCCTATTCTCCATTGAGCTTAGCAATACCCCCCTCTGGACTTTCTCCTTTCACTAATGTATCTATAGAAAGTCTTGTCACCTTCTTTTACTGTTTGTGCTAGTGTTTCCTCAGTTTGGGACTTTGCCTGCCTTACTGCCTTCCCTGCTTCCCTTAGGGCAGTTTGGTATGTCTCCCTATCTTCATCCCGCTGTGTTCCCTTATATTTCCTGAAGGCCAGCCTTTTGGCTCTGACCTTTTCTGCTACTGTTTTGAGAACCAAAGTGGTTTCCTTCTTCTTTTGCACTTCCTTTTCTGTCTAACACAATGGGATGTTGCTTCAAGTATTGCATCTTTAATGCTTGCCCACTTTGCCTGTACCCCCTCACCTGTGTTTCTTTTTGCCAGGGCTAGCTTAACTCTGTTGGCCATCTTATCAAAGTCAGCTCCTCTGAAGTCCCATATTTTTGCCTTGGAATGGGATGATTTATATGTAGTGGCCAAATTGAACCATACCATGTGATGGTCACTGGCCCCTAGGTGACCTTCTACTGTACCTGGAGATCTGTGATCCCTTCCCTGTTAGCCAGTACTAGATCTAGGATAACCCTGTCTCTTGTGGGTTGTTGTACCGGTTGTTTGAGGCCCTCCCCCTGCAGGGAATCCACCATGTGTCTAGTTCTGGCAGATGTTCCTGCTGGTATTGACCAATCTGTATCCGGCATGTTGAAGTCTCCCATTACCAGAACCTCCCCTTTAGCTGTCATGTTTTGTATATCTTCTAACAGTAATGTGTATGTCCTGCCCCTGGTATGGGGTCAGTAGACAACCCGTTCTTATGGCTGTCCCATTTCCTGTTTCAGGGTGACCCACAGTTCTTCTGGCTCCTTCGTGTATTCTGAATTTCTGTAGCTCTGATATTTTCATTGACATACAGGGCCCTCCACCCACTTTTTGCCTCGGTCTCTTCTGAACAATACACATAGCCAGGTACTGAAGTCTCCCAAGTGTAGTTACTGGTAAACCATGTCTCACTAATTGCTACTATGTCCAGTTTAGCCTCTGACATTATTGCCTGAAGGTCTGGGATCTTATTTCCCAGGCTGTGAGCATTTGTGTACATGATTTTCCATTGGCCAGATTCAGTGTGTTAGTTGTTGGGTGAGGTTTGGCATTTCCCTTGTGCGTTGTATGGGGAGATGGACCTTTTTTCTTACCTGGTGATGCAAATGAACTGCAAACATGCTGAATCCCTGTTTGACCACTAGCTGAGGGGGGAGGGGTGTGCTTCCCATTCAACGTATGGGGTGCTGCACCTCTCTCCCCATTTGCTAGTTTAAATATTCTGCAAAGACGTCAAACTTCTGCCCCAATGCACTGACTCCCTCCTTAGTCAGATGCAGTCCATCAAATTTAAAGAAATTTCACTCCCAGAACTGTTGCCAGTTCCCTACAAATCTGTGTCCTTTTTCCTGGCACCAGCCCTTGAGCCACATGTTTAGCTCCCTTATCTCCCCTCCTCTGACCTTCCGTCCATCTGTCCCCCTCTCCCAGACTGGCAGGATCTCAGAGAAGGAGATGCCAGATGAAATGGATGATAGTTTGTCACTTAGCCTGGTCAGGTGTTATTTGGTCTCCATAACTGACCGTCTGGCGAGATCATTAGTCCCTATGTGTACCAGGGTGTCCATGTTTTCTCCTGCTTTGTGAACAGTTTTAGCAATGTGGTCAGTGTCTCTCCACGCTGATGTACCTGGGAGACATCTGACCATAACCCCTGGCTGGAGATGAGTATCAACTCCCCGAATCATGGAGTCTCCTATGATCAGAAGTTTTTTGGATTTCCTTTTTGCTTTTTTTGTTTTGGTTCCTGATTTGGGTGAGTTTTGTTGTGCTAGCTCCTGTGCTGCAGTGTCCTGCTCTGCAGTGTCCTCTGCCCCTTTGTTCGATTTCAGAGACAGAGGCAGATACCTGTTTGTAGTGTTTATATGGTTTTTGGAGGTAATATGTTGGAGAGCAGAGAGCGATGGGGCACCCAATTTGCCCCTCCTAACCACCTGCCAACCTCCTGGACCAACTACCCTCTGCGGTCGAGGTTTTTCTGTTGGATGTTGGGGAAATGGCGGGTGGTTCTTATAATGTATTTCCTCTTGAATTGAAATTTGAGGCATGCAATCTCTGCCCATGCTGCCCGGAGGTGAGCCCTAAGATCTCCAATGGCCCAGCATGTAGGACAGTGTCCTAAATCCTATAAGACTGTCCTTCTGAAAATTGTTCCACAGTACCTGTAGTTAATGATATCCATTCCAGATAAGTTGCTGGGTTTATAACCTAGTCAGAGTAATTAAAATTAAGAAAATGCAAGTAATGGTTTGATTTTGTGTTTTGTAAATGAGCTCACCTTGTGGATGCCCCACTGATCCGCCCCTTCCTGCTCTGCCACAGGAAATGTCACAACTGTGGTACCCTATAAAAGGAGTGTAATGTGGGTGGTTGGGGTGGGGTGGTGGCTGGGCCCTTCCCCTGCCGAAAAGAAGAACCACAGATGAAAGAACAAGGAGGTAAGAGCAGAAACAATCAGTCAACAACAAATGCAGTAACCCTGAAAGCTTATCCTAATGTTAGATAAAACTGTAAAACCTGTAAAGCACCACCTGTAATAATTTCAGAAGATACACCTGTAAGAAACACTTTGCTACAGAGAAAAATAAAGCAGTAACAGAAGATATACCTTGCAAAAGACAATTTGAATCAGAAGATTACAGTAGTAATCTGTTAGCACACACCTGTAGGCACACCTTGTAATAATGCAGAAGGTATACCAGCAACAACAATTTGAATCAGAGAAAAATAAAGCAATAAAATGTTAGCAACAAACAGTAGCAATCAGTCAAAAGCAACCTCAACCCAGCCAGGTCAAGATGGCATTTAGGGGCAGTGTTTGATTCTCTGCAGGGGAACATGAGAACAAGAATCATAAACCTCACATGGCAGTGCAGGGATACCCTCATTCAATTACTGCTAATGGTATGGGGTCTCATGCAGCTTCTGGGACACATGGTCTCCTGCATAGATCTACACAAGTATGAAAGATGGCACACGAGGCCATTTCAACTTTTTATTCTCAGCAAGTGGGATCTTACATCTCAAAACTATGGTGCTGACCACCTATCATACCAAAATTGAGGCAAGCCCTCACCTGGTGGATGACAAGGAACAATCTACCCAATGGCACAGCACAGGACCAGCACTTCTCTTTGAGTACAGAGACAGAAATCAGCCTCAGTGGTTGGGGAGCTCCCACGGACAAGACAGCATAAGGAAAATGAGAAACAACAGTCACAGCTCCACACCAACATGCTGGAGACCAAGGCAATATTCTTGGTATTACAATTCAGCAAACATGTAGCATGCAATGTCTTTAAAATAAGGACGGGCAACAAAATGACAGTGGCCTTCATCAACAAACAGGGCAGAACAAATAATCCATAGATGTACAGAGAGGTTACCAGAGTGATCGCATGGGTGGAGCACAACCTACGTAACCTGACAGTGGTGCATCTATCAGTAAAACTCAAGAAGTGGGCTGGCTGAGTCAACATACTCAACACAGAAGAGTGGCAACTGCATCCATCCATGTTCTTCCATGTGCAGCCGTGGCGGCAATGCAACTCAGACCTCATGGTCTCCAGGAGGAACAAACAGCTGAACAAGTACTACTTCAGATTCAAAGAGACAGGAACAGAAGGGTTAGATGCCCTAGCCCAACTATGGAGATTCAAGAGGATACCTGTTCCTGCCAATTCTGTCCTCCCCCACCACCCTCCGTCCGAGTTCTACACAGAACAAACAATTTCAGAACAGCAGTAGTACTCATAGTTTCAGACTGGCCAGAAGATCACGGCACACTATTCTGTTGTATATACTGGCAGATAAATCTGAGACTACCTCTCAGGAAAGATACATTGATGCAAGGACTGGTGAGACATCCTCAGCTACAGAGCCCGACTCTTACGGCATGGCTGCTCAAAGAGAGAGACTGCTGAAGGCTGGCTAATCCACAGGGGTATTTAACACCATGCTTCACGCCAGGCAAACTTCTATCAACTGCACGAAAGACAGTGGCCAATATTTATTTATTTATTTGAAATTAGTAACCAGCAAGGGCACACTGACCCAAGTTTCATTTCCAGGTGTGACTTGGGGAGAGGGAATGAGAAATACAATAATAAAATGCATACACAATATTAATGTTTGGTACAAAGTAAAATGCAAACTGAGTACAATTTAACATAGTACAAGTAAAAATCAAAATAAACAGAGCTAAGCAAATAAATCATGAGCTGCTCTGATGTGCAAACAAGAGATCAAAGCATGCAGAAAGAATGGCAGTGTAGATGTAGAACAGGAAGGAGCCTGATACATGCTGAAATAGAAACCCAGGAGGAGGTGGCCCAAAACAGGGGTGGTAGCAGCTCCAACAGTGATCAAGGAGGGAGATGACAGAAGCAGGCAGGGGCAGAGAGGAGTTTTACTTGGTGTCCAAGCAAGATGGGGTAGGGGAGAGATAGAGAGAGGAGAGCATGTTCCAGACGGAGGAAAGGCGATAGGAGAAAACTGACTGCC
Source organism: Neoceratodus forsteri (assembly GCA_016271365.2). Classification (NCBI taxonomy): domain Eukaryota; kingdom Metazoa; phylum Chordata; order Ceratodontiformes; family Ceratodontidae; genus Neoceratodus; species Neoceratodus forsteri. Next base: position 579,454,009 of record CM057458.1, on the reverse strand, counting down.
CAGCAGAGGTATAAGAGTGGGGAAATGAGAAGGTGCAAGGATCCCTGAAGCACAGGGAGTATCAGGCAGAGGGCATGGGAATGAGGAGTGAGGAGAGGTAAGACAGCAGGGACCCAAACCAGTATTGGAGATGAAGGAGATGCAGCCAGGCTGGAGATGTGAGGGTCAGGGGAGGATGGACAGAGAAAAGGGAGCAGTGGTAAATACAAGGAGGCAAGTTAGTAGCAAAGCAAAAAAAGGCATTGCAGAGGGCGTCCAACCAGACAAGGGAAGAGGAGGGGGAGGTGCCATAGACCGCATCTGTATAGTTGAAGACCAGGACTACAGTTCTGGTAACAAGCTCTCAGGGCACATGAGGAGACAAGTAGTCTTTGTTGTGGTACAAGCACCAGGTTTGGAGTGAATGGCATCAATGTGGGTAGAGTAGTCAAGCTTACGATTACATATAAACTAATGCAGTGTAGATGTAGGGTGGTGGTGGGGTGGTGTGTTTAATGAGATTTTACACCCCCCCCCGAGGTGTTGGATGCTACATAAACCCCAAGAGCGAAGCTCAAGGGTTTATTTAAGCATCCAACACCGAGGGGTGTGTGTAAAATCTCAAACACACCACCCCATGTTTTATTTTATATAATTGCTGGGGAGCGTTTTCTCACCATGGTAATTATACAAAATAAAACAGCCATGGTCCAGTCGAGCTGTGAAGCACTATCTGCGGTCTGCAGCCGAGTGGTTGCTGAAACCTTTTTTCTTTTATTTTGAAAATGTTTATCCGAGGATCCGAGGAAGGACTCAAGTCCTGAACTGCTGAGAGTGGAGGCAAGTTTAATTTTTTTTTTTAAACACTTACCCACCAAGTGGTGACAATAGTGGCCAAGTATCCAAAGTGTGGGGAGAGCAGTGGCAGGCACATGCGTGGAGCAAGGGAAACCCGGCGTGTGTTCGCCATTATAACCCGCAGGTTATAACAGTGAATTATAACTGGGTTTCCCTATGGGAGAAAACGCTTCCCAGTTATTATTAATCCTTATCACATGGTGCACTAAGGAAAACATCACACTGGTCCAATCCACAATACAACTACTGGAATACTGTAAATGCAGACAGGACTTGAGGAAGTACTTTCACAGCTTCACTATGGGTATAAGTCCCAGCAATCTGAGCTACTGTAGGAAAACTAGAGGGTGTCCTACCAGGGGCACATCCAGAGCTGTCCACTTCCTGAAGTTTCAGGCAAGATAGGACTCTCACTCAGAAAGAGAATGGTCCTTGCACCTTGGAATTCAGTGTCATCCTGGAAGTGATGACCAAACCACGGTTTGAGCCAGTTGACATTATTTCTATGTACTTTCTCACCATCAAAACTGTTTTGTGGATTTCAGTCTGTTCAGCCCATAGGACAAGCAAGCTGAAGGTGCTATCCTATAGAGAGCTGTATATGATTTTCAATAATAATAAGGTGGTGTTCAGAACAGTTGTTTTATGCACATGGCTCAATCCCTTTTTCGTTCCAGACAGGAGATCACACTCCCATTCTATTGCCCAACTAAAACATCCTATGGAGAGAGTATTTCACACCCTTGATCTGTGTAGAATGATCTTCTACTTGCACAGAACATCTCCTCACCGAAACATGGACAAGCTGTTCATGCTACTCCAGGAAAGTACAATTATGTAAGAACTTACCGTAACAGTAGGTCTTTGAGAGAAGCTCTTGCAGCAGGTAACACATGTAGAACTGAAGCCACCTGGCGGCAGATCTCGGCAATTCTTTTCTCTGGCAGCATCGACGTGGGACCGCCCACCCGGCAGCTCTTTGATGTCACCCATTATAAAAGGAGTAGGCGGTCCCACATACTCCAGTTCTTGTACGCCAATGACAGGCCAAAAATAACAGCTGTGGATAAAAACTACTCCACAAAGAACTCAGGGCAAAATAAGGCCCACAACCAAAGGCTAAACTATGGTTCAGAGCAGAGAGGCTTACTCCCGGGGGAAGGAGGGAGGGAAAATCATACCTGCTGCAAGAGCTTCTCTCGAAGATCTACTGTTACGGTAAGTTCTTATGTAACTGTGCTATCTTACTTTGAGAGGAAGGTCTTGCAGCAGGTAACACATGTAGGACTGATTCCCAAGCAGTATAAAACTAAAGATGGCTCTTGGGAAGGAGTAGGGGTAAACATACAGAAAGGCACCCAAGTAGTATGAAGCTTAGGACAGCCCTTTGGAAGGGGAAGTCAACATACAGACACACTCCCAAATGGTATAAAACATAAGACAACCATTGGGAGAAGGAAAGGAGAGGCAAACACACATGGGGAGAGAGACCTTTCAAAAATAAGACCCAGGAGAACTGCCAAGCCAAAACCTGTTCAACACCTGGAAACAATATCTCGGCTCTACTGCATGATGAAAGTGTGAATGGAGTGCCAAGTGGCAGCAGCACAAATGTCAGCCACCGACACTCTCTTGAGTGCTGCAAAGGAACCGCTCTGGTGGAATGCGCCCTGATCGCACCCGGTAGGGTTTTTCTACCCTTTTCATAACAGAAGGATATGCAATTGACCAACCAACGCGAAAGTGTTTGTTTTGTGACCGGGTGCCCCAAGGACCTGTCTGCAAAGGACACAAAAAACTGATCCGATTGCCTGGCCTCCTTAGTTCTGGACAGGTAACAGCGCAAGGTGCGGTGCACATCTAGAGTGTGCAAAAGCGCCTTACCCCTGTTGGAATGTTCTGGGTAATAAAAAGGAAGTTGAACCGCCTGATTAAGAGTGAGCTCCGAGACAACCTTAGGAAGGAATTTTGGATTGTTGCATGGATCCACCCTATCCTTATGGAAAATAAGATAAGGCTCTCTACACATCAAAGCATGAAGCTCCAAAATGCGTCTAGCAGAGGTGACTGCTACCAAGAGCAACGTCTTCCAGGAGAGGTAACGAAGCTCACAACTCATGGCTGGTTCAAAATGGGGAAGCGTAAGTCTTTCCAGAACAAATAATAAGTCCCAAGAATGAACAGGGTCTCAGACAGGTGGACAGAGATGCAGGATCCCCTTAAGAAAGGTTTTAACTACCTCCAAGTGAGCCACTGTCTTGTTCTGGATGCAGTGATGATAGGCGGAAACAGCAGCCAGGTGTACTTTGATGAAGGAATAGCTGAGACCTGACTCTGAAAGGGATAACAGGTATTGTAGAATAGAGTTGACTGAACAGACCAGAGGGTCCAATCTCCTGGCTGTGGCCCAAAGACAAAAGCGTTTCCATTTCATGGTGCAAGTGACCCTAGTAGTGGGCTTCCATGCCTCAACCAAGATTTGGGCTATTTCGTCAGATACTCCAAATCTAAACTTAGCTAGGTCTCAAGGAGCCAAGCATGCAGGTGGAAGGAATGTAAATTGGGATGGACCAGATCTCCCTGTTGCTGAGAGAGTAACTGACCCGAAAGTTGAAGGGGCCATGGAGGCTCCACTATCAGACGCCTGAGGAGTGGGAAACAAATCTGTCTGGGCCACAGAGTGGCTATCAGGATCATGATCACCCTCTTTGATTGGGCTTTGAGGAGGACTCGCTGCAAAAGTGGGAAGGGAGGAAATGCATAAAGGAACTTTCCTTTCCAGGATAGGGACAATGCGTCTCACCAAAAAGCTCCATGCTTGGGGCAGAGTGAGCAGAAATTGGGCAGTTTTATGTTGCATTGAGATGCAAAAAGATCCAACTCTGGAGTCCCCCATCTAGCGAACAGTGCATCTACCACAGACTGTAGCAGGGACTACTCATGAGAGAGCAGTTTGGCCCAGCTGAGAGCGTCTGCAACCACGTTCAGGGAACCTGGAACGTGAATGCCAAAAGACTGAGTTGGTGCTCCATCATCCAGTCCCACACTCTCATAGCTTCCCAACAAAGGGGATAAGAGTGCGTGCCTCCCTGCTTGTTGACATAGTACACCACTGAGGTGTTATCCATCTGAACACACAGGAGACCGGGCAGCAGGAATGGAGCCAAGGCCTGTAGGGAGTATAGAACAGCTCTTAGCTCGAGCACATTGATATGCAGGTTCTCCTCTAAAGAGGACCACAGCCCTTGAGTTCTGTGGATCCCCAGATGAGTCCCCCATCCTGTCCTAGACACTCCATAGTGAGAATCTGGGTGGGAGTGTCTGGCTGGAAGGGGAGACCTTTGCAGAGATTCTGAGGGGACCCATACCAGCGGAGTTCCAGCCGAATTGGCTCCATGATCTTGATGGGGAAATCCAAGTCATCCCTGGTTTGGTCCCACTGGATGTGAAGCATCCACTGAATAGAGCGCATGTGCAACCTGGCAAAGGGGACCGAAACTATGAGGCCCAAGATCCTGAGAATGGATCTGGCAGGAATGACAGATGCTGAACAGGTCTGGATTGCCAATGCCCTAAGGCACACTGCTGTGTCAGAAGGTAGGAAGGCCTTCCCTAGGGAAATATCCAAAAGAGCGCCTATGAATTGGAGACATTGAGAAGGAAGGAGCTAAGATTTTTCTGGGTTCCCTGTGATCCCCAGACGTCAACAGAGGGAGAGAGTGTCCAGTATGGTCTCCCAGAGACGCGGCCTGGAAGAGGCCAGAAGAAGCCAATCGTCTAAACAGGGGAACAGGAAGTGCCCGTCTGTGCAGAGCAGCTGCGACAATGGCAAGACACTTTGTAAAGACCCTGGGGGCAGAGGAAAGGCCAAAAGGAAGGACCTTGTACTGGTAGGACCGACCTTCGAACCTGAACCTCAGGAATCTCGGATGGTTCTGGCTTATGGGAATATGAAGATATGCATCCTGCATATCCAGTGACACCAGCCAATCCCTGACCGTCAAGAAGGGGAGGAGATTTGGGAGCGACACCATGCGGAATCTCCGATAGGAGACCTACTGGTTGAGATCGCTGAGATCCAGGATAGGCCTTAAGTCCCCCGACTTCCTTTTGGGAACCAGGAAGACGCGGGAGTAGAAACAAGAGTCTACCTCTGCCTCTGGAATGTGCTCTATGGTGTCCTTGTCCAGGAGAGCCCTGTGGTCTCTCGGATAATGAGATGGGGGCGGTGGTCTGTCCGGAGGTAAGGACTCAAACTCGATGGAGTGCCCGAACTCCAAGAGGTTGAGGACCCACTGGTTGAAGGTCACTTCTCTCCAAGCTTGGGCATAAAGAGAAAAATGACCACCCACCGGCTCTCCCGATGACAAGTCTGGGAGAGGAGGGTTGTCTGAATAGTCAGGTTGAAGAAGGAGGAGGGAGGGTGGAGGCAGAAGGTCTAGCCTGACTAGAGGGGGTAGAGGCAGCACCTCTGGTCCCCCCTCATTGACCAAAGCCTCCCCGCTGTGTGTGAGACTGAACACAGGGCTGCTGAGGCTGATGTCCCCCTCTGCCATGAAAATGGGGCTTGCGAAAACGCTCCTGTTTTGGGCGGTACATGGACTGCACAGAACGGATGCAGTTTAACAATGACTTTCTCTGTGTCTTCCCCGAAGAGCATGGAGCCTCTGAAAGGGGCATCCAGAAGGGTCGTTTGAACCTCTGGGTTGAACGCTGAGACCCGGAGCCAGGAGTAGCGCCGAAGGCAAATTCCAGTTGCAGCCTCCCTCACCGAGGTATCCGCAGAGTCATACGCTGCTCGGAGGACGTGGGTACCCACATCCAAGCCTGTTTGTAAAAGCTTTGCAAGTTCTGCCTTTTGATGGCAGTTGGGCATGCCTTGCAGGATGTCCAGTCCTTGGTTCCAAAGAGCATTTTGGAACTGGACCATATGAGTCAAAAAACTGAGGCTCTGTATGCTGCAAGTGGCAGACGAGTACACCCTGCGACCTAAGGAATCCAGTTGCTTAGACTCCCTGTTAGCCGGCTGGGTACTGAGGTGTTTCAGTCTTTACGAACAATCATGCACAGCTGATATAACCACAGAATCAGCTGTGGGATGTTCAGCCAGGTAAGAGTGGTCCTTGGGGGCCCGGTACAAGCGATTGGCCTTTTTGGGGACCGCAGAGGAAGTGTGTGGGTGCCTCCAAGTTACCCAAGTGACGTCTTTGAAGGTATCCACTAATGGGGGATAACCTTCGGCTTGGGTTTTTTCTGGCATAGATACTTTGCTAGATGCAAGTGTTTGGGGTCCAGGGCCTCTGTATCCCATCTCATATTTTCCTGTATATGTCGCATGACCTCCATAAAGCTGGGGTCATCGGGTAGAGATTTAGGCTGTTCCTCTGTGTCACCAGGAAGCAAGCCAGTGTCAGAATCAGGAAGGGAAGGTTCTGATTCCACATAGGTATCAGAGGAAGGATGATGAGGAGGAGGAGGAAGAATGTTGTCTTCTCTTCTTGTGTCTAGGCCTTCTGGGCGAAGGACAGCAGGAAGAGGAAAGAGTTGTAGTCCTCTTTCACTTGTCTTTGTGCTTCCTGGGGCTGGCAGGAGTCTTTTCCTCCCTTCCTAGATGGGACAGGAGTAACCTGGGCATCTGGCTCGGGGACTGGAGGAAACTGAGGAGTAGGAGTAGGAGGGGAGACCAAGTCTTGTTTGATGATTTCCCACCAATAAGTGAAGAGCTCCTTCACTTGAGACATACCTAACTCAGGGGACTCAGGCTTAGGAGGCGATGTCAGGTGGCAAGGTCCCAGACCGGCGTCAGTCGGGTCTGGCGTCGGTGGAATGGGCAATGCCTCCGTAGCACCGTTGTCGGGTTCCAGTGTCGGGTGGACCAGTGAACGGTCCCTAGGAGAGACATCAGGGATGACTGAGGTATGGTGAACTTAATCAGCACCGGAGGAGGAAATGAAGGTTTCTCTGGTGTCGGGCCAGAAACATTGTCCGACGGACGTCCCTTGGCTGGAGACAGGCGGGGATGGTTGGAACGAGAAGAGGCCTTGGCTGGCCTATCTGCAGACTTATGTGGCTTGTCCGAGTGGCGTCTGTCCAAGTCCGTGGACTGATGCCGTTCGGGCTTCGACTTGGGCGGCAAGGAAGAAGCCCTGGAAGCCGAGTGCCCCAAAGTCTGTTTGGCCTCCCAGGGATCAATCGAGGCTGATTGGGAGGATGACTTACTTTTTGCTGCTGTGGAGTCAGTGTCGGAGGGTCTCTTGTGGGCTGAAGAGCCGGGGACCAAGGATCTTTTAGTTGTAGAACCAGAGTCCGAGGGCCTTTGAGCTGCTGTGAAACCTGAGTCAGGGGGCCAGATCTTAATAGGCTGTAAGGTAGGCCCCTTGGAGAGAGAAGCTTAGGCGGGAGGCTTGAGTGAGGTAAGCTGAGCCTCATGATTGGAGGAGCCAGAGCAACCTACGGACTGGGAGCTGGATGACCTGGGCCTGGAGCATGAGCAATCCTGGTCCTGGTGATGGTGCTTCTCCTTTCTGTGTTTCCTGGGTGGAGAAGGAGAATGAGATTCCTGCCCTGGGGATGTCTCCTGCTGCATCTGAGCCAAACATTTTTCCGCCAAGAAGGCCTTAAGAGACTTATGCCTGCGGATCCTGGTTTGGCTGTTGAAGGCCAGGCAATGGTTACAGGCACCGGTGTCGTGGTCTGGGCACAGGCAAAAAAGGCAGGACAAATGTCTGTCCTTGGCAGGGATCTGCTTCCCAAAAGAGCACTTATAATGGTGCCCAGTTGAAGTAGAGGACATATATCGCAACTTTTGCAGAGATAATAAAGAAAAAATTACTGTTCTTAGCTGAGGAACCGATAGAGAGCCGAGAGCTGATCTAACGTGTTGCCATGGCGGGAAAGAACTGGTGCACATTGGACTGCCTACTGCCTTTATACGGGGTGACGTCAGGGGCAGAGCCGACGCCGGGTGGGTGGTCCCACATCAGTACTGCTAGAGAAAAGAATTGCCGAGATCTGCTGCCAGGTGGCGTCAGTCCCACATGTGTTACCTGCTGCAAGAGCTTCCTCTCAAAGTAAGAACTTAAGGTTTCCAGATGGCTAAAAACAGCTAACAATATATGTTGCGCAAGGGCAGGAGGTACCAGATTCTTCACCAACACATTCCATGAGGCAGTTGCTTCCTCCTGCATGTACAAAAACTGCCTCAATTTTGGACTTTTGCACAGCAGTGATATGGTCATATTTATTTATTTATTTATTTAGTGATTCGGAAAAGACCTTTGAGCGCAAGCTCTTTTACAAAGGTTCCACATCAGATTGCAAAACAAAGAACAATAGGAGAAAGCAAAAGTACATTACAATGAATGATACAGCTTGGATTCAGAACTTACAGAATAACTCAAAACATTGGTACAAGTTAAAATAACAAGAAAAACATTTTATGAGGGTGGGGGGGGATAAGAAGCCACAGAGTGCCTTGTCAGTAGTTCAGAGGAATGGGGATAGCTGGCAGTGGGCTGAAGAAAGAAGGTCCGAGAGAGAGGTATGTAATGCTGTGGAGGTGAAGGGTGGGGAAGAAGGGCGATAAGGTACAGGGATAAATGGTGGGGTAAGGGGAGGCTGAGTGGAGAAGACATGCTAAAGTAAATGGTGGGGTGTGAGGGGGCATGGTCAGGCAGCCTGCATTGGTAGTGACTGTTAGGGAAACTCATGGGACTGTGAGTTGGGGAAGGGTGGGCTGGCAGGTGCCGAAGAAGCATGACGCAGACTGATTGCTGCAGCAAGTCATGAGAAGGGGCAGAGGAAGGGGGTACCTGAGGCCTGCCTAGTGCTTGCTGGGGGGCAGAGAGAGCAGGTGTGGCTGTACTCAGGGGCAGGTGCACTTAAGGAGTGTTATTAGGTGCTGTTTGAGGTCAGTTTTGAAGTGTGCCAGACAATTGGTGGCCAAGAGGTGCCCAGGGAGTTCATTCATCCACAGGGGGGCCTGGTAGGCAAATGCACGTTGCCCAAGTGAGGTGCGATGGAAGGGGATAGCCAAGGTCCCTCTAGTCCTCCCTCTGGTGACCTGTAATGAGTTGGCCACCTTGATGAAATTGCTTACACAAGGTGGTGTTTTACCCAATAGAGCCTTCTTCCCCAGGATGCGAGTCTGGAATTTGACCCTGTTTCTTAATGACAGCCAGTTTTGCACATTCGTACAGAGTACAGGTGTGAGTGCCACGCTCAGCATCCAGGGTGAGTCTGTAGGCTTTGTTGAATGCAGTCTGAACCCTCTTGAGTGCTGTATCTGTTGCCACCCCATAGACCACTAGTTCATAGTCAATAGCAGATATTATTAAACTGTGGACTGAGAGGTGGAGGGCCCCCGGAAAGAGGTGTTGCCTGTGCCTGTACAGCACACCTATCTTGATACTGACTGTCTTGACCAAAGAGTCAATATGGTGCGCAAATGTGAGGGTATCGTCTATTATGACCCTCAGATACTTGAACAAGTGAACTTGTTCCAGTGGATCACTGCATGAGTTGGAGATGATGAGGGGGTGGTGCTTATTTTTGTTGTGGGGGCTGGACATAAGCATGGCCATGTGCACACCTTTACTAGACACTACTGTTTGGACACTTGATTCAGCCAAGGCCGCCTTTGGCAGGAGGGTTTTACAGACTGTCTTGAAGTCTGCTTTTCTGCAGATCACCTAGAACAGGGGTTACTGTTTCCTAGGCACCCATTGTGACGATGTCAGAATGCTGTAGAGGCTGCGATATACCAGTTTACTCACCCGATAAGGGAGATTGTATGAGCACCCTTTCCAGCATTCCCATTCCCCCATGAAGAACACACAGGCCCATACCTAACAAGGATTCAACATAGCTACTAACTGTAAACTAGTAATGACCAGTATGAGATATTCCCTACTCAGAACTGCCTAACAGAATTAAATGTTAACCTAGACAGTAATGTAATGTGTTGAAAAGTACAGTTACGGAAGAACTTACCATAACAGTAGATCTTCAAGAGAAGCTCTTGCAGCAGGTCACACTGGTGGGACTATGCGGCCAAGCACTAAGACCACATGGAAAACTTCTAGCTAGTAGTGTACCATGGGGTACTGTCACCCACCAACATCAGTCATTTGACGTCAGTACAGGCTATATAGGAGGGTGGTTTCCCACACCACCTCTGTTCTCCTGCCGGAGACTCTGCATGGCCAGCTGATGGTGAACCGAGGAGGTTATCCTGAGAGTCAAAGAAAAAGCAGAAGCAATAGAAAAAGAGAAGCTGGGGGAAGGAGGGAGCAGGGCCTGCTGCAAGAGCTTCTCTTGAAGATCTATTATTATGGTAAGTTCTTATGTAACTGTACTATCTGACTTCAAGGAAGGCTCTTGCTGCAGGCCACACTGGTAGGACTGAGTCCCAAGCAGTACTCGTTATCACCAGGATAACACCACTGGGAGGAGGATAAGTCAAGAGCTCATGACAGAAGGCCCTGAAGAACTGCCAGGCTGAAACTGGCTCTATGCCTAGTTGCGTTGTCCAAACTGTAATGCTTGGTAAAGGTGTGGACAGAACTCTAGGTGGCAGCTGCGCAGATGTCAGCAGCTGACACATTCCTGAAACAAGCAGTGGAGACAGCCATACCCCTGGTGGGATGGCCCTTAACCACCCCTTGAAAGGGCTTGTTGTACTTGCAGTAGCAGTAAACAATGCAATTTGCCAACCACTTAGACAAACATGGTTTAAAAACAGCAACACCCTCTCTCGGGGGTGAATAAAACAAACTGGTTAGTTTTCCTTAAATACTTGGTGCGGTTCATGTAATACTTCAATGTTCTGTGAACGTCCAACGTATAGAGCAAGGCCTCCCCCTCATTAGAATACTACAGAAAATAAACTGGAAGGTGGATGGATTGATTTAAAGTAAACTCAGACACCACCTTAGGTAAAAACTTAGGACTGGTACACAAAGACACCATATCTTTGTGAAAAACCACATAAGACTCTTTACACGTAAGAGCCTGGAGCTCGGAAATCCTTTGAGCAGAAGTATCATCAACTAAAAATAGCACTTTCCATGACAGAAAGCGCAGCTCGCAACTCGCTGTCAAAGTCAGTTCAAAGGGAGTTAGAGTGAGTTTCTCCAACATAAAATTGAGGCCCCATGGAGTGACCGGGTCCTGAATGGGAGATTTCAGATGCAAAATGCCCCATAGAAACGTATGGGACACCTCAAGCTGGGTGATATCTTTGCCCTCAGTAGGTGCATGATACGCACAGATGGCAGAAAGGTACACCTTAAGGAAGGAGTACCCCAGGCCTGCATCTGAAAGGGAAAGAAGGTACTCCAACACCTGATTCACTGGGCAGGTGAAAGGATCCAAGTGGCGAGCAGTGGCCCAAATGGAAAAGTGCTTCCATTTCACAGCATAAGTGTCTCTGGTGGAGAGTTTTCTGGCTGCCATCAGGATGTCAGTGACCCTAGAGGATAACCCAAAATGGGCAATATCTAGATCTGCAGGGGTGACACATGGTGATGCAGGGACTTGAGGTTCAGGTGGACCATGGTGCCCTGGTCCTGGGAGAGCAAGCCTGGGCAAGAGCACCGGAGGTTCCACTGCTAGCTGTTGCAGCAAGGGAAACAAAATCTGGTGAGGCCGGAAGGGAGCTATGAGAATCATCTCTGCCCCCTCTAGCTGGAGCTGGACTCCTCTTCAGGAGTGGGAAGGGAGGAAAGGTGTACAGAAACCTCCCCTTCCAGGAGACAGACAGTGCGTCTGGCCAGAAAACTCCAGGCCCGGGATCAAGTGAGCAGAAAAGTGGCAGTTTTGCATTGAGTGGGGATGCAAAGAAGTCCAACTCTGGACAGCCCTACTTGTTGAAGAGATCTTCAACCACTGAGGTTATAAGCTCCCACTCATGAGCCTGTGACCTAGATTAGCTCAGACAGTCAACCAGACTGTCTGCCAAGACATTTTGTACACTACCTCAAAGGTTGCTAAGAAAGCACAGCAGTTGGACCACAGTGGGCTCAGAGAGGGTGAGGATGGTGGAACAGAGGCGCACCCAGTCAGTTGTTCCACACCACAATCCATACACCATTCTGGGGGGGCACAGCTCCCCTATGGATGCACCTGCAGAGGAGACTAAGGAGGCTGAGGACAACTGTCACAAGGGAGGCCCACAGGAAGGAGGCAGAGGACACCACAAGGAAAGGAAGCAGCTCCTGGTGGGGGACTCAATTATTAGGGGGATAGAACTGGGGGGAGCAGGGAAAACTGAAGTAAGGTGCCTGCCTGGTGCCATGACTTGGAGAGACAGGAAGCGCATCCTCAGGATCATGAGGACAGCTGCATGGGAGTCTGAGCTGGATGTCATTGTCCACCTAGGGACAAATGACTTGGCTCATCATGAGATTAGAGCAGTGCAGAAGGAATTTGTGGAATTGGGGAGGGGCCTAAGACAAGTACCACACACAATATCCTTCTCTGAGGTGCTGCCTGTCAATGGCATGAGTGCAGCGAGGGTACTTTGCACCATGCAGTTTAATGAATGGTTGAAAAAATGGTGTGGAGCACAGGGGTTTGGCTTCATTAGGGACGGGGGTTCCACCTGGAGGGACACAAGCCTATACTGGCAGGATGGTCTGCATCTGTCCAGGAAGGGAACAAGTCTTTTGAGCAATCGGTTTAAATGCTTCATTGGCAAGTTTTTAAATAAGTCAAGGGGGGAGGCACTGATAAGCAGCAGAAAAATCCCAGCCTCTCCCTACAAAACAGGGTACTAAATGAGAAAAAGACCGAGGTAGAAAGGTCAGTGGGGGATGCTGCAAAAGAAGGTAAAGCCATCAAAAAATGGAGAGCAATGAGTACCAATGCCCGTAGCCTGAGTAACAAGCTTCCTGAATTCGTGGCCTTGATGGAGGAGGAACATCTGGATATCGTGGTGGTCACAGAAACATGGTACACACCAAACCATGACTGGGACGTAAACATACCAGGATACACTATCTACAGGAGTGACAGGGAGGGTAAAAGTGGAGGAGGAGTAGCTCTTCACATAAGGGAAGGAATCAAAGCAACAGAACAAAAGGGAAAACAGGGAGGAGAAGAAGCACTGTGGGTAAATTTGGAGACCGGCAATGGCACCACAATCCGACAGGGGTTGTATACAGACCCCTTTCTCAGGGGGAGGAGATGGACAAAGAAATGATAGAACGAATACTTAGAATGGCAGAAAAAGGGGAGATATTGCTGATGGGTGATCTGAATATGCCAGATGTTAACTGGAGTGCAGTTGCAGCAGTCACTTCGAAGAGTGGGGTTATTCTAGATGCCCTACGGGTGGCATGCCTTAAACAACTAGTATTGGAGCCCACTCGAGAGGGAGCAATCTTAGACCTGGTTCTCTCAAATGGAGATGAAGAGAGGATCACAGATGTAGAAGTGGGTAGCCATCTAGGAACTAGCGACCATCAAACAGTATGGTTCAGAATAAACACAGCAATAGAGTCAAGCCATACAAAGGCAAAAGTACTGGACTTTAGGAGGGCTGACTTTGCCAAAATGGGTGCGTGCATAAGGAATGCACTAGCAAATGGGTAGGAAGGAGGGGTGGAAGAACAATGGGAATAATAAAAACTGCCATCACAGAGGTAACAAGCCTTTGTGAAGCAAATAAACAAAGCGAAGCGATGTAAAAACCACTATGGTTCTCAAAGGAAGTGGCAGTGAAGGTTCAAGAGAAAAGAAAGCATTCAGGAAGTACAAGGAATCACAGAAGGAGCAGGACAGAGAACTGTATCAGTTAAAGCAAAAGGAAGCTGGGAAGGCAGTCAGAACAGCAAAGGCCCAAACCGAGGAAAAGATAGCCAACTCAGTTAAGAAGGGGGATAAAACCTTTTAAGGGTACATCAGGGAGCGAAGGAAGACCAAGTGAGGGTTAGTGAGGCTTAATAAAGGGGAAGGTGGGTGGGCAGAGGGTGACTGTGAAAAGGCAGAGATACTAAACAAATATTTTTGCTCAGTATTTACAAAGGAAGTGGGGGAGGTACCTAAAACAAACAGTAGAAACACTCTGGATACAGAAGTTGATACCAGCCCATTTACAGGAGAAAGGGTTCTGAAAGAACTCTTAAAACTGAAGGTGGACAAAGCAATGGGGCCTGATGGGATTCATCCCAGAATTCTAAAGAACTAAGGTTAAACTAGTGACACCACTGACTACCCTCTTCAACAAATCATGGGAGGATGGGGTGGTACCGAGGACTGGAGGAGGCAGATGTGATTCCCCTTCACAAAAGTGGGAGCAAGGCAGGCGGAACTACAGACCTGTTAGTTTAACCTCAGTGGTAGGAAAGTGATGGAATCACTTCTGAAGGAAGAAGTGTTGAGCATCTAGAGGCTACAGGGCACAGGACCCAAGGCAGCATGGATTCACAGCGGGAAGGTCATGCCAGACAGAATCTGATAGATTTCTTTGACTGGGTGACCAAAGTAGAAGATCAGGGAGGGGCTGTGGACATGGCCTACCTAGACTTTAGCAAGGCATTTGACACAGTCCCACACAAAAGATTAATATACAAGTTAGCCAGCCTGGGTGTGGGTCCCAAGATGACAGCCTGGGTAAAGAATTGGCTGGAGAATAGGACACAGAGAGTAATAGTAAATGGAGTCCACTCTGAAGAAAGGCGGGTTACTAGTGGGGTACTGCAGGGTTCAGTATTAGGACCGGTCCTCTTCAATGTCTTTATAAGTGACATTGCAGAGGGACTGGAAGGAAAAGTATGTCTCTTTGCAGATGACACAAAGATCTGCAACAGAGTTGATGCACAAGGTGGGGTGGAAAGGATGAGAAGGGACTTGGCAAGGTTAGAGGAATGGTCAAATGTATGGCAGCTTAGATTCAATGCTAAGAAGTGCAAGGTAATGCACCTGGGAAACAAAAACCCAGCGGAAGAGTACACAATGGGGGGTGAGATACTAACAACAAAAATGGAAAGGGACCTGGGGGTAGTCATATCAGATGACCTAAAGGTGGGCAAGCAATGTGAGAGGGCAGCATGGAGGGCTGGGGGGATACTGAGATGCATAGGGAGAGGCATCACCAGTAGAAAACAGGAAGTTATTATCCCTCTGTACAGACAGTTGGTGAGACCCCATCTGGAGTACTGCATGCAGTTCTGGAGACCCAATATCCATGAAAGACATAGACAGGATGGAAGCTGTCAGAGGAGGGCAACTAAATGGTGCAGGCTCTGCACTGGAAGACATATGAAGGCAGACTTAAAGCTAAATATGTATAGCCTCGAGGAAAGGAGGGAGAGGGGACATGATAGAAACTTTCAAGTACCTCAAGGAATCAACAAAGTCCAAGAGGTAGCATCTTTCAAAAAGGGTGTGCAAGAACAAGGGGCACAATTTGAAGATAGAAGAGGCGGCTCAGAGGTAATTTAAGGAAGTATTTTTCACAGAGAGGGTTGTGGATGCATGGAACGGCCTTCTGGAGGAGGTTGTGGAGTCAAAAACAGTGGTGGAATTCAAGCATGCATGGGACAGTCATAAAGCAATTCTAGGGGGTGGGGGTAGGAAGAAGTAGGCTGCTGGTTAACTAGGATCTGCAGCTTGTCCATTAGGTAGGGAAATGGGCAGACTGGGTGGGCCAAGCGGTCCTTATCTGCCGTCAAAATCTATGTTATGTTTCTATGAATATGTATGTCCGAGAGCTCCAGACTGTGCTTGATGGCCTAGTACCAGACTCTCATCACCTCCTGACACAGGGGGTAGGAATGCCCCCCCCCCGCTTGTTGGTGTAGTACACCACATGTTGTCCGTCTGCACCTGGCAGGAGATGAGTCTGGAATACCTGCAGGGCATAAAGGACCACCTGCATCTCCAGGACACTGATATGTAGACTCTGCTCTACATCCATCCAGGTGTCATGGGACTGGTGATTGGCCAGATGAGCACCCCAGCCCAGGCTGAATGCGTCTATCATGAGAATTTGTCGGGGGGGGGGGGTCAGGCACTGGAAGAGGATCCCACAGAAGAGGTTGGCCAGATTGAGCCACTACAGGTGAACCCTCTGGACTGGGGCAGAAACCAGGACCAACTGGTTCAGGTCATCTGTGTGCTACTCCCACTGGATCCTCAAGGTTCCCTAAGCAACCTATATATGCACATGGGCCAGGGGAACTGTGGCAATGGCTGCTGCCATATGGCCTAGAGGTGGTCGGAAAACCCTAGCGGGAACCTGCTGGTTGAAGGAAACCCAATGGGCCTGCTCCATAAGTCACTCTGCTCTGTCCTTGGGTAAAAAGGCCTTGCCCTGGCTGGTATCCAGGATGCCCCATGTATTGCAGGCGTTGGCAAGGGGAGAGGCAGGACTTTGGCAGGTTGACCGTGATCCCCAGGTCCTGGAAGAGGTGCAGGGTGCACTCCAGGATCTGAACCAGGCATTCCCTGGAGGGGGCTGTTAACAGCCAGTCATCCAGGTAAGGAAACACATTGAAGCGTGTTTAGTATGAATTCCCGACATATTTCCCTGACATACTTATTCCAAGCACCGACTGCCCAAAACACGGCTTTCCATCTTGGTCATTTTACCACAAATCACAATTCCGACATCAGTCCCATACTGAAAAAATAAACTTGTATTTTGTTACCTATAGCCCAAACAAAGTTTGCAAATAAAATGCTCAGCTCCTGTGCATGACCCCCAAACCCTGTGTTACGGCTTTGAGTTCGTCAAATTAAAGTGCATAAAGTGTTAAATAAAATAGATTCATGAGAATAAATAAAATAATGTGTAACACATACAGTAGTGTTGTTATGGTTAAAAGAATGGGCATGAAAGGAAAAAGTAGCATAAGCACATTCTGTCAGGTCTTCATTCCTCTGTCCCCTGGAAAATGTTCACCATAATGAAATAACTGGCTGAAATTAAACAATTTACCTTAAGTGTCACTCATGCAGGTCATCTTTCTAATGGCCACAGCCCCGGAAGCAGATGAATTTAACACGGGTGTTGAATATGTTGTAGCCTGTGAATCATCTTGTCGACATCTCCATTTTGCAAGATGAAAGTTATTCCCAACTCTGGATGCGCCTGGGGGAGCCTCGGGAGAGTAATTGCAAAGTGCTTCCCCTTTCTGGAACTTTTCATGTCACAAGGGGCTCCGACTGCACTTGTCAATTTAATTTTTCATCTTTCCCCACCCTTCCTCATTCCTTCTCTCTCCCTTTGAATATAGGTACATGAATTATGTGACAATTTCTGCCATCGAAACAGAAAGCCGCTTTGGAGCTCCCTCGTGTAGCGAGGATTCAAGTTCGCTCTGAGAGGAGTGAATAAGTGGTCACTTTATTTGTGAACTTTGGTTTACAGGTGACAAAACTTTGTTTGGGCTATGGGAACAGCCACTGCATTGTCAGGCAAATTAATCAAAAATGATAGGCAAATGAATTACGGTCAGTTTTTTGGGTAACACCCATGTAGAGCGCTGAGTATTGAGCGCTGCATGTTTGAGCAACTCAATAACAGCGCACTGCAAGAGAGCGAATGGTGCAATATATCACTATATCCTGCATAGCGAATACAGCAAGGAGCTGTATTCACTACTGCAGGATATAGTGTGCTTTGTGGCTGATTCCTGCTGAGCTGTTGCATAGTGGTGTGCACCGCCTCTAGCGATGCAAGCTAGACCTGAAATCGACTACAGGCAGAAATATTTTTGATTCACAATCCAGTAACTTGCCCTGTGGTCCGCACCCCCTCGGAGTTGGTTATTTTAGTTTGAGTGAAGCACAGCCCCTGCATAAAAAAAAGATTTCTGTGAGGTTTACTGTATAGGTATTTGCAATGGTCAGTACAATATCCGTCGCCCTTTTGCCTGAGGGCTCAAGTTTGGTCACTCTATGTGATAGGCAGTCTTTCAGACTCGCCTTTATCACATAGAACTGTTTTTTGGCGGTGAGTGAAGCCTGTCAGTCAGTTGGTGTTGGGCAATGTGTTGACGGGCAAATGTATGTCGGGAAAATGTATGGATCCCATAGAAGCCCTGTCTCCTTAATGCTGCTGCCACAACTGCCAGGCATTTGATAGAATAGCCAGGGTGCTGAGGAAAGGCTAAACGAGAGGGCCCGAACTTGGAAATGAGCATTCTAAAAGTGGAAGCAGAGGTAGCGACAATGGGCAGGAAAGACTGAGATGTGCAGATAGGCATCCCGCATGTCTAGTAGACAGAGCCATTGCCCCTGGTGCAGCAGGGGTAGTAACCCTTGAAGGGTCACCATCCTGAGCACTTGTACTCGATGTACAGATTCAGACTGCTCAGGTACAGGATGGGTTCGAGATCCCTGGTTTTCTTGGGGACAAGGAAGAAGTTGAAGTAAAATCCTCTTCCTCACTGAGCCTGAGGGACAGGCTCTGCGTCTCTTTTTTGAAGGAGAGCTTGAATTTCCTTCCAGACTAAGGGTAGATGTGCAGGAGGGTAAGTAGAGTTGACAGGAGGGTTTTCGGGCAGCTACTCCAGGAACTCAAGAGTGTGACCCTGAACTATGAGCAGGAGCACCCAATTGTCCGTTGTCACTTCTTGCCACCCGGTCAAGTGGAGGGGGCAAGCCCTAACCACCTCACTTGAACCCTTGGTTGGGTGGGGTTGGCTACAAGAGTCGGGAGCAGGAGCGGGTAGGGGGGACTGGGGCCTCTGGAGAAGGTAGCAGCGACAGCTGCGGTAGCGGCCTTGCACTTAAACTGACCCCGCGCTTGCTTGCAGGACAGATTAAAGGACTGACATTGGTTCGCTCTAGGCTGGGTGTGATAGAACAAATGGACTGACTCAAGGGCCCACCCTGACTTCTGGAGATGGGAAATGAGGTCTTGAACATCACCCTCCAAAAAAGACGGAAATCCAGAAGGGGTATCCAGAATGCTGGCGTGCACGTTCTGGACAAAACCAGAGACTCAGAGTCAGGAATGGCACCAGAGACAGATAACTGAGGCAGCTCCATGCCCTGAGGCGTCAACAGCATTGTTACCCACATCCGAGCCAGACTTCAGAAGCTGGGCAATCTGTGTTGTTGTGGGGTCCTCTGGCAAAGTTTGGACCAGGTCCCTGGCATGGTCCCAGGGGCCATTTTGGTATTGCACCATATGGGTCACATAGTTTGTGGCTCTAATAGCCAAAGCTGTAGATGCAAAGACATGTTTGCCAGTCTGGTCCAGTTGCCGGGGCTCATGTTCAGGAGGAAGAGTACTAAGGTGCTAGGACTTCTTGGTCCAGTCATGGGCTGCATTAATGACCACTGAATCCATCTTGGGGTGCTCACCCAGAAAGGGGTTACACGCCGGGGCATGATAAAGGCAATGTTTTTTTTAAGGAGAGAAGTAGTGGAGGGATGAGACCAGGCTGCTCTGGTGACCTCCTTATAGGAATCGATTAAGGGTGGCACCACCACTGGCAGAGCATCCTTCTGCCTGAGAAAAATAGCTAGGCGGCGCCTCTATGGGTTCTGCCCTTCTACTTCCCATCCCATGATGGACTGGCTGTGGTGCATAACATCCATAAAGGAAGGGTCATTGGGAAGGGACTTGGGCCGAACCTCCTCGCCAGGGAACTCCCCTGGAGAAGAGGAAGACTCAGAGGAATTGGAGTTATGCTCGGAAGACTCACTTTCTGGGACTGGTGTCAGAGCTGGGATCATTCCACCTGGAGCCCGCACCTGCGTCCAGCTGAGTCCCGGAAGACCCCAATGTGCGGGACTCATGAGTCCTAGCCCCACCCATATCTTGAGGCTGGGGGTCCCACAGGGATGAAGGGGAGAAGCTGGTGGTGGGTCCTGAGGGACAGGGGTTTGCCTCTGCATAAACATCCACCACGCCGAGAGTAGGGTGTTATAGTCCACCTGTGGAGCAATACTGTACACAGGTAGGAAGGGTAATCCAGGTGCCGGGTTAGAAAACGTTTGCTACAGGGCCGGCGACGGGAAACCCAGCGTATGTCCAGGTGAAGAAAGAGGGAGGACGTCTCAGGGGTAATGTGAGGAAGTATTTTTTCACAGATTGGGTGGTGGTGAACGCATGGAAAGGCCTTCCTGAGGTTGTGGAGTCAGAAACAGTAGGGGAATTCAAGAATGCATGGGACAGACATAAGGCAATTCTGGTGGAGGGGGTAAGGAGGAAGTAGGCAGTTGGTTAACTAGTATCTGCAGCTTATCCAATAGGTAAGGAAATGGGCAGCCTAGGTGTGCCAAGCGGTCCTTATCTGCCGTCAAAGTCTGTTAATATGAAACCAGATCGGATTTCAAAGAAAATTCAAATGTTTATTAGCCTATCAGAGGAAGCCTACTTTCCCATCTGGGATGATGTTGGAATGATGTACAGAGTGCTCATACAAGCATCTTTATCAAGTGAGTGAACTGGTATTAGTGTTTGGATTTGTTAATTGTGATGTCATATTGGTGTCAGTGATAGTATTTAACTATGCGGATACAGCACACACTGCCAGCTACAATAAATCTACCCTGGCCGGGTTGTACTGTCTCTTCCACTCTTTTTGTTGCTTTGCCTTCCCTGCACCTACCATTGCTCCTTCTACTTGAGACCTTTCCTTCCACTCTCTCATTTGCTGGTACAAATCTCACTGTGCTTAGTCACTTTTGCCAACTTTTTGTCGCTTCTGTCCCCTTCCCTAAGCCTACTCCTTTCATTCTGCCGACTACACTTAATTTACTGTCCCTCACTCACAAACCGTGGCTGGGCAATCTGTCTTCTCCCCTCCTCTGTGACACTCACTGGCTCTCCAGACTTCAGCCTCCCCCTGCTCCACTAAACAGCAGCGACACCTTAGGGGCAGGCAACTCATGGCAAGGAGCTGCCTGCTCCAGGACCAAACTGAGCCACAAAAATAATTTTTGTACTCGGGCATTATTATTTTTACCTTACAACCGCAAACTCAGTTCCACATTGAAAGCCAGCCACCAACTGTCTGCTGCAGCCCCGCCCTGGAAACGTTTTGATGGCATGAAGTGGGGAAGGAGCTGCAGTACCATAGATAGCATTATTTATTTTCTGGCTATACCGTTATTTTTCTCCTCTTGATATACCTGGTCTGCTTCTCCTATTCTCTGGCAGCCTGCTCGGGGATTCCAGACGCCATCTGTTGTTGCGTTCCGATCAGGGTCATGCCTGCATTCCCCTGCGGTTTACCCCCTGCAGCGGGGTGGCACGGAGCCCCCAACTCAAATTGGATCCAGACACAGGCGCCCCCCCCTCCCAAAGCCATCTTCGGACGGCCATCAAGCTGCTCGACCCAGGATACCTCTCGCATTTTTCTTGTTTTTCTCCCCTGGAGCTGTGGGCGCCTGTGGCGCCAGGTGGAGGAGAGCGCGTATGTCCACATGCGCTCCCCTCCAGAGTCAGCCCTGAGCTCCCTCTCCATACTGAGGCAATGCCTTGTCCACGCAGCCTCTGCCAGGGGGCGAACAAGCACCAACTCTTTGGGAACCCCTCCAGGAGGAGAGCTGTCCAACGGATGCTCAATCCTTCTCCTCCCCTGCCGACCTGTGCTCGTTACCGAACATAGGTCGCCGGCGCCACACGAGTTAAAGCGTCCAGCTCCTCAGCACCACCGGGCTGGCTATATAGATAGTATTATAACGCTAATGGGACAGCGGCAGACAAGGAGGCACTTACAGATGTTAAGGGGGAGTAACATACGTAATACTACCCCTTAACATGCTTAAGTGCCTGTAATGAGTAAAAGCTACATGTAAAGGCCACCACTGCTCCAAATAGCATTATAAAGTTGTCTATAGCCCAACTCTTTCCCCACTTCACGTCATGAAAGGGTGGGCAGGGCTATGGCAGGTGGTTGGCTGCTTTCATCATGAAACTGAGACTATGGTTCTTCTTAGGCAAAAAGATAATGCCTGGATACATAATGTTGTGGCTCAGATAGGTTCTGGGGCAGGCAGCTTCTTGCCATGAATCGCCTGCCCCAAGGAAAAATGTGACAGCAACTCTTTAAAGACCTCCTTCATTCCTTTTCCACTCATAACTGCTCCTGCAACTACCCCCCATTAACTGTAGGAAGTCTCTTGTAGGTCTCGTCTGACCTCCAGTGAAAGACTGCTGTTGCTATCAAAGCTGTAACTCTGCCCTGCGGGAGGAAAGCTTTCCCTTGCCAGGTGTTTAACTCTGCTTCTATGCAGTCAGTACTTGAACAGGCTCTAGCTGCGACTTCTGCAGGCTTATCAAGAATCCCAGGTTCCCCAGCTTCAATAGGAGGTATTTTCTGTGAGACTGTCTGACTGGGATATGAAAATAGGCATCTTTCAGATACAGGGATCCCAGAAAATGACTTTCTGCAAAGAGGGCATCACTGTTCTCAGTGTGACCATCTTGAAATTTTTTTTTCAATTGCTTGTTCAGAAAACTACATAGACACTGTCGGCCCACCCAGTCTGCCCATTTGAGCTTGTAAGTTCCCTTTGTTTTTCTAGGTTTGTTGCCCCTTACCCGACCTCCAGAATTCCCTTATGCCTATCCCATTCTCGTGATTATTTCATCCCCCACCACTTCCTCTGGCAGGTTGTTCCACTTATCCACCACCCTTTCTGTGAAGAAATTCTTCTTCCCGTTTCCTCTGAATCACCCTCCAACTTCATATCTCATGCCCTCTAGTCCTGGAACATCTTTTTCGATGGAAAAAAACTAATGCCTAAAAAAGGGTCACTACTCCCCATTGTTCTTGTGGGTCAGGTAGTATCTTGAGCACATGTCCCTGCCCCCATAGGGAGGCAGGGACTTTTCCTATAACTTTTGATAGTAACAGTTTTTTTTTTTTTTTTATTTCCAACAGACTTTTTTCTGTGACAGAGAACTGGAAAAACGTCTGTGCTTCTGCAGGTTTGGAAAGTGAACATTAGTCACAATCCCCAGCCCACTACTTACAGTATCCTTTTTTTCTGTGGTAATGTTTACCCATTCCTGGAAGTAGTGTATTAGTTTTCCTCACACTGGCAATGGTTTTGTGACCCAGGCAAAATTGTCAAGGGTTTTGATTTGACTGGGGCTTAGGTACAGGAAGTGCAGCACTGTATCTGAAAACCCTCCCCCCACCTCTTCTCCTATAGCAACCTCTTTGTGACTGGTACTCATAGGGAGCACAAGAGACATGTGCTGTGTTTACATGGTGGCATCTGCACTGCAGCAAATTGAGTGCTAGAGCTGCTGCAGTGCAAATGCCACCATGTAGACACTAACCAAATTGCGGTAAGCTGCTCCCTGTGCCGCTCAGCAGTCCCATAAAGTATGGGGTTGTGTTTGGTTTACGTAGCTGTGTGGACAGGCAGCACCGCTCGCTCCCACTTGTGGGTGGTTCCATCTGCTGATTGCCCCAACTCCCAGCCCCTCTCCAGTGCGTCTTAAATCTGCGCTGAGGGGGGCTATATAGATGCATTAGCCCAGCATCTTTTGGGTCGGGGCAGTACTGCAATGCTCAAAAGAAGGAGTGAGATCAGTCGTGTAAACACAACTCTAGGCACTTGGGAAGTATCCCTTGCCTTTGCCTCCCCTTCCATATGACCTGTAGCAGATAGAGGCCTTTTCCTTCTCATTACTTTTGAAAGTGTTGTATGTATCTATTTTTTTCACATACCAGTTTGAAAGAACTTTTAAATAATAAAATGATTCCCAAAAGTGAAGCAATACAAGAGCAAAACAGCAAAAAATGGCTCCTGTACTGAACAAACTGTGCCAAAGGTCAAACTGCAGCTCCTGTAACAGGAACCAAGCAAGGTGAAACGGCACAGACAGAAATGAAAAGTGAAAAACATTCCATTCTCTCTAAATTATATAGTTAGAAGTAGTGAATCACTAGAATGTGGTTTGCTTTCCAAATAAATACAACAGACTAGGCAGTCAAGTAGGATATTCTCTGGTTCCAGAGAATCAGACGAGAACCAGATAAATTGTAATTTATAGAAAAGCCTAGCTAAATGCACCATAATCTGAAAAATGGACTAAAATACACTTTTTTAGATAAACTACAAAATAAAAACCAGACTGGAGAACCACCCATTGCTGGAGTTCACTACAGCGGGACTACTCTCTTCAGGTGGAGAAACAGATCTGAGCAATGGCTAGAGTGGAGTGCGGATGCAGAATTTTGAGCCTACAGTACATACCAAATTCTAGAATTTGCATAGGTTCTACCTCTGGGGCATCACTCTCAGTTGAGATTACTGCATAAAGTGTAAACATCTGAGTGAGATATTCCTGGGGTTAGAAACATGTATGTGCTCATCATTAACTGTTTACTGGACTGAATGATGCAATTTCAGATAGAGAAAGGAAATTTGTCAGTGTGAGACTTCCGTTTAAGAAACACACACACATTAAAATATTCCCTTCATGATCGCCACATGAGGATTCTATTATACAGGACATTTTAGGTCAATTAAAGCTAACTTTCTGTTCAGAGGAATTCACAGGGAGGGAATACTGTAGAAATGAACTTTGAAGAACTCGATGTAACACAGAAATACTGCAGTTTATTAAAATATATAATTATGACAAAATTCCCTACAAACCAGTGTGTACACTGTACACATTGCAAAAGGCACTCACTAGAACGAAGTTACTTGTAACAGTTGAAAAAAAAACCCACAAGCTTGTAACTTGTGGCACAGAGAATGACAGCTGATCTGTTTAAATAACACACTGTTTTTCCGTCATATAAACCGATCTTTCCCTTACATGATTCATATAGAGTATCTCAGTGCAACAAGCATGTCACAGTACCACTGGTAATAACGAATTTATTTAACTTAAAACTCATGCAGAGACTATTACAACACACTCTACCAAGCAACACTATTTTCAGATCAGCCTACAAGCAGAATACAAAACTTTAAAAAAGTTAAAAAATTCACAGAAACCAAAGTTTTTCTCTTGCATTTAATACAGTTATGCATGGAAACTGTTGTTTTCTGGGATATACCCTCACTCCTCAGCAGCCATCTTAATCAAGTAATTCTTGTCAATCTTGAACAGCCGCCAGCCCTCCTCGGTAGACAGGTCAGAAGCACCGCGCTTTGTGTAGAATTCGATGGAGGGCTTGTTCCATTCCGCCACTAGGAAGTGCATGCTGCTGCAACGACTCTTCACAGCAACCTAGAAATGGTAAATGTTTTACATAGTGGTCAGGTTTATAGCAGTAGAAAAAAAGTTAATGTCTTGCTTCTTCTCTATGCTTCTATTGTGTTAATTTAGTACCTCAAGAAAAGTCACTATCACAAGTTACTGTCATTTGAGATTGATTTGGGTGTGGAGTTAAATTAAAAACAACAAAGGTGGAGGTGGTCATCTGCTCGACAGAGCTGTAATCAGTTTGTTGTTACTTGTTACAAAAAAAAAAAAACACATGACAGCCCTTGGAGAGTAAATTTACTAAATGATCTACGAAAACACACGCATATCCTTGCCTGCAATGGTTTTAAAGATATTTGAGCATAAAGACAAACAATAGTTTTCTCTATAAAGTATCTAATTTTTTTTGTTTTACTATTTTTCTTCATCCTCTAGAAATCCTCCACAAGCACAGATCCCACCACCTTAACAAAAGCCCAGATCCCACCATCTCTGGAATGCCTGACTTGCCCCCCCTCCACAAATTACACCGTCCATGCCAGACTCCATGACAACTGCAGGACTGTAAGAGTAATTACCGAACCATATTTTCCTGCTGTTAGGGAGTAGCTTTGTGCCAGCTGAAGTCAGCTAGCTGTCACAAAACAGACAGTGTCCACCTGGGACACCTCTCTTCTCATCCAGCCCGAAGTGAGCGTCACAAGTTCAGAATGCAAACCCGAGCTTCCTGTAATGTTAAGTAAACGCGCTTACCAGTACACTCTTGGGCCTGCAATACGGTCTTTTACTCACAGTCTGCAATATTCTCTCTTAAGCACAGTATTTTCAGGAAAGAAGACACGCAGAACTAGGGTGCATGTGAACACAACGATGGAAGACAGCTTATGACCCATCAAGACCACACCCCACGCACTTTTCAGTGGTAATATCTTATAGTCAAGGCCCCTGGAATTTGCCGCAGAATTTGTTTCATGCTGCAGAATATATATAGTGCCACAGATTAATTGTTTTTGGTGAATTTTCATATAAATATACTGTTTTTCCATAGTGTCAGGCTTTCTTTCCCACCTCGTTTATCCTGAAGCCCCTCCTCTATGCTCAGCATATGATGTCATCGATGACATCACATCATATTTAGCCAATGACAGGACTGCATTCTGCCAGAGAAATGAATAAATCATGCCTCAGAAATCAGAAAATGCTGCCGCAGAATTCAAGGAGCGCCGCAGAATACCAGGGGCCCTGCTTATAGTATATGGTTAGGGTCTGTTCTGCATGAAGTTCCATCCTAACTAAAAGCCAGTGTACCATAGTATTTATTTTGCTGTTGTTCGGTAGTTTTTTTGGTGTTAAATTTAGTGTACTAGCTTAGCAGTCATGAGCCAGTGAAAGAAATGAGCTAGTAAGACCCAGTTTCGTTTATGGGTTTAGATAGGGAGTTGAGTTATGCAGTCCTGGCAAAAACGTCATCTCTAAAGGCCTCCGTGTATCCAGCGTTGTGATTCAACACGCTAAATACACATTTCTATGAAAGAAAGTCCGATTAGTCTCCATGACTCTGAGTCACTTGAGCCATGGGCCTTCCTACCTGGTTCTGTGTTGAAGGTGCTGAAGGTGTGCGACAGGAGAACCAGAGCTGGGAATAGAGTGAGAGGACCCGGATGCAAATTTGCGTACCGGATGAAGATCCACAAAGCGTGTCAGTGGGAGCAAGGATGCCGGCCATAGGAGACGTCAGTCTGACGGACCGAGAAATTGGAACATCGGTCCTCCTTTTCGAACAGACTGTGAGCGCTGATACCTTTTGCAGGACTCTAGGGGCCTGGAGGATTCTGCGGGTGGAGGGTCTCCCTTGATTAACCCAGGAGGTAGGCTGCTAAATTGTTGCTAAGCCTGGGCAGGAGATGCTGGTGTGGGTTCACCAAAGGACGGGCAAAAACCCATCCATGACTCCTAAGCAACCGGGGTGGGCGGGCCGCCGGTGGACTGACTGAGCTCTGGGAGCTGTAGCTACGGTCTTGGCAGGGGAGGGGAAGCTAACTCCTGGGTGTATACCGGGGGCCCTTCACGTGTTTTGGTCCCAATGAGCACCCAATCCACTGGCTGTGTATACTCTAAATGGCTGTGGAGACAGCTGTTGGGAGTTAGACACCAACACTGCGGTGGCTGAGCTTTGGAATTGGCATCTGGACCCCTGGAGTAGATCTCTCGTTCTGAAGTTGGACCTACGTCAAGGATCCTCTCCTGGAATCTGCAAACTGGTTAGACTTTTTTGAACCTTCATAAAAAATTACTGGCAGTGACAGTGCCTTACAGTTTTTACTGCCTATTAATTTCTGGTCGGCTGTTCAGGTTCAAGTGGAAGTTGAACTTTGACTGGCCTTTTATGGTTTGTCCAGAGAGGTGGGAGCTTTATAGACGGTTAAATTAAATCCAAAACTGAGAGACTTACAGTGACTGCTCTCTTTATATGCTAAAGTACATGCTGCTATAGAACTCTGGCTTAATTTGCACTTACATTTTGTTTAGGGTAGTGTTTTTTTTTCTTTGAGTGTGCTGATTGGTGTGGGTGTGTGGTGTGTTGGTGTGTGGAGTTTTTGATCTGGATGTGTGATAGTGGAGTGTGTATTTTGTTTAGGGTAGGGGTTGGGTGTTGAGTGTGCTGACTGGTGTGGGTGTGTTGGTGTGTGGAGGTTTTGATTTGGATGTGTGATAGTGGAGGGTGTGTGTGTATCTGAGTGAATTTTGAAGACTGCAGTGCGTGCTGCTTGCCTGTGAGGATGTGCTGGGAAAGTGTGAAGACGGTTGGGCACTATTTCCCCACCAGGCTCAGGGACCTCTAGCCTTTTAACTGTCCTCCACCGTCCACGGAAGCATTTAGGAAGTGTCGGGCTCTAGGGATAGTTAAGGGGCTGGACCTAGTGGAGGAATGGAAAGGTGTGGGCAGACTGGGGTAGTGGGAACAGGAATAGAAAGGTATGGGCAGACGGGGGTAGTGGGAACAAGGAGACGCCTTGGGGCAAAATGGGTCCAGGAGAGGGGTCCTCCCTGCCTGGTTCCCATACCCAAAGGCCCTGCTGTATGCAGACAAGTGATGCGGTCTTCCTCGGTTACTCATCCTACTCAGATGGTGTTATGCAATGCCAGGTCCATTAAAAACAAGATTGCTTTAATAGCGGATCTTGTTGGATCATCGGACCTGGCTTGCATCATTGAGACCTGGCTGGATGAAAATGCTTGTCCCAGTGTTGGCTTCAGAAATTCCAGTCGGGTACTCGGGTGATACACCACCTCAGGAAGGATCGTAGGGACGGGGCTGTAGCCATCTGCTTTAGATCATAACTGGGCCTTGTGGATGTTCCAGTGCGGACCACCAACTCTTTTGAATGCATCGGGGGTGCGGATGTAGGGTGTAGGATATTTCTCATCTACTATCCACCAGGAGATGGGAAGGTATTCCTGCAGAAAGTCACAGACTTCATCGACGATGAGGTACTGGGATCTCTCAGATGGTTAATTCGTGGGATTTCAATGCCTGAGTCGACAATGAACTCTCGCAGTTTGGTCAAGACTTCCTCCAACTGATGATTTTGTTGGGCTTTACACACGTTGTTACCTCCGTGACCCACACTGGTGGTGATTCATTGGATTTGGTGTTCCTCCTGGGGATGGAGATATTCGATTTGGTGGTGGAGCCAGTTTGATGGTCTGACCATCACACCATAGGGTTCAGTTTCGTGGCCACCCCCCCAATATGCCTGCCCCTATGGAGATGGTCCGGTACTGTCCTTTGAGGGGCGTGACCCCAGATGGTCTAATGGCAGTGCTGGATCTATCTGGTATACCGAGTGAATGCATGGATCCAGGGAGTCTAGTACTTGCCTCTAGTAAGGCAGTGACAGACACCCTGGATTCCATAGCTCCTGTTCGTGTCTGCCCCCTCCCTCTTTGCCCAAGGTCCTCATGGTTTGATGGGACCTTGAAGTAGATGGGAAGAGTGGGATGAAGGCTAGAGAGAGGCTGGCAGAAATCAGGCCTGGAGTGTGACAGACTTAGACTGATGGACCACTATATGGTCTATCAAACGACAATCACCCTTAAGAAGGCAGAATTCCTGCCCAGGGAGATTGCCGCCACGCAGAACTGACCAGCTCAGCTCTTCTGGACTGTCGAAAGATTGTGCAATCCAATCTGTCTTCAGCCTGGTAGAGCCTTTTCACAAGCGAGGTGTGATGAGTTTGCTCGGTTCTTCATGGATAAGGCTGTCACCATCAGGTCCGAGTTCTGTTCAGCCCCTTCTACTGGGGGTTGCAGAGGTCGGCAGATGCCCAGTTTGCCTGGTCTGACTTCAACCGTCTGGAAATCATTGATATTGTGAGGATCATCCAGGCTTTGTGGCCAACCAGCTGTAGTTTGGACCCTGGCCTAACGCACCTTCTTGTAGGGGGTATGCCCTCTGTACGGAGACACTATTACAGTGAACATATAGATACCAACAACATCGACAGTTCTCTTGTAATAGCCATGGCAACCGGCCTCTGTCCCGAGTCCTGCCCCTCCCCGAATCAACTCTGACTCAGGTTGATAATCTATAAGTTAGGGGGGTGGTGCGGAGCAGAGCCCCATATGAGGGGGTTGGGCGGGGGGTAAACCCCTCCAATAGAAAAGGAACCAGATCTCCTTCTGGTTTATGCCGACTGCAACTAGCAGTCACATAAATCTGTCGATGTGATGTCGGTCAACAAAATAGTTGTCGAACCGGCCATCATAGATCCCTTGTAGGGTGCACATATGAAATCGGCCAGGTCCTACCCGAGATAGTCTGGAGGTCACGGGATGGGGGGGGGATCTTTCCAGACCCCCTTCAAGGAGGTGGTTGTTAAACCCCTCCTTAAAAAGCCCTCCCTTGACCTGGACTGTCTGGCTAACTACAGACCTGTCTCTAGCCTTCCCTTTGTAGGCAAGGTTATTGAGAAGGTGGTACGATCATTTGTCCAGCCACGATGTCTATGATACTCTAGTCAGGATCTGGGAAGTGGCATAGTACCAAGACAGCCCTTGTTCAGGTGGTAAATGATATAGTAGTGAGAAACTGGAGGCCTTGTTCTTTCTTGGTCCATCTTGATCTCTCTGCAGTAGTTGGCACTGTGGACCATGGTGTGTTACTGAAGCATTTGCAGTTCATCTGTGGACTGTCTGGTACGATCCTCAGATGGTTTTGATCATTCCTCGAGTGTAGGATGCAAAGAGTGATGTCTGGGATTTATTCCTCAGCCCCCATCCTGCATTGTACCGCAGGGCTCCATTTTATCACCCACGTTGTTCACAGTGCATATGCTGCCGTTGGGAGAGATCATTAGGCAGTACAGTCTGAGTTTTCACTGCTATGCAGATGATACTCAGTTGTACATATCCTTTGTGCCCGACAGGATGTGATCCTCTCGGTCTTTAATAACTGCCTGTCCGAGATTCAGGACTTGAAGAGTGCCAGCTGGCTGCAGCTGAACCCGGCTAAAACTGAGGTGCTGGTTGTCGATCCAGATCGTTGGGAGGCGGGGTTGTTGGCAGGACAACCCTCTGAGCTTTGTCTGGGGGGGTGTTCAGCTGACTACCTCAGATTGGGTGCAGAACTTAGGCGTTATTTTTTATGACAGCCTGCCACTCAAATCCCAGGTGTCAGCTGCTGTCAAGACCTCTATTTACCATCTAAGGAATATCACCCGGGTGAAGCACCTGGCTTCTCCTGATGATCTTCCAACCTTGGTCCATGCCTTTGTAACCTCCTGCCTTGACTACTGCAATGCCCTTTACCTAGGGCTACCGGTGGTCGATATCCGCCACCTGCAGCTGGTGCAGAATGCGGCAGCTAGGCTACTGACTGGTACCTCTAGTTCCAGTCATATTACGCCTGTGCTCTGTGGACTGTACTGGCTACCAATACAGTGATGGATTACCCTCAAGGTCGGGTTACTGACCTATGAAGCCCTACACGACCAGGGACCCCGTTACTTGCAAGACCTCCTTCACCCTTACTGCCCCCTCTGTCCTCTCCGATGATGGACTGCTAGAGATTCCCAGGGTCCGTTTAAAGATCTCTTGGGCCAGATCTTTTGTGCTTATGGCCCCGACCCTGTGGAATTCTCTACCTCGTCAGGGGAGAGAGTGCCTGACCGTCCAGAGTTTCAAGACAGCACTTAAGACATATTTATTTAGCCTGGCATACCCAGATTCCTTGTAGATTAGCTGTTCTTATATTTACTGAGATGTATTTTTATGGATTTAAAGTATTTAATTTATTGATATTGAATACTGTGATTTGTTATGGTTGTCTGTTATTATGTCTGTTTAATCTACGTACAAGCGCCTTGGTTTTTAGAATGGCACTTTTTTACAAATAAATATGATTTGATAGTTCAAAGGTCATGAAATGCTGTGGCACCTTTCTGTGGTACTACAGATTTTTTCCTATCATTTACAGTAGTTAGGCCCCGGTCGCCCACCCCGGCCCACCCAGCCCATCACATACCATCCCTGGGTCTTACTTGGCTCTGTAGCCCCTCCATGGACTGACCCCATGGTAGGGCCAGGGAAGGGAGGGAGCACTATCCTCCCCACCCCCAGGGACTCAAACCAAACCCAACGCCAGGGCGCAGCAGGTATACGGGGCCCACAGGTGGACAACTAGTGTTATACAGCCAGCAAGGTTTTCCAATTTTTTCCTCCCTTTTCCACCCACCTCCCGGACACCTGGTAGTGCCCAGTGTGGCCTCACAAGCGGCTAGCATACCACTGTGGGACAGGCAAGTTCCCTGGTCCACTGCAGGGCTCACTAGAGCAGTGGAACAAGACACCCTCTCTCAATAGCTGGGACCACCACCAATGTAGCAAGCCCTGGGGACCCCCCCCCCCCAGGACAGCTTTCTGGGCTTGTTTCCAAAACTGGGTCACCAGCACGGGAGCACACAGCACTAGCCACTGGGCAGCACATGGGATTACAGTTTAATTAGAATGGATGCTCATTTACCTGTGTTCTGTATGTGCATCCTCAGAACTCACATCATACCCTTCAGCCCCCCCGCTGGCTTCACACCCATGGGTGGACCCTCCCCCACCCAGGGTCAGAAATGTCAATGGCTCCTCTACCTAGGAGCCCCGCAGGTAGCTGAATGGCCAGTGACTTTCACCAGGGACCAAGCATCCCCCCGTCATACTGCAGGCCCTGGAGTTTCTCCTTGTTGCTCCCACTTCCCGTGCCAACTTCACACAGGGCCAGGGCATTAAGTGTGTGTGCACTTGACTGCACACAACATCCATCCAGTGTTCTCCCCTTTTGCTTGTGAGCCCCTTGCTGCACTACCACCTGTGGTCATCCAGGTGGCAGTGTGGTAGCAGGGGCTCCACACCTCCCTCCCCAAGAGAGAAAAGCAATCCTGTAGGATGCTGGATACTGCCCCTCCCCCACTGGCCCTGCAGTGACACAGACTCATTCCTGAACCTAGGTCACCAGCATAACAAGCAGCAGCCCTACCACTATGCTGAAAGGCTGGCACTAATCTTTATATGCCACATTTAATCCTCTAGGATGCTGGATACGTCCCATGCCCCACTGGCCCTGCAATGACGCAGACTTGTTCCTGAACCTGGGTCACCAGCGTAATAAGCAGTACCCCTACCACAGTGCTGATGGGCTGGTGTCAATATTTATATGCTTTGGCCCTGCCTTTACTTCTATTCTCCTAACTGGGGTGGGGTGGAAAGGATGAGAAGGGACTTGGCAAGCTTAGAGGAATGGTCAAATGTATGGCAGCTTAGATTCAATGCTAAGAAGTGCAAGGTAATGCACCTGGGAAACAAAAACCCAGGGGAAGAGTACACAATGGGAGGTGAGGTACTAACAACAACAAAAATGGAAAGGGACCTGGGGGTAGTCATATCAGATGACCTAAAGGTGGGCAAGCAATGTGAGAAGGCAGCAAGGAGGGCTGGGGGGATACTGGGATGCATAGGGAGAGGCATCACCAGTAGAAAACAGGAAGTTATTATCCCTCTGTACAGACAGCTGGTGAGACCCCATCTGGAGTACTGTGTGCAGTTCTGGAGACCCAATCTCCGCAGAGACATAGACAGGATGGAAGCTGTCCAGAGGAGGGCAACTAAAATGGTGCAGGGTCTGCACCGGAAGACATATGAAGAGAGACTTAAGGAGCTTAATATGGCTAGCCTCGAGGAAAAGGGAGGGAGAGGGGGGACATGATAGAAACTTTCAAGTACCTCAAGGGAATCAACAAAGTCCAAGAGTGTAGCATCTTTCAAAAGAGGTGTGCAAGAACAAGAGGGCACAATTTGAAGATAGAGGCGGCTCAGAGGTAATTTAAGTATTTTTCACAGAGAGGGTTGTGGATGCATGGAATGGCCTTCGGAGGTTGTGGAGTCAAAATCAGTGGTGGAATTCAAGCATGCATGGGATAGTCATAAGGCAATTCTGGGGGGTGCGGGTAAGAAGAAGTAGGCTGCTGGTTAACTAGGATCTGCAGCTTATCCAGTAGGTAGGGAAATGGGCAGACTGGGTGGGCCAAGCGGTCCTTATCTGCCGTCACATTCTATGTTTCTCTGTTAACTGTACTTGTTCCTAGCCCCACTTCACAACCCCTCCCCACCCTTGCGCATTATCCCCTACTCCTCTATCCCGGACTTACCCATCTGTCTAACCAAACCCTTCCTCTGATTACTACCTTACATGCTATGACTTATTATACCCCCTCTTCCCACCCCCTACCACAACCTACTGTGCCATTTCGACACTCTACTACCGTCCACAATCTACTGTGCTATTTTGACACTCTACTCCTGTCCCCAATACCTTCTCCCCCACTGATGCTCTCCCTTTTCCATTCCTAGTTTACCCCTATCTTCTCCAGCCTCCCTATTCCTTATCTCTCTCCTCCCCTCCGGTCTCCCGCCACACTCCACTCCTTCTCCCTGCCCCCCCCCTTCTCTCCCCTCCTTTGCTGCCTGGTCCTGTCCCCCTTGTTGGGTTCTCTGTCATCCTGAAGGGGTATAGATCTTGTCTCTCTCTCTCTTCTACCCATCTTCCTCCCCATTCCCCTCCCAAGTTCTAATCCTGAACCCCTTGCAGGGTTATTTGGATCCTGAAGGGGTACAGATTGGCACTCTCTTTTTCCCCCTCTCCCTTTCCCCCACTTTAAAATCCAGCGTCCGCCCACCTCCCTACTTTCTTATTCCCTTCCTCCCCATCTGTTCTCCTGCCTCTCTCTTCTCTACCTCCCCGCCCCCTTTCCCTCCCCTCCCATTCTGCCTGGTCCTGTCCCCTTGCAGGGTTCTCAGCATCCTGAAGGTACAGATCTTGGCTGTCCTCTCTCTCCCTCCCTCTTCCATCCCCCACCCTCTACCCCTCAGCTGTCCACTTCCCCACTTGTCTTATCTTATAAATGCCCTCCCTAGGTATACAACAGCACTTTGAGTATTGTGCTCAGCCTACTACCTCTAGCACTTCAAATGTGTTATCCATCCTCTAACCTTTACCCTACTGGAACACCTGCTCTTGGGTTGTTGCAATGTATGTTATATCTGAATATGGTTTTGTTTACCCTGGCCGATTGGTCCGAGTGATTTCTGCTCTGTAATTGTACTGCACTGTTTGTTTTTAGTAATTGTACTTGTATTGCTCTGTTATTGCTATAGGTTTACTTGTTCTCCCAACTCTTGTAATGACCCCCGACACTTCTGGAAACAAGCTGTTTACAGCTCATGTTGTCTTTCCTGGTGAAACATTTTCCAGATAAAAAATAAAATAAATACTCCACATTTTCTCCTCCCATCACTCTTCTTTGTACCCTTTCCTGGCTGTTCACATCCTTCCTGTGATAAGGTACCCAGAGCTGACAGCAGTGTTTCATCTTTTGCTTCACATAAGCCCTACAGTATATAGACAGTGGAGCTGTAACTTCCCTAGATCTACTTATTTCACTTGATGCTTTCCAGCACCTGTGCTGCCTTTTTTGACACCTTTTCACACTGGTGCTCCCACTTCAAAGTCCTAGTTACAATTACCTCCAGATCTGCCTCCTTCAGATACACTAGCCTTTCATCACTGAAGATCAAAGTTAAAGCCCACAGCTTAGTTCTCCATGGTAGGCAGTAGTCAACTCTGTAAATCCACCACATACTGTATGCATGTCTCCAGAAACCAGTTTTTCAGATGTCAAAGAGTAAATTAGAAAAGAGGCACCAGAGACAGTCTATGCAGGCTATTATTAAGGTGCATGAGGAGGCCTTGCCAACCCTTTCTAGGTGTAGCATACACTCCAGATTTCAGCTTTATGTTAAGTCACTCCCGGATTTAAAAAAATAAATGAAAAAAAGGTAGAAAATAATTTACCTGACTCAGCCTCTTCAGGATTTCTGACCCGATTCCATACCCTTAAAAGAAAAGAAAAAAACACACACAAAAAAAGGCATGAGTGCAGGAAGAAACATCTTAAATGTTCATTACTTCAACTGTAAACTTTACAGTACCTCTGAATTCCTGCATCACATAGAAATCTTCAAGGTACAGCAGTTTTCCAATCCAAGGGTCATATGTAAAGTAGTACATGGCAAAGCCTACAACCGTATATCCTGAAAAAATGGAGATCAGAGTTCAGTTTTTCCTCCCACATACTAGAGTTTTACAGTATACTCAAAGTGCCCAACCACCATATCAAATTTCCAAGCAACCCTTATTGAACTCTTTATGCATGCACATACATTTTACATTTATACATAATCATTTTACTTCCTTGAACAATAGACAAATAAAGCCAGAAAAAAAGTACAACTGAAGTTGTGCCAGTTCAATCAGTCAATCTTTAAATTATGTAATTATTATTTTTTTCTTCAGCAATGCTTTTTCTCCCACCGTAGCTCAGGTGGGCTATCTGCCCCATCCCTACCTCCTCCAGCTGGCAACTACCTCACCCAGAGTTCCTGTGGTTTCCCAACCCACGTGGTCGGGCCAACCCCCGTGACCATATCCAGAAGCAGAGGGGCTTGCCCCACCCAGGTGGTGCGAGCAGGGGCAGGTGGGCGGGTCTTCATAAAGCCCACGCCACTTTCCTGTTTTCTCCTGACATCCCTTGCCATAACATGGGTGCCAGGATGTGCTGAGTGGAGGCCTACATGTCCTGCGTCAAACCTGTGGCGCCCTCCCTACAACATCACACACACACACACACCTGCATTGCCACTGAGCCTCCACTGTGGCAGTCAACATGGGATGGCAAACCACCCCTACCTGGGAGAGGACAGTTGTCCTCTGGATGCTCTATCCTCCCTCTCCCAGCAACCAGAGCCCTACCCCAAACCCAGGTTGCTGGCACGGTGGCAGATGAGGTAACCAGCGCCTCAACACTTGGACCCCAGGGGCAGCTGTATATAAATGAACTTTTAAAGTTAATGAAACAAACACCAGTTGGAAGAAAGCAGTGTTAACAATCCTTCCATCCTAAACACAGTTACTGTCAACACCTTCAATTAAGATGCAAAGTAATGCCTGTCCAACTTTCACTTGCTTGGCACAGCTCCAGTTACATTTTAAGATGTGTCAGTACTGGGTTATCAGATTTAATCATGTCTGACTCATGCTCATACTCCTGGGTTCGCACCTTCAGTTTTTGCAACACAAACCATAGACACTTCTAAATCCAATTGTTTGCTGCTCACAAGAAACTCTGCTCTTACTTTGCAAAGAAATATTGTAACGACTTAATAGGCGCCAAAGCCATACGTTAGAAAGAAGAGGTCTTTATATTGTTTACACGGCAGTTCAGAATGGTGCAGAAATAAGCTGTGCCTTCTAGCCAGCCAAAACAAAAGGACCAATTTACTAACTGAAACGACAATTCAGTCTAATTCCAAAGGCTACACTGAGCACCTGTTCAAATTTAAGCTGATCCTACAGGGCACTCTTGCAGAACGAGAGTGCATGAAGTTTCTGAGCTACCGTGTTTTTCTGTTTGTTTGTTTGTTTTGTGTAGGTGAAGTTTGGGAATGGCATATGTCCCTGTAGGCCTTACCTCAGGTATCATGATCATCTACTTTATTGTGTAACGGATATTTCAGTTACCTCCCCGCCCATCCATGTACACGCCATGGGCCATGTACATGGCGAAGCTAGAGACTGTAACCTGAATATTGGGGATAAATTAAAGAGAAAATTTAATGTAACATAATTACACAATGGCAAGTCAGGGTCAAAACAAGAATAACCATTAAAAATCTTAATATGTCGGCACACAACTACATTAAGAACGTTAATACCTTGTCATGGGTAGGTCACAGAATCCCATCATCTTCACAACCATCAGAAAATTGCATTTTAGAACAAACAGTATTGTAACACTTCATTAACAGTAAAAAATCCTTAAAGTAAAAAGTTAAAATAACTATTTTTCGAATGTCATTTTTTTAGCTACTCCATCCACTTACTCATTACATTGGGCAAACATTTCTTACTTATTTGCCTTAATATTAGTCTGCATTATTTAATATAAAAATATGTTAATATTTATTTACCCTAAAACAACCTAAACTTCAATCTATATACCTTCAGAGGTCTGATGCTCTTTTGGTACTTCTGCAACAAGGCAGTGATAGAATGGATGTTCTCCAAAACCATCTTCAAGCAGATCTGTAAAAGGGAGGAAAAAAAGAAAGAATATTTCTACCCAGGAATTCAACTTTAAATTTGTATTGCAGATGTTCCTACACACATTTTTGAAACAAATAACCTGCTGCTTAATTACCATGTTCAATGTGCATTGAGGAAGCTACTTAAATAGTTATGTTCAGAAGCTGCTCCCACCCCCTCCAACAAGCACACGGTACTTCAAAGTTTGTTTCCATAAGATCAGATAGGTGTTAAACAGTATTAGACTGGGGTGACTTGGCTCTAAAACTGACATACCACACACCCTATGTCAGTTAAAAATCAGAGTCTACCAAAATGCTGAGTGAGAGTATGGGTGGCAGCCAATAGTTAAAACATAAAGATGCACACAGAACAGGCAAATGCTGCTGATATATTTTTCTCCATTTTTTATTTCTCCCCCTTCAGTCCCATGACTTCTCTTCTGGCTGCAACTAGCAACCATCCAAGCCCCACCAACCACTAACTCATCGCTGTCCTCCATGGGTTGCCCTCCTTGGCAGGGGGGTTGAAAGAGGGCCCTACTGGACCAAGGACCCAGTATGAGGTAGTGAGCTGCGTGGCACAGGGGCCTGTGTGTGTTAGCAGCTGCCATCCAGACATATATTGGGATTTTTATCTAACTTTCTCTCACAATCCTCCCTTATCCTCTCAACATGCACGTAAACTATGTCAGCCTCTTTCAAATGCAGCACAATCCTGCAAAAGGAGCAAGTTTCTTGGCCAGCACACAGAGGTCGCTATGGCATCAAAACACCCCGTTAGCCTTCCTGCCACACTATGTCTCAGGTATTTACCCCAACTTCCAAGTTCCACTGTGGCTTGCCCCCCACTACACCCCTGAAAGGCACTCTTACACTCCTTGGAGCACACTTTCCCTCACCGGAAGCAGGATCCAGTCTGGGAGGTGGAGGTCTGTTTAATGATGCTGTGCCTATAAGAGGCTGGTTACTGGTTGCCATCCAACAATGGGGGGGGGGGGGCACCATTTGTCTCCCAAGGGGACTGCCAGCATGCAATAATGAGGCATGCAAAACTGTATACAAGTATGCATCGGCACCCGCAGCAGTCCATGAACTGTAGGCAGCCTCTGCTGGGTGGCAGTCATGAAGTGGAGGACGGAATCCCCACGTCTGAAGGAGGACAGCTGTCCAACGGATGTAGATAGCTCCCTCCCCTGGACAGCCACCTGCAATCTGACCATGTTCCTGAGCTTGTTTCACCAGACTGGCAGGTGAGTGTTCTACTGTACTACTTTGGTGGCTGAAACTTTAATTTATGACACACTTTTGTACTTCAAATGTTTGCTCTTCACTAACAGAAACACCAATTTCAGGAGGAACAGAGGCTTTTGAGGTGAAATCATGGACAGATATATCAAAAACGGCAGAGATTACCTTTGAGCACAAGTGCTCATTTACAAAGGTTCCATGTAAAATACACAGTCTCAAGCAAAAAAAAATCATAAGTACAATAAGCAATTCCAGAGGAAGGCAGTCGAGTCAGGCTCAAATTACCTAAAGACAGAACAATTGCAATTTTGAAAAAATCCACACAAATCACTGCATAAAAACTCATTGATTATACACAGAGCAAAACTGAGTAAACATTTTAATGGTAACAACTGCACTGGACTGCAAATAGGAGACCGCGAAGATCTATTAAAGAGATTAAACTTGGGGAGATTCATTAATCTGTCTGGCAGTCCATTTAACCAGTTAGTGTCCCTGACAGCAAATGTCCACTTGCCCAGCTGAGAATGCTGGAAAGGAGGCTTAAGGGCTTTCATAGCCATGATCCTGGTGTTGCATTGGTTGGAGATGGTGCAGAAGCAATTCATTAAAGCAGCGGGGGGGGTTGCTAGGCTCAGCTACAAATAACTAGGTAGTGGGATGCAAGGAATATGTTGGCATGCCCCATCTCTTTGCTATGAGGTTCCTCTTTAGCCTTGCATTGTTTTTAATTACACCACGAAGAGAAACATTTGACTTGTTTTGAGACTGTCAGTTTCTTTTATGTCACTGTTTGCCTTACCTGTATGGGTTTCTGCTAAAAGCAACATTTTGGAATTTGCAGCATGTTCTGTTCTTTTGGTGTTGAATGTGGATAGCACACAGAAATCAGAACCCCTGAAGGGGACACATGACACGGAACATCCCTAAGCTGTAAGTATAACGGGGACACTCAGAGCTCCCCTGTGCTGCTTTCATTTTGTGACCGAAGTGACATAACTACCACACAAGAACAGTTTTATTTCATCTGTTTATGAAGCAGAGAGGATGAACATGATGGACCATAAGCCCC
Source organism: Neoceratodus forsteri (assembly GCA_016271365.2). Taxonomy (NCBI): domain Eukaryota; kingdom Metazoa; phylum Chordata; order Ceratodontiformes; family Ceratodontidae; genus Neoceratodus; species Neoceratodus forsteri. The sequence continues at coordinate 579,414,020 of CM057458.1, read as the reverse complement.
TGCTGATATTAAATTACTGTGTTACTAAGACAATGGAATTATGTTCTACCCCTTCATTACATTTTCCTCAAAATACAACATTATAACTACTTCATAAAGATTACAATGTATTACCCAATATCTTTACCTTTCTCTGTCAGTTTTACTTGGTCCTCCATTTCTTCATATTTTGCCAGTTCCTGAAAGAAAAAAAACAAAACAAAATGACGACATGTATTCATACTAATCCAAAACGTTAATAATGAATCCTTTTGACCACAGTTGGGGAGTACTGTGTGCAGTTTTGTAACCTACATCAGAAGACAGGGACAGGTTAGGGACTATTCAGTGGAGAGCTACAAGAATAATCCAGGGGCAGCAAGGCATGACCTATTACAAAAGGTAAATTTACTCACTGAAAGAAAGGGGGGCCATGACAGATGCTAACAAATACATGCAGGGCTATACTGTAACAGGGTGGGCTCCACTGTAACAGGGTGCGCTCCACAGGATTATTTAAGCCAATGATCAACATAACAACTTACTACTACTGTCTACTCACATCCTTCAACCACCTTATTTATGGGTTACCACGTAAGTCTGTCCCTTTGCACCCCCTCCCCATATATTTATTTTCATGCCTGCACAGTATGCTTGCATGTGTGTGTGTGTATGCCTGCACACACTTCCACTCAAGATGTGTATGGGCATGCTGATCAGGGCACTACAGCTACAGGTTGGGTGTCAATATCCATTTTCATTTTTGTTCCAGCTGTCCCTGTCTCTTTCCCCCAGACTTGTCACCTGTCAGTCTTCTTTCTCTACCCAATTAAACAGACCATATTTGAGGACTCCAGCACGCTCACCCCCGCCATACCTGTTCCACCCCATTATTTTTTGTTTTGTTTTTCAGCATCTGTTCTTAACTTGATCAATTATCACTTTTCTCCTAGATCCACCAATTTTCCTTTCTCACAGATACTGTATACGACTTATTTCGCTTTACCTCTCCACTAACTTTGCCATTTTGTCTTTATAGATTCTTCCTGAAGACCAATATTCGGAAAGTTGATTCTAGTGCTATTCACTATTCAGTGTGCATTAAACACAACCTTTTGGTTTCAATTTCAGCCCACATGCTGACGCAGCACCTTGTTTATTTTTTTAATATTATAGTTTGACAGCCACGAGGGGGGCAGGGTAGTTCAAAGGATACCATAAAATATTTCTTCTTTGAGAGGGTGGTGAACAGATGGGATATACGATCCCAGCAATGTGAATAATCCTTACGTCTCGGGCTTCAAAACCCAAGGGGGAAGTAAAAACAAAATGGAGGTAGAGACAGGAGTGTAGCCAGAAATTTCCATTTTGTACACAGTCTCCAACAGTTACACCCCCATTAAAAAATGTACACATCCTTTCCAAATGGCACCCCCTTCCAAACAAGTCAGATTGTTGTCAGATGACTCCTCTACTCTCTAAAGAGGTCATACATGCGTCAGACACTCCTCAGTGGCCTACACTAACCCAAATACTACATATTAGAATGATAATATTAACAGAGCGGCTTATGGTTTGTGACAGGCACTCATCAAAACTGTACACAAATGTGTACACCGAGTATGCCTGTCTACACCCTTGGCTAGAGACCGGGAAGCTCTATAACGGTGATGTAAGACCACACTGAAACAGGGCAGACTCAATGGATTAGCAATATTACTTTGTCCTTCACCAGTCTGCCTATCTATGGAGTGTAGCTGGTAAAACCAGACTATACTTCTTTTGCAAATGTGAAAGATCAGTATGTCACAGCAGCAGCGGTTAATTCTCACTCAGCATTAATACCGCCCCCGTCTAGCAAAATATGTTTCTCAGTTTAATGCTAGGTTTCCTGAAACCTGACAGTAACAACAATGTAAGAGTTTCAGTACAGCAGCGACACAGAAAAATATTATTGTCTGCTGTAGAGCAGCGAGACAATTTTCCCTGCAGTGAAACCTTTCTGAAAATCACAAACATCCCCAGAACATGTGCGTGTGTATTGTAGGGCCGGGATGTTTCTTTTTGTGCGAGAGACTCCCGTCCTGAGGGCTGCGCAGATTATTATATGACCTCTCAGCGGCTGCACAGCACACCCCCCTATCCCGGCACTGGAGGAGAGCGCTCCCTCCCAGCAGGCAGCAGCTAGCACGAGAGCACACCTTACCCCAGATATGAGGTACAGTAGTGCTGTCTTCCCATAGCGAGACGGTCCCTAGGGAAACGAAGGTCTGGAGACTGTTGGAAGAACCGCAAACAGTCCGACTAAAGAAAAAATATGAGGTGGATTTATTTTCTACATACACTGCTGACGGAAGTGCCACGCTTGTTCAAACAATAATACGTCTGCCCATATAAGGATATAACAAAGGATCCGTGTACGTAGTAATAATTTATGAGCCCCTTACCTTTATGAGTCGCAGTATGTCGGTACAGTCCTGAGGCGTAGCGGGTCGTATTCTGTAATTGGCCATTTTCGTCTTTTGCTCTTTTTACCTTTTCTGACGAGTCCCCTATACTTGAAGAGTAGTAAGAGGTGTTTCTTCATTCGTTTTCCAGGAGTTTACTCTCCAGTTAGTTTGGGAGCATGACCCGGTGGCGGTGGCAGAGTGAACGGTAAGCTCGACGAGACCCGTTATCCTTAGTCTCGAAGTGACGGACAAAGCCTTTGAATCCTATTTATATCATTTCTCGAGCGCACTCTTTCGCAATCTCCCGTTGCTGAATCACCTCAATAACCCCCGCCAATCAGGCGGCAAAACAGCTCCCTGACGTCATATGTTACAGTATCCTTTATGTTTTTGTGATGGCGGGCGCACTCTTTGCCTGTAAGGAAAGAGCCATCTAGCGTTTGATTTCCAAGTCTTCCAGGCGAAACGAGCGTAAACTAGTTTATTCTTGCTGCATTTCATTTCCTTTTTTTCAGACTTCATTTAAAAACACATATGGGGAAGGGCCCAGAAGGATGTGATGTAGACGGCTGCCTAAAAATTGCTTACACTGTAACTGTTAGCAAGTATGGGGCATACCTCTCAATGTGCATGGCGTCCCAGTCTCCAGCATTCTGCTACAGTCTACAGCAATTTTTACTGCATCATTCAGACTTCCAGCAAGCAATAATAACTTCAGCATACTGAGCTGGAGCTCAGCTACCTTCTGTCAGCTTTTACTATTTTATGGTGGGGAAGTGAAATCTGGCAAGCTAAGGCACTTGTACAGTGCTCATGATGAAAGATTACACAATGGGGGGTGGAACAACAAAAATGGAAAGGGACCTGGGGCAATCATATTAGATGACGTTAAGGTTAGTATGCAATGTGAGAAGGCGGTAGGGAGGGCTGGGGGGTACTTGGATGTATAGGAGAGGCATCACCAGCAGAAAACAGGAACTTGTCCCTCTGTACAGACAGTTGGTGAGACCCCACCTGGAGTACTGCGTCCAGTTCTGGAGCTCCCATCTCCGCAAGGACATAGGATAGAGGTAGTCCAGAGGAGGGCAACTAAAATGGTGCAGGGTCTGCAAGAGGAGCCATACGAGGAGAGACTAAAGGAGCTTAATCCTTTTCAGAGGTGCTGCCTGTCAATGCATGGGGGAGGCAAGGGTACTTTGCACCATGCAGTTTAATGAATGGTTGAAAAAATGGTGTGGAGCACAGGGGTTTGGCTTCAATGGGGACTGGGGTTCCACCTGGAGGGACACCAGCCTATACTGGCAGGATGGTCTGCATCTGTTCAGGAAGGGAACAAGTCTTTTGAGTGTAACCCCTCACCCCTGCCTTTTTACCAAATGACAGGTGGCATGCTGTTGGCGCTGGCAGCAATACCTGCTGGGGACCTGGGTTCGGGGAGGATGAGGTTACCTGGCACAAGGGGACCTAGGTTTGGCTACTCTGCACAGGGGCACCCAAGTAAATCCGAACACAGGAAGCAATAACTGTAATGTCCAGAACCAGGAATGGCATTTTTCAGTGTGGCTTTTATTTACAACTAGCTGAACACAACAAAGCATAGATGGACCCCCATGGGGCTACGTTTACTGATAATGCAGATTAGAGACTACAAGGCAGTCCACTGGAAGAATGAACCATTTCTACTGTTTTCAGGCTCTGGACCCACCAGGCACACAGCCCGGACTTGCTCGAGCTTTGGGTACACAGCCCAACCGGCCCGGCTCCCCCACCGGCCACTTGACTGACGGTCCATTGGAAGAATGAACCCATTTAACTTGTTGTGGCTCCCCACACCACTTAGAGGCTGCGACCCCTAGAGAGATTTCCTTCTTACTTATTCTGACTCCCATACTTGAATGTCGGTCCATTGGAAGAATTAACCCATTTTATTTGTTGTGGCTCCCCACACCACTTAGAGTCTGGGACCCCTAGGGAGATTTTCCCATTTGCGACCCACGTCTGGGTACTTCCCTCATTACTGGCCAAGTGCATGAGGCAAATAGCAATCACAGCAGAAATCCGTAGAGGTGGACCTGGTTACTAAAGATGGGGGGTGTTCCCACCTCCAGCTCCCACAGCCCATACCCGGCCATTCCTCTGGAAAAACTGAAACTTTGGAATGTAGATTAAATGGTGGATGAACTGTCGTACCCCCTCTACAATATTACTTTAATTCACACAGCACTCTAGCTTTTGACACTACTCCATTTGTTTGTCCTAGTACTATAGGCCTCCTAAATAGTAGTTCAAATCCCAGATTTCTTCACATATCCCAGGCTGAAGAAACACATTTTTTGCCCTCTCATATTAGAGCAAACACTCACCCTTTTGTTGCAGTTGCCCCACAGGCAAAGTACAACTCTTCCCACTTTCCAAACACAAACTGAAACAGGCAGCTTTCTTTTTTCAGCAGAAATTAGGGGATTGCCCCTGGAATCTACATGGGGATCTTTCCTCCCCCCCCCCAGAGGGAGGGGGGCACTGAGACCCGGACAGCAGTCTCCACCACTTGAGTACTGGACACTGAACTCCTTCTCTTACAGAAGGTAAACAGGAACACTCCTTCCTGTTTGAAAGCACACAGGAGACTGACTTTGAAAACTCCCAACGTTCTATCTAACTCCCTCTGCTGCAGATTCCAGTGTGGCTTATGCAGCTGCAACAGTTCTATTGGTGATGTCATCTCTCAGTCTCAGCTGAGACTGAGAACAGAGTGAGACAGTGTGAAACTCATTTAACTGGAGTTTCACAAGCTGCCTTCCCTTCCTACCACTAGGTCTTACTGGGATTCTAGTAACCCCGGGTAATAAGGGGTTACATGAGCAATCGGTTTAAATGCTTCATTGGCAAGCTTTTAAACTAGTCAAAGGGGAAGGCACTGATAAGCAGCAGGAAAAATCCCAGCCTCTCCCTACAAAACAGGGTACTAAATGAGAAAAAGACCAAGGTAGAAAGGTCAGTGGGGGATGCTGCAACAGAAGGTAAAGCCATCAAAAAAATGGAGGGCAATGAGTACTAATGCCCATAGTCTGGGTAACAAGCTTCCTGAATTAGTGGCCTTGATGGAGGAGGAACATCTGGATATCGTGGCAGTCACAGAAACATGGTACACACAAAATCATGACTGGGACGTAAACATACCAGGATACACTATCTACAGGAGGGACAGGGAGGGTAAAGAGGAGGAGGAGGAGTAGCTCTTTACATAAGGGAAGGAATCAAAGCAACAGAACAAAAGGGTAAACAGGGAGGAGAAGAAGCACTGTGGGTAAATTTGAAGACAGGCAATGGCACCACAATCCGCACAGGGGTTGTACACAGACCCCCTTCTCGGGAGGAAATGGACAAGGAAATGATAGAAAGTATACTTAGAATGGCAGAAAAAGGGGAGATATTGCTGATGGGTGATCTGAATATGCCAGATGTTAACTGGAGTGCAGTTGCAGCAGCCACTTCAAAGAGTGGGGTTATTCTAGATGCCCTACAGGGGGCATGCCTTAGACAACTAGTACTGGAGCCCACTCGAGAGGAAGCAATCTTTGACCTGGTTCTCTCAAATGGAGATGGAGAGATCACAGATGTAAGTGGGTAGCCATCTGGGAACTAGTGACCATCGAACAGTATGGTTAACAATAAGCAGCAATAGAGTCAAGCCATACAAAGGCAAAAGTACTGGACTTTAGAGGGCTGACTTTGCCAAAAATAGGTGAGTGCCTAAAGATGCATAGCAAATGGTCAGGAGGAGGTGAAAGCATTGGGGAATACAAGGCATCACAGAAGGAGCAGAAGGAGCAGGACAGAGAACTGTATCAGTTAAAGCAAAGGAAGCTGGGAAGGCAGTCAGAACAGCAAAGGCCCAAACCGAAGAGATAGCCAACTCAGTTAAGAAGGGGATACAACCTTGTATAGGTACATCAGGGGTGAAGGAAGACCAAGGGAGGATAGTGAGGCTTAATAAAGGGGAGGGTGGGCAGAGGAGACTGTGAAAGGCAGAGATACTAAACAAATATTTTTGCTCAGTATTTACAAATGAAGAGGGGGAGGTACCTAAAACAAACAGTAGAAACACTCTGGATACATAAGTTGATACCAGCCCATTTACAGAAGAAAGAGGTCTGAAAGAACTCTTAAAACTGAAGGTGGACAAAGCAATGGGGCCTGATGGGATTCATCCCATAATTCTAAAAGAACTAAGGGTAGAACTAGTGACACCACTGACTACCCTCTTCAAAAAATCATGGGAGGATGGGGTGGTACCCGAGGACTGGAGGAGGGCAGATGTGATTCCCCTTCACAAAAATGGGAGCAAGGCAAGAGCAGGAAACTACAGACCTGCTAGTTTAACCTCAGTGAAAGGGAAAATGATGGAATCACTTCTGAAGGAAAGAATTGTCGAGTATCTAGAGGCCAGAGGGGCACAGGACCCAAGGCAGCATGGATTCACAGTGGAAGGTCATGCCAGACTGAATCTGATAGATTTTTGACTGGGTGACCAAAGTAGTAGATCAGGGAGGGCTGTGGACATGGCCTACCTAGACTTTAGCAAGGCATTTGACACAGTCCCACAAAAGATTAATATACAAGTTAGCCAGCCTGGGAGTGGGTCCCAAGATGACAGCCTGGGTAAGAATTGGCTGGAGAATAGGACACAGAGAGTAACAGTAAATGGAGTCTACTTTGAAGAAAGGGGGGTTACTGGTGGGGTACCGTAGGGTTCAGTATTAGGACCGGTCCTCTTCAATATCTTTATAAGCGACATTGCAGAGGGACTTGAAGGAAAAGTATGTCTCTTTACAGACGACACAAAGATCTGCAACAGAGTTGATGCACAAGGTGGGGTGGAAAGGATGAGAAGGATTTGCAAGGTTAGAGAATGGTCAAGTGTATGGACAGCTTAGATTCAATGCTAAGAAGTGCAAGGTAATGCACCTGGGAAACAAAAACCCAGGGGAAGAGTACACAATGGGGGGTGAGATGCTAACAACAACAAAATGGAAAGGGACCTGGGGGTAGTCATATCAGATGACCTAAAGATGGGCAAGCAATGTGAGAGTGCAGCAAGGAGGGCTGGGGGGATACTGGGATGCATAGGGAGAGGCATCACCAGTAGAAAACAGGAAGTTATTATTCCTCTGTACAGACAGCTGGTCAGACCCCATCTGGAGTACTGCTTGCAGTTCTGGAGACCCAATCTCCGCAAAGACATAGACAGGATGGAAGCTGTCCAGAGGAGGGCAACTAAAATGGTGCAGGGTCTGCACCGGAAGACATATGAAGAGAGACTAAAGGAGCTTAATATGTATAGCCTCGGGGAGAGGGGGGACATGGTAGAAACTTTCAAGTACCTCAAGGGAATCAACAAAGTCCAAGAGGGTAGCATCTTTCAAAAAAAGAGGTGTGCAGGAACAAGGGGGCACAATTTGAAGATAGAGAAGGGGGCGGCTCAGAGGTAATTTACATACTAACATACTATTTGCCAGCAGATTAGGCCTTACAGTCTATCGAGTCTACTCGAACCTCAGATCCCTAGTTGAGTGCCAAGGCCCTCCCCTCCATTGTGTTCCAGAAACCCCTATCATCCATCCCCACCCCCTTGGGGGAGGCCATCATCTGATACATCCACTTTCTGTGTCTGTCCCACCCTCTCTTGAAGCCCTCCACTGTGGATCTCTGAACCAGCTTGCCAGGCAGTGCATTCCAAGGGTCCACCACCCTCTCAGTGAAAAACCTCCTCCTCTTCCCTCACCCTTCCTCCTTCCAACTTCAAGCCATGCCTCTGGTAATACCTCCTGCTTTAGTCTAAAGATCCTCCATGTTTACTCCTATTTATTCCCTTGAGGTACTTGAAGACCTCAAGCTGTCCCCCTCTCTCCTCTCCTCCAATGAAAACAGGCAGAGCTCCTCAAGTCTGTCCTCATATCAAATCTCTAGCCCTCATATCATCTTAGTTGCCCTCTGTACCCTCTACAGGAGCTGTATGTCCCTCTTCAAGTGTGGTCTCCAGTACTGTACACAGTACTCAAGGTGTGGTCTAACCAGTCCATTGTACAGCGGCAAAATCACTTCCTTGCTCCTAGAGGTGATCCCCCTTACGATGCATCCCAACATCCTGTTTGCCTTGCTAGCCGCTGTCCTGCACTGCTCAGAGTTATTCATACATGCATCCACCATGACCCCTAGGTCTTTTTCCCCTATTGATGCCTCCAGCGCCTCCCCTCCCAGGGTGTACCTGTGTTTAGGGTTTCCCCACCCAAGATGCAACACCTTGCACTTGGTGATATTGAAATTTAATTTCCATGTGTGAACCCAGCTTTTCAGGGTGTCCAGGTCCCCTTGCAGGGCCAAGCTCCCCTCTTCTTCCTCAACTACTGCTCCCATCTTGTGGTCATCAGCGAAGAGACTCATTTCACACCCTATACCCTCTCTGATGTCAGATATGTATGCATTAAACAGGATCGGACCCAGGACCGAGCCCTGCGGTACCCCACTACCAACCTCTCTAGGGTTCAAGAGCTCCCCACAGACCACTACTCTCTGGGTGCGTCCAGCTAGCCAGTTTTCAATCCGTCTGACCATCAAAGGTCACAATGACACCATTGTCAGTGTCAGTGGCTCAGCAGGTAGCACACTCGCCTCTGAGGCTGGGAGATCAGAGGGCTGTGGGTTCAGTTCTCACTTCTGGCACTTGGGTTAATATCCCAGTACTGACACCGTAGTGCAGCTTGAGAGGGGTGCTGCACTTCTGAGGTGCCATCTTTCGGATGAGACGTTAAACCGAGGTCCTATCTGCCTAGATTGGTGGTAGTTCAGGTGGATGTTAAAGATCCCATGACACTTATCGAAAAAGAATAGGGGAATTTCCCCGGTATCCTGGCCAAATTTCCCTCATTCACTAAAAATACCACCAACAGCTTAATCTGGTTCAAAGTCAGTTGGCATCCATCTGCATCCCCCTCCCCCGGGTCGTGCCTGAAAATAGGCAGGATTTGTCTAGTGCATTTACCTGGTCAACAAAAACCAAATAAAATAAATAAATAAAAAAGGGCCTACTCCTAACCCCATCAGTTTCTCAATTTAAGGAAGTATTTTTTCACAGAGAGGGTTGTGGATGCATGGAGCGGCCTTCCGGAGGAGGTTGTGGAGTCAAAAACAGTGGTAGAATTCAAGCATGCATGGGACAGTCATAAGGCCACTCTAGGGGGTGGGGGTAGGAAGAAGTAGGATGCTGGTTAGCTAGGATCTGCAGCTTATCCAGTCGGTAGGGAAATGGGCAGACCGGGTGGGCCAAGCGGTCCTTAGCTGCCGTCAAATGCTATGTTTCTATGTAATATGTTTACCCTTGGGGGTGGCATGAAAGAAAATTTTAAGTATCGTATTGGAATCAACAAAATCCAAGAGGGTAGCATCTTTCAGAAAAAGAGATGTGTAAGAACAAGGGGATGCAATTTGAAGATGGGAGGTTCAGGGGCAATGTGAGGAAGTATTTTTTTCACATATAGGGTGGTGGATGCATGTGTAACCCCCCTATCAATGGGGGTTCCCAAAAAGTCTTCTACGAGCTTGCCTAAGTGCGTGCTGCCTGGCTGGTGTTCAGCGCCGTAGCCGTTAAATGTATTACCAGTGAACACCTGTAAAGCCTCCATGTACTATCTCTTTAAGTGCTGCCCAATTGCAGATATAATTAATCTGGATGGGGGGACAGAGTGTTTCCATGCTCGGGTCCCACCCGGGCTGCCTGTTAATTGCCCCGTTTCTGCGATCGCTAGGTGTGCAGAGGGAGTCCTGCTGAAAGATGTAACTATTTGCTGGAAATCGCTTAGCGTTGTAATGGTAATGTAGTTTGCTCTAACCTGCCTTCTCTGCAGCGCGTACTGTTCTGCTGGGCTCCACCATTTTGGTCCCAAACTGCCGAATTGGACCAATCAGTGATAGGTGACTCTAAAATGGAGCCTGCTCATAGGGACTGTATGGATCCAAACCAGTGGGATTTGTAGTTCTGGACTCTTGGCACCTTTTGCTACTAAAAGGGGAGTTCTTGTGTGATTGACAGTTGTGTCGGCCAACCGAACCGTTTTGGATCTGAGGGAAATACCATGAGCTGTCTTCTGGCAAGCCCGATTTGAGTTGGGAGTCGACAGAGAAGCAGCTCATGATAGCCGAGCAGTAAACTGCGTATTTCGAGTAGGAGAATTGTAGAGAGGTCTGAGTTGAGGCCTGCAAGTCTGCTATTACCCTGAGGAGGAGGAGGAGAGAGAGAGAGAGAGAGAGACAGTGACAGAATTGTTTCGGACTAAATCCGAACTGTGTGCTTTTGCGCAAGCTGCTGAATTGAGACCACGCTTAACCTGTACAAGACTGAAGATTTTTGCTGAACGCAATTGGCCTTTTGAGCTCCTTGTTTGCGCAGTGACTTAGTGACCGGGAAGCAGTGTGCCTGGTACAGTAATATTTCTCTGCATATAAATGTGCTGTGTAGTGAATGGGGGTCACAGTTTAAGTCCCCTTTTGTGTGAACTGTGTGCTGAATCCTGGAAGCTGTATCCAGCACAAAACGGACTAAATCCTCTGTTAGCCCCATGCGGCTGGGCCTTGCCACAAGGGTCCTGCCAGATCATCCTGCTGCACAGAGAAGAGCCATTGACGAGAGACCTGCCTGGGGAGCATCCCCCCTTCTTCACGCCTGAACAGAAGCGACGCTTCTGTGGATTGTGTGGGCCTGCTTCTCCTGGCATCCCAGAGAGTTCATCTGCTGTCTCAATTTCGTCCTTCCTGTGTCCAGTCTTGGGTACCGTGAATAATATCCAGGGTAGCTCCCTGCAACAGATAGCTAAATCAAAAGTGTGTTACCTGATTGTCTTGTTATCTTTTTTCTTCACGAACTGAGCCCTCCAGCTCCAGATTACAAGTATTGTGTTGTGCAAGGTGTGTTTTTTTTCATCACAGGGCCCCTTCCAGCTGCAACGCCAGCCTACCCTAGGAAACGGTCCTGGCTAGCCCACTCCCCATTCACCTGGGTACCCAGAAGTGTGAGTGTGCTAGGGACTCTAATTGCTTGCATAACTGTGTGATTGTTAGGGAAAGTAAGCTAATTAATCTGATTGCCCCATCCTTGTTCAAACCCCCCTGAATAAATCAGACCTACTTTTATCTGCCTTTTAAACTGTCTGTGGGTCCTGTTTATGCCTGAAGTATTGTGTTACTGCTATTTGCTCTATTTTACCTTGTTTTACAGGGGGTCACCAACGTCGAGCAGGAGAAACCAATCCTGGTGGTGAGTACCAAGGGTTTGGATACTGGTAAAGCATATCAGGGGTACTGTGAAGGTCACTGTTGTATTCCGTGTGGGCCACTTGCAGGAACTGAAGGGGGTTACAGTGTCCCAGAGGGGCTGTGCCCAAACTAGTGCGACTACTAATTACCCTGACCTCTGGGTGGAAGAACCCATTTCAGAACTCGGGCCCCTCAACCTACCGGTTTCCCAGCAGGCAGGGGTAATAGCCCTTGGGGTAGTGCCACCTAGCGGTTACACATGAAACAGACTTCCTGAGGAAGTTGTGGGGTCTAAAACTGTGGGAGAATTCAAGAACGCATGGGACAGACATAAGGCAATTTTTGCAGAGAGTAGGAAGAAATAGGCTGTTGGTTAACTAGGATCTGCAGCATATCCTATAGGTAGGGAAATGGCAGACTAGGTTGGCCAAGCAGTTCTTATCTGCCGTCAAAGTCTATGTTTCTGTGTCATTGGTGATAGCTGATAGCTTCTAAATAAAGATTATTGGGTGATAGTGCTGAATATTGGGTACGCCCAGGACCAGGGGAGCAGACGGGGGGATAACTTTCCCGGGCCCAGTGGCTTGGGGGGGGGGTCCATAGGAGGACCTGTAACAGGAGATGTGAGGTCAGGAGGCAGTCCTAAACGTGTGTCCTGGGTCCAGGAATTTCTATTAGCACCACTGCCTAGGACGTACGCTATTAGCTTAGCGCCCAAGGTACACTATTTGGTGCAGTCGCCTTTAATTTATATTAGTTTATTTGGGTTGAGGTTCGTCCCCACACTAACCTATTAAAAAAAAAAGGCTGGTGGGGGGCAAAGTCCCCCTCCCCAACTGAAACTGACAACCAAGTAAGGAAGGTCACCAAAGCAGCGCTGTATTCAGAAAGCTTTTACGGCAAGCTTCCTAGGTGTACCCGATATTCTACACTATCGCTGATTATTGATTAAAAAGAAACCCAGCCATAGTAGAGAATACCAGAGGAGGTAGTATAGTGCAGTGGTTTAAGGCTCTGAGCTGCAAACCTGGAGGCCTGGGTTTGAATCCCACAGCCCCCATTTGCATACTGCAAGAGCCTGAGCAAGTCACTTACATAGAAACTTAGACTTTGACAGCAGATAAGGACCACTCGGCCCACCCAGTCTGCCCATTTCCCTACCGATTGGATAAGCTGCAGCTTCTAGTTAACCAACAGCCTACTTCCTGCAACCCTCCACTATAATTGCCTTATGTCTGTCCCATGCATGTTTGAGTTCCCCCACTGTTTTAGACTCCACAACCTCTCCAGAAAGGCGGTTCCATGTGTCCACCACTCTCTCCGTGAAAAAGAATTTCCTCACATTATCCCTGAGCCGTCCCCCCTCTAACTAAATTGTGCCCCCTTGTTCTTACAGATCTCTTTTTCTGAAAGATGCTACCCTCCTGGACTTTGTTGATTCCCTTGAGGCACTTGAAAGTTTCTATCATGTCCCCCCCTCTTCCTCCTTTCTTCAAGGGTATACATATTAAGCTCACTTTGTATGTCTTCTGGTGCAGACCCTGCACCATTTTGGTTGCCCTCCTCTAGACAGTCTCCACCCTGTCTATGTCTTTGCAGAGGTGGTATCTCCAGAACTGCACGCAATACTGTAGATGGGGTCTCACTAACTGTCTGTACAGAGGGATAACAACTTCCTGTTTTCTAATGGTGATGCCTCTCCCTATGCATCCAAGTATCCCCCCAGCCCTCCTTAATGCCTTCTCACATTGCTTGCCCACCTTTAGGTCATCTGTTATAACTACACCCAGGTCCCTTTCCATTTTTGTTGTTGTTAGTATCTCACCCCCATTGTGTACTCTTCCCCCTTGCATTGAATCTAAGATACAATACATTTGACCATTCCTCCAACCATGCCAAGTCCCTTCTCATCCTTTCCACCCCACCTTGTGTATCAACCCTGTTGCAGACCTTTGTATCATCTGCAAAGAGACTTACTTTTTCTTCCAGATTCTCTGCAATGCCACTTATAAAGACTTTAAAGAGGACCGGTCCTAGTACTGCACCCTGCTGTATCCCAGTAGTAACTTAGCTTACTTAATTGTGGACTCCGTTTACTTTTACCCTCTACGTCCTGTTTTCTAGCCAATATTTTACCCAGGCAACTATCTTGGGACCCACTCCCAGGCTGGGGAACTTGTATATTAATCGTGTGTGTGGGACTGTGTCAAATGCCTTGCTAAAATCTAGGTAGGCCATGTCCACAACCCATCCTTGGTCTTCTTCTTTGGTTACCCAGTCAAAGAACTCTATTAGATACGTCTAACATGACCTTCCCGCTGTGAAACCATGCTGCCTTGGGTTCTGTGTCCTGCTGGCCTCTAGGTATACAACAGTTCTTTCCTTTAGAAGTGATTCCATAATTTTCACTACCACTGAGGTCAAACTAACTGGTCTGTAGTTTCCTGTCTCTGTCCTGCTCCCACGTTTGTGAAGTGGAATCATATCTGCCCTCCTCCAGTCCTCAGGTACCACCCCATCCGCCCATGATTTGTTAAAGAGAGTAGTCAGTGGTGTCACTGATTCTACCCTTAGTTCTTTTAAAATTCTGGGTTGAATCCATCAGGCCCCATTGCTTTGTCCACCTTCAGTTTTAAAAGTTCTTTCAGAACCCTTTCTTCTGTGAATGGACTGGTATCGACCCCCTATCCAGAGTGTTTCTCTTGTTTGGTATAGGTACCTTCCCCTCCTCTTCTTTTGTGAATACTAAGAGGAAATATTCATTCAGTATCCCTGCTTTTTTCACTGTCACTCTGCCCACGTTCCCTCCCCTTTAATAAGCCTCAATATCCCTCCCTTGGTCTTTCTTCGCTACTTACTGTACCTAAAAATGTTTTTATCCCCCCTTCTTAACAGAGTTGGCTATCTTTTTCTCAGTTTGGGCCTTTGCTATTTTGACTGTCTTCCCTGCCTCCTTGTGCTTTAACCAATATAGTTCTCTGTCCTGCTCCTTCGGTGTTTCCTTATATTTCCTGAATGCTATCCTTTTCTCCTTAACCTTCCCTTCCACCTCTTTTGAGAACTGTAGTGGCTTTTTCTTTCATTTTGTTTTGTTGATTTGCTTTACACAAATGTTTGTTGCCACTGTGATGACAGTTTTGATTTTTCCCCATTTTGTCTCCACTCCTCCTTCTTGCCTGTTTGCTAGTACTTTTCTAAGGCACTCTCCCATTTTGCCAAAGTCAGCCCTCCTAAAGTCCAACACCCTTGCTTTTGTAAGGCTTAACTATACAGTTGTGTTTACTGTGAACCACACTGTTCGGTGGTCTCTTGTTCCCAGATGGCTACCCACTTCAAAATCTGAGATCCTCTCTCCATCCCATTTGAGAGTACCAGGTCTAAGATTGCTCCCTCCTGAGTGGGTTCTAACACTAGCTGTCTGAAGCATGCCCCCTGCAGGGCACCGAGAATGACCCTGCTCTTGGGTGTGCAGTAACTATTAGTAACTTTTGTAATTCTGGCACAGCTTGACTATCACCCTCACAGGGAAATGGGCTCTGAAGCCTAGTAAGGTATGTCACACATTTCCTTTGAGGTTTTTTATCACCATGCTTCCTTGTTTTTGGTGTATCTCTGTTCAGGAAGGTCTTGGGGGACTCAGGAGCAGCTGAGTTGTTACATAATGTGGTGCCCTAAAGTGGTGCCACAAAATGATTGCCCTCTCCCTTGGCAGTCATGGATGTGTGATGGTGAAAGGGGTTCCAGGATACAGAGTGACAGAGTCAGTGGCACACTCTAGGTGCCCCCCCCCCCCACACACACTTTCCCTTGTCAAAGTAGCAGTGCAGAGCAGGAAAAAACATATATATTGTCTATTAATTTTGTCAACAAAGAGAATGGGAAATGGTTTGCTAGTTTAAGAGCTGTTATGGTGTGTAAAGATGGAATGATTGGCCCTGCTCAGGAAATCAAGCATGTTATAGAATACCTCTGGCAACGTAGGATTTGTTATAAAGAAATAAATAGTAACATATGTAAACTGGATAATAAAATGGGTCTTCAGAGATAAAAAAATATTGCATAAAGAACAGACAGATTATTTCCATCAAGCCAGGTGTGATGCGTATCTAAAATATGTTTAATGCATCTTAACGTTTGTTACACTTGGACCACCAGTGAATGTCTGTAACACTGGTCGCTCTTTAAGCCATTTTGTATGTACTGTGCCATTGTATTGCTGTTTGTGTTGTTTTCCCACGACGAAGTGCCTTTGTAAATGAGTCTATGACTCAAAGGTCTGTAAACTGATACTCTAATAAATCAAATAAAATACATAGATACATAGACAGTGTCAGCAGATAAGGGCCTATGGCCCACCCAGTCTGCCCATTTGAGCTTGTAAGCTCAGTTTATGTTTTCCTAGAAGTCTGTTGCTCCTTACCCCGACCTCCAGAATTCCTTTATGTCTATCCCATGCATTCTTAAATCCTGTGATTGTTTCAGCCCCCACCACTTCCTCTGGCAGGGTGTTCCACTTGTCCACCATCCGTTCTGTGAAGAAATTCTTTCTCACGTTTCCTCTGAATCGTCCTCCCTCCAACTTTATCCCATGCCCTCTAGTCATGGAACATCTTTTTCACTTAAAAATAGTGTATTCCTGCACCCTGTTCCTCCCTCTAAGATACTTGTATGTCTCTATCATATCCCCTCTCTCCCTCCTCTCCTCCAGGGAGTACATGTTCAGTTCCTTCAACCTGTCTTCATAGGACTTGTGATGCAATCCATGCACTATCTTTGTTGCCCTCCTCTGAACCTTCTCTACCCTGTCTATGTCCTTACGTAGGTATGGTCTCCAGAACTGTACACTACTCCAGGTGGGGCCTCACTAGTGTCTTGTATAGTGGAATTATGACCTCCCTTTTCCTGCTGGTGATGCCCCTGTCTGTACATCCCAGCATCCTATTTGCTTTACCTGCTGCCATGTCACACTGTTTCCCTACCTTGAGGTCATCAGAGATGATAACCCCAAGATCCCTTTCCTGCTTGGTGCATGCTATATCCTCACCCCCAACTGATATATTGTACCAGGGTTTTGTGCCCTGTATGCATTATCTTGCACTTCTTTGCATTGAATTTCAACTGCCAAACACCTGACCATTCTTCAAGTTTCTGCAGGTCCTTCTCATTCTGTCTACACCCTCTGGTGTGTCTACTCTGTTACAGAGCTTTGTGTCATCAGCGAACAGTGAAATTCTGCCTTCTGGGTCCTCGCAATGTCACTGATGAAGATGTTGAATAGGACCGGTCCCAGCACTGATCCCTGTGGTACCCCACTGGTCGCTTCTTCCTCTGTGGAGTGACAGCCATTTACCACCACCCTCTGTGTCCTGCCACCCAGCCAGTTACTACCCAACACACTACTGTCCTGCCCACACCCATATTCCCCAGTTTGTGTAATAGTCTTCTATGTGGCACAGTGTCAAAGGCCTTGCTGAAGTCCAGATGGCCATGTCCACTGCCCTACCCTGATCCACCTCCCTAGTCACTCCAGTCAAAAATTCAATGAGGTTGGTCTGACATGACCTCCCCTGGTGAAACCATGCTGCCTTGGGTCCTGTAGTCCATTAACAACCAGATGTTCCACCAATCTCTCCTTCAGTAGTGCTTCCATGATCTTCCCCACTACCGAGGTGAGGCTGACTGGTCTGTAGTTCCCTGCTTCCTCTTTGTTCCCACTTTTGTATAAGGGGACTACATCTGCTGTCCTCCAGTCTTTGGGTACCTCCCCTGTTTCCAGTGATCGGCTAAACAGGATAACCAGAGGTTCAGCCACCACCTCTCTTAGTTCTTTAAGGACCCTGGGGTGCACCCCATCTGGCCTCATTGCTTTATCAACTCTTATTGCTTCCAGTTCCTTTGGGACCCCGCATCTCATGTAAAGGGACTTGTGTCCATTTCTGCACCATTCTCACCTCTTGTACTCCCTTCAGACCCATTACCCTCCTCTTCCTCAGTAAAGACTGAGCAGAAATACCTGTTCAGTATGTCAGCTTTACTGTTGTCATCCTCCACGTGGCCCCCATCCTCCCCCTTTAGTCTCACTATCCCTCCCTTTGTCTTTCTTTTTTCACTTATGTACCTGTAAAAGGTTTTGTCCCCTCTACCCACTGATTTTGCAATGTATTCTTCTGTTTGAGCTTTGGCTTCCCTTATTGACCTCCCTGCCTCCTTTTGCTTCTCCTGGTACTTCTCCCTATCCTCTTCTGCCTGTGTCTTTTTGTATTGCCTGAATGCAATCTTTTTGGCTTTCACTTTCTTTGCTACCTCTTTGGAAAACCATAATGGTCTCCTCTTCCTTTTCCTCTTGCTAACCTGCTTAATGCATAATTCTGTCGTTCTTGTAATCCCCATTTAAGATACTGCCCACTGTTCCTCAACCCCTGATTCCTGTCCCATTCCGCTTAATGCCTCTTTCAAGTATCTCCCCATTTTCCCAAAGTCTGCCCCCCTAAAATCCAGGATACGTGTTTTTGTGTTGTTTGGTTCTGCTCTTTCTGTGATTTCAAACCACAATGACTGGTGGTCACTGTTCTCCAGGTGCCCCACTGTTACCCCATCACACTGTCCCTGTTTGTGAGCACAAGGTCCAGTATTGCCTTCTGCCGAGTTGGTTCCATGACCAGTTGCTTGAGGAAGGCACCCTAAAGGGAGTCCAGGATAAATCTGCTCCTAGTTGATGCTGCTGCTGCTGGGATGCTCCAGTCCATGTCTGGAATATTGAAGTCTCCAACCAGTACTACCTCACCCTTGTCTGCCATCCTTTGGCTGGCTAGCATCAGCTCCCTATCTGTTTCTTCCTCCTGGGCTGGTGGTCTGTAGACCACACCTGTGGGGATGGCTGTCCCCATTTTCCTTCCAGCTTAACCCACAGTATCTCTCCCCCATTTTGTTCCTCCTGGATCTCTGTGGCCCTTATGTCATTTTTCACATACAGTGCCACTCCTCCTCCCTTCCTGCCTGCTCTGTCTCTTCTGAATATGTTGTAACCAGGTATGGTCATCTCCCAGTCGTGGTTATCATTACACCAGGTTTCAGTGATGGCCACAATGTCCAGGTCTAACTGCACCATGACAGCCTCCAGATCTTCCATCTTGTTGCTAAGGCTCCTGGCATTTGCACACATGGCTTTCCATGATTTGACCTCCCTAGACTGTTTCACTGTTCTACTCCAGCCCCTTCCTTGGTTGTCCTTTATCCCTGGTTCTCCTTGCTGTCTGCCTTCTGCTGAATTTTGCCCTTTCTGCCTATCCACCTCTTGGGCACTAATCTCCATCTTTTGCACACTGCTTTGCAGAGATAGCCACTCCCCTGGTACACTGGTTCCACTGCTAGCTGTGGGGGGGGGGTGAGCAAGTAGGTATCCTTCTTGCTGGCCTGCCACCCCCCTTTGCTAGTTTAAATGCTTGTCAATGTAGCAGTTAAACTTATCATTGAGTGCTTGGATTCCCCTCCAGGATGGATGCAGGCCGTCAGGCTTGAACAAAACCTCCATCCCTCCAAGTGGGTCCCCAGTCACCAATGAATCCAAACCTTTCTCACAGCACCAGTTCTTCAACCATGAGTTAAAGTTCCTGGTGCATGCACTATGTCTCTCCTTGCCTCTCACAGGTAGTACTTCTGAGAAAGTGACAGAAGTAGCTACTTGCTTGAGACCCTCCCAATTTCCAAACTCTTCCTGAACTTCCTTTGGCTCCCCATTTGCCAGGTCATTAGTACCTAGGTGGATAATGACATCCAGCTCACCCTCCGTCTTGCCTTCCCAGTGATCCCCAGGATCTTCCTTCCATCCCTCCATGCCGTGGCACCTGGTAGGCACCTCACCTCCCTGTCCACCCCCTCCTGTGTTCCTAGCTGGATCCCTCTTATGATAGAGTCCCCCACCAGGATTCGCTTCCTCCTCCTCTGGGGTCCACTGCTTTCCCTGCTGAGGTCACCTCCTTGGCTAACCTCCACATCCTTTCCTTCCACTTTTCTGGGTACTTCTATTTGGTTGTCCCCATTTGCCAGTGCGGCATATGAGTTCTTGAGTGGAATAGGATCTGGGATGTGCCTCTGCCTGACCGCTCTAACCCTCCCTGAGCCCACTGTCATCCAAGTGCTCCTCGTTCTCAGCAGCCTTTGAGGCAGTTGCATTGGACTGGGTGGTCTCTGGATAGGGGTGATGGTACTCCTGACCCAGTTTACTTCTGCTCTGAGTCTGGCTACCTCATCCCGCAGTCCAGAGAGATGAATGCAGATAGGGCAGCACCTCAGTGTCCAGAAGGTCTGCCTGAATATGGCTGCCCCACAGCAACTGCATTGCACCACTCCCCACATTATACTGCAATTATACTGCTATTCCACTACTTGTCTGCTACTGAAGGTCTCCTAGTTCCCTTTTTATTAATTTACTGTCCTAAAAATCCTGCCACTGATTCTCAGATAATTTTCTTTAAAAAAACAAACAAAAAAAAACAAACAAATAAATAAATGAGTCAAAACACTTGTCGTGCTGAGGGTGGGCTTCTTCCCCCTTATTCCCCATCTACTTCACACTCCTTACTATACCCTATGTTTAGCTCCTGTCAATCAGATTTAACAGGGCACATAATTAAGAGTTGGGAGAACGGGGGGGATTTGCAGCAATTAAAGACAGCACAGAAATACACCACCACTAGGTTTTAAATTTTCAACAGCCCAAAAACAATTCTAAGTAAAGACAACTAAGAAAGTACAATGTCACTAAAAGCCCATAATCTAAGTTTAAAAGAAAAACAGCAATTACCAGTTACTCTAAAGCACTGAATTGAATATGTTTCCTTCCTTCCTCTTCTGGCTTCTTAGCAGAAATGTGGAGTGCCTTTTTTTTTTTTTTTACTTTTGGTTTTACCAGGTGAGACACACTAAGCGGAAAGCTTGTTTACAGGTGCAGTCTGGGGAGCACAAGGAAGTTTAGTGACTGTCTCAGGGTCACACAGTATGCAAGTGGGGGCTATGGGATTCAAACCCAATTCTCCAGGTTTGCAGCTCAGAGCTTTAAACCACTGCGCTATACTGCTTCCAAACAGTATGTTCAACATGTTCAAAATAAGCTCTAAAGTGCACCACAGAGCACCTGACACACCAGAGCTTATGGGGGCCTGGAGGCTCCCAGACCCCCGGCTTTCATATAAACTATTTGCTCCAGCAAACTCAGAAAATCTCCAGCAAAATTACTAAAATAATCAAGCAAAACTTCAGAGCTCCCTTGGAAAGTATGTGCTATCAGCCAAAATGGGGACACAGCCTCTCAAATATAAAAGAATAACGAAATGTAAGTCTTAGGGTTTAAACCCTTAATATTGTGGACAGGGGTGTAGCTAGGGGATATGGCATATGGGTGAAAACCACTGATGGAACCAAACTGGGCCAGGTCGGTAAAAGCTGGAGTAGCTAATTGGCTTAAGTTCTGCGATTTTGCTGGCATGGCCAGATGGGCCAGTCAGGCTTTTATCAGTCGGGCAATGTTAACATAGACTTTGACAGCAGATAAGGACTGCTTGGCCCACCTAGTCTGCCCATTTCCCTACCTACGTGATAAGTTGCAGTTCCTAGTTAACCAATAGCCTATTTCTTCCTACCCCCCACAAAAACTGCCTTATGTCTGTCCAATGCATTCTTGAATTCTCCCACAGTTTTAGACCCCACAACCTCCTCAGGAAGGCTTTTCAATGCATCCACCACCCTCTCTGTGGAAAAATACTTCCTCACATTGCCCCTGAACTGCACCCCCCCCATCTTCAGATTGTGTCCCCTTGTTCTCGCACATCTCTTATTCTGAAAGATGCTACCCTCTTGGACTTTGTTGATTCCACTGAGGTACTTAAAAGTTTCTATCATGTCCCTTCTCTCCCTCCTTTCCCCAAGGGTATACATATCAAGCTCCTTTAGTCTCTCCTCGTATGGCTTCTCTTGCAGACCCTGCACCATTTTAGTTGTCCTCCTCTGGACTTCCTCTGTCCTGTCTATGTCCTTGCGGAGATGGGGTCTCCAGAACTGGACACAGTACTCCAGATGAGGTCTCACCAACTGTCTGTACAGAGGGATAACAACTTCCTGTTTTCTGCTGGTGATGCCTCTCCCTATTCATCCCAGTCTCCCCTCAGCCCTTCCTACTGCCTTCTCACATTGATTGCTAACCTTAAGGTCATCTGATATGATTACCCCAGGTCCCTTTCCATTTTTGTTGTTGTTACTACCTCCCCCACATTGTGTAATCTTCCCCTGGGTTTTTGTTTCCCGGTGCATTATTTTGCACTTCTTTGCATTGAAACCAAGCTGCCATACTTATGACCATTCCTCCAACCTTGCCAAGTCCCTTCTCATCCTTTCCACACCTCCTTGTGTATCAACCATGTTGCAGATCTTTGTGGCATCTGCAAAGAGGCATACTTTTCCTTCCAGTCCCTCTGCAATATCTTTTATAGAGGCATTAAAAAGGACTGGACCCTGTACTGAACCCTGCGGTACCCCACTAGTAACCTCTCTTTCTTGAGAGTGGACTCCATTTACAATAATCTTCTGTGTCCTGTTGTCCAGCCAATGTTTGTCCCAGGCTGGTTAATTTGATTATTAATCTTTTGTGTGGGACTGTGTCAAATATCTTGCTAAAGTCTAGGTAGGCCATGTCCACAACCCTTCCCTGGTCTACTACTTTGGTCACCCACTCAAAGAAATCTATTAGATTTGTCTGACATAACCTTCCCACTGTGAACACATGCTGCCTTGGGTCCTGTGCCCCACTGGCCTCTGGTACTCAACATTTCTTTCATTCAGAAGTGATTCCATCACTTTCCCTACCACAGAGGTCAAACTGACAGGCCTGTAGTTTCCTGTAGTTTCCTGTCTTGGTCCCACTTTTGTGAAGGGGAATCACATCTGCCTTCCTCCAGTCCTCAGGTACCACACCATCCTCCCATGATTTGTTAAAAAGGGTAGTCAGTGGTTTCACTAGTTCTCCCCTTAATTCTTTTAGAATTCTGGGTTGAATTCCAACAGGCCCCATTGCTTTGTCCACTTTCAGTTATAGGAATTCTTTCAGAACCCTTTCTTCTGTGAAAGGATTAGGATCGACTCCCCTATCCAGAGTGCTTCTGTTACTTGGATTCAGCACCTCCCCCTCCTCCTCTTTTGTGAATATTGAGCAGAAATATTTGTTCAGTATCCCTGCTTTTTCACTGTCCCTCTCTGCCCACCCACCGTCCATTCTATTCAGCCTCACTATCCCTCCCTTTGTCGTTCTACGCTGTCTGACATACCTATAAAAGGTTTTATCTCCTTTTTAACCGAGTTGGCTATCTTTTCCTCAGTTTTGGGCCTTTGCTATTCTGACTTCCCTCCCTGCTTCCTTCTGCCTTAACTGGTACAGCTCTCTGTTCTGCTCCTTCTGTGTTTCCTTACACTTCCTGAATGCTATCTTTTTCTCCCTGACCTTCCCTGCCACCTCTTTTGAGAACCATAGTGGCTTTTTCTTTCATTTTGATTTATTTGCTTCACACAAAGGCTTGTTGCCTCTGTGATGGCAGTTTTGATGTTTCCCCATTGTTGCTTCACCCCTCCTTCTAGCCTGCTTGCTAGTGCTTTTCTAAGACACTCTCCCACCTTGCCAAAGTCAGCCCTCCTGAAGTCCAGTACCCCCACTTTTGTATGGCTTGAATCTGTAGCTGAGTTTATCGTGAACTACACTGTTTGGTGGTCACTGGTTCCCAGATGGCTACCCACTCAGATATGAGATCCTCTCATTGTCCCCATTTAAGAGTATGAGGTCTAAGAGTGCTCCCTCATGAGTGGGTTCCAAAATTAGCTGTCTGAGGCATGCCACCTGTAGGGCATCGAGAACGGCCCTGCTCTTGGATGTGGCAGCAGCAAATGTGCTCCAGTTAACATCTGGCATATTCAGGTCTCCCATCAACTGTATCTCCCCTTTCTCTGTCATCCTAAGAATGCCTTCTATCATATCTATCACTCCTCCCCCCCCTTCTCCCCTCACTGTCTCTCCTGTAGGTTGTAAACCCTGGTATGTTAACATCCCAGTCATGGTTCTCTGTGTACCATGTTTCTGTGACTGCTACGATATCCAGGCATCCCTCTTCCATCAAGGCCACCACTTCAGGGAGCTTGTTGCCCAGACTACGGGCATTGGTACTCAGTACCCTCCATTTCCTGATGGCCTTACCCCTTTTTGCCCCATCTCTATCCTTATTGCCTTTGTTAATTTCTCCATTTACCCCTGCCCTTCTCCCCATCGACATCTCTAACTTGGTGTTTACCTCACTTACTACCCTGACTTTTTTGGGGGGCTAGGATTTCCATGCTCCTTTCCAGTGCCTCCCCCCTTGACTAGTTTAAATGCTTGCCAATGAAGCATTTAAACCTATCATCTAGGATCCTGGTTCCCCTCCTGGACAGATGCAGACCGTCATGCCAGTATAGGCCTGCATCACCCCAGGTGGACCCCCAGTCCCCAATGAAGCCAAATCCCAGAGCTCTGCACCAGTTTTTCAACCACTGATTGAATCCCATGGTGTGGAGTACCCTAGCCTCACCTACACCATAGACAGGCAGCACCTCCGAGAAGGTTACCGTACGTGCTACTTGTCTAAGGCCCCTCCCCAACTCCACAAACTCATCCTGCACTGCTCTGATCCCTTTCTTAGCCAGGTCATTTGTCCCTAGGTGTTGGGTAAGTTACTTTTAAAAAGTAATCAGTTACTGGTTACTCTCAAATAAATGTAATCCGTTACAGTACTTATTACTTTTATATAAAAATTAATCTGTAACTGTAATGCATACCACTTTTCATATTACTTTTGATAACATAGTTGTATTTACTCCTTGAACATAGCTATGTGTTCATGAAGCCCCAAGAAGTGTCTAAAAGAAATAAAACAGATTCTAAAAAGATAGAAACATAGACTGACAGCAGATAAGGACCACTTGGCCCACTTGATCTACCCATTTCTCTGCCTCTTGAATAAGCTGCAGAGCCCAGTTAACCAACAGCCTACTTCCTCCCACCCCCCTATAATTGCCTTATGTCTATCCCATCCATTCTTGAAGTCCCCCACTGTTTTTGACTCCACGACCTCTTCAAGGAGGCTGTTCCATCTGTCCACTACCCTCCTTGTGAAAAAATACTTCCTCACGTTGACCCTGAGCCGTCCTCCCTCTATCTTCAAATTGTGCCCCCTTGGTCTTGCACATCTCTTTTTCTGAAAGATGCTATCCTCTTTGACTTTGTTTATTCCCTTGACGTACTTGAAAGTTTCTATCATGTCCCCCCTCCCTCCTTTCCTCAAGGGTACACATATTAAGCTTCTTTAGTCTCTCTTCATATTGTAACCTCCCCCAACCGGACCCCCTTTTTTCTCTGTCAGCAGGGCTGCTCCTCTCACATCTAGGTGCCACCGAGAGTGGTGGGGTAGTCACTACAAATGATCTTTTGCAGAAACTCTATGGACCCATTACTTCTACTTCTGAGCCTGTCATCCTTCAGGCAGGCAAACCAAGTGTGGCAACTATCTGACTCACACCTGGTGGGACCATTTTGCATGGCCATCAACTTGGGTCCCTGGGAGAAAACATTTGCTCAACATTGTGCTAGGTTTTTACTTCTGGTCAGGGGCACCCAAGTAAATCCGGACACTGGAAGCAATAACTGAAATGTCCAAACCAGGATGGGATTCTAGAGTGTGGCTTTTATTCACCTAACACAGAGAATAACAAAGCAAAGATGGACCCCCACAGGGCTACATTCACTGGTAATGCAGATTACTGAGGTACAGAGCACACTTCTTCACTACGAACCCTCAGGTTATGAATGAATCTGGGCACACACAGGCCAAACTGGTACACCTCTTTTTTATTCTTTGACATGGCACCCTGGCCAGTACTGGGACACTTTTTCACATGGCATGGAGGTTGATGGTGGCTCCCTAAACCACCCGTGAGCACTTTCTAGCTCTCGGAAAATCCAAAATCCCACATCTGGGTGCTTTCTTCAGACACTGGCCAAGTGCCTGAGAGAAAACCATAGGTGCCCAAACTGAACCTGGAGAGGTAAACCTGGTTACTCCAGATGGGGGGGATCTCCAACCTCTTGCTCCCAAATCTATACTAAGCCATTCATTTGATTACAACATCTTTCTTTGAACTACTGGTTGTAGATGCTCTCTTGAAATGTTGAGCACATTTAACATTCTACATTTCACTCTGGAGGTGTCCTGACATTAAAAGTTCTATAAGTGGCTATGTCTTTACCCTAGACCCCCACTGTTGCAGATGCTTCTAAGCCATTCACAAACTAAAAGTTCTGTACTTGGCAAGTCTTCCTTTGACCCCACAGTAGGTAGACACTTTTACTCTAAACTTTGTCTCAGTGAAAATTGTCTCTATTTCAGAGTAGAACTCACCAAAGGTATGCAGGTGCCCCAGGGTTTCTCTCCCACAACAGATTCTCTGGTACTCACAGAACAACTCGATTCTCAGGCTGGCACAGGGGATTGCCCCTGAATTCCTGGAATTCCCCCCATCCTTCCGGGGATGGGGCACTGGAACAATTCTAGGAACGGTCTCTACCACTTTCTTCTGGTCTCTTCTGTGTTCCTTTCTAGGGTGAGAACACACAACCCCTTCTTTCTACAGTAGCTCTATATCAGAGCTGGGCTCTGAGGAGCTGCACACTGCAGCACTCCTCACTCTTTCGAGTCTCCTGTCTGATTGCTCCCTCCAGACTGGTTTCAGTCTCCCAACGTTCTACTGCTAACCCACTGCAGCTAGCATTCCATTGTGGATTATGCTGCTGCGAGGATTCTATGATGATATCATCACTCCAGCTCAGCTGAAACTGAGAATAGAGTGAGAGAGTGTGAAACCCATTTAACTGGCATCTCACAAGTTGCTTTTCCCTGCCTGCCACTGGTTCTAAGTGGGATTCCAGTAACCCCAGGGAACAAGGGGGTTACACCCACCCTTGGCCAGGAAAATGACTGTCCACAGTCATTATTTACCCAGCATCAGGCCATCCTACCCTATGTGTTACCTACGGAAAGGGGTGATCGGGCCCTCTCCTACCATGTGCCAGGCACAAGCAGGCAACACTAAGGGCCCAGAGGCCATTGGCTGATGCATCAGCCCTCACACTATGATCTTACTATGGCAACCAGTGTCCCTGTAAGAACTGTCCAGAGCATAGCCCTAATAAACCAGTACGGCGTCCCCTACTGCAGGTCAGGACCTCAGCCTGTCTATCCCCCTAGCCCTCCAAGGAAAACCTATCTGACCAGAAACAAAAATTCCCAAAACAGGGGAACCTCCCCCCTTCCCTGGACACCTGCAACCGAACCAAAGGAGCTAACACTACACCTAAGCATTACACTCTCACACTCCCCCACAACTACACCTGTGGAAGGAAAAGTTAAAATGTTAACAACAACACTGTACTTTAAACACATTTTAAAGCACAATGATGAACTCCAATGAGTCCCTCAGCTCCTCTTCTTGTCTTCTCTTCGGTCTTCATCAGGAACCACCTGAAAGAGAAAAACAAAAACACATCCCTAATCTGCAAACACAGTACACAATCATAACCCTTACCATCAAACACTGGAGAATCCCAGAAAATATTTTTTAGAAAAGCAGAAAACAGTAGAAAAACATCAACATTATATACAATACACATTTTTGGGGATGGAATGCCCTAAATGTCCCAATTAGTGACAACAGTGCCTGAAGTTAAGTCCATGAAAGCGTTTCTCCCAGGCTGGAGCCCAGTGAAGCACAGTTCCTGTAGGACTGTAGTCCCATAGGGGAGAGTCTTTATGGACAGTACATATAGTCTGTAGTCTGCCAGGTGTATGATGTGTATTGCAAGTCAGTAAGATAAGAAAAGTCTGGACTTACCAGTCCCTTGAAGAACGAAAATGGTACGGCACCTGGATACCCAGTTGTAGACTCTCCCTGGCAGCATTTTTCGGATACAGCTGGGTGGAAATCTTCCGGAAACGACAAGATGGCACATCTGGAAACTGCTGGGTTGATGTCATCTAGGCTGACATCATTTGGAGATGGAACCTTGGAACAAGAAAGTAACAGCCGGTCTGAAGTCATCCGAAATCCCAGGCGATGAATCAGGAAACAGCTGGGATGATGTCCTCTCTGAATATGATGTCATCTGGAAGGCCAGGTGATGGAACTGGAAGGCACACTGCAAGGCTGACAAATCTGGAAGCACCTGGATCCTGGAACACCAGACTGATGGAACAACATGGGTACGGCAATGGCTGGATGGCAGCACTGGCTACCACTGCTCTGCTTTCCACTTGGTAGGCATGGGCACATTTGCAGGAAGTTGGTTGCATTGGGGGTAGTACCACAGTGGGTCAGGTGCGATAATTATTACCCCATCTGGGCACTCATAATTCACATTGTAGAAGGTCTCATGGCTCTCTCCATCCACAATCCATACAGTGTCTATGAACAGTGTTATGCCCACTTTCCAATACTTTGATCACTTTATCTCTGACAAATCGAGTTGCATCTGGATGCAGGTCTTTATTTGCTTCTTCCACTATCCAGGCTTTCCTGTTTCTCTCTGTCTCCTCCCAGACTCTCTGAGGAAAGGTAGGAAAGGATATCCCATAGATCTCATTCACCTTCCTATGAACCAATCTTTCTTCCTTACTACACTTGGTCAACTTAAGACCACTAGCCTGGCTTGGGGGCAGCCAGTCCTGGTTCTGCCAGTAACTCATACTCAATGCAATGTAAAATGGATTTCTGGATCCTCCTCATGGGAACAAGGCTGTGGAGTCACTAATCTCTTCTTCTGGCTCCTCTGAGGTAAGAGCCCAAGGCTGTGAACTAGCGTAATTTCCATAAGGATACATAGTTCCCCCCTCCTCCTCTTCCTCCTCACTAAGGATCTGAGCCCAGGAGTGAGCAGTCATCCTTACTCCCGAGACTGTCCACTGTTCACTGGGTGTGGAGGTTGACACCTCCCATTCTAGGGTCTCTCTCATCTCATCTTCTATGAGATTATGGCTTAGCCCCTCTCTCCATGGATCCACTGATGTTCCCTCTGCACTGTCCATCTTTGACCCAGAGCTGGAGACATCATCATTACTCTGCTCTGCCTGTACATCCACACCCTCTTCCTTTTTGTCATGCTCTGCTGGGCTTTCCCCAACAGGCTGCACCTGGTGCTGTATGCTGCTACTTGCAGAATCTTGAAGCTTTGTCCACGTGGGAGCCAACTGAATCTTGGGTGCATTAGTTAGGCCTTGCTTCTGTAGACACCCAGAACAGTGAGGAATTATGAAGACATCCCTTCCAACCTTGAGGCACATTATGCATTCTCTAACTGGATATCCAGGAATTGCCACATGAGGAGGCAAACGTGCCCCGTAGTAACATCTCTCTATGTCTTTCAATTTGTCAACTTCTTCTGCTGTCATAGCCCTGGCATGATCCAGGTTGCGGGATGATCCCAATGCCATGACTGAAGAGAATAAACAAAAGTTCACTGTTATCTTAGATCTCACTTTGGTCGGAAAAGTCTCACAATATGGCTCCCCTGCTGCAGTGTTTACTTTACTACCCCACCCTGTAATGGCGGTGGCAGCACTCCTGGCGCATCAACATTCTGTTCCTGACTCAAGCCACTGCGCATCCGATTTACATGCTTACTGATAAAGTTCACTCAAACTGCACAGACTGCACTGTTTTGCTCCCTCAGCATATCTATATGATTTTTACAGGACTTTTCATTCACTTTAAATCACTTGTTCTTGCTTAAAGTCCCTAAAGCCACAATATTTCATGCACAGGATTGCCTGTTTTTGTTGCACCTTTCATACAACCCACAGTCTCTCACTTTGCTTAGAAAATTACACTGTTGCTGAACCCATAATTATGCTCGCAGTCTAATGCTCAGAATTCTTGCTAGGTTGATTCACTTTACACAGTCCTTCTTTGCAAAAACAATCACATTGTTTACACACAGATTCAGCTGGCTTTAAAAAAAATCACACACAGTTTGAGCTGTTTCTCTGGATGGTACTCACTGAATCAGTAGCTGGCGTTTTCGATGGAATTTTCGGCCTACAACAGATCCTGGAGACCTTTTGATTGAAGTGGGCTGGCAGTCCTGCCGATTGTCCTTGTGAACACCACGCTCTCTCCCCAGTCAATCAAAATGCGGGTTGAGCCCAATTTTAAACAGAAAAGTCTGATATTCTCAGTTTTATAACGTTTGCAGTCACCCCGACGCTCCTCCTGGCAAGCCAGCTCGCACACCACTCGTTCTCTCCCTCTCAAACACTGTGCAGCACTCTGAAGCTGGCTTGGGGGCAGGACTGATTGCAGTCTCACCAATTACCCGACGCCATGCAAATGAGCCTCTCTCTCTCTTATCGTGCTCTTCTCCTCCACGGCGATCGTCGAGCAGGCAAAATTTAAACTGCAAAGCAACTTTTTTCTCTTCAACTGTGACTCCTCGGCGGGAGCACCATTTTAACCATTTTTCATGGCATTTTCCTTAGCGACTCCCTCAGTCCACACAACAAGCACTTTAAACTTCTAGGGCACAAATCTCTCTTTGTTTCCCACAGTTTTCCATACTTTTTCTTGTCACAAATTGAAATTTAAAAGCTGGCAAACGTTATTTTTTGATGCAGGACAAGGAGCACACACAATCTGATTTTACAGCTCCTTGGTAAACTGGTGGCATAATTATAGCAGCAGATGAACAGCAGCACACAGCGGCACATATGGTTGGCACTTCTCTGGTCAATCCCTTATGCGCAATGCTTTTTATTTTTTGGGCTACCTACTGCCAGACAGATAAACCGCTAGCCACGATCTGAGCAAACCTTTCTTGTTTTCTCCCAAAGTCCAAACAAATCCTCAGCGGTGCCTCCATTTTATTACCTCTCCCCTTTTTTCTCTGTCAGCAGGGCTGCTCCTCTTATATCTAGGTGCCACCGAGAGGGGTGGGAGTAGTCACTACAAATGATCTTTTGCAGAAACTCTATGGACCCATTACTTCTACTTCTGAGCATCATCCTTCAGACAGGCAAACCAAGTGTGGCAACTACCTGGCTCACACGTGGGGGGACCATTTTGCACGGCCATCAACCTGGGTCCCTGGGAGAAAACATTTACCCAGCATTGTGCTAGGTTTGTACTTCTGGTCAGGGGCACCCAAGTAAATCCGGACACTGGAAGCAATAACTGAAATGTCCAAACCAGGATGGGATTCTAGAGTGTGGCTTTTATTCACATAACACAGAGAATAACAAAGCAAAGATGGACCTCCACAGGGCTACACTCACTGGTAATGCAAATTACTGAGGTACAGAGTGTGACACTTGGACAGCAGGTTCTGATTACTCTGATTTTTGTAATATAAAAAAATGTGGTGTGATTGTCTGTCATGAGAAATCCTGTGCTCCTGGGATGACCCCCCCCCCCCGTATCACTTCAAAGGACAGGATATATGTTAAACAGCAGATCACTGTAAAGTGATTATCTTCCCAGTTTGCTTTGAAGACAGGAACTAAAATATCCATTTTATGATGTCCTCAGGAAGGTCAGTTAATTGCAGCTAGTGTCACAAAGCATATTACACCTCAGTGAGATCTGGCAGAGAGAGAGTCATAAAAAGTCCTTTGATGCCTTTGAGAGAGGAAACTACTCATAGGTCAAAGAAGTCATTTGGAAAATGAGTTTTGCTGAAGTCACAGAATTTAATATCTCTTGATAGGACATTCTGTTTTGTATAATTTTTATATTCTGACAGGGAGGAGCTAGGTAACCTCATGGAAGAGGTTGGCAAAGACAGTTTTAAACTGTATTCTGTATTCTATTTATAGACATTCTTGTTTGGACTCTCTGAAGCAACAACATCTACTTCAAGCACTGTTAGAAGATATACATTAGATAGACACATCTAATTGTCTGGTGGTAGGAATTTGCACTTTTTAAACCTTGTTCTTTTAAGTGATTGTATGCATTGCGATATATTGTTCTGTATTTACATTTTACATTTTTATCTATTTTAAAGTAAACCTCTATTTTAAAGAGACTGCTTGGTGTGCCTTCAGAATTCTTTCTTTGACAAGTGAAGCATATATGGTTAAAGTTGACACTGTCCATAGCTTAAAGGTAATACCAAACTGGGAAAAGGTCAGAGTTTATCAGACAAAAGAGATCTGGCATTCCCCGAAGAGCAGAATTATCTCAGCCTGTACATTGGGTACGCTAGCAAGAGGTTCACAGTTTGAATCCCTCCAGAACTTGAGACCAAAGGTGATTCAGATCTACAAAACAGACAGGAGGGTTACCCTGTTCTGTTCCTGTTCACAATACTACGCTTGGAGGTTGGCACTGTGGGAGCAGAGGGCCTGATCTGCTGAGTGGGGTTGCGACACAGAGCACACTTCTTCACTACGAACCCTCAGGTTCTGAATGAATCTGGGCACACATGGCCTGAACTGGTACACTTCTCTTCTATTCTTTAACATGGCACCCCGGTCAGTACTAGGACACTTTTCCATATGGCATGGAGGTTGATTATGGCTCCCTAAACCACCCATGAGCACTTTCTAGCTCCCAGGGAAAATCCACAATCCCATGTCTGGGTGCTTTCTTCAGACACTGGCCAAATGCCTGAGAGAAAACCATAGGTGCCCAAACTGAACCCAGAGAGGTAAACCTGGTTACTCCAGATGGGGGTCTCCGACCTCTTGCTCCCAAATCTATACTCAGTCATTCATTTGGTTACAACACCTTTCTTTGAACTACTGGTTGTAGATGCTTTCTCAAAATGTTTAGCACATTTAACATTCTACATTTCACTCTGGAGGTGTCCTGACATTAAAAGTTCTGTAAGTGGCTATGTCTTTAACTTAGACCCTTACAGTTGCAGATGCTTCTAAGCCATACACAAACTAAAAGTTCTGTACTTGGCAAGTCTTCCTTTGACCCCACAGTAGGCAGACACTTTTACTCTAAACTCTGTTTCAGTGAACACTGTCTCTATTTCAGAGTAGAACTCATCAAAGGTATGCAGGTGCCCCAGGGCTTCTCTCCCACAGCAGATTCTCTGGTACTCATAGAACAACTCAATTCTCAGGCAGCTTCTCCCTCTCCAGTCTGGCACAGTGGATTGCCCCTGAATTCCTGGAATCCTCCACCATCCCTCCGGGGATGGGGCACTGGAACAATTCTAGGAACGGTCTCTACCACTTTCTTCTGGTCTCTTCTGTGTTCCTCTCTAGGGTGAGAACACACAACCCCTTCTTTCTACGGTAGCTCTATATCAGAGCTAGACTCTGAGGAGCTGCACACTGCAGCACTCCTCAGTCTCTCAAGTCTCCACTCAGACTGCTCCCTCCAGACTGGTTTCAATCTCCCAACATTCTACTGCTAACCCCCTGCAGCTAGCATTCCATTGTGGCTTATGCTGCTGTGAGAATTCTGTGGTGACATCATCACTCCAGCTCAGCTGAAACAGAACAGAGTGAAAGAGTGTGAACCCCATTTAACTGGCATCTCACAAGCTGCCTTTCCCTGCCCGCCACTGGTTCTAAGTGGGATTCTAGTAACCCCAGGGAACAAGGGGGTTACAGTATGGTTTCTGGTGCAGACCCTGCACCATTTTAGTTGCCCTTCTCTGGACTGCCTCCATCCTGTCTATGTCCTTTTGGAGATGGAGTCTCCAGAACTGCATGCAGTACTCCAGATGGGGTCTCACCAACTGCCTGTACAGAGGGATGACAACTTCCTGTTTTCTATTGGTGATGCCTCTCCCTAGGCATCCCAGTATCCCCCAGCCCTCCTTACTGCCTTCTTACATTGCCTGCCTACCTCTAGGTCATCTGATATGACTACCCCCAGGTCCCTTTCCATTTTTGTTGTTAGTACCTCCCCCCATTGTATACTCTTCCCTTGAGTTTTTGTTTCCCAGATGCATTACTTTGCACATCTTTGCATTGAATCTAAACTGCCATACTTTCAACCATTCCTCCAACCTTGCCAAGTTCCTTCTCATCCTTTCCACCCACCCTTGTGTATCAACCCTGCTGCAGATCTTTGTGTCATCTGCAAAAAGGCATACTTTTCCTTCCAGTCTCTCTGCAATGTCACTTATAAAGACATTAAAGAGGACTGACCCAGTACTGAACACTGCAGTGCCCCACTAGTAACCCCCTTTCTTCAGAGTGGACTCTGTTTACCATTACCTTCTGTGTCCTGTTGTCCAGCCAAGTTTTAGGACTGTGGATGGAGCCCACACCCTTCTGTCATCCATAGCTTAAAAATGGCTTTTCTTAGAACTTCCATTTTGGACATTTTCATGTATTCCTCCACAGCTGCAAAGCAGTGAACCCCCCCCCCTCTGATTTTTGCTATTTGTTGCTCTTTGTTAAAGATATCTGAAGGGAAGGGGGATGCTACTGTATTATAGTGTATGGTGGAACACGGTTGTATATGGAAATCCATACACCGGAAAAAGTTGTTCTGCTGCAGTAGTGACATCCTCACTAATGCAGAACGACTTTTCATTCTGCGTTAGTGAGGATGTCATAATACAAGGGTCTACAGCAGCAGTTGTGATTTGTCCCTTGCTGTGGGAAAGTGGCACGTGTGGGCGTGCTGACCAGCAGCAGTTGTAAAGCAAGGACTGTTGGCAGAGCTGACATAAAATATGTAAAAGTGAGGGTTTTTTTATTTGGCGGTCACCATACACTATATAGAACAGTGTATGGTTACCCATACATTACTCAGCTAGTCTGTCATCTCGTGGATACAATGCTGACTTGGAGACCTCTTGAGCTTCACTGTCAAGGTCATCAGTCAGCATTGTATCCACTCGGTGGAAGAATAGCCTTGTAGTGTATGGGTAACCATACACTATCCTATATGTACCTCAGAGCTTCTCAGGATATTAAAAAAAACACTTTTTAAACTGTTGTTTCTATTACCTGTCTGGCTCAGTCTGACACCTAGGGGACTCATGTCTTCTTGGTTTTTGTGAAAACGAAAGTCATCTGTAGACTCAGTGTCAAATTACAGAACATACTGTGGAATGCAGATTGCTAACTGCTGACATTATTTTCCACAGCATAGATAGCAGGCAATGAGTGAAAACAGCAGGCTTGTTTTTCTCATTTTAGAATATGATGTATCCCTACACTAGGCATGTGAGTTAAAGAGCTTGTGTACTGCGTAAAACTAATATTAGATTTTTAAAGCAGTCAGCCATTACCTTTTATATTTGAGGTACTTTATCTTTTCCCTATCTTTAATTAGAAGATTGTTTACCTGATGTTAATATGTGTGATGTGTAGAACAGCACTCTGTGTGGCAGCTGACATAGCTAGCTATACTGCCCCCACTACATCACCAGCACCATGACCTCACTGACTGTGACATCACTGCTACTTAGGAACAGCAATTCAGTGATTGCCAGGTCATTCACATGTGATTTCACTGAAAGATGCAAAAAATAGCATGCACACTGGCCTCTGAGACTGGAAGATCAGAAGGCGGTGGGTTCTATCCTCACACGAGACATATGGGTTAAAGAGCTTGTGTACTGCCTAAAACTAATATTATATTTTAAAAGCAGTCAACCATTACCTTTTATAGTTGAGGTACTTTATCTTTTCCCTTTGTTTAACCAGAAGATTGTTTACCTGATGTTAAGATTTGTGATGTGTAGAACAGCACTCTTTTTGGCAGCTGACATAGCTAGCTATACTGCCCCCACTACATCACAAGCATCGTGACCTCACTGACTGTGACATCACTGCTACTTAGGAATAGCAATTCAGTAGCTGCCAGGTCATTCACATGTAATTTCACTGTCAATGAAAACACAATGCTGATGATGTAGTGGGGGACAGTAGAGCTAGATATGTCAGCTGTTATGCTAAGAGCTGTTCTACACATCCACCACAACATTATGGCATAGAAGACTCTCTGATGGGCAAAAGGTAAAAGAAAGGTACTTCAGAATACATTTTATAACTGACTACTTCTTAAAATTTAAATTATTTTCCTGTCTGCCTGGTTTGAGTCCACTAGTTCTTTAATTCCCAATACTGACACTGTACTGCAGCATGGGAGGGGGGAGGGAGTGCTCCTGTCTTTTCTGTCTGCCTGTTCAGGTGGATGTTAAAGATCCTATGGCACTTCTCAAAAAGAGTAGGGGACTTTCCATGGTGTCCTGGCCAAATTTCCCCCAGTCACTAAAAATACCACCACCAGCTTAATCTGGTTCAAGTAAGGATTTATGTCATGTTAAAATTTCAGTTGGTTACCATCTGTCCCCGAAAAAGGGTCTTCTAGTCTTAGTGGGCCTACCAGGTCAACACAATTCAATGAATAAATTCTCCCATTATGCCTTATGAATTCCATATAAATTCAAATCATTCAAAGGCCATCTTGACATAATGCTTAACAGCAAATCAGAGCCCTTTTCCTGAGAAAAGGCTGCCAACATACTACATTTAAATAAACAACAAAGTCACAAATAAGGATAACTAGTGGCTTATGGAAAAAATCTACAGGGATTTGATGCTGCCTCTACAGAGAAAATACAGGAAAAATGAGGGATTGTTACAGAAAATGGTTATTTGGATGTGGGAGCACTGTGATGATTGTGACTAAACAGCACTATATGGCACCAACAAGAAAATGACTTTGGTCATTTGGTAGCTCTTCACAGCCCTGTCAGCTCTGGCTAGATTTTGTTTACCCAGGCTACCATCATGGGACCCACTCCTAGGACGGCTAACTTGTTTATTAATCTTTTGTGTGGGACTGTGTCAAACGCCTTGCTAAAGTTTAGGTAGGCCATGTCCACAGCCGCTCCCTGGTCTACTACTTTGGTCACCCAGTCAAAGAAATATATAAGATCCATCTGACATGACCTTCCTGTTGTGAATCCATGCTGCCTTGAGTCCTGTGCCCTACTAGCTTCTAGGCACTCAACAGTTCAGTTTTCAGAAGTGATTCCATCATTTTTCCAACCACTGAGGTCTAACAGGTCTGTAGTTTCCTTCCTCTGTCTTGTTCTCACTTTTGTGAAGGGCAATCACAGCCGCCCTCCTCCAGTCCTCAGGTACCACACCATCCTCCCATAATTTGTTAAAAAGGATAGTCAGCGGTGTCACTAGTTCTCCCCTTAGTTCTTTTAGAATTCTGGGGTGAATCCCATCAGGCCCCATTGCCTTGTCCACCTTCAGTTTTAGGAGTTCTTTCAGGACCCTTTCTTCTGTGAATGGACTGGTATCAACCACCCTATCCAGAGTGCTTCTATTGTTTGGTTTAGGTACATCCCCCACCTCTTCTTTTGTGAATACGAACAAAAGTATTCTTTCAGTATCTCTGCCTTTTCACTGTCACCCTCTGCCCGCCCCCCTCCCCCTTTATTAAACCTCACTATCCCTCCCTTGGTCTTACTTCACACCATAATTTATTGTGTACTTATCTAGGTGCTTGTCACAGGTGTCAGAAGGGAATTGTTATCTGTGAAATTAACTAAGTGTAGAAAGATTTGCAAAGTAGGGGGAGTGGCTTAGCTAGAAAGAGCCAGGTTAAAACCAGATTTAAGCACTGCCCTAGATAGCTTCTGCCAGAGAACAGACAGAACACCAGGAGGAAGGAGCTATTGGTATAACTAAAACTTCTCTACTGGGACTAAGAACTAGAACTCATGTACTGGGACCTTCAATTTAGGGTTAAAAAAAGAGTTAGTGTATTTGTCAGTGGTAGTTGAAGTAAATTATCTGTGTTATCTGTGTACTTATCTAGGTGCGTGTCACAGGTATCAGAAGGGAATTGTTATCTGTGAAATTAACAAAGTGTAGACAGATTTGCAAAGTAGGGGGAATGGCTTAGCTAGAAGGTGCCATGTTAAAACCAGATTTAAGCACTGTCCTAGATAGCTTCTGCCAGAGAACAGACAGAACACCAGGAGGAAGGAGCTACTGGTATAACTAAAACTTCTCTACTGGGACTATATTGCCCTCCTTCCCTCCCCCCCCCCCACACTAAAGCAGTTCTACTTTTATAGGCACAGGATGTAACTGACAACAGGAACTTCCTGTTTGGGAGCAGGAAGTGAGTGATCACAGAGCCACCAAAGACTCTCCATCCTAGAAGGGCAAGAGTAGCTCTCCGTTCCACCCTAGCTGCTGGAGGTCTGACTCTGAGCAATTAAGGAGACTACTGAGAAATATAGGAACTTCTTGTCTTAGAACAGGAGGATCAGGAGCTAAAAGGGCACAGAGACAGTAAGTAAGTAGGGGAAGAAAAAAATAAATAAACAAACAGAGGAAAGAGTAAGTATTCCAAACAACAGTTAGGGGGCCAGAAAAAGACATGACTGGAGTGGTGCAGTGCAGTGGCTGTGGAGCAGCAGTCTTCCTGGAGACATTCTGGAGGATGCAGTGTTGTGCCATCTGCAGGCACCTCTCTGGGCTGAGGGAGGGGATTGCTCATCTCTAGGCTGAGTTGGCCAGGATTTGTGGGACCTCCTCTCCCACCCAGGGACCACCAGGGTCACTGCCGTTGCCTCAGAGGTTGCCAAGAAAGAGGAGCGGTTGGACCACAGTGGGCTCAGGGAGGGTGAGAGTGGTGGAACAGAGGCGCATCCCTCCAGTTGTGCCTCTCCACAATTTCTATGCCATTCTGGAAAAGTGTGGTTCCTCTATGGAGGCACACACAGTGGGGACCAAGGAGGATGCTGGGAACATCCACAAAGGAGAGCCACAGGAGGGTGGCATGGGACCCCACAGGGGAAGGAAACAACTCTTGGTGGGGACTCCATTGTTAGGAAGGTAGAACTGGAGGAGGAAGGGGAGAGGGAGGTAAGGTGCCTGCCTGGCGCCATGGCTTGGAGGGACAGGGAGCGAATCCTCAGGATCACAGGAGCAGCTGCACAGGGGAGAGAGCTGCATGTCATTGTCCAGCTAGGGACAGATGACCTGGCTAAGAAAGGGATCAGAGCAGTGCAAGAAGCATTTGTGGAGATGGGGAGGGGCCTTAGACAAATAGCACACACGGTAACCTTCTCGGATGTGCTACCTGTCTATGGCACGGATGAGGCTAGGGTGCTCCACACCATGGGATTCAATCAGTGGTTGAAAAACTGGTGCAGAGATCAGGGATTTGGCTTCATTGGGGACTGAGGGTCCACCTGGATGGATGCAGGCCTATACTGGCGTGATGGCCTGCATCTGTCCAGGAGGGGAACCAGGATTCTAGATGATAGGTTTAAATACTTCATTGGCAAGCATTTAAACTAGCTAAGGGGGGAGGCACTGGAAAGGAGCAGGGAAATCCTAGCCCCCCCAAAAAATCAGAGTACCAAGTGAGGGAGACACCAACATAGAGATGTCAATAGGGAGAAGCGCTGGGGTAAATGGAGAAGATGACAAACACAATAAGGACAGGGGTGGGGCAAAAAGGGGTAAGGCCATCAAGAAATGGAGGGTAATGAGTACCAACGCCCGTAGTCTGGGCAACAAGGTCCCTGAACTGGTGGCCTTGATGGAAGAGGGATGCCTAGATATCGTGGCAGTCACAGAAACATGGTACACAGAGAACCATGACTGGGATGTTAACATACCAGGGTACACAACCTACAAGAGAGACAGGGAGGGCAGAAGTGGGGGGAGTAGCTCTCTATGTAAGGGAAGGGATAAAAGCAACTATTCAAAAGAGTAAACAGGGAGGAGAGCAGGCACTGTGGGTCACCTTAGAGACTGGAAATGGCATCACAATCCGCACAGGGGTTGTATACAGACCCCCATGTCAGGGGGAGGGAATGGACAAGTATATAATAATAATAATAAAATTTACTTAATTAAGCGCTTTTCAAAATTTCAAAGCGCTGTACAGCAAGAAAACAAAACAAACATATATTCAAATACATAAGATATAAAATCAAGCTAAAACAGGAAACGCCTTTGCCCATAAAAAAGTCTTTAGCGCCTGCTTAAACCACCCCACCGTCCTGCACTCCCGGAGCTGGTGGGGCAGAGAATTCCAGAGGGTAGGTGCTACAAATCCAAAAGCATGTGCACCAGATGACTTCAAGTTTACCTTCGGAATCTCCAGCAACCCCTCGTCAGCCGAACGGAGCTGTTGCAGATGGGTGTAAGGCACCAGGAGCTCTTTCAAGTAATCAGGACCAAGACCATGTTGGGCTTTGTAGGTCAGAAGGCCTACCTTAAAGGTGATCTGCCACTGTATTAGCAGCCAGTGCAGAGCGTGCAGCACCGGGGTCATGTGAGATAATCTTGATGCCCCAGTCAACAAACATGCTGCCATGTTCTGCACTAGCTGCAAGCGGCAGATATCAACCCCAGGAAGCCCTAGGTAAAGGGAGTTACAGTAATCAAGGTGCGATGTCACAAAGGCATGGACTAAAACAGGCAGATCACTGGGTGGAACAAGGTGCCTAATCCTGGCAATGTTCCTAAGATAGAAAGAAGCCAGCTTGACGACTGCCAACACCTGATGTCGAAGAGTCAGGCTGACGTCAAGCTCCACTCCCAGGTTACACACCCGGTTCGGAGGAGAGAATCTGGTCCTCCCCTAGGACTAAACCGGAAGGAAGCCCAGTCTTCAATCTCTCTACCCTATGACCTGGGTCCACAACCAAAACCTCAGTCTTTCCTGGGTTCAACTTTAGATGGATATGATAGAAGGCATACTTAGGATGGCAGAGAAAGGGGAGATACTGTTGATGGGGGACCTTAATATGTCAGATGTTAACTGGAGCACCTTTGTTGCAGCTACATCCAAAAGCAGGGCCATTCTTGATGCCCTTCAGGTGGCATGCTTCAGACAGCTAGTTTTGGAACCTACTCATGAGGGAGCATTCTTAGACCTCATACTCTCAAATGGGGACAATGAGAGGATTTCAGATCTAGAAGTGGGTAGCCATTTGGGAACAAGTGACCACCAAACAGTGTGGTTCACGATAAACTCAGCTACAGAGTCAAGCCATACAAAAGTGAGGGTTTTGGACTTCAGGAGGGCTGACTTTGGCAAGATGGAAGAGTGCCTTAGAAAAGCACTAGCAAACAGGCTAGAAGGAGGAGTGGAGCAACAATGGGGAAATATCAAAACTTCCATCAGAGAGACAACAAGCCTTTGTGTGAAGCAAATAAATCAAAATGAAAGAAAAAGCCACTATGGTTCTTAAAAGAAGTGGCGGTGAAGGTTAGGGAGAAAAAGATAGCATTTAGGAAGCATAAGGAAACACAGAAGAAGAAGGACAGAGAACTGTACCAGTTAAGGCAGAAGGAAGCAGGGAGGGTAGTCAGAATAGCAAAGGCACAAACTGAGGAAAAGATAGCCAACTCGGTTAAGAAGGGGGATAAAATCTTTTATAGGTACAGTATATCAGGGAGCGTAGAAAGACAAAAGGAGGGATAATGAGGCTTAATAGAATGGATGGTGGGTGGGCAGAGAGTGACAGTGAAAAAGCAGGGATACTGAATGAATATTTCTGTTCAGTATTCACAAAAGAGGAAGTGAGGGAGGTGCCTAATCCAATTAACAGAAGCACTCTGGAGAGAGGGGTTGATCCCAGTCCTTTCACAGAAGAAAGGGTTCTGAAAGAACTCCTAAAACTGAAGGTGGACAAAGCAATGGGGCCAGATGGAATTCACCCCAGAATTCTAAAAGAATTAAGCAGATAACTAGTGCCACCACTGACTACCCTTTATAACATATCATGGGAGGATGGTGTGGTACCTGAGGACTGGAAGAAGGCTGATGTGATTCCCCTTCACAAACATGGGAGCAAGACAGAGGCAGGAAACTACAGACCTGTCAGTTTGACCTCTGTGGTAGGAAAAGTGATGGAATCACTTCTGAAGGAAAGAATTGTTGAGTACCTAGAGACCAGTGGGGCACAGAACCCAAGGCAGCATGGGTTCACAGTGGGAAGGTCATGTCAGATGAATTTAATTGATTTCTTTGACTGGGTGACCAAAGTAGTAGACCAGGAAGGGGCTGTGGACATGGCCTACCTAGACTTTAGCAAGGCATCTGACACAGTTCAACACAAAAGATTAGTAATCTAATTAACCAGCCTTGGAGTGGGTCCCATGGTGGTCGCCTGGGTAAAACACTGACTGAACAACAGGACATACAAGGTAATTGTAAATGGAGTCCACTCTGAAGAAAGAGAGGTTACTAGTGGGGTACCGCAGGGTTCAGTACTGGGTCCAGTCCTTTTCAATGTCTTTATAAGTGACATTGCAGAGGGACTGGAAGGAAAAATATGACTCTTTGCAGATGACACAACAATTTGCAACAGGATTGATACACAAGGAGGCGTGGAAAGGATGAGAAGGGACTTGGCAAGGTTGGAGGAATGGTCAAAAGTATGGCAGCTTGGATTCAATGCAAAGAAGTGCAAAGTAATGCACCTGGGAAACAAAAACCCAGGGGAAGATTACACAATGGGGGGGAGGTAGTAACAACAACAAAAATGGTAAGGGACCTGGGGGTAATCATATCAGATGACCTTAAGGTTGGCAAGCAATGTGAGAAGGCGGTAGGGAGGGCTGAGGGAAGACTGGGATGTATAGGGAGATGCATCACCAGCAGAAAACAGGAAGTTGTTATCGCTCTGTACAGACAGTTGGTGAGACCTCATCTGGAGTACTGCGTCCAGTTCTGGAGACCCCATCTCCGCAAGGACATAGACAGGTTAGAGGCAGTCCAGTGGAGGGCAACTAAAATGGTGCAGGATCTGCAAGAGAAGCCATATGAGGAGAGACTAAAGGAGCTTAATATGTATACCCTTGAGGAAAGGAGGGAGAGGGGGGACATGATAGAAATGTTTAAGTACCTCAGTGGAATCAACAACATTCAAGAGGGTAGCATCTTTCAGAAAAAGAGATATGCAAGAACAAGGGGACACAATTTGAAGATAGAGGGGAGACAGCTCAGGGGCAATGTGAGGAAGTATTTTTTCACAGAGAGGGTGGTAGACGCATGGAACAGCCTTCCTGAGGAGGTTGTGGGGTCTAAAACTGTGGGAGAATTCAAGAATGCATGAGACAGACATAAGGCAATTTTTGGTGGGGGTTAGGAAGAAATAGGCTGTTGGTTAAATAGGATCTGCAGCTTATCCTCTAGATAGGGAAATGGGAAGACTAGGTGGGCCAAGCGTTCCTTATCTGCCGTCAAAGTCTGTTTCTATGTTTCTATAATGTACATATAAAAGGTTTTATCCCCTTTCTTAACTGAGTTGGCTATCTTTTCCTCGGTTTGGGCCTTTGCTATTCTGACTACCTTCCCCGCTTCCTTCTGCTTTAACTGGTATAGTTCTCTGTCCTGCTCCTTCTGTGTTTCCTTATACTTCCTGAATGCTATCATTTTATAATTACTGGTGACCCCCTTTATCAACCTGTTTTCAGGCTCTGCAAAATGCTGTAATTACCTGAAAACAAGTTATTATGGTATTTTGCTTTAAAAATCTGTTCAGTTCCCCTGCGTTTCTTGTCTCTCAGACCTAGCATGCCACCTTATTGGCCCTTAGTTTGTCAGAGGGCTGGACGCTCAACACTTTCAATAGGGGGGCTCCATTTTGATCGGACTAAAGCACCCGTGCTGACTATCTGCTTCCTAGCCCTCACACAAGTAATGTTTTACTTTTTAAATATGTTTATGTGGTTGATCCTGCCTTCAGAACCAAAAAATTACTCCATACACTATCCGGTTGATCCTGCAGTACTCGCGTTTAGGGCAGTGCTGTGGTAGTCAGTCACATTGGGAACCAACTGCGACTGACTGACTGCTCGTTCATGTGGTGCTACAGTAAAAAGCACCAGCAATTACAAGAATTAAAAGATTGGCAAATGTGTGCGTATGAATATTTTTTTCACACCCTCGGTGTGTGATGACTACATGAACTTTTCGAGCTTCGCTCTTGAGGTTTATGAGTCATCACACACCTTGGGAGGGAAAAAAATATTCAAAACACACACTTGCCAATCCATTATTCTCTATCTCTCTAACCTTCCCCACCACCTCTTTTGAGAACCAGAGTGTTTTTTTTCTTTTGATTTATTTGCTTTGTGCAAAGGCTTGTTACCTCTGTGATGGCAGTTTTGATGTTGCACCATTGTTCCTCCACCCCTCCTTCTTACCTGTTTGCTAGTGCTTTTCTGAGGCACTCTCCCATTTTGACAAAGTCAGTCCTCCTAAAGTCCAGTACCCTCGCTTTTGTATGGCTTGACTCTGCAGCTGTGTTTATCATGAACCACACTGTTTGGTGGTTACTTGTTTCCAGAAGGCTACCCACTTCTAGATCTCAGATCCTCTCTCCATCCCCATTTGAGAGTACCAGGTCTAAGATTTCTCCCTCCCGAGTGAGTTCCAACACTAGCTGTCTGAGACATGCCCCCTGT
The DNA here is from genome assembly GCA_016271365.2 of Neoceratodus forsteri. Taxonomy (NCBI): domain Eukaryota; kingdom Metazoa; phylum Chordata; order Ceratodontiformes; family Ceratodontidae; genus Neoceratodus; species Neoceratodus forsteri. Next base: position 579,369,781 of record CM057458.1, on the reverse strand, counting down.
AGGACATCGAGAATGACCCTGCCCTTGGATGTGGCTGCAGCAAAGGTGCCCCAGTTAACATCTGGCATATTCAGGTCCCTCGTCAACAATTTCTCCCCTTTTTCTGCCATTCCAAGGATGCCTTCTATCATTTCCTTGTCCTTTTCCTCCCCCTGAGATGGGGGTCTGTATACAAACCCCATGCAGATTGTGGTGCCATTTCCTGTCTCCAGGGTGACCCACAGTGCCTCCTCTCCTCCCTGTTTACCCTTTAGTTCCATTTCTTTGATCCCTTCCCTTATGTAGAGAACTACTCCTCCATCTCTTTTACCCTCCTTGTCTGTCTTGTAGATTGTGTACCCTGGAATGTTTACATCCCAGTAATGGTTCTCTGTGTACCAGGTTTCTGTGACAGCCACGATATTCAGGTGTCCCTCTTCCATTAAAGCCACTAGTTCAGGAAGCTTGTTACCCAGACAATGAATGTTAATTTATAATACAGTACCCATCTGACATTGCCAGCCACAACAACCCCTTTACATTTCCATAAATAAGAGCTCTATTAAAAAAAAAAAACACTCAAACACACAACCTGCATCTACTGCTGCCCTCCACAATCCCCCCCCCCACTGCTGAATCCTGGCTTTGACAGCCTCTGCTGTCCCCGACCTTTTTCATTTCCATAACACCCACCCTCACCTTCCAACACACACACCCTGCATCTACTGCCAGTGCCCTTGGTGATCTTTCCCACACAGCTGTATATCCCGACAATGCCAACCACAATTACCCCTTTACATTGCATCCTTACCCCACTGCCATGCACACCCTGCTGCATCTTCTGCACTTGGCAATCTTTCCCACATCTAGCATGTATTCTCCTCCTTACTATGCAAAAGCCACAACTACCCCTTTAAATTTCTGTAATAAAATCCCACCCTAACATAGCTCCCCCTACACTCACACATGCACAGTCTGCAGATCTACTGCCCTTCCTTGCCTTGGTGATCTTTTCTCATTTCCCCACAGCAGCCTGAATCCTAACTTTGCCATTGCCAGCCACAGATCCACCCCACATCACATACAATAAATTCCACCAGCACACACCTGCCTACCCCAACATTTCCCACAGCTGAACCTTGACTTGTCACTGCCACTGAGATGCAGGTATAATTATAACTAAGTCTGCCATGACTATTATGCCACTGCCAGTATGTCACTACTAAAGTCAGACAGTGTCACTTACAATCGAATTATCAAACAACACAAAACACTAGTTGCACTGCGGTTCATACCCCTTCCGATGAGAGTTTCTTTGAGATGGGGCGTGTGATCGTGATAGACCTGGCAGGTGAGCGGATAGGCGATCAAGAGGCCTGCTGTGGCAGTTTGGCACATGAGGTGTTGATGGAAATAGGCCCAGAACCCTGGCTGCAGATGGACTACTTGCCTTTTTCCCTAAAATAGCTATTCTTGCCCCCATTCCCTCGGGATTGACAATAGCTACTGTAGAGGGCCACAACTGACGACATGCATGTGTGTAGCAAACTATCTATAAATTATACATCAACTGGCCAATCTGTTGCCCCCTCAAACAAATTTTCATCAATTTCTGTAGTGATTCTTAGCTGTACCATGTAGCTGAGCATAAGTAGTATAATTTGTATATCAAATGTTGCAAAATGATATATTTAATAATAAACCGAAAAATGAAATTATGTCTTTTTATTTGCACAGCACATGTTACAGGTATAGAACAAAATGGAAATATTAAATGCATGCTGAAAATAGAAAACTGAGTAAGAATCAATGTTTCAACCATAGGTCTTCTTCAGGAATTATCTAAAAGAGCAAAAAGCAGTTTAGGGAAATACGAGAAATATATGTGAAGAAAGAAAATAGGGGGAGGCTGTAGAAGAAATATAGAAGCTGTAGGAGAAATAGAGAATAATATATGGGGTGGCCTGTGTAACGGGATTTTACACACACCCGAGTTGTGGGATGTTACATAAACCCTGAGGAACCCAGAAGCCGAGGGTTGATAACATCTCACAACAAGGGTGTGTGTAAAATCGGTTTTACACAAGCCACCGATATTTTATTTTTATAATTGCTGGCATGCGCTTATTTGCCTCAGCAATTATACAAAATAAAAGAAGGAACGCGGAAAGCAAATTCAGGCAGCCATGGAGCAGTCCGGTTTTTGTGCAGTCCCCAAGTTACAGTACTCCATTTATTCAAGGGATAAAGAAATGGGCTTTTCATTTAAAACATTGATTAGATTTTTTTTTTTAAACTGATTGCTCAGCGGCAGTTGTGGTGAGCTGGCGCATGCTTTCTGAGAGAGCTCTCCAGCGCGTGACACGTTTCATTTTTTTTTGTTTTGTTTTGTTGCAGGGTTAGAGGGAGAGTTTTTTTTTTGATAAAAAGAAACATACTGCCAAGATCGAGGGGCAGTGAAGTCTGTGGCCAAGAGGTAAGGTACCCTAGAGAAGGAAAATCGGTGACTGCTGCATGCGTGCTCTGAGGGAAACCCGACACATGTTTGTCATTATAACCAGGCCAGCTGGTTGTAATGGCAAATTATTACTGGGTTTCCCTGTGGGAAAAAGTGTGTGTCAGTAATTATATATAGAATAATACATGGGGTGGTGTGTTTAATGAGATTTTACACACACCTGGGGTGTCAAATGCCACATAAATCCCAAGAGTGTAGCTTGAGGGGTTTATTTAAGCATCCAACCCTGAGGTTGTGTGTAAAATCTCCTGTTAAACACACCATCCCATGTTTTAGTTTAATTTATATAATTGCTGGGGAGTGTTTTTTTTGCTACAGCAATTACATAAAACAAAGCATCATCCCTGTGCAGCTGCCATCCTAGGGTTTCAGCGCAGTCCACTGTCAGAGCTTGCAGCGTGTGTTGACCAAGAAAAGGCCGGTGCATGTTCACTGTTATAACCCGTGGGTTATAATGGCAAGTTATAACCTGGTTTCCCTTAGGGAAAAAACGCTAGCCAGTTATAAAGTGATAATAGTTAAGGTAAGAATAGAACCTCAAAAATGAAAAAGTGATGATAGGTATGAAAAGGCAGAGTAGAAGTGAATGGGCTGAGGAGTCCTTAAGTGGGCACTAATTAACAGGACCTAGTAAGAAAGCTGAAAGGAGAAAGCTATATGTGCACACTCATTTTCATTTTCTACAGGTTAAAGAAATGCTTAAACTGGAGGGGCCAGTGATTAACACCGGATTTGTGACAATTGGTAGAAGGACACCCAGTGCAAGGACACCTCACCAGAGCCATTCAGCCTAAAAACATTTTCTATAATGAGACAAGTGGCAAAAACAACTTCGACACCCAAAGGCAGTGAGACTGTAACCATGTAGAAAGTGGTGTGATAAATAAGGCTACCTTGTAGTCATTAGAGATGCAGAAAAGTTAAATTCCACCTGCGAAGTGGTTGCGAAGTAGCCCACTTTGTGTTACTATTCCACTACACGAAGTGCCCATTGAAAACCATTACTTCACTACTTCGTGTTGTAATTATGACTTTGCGTTGCTCACTCCACCTTAGTTTGCTTTAAGGTGGAGTGAGAATTGACAGGCAGCCCACACACATCACATGGCTTAACACAGTGTTGGAAATGTGTCATTGTGAGTTATCGTCATCAGGAACAGAATCATGTTCAACTACCATGGGGAGTATGACTGTCAGTCACAGCTTTAGACTCAACTACATTTTCTAAAATTTTTAACTGGTCAGAAGTGGAACTTGGGGCAGCAATTCTCATGCCAGCAGCAACTGCACTAACACCACCAATGGGGACACCATCTCCTCCAACTATCAGTGAAGCAACAGACTGCTGTAAAAAACATTGATGGAGAAATCCCTTTACTGACATCAGCTATGCACTTCTGCATACTACCACACCCATGGACAATCTTGCCACTGGCAGCAGTGCCATGGCCAGAAACAGCTTTGCTTGCACATCTCTTTGCAGGCATTTTTGGGATCACCAAGAAAATTCTAAACACATTTAGATTTATCAACTTTCAGTCTGGGCCAGTGGATGGAAAGCCTAAAAACAACAACTGTGGCTTGCAAATGGAGACTGGGCACTAAACAGATGCAAATGTGCAGACAGATTAAGAGTGCGCTGCGCACTCAAGAGATGCAGACACAAAGTCACAACAACACCTTAACCAGTGCTCACAAGTCACAAATCCAAATCTGGAAAAGGATATCTTTTGCAGGTGTGGGGGAGGGGCAGTCCACTACCAAGATACCACAAAGCAGTACAAAATAACGCAGATGGGAAGCAGGTTCACAGTGCTGCAATTACTGTGTGGCACAATAAAATATGTCTGATTTGATGGCACATGTCGCACACACACACACACTCACACATACACACACACGCACACACTACAGGTAATGCACAGCAAATTGAAAACTTCAGTAATATAACAAAATCTATTAAACCAACTGAAATTGTGCACTGCACCACAACAATCAGCAAAAAAAATGCCAAAACTTACTGAAAATATTACTGTGTGTGCAAGAACACAGTTATACAAGAAAAACATAACCAAAACAGAAAGACTGCCTTTCTCCCAGTTAATCTACCTTCACCACCGATACGCCCCTCCCCCAAGTACACTTCAAGTGTCCGTCAGTACACAGACTGAATGTTCTAAATTAACATTCAAAATCCACACACAAACAATAAACACTCAATGATATGAGCACAGGAGGGTTTCCTACAATCGATGTACTAAATTTTGAGCAAAAAAAAAGGCTCAAAAGGGCTTTTTAAAAGGTTTTTATCGGGTCTGAATCTCAGAGCTCTGAGAGCAAACTGTCTCCAGCTACCACTACACACACACCCTACACAGAACTGAGGCTGTGCAGAGCACTCTAGAGCCCATGTGACCTACAATCCCATGAATCACTGCAAAATTCACCTTGGAGCTCACCAACAACAGAAACAGTTCAGAAACACATGCAAGTAACTGAAGTAAGAATAACACGAGGTTTTAATTCAGAGGAATACTGGAGCTGTTTTAGAATTTTTTTGGGAGGGCTAATCAAATCAAGCAAGCAACTCAGCAAGTGAACTGCAGTTTCTGTTTGGGGACATAATCTTCACCGGACCGTGGAAAGAGGCTGTCGGCTCTCGTGTGTGTGGGACTATTCTACAAGGAAGTGGAAGGCAGAAGAACGGCAGTGAAGATTGAATAATAGCTGTCCACATAATTTGGAGGTTTGGCTCCCTGGTCCAGATGGGGGGGCTGGTTTTTCCTGCCTCCGGAGGGTGGTGGGGCTTGCTTTGCTCCCTGGGTGAGGCAGGGGTGCTATCGGAGGGTGGTTCTGCCTGCCTCATCATAGCGAGGGTCGGGTGAGCTGGAGCCTGTGGCTAGTATCTGTGGAGGTGGAGGAGTTGTTTGTGCTAGCTGCTGTCTGCTCGTTTGCTGCTTCCATGATCTCGGCTACTGGGAGTTTTGAGACTGACAGAAGTTAGAGCGTATGAGTCGGATTTGGTGAAGTATCCTGAACCATTTCTTGCTGTAACTGTTGTGTTTTAATTATTGGGAGATTACGGAGACCAACATGAAATTTAACTATAACTGAGTTCACCTTGAAATACCAGTCTCGTGAGAGGAGTTTGATTAATGTTGGAGCCATACAGTGTGGTGAGAGCACAGAAGTTTGACTACACAACAAAAGACCTTGAACTCTGCTTTTTTGAGTTAAATGAGGGTACTGATGGATGGGTTTTAAAGTGAAGGGCCATTTTTTGTGGTTTTAGGTGGTATGCTCCTCTCCCCGCAGTGGTGAGAGTACTGTGGGGGGGGTAGAAATATAATGTTTTGATAATTTGACAGCACTAGAATTGGTTAATAGATTTTGTATTATATTATGACTATTTAGTGTTTTATTTTTTCTATTTGAAATTCTGTTTTATATAAGTTGATTTAATTTTGTTTTATATAGTTGAGTAGGGTTGATTATTATTAATTGTGGTGTGAACTATGTGCTGGAATGATAATAAGGCGGTCGGGTATTATTCCCCCTCTATGCTCAGGGACCTCCGTCCTTTCTCCTGTCCTCCTTTGTCACCGGAAGTCTACAGAAAATGTAGGGCTCTGGGGATTGTGAGAGGGAGACGGAGGGTTGGTGCTGGGCTTGGGGGGGGAATGGAAAGGAGTGGGCGGATTGGGATAGTGGGGTCAAGGAGATGCCCTGGGGCGAAATGGGCACAGGAGAGGGGTCCTCCCTGTCTTGTGCCCATACTAAGGTTCTGATTTGGATCAGCCGGTAGGGCGGTCATTATCGGAGGTTTATCCTACTCAGGCGGTGTTATGCAATGCCAGGTCTATTAAAAACAAGGCGGCTGTTGTAGCCGATCTTGTGATCATCTGACCTGGCGTGCATCACGAGACTTGGCTGGATAAGCGCTGGGCCAGTTTAGCGCGCAATTCCAGCTGGGTACTGGTGATACACCGCCCGAGGCAGGATCGTAGGGACGGGGGTGTTGCCATATGTTTTAAGTCAGAACTGGGCCTGGTGGAGGTACCAGCGGGAGTCACCAGATCCTTTGAGTGTATTGTGGGCGAGGGTGTGGGGTGCAGGATACTTCTTGTATACCGTCCATCAGGTGGCGAGAATGTTTTCCTGCAGGAAGTCACAGACTTCATTGTCGACCTAACGTTGGGGTCCCCCAGATGGTTGGTTCTGGGGGATTTCAATGCTTGGGTCGACGATGAACTCTCTTGATTTGGTCAAGACTTCCTCCAGTTGATGATATCACTGGGCTTCACACAGGTGGTTTCCTCCTCGACCCATGTTGGCGGACACTCATTGGACCTGGTGTTCCTTCTGGGGATGGGGATATCCGACTTGGTGGTGGAACCGGTCGGATGGTCTGACCATCACTCCATTAGGTTCAGTTTTGAGGCCACCCCTGTTAGGTCTGCCCCTATGGAGATGGTCCGATACCGCCCTTTGAGGGGTGTATCCCCAGATGACCTGATGGCGGTGTTGGACCTATCAAGCCTACCGATAGATTGCTTAGATCCAGGTGACCTGGTACATGCTTATAATGAGGCAGTAACAGGGGCCCTGGATTCTATTGCACCAGTTCGTGTTCGTCCTCTTACTCCTCGCCCCAGGTCTCCCTGGTTTGATGAGACCATGAGGGAGTTGAGGAGGGTTGGACGAAGGCTGGAGAGGCGTTGGCGAAGGTCCGGTCTTGATGATGACAGGCTTAGTTTGATGGACCATTATTTGGCCTATCAATCTGCTATCTCGTGAAGAAGGCAGAGTTCCTGTCCAGAGATAGCAGCTGCACAGAATAGACCAGCTCAGCTCTTTCGGACTGTGGACAGACTGTGCAATCCAGTCTGTCTTCAGCCCAGAAGAGCTTTATCTCAAGAATGGTGTGAGGAGCTTGCTCTCTTCTTTGCAGAAAAGGTTGTCAAAATCAGATCGGATATTACGCGTCCTCCCAATGGGAGTGACGGTGGTCGACAGGAGATGTCGAACACCCAGTTTAGATGGTCTGACTTCAGCCTTCCCACAATCGATGATGTTGTGATGATCATCGAGCACTGCCACTCGACTAGCTGTGATCTGGACCCTGGCCCCACGCCTTTTAGTGGGTTGTGTGGATAAGATCGCCTAGTCCTAGCTTTGATCGTCTGGAAGTCTTTGGAGAGGGGAATTTTTCCAGATCCCCTGAAAGAGGCTATAGTTAAGCCTCTATTAAAGAAATCCTCCTTAGATCCAGATTGTCTAGCAAATTACAGGCCAGTCTCTAACTTACCCTTTGTGAGTAAAGTTATTGAGAAAGTGGTCGCAGTGCAGTTGGAGGATCATCTGACCAACAATATCTACGATTCTCTCCAGTCTGGATTTAGGAAAAGGCATAGTACCGAGACAGCACTCATACGGGTACTAAATGACCTCCTAATAGCGAGAGATCGTAGGACCCGATCCATCTTGGTACTACTTGATCTCTGCAGCGCTTGACACCGCTGACCATGGTGTGCTGTTGGAGCGTTCATGGTCAGTCTGTGGACTGTCTGGTGCGGTCCTCAGATGGTTTCAATCTTACCTTGAGGGTAGGACTCAGAGAGTGGTGTCGGAATTTTTCCTCAGCATCACTCTCCTACCCTGCGGGCACCGCAGGGTTCTATTTTAGCACCTATGTTGTTTCGTGCATATATGCTACCGTTAGGGGTGATTATTAGATCGACACGGTTTGGGTTTCACTGCTATGCAGATGATACCCAGCTGTATATGTCTTTCGTGCCGCCAGGACGCTCGCCTTGTCGGTATTTAATAACTGCCTTGAAGAAATCCAAGACTGGATGAATGGGAGTTGGCTGAGGTTAAATCCGGAGAAAACTGAGGTGTTGGTTGTGGACAAAGGTCGCTGTGAGGCGGGTCTGCCGGAGGGATCACCCTCAGGCTTATGGCTTGGAGGTGTTCAACTGACGACCTCAGATCAGGCGTGGAATCTTGGCGTAATAATTGACGACCGCCTGACACTTAAATCTCAGGTGTCAGCGGTCGTCAAAACTTCCTTTTTTCATCTGAGGAATATTGCCAGGGTGAAGCACCTGGTTCCTCCAGAGGACCTTCCAACATTGATCCACGCCTTCGTTACCTCCCGTCTTGACTACTGTAATTCCTTATACCCAGGGCTATCGGGGGTTGAACTTCGCCGTCTGCAACTAGTGCAGAATGCGGCAGCCAGGTTGCTGACTGGATCTTCTAGATCCAGCCATATAATGCCTGTGCTTCGCGGACTGCACTGGCTGCCAGTATTTTGGCGAATCACCTTCAAGGTCAGTTTACTGACCTATAAAGCCCTACATGATCTGGGACCTACCTACCTGAAAGAGCTCCTTTGCTCCTACAATCCCTCCCGCTCTCTCCGATCCACTGACGAGGGATTGCTAGAGATTCCCAGGGTTCGTTTGAAAACATCAGGTGCTAGATCGTTTAGTTTTATGGCACCAACCCTGTGGAATTCTCTACCTCGTCAGGTGCGAGATTGCCCGACCGTCCTTAGTTTTAAGGGAGCTTTGAAAACCCACCTTTTTAGCATAGCTTTTAAGGATTCGTATTAGTTTTTTAATTTTATTGTATTTATTGTTTTGTGAATTTGTACAGGCGCTTTGATTTTAAGAAAAGCGCCTTTTAAAAATAAAGATGAACTGAATTGAATTGAACAAGGTGAAGTGATGAGAAATATATTGATTTCAATGTACTTCACATTAAAATTGGTGTAGAAGTGGTTGTAGAAAGGCGGAGTAATGCAAAGTCATTATTTCCAATGGACTTCACAGTCCCAATTATAAGGCGAAGTACTCCTCTTCGTGTTGCGGATTACTTTGTGGATTCTGCCTTAATTCACAAATTGTGTCGCGTAGCAGATGTTGGTCATTTTGCCCACCTCTAGTAGTCATAGCCACTGTGTTAGAGCAAAGATCTCATAGGGCAAACCAGTATTAGGTCAAAATTCCTGGGCTAAATGTTACAAGGCTACATGTCTTTGCTCCAGTTGTTGTGCACCACGGGTTTACACCACCCTGTACCTCTGGCAGCTCGTAATACCTAGACACTGCAACCACTCAAACCAGCATATATATCAGCAAAGCTACAAAACATGGCACATCACAGCCATGAAATGTTGTCTAAACTTTTTTTTGTGAAAAAAGGCAAAAAATGGTAGGCAACTTGCATTCAATGTGCAAGGTGAAGATACTGGGTGCTCATGTAGTGCTTGTCAGAAGGCAGTTTTTTTAGCCTGATGTTGTAATTGTAACCCCCCTACAAATGGGGGTTCCTAAAATGTCATCCTTTGCTTGCCTAAATGCCCACTGCCAGGCTGGCGTTCTGTGTCTTAACAGATTTGAAAGCGTCTGCATGTGAGTGCCCTGTTAGCCTCTGTGCCTGTCTCTTTAAGGGCTGCCTTGCTCATAGTTTATAATTAATCTGAGTGGGGGCCGAGTCTTCCTAAGCTCGAGTCCCACCTGGTCTGCCAAATAATCACTCCATTCTGCTGCCGCTAGTTGCGCAAAGGGAGCCATATTGAGAACTGTGACTGTGTGCTGATTGTTTGCTTGATTAATAATGATATTGTAGATTGTCTAACCTACCTTCTTTGCAGCATGGACTTTTCTGTTACTCTCCACCATCTTGGTTCTGGACTGCCAGTTGAGACCAATCAGTACCTTTGGGGACCCTAAAATGGAGCCTGTCCCCAGGGGTCTTGTGGGAGTGAATTTCTGTAGGAATTATAGTTTTTACCCTTTGGCACCTAAATGGACCTGGAGGGGGAGCCCTTGCTGTGACAGACAGATGGATCAATGAATCAAACCTTTTGGATCACTGGGAAAGTCCCGAGCTGTCTGCAGCAGTGAGTGAGTGTGAGTTTGACATTGAGAGAGTGAACAACTTGAGTAATTCAAGCAGCTGCTCCTGCGTGGTGTGCAGGGGAAATCAGTGGGAAGGCTGTGTATGGCCTCCTTGCTACCATCTTCCCAAGTGAAGAGACCTTGAGCCTTGGAATTGGACTTTATCCGAAATTGCAGTTTTTGCAATCGGCACCTGAATGTGACAAAGTGAAATTCACTGAATGGAACCAAAGATTTGCCTCGGTGTGATCGGCCTGTCAGGATTTGAGATTACCGCAAAACTCACGGTTTGCACAGAGACACTGTGAATAGCAACCGGACTGTCATCCGAACTGTGGTATTTACTTGCTTTTATGGTAAGTGTGCTGAATCTGGAGCGTGGGTCGCGATTTGGTTACCCACCTTGCTTAATGTATCAAGCTTGCCGGAAGCTGCATCCAGTACTTTACGGGACTGTATCCAAACTGTTCACCTGGTCTGGGCCTCACCATCTCAGCCCAGATTGCCGCTCATGCTGCAGAGAATTATCCAATGAGTGACCTGCCTGGGGATTCGGCTCTCTGCTCAACACCAATAAACAGGAACGATACCACGGTGCATCGTGTGGGCCCTGCTCCTCCTGGCAAACCAGCACTTCATCCTGAGCTCTCAATTTCGTCCATCCTGCATCCTGAACTGGGTAGCATGAGTAAACACCAGGGTAGCTCCCTGCAACAAAGCTCAACTCAAAGTGTGTCAACTGATTTAATTGTTGCTAATCATTTGGAACTGAGACATCCGGCTCTGGATTTCAAATTAAGGGTTAAAGTGCATGTTGTGTTTTCTTCCTTCCAAAGGGCCCCAACAACAGCTGCAACGCCGGCCTAACCCAGGCAATGCTTCAGGCTAGCCTGTAGTCCCAACTGGGTACCCAGAGTGTGTGCGACTGTGTTACATGGACCTTTGGGTGCATGCCTTATAACCTGAATCATTCAGATCCCAAATCAACCACTAGATGACTGCCCCTTCCTTGTTCACATCCCCCTAATAAATCAGATCTAAATCTTTTTGCATCCAAACTGGTTGTGATGTACCTCTGTACAGAAAGTACTGTGATATTGCTGTTTACTGTTATGGGCCTTGTTTTACAGGGGTTCTCCAGGACCGTCCCAGCTAATCCAGCCCTGGTGGTAAGTGTGCTACAAGAGAGGATGTATTGGAATTGTGTTATCCCAGACTTGCTTTGGCCACTAGAGGGGAAAGAGGGGGGGTCTCAGTGTCTCGGAGGGCTGTACTTAGAGCAGCTATGCTACCATTAACCCTGTCCTCTGGGTGGAGGCACCTGTTCACAGAACTCAGACCCCTCAACCTGTGCTTAGTCACACAGGCAGGGGTAGTATCCCTTGGGATAGCACCACCTAGGGGTTACATCTTGGAGGCACTGCTGGGATTAGCACCCCCTAGTGGCCCACACTATCAATGTCTGACCTGTCCCCGAAAATTTGGTGCCAACTGGTTTCCCGCCTTTGACAGATCATGGAGGGCGCGTTCTCTGGAATTGTTCCCACCCCATGCAGGGAAGAAGATTGGTAGACCTGGAGGATCCGTGCTGAATGGATGCGGTGTGATTGGCCTGGTACTGAGGAGCAGAAGTGGCAGGAAATTTTACCTTCACTTAAGGGGCCTGCCTTACGTGTTGCATGGGGGCTTCAGGCTAGGGAAGCCTCTGCATCTGCCCAACAGTATTTGAATACTCTAGCCTCTGTATTTGACCCTGATTGGGATGTAAGGAAGCTGCATCAAAGGTTTCTGGCCATGCAGCAGCTGGGGGAGTTGCTGTCGGCATAGATTTTGAGGATGGAAGGGGTACTACAGAAGCTGGTAGCCCAAGGAAAGGGTACACCTGCGGGGATAGACCGGTTGTGGATGGGCCAGTTATTGATGTTGGTTACAGACCTTAAGTCCCTGATGTCTTGATTGCAGATGCAACAGTGCCTAGATGATGCACCTGATTTCTTCCTACTGATGCGAGCGACCAGGAGGGCTGAGCAGTCACTGAAGGTAGATTCGACCATAGCTCTAGAATCCGCTATTTTGGCTGGCCTTAAGGGAGGGGCCAGATTGAAGTGGCTGTGAAGAGTTGGGGGCGAGTGGAAAGACCCAGGAAGGCAATGTGGAGGACTGCTTAAGTTTCCTGGAGATTAAGTTAGCACGACTGTTCAGGGTATTGCTCGACACGTTTCAGCACCTTGATTTCCATGTTAAAAGTAAAAATATTCGATCTGTTAACTAATTCCCAAGTTGAATGTTCTGAAGGATGAACATGATGCCCCAGCCCCATCTAGCCCCAAGTTAGCTGATAGGGATGGGTCCCCATCTGTATTGTTTAAGGTGTAAGAAACTATAACATGAATAAGCACAGTAATACTATTACGTGAATCATAGTAAAGTCATTTATTGAATATATGAAAAAATGTATAACTGTTGCCATAACAGATATATTTACATGTATAAGATGTCTTGGATAAGTATAGTAATGGGGTAAGCTTACGTTTACTGATGCAGCAGTCTTTATTTTGTCTCGTATGGTAATGGATCTTGTCTAGTATAATGTCTTCCTTTAAACGTTATTGTAAGTATAGACTTGACGTGGACTCCAAGTTCTTTCCAGGCAGGGAAGGGTGTACCCACCCTACAAATAGGGGTTCCTAAAATGTCTTCCTGGGCTTGTCTAAATGCCCACTGCCAGGCTGGTGTTCTGTGTCTTAACTGATTTGAAAGTGTCTGTATGTGAGTGTCCTGTTAGCTTCTGTGCCTGTCTCTTTAAGGGCTGCCTATCTTATAGATCATAATTAATCTGAGCGGGGGCCGGCTGTTCCTAACCTCGAGTCCCACCTGGGCTGCCATATAATTGCTCCATTCTGCTGCTCCTAGTTGCACAGAGGGAGCCATACTGAGAACTGTGACTGTGTGCTGATTGCTTGATTAATAATGATATCATAGTTTGTCTAACCTACCTTCTTTGCAGCATGGACTTTTCTGTTAATCTTAACCATCTTGGTTCTGGACTGCCAGTTGAGACCAATCAGTACCTTTGGGGACCCCAAAATGGAGTCTGTCCCAAGGGGTCTTGTGAGAGTGAATTTCTGTAGGAATTGTAGTTTTTACCCTTTGGCACCTAAATGGACCTGGAGTGGGAGTCCTTGCTGTGACAGACAGATGGATCAACGAATCAAACCTTTTTGGATCACTGGGAAAGTCCTGAGCTGCCTGCAGCAGTGAGTGTGAGTTTGGAGCTGAGATAGTGAACAGCTTGAGTAATTTGAGCAGCTGCTCCTGCGTGGTGCGCAGGGGAAATCATCGGGAAGGCTGTGTCTGGCCTCCCTGTTACCATCTTCCCAAGTGAAGAGACCTTGAGCCTTGGAATCAGACTTTATCCGAAATTGCAGTTTTTGTGATCGGAACCTGAATGTGACAATGTAAAATTTGCCTGAAGGGGACCGAAGATTTGCCTCGGTGCGATCGGCCTGTCAGGACTTGAGACTGCTACAGAGCATACGATTTGTGCAGAGACACTGTGAATAGCAACCAGACTGTTATCCGAACTGTGGTATTTACTTGTTTTTACTATAAGTGTGCTGACTGTGGAGTGTGGGTCATCATGACTTGGTTCCCCACCTTGCTTAATGTGCAACGCTTGCTAGAAGCTGCATCCAGTACATTACCGGACTATATTCGAACTGTTCACCTGGTCTGGGTCTCACCATCTCAGCCCAGATTGCCGTTCACGCTGCAGAGAATCATCCAACGAGAGACCTGCCTGGGGATTCAGCTCCCTGCTCAACACCAATGAACAGGAATGACACCAAGGTGCATTGTGTGGGCCCTGCTTCTCCTGGCAAAGCAGCACTTCATCCTGAGGCAGGGGTCGAAATAAGGGGGTGCCGAGTGCCAATTAGCGCTATGTAATTTACATTCAGTGCCTGCTTCACTGTTTGTCTGTGAAGCAGGAGTGCTGACCATGGTGCTCACACAGAAAGCTTCTGAGGGGAGTGGTAACCATCCTGTCACTCACAGAGCGGAGGAGTAGTCAAGCGAATCAGTTGAGTGGAGCCACAGTGTCCCTCAAAAGAAGCAGGGGAGTCAAAAGGCATTTCTTCAGGCTAGATTGGGTATTGGGGAGTGGTAAGAGACATCACTGGGGTGGGGTAAAGGAGCAAGGGTGGGGAAGTGAGACGACTTCTACTTCTGCCAGTGCTGTGATTTCTTTCCAGCCTTCTCAGGCGAGTTTGCTTTCACTACTTGTTAAATCTCCGGAATGAGACAAACAGACAGGACACGTAGCACTGCTCATCTTTCAGATGCAGTTTGTCTTGTCACATTGACAAGACAAAACTGCAGCTGGGAGTAAAAAATTAGCAGTGCTGCATTGATTTGTGTTTTGCCTCATCCCTGGTCTGAGAGATTTAACAAGTAAAGTAAAGCTTTTCCCCCTGAGATTACTGCACGCAGAGCGGGCTGACTGGCTAAAAATAGGAGCAGCAAACATGAGAAAATTGCTAGCAAATGTACTAAGCAGCCTGTGCTACGGGGAGATAAAGAAACAATACCCCATAGCTGCAGGACTTTAACACAAAATTAGACAACCCTCCAAATGGGAGAAAAAGGGTTTGGAAGACGGCCCAAATGAAATAGCAATAGATGATCGGGCTGAAATGTCACCGATGGGGGCTGAAATAAAAGGACTCCCTGGGTGGGAAGGAAGGAAGTACTTAAGACAGCTTCTGATGAAAGGAGTTCAAATAGGAAAGCACTCATCACTGACAAGGGGATCCGACTTACATACTCAGCAGGGGTAATGGCACATTTGCTTGTAATGAAGTTGGAGCCCATTGCACATTGATCAAGCAGGACATTGGCGATAGGCTGTTCTGACTAAAATAAACTGGAAGCTATTTTTTTTTTTGTGAAGCAACGGGGGGGAGGGTGTGCTCAGAAATAACTTGAGTGGCAGGTGAAGTGGAAGAGACAGAGTGCCACCATGTGACTGCAGGTGGCTGAGATACTGTACATCATGTGTGTTGGGGGGTGGTTACTTGATCCACTGGGCGGGAACAGTCACTAAAGAACTGTCACATGCTGGCATAATTGTGTCAGCCAATCGGGAGTGCAGATACCGCTGGCTAAAGACAGTGTATGAAGACTATTACTGCATCCATCTGTCACACACTGTCTTTTAGCCAATCATGATTGGCAGGCGGGACATGCATAAAGAAACAGCCAAGCAGCCTCACTCGTGGTGCATTTGATAGAGAGCGTTGGGAGAGAGGATTCATTTGTTCTACTCTGTGTGGAAAATTAAATCAAAGCATTTATAGTTAGTGATCTCAGGCAGAACCGAGTGAAACTTGTGCAGCAGCATTGTGATAGTGAAGCCCTACATCAGGGACAGTTTTTTTTCTTTTTTTTTATTGGTTTAGCTAACAGAGACTGAGGGATTTGTTGCTGAGAGGGGGAGGGGGAAACATATATCTGTCTGCCTGCACACAGGGCTGAATGAAAAGCCTGTGTAGTGTTTTAAATATTTTTTTTCTATATTTTAGCACATTCTTGTGTTCGTACCTGTTTTTTGCAGGTGATACCTTGCCAAGGAACCAACTAAGCTGCTATTAATCTGAAACAGATAATATTGACATCAGATGTGTCAGTGTCCCTATCCTTTTAAGCATAATAGCACCTGTAACCTGGTTCCAGACTTTCTCCTTGAGTCCTGCAGCCTCACCCCCACCTTGTCCTAGTTCAGGCTTACACTGATAAAAAAGTAAATCTGCTGTAGTGTAGTTCAGAGCTCAGCTGTAACACAGAAGAAAGATGCTTTAGTGATCTCTTTGACAGTTGTTCTGGGGGAGATATTGCCTTCACTTGTGTTATTTTTCGACTATCTGACAGAGTTTAGCATCAGCATGACTCATTACAAGGTTCCTTTTAGCCTTGTGGTCTGTGCAGCTTGTTAACTGTTGTACCTTAATTAAAAAAAAATATCTAGCTTGGCTAATTGGTCCCAGGACCTGTGAGCATCAGCATGACTTATTACAAGGTTATGTTTAGCTTTGTGGTCAACTTTGTGACTGTTGTACCTTGATAAAAAAAGTCTCTTCTTGTCTAGGTGTCCCCAGGCCCCTGTGAGCATTAGCATGACTACGTTACAAGGTTCATTTTAGCCTTGTGGTCAGTGCTTGTTAACTGTTGTACCTTGATTAAAAAAATAAACAAGCTTGATTAGTGGTCCTAGGACCCTGTGAGTATTAGCACGACTATATTACAAGGTTCCTTAGCCTTGTGATGTGGTTGCTAACTGTTGTACCTTGATTAAAAAAATTAACAAGCTTGATTAGTGGTCCCAGGACCCTGTGAGCATTAGCACAACTACATTACAAGGTTCCTTAGCTTTGTGATCTGCTTGTTAACTGTTGCACCTAATTAAAAAAATTAACAAGCTTGATTAGTGGACCCAGGACCATGTGAGCATTAGCACGACTACATTACTAGGTTCATTTTAGCCTTGTGGTCAGTGCTTGTTAACTGTTGTACCTTGATTAAAAAAATTATCAAGCTTGATTAGTGGTCCCAGGACCCTGTGAGCATTAGCATGACTACATTTCAAGGTTCATTTTAGCCTTGTGGTCAGTGCTTGTTAACTGTTGTACCTTGATTGGTCCCAGGACCCTGTGAGCATTAGCACAACTACATTACAAGGTTCATAGCCTTGTGCTCTGGTTGCAAACCTTTTGCTTTTTTTGCAATTGTTTAACCAGGAGTGGCACACTAAGCTGAAAGCTTGTTTACAGGTGCGAACTGTTGTACCTTGATTAAAAAAGATTATCGTGCCAGCCCATCAGCGCAGCGGTTGGATTTCTGCTTGCGACACCAGTGACCCGGGTTCGGGAGCCAGCTCGAGTCGCTGGAGGGCTGGCTGGGGGGAGGCAGCTTGAGCGTCCCACGACTGCTTGCTGTCTTCAGGGAGGGAAGGGTTGCTACCCGGTGTTGAAGCGACCACTGGTGGAGGCCAGGGGTAGAGCAACACGTTGGGGTCATTGCTGGGTGGTGCGTGACAGACGTTGGCACTTGTCTTGACGTCCAGACTTCACACACCTCAAGAAAACTAGGCTCTCTGTTCCCTGAGGGTCTCCAGCACCTTTCCAGGGCCTCCTGTTCCTCAGCAGCATCCCCAGACCCTAGGAGTATGTGCTGAGGTCATGCTTCCCCCCCCCGGTGCCTTTCCCCTTGGAGGAGGGGGACCCGCTCGGCGAAGGGATATGCCGGGATAACCCGGGGTCAGCTGCCATATGAGGATCAGAGGAGGGCTGGGTAAGGACAGTAGGGGCTGGGGGGAACTTGGTAGAGTCCAAAGGAGTGGAGGACCAGCGAGTACAGAGCGGAAAAATAGATTATACACACAAAAAAAATTATCAAGCTTGATTAGTGGTCCCAGGACCCTGTGAGCATTAGCACAACTACATTACAAGGTTCCTTGGCCTTGTGGTCAGTGCTTGTTAACTGTTGTACCTGATTAAAAAAATAAAATCAAGGCTAACTGGTCCCTGGACCTATGAGCATCAGCGAGCATAACTTATTACAAGGTTCATTTTAGCCTTGTGGTCAGTGCTTGTTAACTGTTGTACCTGATTAAAAAAATAAAATCAAGGCTAACTGGTCCCTGGACCTATGAGCATCAGCAAGCATAACTTATTACAAGGTTCATTTTAGCCTTATGGTCAGTGCTTGTTAACTGTTGCACCTTGATTAAAACAAATATCTAGCCTGTCTTGACTAGTGGTCCCAGGACCCCCTGAACATTAGCATGACTACATTACAAGGTTGTTTAGCCTTGTGGTCTGCTTAACTGTTGTACCTTGATTAAAAAAAATCTAGTTCCTTAGCCTTGTGGTTTTCTTCACCTGCCTGTTTTAGGGGGCCTTAGCCTTTGGGAACTCAAACCCTACTACCTTTATTGTAATTTCACGCATTAAAAAAAATGTTGTCAAACATTTGATGTCTCTTGACAATGACAGTACTGCCCTGTGAGCACTGAGGTTCCCCAACCTGGTGAGTTATCCCTGCTCAGAGCTGTCATTTTTCTGTATTAAAAAAGTAATTTTCTTCATTTTGTTTTACTTGACCTGAAACAAACATCTCAGTTCATCCTATTCCTTTGGTCATACTGAAATAAGTAATTTCTTAATTACAATTACATCTAAGCGTAGCCTATCTCCTTCCCGTGGTGGTTATCATGTCACTTCTAAGTTTTGGGTTTAGTGCTTCTTGGAAATGCAAGTGGCCTGGACCTGATGCAACAGAATAATTACCATCCTCCTCTTTTTTGACGTCTTTGACCATAACACCACCAGATAGTACAACTTCTACTCCAGCTCCTACCATAACTAATGTAAAGAAAAAACAGTCCGATTCTTGTCACGTATCCACAGTGCGCTCGTGGCAGTGCCAAAAGGACAATCCAGATTTGTCATGGTTACAATTTGTTGCAAAAGATGGCATTGCCACTAAAATTTGGTGCAAGTTTTGTCGAGAGAAACCAGATGTATTCAAAAAGTGGGCAACTAGAGCCGGTAAAATGAGCAATGTGGATTCATACATCAGTGGAGCTAATAATGTCAAAAAAACTAACTGTGAGAGGCATGCTGTATCAGAAGGCCATAAACAAGCAGTGGCTGCTGTTTTAGCTGACAGTATGCCCTCAGGCGGTGAAATTGAAAAATGCATCTTAAAAATTAATAAAAAATCTCTGTACAAATTACAGAAACTTTTTGATATTGCCTATTTCATTGCTAAAGAGGAGAACCCCTTCCTGAAATTCAAGAGACTAATATCACTGGAAAAGAGACATGGTGTAGAACTTGGTGAAGCTTATGCCAATGAGAAAGCATGTGCCACATTCATCGCAGCTATTGCCACTCATTTAAGAAATCCAATTGTGAGTCACTTCACAGGAGAAGCAACACTGTACAAATATTCTGTCTTTATGGATGGGACTACTGACAGGACCACCATAGAGAAGGAGATTGTGCATGACAAAATTCTTGAAAATGGGCAACCTACTATGAAGTTTATAGGATTAATTGATGTTGATTTTGGTGATGCAAGTGGTCTGAAGTGTGCAATGACTTCCGCATACTCACAATTGTTGGGACAGGACACGGTCGATTTAAAACAGTTATCCTGCATTGGTGCAGGAGCAGATGGTATATCTGTCAACTTTGGATGTAATAAGGGTTCAATGGCATCATTGAAAGAAGAGTGCCCATGGCTTCTTGCCATTCACTGTGTTTCTCACAGGCTTTGAATTAGCATGATAAAGATGCTTTTAAGAACACCTATTTTTCACAGACCATTGACAGCATATTAATATCAATATTCTATATTTATGAGAACTCCCAAAAACATTATAGAGAGTTAAAAAGAGTGGCGGAAGCTAATCAGACCACCTGCATCACGTTTAAAAATTACAAAGAAAAAACACAATGGCTCTCACAAAAAAAAGACTCTCTCCATGCTGTGCTTCATAACTACAGCAGCAAATTGGGTCACTAGGATGAACTTGTGTCTGATGCCAGACGGGATATTCCAGCAGTAGACAAGGCAAAAGTTAAGGGATTTAGAAAAGAGATATGCAATGTTAAATTTCTGATCATCTCACATTTCTATTTTGACATACTCACAGGTCTTTCAGCTATCTCCCGTGCATTCCAAGATGCACATGTATCCCTTCCCATCATAATGCATACTGTCATTACAGTACTCTTGGAAATAGAAAATCTCACGGCACAGGATGGAACCACACTGGCCAAGTTCAGGAGAGAAGTGGTTATTAATGAGGAAGGGACAGCAGTGTTTAATAAATTGAGCTCCAAGGGGAAATAAAGGATGCGCTTTCAGCTCTTGCAAAGGAACGTGAAGTGATTGTAAACAGTGTAATGGACTGTCTCAACCAGCGCTTCTTGGGTTTCACAGAAGACCCATTGTTAAAGAATGGCACTGTCATCGACCCTGCAAACTGGCCTGACAATGGTCACAAGCTTTTGGAATTTGGAAATGAGGAGATCCAGTTTCTTATTAACCATTTCTCTGCTGTCTTGCTGCAGAATGTATGCGATGTGCATACTGCAATGACAAAATGGAAACTTGAAACAGAATATTACCAAGTATCACAAGCAGCTCTCATTCCTTGAGGTATGGCATGTGATCTTCTAGGGAAAATCTCAATACTTCAGCAACATGCTTCATGTCATAGCTATAGTACTGGGCACAGATATTCAGAAATGTGCCAAAGGCCAGCACAAGTCCAGCGCAGCGTAAATCTGATTCGCCGTGGTGCAACAGGAGCCATATTCAGAGGTTGCACAGGCCGAACTGCACCAGTGCAACACGGCTGAATATGGCACAGTTGCGCCATGGTGCAAACACAGGTGCGCAATGGTGCAGAAAGAGATGCCCCAGTGCAACTGTGGGAGCAAAGCAGCAGAGCAACGGGGGGGGGGTACAGCACAGAGAAAACACCCAGGGACAGAGCCAGGGAAGCACAGTAACAGGCTACAGGAAGCTTCCACCAGCAGGGCGCACACAGGCACCCAGACACCCCTCCCCAGAACACAACAGTGGCACAGATAGCAGGCAACAGGAGGTGCCAATGGAGGGCCACCAAGGGAGCCCCCCCCGCAGGTTGCCAGCTGTGCCCCCTCTCCCAGACCATAGCAGGCCACACCCAGGACCATGCAGTCAAGCACACACACACACCACATAGGCACACAGGAAGCCCACACAGTAGGCACGGAACATGCTGGGAGGCAGGTAGCATGGCAACCACATGGGACAGGCTGCACAACACCAAGCAGGGGCCCCAACACAAGTTGCGGCCAGTACCCGACCAAAGACCGTGGCCGTGTGCCACCACCACGCACACACCCCTGACAGTTGCCCCATGGGCACCTCAAGGCACAACCACCAACTGAGCAGAAGGACACCACCACAGTGGGACACACCACAGCACACAGCAGTGAACTACAGAAGCACAACACGCACCCCAACACATGCACACCACATGGACAGACACTGGGCCACTGTAGCATGGCTCCTCATGCCACCAGCAAGCAGATACTGACACAGGTAGGTAATTCAAACAATATATATTTAAGAAGAAAACAATGTACAGTAACAACTGGTGGGAAAGGGTAGGTAAAATGAGGGAAGGGGACAGGGAACAGGGGCTGTACAGTGGGAAGGGGGACTGTAGGGGGAGGTACAGCAGGGGAAATAGGGTAAAGCTGGGGCCAAACTAACGGTGGCCATGCCCTGCCACCCTTTGGCATACTCACTACCTCCACTCCGCTAGCAGCATACGCCGAACTTGTAAAACTGCCTCCATGGTAGTTGAGGTGATCAGAATCAACTGCTGGAGCAATCTGCCATACAAAAGCCTCTTAGGTCTCTGCTGGACACCAATAACAAAGAACAGGACAGGTGATCAGTGCAATGTCCCAAGGAACCATGCCCACCCACAGTGCACAATAGGCAGCGGGAACACACACCCCTGGAGGGCCCATACTGGCCACCCGCAGGGGGGTGGGCCAATGCCTGCCAGCATCTCGGCGCACCATGACATTACACAGAGGTGGTCCCCGCCACCCCACCACACAATGGCCACCCGACTGCGCAATGAAAGTCACATGGCACAGTGCACCAGTGGCACCACAGCAACAACAGTGGCAGCCGGGAGCACGCCCACCCTACCAACAGCTGGCACACATGTCCAATTGATGTGCCACAGTGGCATGCACCACACACAGTGCAACACACACAGCTGCCATGGCACAGGCAGCCATGCCCGCACCCACTCCCCCGCCACCCCACATGTAAAATGCGAAGGACCATGACAGTGCCTACCTGCCCTCTATGGCCCCGCTGGTGCCGGTCCCACCCCTCCATGGCCCACCGCGGCCTGGTGTGCTGCTGCTGCTGCCTGTGCCCAGCATTGATCCTCAGGCCCTGGGAATGGAAAAAAGACAGGTACACATCAGGACTCATCCACAGCAGCTGCCCACCATCCTACCCCTGTGCACAGGGTGAGCCCCTGCCCGACACGTCCTGCATGGATGCATAGCAACACAAGCGGTGGCTGGCAATGCCACTCCATGATGCGCATGATGACAATGCACCCCTCCACAAGGCATGCCAGGCAGCCTAGCCAACACCACAGTATAGCACCAGGGCACACATGCAGTATGGGCTGACTTACCTGACTGTGGCACAGCCCCTCACCTGACACATGCCTGAAGCCTCTTCAGGTGCTCTGGATCCCACCGTATCAGGTCCCCGTACTGGTGGCGGCATTGCTCCCCTGTCCTGATCACCCCAGTCCTCTGCTGCAGCCTGGCAGCAATCCCCTGCCAAACTGTGACCCTTGCCTGCTGCAGGGTCACCTGGCCAAATAGTTGGGGGGCGTGGGGCTGGACACAGGCCACCAGGTTAACTAGCTCCACCTGTGACCAGTTCACTGCATGATGGACACATCCCTGCGCCATTTCACCCACCACGAACTCAGGGACCAAAATGGCGGCAGGAGGTGCACGTGTCCACAACATGCACCAGATGCGCAATGTGAAGGAACATGTGCAGTGCCCGCCCATCGTGCAGTGCTGGAGATATGCAGAGTGAGCATGGCTATGCGGGGTCACCGGGTCAGAGGATTGACCCAGGGGTCAGAGGTCTCCCCAGGGGTCAGGGGTCGCCCACCATTGCGCAGTGCGCATGTGAACAATAGGGCACGGTACACCATACGTGAACATGCACATAGCAGGCCTGACGCATCATGCGCTATGCCAATGCATTGCACTGTCAGCGCATGGTGTGCGATTGATGCCATGATACCGTTAGGCTCATGCGCACTGCAGGCGCCACTACTTGCTCTAACGTATCCTCATTGCGCATGGTGCAAAATCGCAATATTCAGAAACCACATGCAGATGAGCTCATCAGCCAATGCATGATGCACTGGGTGCCTTAGCATGTCATTATTGTTGGGCCAAACCTCATTTGCATGCGTTGCGCCTTATAAGCGCCACGGAACAGTACAGGCCATGGACCGGTATTCCATCCTTTCGAGGTAAGTTGCACATGCCGTTGCAGCTCACTGGGAGCAGACAGCACAGCAGGGAGGGACAGACCAGTGAGATACTGCAACTGACACACTGTGCTGTCCATGTCCACAGGAAATGAAATGTCGGAACGTGAGGAGGGTGAGGAGTGTGGGCCTGCTCGGAAGTGCAGTCCCAATTTCACTAAAGCAGAGACAGAGGCCCTGTTTGTTGCATACCTGGACAGGGAGCCCATGCTGAGTGGTGCCATGGGCACACCACAGGCCAGGGCTGGGGCCTGGGAGGAGGTGGCAGCATACGCCAACCAGCATGGCAGCCACAGCAGTCAGCGCAGGAGTGCCAGAAGAAGATGGGCATGGACAAGAGGTGCATTAAAGAGAAGGTGGCAGCCATCCGTGCATCCCAAGATGCCACTGGTGGGAGGCCTGCAGATGTGCCAACACTCATGGCACAGGAGGAGTTGGTGGCATCCACCATATGCCATAGCACGGTTGAGGGTGTGCCTAGAGGTGGTTTCCAGATGGGTGGCAGCCCATCACTGCATGGTGAGTATGTCAGCCACGCATAGCTGGTGGCACGGAGGGTGTATACACAGGCATGCTGGTGTGCATGCAGTCGGTATGCATGTCATGTGCATATGTGCGCACCCACGTGCATGCCATGCTGCAGGACACATGCAGTGGCAGTGTGGGGGGCACATGTGGGCAGTGCATCACTGACACACCTTCTTTCTCTTGCAGCACCTGCATGCCTCTGTGCAGATGATGGGGCACCAGCAGCAGCCATGGACACTGGTACAGCCACGGAGGACCAGCTGTCCACCTCCACCGGGATCCGGGGGCCCGACACCATGGTGTAAGCAGAGGTCTTGGACCTGGGGTCGGATGAGGCCCTGGATGTGATCCTTCAGGATGCCAGCCTTGGTTTCCTGTGTGTGGATACACAGATCGGGCCGGGGTAAGACTCCGGTGAGGACTGCAGTCAGCTGCTGGACAGCATGGGTGACATTGTGACTGTGTCGCCCCTGCTGGCAACTGTCACAGGCACCATGCCCAGTGCTCTGCCAGTGGTGGAACAGCTGCCTGCCATCACTGCGGGTGCAGCAGTATGCACTGCCATGATTGTGCCCTGCGGTGGTGGTGGTGCGGCCACGCAGGTGCTGGGCAGCGTACAGCATCCGGACGGGTGACGGCAGCAGGCTGCAGGTGCCACCGAGCAGCCAAATGCAGTGTCCGCCACCAGTGCACCTGCATTGGCCATTCCCCCCTGAAGACCCCACTGTGTAGCGTCCACTAGAGAGGGGGGCTGTGCAGCATGGCCGGTCACCACATGAGGATCGGTGTCCCGCCCAGGAGCCCCAGGATGCCGACCCGCTGGCTGAGCACACCAGTTTGCTGTGGGCATCCGTTCAGCAACAGGTGCTGCATGCCACTGGGGTGCATGCACTGCGTATGGAGGGGCGCCAGTTAGCCGAGCAGCTGGAGGGGGCAATGCGTAGATCCTGGCAGGGATGCAGCACATGCTGGAGGCCACGACTGCATCCCTGGATCACATTGCCACTGCGATCATGGATGGCTTTGCGCTGCTGGCTGCCACAGGACATGGCCAGGCACAGATGACCCCCTGCAGTGTGCTGTCCACCCCACGAACCCAGCGTTGAGCGACCCCAACACAGTCAACACTGGGCTCTGATATAGGCATCTCAGGCATGCCCGGGGCTGGCTTGTTCGGGCGCCTTCACACCCCCGCACAGACATGGCTGCGGTCTTGCAGTTCAACCCCTGGGGGGCTGTTGCTCCTCCCCCATGACTGATGCACAGTGTGTGGCTGCCGATTGGCGCAGGCGCAGCCACCCCCATGGCCATGGTTCCGTGCAGCAGACCTGATGTGCGGGCTGCCCCACCTGCAATCTGCAGCTGCTGCCCTGTGCGCACATGGGTGGTGTGTGTGTGTGCCTACCACTGGTGTGGTGCCTGTGTGTCACGCCACATGCTGCCTGTGTGTGTGTGTGCTTGCCCAGCTGCTAGACCATGTGGCATGGGCGTGATGAAGGCAGTCTAGCACCGGTTGCGCCTGTGCACCAGTGCAATGCATCTGATCCACACCACATACCAACACCTGGGTGTGTGTGTGTTGCTGTGTGTGGTTGTGTGTGTTTGTGTGCCCCTGATTCCCCAACCCCTGCATCATGCCTCTGTGTGTGCATGCCCATTGCCATGCACGCCCCTGCATGTGTGCTGTACCTATTTGTGTGGCCTATGCATGTGTATCGCACCACCTACCTGTGTGCACCATAGTGCTCCTGTGCAATAGTATCCCGGTGTCATCGCGCCTGCTGTTGCAGCCGGGGATCCCTCCGCCCAGGGGGTGGCTGTCCACCACCCTCTGGCCCATTGCCTCCGTCATCCCCACTACTGTCACCTTCATCAGCCTCGACAGCTATCCCATGGTCAATGGCCATGTTATGCAGTATGCAGCAGGCCAGGAATAGGCCACAGGCTTGGGGTGGGGGAGGGCAGGGTGTGCATGTTGGCGTGGGTGCCAGGGACAGGCACAGTCTTTCAAGGGGCTGTACTGTAGGGCACCGCCTGACCTGTCTAGGCAATGGAAACGTGCCTTCAGCATACCAAAGACACGCGTGATGATGTTGCGCGTGTTGGTTGGTGTGTGCCTTGTTGTAGCATTCCTCTGCTGGGGATGTTGGGCGCTGGTAGAGGGTGAGCAGCCAGGGCCTCAGTGGATAAGCACTTTCCCCTGTGTGGATAATGACATGGTTAGCCCTCTGCTATTCTATGCTGCACCCTTTGCTTGTCCCTGGCACCCATGCCAACATGCACACCCTGCCCTCCCCCCATCCCAAGGTCTGCTCTGCCTATTGCCCCTTGCCCATGCCATACTCACCTACTAGGTGGCCCATGGGAATGTTCCCACATTCAAACCTGAGGCACAGCGCAGAGCTGTGCCAGATGAATGCATCATGTGCATTCCAGGGGTGTGTGGCACAGACATTGGTAATGCGCCCAGTGGCATCGCACACCACCTGGCAGTTGACACTCGGACACCCCTTCCTGTTTATGTACACCACACCCTCAGGGCCAGGTGGCATGCAGATGGCCACATGGGTGCAGTCAATGGCTCCAATCATGCCAGGCATACATGCGATCCTGTGGAAGCCCTGCATGGTTGCTGTATTCTCCACCTGTGTGTTGGGGAAATGGATGAATTCCGAAGCATATGGCAGCAGAGCATTGAGGAACTGTGTGAGGAGGCGGGACTTGGCTGACTAGGTTATGCCTGTGGTGTCTCCTAGTGGTCTCTGGAAGGTGCCCATAGCGAGCCAGCACATGACGGCTGTCACCTTCGTCTTCACAGACATGGCGTGGCTCCGTCTGGTGGGTGCCTGTATCTTCTTATTGCACAGCTCACAGAGCTGCCTCAGAATGGCCCTGTTCAGGTGGTACCAGCCCACACTCTCCGTGTCACTGTAATTTTCGAACGTGATGCGGGCACGGTACCACCTGAACAGGGCATACCGCCGACGGGCCCCTTCCTTGGCCACGTCGCTGTTCCTTCTATCCCCTCACACCCCTCATTATGGCCTCCATCATGAAGGGCACACTATCCATGGTCTTTGCTGTCCAATATCCCCCTGGACAGTTGGCTGCTCCTGGCTGTGTGCCACCTGGTGCACTGCCTGGCAGTGTATCTGTCTCTCTCTCTCTCTCTCTCTCTCGCACTCTCTCTGCCCCTCTTTCCCTCTCCAATGCCACCTCCGTCCCTCTCCCTCTGTGTCTGCCTTGGTCTGTGTGTGTGTGTCTCTCTCACCTGGAGCAAGTGTTGTCTGTGTGTTTGCGCCCTGTATTTACAGGAATAAGTCTGCTCAGAGTAACTTCGATTTGCTCCACACTTGTGCCATGGTTTCACGGTTGAATATACCACTGCGCTGGATACTCATGGGAACGCCCCCTGCATTTGTGTCTGCATTCATTATAGTTGCCCATTGGCACAGTGGGTTTTGCACTGTGTAATGGCTCCTGCTGAATATGGCTCCTTGGCGCAAGTTCGCACTTGTGCCAGCACAGCTCAGTTGTGCCATGCGCAACTGCTTTGAATATGCAACAGCATTCATTGTAGCCTCTGGCTGGCCACGCTTAATGTCTGCAGCCTTCAAAAAAACTCACCCCCCTACAGGGCTGGATTGCCCAGCACACACCAGATGTCTTGGCACTATCTGAGACCTGGCTCTCGGATAAAATTCCCGACAGAACAGTCACCCTCAGTGGCTACACCATATATCATACCGACAGGCTCAGCAAAAGGGGAGGCGGATATGCCGTCTATGTAAGATCCTCCCTTCACTCCCTAGAGGTCCACACTCCACCACCTATGCACGGAGCCCAGGCTCTTACAGTTAAGCTCAGCCTAAGCAAACCAGATAAAGCCCTTTACCTTATGGCAGTCTATATTCCCCCCTGCAACCAAAAGCCGACCATCGATTCGGTCCTGGGCAGTATCTCCCACCTCCCACCCAGGAGTGAAGTCATACTAATGGGTGATTTCAGTATCAATTGGCTCTCTTCTGCTTCCTCCCCCTGCAAAGATTCAGCCCACACCTACGATCTCACCCAGGTCGTCAAAACCCCAACCAGACTGGACTCTACAACGGGCTCCTCTACTCTTACAGATCTAATCTTCACCAACAGGCCTAATAACATCTCCCAAGTCACTGTGCTCCCAGACTCGATTAGTGACCATTCCCCTGTGACCTGCCTGTGCTCCTCAAAAATTCCCACTGCCCCCCCAAATGTCACTGTGCATCAACGCCTGAGGAAAGGAACCTTAGCATGGTTCAACTGTCACCTTGCCTCATGTGATTGGTCCCCTATTCACACTGCCCAGTCCATAGACACTGCTCTCACCCACTTTATTGCCATCTTCAACTTGGCCTGTGACAGATTTGCACCCTGTACCAAACAAGTAGTTAAGCAAAGAAACACCCCTTGGATCTCCCAGGCTCTATTAGACCTAATGCACCAAAGGGAAAATCTATGGCATAAGGCCCTTGACTCACAACTCCCACGGGACAGGCAACTCTACAGAGAAGCCAGAAACAGATGCACATGGGCCACCCGGCAAGCCAAAGCTGCCTAGTACAAACATACCCTCACCTCCTCCTGGGGCTCAGGGCATAAATTCTGGAAAAATATCAAGGAGCTCTGTGGGAAAATGGTTTCCCCTACACCTACTCAGCTTACAGTGGACAGGGTTATCACCCAGGACCCTAGTGCTATCTCGGAAACCCCCAACACCTCCTTCTCTGATCTCTCTCATATTCTCCCTCCAAACTACTTTGACCTTACCACCCATCCCCCCACCATCAACTCGGCACCTACCATCACCCCCCCCCTTTTAGACTAAGAGTCATCTCCTGCAAAGAGGCAAAATGCTATCTCACAATGGCTCTGAAGAACTCCCGGTATAGCAGTGACTCCCTGGACCTCAAACTCATTCGGCTTTCACTGGACGCGACACTACCTCATCTCATCAAAATCCGCAACCTGTCTTTATGCCTCAGCCAATTCCCCTCGGCCTGGAAGAGAGCCGTCATAACCCCTATCCTGAAGAGTGGTGACCTCACCACCACAAGCAACTATAGACTGATATCCATCCTACCACCCCTCTCAAAGGCCCTTGAAAAAATAGTATCTGATCAACCAACTGACTACCTAACCACACACGACCTGCTCTGCCAAGAACAACATGGTTTCCGGAGGGGCCACAGCACCACCACCGCCCTCACCAAACTCACTATGTACATTCATGAGGCCCTTGAACAAGGCTCCGTGGCTGGGGCTCTGTACCTCGATCTGACCAAGGCATTTGACACAGTCTGCCACGAGCTACTACTCCAAACCCTTCCAACCTTTAACTTTGCACCAGATGTCACCAACTGGTTCAAAGATTATCTCTCTGATCGGACACATCAAGTCAAAATAAACACAACTCTCTCTACTAGCCAACTGGTTCATATTGGTGTCCCACAAGGGTTGATACTAGGCCTTCTACCTTTCACACTCTTCCTTAACCCCCTCCCCAAATCCTGCAGTGGTCGGATGCTGCTCTATGCAGACGATGCGGTAGTTTTTTGGAAACACCCCCATCCTATCTCTCTTCAGTTTGCACTGCAGGGCTTCTTTAAGGAGCTTGAAACCTGGCTCTTGGAACACTGTCTCATAATCAACTACACAAAAATGAAGTCCATGGTCTTTGCCCATCACCAAAGCACCCACTGCCATGCCCCCCTAGTTGTAATGAATGCCCATGACTCAACTCTACAGCAAGTCTCAGATTTCAAATACCTTGGAGTTAACTTGGACTCCTCCCTCTCCTACCACTCACACATACAACATGTCTACTCCTTCATTAACGCTAGATTGGGGATCCTTTACAGACATATGCACTGCCTACCCCCTCAGGCCATGCACCTTGCCATGTCTGCATCTATTCTATCCCTGGTGGACTACGGAATAGTTATTTATGGATCAGCTGATCAAACTCACCCTCAACAAAGCCTGCCAGCTAGTCACTGAATGCAACAGGCTAACTCACACCTGTGAGCTCTATCAACAGAATGGCTGGCTTAATTTCCAAGGCAGGCTTAAGTATTTTACTTGCCTCCTGGCCAAAAGGATACAACTGAAGATGGTCCCTATCGGCCTCCACCCACTTATCCACACAGCCCCCCACAGAAGGATGCAAAGGCACTCAGCTAACCCCACCCTTCTAGTTCCCTACTGCAGAACCTCTCTTGGGCAAAGATCCTTCCGCTACCGTGCCCCCCTGTAGCTAAACAGCCTGCTGTCCTCCATCTCCTTGGCCCATAGTCTCCACCAATTTAAATCAGGCCTCAAAACCCTTCTCCTGGACTTAATAACCTGCGACTATAATTAAAACCCCACTCAGTCCTCTCCTCCCCCCTCTCTGTCCCTCTTTCCAGAGTCAGGTGATGCTCGGGAGCCTCCTGTACCTCTGCTACTAATCCTGAATCTCATTTTTAGCATGGTGCTAACCTCTCTGCTTGTCTCATATTTTTCCCTGTCCATCCCTTTTACGACTCTGGGTCCCTCAAGATTCTACAAATTTGTACCCTGTAGTTACTCTGACCCAGGACATTCTGTATGTTCCCAGCTTGATCATAAGTGTAAGCCAGGACTGTGTGACCTGTACTAATTCATCATTATTGTATATGTATTTTATTGTATCTCCTCTGTACTTTTACTTTTATCGGACGTGGAGCCTTTGCAAAAGAGTCTATGACTCAAAGGATTGTAATTCTGATTTTATTCAATAAATTATAAACAATATCCGGGCCCTTTGTGTATCCAGTATCAAATGCCACACTAGAAAGGGCATTTTCAGCTATGAAAAGGATTTTTTTCAGCCTGGAGGGATAACCTGAAGACCAGCACCATAACTGACTTACTTTTAATCTCCATGGAGGGCCCAGAACCACAAGATTTTTTCAGTACACTATTAGTAAAACAGTGGTTTGTAAAAACAAAACATAGGGTGGGAGTAAAACCTCACAGGTCCAAAACAGCGGGCAAAAGCAAAGTAGTAGTGGAGGAAGTTCACATCACGTCATATAGTGAAAGCAAGAATGAGGAGGACCTGCATCATCCTTTGGAACAAAATTCAGATGAAGACTAACAACCTGTTGGGAATTTTAGCTCCTTGTGATACTTGCTGTTTTTAAACTATTGGACCCCACCCCCCACCACCACCATGACTTGCATTACACAAAATGTGTAAAATTACAATATACACAAAAAAAGGTCACACCACAGTTGGAATATTCTTTTTTTAATGAGAGTCTGTCTGTCTTTGTGAAGTTTAAAATCTTACAAGCAGCATTTCTGGGCAACTGTTCTTTGCTTGCTTGACTTCTACATAATTCTGCTCTCTGCCTGACTTTCTGGCCCGAATCTGGTCTTCTGCTTTCTCTTCTGTCTTCCTAGTACTACTCTTGCTCTGCCTGGTGCTAGTCTTGGCGGTTTATCCCTGCCAAAGCAAAAAAAAAAAAAAACATAAATATTCTTGTTTTCTAATATGACTACATTTTTATTCATTTTTGGGCGATAGCTCCTGGTTGGCCTGAGTAGCTCCTGGTTGACCAAAAAATGCAGATGACCAGGAGCTGTTCTTGGCTCCCCATTGCCAAAACCTTATTTCTGTCCCTGCTGAGGTCTCCATTCTGTCCATCCTGCATCCTGAACTGGGTAACGTGAGTAAACACCAGGGTAGCTCCCTGCAACAAAGCTCAAATCAGAGTATGTCAACTGATCTAATTGTTGTTGCTAATCATTTTGGACTGAGCCATCCAGCTCCGGATTACAAATTAAGGATTAAAGTGCTTGTTGTGTTTTCTTCCTTTCAAAGGGTCCAGACAACAGCTGCAATGCCGGCCTACCTCGGGCAATGCTTCAGGCTAGCCTGTAGTCCCAACTGGGTAATCAGAGTGTGTGTGACTGTGTTACATGGACCTTTGAGTGCATGCCTTATAACCTGAATCATTCAGATCCCAAATCAACCACTAGATTACTGCCCCTCCCTTGTTCACATCCTCCTAATAAATCAGATCTAAATCTTTTTGCATCCAAACTGGTTGTGGTGTACCTCTGTATAGAAAGTACTATGATATTGCTGTTTACTGTTACAGACCTTGTTTTTCAGGGGGACTCCAGGGCCGTTCCAGCTAATCCAGCCCTGGTGGTAAGTGTGTTACAAGAGAGGATAACAGTGCATTGCAGTGTGTATTGGGATTGTGTTATCTCAGACTTGCTTTGGCCACTAGAGGGGAAGGGGGGGTATCAGTGTCCCGGAGGGTTGTACCCAAAGCAGCTATGCTACCATTAAACCAGTCCTCCGGGTGGAGGCACCCATTCACAGAACTCAGGCCCCTCAACCTGCGCTTAATCACGCAGGCAGAGGTAGTATCCCTTGGGATAGCGCCACCTAGGGTTTACATAATAAATCAAGCACACAGTCAGCTGAGTAGCCTTTGTTTACACTGAAACCGGAATATCAAAAGACACCTGCATAATCTTCAGATTTCTGTGATGTCATAAAACTCTTGAGTTTCACTCTTGAGGTTTGTGAAGTCACAGGAACCCCTTGATGGATTACAGCAACCATAACAGATGGATGCCCATCTGTGATTCAATTTATATTACTCTTTATATTACTGTAACTAGTTACTTTTAGGGAAAAGTAATGTAATTGCAGTTACATATTATTTTATTTTAAAAACAATCAAGTACTATTACTAGTTACCTAGAAAAGTAATCAGTCCGGTGTTCTCCCAAGTTCCGAGCATGGGTGAAAAATCAGGCCACTGCAACTTGCATCCGGGCCAGCTTTTACCGGACCAGTCCAGTTCCATCAATCAAGTTATCACCAGGTCCCGTAGCTAGGAAAATACAGTATGTAAGCCAGAACCGTTTGGTTCTGCTTTGCCAATCCTGTCTCAGCTGTTGACATGCCCATGTTTGTGACCTAAACCCATGGTACAAGAAAGAAGTAAGGCACTACAGGGTGTGTGCATTATTGAACCTGAAACTGTGATCACAGTACAACCCTGCAGAGGGACCTAGAAACATTGGAGAGATGGTTATACCCCTGGCTGTTGGGCTTCAATGCAAAGAAGTGTAGGATTATGCACTTTGGGAGTAGGAATCCTGGGTTCAGTCATCAACTAGGAGTTCAATTGTGCTTACACAACTGGATGAGATGCATGCTTGTGTGACTTTGATACATTGTGGCTGTTCACCTCTATCTGTGGGATATACCACACTGTAGGGGTACAACGCAAGGAACCCTAGAGGAGGGTCCTCCCCTATAGGTGCTGTGGGAATAATTCCCTTGGCTAAAG
This sequence comes from Neoceratodus forsteri, assembly GCA_016271365.2. NCBI lineage: Eukaryota > Metazoa > Chordata > Ceratodontiformes > Ceratodontidae > Neoceratodus > Neoceratodus forsteri. The sequence continues at coordinate 579,336,295 of CM057458.1, read as the reverse complement.
ATAGCTTAGGAAGAAGCCCATGGGAAAGAGAGATGAGCTGGTGGAGGAGGAGGGAAGGGAAGTGGGGCGACGAAGAAATGAATCCTGGAACAGTTCAGGAGGAGTGACCTTTTAAGGCCTGATGAGGGAGTGACATTGCTCTGCCCATTGAACCTCAGGCTTAAAGCCTTCCCATTAAGTTGTGCTTATGCAACTGGATGAGATGTATGCTTGTGTGACTTTGATACATTGTGACTGTTTGTCTCTCTATCCGTGGGATATACCACCCTGTAGGGGTACAATGCAAGGAACTTTAGAGGAAGATCCCCCCCATAAGTGCCACAGGAATAATTACCTTTGCTAAAGGTTGCTTAGGAAAAGGCCCCCCAAAAATAGGCAAAAGGGTGTCGAGCATCGAAGAGGTGAGAAATCAGAAGATATCTAGACCAGAATAAAAGTGGCAGACATCGATAGGAAGGACAGGAGAAGAATGATAAAAGGCTAGGACAATAAACGAAAGGAAATCTGACAAGAAGCAGAAGGGTGGGCTTCCTAAGGAGAGAGGGAACAGCCAGGGCCACCATCTGACTCCATCCAACAGCGGAACCTAATTACGGAACCTATGAAAGCACTAACCCTGACTAACATTATGACCATTGGCACAGAGTAGAGGAAAAATGCCCTTTGAGGAGGAAAATTATGGGGATCCAAGGCCTAGGTTGCCTTCCTTCCAGGCTGAAGGACATTTTGATTAGTGATGGCTCAGCTACTGCAATTTAGTGTCAAGATCGAGGGAGGGGGAAAATATTCCAATTTAGAGGAAGCTGTCGCTCTGTCCTTCTAAATGGACAGCTGTTGAGGGTTGTGAGTGATGTCTCTGCAACTAGATGCTCAAAAGTAAGAGAGGAAGGAGAGGACTGCTGAGGCACTCAACTGGCCTATGCGAGCCTATGAAACAGACCAGGTAAACCAGAGGCAGTCATGATGGAGAATAACGTAGAGGGTGCCTCCAAATCCGTTCAGGCAGCCAAAGGGGCTCTGATAATGAGAGCCCCACCCCTCGCAGCTGGAAGTTGTAAATTCTACATCCAGAGATGTCGCCGAGATGGATGACTGAAGGTCCACCTGGAGCAAAGACATTCTCACTGTGGGCCAGGGAGAAGGACTCCACTCTGAGCTTCCCAAGCTCTAGATGTGGACTTTGTGGGTGCAGAGTGAGACTGTCAGCTACAGACTAGCCCTGAGCCAAAGGGCAATGGACACAGAAGGCATGTCTCCGAATGGAGAACATTTCAATGAGGTAGCATAAGACTCAATTAGAGGTATGCATGATTAATCAATGTGAATGAGTAGACCCGGAGGTGGGACTGAGCTAAGGAGAACCAGACTCATGTCATGAGGAAGCTACCCGAGAGTGGTAACTATGGGAATGCATGCCAACTGGGTCCATTGAGAGCCAAATTAGGAATAGATAGAATTGCAGGAAGGTAGGAGCGAGAGCGGCCAGGCAAAGCTGGCAGCCAACAGTGAGGTAGGTAGTACCAGGATGACATCTGAATAGGTTTAACTAGAATGGGGGAAATGGTCAGAGGAGGAGATGAGTATGCAGGGTGATATGCAGGAGGGAATATTAGGTGATGTGGATGAGTAGGGTATGGTGGGATAGCGGGACAGCAGGATAGGAAAGTCCCCAAAAGAAAGCAGAGGTCAGAGAAGGAGAGGAACAGAGGGATCCCCTCAGGCATATCCCTGCACAAACACAAACATTAATGCAAGAAAAGAAGCTCAGGGGAGCTGCAAACTTAAAATAAAATCAAGGAGAACAAACTGAGCCCCTCTGGGCATGTGGAAAGACTAGTGGTGGGCAGGCAGAGTTGAAGAAAAGGAAAACAACGTAAGTCAGCAGTGAAAGTCAACGTGGCTAAGCACCAGGTAGCCGCTACTATGTGGAGTCAGCAACAATGGGTAACTCAGCCAATGACCTGCTTTCCTAGAGGTGAAGCTAGAGGGTCACCTCAGTGGTGCAGAGAAGGTGGAGGTGCAGGTCAGTGATGCAGACCCCCAGGGGAGCAGGGCTAGCAGAAGTGAAGTCAGCAGCAGGAGGCATGAAATCGAGTTATCAAGCCCAAAACACAGCAGGTCCGGTAGTGGAAGTGCACAGGGAGAACCTCAGACAGTGAAGGTGGCAGAAAGGCCAATGGGGACGTGCCTCATAGCCAGAGAATGCAGCCACAGACACGGGCAAAATGAAAACACGAGGGAAGCGAAGACTGCATATGGCAATACGGGAGGTACTGATGCTCCAGGAGCAGCAGAGCAATGCGAAAGGACAAAAAAAAAGTGGAGTGTATGGTAGAAGCAGAAGGAGGGTTGTTCAGTGTGAAGCGGTCCACCGAAGGAAGCAAACGAGGCAGGTGATGACGCACCCGAGACGAGCAAATGAGGAGTTGAGAAGAGGCGGCGACTGGAAGTAGGGTCCAAAACAAACAAAGCGAAGGAGGGACAGAAACAAACAACAGCCGGAACAATAACAGAACAAGACAGGGCTCAAATGGCCGGGGACCAAAAAGGAGGAAACGGGACTAGAATGGAATGGAATGGGGGGGAGATGGACTGATGGACAGGGAATGGAAAAGAGCAACATTCAGATGAGGAAGAATGAGGAAAGGAAGACGGGGCGAAATGGGAGCAAGAAGAGGTGTGGACAAGAACGAGGGAAAGCAAGAGACAAACGGGAGTATAGCTGGAGGAGAAACGAACAGGGGGAAAGCCCAATGAACCAGCCAGCAGGCACGGAAAAAAGAGCAGAGCACAGGGAGAAGGAGACGCGAGAGTACGGAGAGCAGAGGAAAGAGGACAACAGCCTGGAGTGAGGGAGGGTGGTGCCTCTGGCTGCAATGAAGAAACAAATCCTGGAACAGTCCGTGAGGAGTGGCCTTTTAAGGCCTGATGGGGGAGTGATGTTGTTGCTCTGCCCATTGAACCTTAGGCTTAAAACCTTCCAAGTGTGCAGTTAGCACTATCCGTTGAAGAAAAAGATCTAGGTGTGCTGTTCACAGGCCATATGAACCACTCTACACAATGTCGAAAACCGGCAGCAAAAGCCAATAAGATGCTGAGGTGTATAGCAAGGGGAATCACATCAAGGAGTGAGAAGGGATCCTGCCACTCTATAGGGCATTGGGGAGGCCTCACTTAGAGTACTGTGTGCAATTTTAGTGCCCAGTTTTAAAAAGGGACATCAGACTGTTAGAGGGGGTTCAGAGGAGAGCAACCAAAATGCTTAGTGGGTTGAGAGAAAAGCCTTATGAAGATAGGTTAAGATCACTCAATATGTATTCATTGGAGGATAGAAGGGATAGTGGAGATATGATTCAGACTTTTAAATACTTAAAGGGCATTAATAGGGTTAGTCAGGATGGCCTGTTCAAATACAGAATAGAAGGAATCACAAGGGGGCATAGCATGAAGTTGGAGAAGGGGAGGTTCAGAAGGAAGATGCTGCATTTTATAACACACAGAGTGGTGACAGCATGGAATGCTCTGCCTGAGGAACTGGTTGTGCAAACATCAGTTGGGGGGATTTAAGGGGGGACAGACTGGCAAAATCAGAATGGGGAAGGAGGGGGAGGAAAAGGGTAAAGCAACTGGAGCAGTTAGGGAGGAGGGTGAGAAGGGTGGTGGTGGTGGTGGACTACGTGGTTAAGTGTAAAGAAGATGGAGAAATTAGTGAGGAGGGGAATAAGGGGGTGCAGTATCAATGCAGAGCACTGAGAACTGCACATTCGAGCAGACAAGATGGACCGTTAGGTCTTTATCTGCTGGCTTCATTGTGTATTCATATGTTCATAACCCACACCCTGAAGTGTCATATTGCACTTATCAAATTGGTCCACAGAGATATTGCCAAGAAAATAGAAAAGGGAATTAATAAAATATTTTAAACACACTAAGATAACCATAGAACTGATGTTAAATAGTTCCTCTAGTACCATGTTTGTGCCCCTCCTCATGCGTCCCCCCTTTTTAGGTTTTGCCCCCCCATTGTTGGAACTGTGTCTCCCCACTCCTTTGTTCAGTCTCTTACTATCAGCACCGTTGTCTGGTTTCCTTCCTGTTGTAAGGACAGTGATTCAGTTGTAGAACTGGAAGACAGAGTCTGTAACTTCAGCTCCCATAGGTACTTGCGTGCTCTAACATTAGTAATGATAGGAGCATGCAAGTGCCTTTGGGATTTGTAGTTCGAGAGGAAATGTAGTGACACCACAGCGTCATCCAAGAAATAGCAAGACTTTAGGACTTTTTACATATTTTATTATATTATAGTTAAGGATAAGTTTTTTTTTATGGAACAAACAGAATAGGAGGGGGCAAGTGAATGCAAAAATCAGCGGGTGGGCGAACAGACAGATGATACTGTTATTGGTTTAACAGGCACAATTTTCAACAGAAACAAGAAAAAACAAGATGACTGCAGGTGATGGAACACTTTCTATTTTTTTTTACCAATTATTTTACCAGGTGAGACACACTAAGCTGAAAGCTTGTTTGCAGGTGCAACCTGGGAGCACAAGGAAGTTAAGTGACTTGCTCAGGGTCACACAGTATGCACCTAGGGGCTGTGGGATTCAAACCCAGGTCTCCAGATTTGCAGCTCAGAGCCTTAACCCACTGCGCCATACTGCCTCCTATTTCTGAAAATGTTATATAAAGACATTGACAAATGGGTGTGTTCATAAGTATGACTCATTTTTTTGGGGTGGGTATTTAGGTTTTTGCTAAGCAGCGGAAAACAATGGCTGTAATAAAGTTTAAAAACTCTAAAACACTGCACATGGATTTCTTTTATGTACTGTGTTCTGATAACACACACTTTTTTTTTTCGCTGTGGGTAGTTGTCTGCACATGCATGACTGCTGACCAATTAGGATGCAGTATTTTCCCTACCGATTTGATAACCCACATACTGTACTTCAGGAACTCCATAATAAGAGCAAACAATACAGCAGCACTTAGTTTGATGCACTGAGCATTATGTTTAATTCAAATGTAAAAATAAACAGACCACAATAATGATAGCATCAGTATGGGGTGGCTATCAGCTAGTAGGAATAAGTAAAATCAATAACAAAGGCCCAGAATGCCCCCCCCCTTCAACCAACCTGCAAGCTGTGGCTTACATGGCATTTATTTATTTATTTATTTGAATTCTGGTAACCAGGAGAGGCATACTAAGCCGAAGTTTGTTTCCAGGTACGGCCCAGGGTGGGGAACAAAGGTGATAAAGGTTGCAAGCAGTTGAGATTACATTCAGGGCTGGATTAAGCCATAGGCAACATGGGCTTGGGTCTAGGGCCCCACCTGCCTAGGGGGCCCCCAGCAATGTCCAAAATATATTTGCTATAAAACAATTGGGCCCCTTTTCTGCCTGAGCAGCACTTTTTGTAATAAAGAGACTCACCGCTGAGTAATCCGAGCAGGGCAGACTGAACTGTGACATGACTCTTACCTTCTTGATTAGGTGCTAAATGCAGTTGACAGCTTCAGGGGGCACCAGCCAGGATAACTGAAAGGTGTAAAGAGGTGTATTTCCTTTCCTTTGTCTCCCCCCCGGTATCCCATGTGTGGAGAAGTGGCACCCCAATTGGTAATCCTGATGGGGGAGTGGCTGGCACAAATCTTAAATGGGGGTCTCTTGCAGTAGTCTGTTCACTACACTTGCCCCATTTTGAGGGGGGCCCCTATAATTTGTATAATCGGATTCTAAAGGATTTGAGAGAGAGCCAGCAGAGCCTTCCTATCGTTGAAGAGCCTCAACCGCTTCAGAGTTTCAAGAGATTGGAGAGGATTTGACAGCTGCTGCCACAATTTACAGCCCTGAGCCTCAGAGGTCTATGACTGCAAGAGCTGGAGAACAGGACGAACCAAAGTTGTGACCCTCCTGAGAGAGATGATTGCTAGCCAGAACCAGGATGGACCAGAGTTGGGACTTGGAGATTATTCAGAGAAAAACATCAGATACCGTAACGGACTGATCTGCCAACTGCACGCTGCTTGCACCACAACATCGGTTCACAGTCAGGGGCAGTGACAAAGTGTGCAATAATACAAGCAGGAGGGAGACAAGGAATTAAAGTATTATCTAATTCTACTTCAGGTACAGTCATAGTCCACTGTCCTTTCAGTCCCTATTTTTTTGATAACGAAATAGGACTCTGCTTTCTTTGTTTTTGTGCAGTGGTGGAAGGGGTGTCATCTGGAAAGCAAGAGAGGGAAAGAAAATGTCTAGGTCTGGTCACTGTGACTTTCTTAAAACTGTCAAGAAAATTCAAAAAATATTGCACTGTAAATATGACACAGAAAATTAATTTTGTTGCCGTATTAGTCTTTGTGATAAAGATCCAGAAAAAATGAGATGATTTGATACCTTTTAGTACTCCAACATACATGTTACAAAAGAAACAGGGTATGTGGGAGAGACAGGACAACCTCTCCGCATGTGAATGACCTCACACAGACATACTATTAAAATGAAGATGACCGAAAAACCAATGGGACAAAATGTTTCTCAGTCTGATAACTGCAGCTCAGATATGCCAGTCCTGATTTTGAAAGGACATTTCAAAAATACACAACAGTGACGCGATTTCAAGAGCAAGCTTATTTTACTTCTCAATATGGTGGGAGATGGTATGAACATTGATTTTGGTTTTATATCACATTACATTACTTAAACTTTCACCTACTTCTGGAACAACGAATGGACGTATAATGATAGTACACTGTGTTTTTGTTGTATGTTTCAATACTAAATGGATACAGAATCCCTTTTATCTGGTTATCATCATGTTGGTTTCACCCCAAACAAATTAGGGTGTGGGGTGGGTTGGTGGTATGGAGTAAAGTTTATATACAGATACATGTTCATACAAGGACATTTTAGGTACAGTATCTCATTTACTAGGTAATCGGTGTAGTACCTGTTTCTTTTATGTGCATAAACTCTTGGCATCTAGTTCATGACAAAATGGGGTTACGTTGTGTGATGACTATTTGTTCACATACAAAATGGATATATGACTCCGTCTGACTAGTTATCTATACATGGGTGTTCCCGGGGGGGGGTGATTCCCTTAGGTTTTGTTTCAGATTTCTAGGACTGTTACTGTATATACAGCAGACTGATTATATACTGACACATTATAAAACAATGAACATATTAGGATACAGGATCTCAATTACTAAGAAGTCTTTGTTAGGTTTGATTTTTAATGATACATTATTACTTGACGGTGGGGGGGGGAGCGCGTGGTGGCAGAGTGTTGATTCCCTCAGTTTTTGATTTGGATTAATAGAACTGTTACTTAATAGTACAGAATATTAGGTATACACATGTTGATACATGGACATATTAGGATAACATCATCTCAATTACATGGGGGTCTGTCTTAGGTTTGAGTGTTGAATGTGCAGAAACACTAGTCACTTGATACAGAGTTGCAGATAGATCATGTTTAAACAGTATAAGTCTGTATAGTCATGAATAATATTGACTTATTGTACACTGGTTTTAAGACATACATATCTGAATAGTACTTGCACTGCATAAATGTGTGAAACAGCTGGTTAATGCTTAATTCGCACTAGGACAAGTTGTCTTTAACCCCACTTTTCTGCCTAACACAAAGATATTTTCTTATTTAGAAGACGTTTAACATGATATACTACGTATTTTTCAACTTATTTTATCTTGTAGTTTAAAATCATAGACATTTACTAATGCATGCACAGATGCACAGATGTAGCTTTAGTATGTTTTATGGCTGTTCTCAGGGAAGAAGCTTATCTATTCTGTGACATTTGATCTTGACATACCTTTCCTTTGATGGAACTCTGTTGTCTTTAAATGGTCCTGTGTTGTTTTTTAAAAGCAGTTTAGACCAATGGGATTTTTAATAACTTTTATCTCTTTTTTACATATGATCTGGACTTTAAGAAAGTGTATTCTTCCAAACCAACTGTCATTGTTTTCTGAAGAAGGATTCTGTGTAATCCAAAAGCTCAAGTGCTGTAAATATGATTCTTTCTATCCCAGCCTGTTAGCTGCCTGCATCCATGAAGGGCTATGTGCTACTGTTGTGGGAAGGGGAGTTGATCTCAACAAGGCTTGTTAACTGGAGCACATTTGCTGCAGCCACATCCAAGAGTAGGGCAATTCTCGATGCCCTACAGGTGGAGTGCCTCAGACAGCTAGTTTTGGAACCCACTCATGAGGCAGCAATCTTAGACCTTGTACTCTCAAATGGGGACAATGAGAGGATCTCAGATCTAGAAGTGGGTTGCCATCTGGGAACAAGTGACCATCAAACAGTGTGGTTCACGATAAACTCAGCTACAGAGTCAAGCCACACAAAAGTGAGGGTACTGGACTTCAGGAGGGCTGACTTTGGCAAGATGGGAGAGTGCCCTAGAAAAGCACTAGCAAACAGGCTGGGGGGGTGGAGCAACAATGGGAAAACATCAAAACTGCCATCACAGAGGCAACAAGCCTTTGTGTGAAGCAAATAAACAAATTAAAATGAAAGAAAAAAACACTATGGTTCTCAAAAGAGGTAGCGGGGAAAGTCAGGGAGAAAAAGATAGCATTCAGGAAGTATAAGGAAACACAGAAGGAGCAGGACAGAGAGCTGTACCAGTTAAGGCAGAAGGAAGCAGGGAGGGAAGTCAGAATCGCAAAAGACCAAATTGAGGAAAAGATAGCCAACTCGGTTAAGAAGGGGGATAAAACCTTTTATAGGTGCACCAGGGAGTGTAGAAAGACAAAGGGAGGGATAGTGAAGCTGAATAGAATGGACAGTGGGCAGAGAGGGACAGTGAAAAAGCAGGGATACTGAACGGATATTTCTGCTCAGTATTCACAAAAGAGGAGGAGGAGGTGCCTAATCCAATTAACAGAAGCATTCTTGATAGGGGGTTGATCCCAGTCCTTTCACAGAGGAAAGGGTTCTGAAAGAACTCCTACAACTGAAGGTGGACAAAGCAATGGGAGCTGATGGTATTCACCCAGAATTTAAAAAGAATTAAGGGAGAACTAGTGAAACCACTGACTACCTTTTAACAAATCATGGGAGGATGGTGTGGTACTTGAGGACTGGAGGAAGGTGGATGTGATTCCCTCACAAAGTGGGACCAAGACAGAGGTAGGAAACTACAGACCTGTTAGTTTGACCTCTGTGGTAGGGAAAGTGATGGAATCACTTCTGAAGGAAAGAATTGTTGAGTACCTAGAGGCCAGTGGGGCACAGGACCCAAGGCAGCATGGGTTCTGAGTGGGAAGGTCATGTCAGATGAATCTAATTGATTTATTGACTGGGTGACCAAAATAGTAGACCAGGGAGGGGCTGTGGACATGGCCTACCTAGACTTTACCAAGGCATTTGACACAGTCCCACACAAAAGATTAATTGTCAAGTTAACCAGCCTGGGAGTGGGTTCCAGGGTGATAGCCTGGATAAAACATTGGCTGGACAACAGGACACAGAAGGTAATTGTAAATGGAGTCCACTCTGAAGAAAGAGGGATCACTAGTGGGATACCGCAGGGTTCAGTACTGGGTCCAGTCCTTTTTAATGTCTTTATAAGTGACATTGCAGAGGGACTGGAAGGAAAAGTATACCTCTTTGCAGATGACACAAACAGCTGCAAAAGGATTGATACACAAGGAGGCGTGGATAGGATGAGAAGGGACTTGGCAAGGTTGGAGGAATGGTCAAAAGTATGGCAGCTTGGATTCAATGCAAAGATGTGCAAAATAATGCACCTGGGAAACAAAAACCCAGGGGAAGATTACACAATGGGGGGGTAGTAACAACAACAGAAATGGAAAGGGACCTGGGGGTAATCATATCAGATGACCTTAAGGTTAACAAGCAATGTGAGAAGGCAGTAGGGAGGGCTGGGGAATACTGGGATGTATAGGGAGAGGCATCACCAGCAGAAAACAGGAAGTTGTTATCCTTCGGACAGACAGTTGGTGAGACCCATCTGGAGTACTGCATCCAGTTCTGGAGACCCCATCTCCACAAGGACATGGACAGGATAGAGGCAGTCCAGAGGAGGGCAACTAAAATGGTGTAGGGTCTGCAAGAGAAGCCATTCGAGGAGAGACTAAAGGAGCTTAATATGTATACCCTTGATGAAAGGAGGGAGAAAGGGGGCATGATAGAAACTTTTAAGTACCTCAGTGGAATCAACAAAGTCCAAGAGGGTAACATCTTTCAGAAAAAGAGATGTGCAAGAACAAGGGGGACACAATTTAAAGATGGGGGGGTGGTTCAGGGGCAATGTGAGGAAGCATTTTTTCACAGAGAAGGTGATGGACACATGGAGCAGCCTTCCTGAGGAGGTTGTGGGGTCTAAAACTGTGGAAGAATTCAAGAATACATGGGACAGACATAAGGCAATTCTTGTGTGGGGGTGTAAAAAGAAATAGGCTGTTGGTTAACTAGGATCTGCAGCTTATCCTGTAAGTAGGGAAATGGGCAGACTAGGTGGGCCAAGCGGTCCTTATCTGCCATCAAAGTCTATGTTTCTATGTTTCCCTCAGCAAAGGCAGAGTAGTGGCAGACTTTTATAAGGCAAGTACTGTTATTCTTTTTCTTCGCCTATCTTTGGGACCTAATTTTTTTTTCATACAACTGTTTATGCTCCTTGTGCCCAGGACAGGCTGGGCTCTGTTCTGCTCTGCCCTGCCAATCTTCATCATCCTACGTCTCCTCAGGACTTTCCTGAGGACTGGATTACCCCCCTGGATTCCCCCCTGGCAGGGTCAGGAGGGGAAGTGTTGTCCTCCCCCTCCAAAGCATCTTCTGGCCTCTGGGTCCTGGTGATGTGGTGGGTGAGGGATCAACGGGCAGGCATCATACCCAGAAGGTTGTTCCAAATGGAAGGTGCTGTAGAGGAGACAGCTCTGCTCACAGTTATAGTGAAGCTGTTGAAAGGTACAGGAAGGAAGCAGGATGTATGATAATGCATGGAGTGAGGAGTAGAGGAGGGCATGGTGAGAGTGGTGTTGGCTGGTGTAAGTCAATGAAGAATCTGTTATTTTGCAAGGATGAATATGCTCAGTTTATTTTTAGTTTTCTCAGATATTGCTAAAACAGCTAATTTTGTTATTAATGACTCACACCATTAAAGATGGCTGCCACTCACAATTTTGGAAAATCTTTCCCATTGAGGGTACCTGCTGAATGTACATGCTAGATTCAAAACGTGCATGTATGTAGATTGTGGTACCACATGTTTCTGATAGTAAACAGCACAACACTGTACCAAGATATTTAATTTTTTCATGGTCGGCATGGCACAGGGTTGGGGACTTTTACAATCTTTAAAAGCCTGTATCTTGGTCTAAAAAAGAAAGTAAATGAAAAGAAAATGTGATATCTTGATATTTTTGCCAGTCAGAGATTATTGCTGCAAAAAAATATATGGTCACTAACAAATAATGTTGCTTTAGACAGAGCTCTGAATTATATCCAGAGCCACTGTAACAATATTCTTACTGGTTTGTTTTAGTACTTCTTAGTGGTGCCAGATTAACAATGCTGGAGTTTGAAGTTCGTATTTACGTAGCTACAGCACTTGGCAGTCATGATGCAAGTTTCTCCCACACTGCCCTTTCAATGTTCAGTACCTGATGGCCTGGGTTGCTTTCTGCTCCAAATAAATTGCGAAATCAGGTGATTCAAATCTTTAAAAATGTATCTGGAATATGTAACGGAAGGGCTTGGAAAAGAAATAGTAAATGGGGTAGTATGTTCATTTTAATTACATTGCAGTGACCAAACAAAGTAAGAGGAAGCTTCATCCATCTATCGAGATCAAGCTGAATTGTATGGAAATTTGGTGAGAAGTTACATTCATTTAGCTACGTTATTTGTTTAGGTATTATCACCCCCAAGGTATTTTTTTTTTCCCAATATCACATCTTGATATTGTAGTGGAATCTGAGAATTTGGAGCAGGATTTAGATAGAGAGCCTCTGTTTTAGTTATGTTTCAAGAGACTTACCAGTCTCAGCCTGTGCATCTGATATATAGGAGCCTTACCTGGGGGACAGCATGTTAATGCACAGATGGCCCAAAATAATTTTGTAATTAAGATGCAGCATCACACGTAAAGTCCTTCCTGAGGACTTCCTCGTCATAAGAGCCACCCACAGTCCGCCCCCACGCTCAACAAAGTTGTGACATGATGCTAGGGAGAGGGCAGGGACATGCTCCATTGTAATCTATGGGCGGCAGTTTTCTGATCATGTTTTTATATTGTAATGGTCACTTGGTGATGAAACGTGGGCACTGGTCGACTAACATGGGCCTTCATAGGAATCCTAGGAAGTATCAAGCATCATAGACTTTCATCCTTATAGCTTGCCAGTCCCCTGACATTTAGAACTTGGTGGTTCTATCACTACGAGCCAGATCCAGTCTTGACTTAAAGACATCCATATTATGGCTATCTACCACTATGGGCGAGAGTTCATTCCATGATGAAATTACCCTTTGACTAAACCAATGTTTTCTCATAATCAAATTCCATCTTGGCAGGAAGAGTTGTTTATTATGCCTCCTGTCACTACACCAACTGGTTTTTAAAGTAACCCATAGCTCATCACGCAATTTGATATCACCAAATGCTTTATAGAGCATGCACATGTTGCCCCAAAACCTTCTATAATGAAGGGAATAGAGGTTCAGGGTTTGCAATCTTTCTTTATAGGGTCTTGTCTTGAGTCCATCTAGGGCTTTTGTGGCTCTTCTTTGTACCCCCTCCAATCTAAGTATGTTTTCCCTGTTGTATGGGGACCACACCTGAGCACAGTACTCCAGATAGGGTCTAACCAAAGCAACATACAAGGGGATCAAAACAGTCTCTCCCCTACTTGATATGTGCCTTAGAATACAATTTAAATTATGATTCACTTTTCTAATCTGAGTGCTGCTATGATGGCTAAATTTAAAATCAGAAGTGATCGTAATACCCAGGTCCTTTTCCTCTTGGGTGACTGTTAGTGTGTCATTCCCAAGTTTATGTACTGACATGATGTTATGCTTCCCCAAATGCATAACCCTACGTTTAGCTAAATTCAGTAATAATCTATTTGACTCAGTCCATTCCGAGATTTTGTTAATAGCCACTTGTAGGGATAATGCTTCAGAAGAATTATTGACAACTGCCCCACTCTACAGTCATCTGTGAATTTGGAAAGCCATATACTAACAAACTAAAATGCCAGCAGAATAGGCCTAACTCTCAAGTCTGCTTAATTTTCAGCACCGCACTGAAAGGCCAATTTTTGTGTCCCCTCCTCCCCAGTCGTTCCACATGTATTGGGCCCGGTCAGATTTAGCCTCCTCCTGTACCTGTCCCATCCCTTCTTAAACTCGTCCACAGTCTCCACCTCTACCAGCTCCCTGGGCAGTGCATTCCATGGTTCCACCACCCTTTCAGTGAAATAACATTTATTTATTTATTATTTTATTTATGACTTTGATAACTGGGTAAGTGCACTGATCCCAGGGACTGTTTTCAGGCACGACCCGGGCCATAACACATGGCGAAGGGTGACAGTGGAGTACAAGGTAACAGTAATACACATGAAACAGATTTGATATAAGCAACAATAGTAGACACAATATACAGGTTTGATGCATAGGTCCATTTGAGAACAGCGAATACAAGGTTTCAATATCAGACATGAGAAGACTTGGTACAAACAAACAAATCATAGGCACAGTGTACAATGTGAGACTGCATCGTCCAGTGAGCAAGTAATACACAGAATATTCAGTAAAAAAATGTATATACAATACGTACAGGCAAGGAAGTAAAATATTACTGTGAAAAATGCAATATAACAGTTGTAGGCAAGAGAGCTGACTAGTGTGGGTAGGTGGGTAACCCCTGGGTTGGAGAGTTGACTAGTGTGGGTTGGTGTGAGACCCCTGGGAGCATCGGTAGGATGAGTTTTCCAGGAACCAGACTTTAAGGTGGGACTTGAAACTGGAGTGTGTGTCAGTGGAACAGAGTTCAGCCGGTAGTTTGTTCCACTGCAAGGGGGCAGCTGAAGACCAAGCTCTGCTACCCATGTTGATGGATACCCTAGGAACAGCTAGAGGGGGAGTATCATTTGAGCGGAGGTTGCGGAGGAGTGTTCGGGTTTTCAGAGGGGCAGTTAGGGGGGATTCTGGAGCCGTGCAGATAACATTGTCCACCATGCAGCAGAGGGCTAGGTCAAAGTGATCTTGCAGCGGTAGCCATCCAAAGGTATCATAGAGGGTACGGTGGTGGAGAACGGGCCAATAAAGCAAGCGGCAGGCGCTGTTGTAGGCAGCGGAGAGTTTAGCCAAGTAGTAGCTGAGATCCTGGCATAAATAGGGGAGCAGTAGTCAAGAATAGGGAGAAGATTACCCTGGACAATGGCTAGTCTAGCTTCAGGGGTAAGGTATTGCCTGAATCTATAGGCGGCACCTAACTTTTGATGGAACCTTCTGACAAGGGAATTTGCATGCTCAGTGAAGGTGAGGGAGGGGTCGAGCAGTACTCCTAAGTATTTGTAGGTGTTGATGTCCTCCAGGGCTGTACCATCTGGGGTGAGAATTCATAAGGTGGCGTGGCTTTTAGTTTTGGTCAGGAAGGGCTTAGATCCAAACAGCATGGATTTAGTTTTTTTGGCACTTGCTAAGAGGAGTTTTTTTTTGAGAACCAGCTGTGGGCTGCAGCATAGTTGTGTGAGAGAACTGAGGAAATGCGGCCGTGGATTTGTCACTGTGGAAGAGGACAAGGTCATCAGCATACAGGAGAGAGTTACAGTTGAGGCAGTCGAAGGGAAGTGCATTAATGAATAAGGAGAAAAGGAGGGGACCCAGGATTGAGCCTTGAGGGACCTCCGCAGAGACAGGCAGGGTGGTGGAGCAGGTTTGACCAATACACTCTTCCGCTCCCCTCTGGGCTTGCCCCCTTCAAGCTTACACCCATGCCTTCTTGTTGCCCCACCCTCCTTCCTGTGGAGCACCCTGACTGGGCCTCCTTTATTGATCCCTTTCATGTACTTAAATACCTTTATCATGTCCCCCCCCCATCCCTCCTGTCCTCCAGGGTGTACATGTCGAGCTCCTTGAGCCTCTCCACATAGGTCCTCTCCTCCAGGCCCCAGATCATTTTGGTTGCCCTCCTTTGGACTCTCTCAAGGAGTGTTATGTCCCTCTTTAAATGTGGTCTTCAAATCTGTACACAATACTTGAGGTGTGGCCTAACCAAGCAGTTGTACAGTGGAAGGATGTTAGGGTCCTTTAATTTCAGGGTAAAAATATAGATATTAAAAAGGCATGGGCCTAGAACTCAGCCCTGTGAGACCCCATGAGTGTTTGGTGCCCAGTCTGACAATACACCCTTTACTGTAACCCTTTGCTTCCTGCCCTGTAACCATTCTGAAATCCAGCATAATAAGTTTGACTCCAGCTTGAACTCCCTCAGGATTGTTAATAATTCAAAGTGGGGTAGTTTGTCGAATGCCTTAGCGAAATCTATAAAGGCCACATCAGCTGAATTTCCCCTATTTAGTTCCCTGTTAACATTTTTGTAGAAGGTTAGAAGATTGGTCTGACATGACCTTGATTTAGTAAAACCATGCTGTAAGGGGTCGGTCAACCTGTGCTCACTGAGAAAAGCTACAATTTTCTCTTTTAATATACCTTCCAAGATTCTACCCATAATTGATGTTAAACTTACTTGTTAGTTGATCTGTGCCCACGTTTCATCACCAAGTGACCATTACAATATACAAAAATGATCGGAAAGCTGCTGCCCATAGATTACAATGGAGCGCATCCCCGTGCTTTCCCTAGCATTGTGTCACAACTTTGTTGAGCACGGGGGTGAAGCATGAGTGGCTTATGACCGGGAAGTCCTTGGAACCCGGTGTAAGGAATTTTATGAGTAATGCTGCATTTTAGTTACAAAATTATTTGGGGTCATCTCCACATTAACATTCTGTCCAAGAGGTAACGCACCTATATATCAGGTGCACAGGAGATGTCATGTACCTTGGTGGATCTCTTTAAAATGATCTTGTATCCTGATGCTTTGCCAAATTCTGTGATAAGAGATAAACAAATGGTTAGAGAGGTTTCTGGTTCAGTTAAATATAACAAAGTGTCATGTGCGTAGAAGATGATTTTATGTTCAGTTGGACCGACCTTAATGCCCTTTATTGAAACATTCCGAACTGTAGCCACTAAAGGTTCAATCACAAGGGCAAACAATAAAGGAGAGAGGGAGCAACCTTGTCTCATGCCTCTAGAGAGTGAAAAGCTACTTGAAATATTAAAATTGATTTGGACCACCACAGTAGGGCAGTAATATAATATCTTTATCCAGTTATTAAAAGTATCCCCAATCCAAACTTTTTTATAGTTTCAAAAAGGAAGTCCCATTCAACCTAGTTAAAGGCTTTCTCAGCATCTAGGGTCATTATTAATGCTTCTGATGGTTTACAGAAGTCTTTTAGGTTGATGAGCTACCTCGTGTTAGCCCCCAATTTTCTATTTTTATTGAAGCCATTTTGGTTGGGTTGAATGAGACTGCTTATAACCTTTTCCAGATGTCCGTCTGATAATTCAGACAGAATTTTCATATCGGTATTTAAAAGTGAGATTGGTTGTCAGCCCAGTGGTGTAGAGGGCTGAGGTGCCTATCACCTTACCTCCTGTCACACCGGTCACGTGAGTTTGGGAACGAATTCGTATTGTTCAGGGGTCGGCCGGGGGAGGGAGGATCAAGCGTCCCACTGGGTAGCTTTCCTTCCTCAGGGAGGGGGGGTTTAATGAATCCACTCCTGAGGGTCAGGTCCACTGAACTCACAGTACCCACCCAAAGTACAATCCGTGACAGGGAGGGGGAAACTGTGGAAACCCTCTTCAAACACCATGAAGTCTTGCTATATTATAACAATAGCAGTCAGCCACTGCAGCTGAACTGCCCCGGAGAGGAAGGAGTTAACTCCAGAAGATCTGGAGTTCTACAGCGCGAGGGCGCTGTGCCCAAAGCTCTATCTGGCAGTTTCAAATGAAACTGTCAGATTCTTTACTCCGCTTCACTGAACAGTCGCTCCGGAGATCAGCTCCTTCAGCTCGGTTCATTCTCGGTTCAAGCGAGTATTCTTCGTTCATTTGAACCGCAAAGTTATTATTTTACCGCATTTCAGTTTTAAAGCTCTATCTGGTAACTGTAAGTACTAAAATTTAAGTCTGTGTGGAAAATTAATTATCGGTTCGGTTTTGAACCGATCGGTTGGTTTTTCTGCATTTTAAAAGTGTACAGTGGTTTTAGAGTGCGGTTCCCATTCTTATCGGATTTAAAACGGAATTATAACGTTTTTTCAAATACCCGTGACAGGTTAGGAACCGATAAGGGTGTCTTGCCTGGCACTGCCATCAAAAGGGCAAGTTTTGGTTAGGCTGGCATTATGTCTGAGAAACCCAAAAGAAAACCGGCCACTGGGTTTCAACACTGTGATGTCTGTGGGGACGCCTTGCCAAGGCTGACCCACACACCACTTGTGTTTATTGTCTGGGGCTGACCACCTCCTGTCAGACTGCCAGGTGTGTAAAATTTCCTGCAGCCACCCTGAGAAGAGATTGGGCCGGCTCAGGAACGAGAGGCCAAAATGTCCGCTGACCCGATGGCCAGCCCGTCCAGTACCCACTGGACCAGAGGGAGTGCCTCTGACCAGGGCGTAGACTTCCTCGGCAAAGGAAGGCTGGTTCAGAGGAACCAGTCCCAAGTAAAAGACAAGGAAATCAGTAGGTCTGGAGTCCAAAATTGTGTCTCCAACTGCTGCAGAGATAGCTAAAGCCATTCAGATTGTCCAGTCACTGTCTCAGGGATCTGTAGAACCACCAACAGCTGGTAAAAGGTTGGTTCGTTCAGTCCCAGTGGTTCAGGATTTTGAAGTTGAGGATTTTTATGAACCACAGGAGGGGGAGGAGGAATTTGATCAATATATGTGTGGCTGGGGGGGTCTGGACGTGCCCATTGAACCGGACATTTCTCCAGACAGACCTTTAGAATCTCCTCCTATTCTGTCTGAGTCCCCTTCTTTCTTTATTTTTTATAAAAAGGTTGCAGAAACCCTCCAGCTTCCTTTAGAGGAGGCTGTGGATGAGCAAGAGGAGCCTGATTATGTGGAAATGATGGATATTCCAGAGTCTAGGAGGTTGTCTATTCCTTTGCATAAGTCATTTAGAAGCAAACAACAAAGATTTTAAAAATCCTCATTCTGTCCCTCCTGTAGATAAAAAATGGACAGAAGGTATACTTTGTCAGGCTCGAATACAGACTTCCTTATTGAGCAGTGTAGTCATGTAGGTGTGGTGCAAGCTGCAGCCTGTGACAAGGCTAATATTCCTCTGGCCTCACATCCTCCTGATAAGGATTCCAGGAAGATTGATGCCATGGCAAGAAACAGTATATGGCAGCTTCTTTGGGACTCAGGCAGGCAAAATTATATGGCTTATGTAGCTAGATATCAGAAATCTAGGTGGACACAGTAGACAGTAGCCAAGCAGGCCCATGGCCAGCTGGCTAGTGAGTTGGAACAGGTGGCTGCTGATGGCATTGAAGCCTCTAAAGTTCAATTTCATACTGCTGTTGATGTTAATGATGTTTCTTCTAGGGTCATGGCCACTTCTGTAGCTTCCCGTAGGTTGGCATGGCTCAGATGCACTAATCTGTCCCAAGATACCCAGTCAAAGGCTATGGATTTTCCTGTAGTGGGAAATTTCTTTTGGGGAGCAAACAAAAACTATATGAAAAGATGGATGAATACAGAACTACCTACAAAAGTGCCCAGGCTAAGGAGAAGCATGCCATGCCACAAAGGCATGCTCCCAGAGGTAGGGGCAGGCCCTTTTCCAGGCCTTTTACCACTTCAAGCCTCCTCTGCTGTCTCGCAGAGGGTTTCTTCAGAGGCAGGGTAGACGGGCACAAGTAGACCGCCCCTCCTCAGCCTAAGGCTGTTGCTAGCAGGCACCCTGATGGGGTGTCCAGGGCCGATTCTCCTGTACCAGTGGGGCAGGTTGGCCTATTTCAGCCGGAACTGGCTGTCCTAACTACGGACAGATGGGTTCTGGAGGTAATAGGCCAGGTCTGGTTCTCAGCTTCAAACACTTTCCAAAGATGAGAGCCAGGCATTTTCCACCTGCAAATCCTTCAGAAGCCCTTGCTTTGAAGCAGAGGTTTCTGCTCTGCTGACTGCAAAGCAGTGGAAAGGGTTCCTCCTGCCATCAGGCAAGGGGCTTTATTCAAGATACTTTCTTACCCCAAAAGACAGGAGAATGGCGGCCCATTCTAGGTTTAAGATACTTGAACAAGCATCTGTTGAAACCAAAGTTCAAAATGTTGACTCTGGCAATGATATTGCTTTTCCCAAGGCCAGGGGACTGGCTAGCTTCCTGGACCTCAAGGATGCCTATTTTCATGTTCTGATCAGGCCTTCTCACCAAAAGTACCTCAGGTCTGAACTGCCCTCAGGCCACTACCAGTTCAGGGCAATGCCCTTCGGCTCACCTCTGCGCCAAGGGTATTCACAAAATGTCTCGCTAGTAGTGGCTCACTTAAGAAGGCAAGGTTGCTGTTTTCCTCACCTGGACCACTGGCTCATTGTGGGTCAGTCTCCAGGTCAGGTGAAATCCCACTTGCAAGTCACCCAGCAGCTTCCTCACTTCCTGGGATTCCTGCTAAACTTCACAAAGTCAGTTCTGGAACCAGTTCAGGTCCTAACTTTCATAGGCGCAGAATTGAACACAAGGTTAGCCAGGCTTTCTTCCCTCGAAAGGGTGGACAGACTCATCGCCTGGCATCCTCCTTACTCCTGCGGGTCTCTCGACCAGCAAGGCATTTTCTGCAACTCCTCGGCACATGGCTGCTTCCACAGCTGTCGTGCAGGGAACAAGATTCCAGATGAGGGACATTCAGTTCCATTTGAGGCCTATTGGTCTCAAAGGAAGGACCCCTTACCAAGTTGGTCCCAGTTACTCAAACTCTGATCCTAGCCTCCACTGGTGGCAGGTCCAGAGCAATTTAAGACAGGGGTTCCCTTCATTCCCATTTCTCACTCCCTCACCCTCACCACGGATGCCTCCCTGTTAGGGTGGGGGCTCACCTGGGCGACCTTGCCACTCAGGGGTATGGTCTCCTCAGGAGTCTCTGCTCCACATCAATCTTTTGGAACTCAGAGCTGTCTTTTTAGCTCTTTGGTGTTTTCAGATTCTGTCCAGAACAGAGTGGTTCAAGTCAGACAGACAATACCACCACAATGTGGTACATCAACAAAGGGCACTGGTCTTCAGCCTTGTGCACGAAGCAATGAAGTTGTGGTCTCTGGCTTACTCCTGAACACCTCCCTGATAGCGGTTCATCTCCCAGGAAGGACAATGTCCTGGCGGACGCCTCAGCAGAATTTCTCAGGGCCATCACTTAATGGGCTCTGAATCCACAAGTGCTGGGGTCTGTCTTTGCCAGATGGGCACTCCTCAGATAGATCTTTTCACAGCCCCAGACAACCACCAACTTCCTCTTTTCTGTTGCAGGCCTCCAGTTCTGGGCTCAGTCCCTCTGGACGCTTTTCTGTTGGACTGGAAAGGGAAGTTCCTCATGCCTTTCCCTTTCCTCTCCTTTTCAGGGTACTAGTAAAATCAGATCTCAACCTTGCAGAGTGATTCTGATTGCTCCCAGATTGGGCCAGACAGCCCTGGTACCCTCTGCTCCTGTCCTTGGCAGTCCACCTGCCCTGAGCCTGCCCAGAGTCCACGACTTACTGGCCTGTGCACAGGGGAGTGTGGTATCCGGACCTCAAATCCCTCCACCTCAAGGCTTGGCTCTTGAGGAGCTAGAATTTGCTGACTTACACCTTTCTCAAGGTGTCATGGATATTTTAAAGGCTTCAAGGAAGCCTTCCACTAGGGCCACTTATAATTCTAAGTGGAAGAGGTTTTCCATCTGGTGCTCTGAGAGGCAGATTATCCCAGAATCTGCTGATCTTCCCATTCTACTGGACTATTTGGTCCATCTGAATTCCCTAGGCCTTAGACCAGCTACCCTGAAGGTTCATCTGGCAGCTGTCTCTGCTTTTGTGTCAGCAGGGAAGCCTGCCTCCTGCTCTTCTCACCCGTGTTCTCCAAGTTTTTAAAGGGTTACTTCATACTAACCTCCTTTTCGGGAACCAGTCTCGCCTGGGACCTGAATATTTGCATTGCCAGTTAATGCAAACCCTTTGAGCCTCTGTCTTCTGCAGAGCTCAAGTATTTAACTTGAAAACCGTTTTCCTAGTAGCTATCACCTCTGCCAGACGATAAGTGAGCTACAGGCCCTGTCAGTGGAAGAAGATTTTATCTCTTTCCACAGAGATAAGGTAGTCCTTAGGACTAATAGAAAGTTTTTGCCTAAGGTGGTTTCTGATTTCCACCTGAATCAATCTATCTCTCTCCCAGTATTTTCACTGAGCATTCTTCCTCAGGTGAGAGGAGACTGCACAGCTTGGATGTCAAAGAGCCTTAAGCTACTATTTAGAGCGCACCAGAGGTCATAGGTTGAATCCTCCAACTCTTTCTTACCTATGGCGAGGTTGGCAAAGGAAACCTGCCACTAAGAGAGAACAATTGCAAGGTGGATTGTTTCTTGTATCCAATTCTGTTATCAGAAACTGGGTAGAGTACCCCTCAGGATTGAGGGCCCACTCCACCAGGGTACAGCTGCGCTCTAGCGGCTGCTAGAGACATCCCATTCTGGAGATTTGTCAAGCTGCTACCTGGAAGACAGTTCACACCTTTACTAAGCATTATTCCTGGATGTCCAGTCCAGGAGAGATGCTCAGTTTGGCACAGCTGTGCTTCAGAGCTATTTCCTAAGTAGGTTCTGACCTCCTCCATGGAGGTACTGCTGTGTATCTGTTATTGTTATAATATAGCAAGACTTCATGGTGTTTGAAGAAAAATTACTCACCTTAGTAATTGCTTTTCTTCTCATGGAGTCTTGCTATATTATAACCACCCTCCTCCTGCCCCTCTCAGAACTTCTACTTGGGTAGGGGTGGCGATTGGTGCAAGCACTGTGTCATGCCATTGTGGTTTTTCCTTACCTCTTTTCCTTTGGGTTAGGGATCTCAGATTGTTTCATTTAGGTTATTTATATTGCCCCTTCCTGGACTTGAGTCTTTGGGGAAGGGGGGTTCATATGTGCTTGTCAAGGTAGAAACGAACCATAATACCATCAATTTTTGTTATTATGGCTCTGAGTGTTTCTTTGTTCTTTATATTGTTGTTATACTACTAGTAGGTAGCCATGGGCTAGTGTAGTTTTCCACACAGACTTTCCGTCTTTGATGTTAGCTTTCAGAAGATCTGACAGTTTCATTTGAAACTGCCAGATAGAGTTTTTGGGCACAGCGCCTCAGCTGTAGAACTCCAGATCTTCTGGAGTTAACTCCTTCCTCTCCGGGGCAGTTCAGCTGCAGTGGCTGACTGCTATTGTTATAATATAGCAAGACTCCATGAGAAGAAAAGCAATTACTAAGGTGAGTAATTTTTTCTTCGTGTCCTTCTATAGTACTCGCTGAGTTCACAACTGAACACTCGCCAGTCCCAGGGTCCCCTCTTTACTCTGGATCAGAGTACAATACTAGATCTTACTTCAAGAGGGCTCTTGCAGTAGGTAATTACATATAGGACTGACGCCAGCCGGCGGCAGGACCCCACGGAAAAATTTCTAGCTAGCAGTCCCTGGGGACCACCATCGCCAGGTGACCGCGCTACACGACGTCATAAAGGGCGGTCCCGACGCCCGCTCCAGTTCTTTTTCCCGCCATCAGTTTGTGCAGCGTCATGTTAAGTTCTTATCGCCAGTCCTGTTACTTGTTGTTTTTCCAATTAATTTCAGAATTTTATCTCTTTACATCAGGTGAACGCCAGTATATGTCGTCCCCTTCAAAGAATAAGTGCGACTCGTGCGGCGCCCAACTGCCTCACAAAGACGGTCACTCCCTCTGCCTCTTCTGCCTAGGCCCCGACCACGCGGTCGACAAGTGTCCGCACTGCCTCCGGTTCAACACGGCCACCCGCAGACGATGCCAGCAGTCCCTCAAAGCCCATCTCCTCAAAAAGAAGATGTCTGCGATGAAGAAAGAGCTGAGAAAACTTCGGCAGGGGTCGACCTCCCCTGAAGGGCATAAGAAGCTGGATAAGGAAAGGCACCGGGAGAAGGCCTCCTCTTCCGCGACTCCGAGCGGAGTCGCGGGCAAGGTAACATCCCCTCTGGGGGATCGCCCGACGGCAGCCTCCAAAGCTTTGGAGAAGGCGTCAGCCTGCCCGACAGGTTCAAGTTCGAGCCCGCCCGGTGTCTCCGGGCATAAGGAGACTCCAGCCCCAGTACCACCGCAGGCCCGCGCCTACTGCGTGGGCACCTCCATAGCCGGACGCCGGTTCTCCGACGCACACCGGGAGAAGGCTTCAAGATGCTCGACCTTCAGGGCGGCGCTGACAGTGTCTCTTCGGACCGACCTCTTCATTCTCGGCCCGCCTCCGATGAGGGACCCCGGCCGGACGCCGCCTCTGGCCTGCCGACCGCCCTAAGCCACACGCCGGTCTGCCCGACTGCGGCGCTCGGCCTCCGAGCCTACGACGGAACCTACTGTCTCTGTCATTCCAGGCTCTCCGCAGCCTTCGCTGCCATCAGGGGAGCCCCAGTCCCCCCTGCCCGACCTCGGGGACTTTTCCCCTCTGTCCTCGGATGAGACTTGGGACAATGGGCTACCGTCCGATCCTCTTCAAGAACCGGATCTGATGCCGGTTCCCCTGATGCTGGCTCCGACGCCGGCACCGGCTCCTCCGACGCTGGCCCTGCTGACGCTGGTTCCGACACCGGCCCCTCCGATGCTGGCGGGGGATTTTCCTCTTCCTTCGGGCCCTCCACCCCACGGGCCTATCCTGGCTGATCTGCCCGTGGAGTACCCAGCTGGGCCGTCTGCTCCGGCAGCTCCTCCAGTGCCTGGGTACCAGCCGTCATATCCGACACCGGTCTTCCCAGGTCTGCAGTATCCTGCGCCACCGTACCCAGTGCCAACTCCTTCGATGCCGCAGTACCCGACGCCACAGTACCCGACTCTGGGATACCCGCAGCCGGGTTACGGATACTTCCCCTACGGATTTCCTCCATACAACTATCCCCTCCTCCTCCTCCTCCACCGCCCCCTAGGCCACCGGTGGATCTGCAGGAGACTCTTGCTTCTTGGTGGGCTGAGGCCAGACTCAGCTTACCAAGGAAGTTGAGGCAAGTCTTCGGCGGCGTGTTGCCTGGCTCCCGTATGCCCTAGGCGGCACTCTCTCTCCTCCTCCGGATTCCCGGGTTCTTCCTCGGTCCAGAGAGGGGCAGGATCGCATTCTGGGATTCCTCCCAGGAACCTGTCCTCCCCTAGACGGGTTAGGGTTCTTACTCTGCTTCAGATTCTTCCTCCTCCTTCTCTCGGACTCTCGGATGCTTCCGAGGATGTTCCAGAAAGACGACGAGCCACGCCTCATCCAAGCCCCGCCGAGAACTCCTCCGAGTTCCTCCGAGGATCCTTCCTTCACGGAGTTGCTTAGGAAGATCCAGGAAGTCCATCAGTGGCATTCCTTAGAACCATATCCTCAGCGAGTAAAACTCGCTGAACATCTGGACTTGCCCCTTACGGCTCGTACCTTAGTGCCACCCTGGATCGAGCCTCACGCCCACCTTGTTTCCACTATTTGGAAACAACCGTCGGCTTTAGCCTCACTTCCCAGGAAGTCGAACAGGCTATACCAGGCTCCGGAGGGTGTAGACTTTTTAGACTCTCACCCCCGTGCAGACTCGGTTGTCATTAGCACCGCTCACGGCCGGTCAGCACACCCGAAGCATTTGAGCTTGTCTCCCCCAGATAAGGAATCTCGCCTTCTGGATCAGTATGGAAGGAAGATCTACGCTTCTTCCACACTGGGGATTAGGGCCCTAAACTATGTAGCACATATGGGGGATTACCAGAAGGCCATCCTTACCCAGGCGGAATCCAAGATCGACTCTTTGCCTGACTCTCAACTCAAGCAGGAGTTGGCCGACCTGGTCCGTTCTGCTCGTTCGACCAGTCATCACATTCTGAGGACGACCTACGATGCAGTGGACACAGCAGGACGGAACTCTGCATTCGCCATAAGTCTTCAGCGTCACGCATGGCTCCGTGTGTCAGGTCTGGTCCCGGAGGTGCAGTCAGCCATCCAAGAAGCACATTTCAGGGGTTCTGTGCTTTTCAGTGGGGATGTCAAGGACATCATCACTGATTTGCAGGAGAAGGGGACGGCCCTTAAATCCATTGATTCAATGCATTGTCCCCATCCCCCACAGCACTGTCCCTTTCGCAGACGCAGCCGGCCTCAAGCGAAACCTCAGGGAAGGAGGGCCACTAAACATCGGGCCCCCGCAGCTGCCAGGCCCCCGCCACCCAAAAAAGCAACGGGTGCCCCGGCTGCGGCGCTGCCTCACACCACCTGACTCCTTCCCTCTCCCACTGCCTCCGGACACCCCGGAGGAACCGGTAGGAGGGAGGTTCTTCCTCCACCTTCCTGGTTGGGAGAGGATAACTTTAGATTCATGGGTGCTTCAGAGCATAGCAGAGGGGCACTCCATAGAGAAACCTCCATGTCACCCCCCTCTGAATTCTGCTTACTCAAGGGACCATCTTCCTTTGGTCAGGGAAGAAATCTCAGCACTCCTTGTGAAACAGGCTATAGAGCCCGTCCCTCCTTACCTCTACGGGACGGGGTACTATTCCCACTTCTTCCTTGTACCAAAGAAGATGGGAGATCTCAGACCTATTCTCGATCTCAGCTCCCTGAACCTGTATGTGGAGTACAAGAGGTTCAGGATGCTCTCCTTCAATCCCTTTGCCCTGCTTCGCCGGGCCAATGGCTTTATGCACTAGATATGCAGGATGCGACTGCACATCCCCATTCACCCTTTGCACTGAAAGTACCTCAGGTTTTGCTCCAGGGGTCCACTACCAATTCCGGGTGCTCCCGTTTGGTCTTTCCTCGGCCCCCCGAGTCTTTACCAAATGCCTGGCAGTGGTAGCAGCCCACCTGCGTTCTTTGGGAGCTCAGGTTTTCCCCTACCTGGATGACTAGCTCCTGGTGGCTCCATCCAGGGAGGAACTCCTCCATTTCCTCTCCCTCACCCAGCAAGTTTTCACTGGCCTGGGTATTACCATCAACCATTCCAAGTCTCACCTGGATCCTTCACAGAGGCTCCAGTTCATCGGGGCAATTCTCGACACAACTTTGTGCAAAGTCTTTCTGCCTCCGGACAGGGGGCCTCCCTTCAGTCACAGACTTCCCCCCTATCAGTACACAGGAGGGTCCCGGCGAGGTCAGTGCTCCGTCTACTGGGGCTTATGGCGGCGGCCATCCCGACAGTTCCGCACGCACGCCTCCACATGAGAATCTCTCAGTGGACTCTTCGATCTCAGTGGGATCAATGAGTAGATGACCTAGATCATCTGGTTCTGATCTCCTCACCGATGGTAAGAGACTTGCAATGGTGGATGGTTCGAGAGAACCTCTTCTGGGGGGGTCCCCTTTTTTCATCCTTCCCCCGATCAGACTCTGACCACGGATGCTTCAGGCAAAGGTTGGGGAGCCCATCTGGGTCCTCACTGAACCCAAGGCCTTTGGTCAAAGTTGGAGATAGTTCTCCACATCAACGTGCTCGAGCTCTGAGCAGTGCTGTATGCGCTCCAGGCCCTTCACCAACACATCCTTCCCAGTCACCTAGCTGTCCAAACAGACAACATGTGCGTGGTGTGGTACATCAACACGCAGGGAGGAACTCAGTCCTACCCGCTGTGCAGGGAAGCGATGAGGGTCTGGGATTTGGCTACTCTCCACAACCTTCACCTCACGGCGATCCATGTTCCGGGAGTCGACAATGTCCTGGCAGACAGTCTAAGTCGCTTGTCGGCTCTTCCACACGAGTGGGAATTGGACGAAAAAGTTCTAAAAAGCATCTTCCAGATTTGGGGGACTCCTCAGATAGACCTGTTTGCTTCCTCCCAAAATGCAAAGCTTCCAATCTTTTGCTTGCTAGCTCCAGAGCAATGCGCTTTCTGAAGCGATGCACTATCTCTGAGCTGGAAGGACAGATTCGTCTATGCTTTTCCCCCAATTCCTCTGGTACCGCGTATGCTGCAGAAGCTTGCGTTGGAAGGAGCGAGAATGATTCTGATCGCTCCTTTCTGGCCCAGGCAAATCTGGTTCTGTGTTCTACAACAATACTCAGAGGTTCCTCCTCTTCCTCTTCCTTTTTCTCCAGGATTGCTGACCCAGGATCAGGGGACCCTGGTCCATCCGGGACTCAAGTCCCTTCAACTTCATGCATGGCTCCTGCAGACCCAGCTCAATCTCGCTTTGGCGTTCTCCCAAATTGGTCGAGATTCTGGTGGAGGCTAGAAACCTCCACTAGGTCCACCCTCGCCATGAAATGAAAGATTTTCTATCTGCTGCGCCCAGGAAGCGGAGCCCTTCTCCTGCCCCAGACCATTCTGCTTGAGTACATGTGTCATCTTTTCGACCTGGGTCTCAGTCACTCCTCTCTGAAAGTCCATATGGCGGCTATTTCAGCCTACCATGTACCTTTCACTGAGAAGGCATTTGCCCAACTGGAGGTACCCAAAACTTTCCTCAGAGGGGTCCTTCATCTCAGGCCCCCTGTCCAGACTCCAGCTCCCCCTTGGGACTTAAACTTTGTCCTTGAGAAACTTACTCTTCCTCCCTTTGAGCCTGCAGCTTCCACAGACTTGAAGTTTTTATCATGGAAGATGGTATTCTTGGAGGCCATTACTTCTGCTCGCAGAATTTCCGAGCTCCAGGCCCTGATGTGCAAAATCCCTTATCTGATTTTTCACAAAGAACGAGTTGCTCTTCGCACAAATCCTAAGTTTCTCCCAAAGGTGGTAGCGGAATCTACCTTAAAACAGTCTATTGAATTACCTGCCTTCTTCACGCAGTACTCCAATCATGGAGAATACCTGGTCCATACCATGGATGTTCACAGGATTCTGAGATACTACACCGATAGGACGAAGGATCTCAGAAAGACTGATCAGTTGTTCATCTCTTTTGCTCACAAAAGAGAAGGCAATGCTGTCTCTAAGCAATGCCTATCAAAATGGTTGGCCCATTGCATCACTTTCTGTTATGACAAGTACAACAAGACCCTACCAGGTCAAGTCAGAGGTCACTCCACTCATGGAGTAGCAGCCTCTGCGGCTTGTTTCAAGAACGCGTCTGTGGCAGACATCTGTGCTGCCGCCACTTGGACTTCCGTCCATACCTTTACTAAACATTACAGTTTGGACATTGCCTCTTGCTGTCTTGCAAGGCCTCCTTTCCTGAGACCTGCTAGATTATTTACTACTTTTTAGAGTAGTTCCTCCTCCCGGTGCCTTTCATTTGTTCCAGACTGCTTGGGATTCTGTCCTATATGTAATTACCTACTGCAAGAGCCCTCTCAAAGTAAGATAGTACAGTTACGTAAGAACTTACCGTAACAGTAGATCTTCAAGAGAGGCTCTTGCAGGTGGCATCTTCCCGCCTCCATCCCTTAGGCTTTTTAAGCTCTTTTCCATTCAGTGAATTATCCGCTTCTCTCTCGTCCGGCCTTCCGGCCTGTAGGAAAGAACTGGAAGGCGGGCATCTGGGACCGCCTCTTATACCGACGTATGGACGCCGTCACCTGACGGGAGGTCCCCGCCAAGGACTGCTAGCTAGAAATTTTTCATAGTCCCATCACGTCAAGGCCAGTCCTATATGTAATTACCTACTGCAAGAGCCTCTCTCGAAGATCTACTGTTATGGTAAGTTCTTACGTAACTGTACTTTTTCAGTCTTGTAGCTAAATATGAACCAGGAAAGATCCAGGTGTTACAATCTCTTCAGGTTAACGTTGTAACCCTGATTCTGCCTTCTCCCACAAGGTGTGCAATAACCTGGTTCAAATCCCCACAGACCATTCCATGAGACTTTGGTATTCCTCCTATCATTTACCAAGACTTTCCCTTTTCAGACCCTTGTTCAATTTGGTAGCTTATGATGGCACCCCTTAACAATAACAGTTTAGTCACAGATTATTACTGAACCTCTCACAATCGCACACACAATATAACAATCTCGCTCAGACAGGTTTCTTAAAAACAAATGTTTTTACTAAATAATTATCATACATTTACAACTAAAATCATACATTTACAACTAAAATCAATTTGGTCACAGAGTAACACAAATAAAAGTGGAAAATATACATGAAAAATGCACTATAACTGTTATCTAAAGTTTTATCTTAATGGTCGAATTGAATTGAAAGTTCAGAAGACTAAATAAAATCTGAAGAATCATTGCCTTCTCTTGCAGCCACTGGCCTTCAGTGTCTGCTGGCAGTTGGTCTTGTCTTGTCAGGAAAGTGTCCAGAATGAAATGCTTTAGGAGAATGAGGGCATTTGCTCTGTGTCAGAGCTTCTTAAATAGTTTGGATGCAGCCTGAAAAAAAACTGTGTGATCCCAAGGGTGGCCTTCTCTTTTAGGCCAGTAGGGGTCACTCTTGTGCTTTCCCCACAACCCAACTTTCTGGCTGCCTTTGATGTCCTACTGCCTTACTGGTAAGATAATTTACACCAGCTTATCAAGAAAGGCTATTTCCCAAAATCTGGTTTCCCAAGCATCCTGCCTTTCAAGTGCAAAGGTTTATGACAGGTGATGGTTTTCTGGCACATCTTTGTTGAGCAGCCCTTGAGTAAGTTTATTACAGGCAAATGGATGTTGGCATATTCTTATTGAGCAGCTGTTGGAGTAATTTGGCTTCCTGCTCAGCAAGCTTCCCTCGCAGGGTAGAGGAAGGTCAAACATTTAAAAAATCCAGTCTCTCCCTCTATGTGACCTTTTCATCCATGTTCCTTGTGGCAGTTTAAACATACACAAAGTGTAACAGAATATAACACCATATATCTGCACATCTGACTGGCAGTGGCATAGCTCACAGCAGGGGGTAGTGTGATCCACTGCTTGGCTGTCACCTGGAGGTGTCCAGGTGGTAGCGCAGTTTGGGCATACTCAACAAAGCCAAACATACAGTAATTGTTAGAGGATGTCTTCACAGAGGTGGAGCTCATCTGTCACGCCACTGCACGCTGGGTGGCAGCAGGTGCAGCAAAAAAAAAAACATGGAGGAAAATTCCCTCCAGCCACAGGATGACATTTGGGCCTTCGGAGGCCCCACTCTGGCAACCTGGCATAATTCCCGGTGGGTTGGTAGTGCGGCAGAAAGAGGTCTGGACCAAAATGGGTGGTCTGGAGGCATTGGTTGATAAAGTACGGATGGGAAAAAAAGTGAAATTGGTCGGTATGATGCTACTAATTCTGGATTTTTGTTTTTATAGGGAAAACTGCAATTTTTGCTAAGTAACAGGATGCAGGCAAAAAAGTCAGATCTAAAAGTATGATTGTATAATTCTAATAGAGGGTTTACTAATAAATTAGCAAATTGTAAAAGTCAGCAGGAAGGCCATGCATACCTGGGGCCTTTCCCAAGGACACAGATTTAATGGTATGTAGGATGAAGGGGCATCTAATATTTCCATTTCCTCATAGGAAAGCATTGGTAGATTAATCTGTGAACATTTTTTTCAATAGCGTGAGGAAATTTTGTCCTATCAGATGTGTACAGATTTTTATAAAAATTTTGCAAAAACAATATTTATTTTCTCCAGATCTGCAACTAAGTAATTATTTTCCTCTTTAAAGGCAAAGATTGTGCAGGTTTGTTTTTCCTTCTGTAATTGTAGTGCCATAACCTTGTCTGGTTTGTCTTCTAGGGCGTGGTATTTTGCCCTTGTTTGTAAAATGGTTTTCTCTGCTTCCGGAGAGGAAAGTCTATTAAACGAGTCTTTAGCTGCGAGTGAGGTGTGGTATTCTGAGTTTGATATATTCCTGGAAAAATGTGTAACCTTGAGGCAGGTTGGGGCACACTGGTAATGTGGGGCCATCTAAATTTAGAAATCCATGCCTGTTAAGCTGAGGCTTTCAAATTGACTAACCTGCTTGCTAACTACCAATGTAAATGCCTACAGTGCCTAAACTGGTGACCACATGCCACAGTATGGTGTCTTTTGTCATGGGTCTGCTTTCCCATCCACCCTGGTGCCTCAGGTGAGTGAGGCACCAGGGTGGGGTCCACCTGGAGGGATACAGGCCTATACTGGCGTGATGGTCTGCATCTGTCCAGGAGGGGAACCAGGATCCTAGGTGATAGGTTTAAATGCTTCACTGGCAAGCATTTAAACTAGCCAAGAGGGGGAGGCACTGAAAAGGAGCAGGGAAATCCTAGCCCCCCAAAATAAATCAGGGTAGTTTGTGAGGTAAACACCAAGATAGAGAGTTACTAGGGAGAAGGGCAGGGGTAAATGGAGAAAAAGGCAAAGGCAATAAGGACAGCTATGGGGCAAAATGGGGTAAGGTCATCAAAAAATAGAGGGTAATGAGTACCAATGCCCGTTGTCTAGGTAAAAATCTCCCTGAACTGGTGGCCTTGATGGAAGAGGGATGCCTAGATATTGTGGCAGTCACAGAAACATGGTGCACAGAGAACAAAGACTGGGATGTCAACATACCAGGGTACACAATCTACAGGAGGGACAGGGAGGGTAGAAGGGGTGGAGGAGGAATAGCTCTCTACATAAGGGAAGGGATCAAAGCAACAGAACTAAAGGATAAACAGGGAGGAGAGGAGACACTGTGGGTCACCCTGGAGACTGAAAATTGCACCACAATCCGCACGGGGGTTGTATACAGACCCCCGTCTCGGGGAGGAAATGGACAAGGAAATAATGGAAAGCATCCTTAGGATGGCAGAGAAGAAAAAAATTACCACAGTAATCTTGTTTCTTCAAAGGGATCACTCATTATGATTAAACTGAGGCAGTCAGCCTCCTGTGTTGGACTGCCCGGAGAGATGGAATTATATGCAAATGATGGAACTCTCATTTGGCTCATGCCAATTTCAAACTGCTGCACTCTGAGTGCTTCAGAATCTTATGTAATCTAAACTGGGTGCAAGACCCACTAGCTAGAATAATATTTCTATAAAATATTTTTTTATCCTCTCAGGTCAAAAAAAATCCCAAGAAGTAAACCTAAACATCTTGAGACCACAAGGGAACCAACTGGTTAACAAAAGGTGAGTCTCTAACCTGACCTATATGGAAAAAAACATCCTAAAATAGGGATACAGAACAACTTTCATAGGTTTTTGTAGTAGGGGAGGCAGGGTGGGTGCTTTAATCATAATGAGTGATCCCTTTGAAGAAACAAGATTGCTATGGAGAGTAATTTTTTCTTCTAACCCCAGGAATCACTCATTATGATTAAACTGATGCAGTCTACCAAGCAGTACCTTTGGAGGTTGGGCAGAAAACCTATTTAGGAAACAGGTTCTGCAGCACTGCTGTACCAAACTTGGCATAACTTCTGGATTGTAGAACCAGGCTATAATGTTTTGTGAAGGTGTGTACTGTTTTCCATGTTGCTGCTTTGCAGATTTCCAGTAGTGGAATCTCCCTTGAAGCTGCCACTGAAGCAGCTGTGCCCCTGGTGGAATGCGCTCTCAGGCCCAGGAGAGCCTGTTTACCCACTTTACTATAACAAAACTGTATACATGCCACTATCCAGAGAGCAATTGTACATTTTGTGGCAGGTCTGCCCATAACTACTTCTCTATAGGTAAGAAAGAGATGTGTCTGACCTGGTCTGTAAGATTTAGTTCTGTCAATACAGTGGCTAAGTGCCCTTTTGACATCAAGGGAGTGAAACCTCCTTTCTGAAGGACTGGAGTTCTCTGTAAAAAAGACAGGTAAAGTGATGGACTGATTTAAATGGAAATCAGACACCACTTTGGGAAGGAATTTATTATTGGTCCTGAGGACCACTTTATCCCTGTGGAATGAAATGTAGTCTACATCTGTGCACAGAGCCTGTAACTCATTGATTCTTCTGGCTGAAGTAATAGAAACATAGACTTTGACGACAGATAAGGACCGCTTGGCCCATCTAGTCTGCCCATTTCCCTACCTACAGGATAGGCCGCAGATCCTAGTTAACCAACAGCCTATTTCTTCCTTCCCCCCACAACAATTGCCTTATGTCTGTCCCATGCATTCTTGAATTCTCCCACAGTTTTAGACCCCACAACCTCCTCAGGAAGGCTGTTCCATGCATCCACTACCCTCTCTGTGAAATAATACTTCCTCACATTGCCCCTGAACCGCCTCCCCTCTATTTTTAAATTATGTCCCTTTGTTCTCATACGTCTCTTTTTCTGAAAGATGCTACCCTCTTGGACTTTGTTGATTCCACTGAGGTACTTAAAAGTTTCTATCATGTCCCCCTTCTCCCTTCTTTCCTCAAGGGTAGACATATTAAGCTCCTTTAGTCTCTCCTCATATGTCTTCTTGCAGACCCTGCATCATTTTAGTTGCCCCTCCTCTGACTGCCTCTATCCTATGTCCTTGTGGAGATGGGGTCTCCAGAACTGGATGCAGTATTCCAGATGGGTCTCACCAACTGTCTGTACAGAGGATAACAACTTCCTGTTTCTGCTGCTGATGCCTCTCCTATGCATCCCAGTGTACCCCAGCCCTCCCTACTGCCTTTCTCACATTGCTTGCTAACCTTAAGGTCATCTGATATGATTACCCCAAGGTCCCTTTCCTTTTCGTTGTTGTTACTACCTCCCCCACATTGTGTATGCTTCCTGGGTTCTTGTTTCCCAGGTACATTATTTGCACTTTTGCATTGAATCTTGCTGCCATACTTCTGACCATTCCTCCAACCTTGCCAAGTCCCTTCTCATCCTTTCCACGCCTCCTTGTGTATCAACCCTGTTGCAGATCTTTGTGTCATCTGCAAAGAGGCATACTTTTCCTTCCAGTCCCTCTGCAATGTCACTTATGAAGACATTAAAAAGGACTGAACCCAGTACTGAACCCTGCGGTACCCCACTAGTAACCCCTCTTTCTTCAGAGTGGACTCCATTTACAATTACCTTCTGTGTCCTGTTGTCCAGCCAATGTTTTATCCAGGCTACCACCCTTGGACCAACTCCCAGGCTGGTTAATTTGACTATTAATCTTTTGTATGGGACTGTGTCAAATGCCTTGCTAAAGTCTAGGTAGGCCACGTCCACAGCCCCTCCCTGGTCTACTACTTTGGTCACCCACTCAAAGAAATCTATTAGATTCGTCTGATGTGACCTTCCTGCTGTGAACCCATGCTGCCTTGGGTCCTGTGCCCCACTGGCCTCTAGGTACTCAACAATTCTTTCCTTCAGAAGTGACTCCATCACTTTCCCTACCACAGAGGTCAAACTGACAGTCTATAGTTTCCAGCCTCTGTCTTGGTCCCACTTTTGTGAAGGAGAATCACATCCGCCTTCCTCCAGTCCTCAGGTACCACACCATCCTCCCATGATTTATTAAAAAGAGTAGCCAGTGGTTTCACTAGTTCCCCCCTTAATTCTTTTAGAATTCTGGGGTGAATTCCAGGCCCCATTGCTTTGTCCACCTTCAGTTTTAGGAGTTCTTGCAGAACCCTTTCTTCTGTGAAAGGACTGGGGTCGACCCCCCATCAAGAATGCTTCTGTTAATTTGATTAGGCACTTCACCCTCCTCTTTTGTGACTACTGAGCAGAAATATTCGTTCAGTATCCCTGCTTTTTCACTGTCCCCCTCTGCCCACCCACCGTTCATTCTATTCAGCCTCACTATCCCTTCCTTTGTCTTCCTACACTCGCTGATGTACCTATAAAAGGTTTTATCCCCCTTCTTAACCGAGTTGGCTATCTTTTCCTCAGTTTGGGCTTTTGCTATTCTGACTTCCCTCCCTGCTTCCTTCTGCCTTAACTGGTACAGCTCTCTGTCCTGCTCCTTCTGTGTTTCCTTATACTTCTGGAATGCTATCTTTTTCTTCCTGACTTTCACAGCCACTTCTTTTGAGAACCATAGTGGCTTTTTCTTTCATTTTGATTTGTTTATTTGCTTCACACAAAGGCTTGTCACCTCTGTGATGGCAGTTTTGATGATTCCCCATTGTTGCTCCACACCTCCTTCTAGCCTATTTGCTCATGCTTTTCTGAGGCACTCTCCCATCTTGCCAAAGTCAGCCCTCCTGAAGTCCAGTACCCTCACTTTTGTATGGCTTGACTCTGTAGCTGAGTTTAATGTGAACCACACTGTTTGATGGTCACTTGTTCCCAGATGGCAACCCACTTCTAGATCTGAGATCCTCTCACTGCCCCCGTTTGAGAGTATGAGGTCTAAAATTGCTCCCTCATGAGTGGGTTCTGAAACTCAGCTGTCTGAGGCTGCCACCTGTAGGGCATCAAGAATGGCCCTGCTCTTGGATGTGGCTGCAGCAATGTGTTCCAGTTAACATCTGGCATATTCAGATCTCCCATCAACAGTATCTCCCCTTTCTCTGCCATCCTAAGAATGCCTTCTGTCATATCCTTGTCTATTCCTTCCCCCTGACATGGGGTTCTGTACACAACCCCTGTGCAGATTGTTGTGCCCTTTCCAGTCTCCAAGGTGACCCACAGTGCCTCCTCTCCTCCCTGTTTACTCTTTTGTTCAGTTGCTTTTATCCCTTCCTTTACATAGACAGCTACTCCTCCCCCTCTTCTCCCCTGCCTGTCTCTCCTGTAGGTTATGTACACTGGTATGTCAACATCCCAGTCATGGTTCTCTGTGTGCCATGTATCTGTGACTGCTACGATGTCCAGGCATCCCTCTTCCATCAAGGCCACCAGCTCAGGGAGCTTGTTGCCCAGACTACGGGCATTGGTACTCATTACCCTCCATTTTCTGATGGCCTTACTCCTTTTTGCCCCATCCCTGTCCTTCTTGCCTTTGTCATTTTCTCCATTTACCCCTGCCCTTCTCCCTATCGACACCTCTTTGTTGGTGTTTACCGCACTTACTACTGTGATTTTTTGGGGGGGCTAGATTTCCTGCTCCTTTCCAGTGCTCCCCCTTGGCTAGTTTAAATGCTTGCCAATGAAGCATTTAAACCTATCACCTAGGATTCTGGTTCCCCTCCTGGACAGATGCAGCCCATCATGCCAGTATAGGCTTGCATCACTCCAGGTGGACCCCCAGTCCCCAATGAAGCCAAATCCCTGAGCTCCACACCAGTTTTTCAACCACTGATTGAATCCCATGGTGTGGAACACCCTAGCCTCTCCTACTCCATAGATGGGCAGCACCTTTGAGAAGGTTACCGTGCATGCTACTTGTCTAAGGCCCTTCCCCAATTCCACAAACTCTTCCTGCACATCACTAATCCCTTTCTTAGCCAGGTAATTTGTCACTAGGTGGACAATGACATACAGCTCCCTCCCCTGTGCAGCCACCCTGGCAATCCTGAGGATTCGCTCCCTGTCCCTCCAAGCCATGGCGCCAGGCAGGCACCTTACCTCCCTCTCCCCTTCCTCCCCCAGTTCTACCTTCCTAACAATGTAGTCCCCCACAGGAGTTGTTTCCTTCCCCTGTGGGGTCGCCTGCCACCCTCCTGTGGGTCACCTTTGTGGAGGTTCCCAGCATCCTCCTTGGTCTCCACTGCATGTGCCTCCATAGAGGAACCACACTTTGCCAGAATGGCATAGGAATTGTGGAGAGGTACAACTGGAGAGATGCGCTCTGTTCCACCACCTCACCCTCCCTGAGCCCACTGTGGTCCAACCGCCTTCTTTCTTGGCAACCTCTGAGGCAATGGCAGTGGCACTGGTGGTCCCTGGATGGAAGAGAAGGTCCCACAAATCCTGGCCAACTCAGTCTGGAGATGAGCAACCTCCTCCCTCAACCCAGAGAGATGCCTGCAGATGGGACAACACTGCATCCTCCAGAATGTCTCCCGGAAGACTGCTGCTCCACAGCCACTGCACTGCATCACTCCCATCATGTCTTATTTCTGGCCCCTTAACTGTTTGTAATCCTTAATCTTTCCTCTGTTTTTTTTCTTCTCTCCTTACTTTCTGCCTGTATGCCCTTTAAGCTCTTGATTGTCCTGTTCTGAGACAAGAATATCCTTTATTTCTCAGTAGACCCCTTACTTGCTCAGAGGCAGTCCTCCAGCAGCTAGAGGAGGCCGGAAAGCTACTCTTGCCCTTCTAGGATGGTGGGTCTTTGGTGGCTCAGTGATCACTCACTTCCTGCTCCCAAACAGGAAGTTCCTGTTGTCAGTCAAATCCTGTGCCTATAAAAGTAGAACTAGCTTTGGGTGGGGGGGGTGGAGGGGAGGGAAAGAGGGCAATATAGTCCCAGTAGAGAAGTCCAGTCACACAGCAACCAGAAACACAGTTTTCCAAGTGATATACTTCAAATCTGCCGTTGCCACCAGTTCGAATGGGTCATCCATGAGCTTGGCAATGCAGATATTCAGATTCCAGGCCGAAATTGGTTCCCTCAAAGGAGGGTACAAGAGGTTAAGGTCTTTAAAATATTTCCTGAAGACTGGATGAGAGGCCATGGATCTCTCTTTGCCAGCTGACAAATAAGCTGAAACTGAAGCCAGATGGACGTTGAGTGTCGAAGGTTTCAGACCTAAAGAATCAAATGTGTTAGGTAGTCCAGAATAATGGCTAGGTCAGCCCTGGATGGGTCAACACCCTTACCTGTACACCATATGGAAAACCTCTTCCACTTAGTAGAGTATGTATTTTTAGAGGAAGGTTTCCTGGAACCCCTAAGTACTGCCAGAACCTGTTCTAACAATTTAAGATTAGCATACTCTAAGTCCTCAAGAGCCAGGCCTTGAACCTTAGTGATCTGAGGTTGGGGTACAGTATTCTACCCTAAGAGGATGTCAGCAGGTTGTGCCTCCTGGGCAGATGAATTGGAGGTACTACTGGTAGAGCCAACAGAAGTGAATACCAGTGTTGCCTCACCCAATCTGGTGCCACCAGTATCATTGTTGCTGATTGGTGCCTCAATTTCAACAGGGTCCTGAATATCAGTGA
Organism: Neoceratodus forsteri; assembly: GCA_016271365.2. NCBI lineage: Eukaryota > Metazoa > Chordata > Ceratodontiformes > Ceratodontidae > Neoceratodus > Neoceratodus forsteri. The sequence goes on along the minus strand of CM057458.1, from coordinate 579,298,138 downwards.
AAAGGAGGGAAGACATACAGGAACTTCCCCGTCCAATCCAGTGCCAATGCATCCAGGGATAGTGTGCCCCTGAGAGGAGGCCTGCAACAATATACTGGTAACTGGTGATTTTCTACAGAGGCGAAGAGATCTATCTCTGGAGTGCCCCATCATCTGAAAATTGAGCTGAGTATTTGAGGATTCAGGCACCACTCATGGTGGTCCTGACTTATCCTGCTGAGGGAGTCTGCCAACACATTGTCCTTTCTTGGAAGATGTATGGCTGATAGGGATACCTTCATGGAGTAAGCCAGGGGCCACAGCCTCATTGCTTCTATGCACCGTGGGGCTGACCTGGTTCCTCCCTCTTTATTGATGTAATACATAGTAGTGGTGTTGTCTGTTCTGACCTGCACCACTTTGTTTTGAAGCTGTGGAACAAATGTCTACAGGGCTAGGTACACTGCTCTGAGCTCCAGCAGATTTATGTGCAACAGGGATTCTTGAGGAGACCATGTGCCACTTGCTGTATAATCCAACATGTGTGCTCCCCATCCCAGAAGGGATGCATCTGTTGTAAGAACTAAGGAAGCTTGTTCCTTTGTGAAAGGCACACCTACCCAAAGGTTGTGCTCATCCAGCCACCACTGCAGTGCCTGAAGCAGGCTGTGGGTGACTGGGACCAGTTTGGACAGGGGATCTGTCCTCTGCAACCAATATTGTCTCAGGTGGAACTAGATGTCTCTCATTTGGAATCTGGAACCTAGTACCACTGTCGTGGCAGCTACCACGTGGCCCAGGAGCCTGAGGAGCTCTTTGGCTGGTCTGGGTTTTCCTGGCACAAATGAGCTTGCTCCTGTGGCAGAAAAGCTCTGCCCAGACTGGTGTTTAGTTCTGTACCAATAAATTTGAGTACCTGAACTGGTGTTTGCTGAGACTTCTGTTCATTTATGAGGAAACCCAGGGATTCCAGAGTAGGCTCTTTTAGTGCTAAGGCCTGCTCTGCAGGTTGTAGAGATGGACCCACTACTAAGCAGTCATCCAGGTAGGGAAAGACTGACACCCCTTGTTTTCTCAGAAACTCCACTACCATGGCCAAACACTTTGTGAAAGCCCTTGGGGCAGAATTCAGACCAAAAGGAAGGGCTGTAAACTGATAATGGCCTGAGGCCAATCTGAAATCTCAGGTACTTTCAGTGAGAAGGTCTAATAGGGATGTGAAAATAAGCATCCTTTAAATCTAGGCAAGCTAGCCAGTCTCCCTTTTGTAAAGTGGGAATGATTAGTGCAAGAGTGACCATTTTGAATTTTGGTTTCAGAATGTGTCTGTTTAGAAGTCTTAAATCCAGGATAGGTTGCCAATCCCCATTTTTCTTTCTTGGAAGGAAGTATCTGGAGTAGCAGCATTTGCCCCGCTGGTTTAGGGGCACCGGCTCCACTGCCTTGATTGATAGCAGATGTTTTACTTCTGCTTCCAGTAAGATTCTGTCTGCAGATGTAACTGGTGCAAACGTTCTTGCTCTCAGCTTGGGGAGAGATTTGAAGCTGAGTGTCAGACCCTGGCTCACCACCTCCAGGATCCACTTGTCTGTGGTGATTGTATACCACTCCTAGAGGTAATGAGCCAGTCTGCCACCCACTGGTGGATTTATGACAGGGGATGCGACCTGTAGTAGCCCATCAGAGGTTCTGAGTGGGCTGTGCTTGAATCACAGGAGAGGGAGAAGCTCTCCCCATGGCTCTCCTGCCCCTTCCTCGAAAATATCCTCTAGGCTGTTATTGCAGCTGAGAGGCCTGAGTCTGGAAAAATGGTCTGGGATAGGATCCCCTACCCCTGCCTCCCCTAGTTTGGACCCTACTGGATGTGGAAGGCCTATCCTTAGAATTATTTCTATAGGTGGCCTTGTATTCTTCTACCTTCTTCATATAGGCCTCTGTTTTGTCACAAAGCAGCGATTTTTTCTCAAATGAAAAGTCCATCGATTTGGCCTTGGTGTCCAAGGTCAGGTTTGTGGCCCTGAGGCAGGCAGATCTCTTAAGGGAGACAGATAGTGCCATCAACCTGGCTGCAGAATCATTAGTGTCCACAGCCATGTGGAACTGGTATTTTGTGGCATCTAAAGCAGCTCTTGCTCTATCCTACAGGTCCACTGCCACATCACCTGGCACTCTTGTCAGCCAGGGCTAACACTGCATTCCAGAGTGCCTTCTGGTATTGCACTGCATAAGCCATATAATTGGCCTGTCTAAGTATGAGCGAGGCAGCCATATACCCTTTTTTTCCCCATTGCATCCATCTTCCGAGAATCCTTGTCTGGAGGATGGGTAGCCAAGGGAATTCTAGCTTTGTCTCAGGCAACAGCTGCACAACTCCTTCATGGTCAGGGTGGCTGAATAGAAAATTAGCTGTTGTCCTATCAAGCTGATATTTCTTATCAGCTTTTTTGTTAACTCCTGGAATAGAATTAGGAGTTTGGAATATTTGTAATATTGCCGTCTTCAAGGACTTATGCATAGGCAGTAATCAACGTTTTGTGGGGGTTAGCCCCATCATATCCAAAAATTCTGCTTCCTCCACATCCTCCTGTGTCTCCTGCAGAGGGAGGTTGAGTGTTTCCACCATGCTTCTAACAAAAGCATAATGTGAGGTATAATCCTCGGGCTCCTTGGGGGGAACCGAACAACTGTTCTGGAGAAACCTCTGGATCTATCAGTTCCTCGTCAAAATCATTATCATCCTCCTCAGGAAAGGAGGCCTGTCATTCCTGAGAAGGTGGAACCAGCACAGGAACCGGGGCAGTCAGTATTGGAACTGGTACTTCTGCTTGCAAGACCTGTAAGGCCTTGGCAATGTCCTCAGCCGAGAGCATACCAGTGTTGTCAGCTGAGAGCTTCTTAGCCTTCTCGGCTGGAGGCACAGCGACATGCTTTTCCTTACATTTTTTTCTTAAGTGGAACAGGTTCAGTACCTGAGTCTACTGTCCTTTTTGACTTACCCTGCTCAACTTATCTGATCCTTTATCAGGATCCTTAGCTTTACCTCCATCCTTTCTTGTGCCAGAGGTGGAGGGGCCACTTTCATCAGTATTAGTAGAAGCAGAGGCCATTTCTTCCAAAATTTTGGACCTTTTCTTGAGAGTTTTAGGACAAAATGTTTTACAAATTTCACAATTTGCAAAAATATGGCTAGTGCCTAGACAAAAGACACACAACAAATGTCTGTCTACTTTAGCTATGATCTGACCACAAGACTCACACAATTTGAAACCAGTGGGTCCTTTGCATTTCTTAGGCTTAACAACAGGAGCCTCTGACATTGAGCAGGAATCACTAAAGAAAATATATCAAATTGTCGGTTCCTTAGAACTGAATATTTGAAATATAAATGACCGATAACGGTTCTGGAAACCGGGCCCTACTCGGTTCCTGACAAAAAAGAGAACCGAGAAACCAACAAATTTAAATAAAATTTAAACAAGTATATGCGGCTAAGGAACCTACTGCAAGAACTAACAAATATAGCAAAATTGAGGTAAAAACCTCACTAGAAATAGCGGAACCCTCAGTTCCAATAAACAGATTTTGAAGAGGCTGAAGGAGAGCTCTTCGGGACGTCTTCACTAGGCAGGCAGAGTAAAGAATCTGAAGCACTCAGAGTGCAGCAGTTGCTAGGGCAGCAGTTTGAAATTGGCATGTGCCAATTGAGAGTTCCATCATTTGCATACAACTCCATCTCTCTGGCAGTCCAGCACAGGAGGCTGACTGCCTGTTTAATCATTAATCATCATGAGTGATTCCTGGGGTTAGAAATGGGGAGAAATTGTTGATGAGGGACCTGAATATGCCAGATGTTAACTGGAGCACCTTTGCTGCAGCCACATCCAAGAGCAGGGTCATTCTCGATGCCCTACAGGAGGCATGCCTCAGACAGCTAGTGTTGTAACCCACTCGGGAGGGAGCAATCTTAGACCTGGTACTCTCAAACGGGGATGGAGAGAGGATCTGAGATCTAGAAGTGGATAGCCATCTGGGAACAAGTAACCACCAAACAGTGTGGTTCATGATAAACACAGCTGCAGAGTCAATCCATACAAAGGTGAGGGTACTGGACTTTAGGAGAGCTGACTTTGTCAAAATGGGAGAGTGTCTCAGAAAAGCACTAGCAAACAGGCAAGAAAGAGGGGTGGAGGAACAATGGGGAAATATCAAAATTGCCATCACAGAGGCAACAAGCCTTTGTGTGAAGCAAATAAACAAATCAAAATGAAAGAAAAAAATCACTATGGTTCTCAAAAGATGTGTCGGGGAAGGTTAGGGAGAAATAGATAGCATTCAGGAAGTATAAAGAAACACAGAAGGAGCAGGTAATAGTTATCCAGCACTCCCCTCAGGTAGGGTTTTCTAGCGGAAGTCCGCTCCTTTACTAACACTCACCTGGTACTAATGCTCACAAATCCATTGGCATTTCTGCATGGAGCATGCAGGTCTCTCAGTCCGCTCTCGGAAGTCTGCTCCTGGTTTGATAGCATGCAGGTTAGTGGAACAGGGAGAGACATTGCAGCAGTGTTTGTGGTGTGCGAGTATGATCTTTAACAGTCACAGGACACGGACAGATGAAATCAGGCTCATAGTGCCCATGGTGTTTTGGGAAAAAAAGTGTTTAGAGCAAGTTTTTTATTACTGGTTTAATGAGGCATTTGTTTTGAGGAGAGACTCCCTCATTTGGTGTTTTTGCCCTGATTTTCAATGGCCAAAGATGGAGAGATAGATTTCTTCTCCAGGGGACAACACTGTATTGCATACTGGCATGAAATGTAATGTTTTTTCCCTGTTTCAATTGATTGCCTAAGGTTGAGAGGCAGATTTTGGAAATCCCTCAAGGAGACAGTGCTAGATTGCCTGGGGACAGCGCTATATTGTTTGTGATCATGAAATGTTTCCCTTTACTTTTCTTGTGGCACAATGGCTTATCACAGACCAATACTGGAGAAGACTGTAAGACCTGCTGTAGGACTATGGTTTGCATGCATTCGCATCGCTGCCATGCTAGGCAGTCATCTGTCGGTGCTCTCTTAGCTCCTAGCACAGATGTTCCTTGCTTTTTCTAACTTCTGATGCTCTTTTTGGAGTGTTAAGAAAAACATTTTTTTTATAGAGAATCCTAGGTAGTTAGCTTGCCTCGTCAAAGCGTTTTGACGAAGCATGTAATTCAGCGATTTTAATTTGTTAGATAGCTAGTGAGTAAGGTAGTATTGAGATAGAGTGAAAGAGAGCAGGCAGGGCAAAAAAGTAAGATAGGTTTAGGAGTTGGTCTTTTTATTTTTAGCATGGAATTCCTTATTTCTTGTCCAGAGAACTAGTTGTGTTGCCACAACGCTGTTTTCATTTTAGCGCTGCTTCACTGATGTTGAGTGAGGAATTGGACCGGGAGCCAAGTTCTGCAACGGTGCCCAGATTTGTTGTCCGGGAAAGTTCTCTGGCTAGGAATGTTCTACAGAGAGGTTTGCTGCTGTTGGGTTGGAGAACTGAGTCGGACATCGTGTCTCAATGTGAGGTTTCCACGGACCTTTGATTTCCATCTCGGCATGGAAGAGGAATTTTGGAAGCTGGTGAAAACCGAAGAATTGAGTCAGACATCATGTGTCAGCGTGAGGTTTCCACGGACTTTTGATTTCAATCTTGGTGTGGAAGAAGAGTTTTGGAAGCCGGTGAAAACTGGTGGCCTGGTTGCAGTTTTACAGCCAGGCCTGAAGCTGGAAGTCAGTGGGCCAGTGGGCTGAAAGGTCTACAGACTGACTAGGGACCTGGTGACTGTTTTCTGAGAACCAGGCCTGGAGTTCAGTAGTTGCATGGACTGTTGCTGAATTCTGGTTGTGGACTCTGTGTGAGCCTGCTGCAGCCGACGAGATCATCTGGGCGGTTGTTGTTTCAAACTGCATTGGACGCTGATTCTCCCCCCTCCTTTTCCTCTTTGGGCCAGAACTTATCTGTTAGTATTTCTTTAGACCAAAGTGAGTGGTGGTGGAAGTACCACTCATAGAACTTTTCAGTCTTGCTGGTTCCATCATTAGACTATGGTGAGAGCACACTGTAGGTCTGAACTGAACTGTACCTTTCCTTCTGGCAGTGGTGAGTGCACTGCTAGGGTCCCTTTTTTGGTGATTCCCATTTTGGATAATTTCTTCTTGTAAACAGACTTTAAATACCTCTGGACTTGAATTAATTTAAAGGATTCTCTTTATTTAGTTTTATTGGTTTGTGGGAAGGGTGTGGTTGGAGGAGGGACTAGATAGTGTATGATTGTGTTGGTAGTGAATGTTTAGTTGGAATTGATTGTATTTATGGTATGGATGGTGACTGCATGATTAGATAGTATTATATTGTTTAATATTATTAAATATTGTTTAATATTTAGTTTCAGTCAGATTTTAGTAGAATTGTGCAGGAGTCTTGGGCCCCTCCGAATTACTTACCTGGCGGTCCTGCTGCCTGACCTCCGCTCCTTTTTTGATCTCCCTCTCCCAGTTTCAGCCGTAAGACACTGTAGGGAGGTGGGCATTAGTAGGGGGCAGGTAGGACTGCTGCTGGATGCTGTGGGCTCAATGGAGATGAGTAGAATCAGGTCAGCAATGAGCAGGAGGCACCCTAGGACAAAAAGGAGCCATGATAGAGGCCCAATGTGCTTGGTCTCTGTTCCTTGGGCTCCCTTCAGACTGCATGGGCAGGTAGCTAGAGGGCCTACAGCTTTCACTGATCCCCTTTGGGCGGTATTATGCAACGCCAGGTCAATGAAAAACAAGACTGCAATTATGTCGAACTTGATTTCTTCAGTTTACCTGGTGTACATTACAGAGACTTGGCTGTGGGACAATGCAAGTCCAATTTTGGAAGCATCGGTCCCTGCCGGGTACTCTGTGGTACACTGCCCAAAGAGGGAATGCAGGGGCGGGGAGTGTGGCCATCTGTTTTAGATCCAGCTTGAATTTCTCTGTACATCCAGTGGGTTCTATCTCATCACTTGAATGTGTGGCAGTGCGTGGGGGTCCAGGTGCGGTTTGCAGAATTCTGCTAGTTTACTGTCCTCCAGGATCGGGAGGAGAATTTCTGCAGGTTGCGAACTTTGTCGCCGACAGAGTGTTGGAGTCACCTAGATGGCTTATTCTGGGGGGACTTAAATGCCTGGCTCAATGATGAATCCCCACAATTTGGATATGACTTCCTCCAGCTGATGACATCACTGGGCTTTGCACAAGCAGTTGCCTCTGTGACCCACCGTCATGGCCACACCTTGGACTTGGTATTCTCACTGGGTCTTGAGGTCACTGACCTCAGGATTGATCAGATCGCATGGTCTGATCATTTTACAGTGGAATTCTCATTTGGGGCCCCTTCAATGGTCCCTCCCCTGTTGAGATGATCAGCTATCACCCTTTGAGGGGACTGTCCCCAGAGGGAGTACTGGTAGTAGCTGATTTTTCTGGTGTAAGTGCTGTTTGTGGGATTGGCTTGGGTGAGGTGGTGGCAGCCTATAATAGGGCTATCTCTGAGGCACTCTATGCCATTGCACAAGTCCATATATGACCCAGGTTTTCTCGCTTGAGACCCCCATGGTATGATGGGGCTCTCAAGGCGATGAAGACCATGGGTCAGAGATTGGAGCATTGCTGGCATAGGACTCGGTCAGTGGAGGATAGACTGGCTTTGAGGAATCATTGTGTTGATTATCAAAGGGCAGTTGACCATAAGAAGGTAGAGTTCCTGTATAGGGGAGATTGCCACAGGGAAGAGTAGGCCAGCTCAGCTCTTTTAGACTGTGGACAGGTTTCTTCATCCAGTCTGTCTATAGCTGAAAAGAGCTTTTTCAGTAGTACTTAGTGAAGAGTTTGCTCTGTTCTTCTCTGACAGGTTATCCTCTATTCAGGTGGGATCTCACCAGTGGGTCAGGATCAGGCCCGCAGTGTGGGGCCTGGTTGGAAAAGGGGCACTCCCACTGTCTGGGTGGAGTTTTGGCCAGTGGAGGTGGCTGAGGTTGCTGAGCTGATTTCAAAGCTGCATCCCAATTGTTGTGAACTGGACCCTGGCCCGACCCATCTCCTTGTGGGGTGTGTTGAGGCTATTGGTCCAGTGTTCACCAGGATAGTCTGGTGCTGACTTTCAGAGGGGGGTCTTCCCCGACGCCTTGAAGGAGGCATTCGTGAAGCCCCATCTGATGAAACCATCTCTCAACCCTGACGTCTTGGCGAATTATAGACCTATCTCCAATTTCCAATTCTTAGGGAAGGTTGTGGAGAAGATAGTGGCTCTGCAGCTCAAGGCACACCTGGTGACCTTTGACATCTATGAGCCATTCCAGTCTAGGTTTAAGGTGAGGCACAGCATAGAGATGGTGCTAGTTCAGGTGCAAAATGACCTCTTCAGGGTAAGAGACAGAAGGGAACGGTCAATGCTCATTCTCCTTGATCGGTCATCAGTATTTGATACTGTGGACCATATCATGCTGTTGTATCACCTTAGAAGTATTGTGGACTCACTGGAACTGTCATCAACTGGTTTGAGCCCTTTTTGTCAGGCAGGAGGCAGAGGGTGGTAATGGGGAATTTCTCCTCCTTCCCGATGTCCCTGACCTATGGAGTTCCTCAAGGTTCAATCCTGTCGCTGATGCTGTTCATGGTATACATGCTGCCCCTGGGGAGGCTCATTAGACAGTACAATCTGGGTTTTCACTGCTATGCAGATGATACTCAGCTGTATATGTCTTTTGTACCAGGAACAAATGACACCATTGAAGTGCTGAATAAATGACTTGCCGAGATCCAGGATTGGATGAACTCTAACTGGCTGAGGCTAAACCCTGACAAGATGGAGGTCCTGGTGATTGAGCCAGGATGTGGTCGTGATGAGAGTGCTTCCGGGGTGATAACAGGCTTGGTTCTGGGATTAATCTCATTGATGGAATCCCTTTAGGGTGAGTAATGTGGGCGTAGTTCTCGATGACAGGTTGACACTTGAGGCTCAGGTGTCAGCTGTCATCAAAAGTGATTTCTACCACCTGAGGAATGTCACCCGGATTAAACTCCTAATTCTGCCCAAAGACCTGCCTTCACCGGTACATGCCTTTGTGACATCCAGGCTCGACTACTGTAATCAGTTCAATAATAATTGCACACCCTTGCTCATTCTCAAACTACAAATGGGATTTTAAACAAGGGGTGCATCTGTGTATGGCATACAGCAACAAAAACAAGAAGTCAACAAGTAGAGAAGTATGGCCTTCTCATTTAACTAGCTCACCAGCAGCTACCTGCACTTTGGCTGGGCCCATACTTTAATTAAGCTAATTTTGGGCTGATGCACCCTATAAAGGTAAGCCATTTGAGGCAGTTGCAGTTTAGAGTAGGGACCCAGGTGACAGGAGGTCTACCTCAACGTTGGTAGCTGGGTGACTTCACACCAGGGCCCCAAGGTGAATACTAAGAGACCCTGACTCCTTTTGAAACCATAACAGTAAGTGCCAATATAGGCTGAAAGTGTGTGTTTGTTGTTGCATTTGGGGGGGGCAGTCAAGGTGTGCTATGACTTGTTTTTGTCGACTACTGTAATGCTGTTTACTTGAGGGTCAGTGGAGGGAACCTCCACCAGCTGCAGCTAGTACAGAATGCAGCTGCCAGGTTACTGACAGGATTGTCAAGGTCCTGTTATGTGACCTCGGTTCTGTGGGGTCTGCACTTTTTGCCAGTCAGGTGGAGGATTCTCTTAAAGGTGGTCTTGATCACCTACAAGGCCCTATACAGATCAGGCCCTGGCTACCTAGTAGAACTCCTTACTCCTGTTATTCTGGTATGCCCCCTCCGTTCCTCCACCGAGGGCCTCCTGACGGTTCTGAGGACCAGGCTGAAAACCTCAGGTGATCACTCATTCAAAGTGGCAGGCCCGGTCCTCTGAAACTCGCTGCCAAGATCTTTGAGGGAGGCCCCTTCAGTGGAGGTTTTCAAGAGGGGCCTGAAGACCCATCTTTTTAGCAAGGCTTTCCCTGCTGATGTATCTTAATCTTAATTTAAATGTTATTCTGATCTTAATCTGTTTATTTATTTATTGCTTGCCTATTTTATGTCATTCCTGTATCACTCTGTCTAATGTTTACTGTAAGGCACCTAGAGCCTCCGGGATTGGGCACCAAACAAATAGATTACTTACTTACTTCACTTACTTACAAGAACTAATATATATATATATATATATATATATAAACAAAAACTCTGTTTAATGCATCAGTTAGGGTTGTTCCACAGCACGACCAAAAGCGGAATTAAGGTTAGGGTTGAAACCCCTTTGCACCCTCCAGCCCACCCCCCAACTGAATCAGGCGCGATTGGGGTCATCTGTCTAAGTGTCACCCCATCACATGTGGAAAGAAGCTGAGGAATAGGAGAATGGGGTGACAGTTAGGACCGATGACCCCAATGCACAACCCGATTCCAGTTGGGAGGGTGGGCTGAAGGGGTGCAAAGGGGGTTTCAACCCTAACATCGAATTTCCTCACTTTTGTCACTGTGGAACAACCCTAATTGATGCATTAAACGGAGTTTTATGCCTCTAATTTCCCTTCTTTTTGAGAATGATAATGAGAAATAGTGAATGTAATGCAGCGGCGGGAGTGCAGGGGTGATGTCTTGTCGCATTGTAACATTGTGCCCGCAAACGCAAATCGAAATGCGTATGGTGACGCAAAGCGAAACAGAAAGAGGAACAGTACTGTAGATAGAAATGTTAAAAACAACAGAAATGCAACCGCAAATAAAACGCAAAGGGTAACGCACATGGTGGCGTAAACGTGAACGGTAAGTGAAACGGGTACGGAACCGCAAGCAGAAACGGTAATGGTAAGAGTAATGTAAGCGCACAGGCTGGTTTTCCTCAAAAGCTGTATAGAGAAAGACAGTGAGTAGAAAGAATGTATGCAAAATAATGACTCTCGGAACACAAAAATCAGTAGTTGTAGTAGTAAATTGCTTGTATCTCAGTAACTGCATTACATAGAAAAAAAATTTAAAAGTCATATGTATTATCACTTTCCTGGCTAGTTTTATATGTAGCCCATGGGGCTATAATTTTTACAAAAACTCCAGTATCTCGCACCGTTTTAGATACTGGGCTCTCGGCACGGCTAACGCCTGTAATGTTATCCTATGGAAAAACAGAAGTCCGGACTGCCATAACTTTGAACAGTTTAATATTTTTTCACAAAATCTTTGAAAGGCACATCGGGAACCCTGGCCGCACATTTCCTGAAGATTTCGGGCTGGTCGCGCAAACCGTGCGACCTGTAGGCGTGACCGTAGAATTCCAGAAAAAGCGTAAACGCACACGCAGATCACACTTAATAACTCCACAGCCGTGTATCTGACCAGTACAAAACTTGGCAGATCCCAAGGCATATGGGTCTTGATAGTGCATTCCAAATTTCAGGCAAATCTGTCAAATGGTTGCAAAGTTATTAAGGTGCAAAATTTTGGGTTTAACATGTAAATGGCTCCTCAACCCTAACTATGGTAGCACTACCATGCTACCATAATACATACATATATAATATATATATAGTGGCACGGTAGTACCACTATAGTTAGGGTTCAGACCTCATGTCTATGTTAAACCTAAAATTTTGCACTTTAATAACTTTGCAACCATTCAACTGATTTACATGAAATTTTGCATGCACCCTTGGGTACCATAGATCTCTGGATCTGGCAACTTTCATTCTGGTCAGATGTATGGGAGCAGAGCAATGGAATGTCAAAAAATGTGAAAATTACCACTTTTTCAGCAATTCCTTTGTCACACGGTTTCTCCGAAACAGCTTGGCAGTTTGGTCTGAAACTTTCATGGTATTTGAGGTGTGGATCGCAGATGTGCCATTTCAAGGTTTGGTGAAAAAATATTAATCCATTCAAAAGTTATTAAAATGTCAAGTTTCCCATTATTTCCTATGGGAAAAATTAGATGTCCCGTGCGAAAGTACCATTCTCTTTCACAAATGGGTTCTGTGCTTTTGAGCTTCTGCCATCTTGTTTTCAATTAGTGAATTTGAAAAAAATCAAATAACTTACAAAATTCTGCCCCATGGTAAACACCAACACTTGTGTTTACCAAATTGGGGCCCGAGGAACACAATTATGTGGTTATTTTTTTAGATGATGGCCAGAAATATGTTTATTTTCATTGGCCCATTTTTACAGCCACAAGTTGCGGCACTAATGCTGCAATTTGCAGTACTACTTTTGTGAAAGTGCCATAAATTGCGGCACTGTTGCACGCAACACTGGGGGTTTTGCCGCAAATTGTGGCACTGTTTCGTATAACAACTGGGTTGTGCCACAATTTGCGGCACTAAGAGCTGTGAGGGTCTAAAATGTTTCCTAAGTATTTCCAGGGATAACTGACCCCAGAATCCGATTCCTCAGCCCCCGATTAGGTAAACATCTTTTGGTATTTACCTAATTAAACTACTTTTTTCTTCTTTTATGGTCTCTAAGGTGAAGGGAACCAAGTTATGCTCATACCAATTTACCAATATCAGGGTGACCAATCCCTGTGTCACCAGCAGAGGCCCCCCTCTGACACTGTGGGAAACTGGGGAGCCAACTCCCAGTGTTCCTACATATGTAACCCCCCCAAGAGTACTGTGGTACACTGGGCAGCCTACACCCAGTGTCTTGATATATCTATTATCTATTTCTGTATATATTTACCTATTTCTGCCCCTGTAACCTGTCAATGCAGAAACACAGTTCTCTGACATACCAAACTGCTTCTGACATTGGGGGGCCCCAATTCCTGTGTCAGCACTACGAGACCCCACCACCACTGTGAGACACTGGGGAGCCAACTCCCAGTGTCCCTACAAATGTATCCCCCCCAACAGTCTGGGGCACTGGAGAGCCCACTCCTAGTGTCCTGAAATATGACTTTCCCACCTGTAAAAAAATAAAACAGTCCCCCAACATCTTTTTTATTGTTTTAAATCCTGAAAAAACAAAATCGATCTCTTGTTGTCTCCCCGTCCCCCTTCCCATCCTGGCCCCTCCCACTGAGCACCCACCACCCCACAGCCCCCCCTGCCCTATACTGACCACTGGAGGCCATTGGCTGTCATCTTCTGTAGACCAGGACATGTTTGCACTCTTCAAAACCGAACCGCAAACTGAAGAATCAAGGTAAGTGCCGTATAATGTATTACAATGGCATTTTGAACTTATGTTTATCTTTGTCATTTTAGGTATTTTTACACCAAATTTCCAACATGGCCTTTTTGGGACCCCACCTCATGAACACTGTCACTGTAGTTTCGTTACTTGGGCCCAGAAGGTGATTTTGCGGTCGCTGCATGAAATCACCTTTTGAGACCAGTTAACAAAAAGATAGTGCAGCATTTATGAGGTACAGTCCTGAAAAGGCCATGTTGAAAATTTGGTGAAATAATTCCTAAAAATGCCCGAGTTGCGTGCGTTTGTTGCCATTTTTCTATGCACAAGCATAGCTTTGGTAATTTTCAATATTTTGCCGCCAAATTTTCAACATAGCCATTTTTTCACACCACCTCGTGAACAGTACAACTGTCATGTTTCACATCCTGCCCAAAATGTATTTTCGCACCTGTGGCATGGAATGGTGTTTTGGCATGGATGTTAACATTTTCATCTACAGGGTTTATAAGGTGGGGTCATAAGAAGATTATGTTGAAAATATGGGGTCAAAATATGAAACCATACCAAATGTATGACCACTCGTTACAATTTCGCTACACCCGCTCGTAACTTTTGACATTTTAAATATTTTACCCCAGATTTTCAACATAGCCTTCTTATTATCCCACTTCATATATGTCACAGCTCTCATTTCTCAAATCCTGCCCAAAATGTATTTTCGCCCCTGTAGCGTGGAATGACATTACAGTTATGCAGAATAACATTTTAACATACTAACATACTATTTGCCAGCAGATTAGGCCTTATGGTCTATCAAGTCTGCTCGAACCTAGATCCTTAGTTGGGTGTGCATTTGACAATTTCTCTGTACCGGGGTACAGGAGCTGGGGTAATAAGATGGCTACGCTGATGATTTGGTCACTGTTGCTCTATACATGGAAGCCAGGCCCCGTGCTTCCCCACCTACATACATGTGCGCATCTATGGCGGGATTGCAGCGCACAGCCCAGAGGGCCCTGCGCTCCCACAGACACATAAGAAAAAATGACTCACCATAGTAATGTTGTTTCTTCTAATGGAGTCTTGCTGTTTTCTGATATAATTTTAGGAAATTTCAAGCTAAAGGAAGCTGCCATAGATGGATCACCACAGACCTCAAGTCTCTGATGATAAACTGGGATAAGGCATGGAAGCGTCACAAACTCTCCAGGTTGCCTGCAGACATTGTGTCTTATAAAAAGCTTCGGAATGAGTGCAAGCACACCTCCAAGATGGCAAAAAGAGAGTATATCAAGCGTCTCCAGCAAACTATTCTGTCCATCCCCCCGTCATTCTGGTCCAACATCAATGGCCTGCTAAAGGGCAACAAGAACCCCCCCCAGGTCCTATTGAAGTCAATGGCCTTATCTCAAATGACTGTCATGAAATTGCTGCTGCCTTCAACAGCTACTTCACCAGCCTTGATGACCACAAGCCCAGCTCTACACCTACCCCAGTGGAACCCTCCTGCTCTGAAACACCTTGCCCCACATGGCTGCTCTTTCACCTTAGATTAGTAAAGGCCAAGGAGGTACTCCCCCTCCTAAAGACCCTCAAGGACAAAGGCTCTGGAGGTCCAGATGGCATCTCCCCTAAACTACTTAAGGCGGCAGCACCTGCTATCGCTCTACCCTTCACATGGCTTATCAACCGATCCCTGCTTGAAGGTACAGTGCCCCATCCCTGGAAACAAGCCATTGTGATCCCTATCCACAAAGGAGGGCCCAGGGTATCCATTGGCAACTACAGGCCAATCTCACTGCTCTGCACCCTGGCCAAGATTCAAGAAAGACTTGTATACTGTCGACTCCATGACTACCTCAAGGCTAACCAGTTACTAGCCTCCATGCAACACGATTTTAGGCAGAACCATAGCACTGATACAGCCCTCATAACATTCTCAACTGACGTCCTAGGGGCCATGGACAAAGGACTCCCCACAGGAGCCAGTTTTGTCGACCTAACAAAAGCCTTTGACCTAGTAGACCACAAACTCCTGCTAGCCAAACTGGCCTCCTTCGGCTTGGACCAACATTCCCTTACCTGGTTCACCTGCTGCCTATCAGGTCACTCCCAGCAGGTCAGGTGGAAGTCTACGACCTCAGATCCACTCCCCCTAAGTAGGAGAGTGCCTCAGGGTTCCATCCATGGCCCCCTACTCTTCTCGCTATTCGTCAATGATCTTAAAGCACACTGTGGTGGCAGCTCGGTCATTCAATATGCAGACAATGCTGTTATCTATCGGTCCCCAAGCAACCCATCTGACCTGGGACCCCATCTCCAAGCTGACTTTACCAAGCTAGAGTCCTGCTGCTGCACCACCTGAATGGCCAGCTCATTCCTCATTCCAGAATCTCCATTGCCAACAGCCTACTCCTACCTACACTGACCTATGCTGCCCCAATTTTCCAGGGATTGGCAAAGCAAAAAATGAATAGGCTGCAAGTTCTCTACAACAAAGTCGCCCGGTTTGTGTCACAGTCCCACAAAAGGCGGCATTGCTGTGAAGCCCTTGCTGCCCTACAATGGCCCTCCCTAGAGGGTTGATCCAATAACCCCTGCTGTGCCATGCATACAAGGTCTTACACCTCAACCCCCCTGTCAGCCTAGTCAGTCTCATGGTTCCCAAGCACTTAGCACATACACTATGAACCACTGGGCGCAACCTCCTAGTTAAACCCAGGATTTGGACCACTGCCGGCAGTAAATCCTTTGCCTCTATGGCCCCTGCCCTATGGAACAAGCTACCACCCCTCCTTCAAGAAGCCCCCTCCCTTGAAAAATTCCACAAGGGCCTTCGAGCCCACCTTCTAGAAGCTAGCATCTGCTCCTGTCAATGAGGGGCCTCAACCCTAGGCCAGCCCCTCACTAGCCTAGACATGCACTGCACTGTAAAGTACTACAGTACCTCCCTCCAGATTGCTGCACTCCAACCCAAGCACATCCTGTAATAGTCATCCCTTGTAAACTACTTCTGGCTCACCATCAACTCTGTTCTATACTACAATTTACTCTCCTTGAATTGCTCTTACCTGTTTTTTTATTGTACCTATACTCCTCTGCAACTAAATGCTGTACCAATACACCTCATGAATTGCTCTGAACCTGTTTCCTTGCTGAACCTCTACTACTCTGTAACTAAAAGCTGTACCAATATTTCTCTGTAATCAAATACTGTACCTGTATACCTCTGTAACTAAACCCCGGTCGCCCCTGAAAAAAGGGACCTTTGGGGCTCAGTGAGCCTACCTGGTTACCAAAATTGAATAAATAAATAAATAAATAATGCAGTTAGCCCCAGCATTTGAACTGCTCAGGAGAGGAAGGAGTTAACTCTATGCTGAAGCATAGAACGTTGAGCTCGAGCTCGGTTTTCAAACCTCTGTCTGTGGTATTTCCCAGTGTAACAGTCAGATTCTTACAGGCAACTAACTAACTGAGTATAAAAATATGGAAATTGTTCAAAATGTAAGCCTGAAGGCAACAATTTGGGCCCAAAAGACTCAAGTCGAGAACCCAAGAAGAAAAGATAGTGACAGCACTAAACACATGTATAACACAAGAAAAAGAACCCATAAAAGAGCTAACCCACCCTAAGAGGGAGGATACAAGGCACACCCTTGAGGTGCAACACTGTACCTGCAAGCCCACTTCCCAAAAGCTAGGTTCCAAGAGGGGAGGCGGTGGGGGAGGTCAGAATACAGCAATACTCCATTAGAAGAAACAAGATTACTATGGTGAGTAATGTTTCTTCAAACAACATGAAGTTTTGCTGTATTCTGACGTAATGCAGACTACCAAGCAGTTCCCTATGGAGGAGGAAATGCAGAACCTATTTTGGGAACAAGCTCTGCAGTACTGCTGTGCCAAACTTAGCATCACTCCTAGCCTGGATATCCAGAGAGTAATGCTTGGTGAATGTATGTACTGTTTTCCAGGTGGCTGCTTTACAAATCTCTAACAAGGGTGTATCTCTGGCTGAAGCTAGAGTAGCAGCTGTACCCCTAGTCGAGTGAGCCCTCAGGCCTGAGGAGGGGTTTTACCCAATTTATCATAGCAGAATTGCATGCAAGAGACAATCCACCTGGCAATAGTTCTTTTAGTGGCAGGCTTACCTTCCCCACCTCACCATAAGTGAGAAACAATTGAAGACAGCCATTTCTGTGAGTCTTAGTGTGCTCTATGTAGTAGCTAAGTGCTCTTTTAACATCCAAACTGTGTAACCTTTCCCCTGAAGAAGAATGGTCAGTGAAAAACACAGGGAGAGACATGGACTGGTTCAGATGAAAATCTGACACCACTTTGGGCAAGAACCTTCCATTGGTTCTTAGGACCACTTTATCCCTATGGAAGGATATGAAGTCCGGTTCAACTGATAAGGCCTGTAATCCACTAATCCGCCTGGCAAAAGTAATAGCTACCAGGAACACAGTTTGCCAGGTCAAGTACTTCAACTCAGTCGAAGCCATAGGTTCAAAGGGGGACTGTATGAGCTGTGCAATGCAGACATTGAGATCCCAAGCAGGAGTCAGTTCTCTAAAGGGAGGGTTAATACGAACCAGACCTTTGAAAAACGTACTGAAAGCATGATGAGAAGCCAGGGAAGAGCCCTTCCCTGCTGAAAGAAATGCAGAAACTGCTGCTAGGTGAACCTTCAGAGTTGCAGGCCTAAGGCCTAGAACATTGAGGTGAACCAGATAATCCAAGGCTGTGGAGATGCTTGAAGAATCAGGCACAATGTCTTTCTGAGAACACCAAATGCTAAACCTCTTCCATTTGGAGTTATTAGTCTTTCTAGTAGAAAGTTTCCTGGAAACCTTCAAAATATTCAGAACTCCCTAAGAAAGATGCAGGCCTGTGTATTCTAACTCTTCAAGAGCCAGGCCTTGAGGTTGAGAGACTGGAGGTTGGGGATACCAGATCCTCCCCTGGGAGGAGGACAGAAAATTGTATCTCCTGGGAAGAGAAAGGGGATGTGACACTGTCAGGGACAGCAGCAGAGGATATCAAGGCTGTCTGGCCCAGTCGGGCACCACTAGTATCACTGTGCAGGGTTGAGTTCTGATTATGATCAGGACTCTGAACAGCAGAGGGAAGGGAGGAAAAGCATAGAGAAACCTGTCCTTCCAATCCAAGATAAGAGCATCCTGGGGCACAGTTCCCAGGAGTAGAGGTCTGCAACAAAACAGAGGAAGTTGATGATTGTCCGGGGCTGCAAAGAGCTCTATCCCTGGAGTGCCCCACCTGAAGAAGATGACCTGTAGGATGAGGGGGTCCAGGGACCATTTGTGATGTCCCTGGGATATTCTGCTCAGAGCATCTGCCAGTACATTGTCCTTCCTTGGAAGGTGAACTGCTACTAGGGAATTCTGAAGAGAATAGGCCAGCAACCACAGTTTCATGGCTTCTGTGCACAAGGCCATAGACCAAGTGCCCCCCCCCCTGTTTGTTGATGTACCACATTGTGGTCGTGTTGTCTGTTCTTACTTGGACCACGTTGCCCCTGACTGAATCTGAGAAGCACTGAAGGGCTAGGAACACTGCCCTGAGTTCCAGGAGGTTATATGAAGGACAGACTGCTGTGGAGACCAGATTCCTTGAGCTGTCAGGGCTCCCAGGTGGGCTCCCCAACCTAGGAGAGAAGCATCCATAGTTAGAACTATTGAGGGGGCTTGAGGAAGAAATGGGACTCCTTGTCTGAGGTTGTCCTGATCCAGCCACCACTGGAGAGCCTGGACCAGAGTCTGAGTCACTGGAATTAGTTTGGTAAGAGAGTCTCTTTTCTGAGACCAAAAGGACCTTAGGTGGAACTGAATGTCCCTCATCTGAAATCTTGCTCCCTGTACCACTGCAGTGGAAGTTGCCATGTGGCCCAGGAGCTGGAGGAACTGTCTTGCTGGATGAGAGATCTGAGGTCGAAAAGATGAAGCAAGATCTACTAGGGCCTTCACCCTTGCCAGGGGAAGGAAAGCTTTTGCCTGGGTGGTGTCCAGTTCTATTCCTACGAAGGGAAGAAGTTACGAATACATGGACATACGAAATTTGCCAGCAGATAAAGGCCTAGAGGTCTATCAAATCTGCTCGAATGTGCAGCTAGCACCCCTTATTCTGCAGCTGCCCCTCCCTTCCACTCTTCCCCTACATTGACCCTCCCCCTTGTCCTGTCCCATCCCCTTTTGAAGCAGCCCACTGTTCTACTGGATACCACTTCTGCAGGTAATGTATTCCACACAGCTACTACCCTCTCTGTAAAGAAATGCCCTCTCATCTCCCTCCTGAACCTTTCTCCCTCCAGTCTCATGTCATGGCCCCTGGTGTCCCTCTCCTCCCTTACTTTGAACAGCCACTCTGTACCCATCTTGTTTATTCCTTTCATGTACTTAAAGGTTTCAATCATGTCCCCCCATCTCTCCTCTCCCCCAGCGAGTACATGTTCAATTCCCTCAGCCTCCTCTCATATGATAAGTCCCCCAGCCCCTTGATCATCTTTGCCGCCCTGCGCTGAACCCCCTCCAGTAACTTAATGTCCCTCTTCAGATACGGGAGCCAGTACTGCATGCAGTACTTCAGGTGCGGTCTAACCAATGACCTGTACAGTGGCAGAATCACCTCCTTCCTCCTCGAGGATATACCTCTTGCAATGCAACCCAGCATTTTGTTGGCCTTTGCAGCTGCCTTCCTAGATTGTGCCAAGTTGTTCATTGACCCTGTAATGAGCACCCCCAGATCCTTGGCCTCGTCTCTCTGGGCTAGCTGCACTCCCCCCAGTTGAAATGATCCGAGGACAGACTTTGGAAGATTGAGAAGAAACCCCAGTGAATTGAGCAAGTTCTGGGTGGTTTGCAGAGCTGACCTGACCTGGATAGATGACTGACTTACAATAAGCCAGTCGTCTAAATATGGGAAGATGGTGATACTCTGTGGTGATACCCTGTCTTCCGAGGCAAGCCACCTCTACTGCAAGGCACTTTGTGAACACCCTTGGAGTTGATGTTAGGCTGAATGGCATGGCCCTGAATTGGTAATGGCCTGAAGGCAACTCGAACCTGAGGTATTTTCTGTGGGAGCACCTGATAGGGATATGGAAGTAGGCATCCTTGAGGTCCAGGCATGCTAGCCAATCTCCTGACCTTTGAGAGGGAAGGATTATTCCCAGAGTTACCATTTTGAATTTGGGTTTTGAAATGTGTTTGTTCAAATACCTTAGGTCTAGGATGGGTCTCCACTCCCCTGTTTTCTTTGGGGTAAGGAAGTACCTGGAGTATAGCCCTTTTCCCCTGTGCTGAGTAGGAACCTTCTCTAAAGCTCTGAGAGCTAGAAGAGAGGAAACCTCTGCCTCTAGGGTGAGGGTTTCTGAGATAAATGCAGGTGGAAAAGACCTGGCCCTCTTTTTTGGGAACTTTTTGAAGCTGAGGGCCAGTCCCTGGCTTACTACTTCCAGGACCCACTTGTCTGAGGTCACAGACTTCCAGGCCTGAAAGTAGTAAGCAGTCTACCTCCTACTGGGATTGGGGAGTTGACCCGGGCTGTCACATCAGGGTGTCTGCTTGGCAGGAGCCTTAGACTGGGAGGAGGGAGCAGCCCTGCTCATCCCCCTCTTGCCCCTCTCTCTGAAGAACCCCTTTGTGGTAAGGGAGAGGAGGCATGGACTTGGTAAAAAGGCCTGTGAAAAGGCCTGCCCCTGCCCCTAGACTGCTGCTTTTGTGGAGTGTCTTGCCTTTTCTTGGCCTGTGCACTACTGTAAGTGGTCCTGTATTCATCCATTTTCTTCATGTAAGCCTCTGTCTGCTCCCCAAACAGAGAGTTACCCACTACAGGAAAATCCATAGCCTTAGTCTGGGTATCCTGTGAAAGGCTAGTACATCTGAGCCAAGCATGCCTTCTGAGAGACACAGATGTAACCATGACTCTTGATGCCACATCACTGGAGTCCACAGCAGCATGAAATTGTACAGTACTTCAGATGCCTCAATTCCATCTGCAGCCACCTCCTCCAGCTCCTTGGCTAGCTGGGGGGAGGCATGTTTAGCCAGTTCCAGAATAGTATCCCATCAAGACCTCTGGTATCTGGCTGTGTAGGCCATGTAGTTCGCCTGCCTGAATCCCAAGGAGGATGCCAAATATTGTTTTTTGGCCATGGCATCTACCTTTCTGGAGTCCTTGTCCAGGGAGTGTGAAGCCAAAGGAATGTTAGCTCTGTCACAGGCTGCAGTCTGCACTACCCCAACATGGCTGCTATGATTATAAAGGAACTCTGTACCTGAGCCTGATAACATATACCTCCTGTCCATTTTTTTTGTCCACAGGAGGTAATAAATTAGGAGTTTGTAAAATTGTTTGTGTCTGTTTCCCCAAGGACTTATGAAGAGGGATAGACAACCTTTTGGACTCTGGGATGTCCATCATTTCCATGAAATCAGGGTCTTCTTCCTCCTCAACAGCTTCAGCCAAGGAAAGCTGAAGGGTTTCAGCTACCTTCTTGTAAAACAAGAAGTGTGAAGGGGACTCAGAAAGCCTGGGGGGAGACATCAGAGGACCTGTCTGGGGAGATGTCCAGTTAAATGGGAACGTCCAGACCCCCATGGTCATCATCATCATCATCGGGATAGTCTTTGTCTCCCTCCCACTCCTCATAGAAAGTATCTGGATTGTAATCCAAAGGAGATGGATCCGACCGAACTGATCGCCTAACTGGCGGTACCGGTTCGGATAGAACCGGTCTAAGCGATTGGACAGTACTAATCGCTTTGGCTATTTTGTCCGTGGTTGGAGAATGCAGTACTGGATCCAAACCAGCAGACTTGCATTTCCTTTTTGATGGAACCAACACCTCAGGGTCGGCTCTCCTTTTGCCCGAGGAGGTATCGCCTAGGTCAGTAGGCAACTCCTCAGGTTCAGCTGCAACCGAACCGGGCTGGCCATCTGGATCTATGGACTTCTTGGCCTCCCTTTCCTTCAGCCTACTCAGTCTTTTATCTAGAGTGGATTTAGGAAAGCTTTTACAGATTTGGCAGTCTGACTTGAGGTGGTCAAACCACAGACAATAAACACAGATGAAGTGGGGGTCGGCCTTTGCAAAGGCCTCCCCACACTCAGTACAGTGTTGAAACCCAGTGGGACCGGTTTTCTTCTTGGGTTTCTCAGACATGGCCAACCTACCAGATTACCCTATAGCAGCTTTTAAGCTAGGTAATAAAACACCAATCGGTTACAAACCGTGTCACGGGTTTTGAAAAAGAACCAGAAAAATTACCAGTTCTTTTGAAACCAATCGGTACCAGAACACCACTCTAATCCTAGAATTTACTATAAATAAAACACAGTCACTACCTATCTACACACTACCTGTACTGTAGACAGAGGCTGGAGATCCAAAAATAACAAAAATATACGGTTTAAAACCAAACGTTTTTCTTTTTTACCGAACCGAGCAGAGGAAATCTCTCGACTTCACTGTTAGGCGGAGTAAAGAATCTGACAGTTACACTGGGAAGTACCACAGACAGAGGTTTGAAAACTGAACTCAAGCTCAACGTTCTATGCTTCAGCATAGAGTTAACTCTTTCCTTTCCGGGGCAGTTCAAGTGCTGGGGCTAACTGAATTATGTCAGAATACAGCAAGACTTCATGTTGTTTGAAAGAGATGATTATACTATCTGAAAAAGTCAGACAATTCATTGCAAAAAAACTTTGTTAATGCATCAGTTAGCGTTCTTACTAAAGCAACAAATGCAGGGAAATGTGGTGTTAGGGTTTTCAGCCCTAACACCCCACCTCCACCCTGCAGACACTGACAGGCTTCGGTAGTGTGCCTTTGCATCGTCGGACCTAACACTCTCCCATACTGTCCCCATCTCAGCTTATCTACTTATGGAATGGGGTGAGGGCCAATGACACAAAGGCAGAAGCAGTAGGGAGTAGAACCATGGAGGCATTTAAGCATATCTTAGACTCCTACTTGACTACTAAAAATATTACTGGGTATCCCTAGATTTTAAGCGAGCTATAATGGACTTTGGTCTCTATACAGCTCAGAAAAAACCTTTGAAACCTATGAAGGCACACCCCGACACCTGTCAGTGTCTGCAAGGTGGGGGTGGGATGTTAGGGCTGGAAACCCTAACACCACATTTCCCTGCTTCTGTCACTTTAGTAAGAACCCTAACTGATGCATTAACTACATTTTTTGCAATGAATATATATGTGTTCGGTCCCTCCCAGCCAGACCCTCAGACTGCGGGGGAGCACCTGTGGTACTGTTTGGTAGTGGTAAAGCTGAGTTATACATTCTCTATATTAGCCCCATTTTCATGATACTAACAGCAAAGGATCAGCAGGTTCTACCTGCCAAGCCACCAAATCTATACAGATTCCTCAGGTCAGGGAGGTGTTCCTACAGGCACATCCAGGTGTGCCATAGCAGAGCGACCCTGCTCACCCAGTTTTGTGGGTGACTCCTGAACTTAATGGGGAGGATACGGGAGTATTAGGAGGTTCTTGATAAGACAGAGCCAAGTCTGTCACATGAAGAAAAATATCTCTTCAAGGAGAAGAGTGAGTGGACAGAACACAAACAATGATTCTGGTCTTACCTTTTTCCCGCTTGTACACAGAACGATGATTTCAACTTTCTTTTCCCTTGTTTACTTGTGTCAATGTGGTGTTAAGAGGCTACACCTGGAGGATGCTCAGACCCTTCTGACTCTAGCTGTGAGACTTGGTGTAGGCAGATCTGCAGTGTTTGACAAATCACCTCCACAGTAATCAGGTTAGATCAGAGATGAGCAGGGATGAACAAGCAAAATCAGTTACCTGGGACTGGGGCTGGACGTTCCCTATGTCAGAGGTCAGTGTCATTTCGGTCACATGAGTCTGAGTATACCACAATCTTTCTGAAAGATCTGGCAGCCCTGTATGGAGCTCTTGACTTTTTTGTGGGTAGAGAGGGTAGGCAAGCCCTCACCTTGGGTGGAATCAATCTGTGCATGATAAATGCCTAGTTTGTACTACCAGTGTCATACCCCTGGCTGGCTGACCTCAGAAGGGAACAGATGTTCTTGCAGCTCATTATTGTTCCCAGTGCCATTCATGGGATTCCTGCCCTTAGGCAGGTTCAGTAGGCTGGATTCAGAAGGGGACAGAGGTTCTTGCAGCTCAGTCACAGATCCCTCCTATAAAAAAACTCTTACAGATGCAGGATCCCTTAGCCAACCTGATGGTACTGGTCATGCACAGTATGTGGCGTTTACATCTGACTGCAGGCTCCACATCCACAACAACATACAAAGTAGATCTGTTCTAGGGGGATTTGTTTGTTTATCCCAAGGCCAGCTGGAGCAGAATGGGGGTGCAAGCAGAAGAAATGGTTCTTTTTAATGACAGCTCACAGACGTAGCTAATATTCTGCCTGGTGTAGCATAGCAAAACAGCACAATTTTCAGTAGCTGCTACACAAAGTTGTTTACATCACCAGGCACTTGCTACACAACTGAGTTTATTCAGAAGTGGTTGTACAGCTGTCTTACACAAAGTTTCCTTCAGACATTACAGGCTGGTTTATCAGCCTAAGCGTTTTGGGCGTAAAGTACATGCATATGTGGCAACTGCAATTGTGATGTTTCCTTTCCTAGTGCACACATGTTTTCTGTTTTTGCATAGTCCTTTTATTCCAGGGAAAGGTGCCAAAGATAGTCCTGACTTTGGTAAGCAATATCTGGCTAGAAGGGCTACCAGTCTTTTCTCGACAAACAGGCTGGGTCTGTTGCCTTGTACTTCTTTTTAGCATCCAAAAGGTTGTTCAAATAATTTTTGGCTTGTCTTCTGAGGGCTTGGAAGTCCAGGAGTTGCTAGGCTGACTATTTAACAGGGTGAAGAGTACCTGACACTGTTGAAGGTACTCCAGGCTGCAAGCCATTCCAGGCATACCCAGGGTCTACTGTCTAGGGGGTAGTTTTTCTCAATTCCATGCCAGCACTTTGGTTTAGCCACTATGGTGAGAACGTTAAGGTTCTGTGAGAATCCAAGGAATGCATTGAAGACAGGCAGGACATCAGGTGTCACTGTTTGATCTATGTAATCATCAGGGTTTAAGAATGTAGACCTGCATTGACTCAGTTTGCATATTTAGACTTGTAGGTGGCCAGAGTCCAAGCAGTGATTGGAGTGCCCCCCCCCATACAGGCAACATGGCCCTATTCAGACATTGTTACGCTCACCTGAGCAGTCAGAGAGCCCCAAAAATATCTGAGTTGGGCTGCCCTTGATGACCATTAGAGCCATTTTTCATGGCAGTGAGACTAGCCTTGGGCTGAGGAGTTTCTGGAGCAGATTCCAGGGCTGGAGACTATAGCCTTCGGACCCAGTGCTTCCAATCTCTAAACAGTCTTTGAAATAAAGCAACTAATTGTGTCCTTGCCCATAATTTAGTCTGGATTAGCCATATGCAGTGGGAGTTGCAGAGATTCAGTTTTGCAATTGAAAGTGACACGGTAATTCCTGTGAGCAAGCTATCATATGACAGTGGTATACACAGCTAGGGAATTCAAGATGCGGGCTGAATGGCTAAGTTGAACAGAGTACCCTCAGAGGAGTTCTCCTATCCTGGGGTATCCGAACGGCTGTGTAGAAGGTTTGTCTGGCACCAGAATGATTTCTTCTTGAGGAGAATCCTAAGAGTCGAGTCTGCTGCAATCAAATTAATGGTAACCATAGCTTGATTTGGTAATCAAACTTCTAGCAGAAGAACGTAATGGCCAGACAGTTCAAATATGTCATGAGTACATACATCCGGGAGAGGTCATCCCGTATCCTGGGGGTATTTGATCTGTGGGGCAGAAGGTTCAGTGGCTGTCAAACTATGCAGCCACAGGAGAAATCTCAGGCATTAAGATTCCTCTGTGTATTCCGGTGACTGTTGGTGGGGGCAGTGGATGCCCACCTTAGCAGTAGAACTTTATGAAATATGCTGGCTTAGCAGTTGTCCTTGTTGCCCTGTATTTGCAAAGATTCAGGGATCAGAAGGAAGTGTCCTCTGATAATCTCAGCGTGGGCAAGAAGACCATGGTCTCCACTTCTGGTTTACCTAACAATGTACGCAGTTAGCAACATGATTCCTAAGAACAAGGGGAGACTCCAGAAGTTGGGGGCTGACACGGGTGGAATCTTTCTGATGGTTTCTGAGAGTTGTTAAGCTTCACAGTCTTTACAGAGTGTGGAACTTTGTTTGTGTTGCTCAGAGACCAAGGTGTTAGGTTCTCAAAGGTCGCAACTCTTCGATGTTTGATGGTTTGCGTGTGGGAGTCACCAATGGCTTCCTCATATTTTTACGGGTTTATATGGTTCAGCACAGAGTATGGAAGACTTTTCATTTCTACATGCTGGGTATTTCACCAACAGGAGGTAGAGACAGGTTGCTACATATTTCAAATTTGTTGTGTTTTCATCAAGTTCTCTTCTGTCTGTCTGTCTTGAGCAGCAAGAGATGTGAAGACCTTATTTAGAGTTACATTAGCAAAGGGATAAAACCTCTTTTGCAGTTGCATTGAAAAGGGATGGTTCACTCAGGACAGAGTTTTTTTCCTTTCCAAGGTGTTCTGAGAATCCTAAACTAAAAAGGTTAGGTCTTACTGCAGAATTGAGCAATCAGTATTGTACTCCACCATTCTTACGTTTTCAGGGCTTCACAGAGTTTATGTCCGGAACACTGCTATCACGACCATCCAGTGCTACATTTGGCAAACAGTAGTTGTCAGATGAGTCCAGAAGTTACTTATTAGGGAATTATATGGGACAATATTCTCTCCTGCCCTACTTAGATGGGTACTACTATTTGGAACTCATATGTATAAACTAAATGATCTAGATTACATCTGATTTTCTTCGTATGCAATGTTTGCTCTGGCACGGGCCGATATTATTGTAAATATATGTACATGATTATTTCTTTTGATGATTTTATTGATTCTGTACTTATTTTGTAATTTTTGTATGTACAGTATTGTGACACTCCTCATATTTGTACTCTTTCCTCAAGCGTGGCTGAAAACAGATCATTTCGATCCAGTCCATCTTCTTGGTAAAATGGAAATAAATAAAATAAACAAAACTACCTTCCCCATGGACAACGTGGAGCAATACAGAAAGGAGAAATTCCATCATACTTACCATAATTTCCTTTTCTGTTATCTCTAATATTGTCAATGGGCCTTCTCACTAGAGCCATCAGCTCTTCTGAGGAATATTGTCCAATATCTATGTTATCTGTCTGTCTATCTATCTCCATATATCTGTATATTATACTGGCACAGTAGTGCCAGTATAGTTAGGGTTGAGTAGGCAGTTTAATGTTAAACCCCAGTTTTTGCACTTTAATAACTTCACAACCATACAACAGATTTGCATGAAAGTTTGCATGCCCTGTCAGAGACCCAATGCCTCTTGATGTGGCAAGTTTTGTTCCAATCAGTTGTGTGGTTACGGAGATGCAGAGTGCCAGACATTGTGTAAGTTACCTGTTTTTTGTTGTTTCTTTGTCCACCTGTATTTCCCAAATGGTGTGGAATTGTGGTCTGAAATTATTAGGGTAGAAAGTGCTTGCTTCACAGAAATGCCTTTTGCTGGTTTGGTGAAAAAATATTAATCTGTTCCAAAGTTAATAAATTTTAAAATTCCCATTATTTTCAATGGGAATTTATAGATGTCCCGCTTGAAAAAGGATCCTTTGTCGCAATTGGGTAATCCTTTTTCACAGATGGGTCATCCTGTGTCACAAATGGGAAATCTTTTTTCGTGCTGCCACCATTTTGTTTTGCAGTTATTGAGGGAAACAAAATCAAATAACTTAAAACAGTTATGTGTTGAGTAGAAACCAACACATGTTGTTTATCGGGACCCCCTCAGCTAGATTCTGCACTGATCTGTTGAAGAAATGCCCTTGAATTTTTTTTGTTCCAGATTATAAATCTTTTTTCATGACTTGTGATACAAAAAAGGATTCTTTTTCGTATCACGAATCATGAAAAAGGATCCTTTTTCATGATGGTAAAGCCCCATTCCCTGGTGGCACCCCAACCCTCTTATCATCATTCCCATAGTTCCCCTGGTGTCTAGTGGCACCCACCACCCACCGATTGCTGTCCCCTTTTTTCCCTATATTTTTGGTGTCTAGTGGCACCCCCCCACCCTCCAATCACTGTCCCTATTTTGTTTTATTGTTTCACTTGTGTCTAGTGGCACCCCCAACCTTCTGATCACTGTCCACATTTTAGTTTATTGTTTCCCTGGTGTCTAGTGGCACCTCCACCCAATGATTGCAGCCATCATTTTAGTTTATTGTTTCCCTGGTGTCTAGTGGCACTCCCACCCTCCGGTCACTATCCCTGTTTTTAGTTTATTGTTTTCCTGGTGTCTAGTGGCACCCCCCACCCGCCGATCACTGCCCCTGCCTGCAAAAAAGAAAAAGGTTCTTGATTTTATTTTCTCTACATGGTCCTTAAGCGATCTGACCCCCCCAACCCCACCTCCCACTCAGCACCCACCACCCCACATTCCTCAGTACACCCCCACACACTCTCACTCATCTGGACAGGTGACAGGGTGAAGAACCACTCTCTGACTGAAGACACACCTTGCTGCTGGAATTCATGACTGCAATATGAGAAATTAAGGTAAATGCGGTTCAATGTATTTCAGTGGAGTTTTCAACTTTGATGCATACCTTTGATATTTTTGCATATTTTGACACCAGATTTTCAACATGGCCTTTATGAGCCCCCACTCATGCATGGTATGCCCTCTGTATGGTGACACCATTACAGCGAACACATCGATGACAACAACATCGACAGTTCACTGTAATGGTCCGACCAAGACCCCGGCACTCTGTCCCCTGGTCCTGCACCCCTTCCCTGAATCAACTCTGACTTTGAGTTGATAATCCTTAAGTTCAGGAGGCAGGGCAGACCCCCATGGGGGTTCGAGGGGTGACCCCCCAAAAGAAAAACAACCGGGGTCTGCTGCCAAATTTATGTTGACCACAACTTGCGGATGACAAGTCGTTTGGTGAAATCACCTTTTGGGCATGATTTGAAAATTTTGAGTGACTTTGTTCCTGAGGTGGGGTCATACGAAGGCAGTGTCGAACATTTGGGATCAAAGTATGTAAAAAATGGTGAAGTTATGTGCATGCGTTTAAATTTCAATAATTTTAAATATTTTCACCCCAGATTTTCAACTTAGCCATTTTCATACATCACCTCATGAATGTGACAGCTGTCAGTTTTCAAATCCTGGCCAAAATGTGTTTTCTAACCTGTGATGTGGAATGGCGTTGTGGTGGCATGGAATGACATTTCGGTGGGGATTTGAAAATTCTCAGCACAGCGTTCATGAGGTGGGGTAATAACAAGACTGTGCTGACAGTTTGGTTGCTGTTTTGGCTGAAATGCTTCCATGGCAAATACATGTACGCATCTATGGAGGGATGGGAGCACAGAGCCCAGAGGGCACTGCGCTCCTACAATCAAATGAGGATACAATTAGACTATCTCAAAAAATAAGGAAATTCTTTGCAAAAAACTTTGTTAATGCACTAGTTAGGGTTGGTTACAGTGACAAAATTAGGGAAATGTGGCGTTAGGGTTTCCCACCTTAACACCCCACCTACACCCTGCAGGCAGCAACAGGGTGAGGTGTGCCTTGGGGTTCTCAACCCTAACGCTCACCCCATTCTCATATACTGTATTCATCTCAGCTTCTTTACTCATGGAATGGGGTGAGTGCTAGGGATGAGAACCCCCAAGGCACACTCCACCCCTGTTGCTGCCTGCAGGGTGGGGGTAGGATGTTAGGGTCGTAAACCCTAATGCCACATTTCCCTACTTTTGTCGCTTTAACCTACTCTAAGTAGTACATTAGCAAAATTTGTTTTGCAAAGAATATATATATAAATTATGGTAGCATGGTAGTGCTACCATAGTTAGGGTTGAGGAGCCATTTACATGTTAAACCCAAAATTTTGCACCTTAATAACTTTGCAACCGTTTGACAGATTTGCCTGACATTTGGAATACATGATCAAGACCCATACACCTTGGGATCTGTTAAGTTTCGTACTAGTCGGATACACAGCTGTGGAGTTATTAAGCATGATCTGCGCATGCATTTATGCTTTTTCTGGAATTCTACGGTCGCGCCTACAAGTCGCACGGTTTGCACGACCGGTCTGAAATCTTCATGGAATGTGCGGCCAGGGTCCCCTATGTGCCTTTTGAAGATTTCGTGAAAAAATATTAAACGGTTCAAAAGTTATTTAAAAAACAATTTCCCATTATAAGTCAATGG
Organism: Neoceratodus forsteri; assembly: GCA_016271365.2. NCBI lineage: Eukaryota > Metazoa > Chordata > Ceratodontiformes > Ceratodontidae > Neoceratodus > Neoceratodus forsteri. Next base: position 579,267,578 of record CM057458.1, on the reverse strand, counting down.
GTAAAGTTAACAAAAAATTCGACAGTGTCGCAAATGCACTTTTTTACTGTCGCAAACGGCCCTTTTACTGTCGCAAATCCACCATTTTGTTTTCAGTTAGTGATCAGAAAAATGCTTGGCATTTAAAATTGGGACCCTCTAGGAACCTAATTCTTTTTGTATTCACCTAGTTGGGCCCTGAGGATGCTAGCCATGTCTTTATTTTGGGGTAAAACACCCCAGAAATATGTTTTTCAAATTTCTGGAAAAAGTACTTTCGCAAAGTACTGTTGCACTCAAGAAAGTGTCGCAAATTTTTGCGAAAACTTTAGCAATTATCACACAGTACTTTTCTAGCTGTGGGAATGACAGCAATTCTTTGGCACCCTGCTGCAAAAGAATGGTTTGGTGCTTTGGCTTGAAATTTGAAGGGAACGCAGCCAACATCTAACAGATGTGCCTTTCAGTGTTGTGTTGAAAATATATTACATGGCGGCAAAGTTACGGCACTCCAAAGTTGATGCTTTTTCCCATAGGATAACATTACGGCATCCGACGCATTGCAGCAATCCTTTGGCACCCTGTTGCATTATAACGGCTCGGTCTTTTGGGCTGAAATTTGAAGGGAAAACAGCCAACATCCCATAGATGTGCCTTTTAGTGGATTGGTGAAAAAATATTACAGGGAGGCAAAGTTATGGCACTCCAAGCTTCTCTTTTTTTCCCATAGGATAACATTACGGCTTTTGCCGCGCCTTTCAGGGCCCGTATCTCAGAAACGGTGCGAGATACGGACTTTTCGTCAAAAAAAATGCTTAGCCCCCTGATGGGGGCCCAGTACAAAACTAGCCAGGAAAGTCATAAATCATATGACTTTTAAATTTTTTTTCTACGTTGTATGGCTCCTGAGATATAAGCTATTTAGTATTCCAACTCCTCATTTTCTGCTCCGAGACCCATTATTATGCATACATTCTTTGTACTCACTGTCTTTCTCTATGCAGCTTTTGGGGAAAACCAGCCTGTGCACTTACATTAATGTTACTGTTGCCCTTTCCGCTTGTGGTTCCATACCCGTTTCACTTACCGTTCACGTCTACGCCACCATGTGCGTTGTCCTTTGCATTTTCATTTGCGCTTGCGTTTCTGTTATTTTTGGCCATTTGTATCTACAGTACTGTTTCTCTTTCTGTTTCGCTTTGCATCACCATGCCCATTGACATTTCCGTTTGCGGGCAGCATGTTACTATGTGACAAGACATCATGTGGTGGACCTTCCCGTCTACGCCACCAGGTGTGTTACCCTTTCCCCCGCCACCGCATTGCCCCGCACTCCCGCTGCTGCATTACATTCACTATTTCTCGTTATCATTCTCAAAAAGAAGGGAAATTAGAGGCAAAAAACTCCATTTAATGCATCAGTTAGGGTTGTTCCACAGTGACAAAAGTGAGGAAATTTGGTGTTAGGATTGAAAACCCCTTGGACCTATCCACCCCAACCGGCATTGGGGTGCGTGTTGAGTGTTCAGTCCCAACTCTCACCCCATTCTCCTGTACTTCTGCTGCTTTACACATGTGATGGGGTGAGATTTAGGGCCAACGACCCCAATGCCAGTGGGGGTGGGCTGGGGTCCAAGGGGTTTTCAACCCTAATACCGAATTCCTCACTTTTGTCGCTGTGGAACAACCTAATTGATGCATTAAACAGATTTTTTTTGCCTCTAATATATATATATATATATTCTTTACAAAAACTTTGTAAATGCACCAGTTAGGGTAACTTAATGCCACAAAAGTAGGGACAATGTGAAGGGAGTGCAGGGCCTGGACCATAACACAGCCCTAACACCACATTTCCCTACTTTTGTCACTTTAACCTACCCTAACTAGTGCATTAGCAAAACATTTTTTGCAAAGAATATATATATATATATATATATATGCACCAGTTAGGGTAACTTAATGCCACAAAAGTAGGGACAATGTGAAGGGAGTGCAGGTCCTGGACCATAACGCAATTTGTCAGATCTAGAGATCTATGGTGCCCCACCATGCATGCAATATTTCAGGCAAATTCGTCATATGATGGCAAAGTTACTAAAGTGCAAAATTTGGGGTTTAACATAGAAGTGGCCTGGCAACCCTAACTACTCTAGCACTATCGTGCCAGTATAATGTATTTATATTTATATATGAATTTATGCAACAGGTGTCAGGATAAAAACTGGCAAATAAATCCAGTTATCTGAGTCACTGTCCAGATAACTGGGGTATGACATAATCACTGTTACCATAGTGATTACATTATACCCCATTTATCCACATAGTGACTAAGTCACCAAGCACCCCACCGTGCCAGCACTACTTCCAAAAGTTCAACCCCAGGGCATTGCCATTACAGCACTCGGTCCCCAGACATCACCTGGGGACATTACACAAAACAAATCTTGCTCAGTCATCACTCTTTCTCCTTCTTCTCATATTATTCACACAAACCCATTTATGTTGTATAGTTGCCTGAGACCTATGTTCCCCCTAAGGTGTGCGCATGTGCGCCCGCTCAGCAGTCAGAAATAACCCGCACACAGCTTTAGTAGTAGCGCACAAAGCAGCTGACAGGGATCCTCATGTTCATGAAGTAGTGACTCAGACAGCAGGACATGAAAGTGAATGGGAAAGAAACATTGTATGCCCACCTCTGAGGCCACAACTCATTAACTTTAACAAACTAGCAGTTAACAAGCCAGACATCTTGCTCCAGCCATGCATTAACTCCCCATTAGGTGCCAGCTTCATCGGTGATTAATGCGCTTGTAACATGGAGATGCTCGTTATTACTGTGGACTATGCAGCCTGCTCCTCATATGAGACAAAACACAACGCCAGTTGCATGAAGTACTGTGATTTGTATTCTTACTGTCAGATTTGTGCACAGTACTCTGTTACATACTGATGTCGTTCTGATTCTTTTTTACTACAGGGAACTACTGTTAGTATCTTAGCGATTCATGCACATTTCAATGATTTCTGTGTGGCTGTTTGAGTGCGAGACTGTGTAGGAGGACTGTGATTCTCTCGCTTGGAAACTCTGCACAGCCGATCACTCTGTCATTTGCTTATGCGTGTCTTCATTCTGGGCCTCAGTTTCCGGTGTCTGTCCTACACCCTCTCCCACAACTGCTTCTCCTACCTTTCCACCATTACTCCATGTCTCCCGTGGTGTCTGTGTCTCACGCTATTCAGTAGTTAAAATTCACTGTGCCTTGATGGTGAATGTGTGGCAGCTGAATGCGCTTTGTGGATGTGCCTCCTGTATGTCTGTCTCCTATGTCCCTCACCTCTAGTTCTCCCCTGTATTTTTCTACTCCTGTCTCACTACTTTCTACATCTGTGGCTCTTTCTTTCACCGCTGCCAGCTTCACACCCGCTACTTCTCTTCTGCTGGCTACTTTTGGCACTACAGAGCAACATGCCATTATTGTCTCATAATGCTGTGTTGCTCCTGTACTGTGATGCCGCTGCCGCCTTATCAGCTTCCCCCGCCTCGCTATTACAATTCTGCCATGTTACAAATTATATTATTTCAGTTTTAAAGTTGCACAACTTCAGTGTAATCTGCCCTCCTCCAGCAGTGTCTCACATACAAAATGTGTTTATAATGGATTTAAAGCCTCACCATTGAAAGCTGCTTTTCATTTTTTTTCAGTACAAGACTGCACATATGTTTAGAGAAATGAGATTGTGCTTCTCTTTAAAACAGGGTCTCACATTATACACACATTTGAGATTCAATGAATCAGTGCTTGTTAAAGGTTGCCCATGTTGGCTTCATGGGGATAGTGATTCTAAAATGGACAACAAGAAATAGCAGTGCAACAAATGTCCTTTTCATTTATTTTCATAAATTCAGACGCTCTTAGTATGGATCCAGAATGGAAGAGAATTACAGTCTCCTAAATGCATCTCCTCTCTCATATCACACTGACTCACTCACTACATTGCAAAAATACATTGTAAACCCCCCACTGAGCTTGACATTACCCAGCATAGTTATTGTAAACCATACCTAGGGTAAATGACATCACATACAATTTTGCATGCATCCATCAAAGCTCCCATCGCTAAGTACTGCTTTAAGAAGCTGTCCAACCCTGAATACCACATTGCCACAACAGTATTAAATTATGTACTTTTGGAGTTGGCAGAGTTGTCTAAGATGTTTAAGAAAGTGGTCTAACAAGTTGAAGCTGTACAGATTGCTAGGCAAAATAAAAAGTTCAGAAGCCAGTATCTGGTGAAACTGTCCACTGGAGCCCACCAGTAAAACTGCTTTTGGCTAATTGCACTGCTGAAATAAGCACAACAGCAATTTTGCAATTCATTGGCCTGTTATGTGACCATGTGGACTGCAGGTGAACTTTCTGACTGATCTGCCTTTGATTTTGCAGCATTGCCACATTGCAGCTTTGAGTTTGGCCTATCAAATATTGGGAGACTGTACAGCAAATATCAGGACTATTTATTTTCATCAGTGGACCAGGAAGAAATTGTTAGCCAGTACAATGACTTCAGATTTATAGTTGCTGAAAAAATAAAGGAGGATCATTAAAATCCTTTTACTGACATGATCCACTTTGCTTTGACTAATGTGCAGTACAGCATGGTGGCTAAACTTATTGATGCATGTGCTACATTCCAAGCTAAACATGAGGCTATCATGTATAGAGGTTCCTACACAGTCTTATCATTCTCCAGAAGAGATTTTCCATAGGAGGTGCAGAGTGAGAAGGCTACAATAGCACAGAGAAAAATCTTGGGAGTGGTAGAGGATCACGATTGAAGCAGAGAAAAGTATGGCTGAGTAAGACCATAACTATCTTTGGGTGGAAGGTTTCACTCAAGGATTCTCATAGGAAAGTTAGGGAAGATCTGTTGCTAAACTTGGAAAGAGCATTAGGATTTTATATCTCCAGAAATATGGTGGAGTCCATAAAGTTATATGAGACCCTGAGCCCACAGCACAGATTGATATTACATTTAAAAATCCTCATACAGCTAGCAGCTTGCTTTCTCTAGCCAGCAAGCTGGATTGTTTGGAAATACATTTAGTTGACATGTTAGACTTGGGTGAAGTCTTTTCATGGTTTAAACAGACTAAGGATAGTCCAGAATCAATCTTAGAGACAGATAGCCCCCTGATTGACTTTGGAAACCTAATTGACCCTGATACCTACTCGCCGCTGAAAGTTATTGATTCAGCCTGACAAATGCAGCCTGTAGATAATGTCAAACAAATGAACTCTGAATGCCAGCTGGATTTGGATAAGGGAGCTGGGGATCGAGATGTGGATGCCCTTTCTATACTTTTATGGAATATTGAGGGCATCCATCTTAAAATAATTGACCCTGAAATAGTGAGATTTCTGGATAATTTTGATATTATTGGACTGCAAGAAACATGGTGTACAGAAAATGTAACTCCCAAATTGTCTGGATATTCTATCTTTACTCTGCCAGCAACTAAAGATAATACGTTTGGAAGGTTTAAAGGGGTTCCTTTTTATCAAAACTTTGCTAAATTGTCAGGTCACTAACATTTCTACTAAGTCAGAGGGTATTTTGGCTCTAATGAGTAGCAAGGACAAGAGAAGATCATTCTCTGCAATGTATACTCACCCCCTGCAATAGAGCTACTAATCCAGCTGACCTTTTCATATAGGATCTGAAAATGGCACTTGATGAATTGTCGATAAGAGTATACCTTGTCCTATAATTATTTTGGGAGACTTTAATGCCAGAATTCCTTCTCATTTCTTGGAGGATGTATATTCAGATATGATCCATACAATATCTATAATTAATCCAAATATCTCATATACTAGGACTGCTGAGGATCTAAAATCTAACTCAGAGGTAAGAAATTGCTAGCGGGCTTAGCCAGTAGAAATTTATGTATTTTAAATGGTAGAACTCAGTTCGATCTAGTCGGATCATTAATGTGTAGAGGACCTACTGGCTTTTTGACCCCTGATCAGGTTTGGACCAATTTGGAAGCGGTAAAGCTGATCAAGAAGTTAGAGGTCATGGATAGATTAGAATCAGCACACTGTGCTATTGTAATTAACATCAAATGCCCTTTTGGAACTTTAGGGAGTGAGGCACAACATGAAGAGAGTCTGGAAGTCATAAACAAGAGAAGGATTGGATGGGAGCCGATTCATCAAGCTAGTTTCAAAGAAATTGTTAGTACAGGAGTTTTAGGTAATATTCACGAGTTGGTCCTGGACAAAAGTAAGGCCTTTAATATTTTGGAGAATTGGGAAACTATTCATTCTTTACTTGGACCTAGATGTAAAACAATGTACCATCCTAGGTCCCTTTATAAAAAGTCTTAGTTTAATTCGGTATGCCTATAGGCAAAGAAAGAGTTTGGAGGAAAACTAAGACAGCATAAGAAGAAAAGAAATAAGACTGCTACATATTTTAAATTGCTAAAGAATGAAAAAGAAAAATATAGGAACATTCTTGAATGGGAGAGACATAAACATACTCAGGGACTTTGGGAAAAACTGAGGCAGGCTGTTTTGATAGGGATGGAAGGCATTTTGGAATATTGTTGCTTAGGGATATAATAGATATGCCAATAAGATTGAAGCCTATATTATACCTGAAGTCTGGGCATCTCATTTCTCCAAGCTGTATTATTCTCATGAAGAGCAGAAGACACCTGATGCTTTCAAAATACAGGAAGATGACATTTTTCCAAGCCCTATCTTGATCACAGAGGATGAAATCTGGATGGCACTGATTGGCCTGAAGGCAAATAAAGCACCAGGGCCAGATGGGGTCCTAGGTGATCTCTATAAGGTTTTTACCAACTGATGGATTCTTTTCGTCCTTTACTGTTACTTGGCCTGGTTCAGGGTATTTTACCCTGCCAGTTGGGCAGGTAGTGTTATCTTCCGAATTTTAAAAAGAGGATCTGAATGACCCAAGGATGTATAGGCCTATTAGTTTGATGGATGTTTCAAGAAGATTTTGTCTAGGATAATTTTGGGCAGATTGCTGTCATGGGTCAAGGAGAACTCGGTATCTAATGAGGCACAGAACAGTTTCTGGAAGGACTGTTCTACAGTACAGCACTGCTATGTGCTTCAGCACCTGATCTTTAAGTATATTAAAGTGAGAAAAACAGATTATATTGCTGTTTTGTGGACTTCTCCTTGGCCTTTGACAGCATTAGTAGAAAACCTTTGGGCTGCATTAAGGGATCTGAAGTTGGAGGCCATACTTTTGATGTTATTAGCAGACTGTATGAAACTATGCGGCAAGGGTCCAGTATAATCAATATGGTCATCTAACTGATAGATTTGAGACAAATGTGGGGGACAGACAGGAGTGTATTTTGGTCCCCACTCTATTTAACATCTACATTAATACAGTCTTGGATCAGCTAGGTAACCCAGATTTCCACACTGCAAAAATTAATGATCAAAGGATTGACTGTTTAGCATATGTAGACAATTTAGTCTTGCTCTGTACTTCAGTCCTAGGTCTTAAAAGAAAACTGGCTCACTTTGAATCTCTCTGTTCTCAAAGAAAACTAAAAGTTAATCTCAGTAAGACCAACATTGTAGTTTTTGGCTCTCAAATCAAGAATACAGTAGGCTTTAGGCTAAATGGTAACCATATAGACACTGTTAAGTGTTATGACTATTTAGGTGCCCATTTTGCCTATATCTTGGACCAAACATTTGGAGGCTATTCAATTTAAAATGGGATCTTCTATAAATGCCCTAAAATTATTTAACAGCAAGATGAAGAAGTCATCGGTGAGCGGGGTATTAAGAGTTCTTAATGCCAAAATAAGAACGATCATGTTATATGCCTCTGAAATCTGGGGTTATACTAAGGTTAGAGAATTAGAAATAATTCTAAATAAACTCTATATATACATCTTAATATTTTTAAATGGAACTCCAAGCTGTATTCTTGCCTTGGAGGTAGGACAACGTTCCTTGAATTTTCTCATCTGTGAACGACAGATTCTCTTTCTGTTGAAACTTTTTCTTTTGCCCCTACAAAGATATCCCAGAATGTATGTAGTGGAAGCCATCAAATTGGCCAGCATGGGATATGTACATCCCTTTATTCAACCTTTTAAGGAAACAATAATGCTGGCCGGATTGGGCCACCTCTTATATAAAATTTACATGAGGCCATTTGAGGAGATTAGGCAGGATGTCAAATTGAGGCTTATTGACTTATGACATAAATTCTTTCTGTGTTCAACTCTCCAAGCTTAAGCTATATGGATTTTATAAAAAGTAAAGATTTCATGGGGATATGAGCCGTATCTCTCTTTTTTTTAACCTGTCCTAAACAAAGAAGAATATGTACAAGATTTGGAACTGAAAACTATAATGCTCAATGCATTCATTTCAGACAAAAGAGAGGGGACTTTTTCCCGATTGTAAATGTGGACTATAGATGATCTCAAACATGTAGTACTCTTGTGTCCAAGGTATGAATCAACTAGGAAAAACTGCTGGGGATCTCGCCTCCCCTGGAGGATCTTTTGGAATATTTGTTTACTATGAAAGAGAAGAACATGGAAGAGATCTTTGCAAGATTCTTTATCTCAACTCATTTGTAAAGTTTATTAGGGGGACTTGAAATTCTGTGGAGGTTTTTTATGTGAAAAGATACTCTGTTAAATTGAATTGCACTGTAAAGATATTTAAGTTCCTTGTTGATTTATTTATTGTCTATTTATATTTACTATGTATTTTGTCCTGATTTTAGTATATTGTAATCATGCTATGCGGAACAATAAATTGTACTACTACTACTACATTCCAAGCTTCTAGTGCTGACCGTGAAAGAGACTTCAGCTTCATGAACTGCATTAAAAGCAAACAAAGAAACTGCTTGGAAGAAAGCTATTTAGATATGCTGATGCAAACAAAATTGTTTTTAACATCTGGTGGAAAATGGATCTTAATAAAATATAAGTCCACTGGAAGAATGGGAAAGACAGGAGGGAGTAAACAGTAAATGTTGATTTCTTAGCAATGCATCATCAGCAGCACCCTTTTAGATGCATGCAAGACTCTTTAAATGTACATAGTTTACACATGTTTCTAGTTCATACTGTTATGGTGCACAATGTACATCCAAGCTTGGACTGTGTCAGAATGTATATTTATACTTTGTATTGAGTATTTGAGTGTTTGGTTATATTTTCTACTGTTTACTGGTAATAAAATATATCACTTGTTTGGACCACCCAATTTGCGCACATGAATCAATTTTTTAGCACAAAGTGCCGCACACACATATCAGTTGCCCACCCACAGAGACTAAAAATTAGAGGGAACATTGCCTGAGACCACTCGTGAGGTTACTCAAGGTCACAGGCAACTGTACAACATAACTTGGTTATCCCACACTGGCCCCCTATATCCCATATATATATATATATATATATATATATATATATATATATATATATATATATATATATACACACACACACAATGGGGGTGAGTGATAAATGAGTGTGATAAATCATGTTATTTTCACAGGCATTTGATAACTGTAAGAACTGACATTTATCACCCCCGAAACCCACGCTAAACCCGCGCAAAGCTACACGCAATCACACAAAGCTACGCAAACTTCGCAAATGGTACATTTTGCAACAGTGAGGCCCCATTGTATAAATAGGACACATGATGTGCACATCATGGAATATGAAAAATATTTTCACTCCTGCCTCGTGAGCACTGTATATTTCACTCGTGAAATATCCAGGCTCACTCTGCAGGAGTGAAAATATTTTCCATATTCCACTGTGCCATCATGTATCCTATATATATATATATATATATATATAGGATACATGATGGGCATGTGTGTATATGGCAAATATTTGTCTCTCCTGCGAATGACTCTGGATATCTCACAGGCGCAGAGAGTACAGTGAGATGTCAGAAACTCACAGTCAGGAGTGACAGTATTTGCCATAGCACACGATCTGCACATCATGTATTTGATTTATACAATAGGGCTAGGAGTTTCAGAAGTATAGTTATGTTGCCTTGTGTTCTGTTCCTGTTTATGTGTTTGCTCATTCTGTGTGTGAGTTTTTCGGAATGGGCTGGCAGTGTTACAAACTCTGGGAAACAGATGAGTGTGTTTTGCAATGCTAAATCAGTTAGTTTTAGGTAGGAGTGAGAAATAGACTATTTTGTGAAGCTGTATTCTTTAGAAGTCTGGCTGCAGTCAAGCTGAGAGCATCACAGTAATGGTAATGGGCTGAGAGTCAGAGTGTGAGGAACAGCTGAGACTGTTTTTAGTGGTAATAGAGTTAGCTGCAGGCAGCAGTGAGGAACAGATTGTTCTGTGAAGCTGTGCCCTTTAGAATTCTGGATGCAGTCAAGCTGAGAGTATCACAGTAAGGAGCTGGAAGTTAGAGTGTGGGGAATAGGTGAGAGTGTTTTGTAATGCTAACCGAGTTAGTTGCAGGCAGCAGTAAGACCTCTCATGTAGTTCTGCATTTGTGTCTATGGTAACAGCACAGGTGTTTCTTGTATGCTGAGGGGAAAGCTGCCTAGATTGATGATTTCAGTGACCTTTGTGTGACCTGTGTGTGTAAATGGCTGATATCACAGTAGAGCAGAGGGTAAAAATACCACACTGCAGTGGATGATACACTGTTTTATCTCACTCATTTATCACTCACCCCTATTGTATAAATATATTTATACAATAGGGATGAGTTATAACCATTCACAATAAAAGTATGTATTCTCACTGGAGTGAGATAAATCCTGCTGACATAGTCAAAGTGGAAGATATTTACATTTACACTCAGTAGCTATGTAAGCAGGTGATATTCTCACTCTGGTGAGGTCTGCACATTCATCTCCCTGCCCGGACTACTTCTAAGCCCAAGTAAATGAAACACACCCTATAAAACTAATCGAAATACACATATTTTGTACCTGTGAAAGAAAACTAAAACACAGAACTTAAAATGATTCACAACCGCAACACAACAAATAGTCATCCCAATCTATTATTTACTCCACTACATCTCACATCAGCCACATCCAGAAGTGTATGTTGCATGGAACTTGCAGTAAAGCCAATAAAAAGCAAAACGACACCTGAAAGATATATCAGACAGCAGTCGACATCGAAGCAGTATCTCAATCAGTGAAGTCGACATGGAACTGGTCTATCAGGTACTGAAGTACAAGTAAAAGCAGTCACCAAATGAACACAATTGAAATATCCCACCCCGACAAAAGAAACAGTCCCACAAGTAAATATTATATTTTAACAGCATGTAACGTACTATACCTTAATAGTACAGGTGGTGGTTCTCCTAGAAACAACAGAAGCTGAAAGAAATACACCAGCACGCTCCAACTGAAGTAGTCAGCCAACAAAATAAAATTACTCCACCTGGGCCGCCGGTGAAAAAAAGGAATATGGATGATAATAAGAAACAGCCGAACAAAATATGCATGACCACAATTGACAAATGTTCATGCACAGAATGACAAAATAAGCGGAAAACTTAATTCCCTAAAAATAAAAAAAATGGAAAACATCTTTGTTGCCAGATACCTACAAAAATTCCCGCCCACAAACAGTAGTAAACCAATTAGAAGTCACGCAGCTTGAACAACACACTGCATCAACCAATCACAAAACAGCCATTAAAAAAAACAACCGATCAAACATCACAACTATCCCATTCACAACGTAAGCAGTCACACTTAAGTCAAACAAACGTACTTGTGCCAAACAACCTGTGGATTTATACACAATAAAAATAACACCTAACTCAGATGTTATAAAATAACAAAATTATTTCATGAACTAAATAATGACATGGCCCCCTATTGTATTAATCACACACATGATGTGCAGATCGTGGAATATGGAAAATATTCTCACTCATGCATCATGAGGCATGGATATCCCACTCGTGCCTTCGGCACTCGTGAGATATTCCTGCCTCACTCTGCAGGAGTGAGAATATTTTCCATATCCTACTCCTGCCCGTCATGTATCCCATATATATGTATATATATTTTTTGACTGTCTTTGTATTGGTATCTTTATCCCCCTCTACACTTTCCCCCAGGATGCACCAGGAGACGAGAAACGTGTTGCTTAGTGTGCCTTTCTAGTGAAACATTTCAATAAATAAATAAAATTAAAAAATATATATGAGAGAGAGTGTGCTATAGGTGTACACTGTCTTTGTATTGAAGGATCCCAACTGTGCCTTTTCGGGGTTTTGGATTTATCAACTATGTCTGGATGCTTTCATACAGTGACTTATGATTGGTAAAATGAGCTAATGAATTACAGGACGAGGTGTTTAAGGTTATGTTTGCCTGGGGAGCCCACATGAGCATCCACCAGTCATAAAAAAATATCCAGTTGTGTCTTTAACTAAACATATTTTTGTATTTAAGACAAGTTTTCAACAATGGAAGAGCCTGCAAGGGCATCTGCCAGTTGTAAAAATTCCAGTTGTGTTTTGCTATAAAAGCAAGTTTCTTAACTTTTGTTTTTAATAATCTTGAGTCCTAAGGTAGCCTTCCAATACCCATACTAGTGCTGCAGTTTCAGAGCTATGTTTACAATTGGCAGTGTGATAAATTTAGACTGGAACCCTCAATCAAAATATTTCACTTTTGCTTGATAATCAGTTATAAGAAAATTACTTAAAATTCTTTTAATATTATGGCTCCTTTTTAGCATATTAACCCATGGTTTAAAGTATACTAAAAGGTTCTGAGATGATTTACTTACTGTGCATGTCAACAAGAAGTGGTTTAAAAATAAGTATGATTTAAAATGTAAAAAACATTGTGTAAGCTATTCATTATGGAAGATCTAAAATTGAATGGTAACTGGAAAAACATATCCATACAGGTCTAGAATCTCAGCAGCAAAACAAGAACTATTGTAAAAAATGTTGCAGACAGTAAGGCATTGCCTTTGTTAGATAACATGAGTTATTTTAAATTTCAGAGGTATGATAAACTTTCAAATAATGCTGCATGTATATCTATTCAATCATATTAATAGCAATAGCCATTGTGTACCTCCCCCATTAATATGCTAGGAAAATACCTTAGAATAAGAGGAATACTTGTGCTTTATCAATGTTTTTACATTTTGCCTTTGCTTCCACTATTTGATTTGCAACACTACTGCTGCTACTGTAGATCAACTCACTAATCTTGTGTATTTAGTCTTGCTCCTTAATAATCTCTCTCCCATTCCCTTTATGTTTGCTTTTACTTCTCTCCCCATAGCATATTCCCTTCTGTACCCTTTCTCCTCCTCCCTGCCTGAGCAATCATTTGCTCTACTCATGTTTTATCAGTGTATTTGCTTCTGCTTCTACTTGTTGGAAGCACTATTGTTGTTTCTGTAGATTCTTATTATGAACATACGAAATTGCCAGCAGAACCAGGCCTCATGGTCTATTGAGTCTGCTCGAGTGTACAGCTAGCACTTCATCTCGCAGCTGCCCCTCCCACCCCCTCTTCCCAGTATCCCTTACCCTTACCGTGTCCCAATTCCTCTTGAAACTGCTCACCATCTTACAGAACACTATCTCATCTGGTAAGGTGTTCCATTTGTCCACCACTCTTTCAGTGAAAAAAAATGTCAGGTGAAGCTCCAAGCTCCATGCTTGCTGGCCGTGCTGCCTCCCACCCTGCTCAATCTCCCAAGAACACAGGAGCAGGTACAAAAACTTCCAGAAACCAAGCCCCACCAACCTGATTGGTGAAGCTCCAAGCACCGTGGATCAGGCACGGCCACCTTGCTTGCCGACCGTGCTGCCTCCCACCCTGCCCGCTCTCTCAGGAACACAGGAGCAGGTGAAGCTCCAAGCTCCGTGGACCAGGTCAATCTTTAATAATCTTTCTTTTATATTTTGGAGGTCTACAATGAGACGAGAGTCTTCCAATTTTGAGTTATGGATTTTTAAACCCTTAGTTTTATCATTGAACACTGTAGTGAAATATGTATTGTAAAGCTCAGCCACTCCCCTGTCCTCAGTGATAGTTGTGCCGTCTAGCTGTTTTAATCGCCCAATAGAGTTAGCTCCACCTTTTCTGTTATTTATGAATGAGAAAAAGGATTTGTAGTTATCCTTAACTCTGCTGGCCAATTTGAGTTCATTATTTTGTTTGGCTTTTAAGATCTTTCTTTATGAGATTTTTAGTTGTTGATGGTATAAGTCCCAGCTAGTCTGATGCACACTTTTCTTGGCCCTTGCATATGTCTTATTTTTTTTTATACTATTTTTAACTGACACTGTCATCCATATTGGCAGTGTTTTTAATTTGTTATATTTTTCCCTGAAGGGAACATATCTCTTAACTAAGGTAGTTACCATATTTTCCAATATATCCCATATTTGCTCCAGATTTTGACCTTTAAAGTCCTCCTCCCATTCCCATTGTTTCAGGTCTTTCTGCATACTGCAGAAGTCAGCCTTTGAATAATTGTAAATTATGGTGTTCCCTTTTGTTTTTCCCCATCTCCCTTGATAGAGAAAACTAGATCATGTTATGATCACTTGTTCCTAGTGGAGCTAATACTATGCACCCAGAAATACTTTCACTCATGTTGCTTAGTACCAAGTCCAGGATGTGGTTGCCCATTGTGTTTTCATCTACATATTGTTGTAGTCCAGTTTCTTTAAAGACTTCCAAGTATCACAGTTTGGTCGCTGTTTTAGCCCTGTTGTTAACCCAGTCAATTCCTGGTACATTTAAATCCTCCATGAGTAAACAGTTGTTGCCTGCCAGGAGTGTATCCAGATAACTTATGAGCTCTGTATCTTCAGCATATGTGTAGGATGGAGTTCTATATAAAACCCCAATGTCAATTTTGGGCCCTGTTTTAGGAGTGAGTTTTATCCAAACTAGTTCAGAGTCGCCCCAGTGTGTAGTGTCAACCTCTTCAGATGTGATTTTATTAGTTACGTAAAGGGCAACACCCCTTCCCCTCGTCTCAAATCTGTTTCTAGAATATAATGTGTATCCTGGGATTTGCTTATCCCAGGTATCATCCCTGTTCCACCATGTTTCGGTGATAGCACGTATATGCACATCATTTGTATCCAAGGTGTACCTAAGTTCATCAGTTTTGTGGACCAGACTCCTAGCACTGAGTGACAGGCACTTCCATGTTTTTTTATTCATGCTGCTTGTAGCTTGGTCCATTATGGGGTGACCCAGGATCTGTGCTAATAGCCTGACCACATCCCCCCTTGATTTTAGTTTAAATGACTTTCCATAGCAACCCTAAGTCTATGTGCCAAAATTCTTTTCCCCATTTTGTTGAGGTGTAGACCATCAGGGGCAAAAAGTTGTGTGTCCTGGAAATGTTCCTCACGTGAGATATAAGTATGCCCTTCCCTGTAGCACCACCTCTTTAACCATCCGTTCAGCTGCTAAATATCCTTATTCCTGCTTGCATTTGCTCTAGGGATGGGAAGTATTTCTGAAATGATGATGTCACAGCCTTTTGCCTTTAGTGCAGTTCCCACTTGCTCAAAATCCTCTCTGTATATCTAACAGATCTCTCTTCCCTGTGTCGTTTACTCCCACATGTAAGATTGTAACAGGTTTGCTAGTGTTTTGTAGTAACACTGGGAGGAGTTTCCTGATGTCCCCTATCCCTGCTCCTGGGAGTATACTAACTGTTGTATGTTCATTCTGACGTTTGCATAGTGCTTGATCTGTGTATCTCAGAATAGAGTCCCCTATCACCAAAGCATCTCAAGTTACTGGGTGTATTGGTGTGTCATGTCCCCCCCCCCCAGTCTCCAGCCTGATTGTATTTGCTAACTGTGTGGGTGGCTCTTGCTCACTTGGTTCCATCGTATGGGAGTTTGCACTGAGGTCAACAAGGGCTTGAAAATTGTTTTGGGTATGTAGATATCCTGTCCCCGCCAATGTTCCTATGTCCTTTTTTTTTGGTGCTTTTATTACCTTGCACCAATCCTCCTCAACATTCTCTTGACTATCATGTACCCTGAGCACTTCCTGTTTTGGGGAACTTCCATTAGATACTGTGAGCCTTTGTAAATGAGCCCCCAGATCAAAGGTATTAATCCGAATTTGAAATAAATAAATAAATGTCTCATCTCCCTCCTGAATCTTCCCCCTCCAATCTCAGTCCATGCCATCTTGTGTTCCTCCCCTTTCTCATCTGAAAAATCCCTTCTGTGTTGGTCATGTTTATCCCCTTTAGATACTTAAATCATATCCCCCTATCCCTCCTCTCCTCCGGTGAATACTTATTCAACTCTCATAGCCTCTTCTTGTAGTGCTTACTCTCTAATCCCTGGATCATCTTTGTGGCTCTTCGCTGCACCCTCTCCAACAATCTGATATCCTTCTTCAGGAAGGGGCACCAGCACTGCACACAGTACTCCAGGTTGGGCCCGACCAATGACCTATACAGGGGCAGGATAACCTGCCTTCTTCTGGAGGTGAGCCCTCTTACAATACACCCCAGCATTTTGTTGACTTTTGCTGCCACCTTCCTGCACTGAGCAGAGTTGTTCATGCTTCCCGTGATAATCACTCCTAGGTCCTTCTCCTCTGTAGAGCTCTCCAACTGTGCCCCATTCAAGTGATAATCCCTCCCCTGGTTCCTGGCTCTGAAGTGCAGAACATTGCACTTCTTAGCACTGAACCCCAACTGCCATGTTTCTGCCCACTCCTGCAGCTTAGCCAGGTCCTCCAGCAACCTCTTCCACCCCTCCGCATCATCAACCACAGCTCCCATCTTGGTATCATCTGCAAAATATCTGTAATAAAAATCCCAAACAGCACCGGTCCCAGTACCGATCCTTGTGATACCCCACTCATCACCACTCTTGGTGATGAGAGGCCCCCCCACCACCACCCTTTGCTGCCTTCCCTTTATTTAATCGCTGTATAAAGTTTTACTTTGTGAAGCTTTGTTTTGTTGTGTAAAAAAAAAAATCAATTGTACTTACCCCTTGTCCCCTTTCTCCCAGAACGCATCTGGAAATAAGCTTATTTAACTCAGTATGCCTTTCCTGGTGAAACTTTTCAAATAAATAAATAAATAATTTCAGTGGTGGCATCTGGACTTTTAGGACATGGAACCCAATATTAAAAGATTAGCATACTTGCTAACAGGTGTTAGGACTGGTACCCTCACCCATATTGGCTATCCACTGTGCAACGTGGACAATCTATGTATCTATGCATATATTTATGATAATCAGCACTAATACTTAGAGCGTTGGTACTTACCGTACAAGGGTAAGTAGCCATGGATATTACTATTATTGCAATAATAGTAGCCATGGATATTACTATTATTGCAATATTCATTGCTTGTAATGCACGTAGCAAGCCAAGAGTACATGTTGTATTCTTTGTAGTCTTCTGAGAAGTTATTGTATAGCCTGCACTGCCATCATGCAGATTTATGTAACACTGCAATTATACCTATATTTTGTATGCCTCCTTGGTTTCTATTTTAGCTGACTTACAGTTTTGTATATCTGTAGATAACACTGTGGAGCCACATAACTTTCAGCCGATAGGGCTTGTTTTATGTATCTAGTCAGCCTGCAATTGTAATAGTTGTCATGACAATAATTGAAGTATATAAGCTACTGTATTACGTATCTCCTCTGAGACCACTGCATACCCTGGGGTATTTTGGGAAACTCTTGGCTACCAGCGTCTATATTGGTAAGACTCTAATTTAGGGTGAATGCTTATTTTCCGTAATAAACAAGTTTATTACTGCACTTGCTGCTTGTCTGTGTTTTTCTTCTGCTAGCTTATTACTGAAAAGTTCCTGCTAAGTGTGGATGTATTTTCCCCACACCTAACATTTTGGCGACCATGCACAGGTGGCCTAAGCTAGTGGAGATTCACTATTCTCTGGCATTTTCCCTTCCTTGCAGGTTGTAAGTAGGTTTACACACCTGTATCACCCTGCCAGTGTATTTCACTCCATAGCACCTTGTCTGCTATGGCTGCTTACTGAACATGGTTGATGCCGTCTCACCCTGTTCAACAGCAGTTTTGACTTGCAATGTTGTGAGAGTGCAGACACCTGACCATCCATTGGTTCAACCACTGTGAATCGATACACAGCAGGGTAACCACTGATGGGTCCATTTTTGGGTTTCCCAACCCTTTTCGACCATGTCCAATATCTGCGCAGATCTGAGACTTGACGTCTCTAACTTTCTTGTTTCACACGGAGGGTGGAATGACTGCTGAGAGAGAGAGAGAGAGAGAGAAAGCAGCCAAAGCTTCCTTAAATCAAGGAGGTTATTTAATAGACTACACTGAAATGAATTATTACTTTTTGGACCTGTGTAAGCAACTAGTATTGATTCTCTGTTTTTGGGGTCGACTTTTCTTAGTTTAACTTTTATTTTCCAGGGAGGAACTGTAGCTGGGAGATATTTTCAGTCATTTTTGACTAGACCTGTTACTTAACCTCTGTGAAATAGGTGTCTGAAAAGAAGGAAGGCACTCCCCGGGGTGGAGGGTCAGAGTTGTAGTTGATTGTTTCTGGGAGAAAAAGATAGCATTCAGGAAGTATAAGGAAATGCAGAAGGAGCAGGACAGAGAACTGTACCAGTTAAAGCAGAAGGAAGTGGGGAAGGCAGTCAGAATAGCAAAGGCCCAAACCGATGAAAAGATAGCCAACTCGGTTAAGAAGGGGGATAAAACCTTTCATAGGTACATTAGGGAGCAAAGAAAGACTAAGGCAGTGATACTGAGGCTGAATAAAGAGCAAGGTGGTTGGGCAGAGAGCGACAATGAAAAAGCAGGGATATTGAACAAA
Source organism: Neoceratodus forsteri (assembly GCA_016271365.2). Classification (NCBI taxonomy): domain Eukaryota; kingdom Metazoa; phylum Chordata; order Ceratodontiformes; family Ceratodontidae; genus Neoceratodus; species Neoceratodus forsteri. The sequence continues at coordinate 579,248,693 of CM057458.1, read as the reverse complement.
TACTTCTGCTCAGTATTCACAATGGAAGAGCAGGGGGAGATACCTAATCCAGTTATTAGAAGCACTCGGGATAGGGGGGTTGATATTAGTCCTTTCACAGGAGAAAGGGTTCTGAAAGAAGTCTTAAAACTGAAGGTGGATAAAGCAATGGGGCCTGATGGGATTCACCCCAGAATTCTAAAAGAACTAAGGGAAGAACTAGTAACACCACTGACTACCCTTTTTAATAAATTATGGGAGGATGGTGTGGTACCTGAGGACTGGAGAAGGGTGGATGTGATTCCCCTTCACAAAAGTGGGAGCAAGACAGAGGCAGGAAACTACAGATCTGTCAGTATAACCTCAGTGGTAGGGAAAATGATGGAATCACTTCTGAAGGAAAGAATTGTTGAGTACCTAGAAGCTAGTGGGGCACAGGACCCAAGGCAGCATGGATTCATAGCAGGAAGGTCATGTCAGACAAATCTAATTGATTTCTTTGACTGGGTGACCAAAGTAGTAGACCAGGGAGGGGCTGTGGACATGGCCTACTTAGACTTTAGCAAGGTATTTGACACAGTCCCACACAAAAGATTAATATACAAATTAGCCAGCCTGGGAGTGGGTCCCAGGGTGGTAGCCTGCGTAAAACACTGGCTGGACAACAGGACACAGAGGGTAATAGTAAATGGAGTCCACAGTGAAGAAAGGAGGGTTACTAGTAGGGTACCACAGGGTTCAGTACTGGGGCCGGTCATTTTTAATGTCTTTGTAAGTTACATTGCAGAGGGACTGGAAGGACAAGTATGTCTCTTTGCAGATAACATAAAGATCTGCAACAGGGTTGATACACAAGGTGAGATGGAAAGGATGAAAAGAGACTTGGCAAGGTTGGAGGAATGGTCAAATTTATGGCAGCTTAGATTCAACACAAAGAAATGCAGAGTAATGCACCTGGGAAATGAAAACCCAGGGCAAGAGTACACAATGGGGGGTGAGATACTGACAACAACAAAAATGGAAAGGGACCTGGGGGTAGTCATATCAGGTGACCTAAAGGTGGGCCAGTAGTGTGAGAGGGCAGGAAGGAGGGCTGGGGGGATACTGGGATGCCTAGGAAGAGGCATCACCAGTGGAAAACAGGAAGTTGTTGGCCTTCTGTACAGACAGTTGGTAAGACCACATCTGGAGTACTGTGTACAGTTCTGGAGACCCTATCACTGCAATGACATAGGCAGGGTGGAAGCTGTCCAGAGGATGGCAACCAATATGGTGCAGGGTCTGCACCAAAAGACATATGAAGAAAGACTAAAGGAGCTTAAGATGTATAGCCTCGAGGAAAGGAGGAAGGGGGGGACATGATAGAAACTTTCAAATACCACAAGGTAATCAACAAAGTCCAAGAGGGTAGCATCTTTCAGAAAAAGAGATGTGCAAGAACAAGGGGGCACAATTTTAAGATGGGAGGAACGGATCAGAGGTAATGTGAGGAAGTATTTCTTCACAGAGAGGGTCGTAGATGCATGGAACATCCTTCCTGAGGAGGTCGTGGAGTTAAAAACAGTGGGGGAATTCAAGAATGCATGGGACAGACATTAGGCAATTCTAGTGGGGGGTAGGATGAAGTAGGCTGTTGGTTAACTAGGATCTGCAGCTTATCCGTTAGGTAGGGAAATGGGCAGACTAGGTGGGTCAAGCAGTCCTTATCTGCCATCAGATTCTATGTGTCTATGTTTCATGCTGGACGCAAGCCGTTCTGATAATCCTGTACTGGGGATCTCATCCCAGTACTCTGAGGTGAGACAAACAGACAAAAAGTGTGATGGCAAAGGGCTGTTAGTCGTGGCTCTTTATGCTGCTCTCAAAGCCTCTGAGATGAGGTTTCATTTCCTCAAACTTCAGATCCTAGCTCTTAAGAAAGAGATGGGCTTGCAGGCATCTGAATGTCTTAGGAAAGAGCAGCGGCTGGAAGAGGAACTTCAGTCACTGCATAGTAAGAACAAGACTCTTCTGCACTGTTCTGTGCAGAATAATGATAGAGAGTTATGAATGTTGAGAGAGGAATGCGATAGGTTGAAACAAGATAAGAAGCATGTCATCCATGGTCCAGTACCATGATGGTGCCCCCACCTTGCGGGCAGCAACTTATGTAGGTATATGTACTAACCTTAGGGTGAAGACACTTGATAAGCACAGGTGTCAGGATCTGTGTTCTATTATGCTATATTATGTTTTACTGATATATATAAGTCATGAGAAATGCTGTTTGCTCAATTTTTACTGTATTTTCCATAAGTAAGGCAACAGTGCCAGTTTTAGTAATTGTACATCTCTACAAATTACCTTGGATTATAGAAGCCCATTGTTTGTTATCTTCCACAAGCTATACAACTTTTCATACTAGTATGGATGGTTACTCAGACCACCTGTTTTTGTCCAATTATATACTTTTTATGTATCTTCTTTAGCCGTCACCATAGTTATTATCAGGGTATAAGACCCTTTGTAACACGTAGCTTCTCTAAGAAGAGAGACTGCATTGCCTAGGTAAGGAAAACTGGTATTCTCCCAATGATCACACTGCCCCTGAACTAAGTTCTCATCATAGTATTTGGGTGGTATTTCCGTCGTACATATTAGTCTTCTTTTGTGCCTAATTCCAAACCTAACCCTTGACAACAACAAACAACATGAGCTGCACTACTCTCCTACTCATTGCTATCACATTTGGATCAGTGGGCCCAGGCACCCTTCAGGTCACTTGTCCCTCTTCAGTCTGCCCAGAACACTGCCTCGGAATGGGCCGCTGGCTAACAGTACCAGGAGCAGCCTCCACAGAGGGGGCATACCAGCAGTCCTACTACAATGGGACCACAACAGGGGAGAATGCATCCGACACACACCATGGCTCCACCAGGCTACCACCTCTCACACACCCCTCAGAAAGTGAAGAAGCCTCTCCAAGGTAAAATAAGGAAATGCAAGTCATGAATCTCTATAACCCTCTGCATCACAGTAAGGAAACATCCCAATGCTCCTCCTGTTATCTGGGAATGTGCACCCAAATCCTGGCCTCCGCTGCCACCCAGATCAGTGGGTATCAAGACAAAGGGCCTGACAATAGCTGCAATGAATATCTGCAACCTAACAGCAAAGTTTACACAATTACAGGCCTGGATGGCCCAGCACGAACCAGACATAGCATGCCTAACTGAGACTTGGCTGACAGGCAATATAAAAAACAGCAAAATAGCACTACCTGGATACCAGGTATTCAGGAGTGACAGGCATGGCAAGAAGGGTAGGGGCTGTCTTATCTACACAAAAGACTCCCTCCATGGCTCTGTCCTCCCAATCTCCAGAATGGACTCAGACCACAAGCTCCTTGTCATGAAAATACAAGTCGGACAGCTGGATAAGACACTGACCATTGCATCAGCCTACCTGCCCCCCAAAAACTCCCAGGACGGTGTGCCCAAGGTTCTGGATGCAGTGGCCTCCCTACCCAAGGACAGTGATTTACTTATCACAGGGGATTTCAATATAAACTGGGAAAGCGACAGCTCCACGCCACTCAAGGATATTGTGGCAGGCACAACTAGACACGGAACCAACCAGAAGGAACCACAAGACAGGCAAGAGCTCACTCATTGACTGGATCCTCACAAACTCCCCATCACGAATATCTGAGGTCAAGGTGCTACCAGATATGCTGAGCGACCACTCCTGTCACCTTCAGATGGTCAAATAAGTTCAAAAACAGCCCCCCATCACTATACAGAGCAGGATCCTGAAAAAAAGGTCAGTTAGGATTGCTTAAAAATGCCCTATCCCACCATGACTAGTCGCCCATTGACACACTGCCAGACACATGACACATGCCCTGAAGTATTTCACCGATGGAGTCAACAATATTTACGACCGATACACACTGTTAAAATGCAGGAAAGTGTGGGTGACCACTAATGGTTGGATCACAGGTGAGCTCCTAGCCATGATGAAGGAGAGGGACAACCTCTGGTTAAAAGTCAGGGCCTTGGGTAAAGACCATGACCACCAGCTGTACCGGGCAGCTAGAAACCACTGCACACATGTAATATGAAGGGCTAAAGCAGATCACCATAAGGAACTGCTCGATAAAAGCTGGGGTGACAGCAAAAGGTTCTGGGGAAACATAAAGAATCTCTTGGGGGAAGAAGAAAAGAGAAACCCACAGCTGCTCCACATTAACGACTCTACTACCACGGACCCATGCCTCATCTCAGAGTCCTTCAACTCTGCCTTCACAGATATAAGCACAATACTCCCTCCTGACTACCTGCACCCTGCCAAGGTTCCCTCAGATGACAAAGCACCCAGTACCTCTCACCCTACCTTCTACCTCAAGAGAGTTACTATAAAGGAGGCATCATTCTACATACAAAAAGTGCTCAGGAAGACCAGAATGGGTAGCAATGGAGTGGACATGAAGCTGATGTCTCAAACTCTTGATGTGCTTATCAAGCCTATTACAAAACTATTAAACAAATCCCTGACCCTGGCACAATTCCCGGCCACCTGGAAGCAAGCGCTGGTCACGCCTGTCCACAAAAGCAGGGACAGGACCAATGTGTGCAATTACAGGCCAATCTCAATCCTTTCCCCCCATACAAAGCCCTTGAGAAGATTGTGGCAGACCAACTAACAGACTACATCAGCAAATACTAACTGCAATGCCCCAACCAGCATGGGTTCAGGCAGGGGCATAGTACCACGACTGCCCTTGCAGAGTTCACTGAGTATGCTCACAAAGTTATGGACGAAGGCAAACTAGTAGGGGCAGTTTTCATAGACGTAACAAAAGCCTTCGACACTGTCAACCACACCTTCCTACTGGCCCAGCTACAAAGCCTGAGGGTGGCTGCTAATGCAACACTCTGGTTCCAAGACTACCTGTCCCTAAGGCCACAACGGGTAAAAATAGGACAAACAGTGTCTGACCCCAGGGAGGTCATGCTGGGGATCTCCCAGGGATCCATCTTGGGACCCCTGCTCTTCAGCCTGTTTATAAATAATCTCCCTCAAGCCTGTGATGGCAAGATAATCCTATATGCGGATGATGCTGTCATCCTCAACAGCAACTCTTGAATTGAGCCACTCCAAGCAGCACTTCAGCACTCCTTCAGTAAAATAGAAGACTGGTTCTGCAAGCACAAACTTCTGCTCAATTATAAAAAATACAAGACCATGCTCCTATCCAGACCCCAGCTCAAGAAAAGGTTCTCCACCATAAACATCACTAACAATGTACTCGCCCCCTTGGAAGAGGTACACTCCTTCAAATATCTTGCGTCACCCTGGACGACACCTTATCCTACGTTCAACATGTTGACCAGGTGGTCAAGACAGTTAACACCATGCTTGGTGTGCTATACAGGCACAGAAAACACTTTTTTTTTTTAAGTTGTTTAACCAGGAATAGCACACTAAGCTGAAAGCTTTTTTACAGGAGCGACCTGGGAGCACAAGGAAGTTAAGTGACTTGCTCAGGGTCACACAGTATGCAAGTGGAAGCTGTGGGATTCAAACCCAGGTCTGGTCTGCTGGATGTCACCAGATTTGCTGCTCAGAGCCTTAAACCACTGCACTATACTGCGCTATACTGCCTCCACCTTACCACGCAGCCATCTGCCTATCAGTCACGAGCTCCATTCTCTCCACCATTAACTACTGCCTGGTTGTCTACAGTGCAGCATCAGACTCTGTGCTCAAGAGGGTGCACGTAGCTCTCAACAAGGCCTGTAGGCTCATCCTGAATGGCGATCGAATGACCCACATCTGTTCCCTCTATGAACAGACACACCTGCTGTCTCTTGGGTGCACGACTAAATCCTCACATGCCTCCTAGGCAAAAAAGCATTACTGGGGAAAGCCCCCTCATGCGTAGCAGGCATCTTCTCCCTCCCAGGTTCAGTATATATAACCAGAAACAGAATGCAGGGGGCCCCTCACAGTGCCATTCTGATGCACAGCTCTCAGACAGCATGCCTTCTACTACAGAGCCCCTCTTTGGTTTAATGAGGTACCTGAGTCCGTTTGGAACTCCACTTGCCTGTATGGCTTCAAATCAGACCTTAAGCACTACCTGACCTCCAGCTCTGTGTGCACCTGCTTCTCCAACAGCTGATAGACTCTGGATGACCGGGTCTGGCTCTGCTAACAGCAATTATTCTCAGCACAAGACAGAAGCCACCCTCCCACACGCTTCCTTGACAATGCCTCTGAATCACTCTAAGGGGCTGCTCCTGTACACCCTTCCCCCATCTCCACGCTAGGATGGGTCTCTGCCTCCCTGGCCTCAGCCCTGCCTCCTTGACCACTTTTACTAGAGGGCCCCCCTCCTCCCCTATCAAAATCCTGTCCTTACTGACCCTCTGCCCAACCTAACCTAGCCTCTAGTGCCTCTGCACCTTACCTGCACTGGTAATCAACTAAAGTTGATGTCCATATGCTGTGTAGTGTTTTAAATGTCTAAGAAACTCTGTAACCTTTTCCTGATTGTTGTGCTGTTCAGTGTCTCAAATGTCCTAAAACTCTGTAACCTTCTTGATTGAATGTCTATACTCTGTTCACAGGACATGGAACCTTTGTAAAAGAGCCTTGGTTCAAAGGTTATTTTCCAAATACCAAATAAATAAAATAAATAAATAAGTAATGGTAGTAAGCCTGTATTACTGATCTGTAATAAATTTCATTTATTACATGAGTACCATTTGTCTGTTGTCTCTTCCTTTTGTGCTGTTCCACCAAGAACCTGAGAGGGTGATTTATTACCCAGTTACATTTGGCGACCGTGTGCAGGTTGGAAGGTACAGGGGAAGATTCACATTCAATTTATTTTGAATGTCAAGTAGTGTAGTGCGCTTTTCGCCTGGTTGGACCTACTTGTGCTTACAGTGGTAGAGGTTGTGGCAGATCCACACCATCTTGGTCTCGGGTGTGGCAGACCCACATCAGACCCCCTTACACTCCCTCTGTGAGTGACAGCATACCCCCTTGGCATCACCGTTCACCCACGGGGGACCGGAAGGGGGTTGATGATGGCACCAGGGTATTTTTACCAGTTTTCAAACTGCTTTATTGTTTGTCTACCCCTTATTTGTTATGTCTGATCTGTGCACAGAACTGAGACTCGATGTCTCAAACTACCTCACACCCCAAGGCAGATGGGCAGATTTTGCACCGGATGCAAAATCTGCTGAAAAAACACTGCTGCTAATATCTGACCATTACTTAGAATCCAAACAGGGAACCAAGAAGTACAACCTTAAAGGTCTTTTGGTTGCAGCTCTACATACCACTGTTGAGAGTCTCATAGTGAAGTGTGCCTTCCTTGAACTGCAAAATGCGTCTCTAAAAAAAGAGATGGGCTTGCAGGCATCGGAGTTGCATAAAAAGAAACAGAAACTAGCAGAGGAGACACAGTCACTCCGTGATGTTAATTCCAGGCTGCTGCATTGTACTGCTCAAGACACTGAGTGAGAGATATGTTTATTAAAAGACGATTGTGAAAAGTTGAAATGTGATAAGAAACAGCACATTTGAATGATATTTTGAGTGATACGAATGAAACTTTGAGAGATGAGAATGCTGAGTTGAAAGAGGATTATAAGCATGAAAGTTGCGAGTTGGATAAGGAGCTTTGGGAAAATGTCGAATTGAGCGCTGCGTACAGAGTGTTACAGAGAGAGGTTGAGAGAGGTATTGAGCAGGACACTGCAAAAGTCTGTCACAAGAAGTGTAGACAAAAGATGGTGAAGTTGCGCCATCAATGGGAGGTTCTTGCTGGCCATGTTAAGGCCATGAACAGGTTTCAGTATATGCCCATTGAGATTACGTCATCCAGCGATGACGACTCTGACTTGGATGACGAGGCATGCCATGTCATACACAAGTCCAACTCCCATGGTGTAGCAACATCCGCTCACCATTCACAAGATGGCACTGATGTGGGCACACACACTGCGTCACCACATCTACGCAAACATGGTGGATGCTACGTACAACACCAAGATGGCGGCCCCCATGACATAGGTGGAGGACCTGTATTCCGTGATGCACCTTCACTCTCTCCTCTCACTAGGGGAGATGAGTCAGACATTAGCAGCATGATTAGGGATGCGATTAGTAGGATCACCATCCCGGAAGACCATAAAAAGGCCATCAAGGACCAAACTGACGAAATGCTGAAAGATCCTGCTACTCAAGCTCACACATACAAGGCAATCACTGATGCGGCAGCGGAGGCTGCACTTTGCATAGCCATGCTATATACTGAATTGTGTACAACTATGCATACTTCCAACCCCCTACAAGTCACTCATTCTGTCCAGCAAACTGCATTGAGCATAGGACAGATGGGCTCAACTGACAATCTCAGTTGCCATTTGGAGAAAGTGTGCTCCCTCTGCGAGAAGCTCTCTCTCCAACCCGAGTACCAGGTTCAGGTCTTGTGACAGACAATCGAACCAACACTCTGGGTCAAGCTCCCAGAGGCTGCATGGAATGCTGGTACTGCTGCCTTTGACAAGCTCGCCGCTGCACTCATATGTGCAAATTCCCCAGGAATCATGGGATTGTGCTTGGCCTACAAGGTCAAGCAAGGAGCAAAAGAGAGATCAGCCACCTACCATCAACGGTTGTGGCTAGCATACAGAACTGGGAAGTCCCTCACAAACGAGGACTACGATAGAAACCAAATCGAGTACAAGGATTTGTACATCTGGAATATGACTCCAGCCTTGCTTGAATGGGCCTATCAGGTCTACCTCCGCACTCTGTCTTCCAGCAAATCCAACAAGGTAGCTGCAGTCCAGCCTACCCCGATGCCCCCACCCACTGTATGGTGGAGGGAAACACCCAGAAAAATGACACCCCTTCTAATGACAAACAGTCACACAAGGGGGGACCCAAAACTACAGGAACAACTGGAACAAGAGAGACAACAGAGGTAGTTGGAAAAATCCAAATGCCCAACAAAATAGCCAGAACCGATACCGAAACAGTCCAAGCTATCATTAAATCAGAGAAGAGAACGAAACCCTCCGCAATCTGCTGAAGAAAATTCGTGCCGAGAGGGGAGCTACCGCTGCACAAACTATAGTTGCCCTAGTCCCAGCTGTCGAGCAATTGTGCAGCCGTGGAGAGGTTACGGCGGTTACTGGCCAGGCCAATGTGACATCCAAGGCAGAACCACCCGTGCAGGCCATCACTGCACCTGTGACATCACAAGTGCACTTGTACCCACTGCAAGACATACAGAAGGCCTTAGAAGATTCTGAAGGCCTCCAATTTCAGGAACAGGAAGACGATGCTGATTCTGAATGCACAGATTGACAATTACAGGCCCCAGTCCAGACTGTGAGTAACCTGGTTATTGACACAAATGGACGGACTTGTGTAAAGGCCACGGTCGGGGGCCAACTCACCATCCTTCTGGACACCAGAACAGCCACGTCAGTCATCCATGACAAGGACCCAGTCTCATCTGACTGGTCTACCGGTTGGAAGACCTGTGCACAGGGTGTAAATGGCACACAGCTACACACCTACCGATCTATTCCTTTACCTGTGGTGGTAGGCCAACTCAGGACTAATTTCACTTTTGACCTCATGGTTCTATGTCATCACCCCAGTATTCTGTGAATTGACTTCTTAGTACTACATGGCTGTGTAGTGGATCTAGCCAATAGGCTACTCATTCAGATCAAAGAACAATGTCATGCTGTCACCATCCCAGACTCGCACATGGTGGCAGCTATCTCCCATAACAACATAGAGTATGACGTCATGGCTTTGTTCAAAAGTCATGACCTGTTTTCAGAGCTTGCACCTTTGCTGCAAAAACACCTTGATGTGTTTGCTACAAACAAACACTACTGTGGTAGGATGCACACTACCACTGAAATCACAGGGCCTGACCCTGTGAGGCAGACACAGCACCCATTTCCTGTTGAAGCCTTGCCACCACTTAGGGAAACCATCCAATCACTGCTTCAACAAGGAGTGATTAGGACCTGTGTCTCCACTGTTAACTCACCTATTTGGCCTGTGAAAAGCCAAATGGGGCCTGGAGACTTACAATTGATTACAAAAAACTCAATCAGGTTACTCCTAGCTGCACCCCAGCCGTAGCATCAGCACCTGATGTACTCAAGCTGTTGACACCTGACAAAAAGTGGTTCACAGCTCTTGACATTTCTAATGGGTTCTGGTCACTCCCATTAGCACAGGAAAGCCAATACAAATTTGTTTTCACCTTTGGTGGATGTCAATACACCTGAACCTGCCTTCCCCAGGGCTTTCACAACAGCCCCTCCCTCTTCTATCTTCACATGATGGATGCTCTGCAGGGATTCTCCACACCCCAGTGTCTCTTGCAGTACATGGATGACTTGCTTCTAGCAACCACCATGAAAGAAGATCATTTAGCCCACCTAGACAAACTTCTGTCTCTCCTCAAGAGAGCATGCCTCAAGTGCAATCCCTCCAAGGCACAACTATATGAAAAGAGGTCATCTTCCTTGGCCTACACATTCAGACAAAGACAGAAGCCAAGCTGTCAAAATGATCCAGGGCTTGCAAGATCTGCCACTTCCTACCAGCGTGGCAACACTCAGACACTTCCAAGGAATGGTAAACTACTCCAGAGATTTTATCCCTGACTTTGCCTTGAAGGCCGCTCCCTTGTATGAACTTCTGAAAAAGGATGTCCCATGGACATGGGGCCCCACTCACACTGATGCTGTAACACAGCTCAAACAGGTCTTAGCCTCAGCCCCAGCACTGATCAATCCTAATCCAAATCTTCCATTCCCTTTGGAAACTGCCACATGTGATGTGGCTATGTCTGCAGTGCTGGCACAAAAATACAATGGGTACTTTAGGCCCATTGCCTATGCTTCTCAGATGCTGTCTCCAGTAGAGAGAAAGTATAGTCTCTGTGAAAGAATACTCTTGGCAACCCCTTGGGCTGTCAAACATTTCATGTACATCATTGGGTATGCACCTGCATACCGGCCACACCCCAACCAACTGCTTACTTTCAGACAAAGTAAAAGATGGTTCAGTTTACAATACCAGACTCACCCACTGGTCTTTGCTTTTGAAGGATAGGGACATCAAAGTACTGCCTGAAAAAATGCCATCCATCTTGGCTCATGGCCCACTCTACACAGGTAAACCTTTAGGGAGGCAGTATAGTACAGTGGTTTAAGGCTCTGAGCTGCAAATCTGGAGACCTGGGTTTGAATCTCACAGCCCCCACTTGCATACTGTGTGACCCTGAGCAAGTCACTTAACTTCCCTGTGCTCTCAGGTTGCACCTGTAAACAAGCTTTCTGCTTAGTGTGTCTCACCTTGTTAAACAATTGGGGAAAAAAATACCAAGATTGTGCACTCCAGCCTCCTGACATACCTGAGCCAGGACCATTCCTACCGGCTACACCAGATGCTTTAGAGGATACCAGCATGTATCATGTCTTCACAGACGGCTCCACCTCCTATGTAGAGGGGGAACAGGTAGCAAGATTTGGTGTGCTCATAATAGATCCGGATGGCAATTTTATGCACATTGCTAGGAAATGTACTGTCATTTCCTCACAGTATGCCGAACTGGTAGCTGTGGCCTGTGCTTTACAGGTTATACCCCATGGTACTAGGGATGTTATCATATTTGCTGACTCCAACTGGGTCTGCTCCTCCCTCACTGAATTTCTACCATTCTGGGAGAGAAATAACTTCACATTCTCTGATGGCACACCTGTCAAATACAGAGATTTGTTTGTTTGTGTACATACATACACTGAAACAACAGTTTACTCATAAACTGTACATGTACAAGGTAAAGGGTCACTGCAAAAAGGACCCTTACCATGAATTCAATGATCAAGCGGACTTGCTTGCCAAAGCAGGTGCTCAAGGGGGGAAGACATGGTCAATGACTCACCCAGTAGCTTTGGCAGCCATCTTCTTAGCTGCCAACACTAAGCAGAAACCACGACCAGATCCTCCACTGGATCTTTCTGCTGCACAGAAATTTGACCCAGCACTAAAAGATGTGCTCAAATACCTAGACAAAGGAATTGAACAGGAACTGCCTACTGGTAGTCCATACAAGAGACACTCTGACAACATACACCTATCTCATGATCAGAAACTGATCTGGTACAGGAAGGACAATACAGGTCACAAACTGTGGGTTGTACCACAATCCTTATGAACCACATTCATCCATATGGTCCATGACACCCCCACTGGTGGACACCAGGGAACAGATAATACCATCCAGAGACTTAAAACTGTCGTCTGGTCACCTGGTATGACCAAGGACGTGAAACACTATGTGGACAACTGCATAGTGTGTGCCCAGAACAGTCTAATTTCAGTGAAAAGAAACACCAAATTATTGCCACAAAGGCAATCTGGACTATGGAATGCAATGCAAATCAATTTCATTGGCCCCTTTACTAACTCCAGCAAGAACAAGAAGTAAGCACATGTTGTTACAGATTCGTTTTCCAAGTGGGTTGAAGCATTCCTTACTCAGAATAACATGGCAAAGACAACTGCCAAGATCCTGGTGGATCAATTGTTCTCCAGGTACGGCCTACCTCTTAAGGTAGATTCAGACCAGGGAACCAGTTTTATAGCTGATGAAGGAGATACTCCAAATGCTTGGAGTAGATCAGAAATTCCATATTCTATACTATCCTCAATCCTCAGGTCAGGTAGAAAGAACAAACACAAGAATCAAAGAGATGTTATGCAGATTCATCAATGATAATCCCAAGGATTGGGATTCCCTCTTGCCACTATTGCTGATGGCAATCAGAGGCACTCCTGCAACAACTACCCAGTGCACCCCATATAAGGTTATGACTGGTAGAGCCATGAGATTACCTGAGCACCTGTTGATTGACCTCCACACCCCTACAGCGGATAGGGTATCTGTGGACAAATATGTTGAAAAACTTTGTGATGATATCATGAAAACACGCTTGTTTGCTGCAAATCATATGTGCAAGCTCAACAACAAGCAAAAGCTCATTTTGATAAGCACGCCAAAGATGTCGACTGGCAAGTAGGAGATCAAGTCATGCTTCTCCATTACAGACCACTGGCTCACTCATTTACCAGCAAATGGGAAGGCCCACATCCCATTGTCAACAAACTCAGCCCTGCTGTTTATCAGGTCAGAGTTCAGCATCAGAAACAGACCACCGACAAGTGATTCCATGCCAATCAGCTCACGCTGTATAGCATAGAAACATAGACTTTGACGGCAGATAAGCACCGCTTGGCCCATCTAGTCTGCCCATTTCCCTACCTACAGAATAGGCCACAGATCCTAGTTAACCAACAGCCTATTTCTTCCTACCCCCCACAAGAATTGCCTTATGTCTGTCCCATGCATTCTTGAATTCTCCCACAGTTTTAGACCCCACAACCTCCTCAGGAAGGCTGTTCCATGCATCCACTACCCTCTCTGTGAAATAATACTTCCTCACATTGCCCCTGAGCCGCTCCTTCTATCTTTAAATTGTGTCCCTTGTTCTTGCACGTCTCTTTTCTGAAATATGCTACTCTCTTGGACTTTGTTGATTCCACTGAGGTACTTAAAGTTTCTATCATGTGCCCCTCTCCTTCTTTCCTCAAGGGTATACATATTAAGCTCCTTTAGTCTCTCCTCAAACGGCTTCTCTTGCAGACCCTGCACCATTTTAGTTGCCCTCCTCTGAACTACCTCTATCCTGTCTATGTCCTTGTGGAGATGGGGTCTCCAGAACTGGACACAGTACTCCAGATGGGGTCTCACCAACTGTCTGTACAGAGGGATAACAACTTCCTGTTTTCTGCTGCTGATGCCTCTCCCTATACATCCCAGTATACCCCCAGCCCTTCCTACTGCCCTCTCACATTGCTTGCTAACATTAAGGTCATCCGATATGATTAACCCCAGGTCCCTTTCCTTTTTTGTTGTTGTTACTACCTCCCCACCCATTGTGTATTCTTCCCCTGGGTTCTTGTTTCCCAGGTGCATTATTTTGCACTTCTTTGCATTGAATCCTAGCTGCCATACTTCTGACTAAAGGTGACTAATTACTTTTCCCAATCCTCTTAGGGTGGAATAGTGCCCCTCACTTAACAACCCTTTTCTGTTTCTTTTAGATATACTGGAAAGATGGCTATCTTGCACCTCCTCATCCTGGTGGGACTACTTTCTTTGACATGCTCTCAAGACAAACCCCTTATGACTGAACACAGATGACGTATAGCACATTTGCTTGACAAACTTGAACATTCAGCTAGAGATGCACCTATCTCCAACCCCAAGGGAGTTTGCATTGACATCCCCAACAAATTGATTACTGTTAAGGAAGGCTCAGATGTCTATCTTAATGCCATGGTAGTATCTCCAGACAAATCCACCTTGCAGATCCAATGGGAAACTGATTTTAATGGTTACACACTTCCTGCAGCATGTTTATCTAAAGGAATTTTTCACGGATGGCCCAACACAGGGATTGCACCAAACAGTACACTTTCTATTTGACAAGCTTCTTCTAGACATACTGGTCTCTACAACTTAACTGCCCTAATAGATCCTACCTTCTGTTGTCACCTCACCTTAGAGGAATCACAGGCTTTCTACCTTCACAACTATATGGCTACTGAAACTATGTTCCTTTCTGTGGTCCCATCCACTGAAGAACAACTGACTGAATGTCCTCCTCAGGAGCCTGGTCCTCCCAGTGGTTTGACCGCCACTTCCTTTCCAGGAGCTTTGATTAATAATGTACAGTTTATGCATGTTCCAGTTATTTTTAATCTTACATATTGGAATATGGCTGTTTTTGGTCTCTGTCACATGACCAACACTTCTAAATTTTTCAGTATGATGCTTCTAGACATTGTAGCTGCATACCAAACTCGCACAAATGATCTAGTCAGTGGACCTCATGCCACTGATCACTCAGGAGATTTTAGACCTGCACCTAATGCTAAGGGTAAACCACACACTAGGCATGACACTGCAGATGTTACTGGTGCAGCAGGCACCGTCTCTGGCCTTTTTGGTTCAGGAATGTCTATCTGGAATAGAGCAGATATAGCTGCTATTAAAGCACTAACAATTTTCAACAAGCTATCAAAAATGATGTGTTACTACCACTGTTACATGGTGTAAATGGTTTAAGTAAGGAAGAGCGTTTTACTGTTTATAACATGCAGGAAATCACTAAAGGGATTAACCACACTAGAAACAAAATTAATGAATTGATTTTTCAAAATAACAAGGAGGCAGACAAGCAATATATTGCCCATTAACTTTCATGCTCTGCTTATGGTTCTTAGTAATTGCCACTGTTAACAATCTCTTCAGGGACTTGGAAACAGGATGCATTCCAGATATAATTCATGATAGGAGAATGTCTAAATGGTATCGTCCTCACTGCAAATCTATTGTAATGCATGCATTACATTGTGTATGCAACTAATGTTAATATTTCTATGTCTAGTGCCAGAAATTTTGGGTATGTTTCACGTTATCCAAACCAAGCACCATGCTACTTTACTAAACATTGTTCTATTCATGACATGTTCATTACTTTCACTGTGTCACTACCTCGCTTTGATCCACAAACTTCTGTCTTTGACAAACTGGTTGCTATTAATTCAATCAGACACCTTGATGAGAACATTTACCAAAAACTAACTGACTTACCTTCTTTGCTTGTCTATCACACTGTTCTACAAGCTTGGGTCGCACTGCATACCAACTGCTGTGCCAAGAAGGGATATTATTACCTGTGCTGCTGTGATGTACTTGACATTGTTAAACCTGTTTGCGGCTACTCTCCAGAACATCTTGACTGGTCATTTTCCTTGGGTGATGATCTGCCATCTAACCTGACTGAACAATCTTTGCAAGCTGCATCTTCAGTGCCCACCACCTTGTCTCAATATTTGCCTGTGTTTAACGTACACATTGACCCTTTGACACTCTCTTTGAAATACTTCTTAGCTAGAAAGGATTCACAACTGATCTATATTAGCAACAATATTTCTAAGGCTGGTGATGCTCTTAATACACTTATTCATGATGGTGATTTAAGCACTGCTCTATCCAATACTTGGGTAGAATTAACTTCTAAAGCTTTCATTATTATACAAGCATTTCTGATTGTTTTTCTGGTACTAACCCTTTGCTGACTGTGACGTACTCTTAGACAACATCGCAAACAGCTCGAATTCCTTTATAAGGCTTATGCCTCTGGCTTGTATATGAGGGCTTTTGTAGCTCCATCCCACTACTTTCCTGTGGTTGTTGCCTTTTCTTTTGAAGGCAACAAGGGGGGAATGTTATCCATGGTTCAGCACCCCTGATGGTGCCCCCACCTCGCGAGCAGCAACTTATGTAGGTATACGTACTAACCTTAGGGTGAAGACACTTATCATACAAGCATAAGTGTCAGGATCTGTGTTCTATTATGCTATGTTATAGTTTACTGATATATATTAGCTATGAGAAATGCTTTTTGCTCTATTTTTACTGTATTTTCCATAAGTAAGGCAAAAATGCCATCTTTAGTAATTGTACATCACTACAAATGACCTTGAATTATAGAGGTCCATTGTTTGTTATCTCCTGCAAGCTATGCAACTTTTCATACTAGTAAGGATGGTTACTCAGACCACCTGTTTTTGTCCAATTATATACTATTTATGTATCTTCTTTAGCCATCGCCATAGCTATTATCAGGGTATAAGATCCTTTGTAACACATAGCTTCTCTGAGAAGAGAGACTGCATTGCCTAGGTAAGGAAAACTGGTATTCTCCCAGTGATCACACTGTAATGGTAGTAAGCCTGTATCACTGATCTGTAATAAATTTCATTTATTACATGAGTATCACTTGTCTGTTGTCTCTTCCTTTTGTGCCGTTCCACCAAGAACCTGAGAGGGTGATTTATTACTCAGTTACAGGCAGGTGTTGCAGATGAATGATTTGTTGAGTGATATGAATGAATCTTTTTGGAATGAGAATAAGGAGTTGCAGGAGGATGTGAAATGGGTAAATCTTGAGTTGGATAGGGAGCTTAGAGACAACTGCGAATTGAGTGCCGGGTATAGAGTGTTACAGAAAGAGGTTGTGAAAGGTGTTGGTCAGAACAATGCAAAAGTTAGTCACATCCAGTGTAGAGCTAAGATGGTGAAACTGCGTCATCAGTGAGAGGTACTGGCTGGTCACATCAAAGCGATGGGTGGTTTCCATTACACGCCCATTGACCTTGCATCATCTGGTGATGACAGCAGCCAAGATGGCACCCAGCCACACCTCCACTGTGAATTTTCCAACTCCCACCATTCACAAGATGGTGCTTCCCTGCGCTTTTCCAATGTAACCCTATGTCATCAACGTGATGACAGTTATCATGTGCAATGCCAAGATGGTGACCCCCATGATGGGAGGGAGAGGTCAAGGCCAAGGAGCCCTTCCAGTTGCCACCCTGAATAAAGGGGACAAGCAGGAGTGTGATGAAATGACCGAGGCCGCTCTCACTTGGACGGAGATGAATGAGGAACAAAGGCAAGTCTTCAGGCAGCATTTAGATGCCATGCTAAAGGAAGCCACTGCTCAGCCATCCCTCATTCACTCTGTGGCCAATGCTGCAGTGAAGGCTGCCCTTCGTGGTGCACAAAAAAAAAACCCTTCCCTGATACGTGTCCCATGGTTCAGAATAATCCCCTTCAGATGGCTGACTCTGTGCTGCAGATGCTGACAGCATAGGCCGCATGAACCTCAATGGCAATCTCAGTTGCCGTTTGGAAAAGGTTCATTCCAAATGTGAGATGCTCAATCTACCAACAGGTTACCAGGTACAGATCCTTCAGCAGAGTGTCAACCCCAGCCTCTTGTCAAAACTCCCAGAGGCAGTTCACCAATCCATGGATACGACCTTTGATGATGTCACCGTGGAACTTATCACCGCGCACACCCCAGGTGTGGTTGTCGTTATATTGGCCTATTCCATTAAACAGGCTGCCAAAGAGAGTCCAGCATCATACCACCAAAGGCTATGGCTGGCCTACCATACTGGCAAAGCACTTTCACAGGAAGATGCAGACATTGACCAAATTGAGTACAAGACCTTGTTCATTCAGAATGATTCTGTCTGTCCGTGACAAGGTTGAGCCTGCAGTTTTCCCCAGAATGGACAAATTTGCAGATATTCTCAGGAAGACAGAGCATGTCTATCAGCTCTACCTCTGAGATCTGAATTCTGGCTCAAAAGCCAAGGTGGCCATGGTACAATCTACCAGCGAGCCCATAACCCACTATACAGTGAAGGGCAAGGCCCTGCACACTAAGGTCACACCCTCCGATGAGAAGTAGAGCTACAAGATGGGAGGAAACCACAACAGAAATGGGAATAGACAGAGAAATTGGAATAACCCCAATTCCAATCAGAATGACAATCAGGGTAATCAAAATTATCGACAAGGCCCTTCCTATCGAGATATAGTGGCAGAGAACAACAACCTCTGTACACTTCTGGGCAAGGTTCAATGAGTGGCTGAGTCCATGACTGTTGCAGCATTAGCACCAGTAACCCAGTCCCTGCTAGGCCAAGAAGATACTGGAACCTCCTCTGACCAGGCTGTACCAGGCCCAAATCCTGAGGCCTTATCCATTGCAGCAACTACCACTACCCAGACCTCCTTCTACCCTATGCAGGATTTGGAAGAGGCTAGATGAGACCCCACTGGCCTACACTTCCAGGAACCACCTGGAGAAGACAGTAGCAGTTCAGAATGACAATTACAGGCCCCAGTCCATATTATGCACAATGTTTTTATTGACACAAACTGAAGGCCTTGTACTAAGGCCACAGTCGGGGGCTATTGCTTGATACAGGTGTGGCAGTGTCTATATTATATGATGAGGATCCAGTGAATTCCTTCTGGTCCACCAGATGGTGGACCAATGCACAAGGTGTGATGGCACTAGATTGCCTACATACTGTTCTACTGTGTTCAGTGTTCAGTTGCTCAGCGTCAATGTCAGTGGCTCAGCAGGTAGCACACTCACCTCTGAGACCGGGAGATTAGAAGACTGTGGGTTCTAGCCCAACACCAGACACTTGGGTTGAATCCCAGTACTGACACTGTAGTGCAGCATGAGGGGGGGGTGCTGCACTCCTGAGTTGCTGTCTTTCGGATGAGATATTAAACCGAGGTAACATCTGCCTGTTCTGGTGGTAGTTCAGGTGGATGTTAAAGATCCCATGGCACTTCTTGAAAAGAGTAGGGGAATTTCCCCGGTGCCCTGGCCAGATCCCCCCTTTCACTTAAAATATATCACCAACAGCTTAATCTGGTTCAAGGTCTGTTGGCATTCATCTGTATCCCCTTCCCCCAGGTTGTGCCTGAAAATAGGCAGAATATGTCTAGTTCACTTACCCAGTCAACACAAACTAAATAAAATAAAGTATATAAAATTGTACTGTCTGTGTTGTTGAGCAGCCTTGACATGAATCAGCGTTTGACCTAATGGTATTGTGTCACCACCCCAGCATTCTAAGAATTTACTTCCTAGCACTACATGGCTGTGCAGTAGACTTGGCCAACTGACTTCTGATCCAAATCAGAGGGCAATACCATACAATCATGATTCCTGATTCTTATGTGGTTGCCACCATTGCTGTCAATGAGAAGGAATATTACATCATAGCTGTATTCCAGACACATGAGTTTTTCAAAGAACTGTTGCCCATCCTGCAGAAGCATCTTGATGTTTTTGCAATAAGCAAACATGACTGCGGAAGAATGCACACTGTCACTGAAATTCCTGGCCTTGACCATAACAGGCAAAGGCAATACCCTTTTCCTGCTGGGGCCCTGCCATCACTCAGGGAAACTATCCAGTCACTCCTCCAGTAAGGTGTGATCAGGCCTTGTGTCTCAACCACCAGCTCCCCTATTTGGCCCATAAAAAAGCCCAATAATTCTTGGATACTCACTATTGATTACAGGCGACTTAATCAAGTCACGCCTAGCTGCTCCCCTACATTATCCTCAACACCAGATGTGCTCAAATTGCTAACTCCAGACAGAAAGTGGTTTAGCACCCTTGAGATCTCCAATGGATTTTGGTCTTTGCTGCTGGCCCAGGAAAGTGAATACAAGTTTGCATTCACTTTTGAGGGTCGACAGTACACATGGACGTGCCTCCCACAGGGCTTTCATAACAGCCCTACCCCTTCCATCTACACATGATGGATGCCTTAAAGGGGTTCTCTGTTCCACAATCTCTTCTGCAGTATGTGGATGACTTACTCCTGGCAACCACCACCAAGGAGCAACACTTTGATCTCCTTGATGAACTACTGACTCTCTTACAGAGAGCAGGCCTCAAGTGCAATCTTGCAAAAACACAATTGTGCTGGAAAGAGGTTATCTTCCTTGGCCTGTGAATCACAGAACAACGCAGGAGCCCAGCCTGAAAGAATATCCAGGGCCTACAAGATTTGTCACTTCCTACCAGTGTGGCAACACACAGATGTTTCCTGGGAATGGTCAACTACTCCAGGGACTTTATTTGTGATTTTGCACAAAAGGTCACCCCTCTGTATGAGCTCCTGAAAAAGGACATTCCTTGGACTTGGGGTCCCATCCACACTAATGCTGTGACCTTACTGAAACAGGCCCTGGCCTCTGCTCCAGCATTGGTAAACCCCAATCCAGCTTTACCCTTCCATTTGGAAACAGCCACTTCAGACATAGCCATGTATGCAGTGCTCACTCAGAAAGTCAATGGCATTCTGAGACCCATTGACTTTGCTTCCCAGATGTTGTCCCCAGTGGAACAGAAGTACAGTCTTTGTGAAAGGTACCTTCTGGCTACCTACTGGGCTGTGAAGCATTTTCTGTACATTATTGGGAATTCACCCATCATTCTGCACACTAACCACACCCCTACAAATTTTCTGTTGTCAGACAGAGTGAAGGATGGCTCAGTATCTAATACTAGACTGACTCACTGATCTCTTCTTCTCCAAGACTGTGACATACAGGTCTACATTGCCAAAATGCCCTCAATTCTGGTTCATGGCCTCCTGTACCAAGGAGAGCCTCATAATTGTTCACTCCAACCTCCTGAGTAGCCTGATCCAGGACCTTTTCTTCCTGCTACCCCAACACTCCTTGCTGATACCTTTTTGTGTCATGTTTTTGCTGATGGCTCCGCCTCGTAACATCAAGGAGAACAGGTAGCTGGATTAGTAGTGCTCATCACCTATCCTAAGCGTAACACCATCCATGCCTCCAAGCGCTGCAGTGTTACATCTTCTCAGTATGTAAAACTGGCTGCTGTGGCCTGTGCTCTTGAATTAATACACCACAGTAACACAGATATTGTCATATTCACAGACTCAGACTGGGTCTTTTGCTCTTTAACAGAATTCCTACTGTTTTGGGAGAAGAACGCCTTCATATCTTCTGATGGCACACCTGTCAAGTACAGTTCACTCTTTATGTATATCCACAGTCTGACCTAACAGTTTAAACACAAGCTGTTTATGTACAAAGTGAAGGCCCATTCTAAATCTGATCCATACCACTGTTTCAATGATCGAGCAGACCCTCTTGCCAAAGAGGGTGCTTGGGGGGAACACGTGAGATATGGCTCATCCTGTAGCTTTAGCAGTTGCGTGAATAGCTGCTGTGAAGAAGAAACCTGAACCTTTTGTGCCTTTGGACTTGCCCACAGCACAAAAGTCTGATCCTCAGCTGAAAGAAGTTTTCAGATTCCTAGACAAAGGAACTGAACAAGAACTGCCAACCAACAGTCCCTACAAGAAACATGCTAACAAATTGCACCTATCAAGTGACAACAAGTTGATATGGTACCAACCTGATGACTTTAACTACAAATTATGTGTAGTTCCTGAGCCATTGCGATCAGAGTTCATCCATCAGATTCATGACACCCCAACTGGTGAACATCAGGGGGTAGAAAATACAGTCCAGAGACTGAAATCAGTGAGCTGGTGTCCTGGCATTACCAAGGATGTAAGACGTTACATCGAAAACTGCCTGATCTGTGCACAAAACAATCCAGCTCCAGCTAAAAGGAATGAATAATTACTTCCTCAGAGACAATATGGGCCCTGGCATGCCATCCAGATCAATTGTATTGGCCCTCTGACCACAACTAGCAACAATAACAAGAATGCCCTTGTGGTCACTGACTTGTTCTCCAAGTGGGTTGAAGCCTTCCCTACTTCACTTTGCACAGCCAAGGCAACTGCAAAAGTCCTGGTAGAACAATTGTTCTCCAGGTGGGGCCTACCTCTCAAGGTAGACTCTGATCATGGAACCAGTTTTACAGGTGAGTTAATATGAGAAACACTCAAGCTTCTTGGTGTACACCAGAAGGTTCACATTCCTTACCACCTACAATCCTCAGGTCAGGTAGAAAGAGCCAACAATCGTATAAAGCAAATGCTATCCAAATTCATTGAGGACAATCCCAAGGACTGGGATTCCCTTTTGCCTTTACTCCTTATGGCAATAAGGGGTACTCCCTCAGCCACCACCCAGCTGATACCCTTTGAAGTGATGACTGGTAGAACTATGAGATTACCTGAGTACCTGTTGATTGATTTGAACACACCCACTTCAGACCGAGTGTCTGTGGATACATATGTTGCAAAACTCAGAGATGACATTATCAAGACCCATCTGTATGCTGCACATCATATGGGCAAGGCCCAGCAGCAATCCAAAGTTCACTTTGACAAGCAAGCACAGGAGGTGGATTGGCAAGTTGGAGATCAGGTAATGGTACTCAGATTTGCACACCCTGTTCATCCCTTCTCCAATAATTGGGAAGGACCCTATCCCATCATCAACAAGCTCAGTCCAGCAGTATAACAAGTTAGACGTCTCCAACAGAAGAACCTCACTGACAAGTGGTTGCATGCAAATCATTTGAAACTGAATTAAGGAGAATAATCACTTTTTCTAACCCCATTGGGTGTAGTAGTACCTACTGACCTTTCTCTTTCTTCCTTACAGGTTCCCATGCGAGAAGGCTATCTTGCACTTGATCCTCCTACTAGGAGGACTCCCCTCTGTCCATGGCAAGGATATGAGCACTATATCCAACTACAACAAATGTCTAAGGCAACTTCTTCCACTTCTTGATCATCCTGAGGGAAGACACACGACCCCACTATACAAACCCACCACTACCCCTGAAGGAGTCAGCATAGATGTTCTCAATAAATTGATCACTGTTCAGAAAGGCACAGACACCTACCTGACTGCCATAGTTGTGGCACCTGATAAATCATCTCTCCAAATCGAATGGTAAACTAACAGTCATGGACAGATCTTTCCTGTTGCTCACCTCTACAAAGGCACTTTTCAAGGTTGGCCTAATACCAGGATCATCCCAGATGGTACCCTGTCCATCCACCAAGCTAATCATAGACATTTGGTTTATACAACCTTACTGCTTTGATAGATCCCACTTTCTGTAAGAAATATCCAGAAGATGCTGGAAACGATTTTTGTATTCATAATTGTATGACTACAGAAGCTATGTTTTTGTCTGCGGTACCCCCTACTGAAGCAGAACCTACCGAATTTCCCCTACAGGAACCTGACCCACCTAGTGGTTTAACCGCCATCTCACTCCCATGTACACTTGTCAATAATGTGCAGTGCATGCATGTTCCTGTTATTTTTAATCTTACCCATTGGAATATGGCTAAATTTGGTATGTGTTCTAAAACTAACACTTCTAAGTTCTTTAGCACTATGTTATTAGATAGTCTTGCTGCATACCAAAAACGCACATAGGATCCTGTGGCTGGTTCACATACTATTGAACATTTAGGTTTATTCAAGCTCATACCCTGTCATGGGAAAAACCCTCTAATATTATTAAGTATGATATTTGTAATATAAAAGCATAGTATGTGATTGTCTCACATAAGTCAGCCTGTGCTTCCATGGGTGCCCCTCCTCCCCCACAGGTTTCAGTGAAGCTACAGGATATGTAAACTGACCAGAGGATGTGTGAAATTGACCAGTAAAGGGGAAACCTAGAGTTTCCTGTTCTGTTCTTAATTAAGTCTCTGGCCATCTGCCAGAGGATAAGTCTAATAAATTTTATGATTTGCTAGAGGAACCTATTGATAACAGCAATGTGTTAAAACATTGTAAACCCCTTTGATCTTCCTTGAGAAACAGAAACCACAACCAGTTCAAAGAAATGTTTAATTAAAGGATGCCATATTTAGGAAATGTTTTTTTCTTCTGATATACCATTAATTTTAAAATGCCTCCTGGTAGAAAATTATGTTTGATAGAATTAATTCTAAAAGGAGGAGCTAGATGACTCACCAAGGGGTTGGGGAGATAGAGTTGAAAATGTATCAGTGTGTCTGAAATGTTGTAATATCATCTTGGGCTCTGAAGAAACAAAGTTCTCTCTAACTAAAAGAGCACTTAGAAAGGTAATAGTTAGAAAGCGATTACGTCTTTGTGATAGGAGTGTTGTTCTGAAACTTCCTTTTTTTGTTTAATAAGATTGTAAGTGGTATGATATATTGTTCTGTGTTTAATTTTACCTTTTTATCGTATTTTTAGTAAACCACATGTTCTTTAAGATACTGCCTGTGTCTCCTCAGTCATTTTTGCATGTCATTACTGAACCGATATTAAGTCTGACAGTTGTTAAAAAGGCTTGATGGTGTTACTAAGCTTGGAAAAGGTAAGAATATACCTAAGGTCTCTTATAGAGTTTTAAGGGTTCATTTTGGAGACCTGGCTAGGTGCCCCTGGCAAAGTATTGTACCACAATCCCCAAAGAGGGGTACATATCTGAGCCTGTCATTGGGAATGCTAGCATAAGTTTCACAGTTTGATTCCCCAATAACCTGAGGCTAAAAGGTGATTCAGACCAAAAGCAGACAGGAGGGTTACCCTGTCTGTTACCTGTTCACACTATTGCACTCTGAGGTTGGCACTGTGGGAGCAGAGGGCCACCCTGTGGAGTGCGTTTGTGACAGAATTGGTTGGCAGCAGTGCGATTTAAAAAAATTGGTAACACAAGCTTTAACAGTTCAGAGTGTCAGCTTAATACTGTTCAGCTCACTTGCAAAACAGGCAGTGATTTGTTTTAAAAGAAACAGAACTGCAACATTTTGCTTACAGTCAAAGTTCCTACCTGTTTTATTTTTTTTTCCAAGTGCAAATTAGAGTAGCCGTAGTTAGGGAAGAAGATGGCTTCCAACTACAGTGGGTACACTGCAGACTACTTGAGGCAGTTGTGTCAGGACAGAGGAGTGCAGTATGAGGGGAAAGCCAACAAGCAGATCCTCATAGATGCTCTGATGACCGCTGATGGCCAGAGCATTGAGTCACAGTCCATGACTGGAAAGGACCAAACTTTGGGCATGGAGGGGCCAGAGTCCAGTGCAGTGTTCAGATATGGTGAGGAGGACAGCAGGGCCAGTGCAAGCCAAGGGCCACAGCAGCAGGGGAAGGTCACCAACATTCTGGAGCCAGAAGCCATCAGGCTGCAGATGGAGTTGTGGAGGATGGAGCTGGATTTCCAGAGAGAAGAGAGGTGAGAGCAGCATGCCACAGAGGAGAAGAGGGAGTGAGAACAGTGAGCCACAGAGGAGAAGAGGGAGTGAGAATGGCAGGAACCGTAGTGAGAGCAGTGAGCAGCAGAGGAGATGAGGGAATGAGAACAGCGTGAAACTGACCGTGAAGAGCGTGAGCGCCACAGACAACATGAACTGGAGAAGTTACGACTCCAACCACCAGCACCAGAGCAGGTAAGTGGCTTGGGTTTAACTGGAACTACAGGTCTAGGTTACAAATTAAATTCCAAATTGACAGCTAAATCTAAAGAGGGGCAGGATATGGGTGCCTTTTTAAATTCCTTTGAAAAAGATTGTATTTGGGCAAATATTCCTAGAGGGTCCTGGAGCTTCCAGCTATCTCCACTACTGACCGGGAAAGTTCAGGATGCATTGGGTCAAATAGACAATGAGGACAGTAATGATTACAGAAAGCTTAAAGCTGCACTTTTAAAAAAGTTTGATTTAACTGCAGAAGCAAACAGAGCTAAATTCTGTAAGCTCAGGAGAAGCACTGACATGAGCTACGAGGAGCTAGCCATGAAACAACATCAGTTTTTAAAACGTTGGTGGGAAGGAATTGAAACAAACTCTGTAGATAAAATTGAAAATGCTGTATTGTTAGAGCAGTTTTTTGGGGCATGCCCAGCAGAGCTGAAAACCTGGCTGGAGGACCGAGATCCCAAAACAGTGCAAGAGGCTGCTGAACTCTCTGACCGCTATGCCAAGAGCAGACCTGCTCTGACAGCGAATCGGGTGGGTGTGGCAGCGCAGAAGGGGAAAAGCATGCATTTAGGGCAGATAAAACCCTCATTGCCTCCACCAAAACCAGTTAGCCCCAGGTTTCAAAGAAAATATTTTTCTGAGAAAAGAAGTGAATGTTGGGTTTGCAAAGAAACCAGGCATATTGCCAGACAGTGTCCCAAAAGGACAAGCAATACGCAAAGTGGTGCTAGGAAAGAAGTGAGTTGTTTGTGTGTCCCTGAAAGCATGCCTGTAACCATGAGGGAACACATGCATCCAGTCACTGTGAATGGTGTACAGACACAAGGGTTAAGAGACACAGGGACATCCCTAACATTGGTAAAAAGGGATCTGGTAGAGCCTGGTCAGCTTATACCCAATAAATTTGTAACTGTACAGTGGTTCAGTGGGGAGGAGAAAACATTGCCACTTGCTAGTGTTCTCCTAGACTGGGGTGAAACAGGGGGAACTGTGCAACAGGTGGCTGAGCCGAAACTTCAGCAGTTGACGTCATTCTCGGCAACAATCTAAAATGGGATGGTGTGTGCAGTTACCCGTAGCCCAGCAGCAAGGAAAAATTGCAGTTCCCTGCACCCCATACAAGCCACTGTGGAAACCACTGGGAGGCTGGTTCCCCAGCCTGTGTCTCCTGATATGGAGACTAATGAAGGGGGGGTAGAAAATTCCCCGGTAGCAGTTAACCAAACAGCTACGGAGGGTTATTCTAAAACACTGAAACATAGAATTTGATGGCAGATAAGTACTGCTTGGCCCACCTAGTCTGCCCATTTTCCTACCCGATGGATAAGCTGCAGATCCTAGTTAACCAACAGCCTACTTCCTCCTACCCGCCACTAGGACTGCATTATGTCTGTCCCATGCATTCTTGAATTCCCCCACTGTTCTTGACTCCATGACCTCCTCAGGAAGGCTGTTCCATGCATCCACAACCCTCTCGGTGAAAAAATACTTCCTCACATTACCTCTGAGCCATCCCCCTTCTATCTTCAAATTGTGCCCCCTTGTTCTTGCACATCTCTTTTTCTGAAAGATACTACCCTCTTGGACTTTGTTGATTCCCTTGAGATACTTGAAAGTTTCTATCGTGGTCCCCTCTACCTTCTTTCCTCAAGGGTATTATTAAGCTCCTTTAGTCTCTCTTCAGAGTGTCTTCTGGTGCAGACCCTGCACCATTTTGGTTGCCCTCCTCTGGACAGCCTCCACTCTATGTCTTTTCGGAGATGGGGTCTCCAGAACTGTACAGAGTACTCCAGATGGGGTCTCACCAACTGTCTGTACAGAGGGATAACAACTTCCTGTTTTCTACTATTGGTGCCTCTCCCTATGCATCCCAGTATCCTTCCAGCCTTCCTTACTGCCTTGTCACATTGCTTGCCCACCTTTAGGTCATCTGATATAATTACCCCCCGGTCCCTTTCCATTTTTGTTGTTGTCAGTATCTCACCCCCAGTGTGTACTCTTCCCCTGGGTTTTTGTTTCCCAGGTGCATTACCTTGCACTTCTTTGAATTGAATCTAAGCTGCCATACATCTGACCATTCCTCCAACCTTGCCAAGTCCCTTCTCATCTTTTCCACTCCATCATGTGTATCAACCCTGTTGCAGATCTTTGTATCATCTGCAAAGAGACATACTTTTCCTTCCAGTTCCTCTGCAATATCACTTATCAAGACATTAAAAAGGACTGGTCCCAGTATTGAACCCTGCGGTACCCCACTAGTAACCCTCCTTTCTTCACTGTGGACTCCATTTACTACTACTCTTTGCGTCCTGTTGTCCAGCCAATTTTTTATCCAGGCTACCACCATGGGACCCACTCCAAGGTTGGCTAACTTGTATATTAATCTTTTGTGTGGGACTGTATCAAATGCCTTGCTAAAATCTAGGTAGGCCATGTCCACAGCCCCTCCCTGGTCTACTACTTTGGTCACCTAGTCAAAGAAATCTATTACAAAGAAGGAGGGGTGACCCATTGTCAGAGGGTTAGGGATGGCAGTGATCCTGAGTGCCCTGATGCTAGAGCTAAGGACCCTAGCTAGACACTGAAGGGGACCGATCCCATGCCTTGGGAATGTGTAAGGAGTTTGCAGCTGCTCAGAAACATGACCCTAGTCTAGAGAAGCTGAGGGCTTAGGCAGAGTCTGATGGAGTACAAGGAGGTGACAGGAAATATAAAGTTTATTGGGACAATGGACTGCTGTACATGCAGGATGCTAAGACAGAGGGAGGGGTGATAGGCAGACAGCTTATCATTCCGCAGGGGTACCGTGAGCAGTTGCTCAAGATTGCACATGATATTCCCATGTCTGGTCACCTGTGAATCACATGCAATATGCAGCGATTGGCCCAGAATTTCTATTGGCCCAACTTCATCCAGCAGGTGAAGGAGTATTGCAGGTCTTGTCACCGGTGCCTAGAAATAGGAAAGGCAGGTAAGAAAACCGAAGCCGTCCTAATTCCATTGCCCATAGTGGAGGAGCCAATCTAGAGGGTGGTAATGGATATTGTGGGGCCTTTAAATACCCCCAGCTCCTCTGGGAAGAGGTTCATCCTGACTGTGGTGGATTATGCCACCCGGTATCCAGAGGCAGTCACCCTATCCTCACTGAGGACAGACAAAGTGGCAGATGCCTTACTTGGGATTTCCTCCCATGTTGAGTTTCTGCAGGAGGTTATCACCAATCGAGGGGGCTCCTTCATGTCAGACCTGATGAAATGTTTGTGGGAGAGGTGTGGGGTGGTGCAGAGATGCACGACACCTTATCACCCGCAAGTCAATGGGCTTGTGGAAAGATTCAACGGTACCCTGAAGGCAATTCTCCAAGCATTTGCTGAACAGCATGGGAGGGACTGGGAGAAATACCTTCCCCACCTGTTGTTCACATACAGGGAGGTGCCCCAAGAGTCGACCGGGTTCTCCCCCTTCGAGCTCTTATATGGACGCCGGGTATGTGGGCCCCTAGACTTGATCCAGGAGGACTGGGAAGGCAAGCACACCACCCAGGGAACTTCCATAGTGGATTATGTCCTTAGGTTTAGGGAAAGGCTGAAGGAGCTTATGGGAACAGCCCAGAGCAACATGGCAACTGCCCAACAGAAACAAAAAGTGTGGGATGGCCACAGAGCCAGCGCTTGCTCATACAAGGTGGGTCAGGAAGTCATGGTCCTCATCCCGGTGTGGAAGGACAAACTGCAGGCTGAGTTGGAAGGATTGTACAAAGTAGTCAGAAAGGTAAATGACATAAACTATATCATAGAGTTACCTAACAGATGACATACAGGAAGAATGTACCATGTTAACATGATGAAGCCATATGCTAATAGGGCTGACATGGTGTTTGTAGTATGTAGTCCTGGGGAGGGGACGGATGAAGGAGACCCCCTTCTGGACTTGCTGGAAGCAAGCAAGCAGGAGACCTCTGTGGAGGCAGTTAAATTGTCACCCCAGCTGGCCCCGGACCAGATCCAGGAAGTAAGAGAGGTTTTAGCAGACTTTGCCCCATTGTTTAGCATGAAGCCTGGACTAACCCGCTTAGCAATGCACGATGTGGAGACAGGGACACAGACACCCATACAGCGGACAGCATATCGGGTGTCGGAAGCTGTCCAAAAGAATATTAGGAGGGAGGTGGAGGAAATGCTTGACTTAGTGGTAATCCAGAGATCCCACAGCCCCTGAGCCTTACCTGTAGTCCTTGTGCCCAAGCCATATGGCTCTACATATTGTTGTGAGGACTATCGTGGACTGAATGCAGTCACAAAGTCAGATGCCCACCCGATACCACGGATGGACAAACTCCTGGACAAGTTGAGATGGGTGACCTATCTTACAACGATTGACCTGACAAAGGAGTATTGGCAGGTAGAGTTAACTGCCAGAGCTAGGGAGAGGTCGGCCTTCATCACTCTGATTGGGTTATTTGAATTTAAAGTAATGCCTTTCAGAATGAAGAACGCCCTGGCCACTTTCCAGAGGTTGGTGAACCAGGTGTTAAATGGTGCTGAGGCGTACACTGTGGCATACCTGGATGACACTGCTATCTTTAGTGCCAGCTGGGAGGAACACCTGTCCCACCTTAGGAAGTGCTGAACAGGATACAGAGGGCCGGGCTCACTCTCAAAGCTGAGAAGTGCCAGGTGGCCATGGCTGAAGTAGCGTAGAAACATAGAACTTGACAGCAGATAAGAACTGCAAGGCACATCCAGTCTGCCCATTTCTTTTTCTACCTTATAAATTTTCCATTGGCCTTTGCTCTGTCAATGGCCTATCAATTCATACTCATCTGTATTGCTCCCTTATGCCTATCCCATGCCTGTTTAAAGTCCTGCACTGTATTCATATCCACCATATCTGGAGGTAGGCCGTTCCATGCATCCACCACCCTTTCTGTGAAAAAGAACTTCCTCACATTACCCCTTAATCGGCCTCCCTCTTATCTCATGCTGTGTCCTCTTGTCCTGCTATTTTTCGCATATTGAAACATGTTAGACTCTTTCACCCTGTTAATGCCCTTAAGGTATTTGAATGTTTCGATCATATCACCTCTCTCCCTCATTTGCTCTAGGGTATACATATTGAGCTCCGTTAATTTGCCCTCATATGTTTTCTGATGCAGACCCTGCACCATTTTGGTTGCACTTCTCTGGACTGCCTCAATTTGGTTAATGTCCTTGTGAAGGCGTGGCCTCCAGTACTGCACGCAGTACTCCAGATGGGGCCTAACCAGTGTCTTGTAAAGAGAGATTATTACCTTCCTCTTCTGACTTGTGATACCCCTACTTATACACCCTAACATCCCCCTAGCCTTACCTACTGCTTTAGTGGTCTGCTTGGATGATTTCAGGTCATCGGTGATGATGATGCCCAAGTCTCTTTCTTCCCTTGTGACTGCCAGCAACTCCCCTCCAAACCTATAGGTGGCTTCAGGGTTTCTCTTCCCTATGTGCATGATCTTGCACTTCTTTGCATTAAACCCCAATTGCCACTCTTCCTACCATTTTGCTAGTTTATCCAGATCTCTTCTCATTCTGCCCACCCCATCTGGATCATCTACTCTGTTGCAGATCTTGGTGTCATCTGCAAACATGCAAACCTTACCCTCCAGTCCATCTGCAATGTCACTGATGAAGATATTGAAGAGGACTGACCCCAGGACTGATCCCTGAGGTACCCCACTTGTGACCTGCATCTCTTCTGACTGTATACCATTTACTTCCACTCTCTGTTTTCTGCCCATCAACCCATTTGCCACCCAGTTGACCAACTTCTGACCCACCCCGCACCTACCCAGCTTATTAATCAATCTTCTATGTGGAACAGTATTGAAAGCTTTGCTGAAGTCAAGGTAAGTGACATCAACTGCTCTCCCTTGGTCCACCACTCTGGTTACCCAGTCAAAGAAATCTATGAGATTAGTTTGACAGGACCTTCCTTTTTCAAACCCATGCTGTCTTGGATCCTGTGCTCCTATGGATTCCAGGTATTGCACTATCCTTTCCTTAAGGAGTGCTTCCATAATCTTGCCCACTACTGAGGTAAGACTGACTGGTCTATAGTTCCCTGCCTCCTCCCTGCTACCACTCTTGTGGAGCGGGATCACATGAGCCCTTCTCCAGTCTTCTGGGACCTCTCCTGTGCTCAGAGACTTACTGAACAGTTCTGATAATGGCTCTGCTAGTTCCACCCTTAGCTCCTTTAGTATCCTGGGATGTATGCCATCAGGTCCCATTGTCTTATCCACCCTGAGCTGATCAAGCTCTTGTAGGACCCTTTCTTTTGCGAAGGGACTAGTGCTCACCTCCCTTCCTCCTGTGTCCATGGTGCTGAGCTGTGGGCCCTGCCCTACCTTTTCCTCAGTAAATACTGAGCAGAAGTATCTATTTAGGATAGATGCTTTTATATGGTCCTCCTCCTCACAAGCCCCTTATCTCTTTTGATCTTAGCAACACTCCCTCCTGACTTTCTCCTTTCACTAATGTATCTATAGAAAGTCATGTCACCTTCTTTTACTGTCTATGCTAGTGTTTCCTTGGTTTGGGCCTTTGCCTGCCTTACTGCCTTCCCTGCTTCATTTAGGGAAGTTAGGTATGCCTCCCTATCTTCATACCGCTGTGTTCCCTTATATTTCCTGAAAGTCAGCCTTTTGGTTCTGACCTTTTCTGCTACTGTTTTTGAGAACCAAAGTGGTTTCCTTCTTCTTTTGCACTTCCTTGTCTCTATAACAAAATGGCATACCTAGGACATGTTGTAGGCTGGGGATGGCTCCATCCTAACCAAGTAAAAATAGAGGCGATCAAGGCATGGCCCAGACCAGAAATGCAGAAGCAGGTCAGGAGTTTTCTGGCAACAGCAGGGTACTATAGGCAATTTGTACCCAATTACAGTGCCCTGGCTGCTCCCCTATCTGACCTGGTAAAGAAAAGGATGCCTAAGAAAAGCCTTTACCAAACTGAATGAGGCACTTTGCAGTGCTCCTGTAGTGACAAGTCCTGACTATAGCAGACCCTTTATAGTCCAGACTGATGCCTCAGATGTGGGCATTGGGGCAGTGCTGATTCAGACATCCAACTAAGGGAAAGATCACCCCATCGTGTGCCTAAGTAAAAAATTACTTCCCAGGAAGCAGGCATACTCTGCTGTAGAAAAAGAGTGCCTTGCCATTGTGTGACCCCTAAAGAAGTTAGAGACATACTTATACAGGCAACATTTTGAGGTACAAACTGACCACAACCCCCTAGTTTGGCTGGTACAAATGGGAAAAATGAATGGTAGAGTATTAAGATGGAGTCGGGTATGACATGATGATCTTACATAGGGCTGGAGCAACCAATCAGAATGCAGATAGTTTTTCCCATTGTTTTGAGGTGTAAACTGAATTTGTGGAACTCATCCCATGTAAGAAGAGACCCCCAAAATTCAGTCTAAGGAGGAAGGGGTGTCACTGGGAATATCCTCTAATATTATTACTGTATGTATGCTATTTGTAATATAAAAATATAGTATGTGATTGTTTCACATAAGTCAGGCTGTGCTTCCATGGGTGCCCCCCTCCCAGGTTTCAGTGAAGCTACAGGATAAGTAAACTGACCAGAGGATGTGTGAAATTGACCAGTAAAGGGAAAGCCTAGAGTTTCCTGTCCTGTTCTTAAGACTCTGTCCATCTGCCAGAGGATAGGCCTAATAAACTTTTATGATTTCCTAGAGGAACCTATTGATAATAGCAATGTGATAAAACATCATAAATCCCTTTGATCTTCCTTGGGAAACAGGAACCACAACTTGTTCAAAGAAATGTTTAATTAAAGGATGCCATATTTAGGAAATGTTTTTTTCTTCTGATGTACAATTAATTTTAAAATACCTACTGGTAGGAAATTATGTTTGTAAGAATTAATTCTACAAGGAGGAGCTAGATGACTCATCAAGGGGGTGGGGAGACAGAATTGAAAATGTATCAGTGTGTCTGAAATGTTGTAATATCATCTTGGGCTCTGAAGAAACAAAGCTGTCTAACTAAAAAAGCACTTAGAAAGGTAATAGTTAGAAAGCAATTACATCTTTGTGGTAGGAGTGTTGTTCTGAAACTTCCCTTTTTTGTTTTATAAGATTGTAAGTGGTATGATATATTGTTGTGTGTTTAATTTTACCTTTTTATCATATTTTTAGTAAACCACATTTTCTTTAAGATACTGCCTGTTTCTCCTCAGTCATTTTTGCATGTTATTGCTGAACCGATATTAAGTCTGACAGTTGTTAAAAAGGCTTGATGGTGTTACTAAGCTTGGAAAAGGTAAGACTATACCTAAGGTCTCTTACAGAGTTTTAAGGGTTCATTTTGGAGACCTGGCTAGGTGCCCATGGCAAAGTATTGTACCGCAATCCCCGAAGAGGGTACATATCTGAGCCTGTCATTGGGGATGCTAGCATAAGCTTCACAGTTTGAATCCCCCCAGAACTTGAGGCTAAAAGGTGATTCGGACCCAAAGCAGACAGGAAGGTTACCCTGTCTGTTACCTGTTCACACTATTGTGCTCTGAGGTTGGCACTGTGGGAGCAGAGGGCCTGACCTGTGGAGTGCATTTGTGACATACTTGACCCCAAAATTAAGACAAATTCCACATCACGCAGGAGGCGTGCCACTGCTGATGTCACTGGTGCAACTGCCACCATATCTGGACTCTTCGGATCTGGCATGTCATTCTGGAACAGGGCAGATACTGCTGCCATCAAAAACCAAACAGCTAAATTCCAAACTGGCATGAAGAATGATGTTCTACCACCCCTATTGCATGGTATAGATAGGCTTAGTCAGGAAGAGCGCTATACCCTGTACAATATGCACGATATTGCAAAGAGTTTTAATGACACTAAGAATAAAATCAATGAACTTGCTTTCCAGAATAATAAGGAGGCAG
The DNA here is from genome assembly GCA_016271365.2 of Neoceratodus forsteri. Lineage (NCBI taxonomy): Eukaryota > Metazoa > Chordata > Ceratodontiformes > Ceratodontidae > Neoceratodus > Neoceratodus forsteri. The sequence continues at coordinate 579,213,831 of CM057458.1, read as the reverse complement.
ACAAGCAATATATTGCCAGGGAATTTTTATGCTCTGCTTATGGCTCTTATGTCATAACCACTATCAATAATCTCTTCCAAGATCTGGAATCAGGATGTATTCCTGATATCATTCATGATAGACACCTAGCTAAATGGTATTGTCTACATTGTAGGTCAACTGCTTGTATCACAATGTGCATGTCTAGGTCTGGGAATTTTCCACTATCAACTGCTAGAAATTTAGGGTATGCTGCACATCATCCCAACAGGAGCCCATGCTACACTGCCAATCGCTGCTCCGTCCATGACACCATGTTTGTGACTTTCACTATTTCCTTGCCACGCTGTGATCCAGAGACTGCACTTTGTGACAGACTGGCTTCTATTCACTCCATTGGGCATCTTGACGAGGACATCTATTGAGAGGGATCGACCTTCCACCTCTTCTGGTCTTCCATACAGACTGTTGTGCTAAAAAGGGATACCACTACTTGTGTCGCTGTAATGTGTTCGACATCATCAAGCCGGTGTGTGGCTATTAACTGGACAGCATTGACTGGTCTTTTACTTTGGACTCTGATATTGCATCCAATGAAACTGGTACCCTCAGGGCAACAGCATCATCCACTACGTCATCACCAGTGGGCAACATTGGACGTCTCTACCAAGATTATGCAGAAGAAGTGGATCGCTTCACTACAAGACTCACAAATCAATCTTTCACCTGCCCAATTTATCAGCAGAAATGGAGGATTCCTACCGTGAAAGTGTCATATTATTCTGATGGGCAGTACTGCATGGTAACTAATCATAAATAATTTGCATTTGGTGCCAAGCCTTGCACTATACAGTACCCTAATTTCTGTTTTATACCTCATCAAACTACTGTGATTGGTCATACAGTGATTACTCCAGTTCCCATCCCGGAACCTGATGTTATTGATACTGACCCTGAATATTTGCTTGCTCTAGCACAATATTTGCCTATTTTCAATGTCCATATAGATTCCCTGACTTTGTTTCTTAAGACACTTTAAGATAGAAAGAATAACCATCTCATCTAGATCAGCAATAATATCTCCAAAGCTGGAGAAGCCCTTAACAGCCTTATGCACGATTGTGATTTAAGCACTGCACTTTCTAATACCTGGTTGGAGTTAACATTTAAAGGTTTTGTTATTGTTCAACTGTTTTTGATTATCTTTTTGATACTCATACTTTGCTGTCTCAAGCGCATGTTAAAACAATATCATGACCAACTCAAGTTCCTTTACAAGGCTCATGCGTCGGGTCTGTAAATGATGGAGATTGTTCCCACTACTTTCCCAAAGCATTGTTGCCTTTTCAGTAAGGCAACGGGGGGGGGAGGGGGAATGTTAAGCTTGGTCCCCTCACCCAAATTGACTACCCACTGTGCACCGCGGACAATCTATGTACAGTATCTATGCATATATCTATGATAATCAGCACTAATACTTAGGGTGCTGGTATTTACCGTACAAGTGTAAGTAACCAGGGATATTACTATTATTGCAATATTCATTGCTAGTAATGCAAGTAGCAAGCCAAGAGTACATGTTGTATTCTTTGTATTCTTCTGAGTAGTTATTGTATAGCCTGCATTGTCATCATGCAGATTTATGTAACACTGCAATTACACCTATATTTTATATGCCTTCTTTGTTTCTATTTTAGTGGACTTACAGTTTTGTATATCTGTAGGTAACACTGTGGAGCTGCATAACTTTTAGCTGATAGGGCTTGTTTTATGTATCTAGTCAGCCTGCAATTGTAACAGTTGTCATGACAATAATTGAAGTATATAAGCTACTGTATTACGTATCCCCTCTGAGACCACTGCATACCCTGGGGTATTTTGGGAAACTCTCAGCTCCCAGTGCCTATATTGGTAAGACTCTAATTTAGGGCAAATGCTTATTTTCTGTAATACACAAGTTTATTACTGCACGTGCCGCTTGTCTGTGTTTCTTCTAATAGCTTATACCGAAAAGTTCCTGCTAAGTGTGGGTGTATTTTCCCCACACCTAACATAGGGTTAGCAGGTGTGCTAACCTGAATTTGTGCTAGCGCTCCCAGCCGGACCATATTCAGAAGCCCTGGGAGCACCAGCACAAACCTGCAGCACCAAAGTGCTATAATACCATTGCACCTATGCAAATGAGGGTGTCCCTCATGAATATTGGCACAGCAATACCTTCAAAGGTTTGTGGCTGTGGTGAACAGCCCCAAAAGCAGTGCTATTTACGGCCATTGAAAACCACCTCTTAATGGGGCATCCCCACCCTGACAAAGGCAGAGCAGCTGTACCACAGCTGCCCACCCCGATCACCCATTCTGTAATGTACAACCATCCCTGATGTCTGGTAGCACCCTGATCCCCCGTTTCATTGCAGTACAACTACCCCGGTGTCTAGTGGTACCCCCTTCCCAATAACATCTTCTACAATTGTAAAATCATCCCTGGTGGTCCAGCGGTAACCCTCACCCCCCGATTGCCTGTTCCCATCCATATGATAATTCCCTGGTGTCCAGTGGTTTCCCCCTCCTCCCCTCACCCACCTGTTAATAAAACCACAAAGACTCAGTAGTGGTCCAGTGTACCCCTACCTGTTCTGCCCGCTCACATACCCCCGGCCAGGTGGCCAGAATTCAATGAAGCCTGAGTTGGCGATCGGCACAGCCTTCTTCTCACCTCCTTGGCTGGCCACCATATGAGCTGTCAGTGAATGCACATACAGTATTTACTTGTACAGCTACTATTTGAATATCAGGACCATGGTTTGAAGTCAGGGGTTGGAAATTATGAAAATAATCTGGTGTTGGAGGTGGAATACTAAAACCTCAAATTTTATTTTCCTTTTTTTTTTTTAGTCTTTGGTAACCGGGTAAGGCCCACTAGGCACAAGTGCCTGTTTTCAGGGGCGAACTGGGAGCGCTGGGTGGTTAAGTGACTTGCTCAAAGTCACACAGTATGCAAGTGGAAGTTGTGAGTATCAAACTCAGGTATGGTCTGCTGGATGTATCAAGCTCGTTCACACCTTGTTCCTCTAACCTCTAGGCTATACTGCCTGTCCAAAAGAACTGTACTACAGATTAAACTAAAGAGCTGTACCATTTACTAGTGGTATTCCAGTCAGAATACCTGCACAATGACAGTAGTATTCCACTTTTAAAACTGGTATGCAAAGTCGGGATGAATACCATTAATTTCTAGCCCTGGTCTGTATTTGTGGCATCTTTGTTCTCTAGTTTGCAGAACTGGAAAAACCCATCTCTCAGAGCAATCACCCTACTTTGAGATACTTTCTCTGGCACTTCTCCTGCAAGGTGCAGTATACTTTTCCACCCATCTATGTCATCATCGGTTTTGTTTTTCAGATACTGTTCCTGCAGACAGAAGATTGCTACTGAAGACCTCGAGTTCACTGTTTGGGGCCCGCTCATGACACACGACAGTGCACCTTCAAAAAGGCCACTTGTCAATGACTGCAGACACTTAGGGAGTATCTCATGGAACAGAAGATACCCCTTCTCAAGTGGGAGCTGCAAGGTAAGAGCTCCCAGATATCAACATCAGGCTCACACCGCTCGAAGTACCGGGACAAATCTTCTTTGGACAAACATCGGCGGGAGAAACATAAGTCCTCCTATGAGCAATCCAAGTCTTCACATCCCCTGTCAACCACTTCAGCAACAGTGTCAATGATGCAGCACCCCTCTGTGCGTCAAGCTATTCTGGACACATGGGTTGTCCTATCAGCACTCTCTGTGGGCCTCACCCAGTTGGGCGGGGCCCTGTCTTTGACATCAATGGGCTCCTCGATTACATACGGCCCATCGATGATCCCGACTCCTTCAAGCACCCTATCACAAAAGGGTGATAGTCAAGCACCTCGGCTGGACACTTCTTCTATGGTGGCCATCCTGTCAGCACTGGAGTTACCACTGTTGCCTCCACTGATGCATTCAGTTCTGTTCAGTGCCCCTTCCCACATTTTGAGGGATGCCCAGAGATGGATCACAGGCCCCTTCCTTGCAGGGGATGGTCATTCCCTCCTGGGAACTCACATGATCTTGTCTACACCTTCGGCTCACCCAACCATTCCCTACTAACCCATTCCTGCCACCTTCACTCTCATCGTCGATGAGGTTCCATGGCCTACAGTTAGTCCCTCAACCTGGACCTGTTCCTTTGGTGCTGCCACCAGGACACTCAACAGGTGCAAACAATGCAGCATTATAACCTGAAATGGTTATGGTGTGTGTCCAGGCTCTCGTACATTCTATCTTGGACCTCACCCAAAAAGCTGCTAGCTCTACTGGCAGGTCTATCTCACTCCAGCCAACACCTATACCTCAGCCCTTTCATGCCCAGGGGACATATGGTTCCTGGCCTCTGATGTTCACTCTCCAAACTTGGGGCTCAAGGAGGAGGACTATGGCCATGATCTATACCAGTAGGATGATAAAGAGGAAGAGAAACCCAGAGGTACAGCACCTTCCAGCTCCTCCGCCGTGACCGCCTGGGGAAGAGTCTGCTCGCTATCTCCCCTGTTCACCACCAAAGGACCTGTCCTTTTCGAACATCATGCAACATTTCCAGCAGATGCTAGGGTTTGAGTCCACAGGGCAAGATGCCCCCAGGAGAAAACTGGCACATTACCTTGGACTCCTGATAACCCCTTCCCCCACTTGTCATTCCTCCACTCATAGGATGTATAGGAGGATGCTATCCTTGCTGTCTGACACCAGCCACAAGTGGTCCCTCTGGTCACCAGGAAGGCCGAAAGGACTTACCAGGCTCCCTCAGGGAAACCTTTCTTTTCAGACCCTACTAAGGCTGACTCAATCATGATTAATGCTGCTCACGACCATTTGACGTGTCCAAAACACTTCAGTTCTTTGCCACCAGACAAAGAGTTGAGAAAATTAGATGGGATGGGTAAGAGAGTCTTTGCATCTTCTGCCCTGACCATTTGCATTTTACATAGAAACATAGAAGTTGACAGTAGATAAGGACCTCAAGGCCCATCCAGTCTGCCCATTTTTTCTACCTTATGAATGTGCCATAGGCCTTTACTCTATCAGTGGCCTATTTATTCATACTCATCTGTATTGCTCCCTAATGCCTATAACATGCCTGTTAGAAGCCCTGCACTGGATTAATATCCACCACTTCCTGAGGTAGGCCGTTCCATTCATCCACCACCCTTTCTGTGAAAAACAACTTCCTCACATTGCCCCTTAATCAGCTTCCCTCTAATCTCATGCTGTGTCCTCTTGTCCTGCTGTGTTTCTTATATTGAAACATGTTAGACTCTTTCACCTTGTTAATGCCATTAAGGTGTTTGAATGCTTCAATCATATCACCTCTCTCCTTCCTTTGCTCTAGGGTATACATATTGAGCTCCCTTAATCTGTCCTCATATGTTTTCTGATGCAGACCCTGCACCATTTTGGTTGCCCTTCTCTGGACTGCCTCCATTTTGTAAATGTCCGTGTGCAGGTGAGGCCTCCAGTACTGTACACAACACTCCAGATGGGGCCTAACCAGTGTCTTGTAAAGAGGGATTATTAGCTCCCTCTTATGACTTGTGATACCCCTACTAATACACCCCCACATCCCTCTAGCCTTACCTACTGCCTTAGTGGTCTGCTTGGATGACTTCAAGTCATCTGTGATGATGATGCCCAAGTCTCTTTCTTCCCTTGTGATTGCCAGCAACTCCCCTCCCAACCTATAGGTAGCTTCAGGGTTTCTCTTCCCTATGTGCATGATCTTGCACTTCTTTGCATTAAACCCCAGTTGCCACTCTTCAGACCATTTTGCCAGTTTTTCCAGATCTTTTCTCATTCTGTCCACCCCATCTGGATCATCTACTCTGTTGCAGATCTTGGCATCATCTGCGAACAGGCAAACCTTACTTTCCAGTCCATCTGCAATGTCACTGATGAAGATATTGAAGAGGACTGGCCCCAGGACTGATCCCTGAGGTACCCCACTTGTGACTTGCATCTCTTCTGACTGTATACCATTTACCACCACTCTCTGTTTTCTGCCTGCCAACCAGTCTGCCACCCATTTGACCAACTTCTGAGCCATCTCGAGCCTACCCAGCTGATTAATCAGTCTTCTATGTGGAACAGTATCAAAAGCTTTGCTGAAGTCAAGGTAGGTAACATCAACTGCAACCCCTTGGTCCACCACTCTGGTTACCCAGTCAAAGAAATCTATGAGATTAGTTTGACAGGACCTTCCTGTTGCAAACCCATGCTGTCTTAGATCCTGTGCTCCTATGGGTTCCAGGTGTTGCACTATCCTTTCCTTAAGAAATGCCTCCATAATCTTGCCCACTACTGAGAAAAGACTAACTGGTCTGTAGTTCCCTGCCTTCTTCCTGCTGCCACTCTTGTGGAGCAGGATCACATGAGCCCTTCTCCAGTCTTCTGGGACATCTCCTGTGCTCAGAGACTCACTAAACAGTTCTGCTAGTGGCTGTGCTAGTTCCACCCTTAGCTCTTTTAGTTCCCTGGGATGTATGCCATCAGGTCCCATTGCCTTGTCCACCCTGAGCTTACTGAGCTCTTGTAGGACCATTTCTTTTGTGAAGGGAATTGTGCACACCTCCTTCCCCCATGTCCATGGTGCTGAGCTGTGGACCCTGCCCCACCTTCTCCTCAGTAAATACTGGGCAGAAGTGTCTATTTAGGGTAGATGCTTTTACTTGGTCCTCCTCCTCCACACACTCTCCCCCTTATCCCCTTTGATCTTAGCAATATCCCCTCTGGAGTTTCTCCTTTCACTAATGTAGCTATAAAAAGTTTTTTTTTTTTTTTTTAGTTGTTTAACCAGAAGTAGCACTCTGAGCTGAAAGCTTTTTTACAGGTGCAACCTGGAGCACAGGGAAGTCAACTGACTTGCTCTGGGTCACACAGTATGCAAGTGGAAGCTGTGGGATTCAAACCCAGGTCTGGTCTGCTGGACGTCACCAGATTTGCAGCTCAGAGCCTTAAACCACTGTGTTATACTGCCTAAAAAGTCTTGTCCCCTTTTACTGTTCGTGCTAGTGTTTCCTCAGTTTGGGCTTTTTCCTGCCTTGCTGCCTTCCCCTTAGGGAAGTGTGGTATGCCTCCCTATCTTCATCCTGCTGTGTTCCCTTATATTTTCTGAAGGCCAACTTTTTGGCTCTGACCTTTTCTGCTACTGTTTTTGAGGACCAAAGTGGTTTCCTTCTTCTTTTGCCCTTGCTTTTCTCCCTAACACAATGGGATGTTGCTTCAAGTATTACATCCTTAATGCTTACCCACTTTGCCTGTACTCCCTCACCTCTATTTCTTCTTGCCAGGACTAGCTTAACTCTGCTGGCCATCTTATCAAAATCAGCTCCTCTGAAGTCCCATATTTTTGCCTTGGAATGGGATGATTTAGCTTTAGTGGCCAAATTAAACCATACCATGTGATGGTCACTGCCCCCCAGGTGACCTTCTACATGGAGATCTGTGATCCTTTCCCCGTTAGTCAGTACTAGATCCAGGATAGCCCTGTCTCTTGTGGGTTTTTGTAGCAATTGTTTGAGGCCTTCCTCCTGCAGGGAATCCACTATGTGCTTAGTTCTGGCGGATGCTCTGGCTGGTATTGACCAATCCGTATCTGGCATGTTGTAGTCTCCCAATAGCAGACCCTCCCCTTTAGCTGTCATGTTTTGTATATCTTCTAACAGTAATGTGTCTATGTCCCCCCCCCGGTCTGGGGGCCTGTAGACCACCACAGTTCATATGGCTGTCCCATTTCCTGTTCCCAGGGTGACCCACAGTTCTTCTGGCTCCTTATGTGTATTCTGAATTTCTGTACCTTTGATATTTTCATTGACATAAAGGGACACTCTCCCCCCCCCCACTTTCACCTCTGTCTATTCTGAACAGTACATAGCCGGGTACTGTAGTCTCCCAAGTGTGGTTACTGGTGAACCATTTCTTGTTAATGGCTACTGTATCCAGTTTAGCCTCTGTCATTGTTGCCTCCAGGTGTGGGATCTTGTTTCTCAGACTGCAGCATTTGTATACATGATTTTCCATTTGCCAGATTTCAGTGCGTTAGTTGTGTGGTGAGGTCTGACTTTTCCCCTGCGCCTCATATGGGGAACTGGACCATTTTCCTCACCTGGTGATGCAAATGAACTACAAACATGCTGAACTCCTGTTTGATCACTAGCTGAGGGGCGAGGGGTGCTCTTCCCATTTGATGTATCTGATGCTGCACCCTTCTCTCTATTTGCTAGTTTAAATATTCTGCAAAGATATAAAACTTCTGCCACAATACACTGACTCCCTCCTTAGTCAGATGCAGTCCATTGAATTTAAAGAACTTTCGCTCCCCAAACTGTTGCCAGTTACCTACAAATTTGTGTCATTTTTCCTGGCACCAGCCCTTGAGACACATGTTTAGCTCCCGTCTCCCCTTCTCTGACCTTCTGCCCATCTGCCCCCCCACTCCCAGACTGGCAGGACCTCAGAAAAGGAGATGCTGGATGAAATGGATGACAGTTTGTCTCCCAGGCTGGTCAGTTTGTCTCCCAGGCTCCCAGAGCCACCACCACTACCTCAGAGGTTGCAAAGAAAGCACAGCAGTTGGACCACAGTGGGCTCAGGGAGGGTGAGGAGGGTGGAACAGAGGCACACCCAGTCAGTTGTTCCACTCCACAATCCATACACCATTCTGGGGGAGCACAGCTCCCCTATGGATGCACCCACGGAGGAGATTAACGAGGCTGAGGACACCTGTCACAAGGGAGGCCCACAGGAAGGAGGCAGAGAACACCACAAGGAAAGGAAGCAGCTCCTGGTGGGGGACTCAGTTATTAGGGCGATAGAACTGGGGGGAGCAGGGAAAACTGAAGTAAAGTGCCTGCCTGGTGCCATGGCTTGGAGGGACAGGAAGCGCATCCTCAGGATCACTAGAACAGCTGCACGGGAGTCTGAGCTGGATGTCATTGTCCACCTAGGGACAAATGACTTGGCTCAACATGAGATTAGAGCAGTGCAGAAGGACTTTGTGGAACTGGGGAGGGGCCTAAGACAAGTAGCACAACAGTATCCTTCTCAGAGGTGCTGCCTGTAAATGGCATGAGTGAGGCAAGGGTACTTTGCACCATGCAGTTTAATGAGTGGTTGAAAAATGGTGTGGAGCACAGGGTTTGGCTTCATTGGGGACTGGGGTTCCACCTGGAGGACACCAGCCTATACTGGCAGGATGGTCTGCATCTGTCCAGGAAGGGAACAAGTCTTTTGAGCAATCGGTTTAAATGCTTCATTGGCAAGCTTTTAAACTAGTCAAGGGGGGAGGCACTGATAAGCAGCAGGAAAATCCCAGCCTCTCCCTACAAAACAGGGTACTAAATGGGAAAAAGACCGAGGTCAAAAGGTCAGTGGGGGATGCTGCAACAGAAAGTAAAGCCATCAAAAAATGGAAAGCAATGAGTACCAATGCACATAGTCTGAGTAACAAGCTTCCTGAATTAGTGGCCTTGATGGAGGAGGAACATCTGGATATCGTGGCAGTCACAGAAACATGGTTCACACAAAACCATGACTGGGACGTAAACATACCAGGATACACTATCTACAGGAGAGACAGAGAGGGTAAAAGAGGAGGAGGAGTAGCTCTTTACATAAGGGAAGGAATCAAAGTAACAGAACAAAAGAGAAAACAGGGAGGAGAAGAAGCACTGTGGGTAAATTTGGAGACCGGCAATGGCACCACAATCCCACAGAGGTTGTATACAGACCCTTTCTCAGGGGAGAAAATGGACAAGGAAATGATAAAAAGTATACTTAGTATGGCAAAAAGGAGATATTGCTGATGGGTGATCTGAATATGCCGATGTTAACTGGAGTGCAGTTGCAGCAGCCACTTCAAGAGGGGTTATTCTAGATGCCCTACAGGGGGCATGCCTTAGACAACTAGTATTGGAGCCCACTGAGAGGGAGCAATCTTAGACCTGGTTCTCTCAAATGGAGATGAAGAGGATCACAGGTGTAGAAGTGGGTAGCCATCTGGGAACTAGCGACCATCGAACAGTATAGTTTCACAATAAACACAGCAATAGAGTCAAGCGAACAAAGGCAAAGTATTGGACTTTAGGAGGCTGACTTTGCCAAAATGGGTAAGTGCCTAAGGAATGCACTAGCAAATGGGCAGGAAGGAGGGTGGAAGAACAATGGGAATAATAAAACTGCCATCACAGAGGCAACAAGCCTTTGTGTGAAGCAAATAAACAAAACTAAATGATGTAAGAAACAACTATGGTTCTCAAAGGAAGTGGCAGTGAAAGTTCAAGAGAAAAAGAAAGCTTTCAGGAAGTACAAGGAATCACAGAGGGAGCAGGACAGAGAACTGTATCAGTTAAAGCAAAAGGAAGTTGGGAAGGCAGTCAGAACAGCAAAGGCCCAAACCAAGGAAAAGATAGCCAACTCAGTTAAGAAGGGGGATAAAACCTTTTATAGGTACATCAGGAGTGAAGGAAGACCAAGGGAGGGATAGTGAGGCTTAATAAAGGGGGGTGGGCAGAGGAAACTGTGAAAAGGCAGAGATACTAAACAAATATTTTTGCTCAGTATTTACAAAGGAAGGGGGGGTACCTAGAACAAACAGTAGAAACACACTGGATACAGAAGTTGATACCAGCCCATTTACAGAAGAAAGGGTTCTGAAAGAACTCTTAAAACTGAAGGTGGACAAAGCAATGGGGCCTGATGGGATTCATCCCAGAATTCTAAAAGAACTAAGGGTAGAATTAGTGACACCACTGACTACCCTGTTTAACAAATCATGGGAGGATGGGGTGGTACCCGAGGACTGGAGGAGGGCAGATGTGATTCCCCTTCACAAAAGTGGGAGCAAGGCAGAAGCAGAAAACTACAGACCTGTTAGTTTAACCTCAGTGGTAGGGAAAATGATGGAATCACTTCTGAAGGAAAGAATTGTCGAGTATCTAGAGGCCATAGGGCAGAGGACCCAAGGCAGCATGGATTCACAGCAGGAAGGTCATGCCAGACAAATCTGATAGATTTCTTTGACTGGGTGACCAAAGTAGTAGATCAGGGAGGGCGTGGACATGGCCTACCTAGACTTTAGCAAGGCATTTGACACAGTCGCTATTAAAAGATTAATATACAAGTTAGCCAGCCTGGGGTGGGTCCCAAGATGACAGCCTGGGTAAAATTGGCTGAAAAATAGGACACAGAGGTAATAGTAAATGGAGTCCACTCTGATGAAAGGGGGGTTACTAGTGGGGTACCGCGGAGGTTCAGTATTAGACTAGTCCTCTTCAATGTCTTTATGTTACATTGCAGAGGACTGGAAGGAAAAGTATGTCTCTTTGCAGATGACACAAAGATCTGCAACAGAGTTGATGCACAAGGTGGGGTGGAAAGGATGAAAAGGGACTCAGCAAGGTTAGAGGAATGGTCAAATGTATGACAGCTTAGATTCAATGCTAAGAAGTGCAGGTAATGCACCTGGGAAACAAAAACCAGGGAAGAGTACACAATGGGGGTGAGATACTAACAACAACAAAATGGAAAGGGACCTGGGGTAGTCATATCAGATGACCTAAAGGTGGGCAAGCAATGTGAGAGGGCAGCAATGAGGGCTGGGGGATATTGGGATGCATAGGGAGAGGCATCACCAGTAGAAAACAGGAAGTTATTATCCTCTGTACAGACAGCTGGTCAGACCCCATCTGGAGTACTGCGTGCAGTTCTGGAGACCAGTCTTCGCAAAGACATAGACAGGATGGAAGCTGTCCAGAGGAGGGCAACTAAAATGGTGCAGGGTCTGCACGGAAGACATATGAAGAGAGACTAAAGGAGCTTAATATGTATAGCCTCGAGGAAAGGAGGGAGAGGGGACATGATAGAAACTTTCAAGTACCTCAAGGAATTAACAAAGTCCAAGAGGGTAGCATCTTTCAAAAAGAGGTGTGCAAGAACAAGGGGCACAATTTGAAGATAGAGGGGGCGCCCAGAGGTAATTTACAAAGTATTTTTCACAGAGACCAAGCCAGTGGATGCATGGAATGGCTCGGAGGAGGTCATGGAGTCAAAAACAGTGGTGGAATTCAAGCATGCATGGGACAGTCATAAGGCAATTCTAGGGGATGGGGGTAGGAAGAAGTAGGCTGCTGGTTAACTAGGATCTGCAGCTTATCCAGTAGGCAGGGAAATGGGCAGACTGGGTGGGCCAAGCGGTCCTTATCTGCCGTCAAATTCTATGTTTCTATGTTTCTAAGTGTTCCTGGGTCTCCTCAACTGACTGGTTGGCGAGATCGTTAGTCCCTATGTGTACCAGAACATTGGTGTTTTCTCCTGCTTCCTGCACAATTTTAGCAATGCAATCAGTGTTTCTTCATGATGATGTACCTGGGAGACATCTGACCACTACCTCCAGCCAGAGGTAGGTATCAAGTCCCTGAATCATGGTGTCTCCTATGATCAGAAGTGTTTTGGATTTCTTTTTTGACTTTTTTGTTTTGGTCCCTGTTATGGATGAGTGTTGTAGCACTAGCTCCTGTTCTGCAGTGTCCTGCTCTGCAGTGTCCTCTGCCCCTTTGTTTGATTTCAGAGATAGAGGCAGATACGTGTTTGTAGTTTTTATATGGTTTGTGAACTACATAGAACACTTACTGAAATACCAAGCGGAACTTTAGAATGCTGCTCAGGCATTGGCTCAGTCACTTCCAGACAGCCCTGGCATCCTCCTCCCTCCTCCTCCTGAGCACCCCACAGTGCAAGAAATACATGAGTGGATGACCTGTGATGCCGATGATTAGGGCAACGAGTTGCTGTCAGAAGATGCCGTTGTTGCAATGGCAGCTCAGCCCGAGGAGCTGGTCATTGAGCCTGAAGATGAAGAGAACGACACTGCACCCCCTGCTGAAATACTTGACACGTGTATTTTATACACTAAATCACAAACAAACTGTGATCCTGTAAAAGTAATGCTGCTCCATAATATGAAGCAGAGAGCAGCACAAAAATAATGTAACAGCTGAAAACAAAAACTATGAAGGATTTTTTTTTCATGATTAATTTTTGCAATGTAGTCCATTAATAATGATTTTTTTTAATTTGTTAAGAGTTTTCCTTTTTACATGATGTTGAATAAACAAGGGATTAGATAAGAGAGAACAGCTGAATACTTTGTACATGGTGTTAAGTGTACTAATAAAGATATCCTGTGTCTTATCCTATCCCCCATTTATCCAAACATATTTTGGATCCCCCATGCTGTTCAGATAAATGGCGTTGGACTATACTTAGGCTAGTATTTTGTTATTTTAAATGGAGCTAGGGAAATCAGGTACAGGAATCATAAGTCCAAGAATTGAGCCATATTTTACTGAATTTATTCTTCTGGAATTTTAACCCTTTCTTTCCTAATGTGTGTGTAACTCCCAGGTGGCTTTTGCCACCCAGTAGGTTCATAGCCCTCAGAAGGTTAATTCTAGCCATCCTAGAAACTCCCTACTGGCTGGATTGGGTGGGAGATTTCAGGGGTTGTGGCCAGCTCCAGGTGACTGGTGAATCAGAGTGTGGTTCTTGACTCGGTTTAGAGGAGATCAGAGTTGCAGCCTGTAGCTGAAAGAATGCAGACCTTGCATGAAGTAGAACCCACTCAAGCCTTAGGATCGAGGTGGATGCCTGCAACATGGAGCCCGCAGAGGAGTGTGTCCACACTGTATGCAGATCCTCAAGTTAAGTTCTTTCACACATAAAGCTAAGTGTGCAGCCTCTGTGGTAGAAATGTAATTGTTCTGGACTTTTAGAAAATATGTGCTAGCCTGCTAGGTGCCAAGGTACCCCCCCACTGGGTAGCATGGGGGTTATCCTGTAATAGGATGAGTGAGTTAATTTGGTACTGGACCCTTTACCCCATGGGGGTCAGGCAAGGGAGAAGGTGAGAAGCAGGAGCTGTGGCAACTGGGCCCCCCCCCCCACCATGTGCCATTAGCTGCAACCAAGCTATTTCAAAATGTGTTGGTTTGGTCTCTCAGTCAGCTGTTGGACCCTCTTCTTTACAGTTGCTTTGATTAGGCAGCCAGCTAGTCCATTATGACTGCTGGGCTTCCATTAATACCGGAATCGGACTCCTGGTGGGAAATCTAAGCAGATCTGTCAGCACTCTATGGGAAAAAATATGATATGCATTGTCATATCAGACAGTAGCAAAGAAGAGGCATCAGTCAAGGTTGTAATATCCTGTGTAGGGTAGAGTGGACTATGGCCAGTGGTTTGAGCAACATCATGGGAGTTATAGTGAGTTGACATGTGGTTTTTATGGTGAACTTTGTGTTGTGTAATGTTGTACTATACTTCAGTTAACAGTTGAAGGAGGTACTGTGTTTATTTCTTTGCTGCCAATAAAGAAGCAAGTTTGAAGCCTGTTGTACAAGCCTATCTGTGCTGCCATAAAATCAGACCAATGTTCCATCCAGTTTTTCCCTCTGCCTTCATAGAACTTAGCTGAAACCATCATATTTCAAAGTTTAACTGATAACTGTGCCCTACCCTTTATTACTCACGTGTATCTAGTGATATTCTGCTCTAATAGGAACTTCGGTAGCCTCATTTTAAAAATATACACACTATCAGCTTCTACAGCATCCTCTGGCAGTGTGTTTCAGGGGCACACATCATCCTCTAACACACAACTGTTTCCCGACATTTCCCCTTATTGTATCCTCTTGCAGCTTCATTTTGCAACCCTCTTGTTCTACTTTTATGTATCAGTTGAAGAAGCCTAGCCTTGTGTATTCCAGAATCACATCTTTTCTGATGCAAGATGCAGTTAAAACCTTAATCCCACCATTTTGTTCTGACCAGACTGAATTATATAGAAACATAGACTGTGATGGAAGATAAGGACTACTTGGACCACCTACTCTCCCCGTTTCCCTGCCTATTGGATAAGCTGCAGATCCTAGTCAACCAGCAGCCTACTTCCTCCTTACCTCCCTCCTATCCTCCACTATAATTGCCTTATGTCGGTCCCATGCGTTCTTGAATTCCCTCACTGTTTTTGACCCCACAACCTCCTCAGGAAGGGGTGTTCCATGCATCTACCACCCTCTCCATGAAAAAATACTTACTCATGTTGCCCCTGAGCCATCCCCCTGTAACCCCCTTGTTACCCGGGGTTACTAGAATCCCAGTAAGACCTAGTGGTAGGCAGGGAAGGCAGCTTGTGAAACTCCAGTTAAATGGGTTTCACACTGTCTCACTCTGTTCTCAGTCTCAGCAGAGACTGAGGGATGACATCACCAATAGAACTATCGCAGCTGCATGAGCCACATTGGAATCTGCAGCAAGAGAGTTGGTATAGAACGTTGGGAGGTTTTGAATTCAGTCAGTCAGTGTGAGTCAGTTCAGTGTGGAGTTGGTGTTGGGAGCTTGCTGAGAAAGCAGCTCAGCAGCTCAGTTAGGCTCTAGGAGCCTCAGCCCTGACAGAGGGCTACTTTTAAGTAAAAAGGGTGTGTGTCTCCACCTTAAAGAGAGACACAGAAGATAATTGAAGTGGTGGAGACCGCTGTTTTCAGGTATCAGTGCCCCCTCCCTTCTGGGATGGGGGGCAGGAAAGGGTTCCCTGCAGATTCCTGGGGCAACCCCCTAGTTCTGCTACTAAAGGAGAAGCTGCCTGTTTGTTCCAGAGTTTATTTGGGAGAACAAGAAGACTTGTGAGTCGCCTGTGGGGCACCTGCAATGTGAGGGTGAGTGTCTGCTCTTGCTAAAAGGGCCTATGTTTTTCACCCTGGGACTTGTGAGTCGCCTGTGGGGCACCTGCAACGTGAGGGTGAGTGTCTGCTCTTGCTAAAAGGGCCTATGTTTTTCACCCTGGGACTTGTGTGACAATGTGGGGATAGAACTACTAAAATAGTGGAAGCATAGAGTAAAGGGCTAAGCAAAGTAAAAGTAGGTTCAAGTCCAGAGCTTGTTGGGATGCAAATGATATGTACAGGAGATGTGACAGACGTCTACACAGAATCTACATTTGAAAGTTTTCAGTAAAGGAATTGTTCAGTTTCTAGATAAATGGCCAGGTATGGGTTGTGGGAGCTGGAGGTGGGTGGCCCCCCATCTTTAGTGACCAGGTCCACCTCTACGGATTTCTTCTGTGGATTTCTACTTTACCTCAGGCACTTGGAGAGTGATGAGGGAAGTACCCAGACGTGGGATTGTAAGGAAAATTCTCTCTAGGAGTCGAAGACTCTAGTGTGGTTTGGGGAGCCACAAAGGGATAATTGGTTCATTCCTCAAATGGACCACAGATCAAGTGGCCGGCAGGGGAGCCGGGCCAGTGGGGAAAACCCAAGTAGTGTACAAGTCAGGCTGTGTACCCAAAGCTGCGTGCAAGTCTGGGCTGTGTGCCTGTTGGGTTTAGAGCCTGAGGGCTGGAAATAGTGATAAAGTGTTCACTTGTCTCCAATCTGCATTACCAGGAAATGTAGCCCCATGGGGGTCCATCTATGCTTTGTTTGTTCAGCTTAGATGTCTAATAAAAGCCACACTGAAGAATCCCATTCCTGGTTCTGGACATTACAGTTATTGCTTCCTGTGTTTGGATTTACTTGGGTGCCCCTGTGCAGAGTAGCCAAACCTAGGCCCCCTGTGCTGAGTAACCTCATCCTCCCCGAACCCAGTCCCCACCAGGTACTGCTGTCAGCTTCAACAGCATGCCACCTGTCGTTTTGCTAAAAAGGCAGGGGTGAGGGGTTACACCCTTCTATCTTCAAATTGTGCCCCCTTATTCTTATGCATCTCTTTTTCTGAAATATGCACCCCTCTTGGATTTTGTTGATTCCGTTGAGATACTTGAAGGTTTCTATCATGTCCCCCCTCTCCCTCCTTTCCTCAAGGGTACACATATTAAGCTCTTTTAGTCTCTCTTCGTATGGCTTCACTAGTGTCCTCTCCTATGGTTTTACTATGCCATCTTTGTTCACATATACAGTATGAATTCAGTAGCTTGTGTCATAACCGGCATAAAAAATGAGTCAGGATTTTACTGCAATTCTTCAAGATCTATATTGGCTTTTGGTAATTTAGAGACGTGATTCAGAAATTTTTCTTGATTTTTTTAATTGGGTAGGTGCATTAGGCCAACAGATCTTTTTCAGGAATGACATGGGACTGTTAAACACTCAAACATTTGTATTTATTTAGTTAGTTTTTATTAACTAGATAAAGTGCACTAGACAAACATGTGCCTATTTTCGGGCACAACCTGGGAGAATTACAACCAAAAACAATACAGATTGGTGACAATGACAGACAAATTCAATTTGTGACTAATTCCAGGGTTCAAAATCAAACATATGCAAGAAAATGCATAACAATAAGGAAGTAAGGTATGCATTCTGCATAGCCAGTTCCAAAATAAAAATCAAGCATATAGTGAAAATACTTAATTCAAAAGTAAGAAATTCAGGAATACATTCAGCATAACAGGTAAACACAGTGAAAAGTGCAAAAGTGACCACTGACATGACCTAAAGCCATTTTAAAATTTGACAGCTCATAACCGGTACATACAGTTGTTGGAAGTGGATGAGAATGATAGTTGTTTCGGAGGATCTGAGCAGTAAGACTTTGTATGATTTGAGACAGAATAGTGTTCCAAAGTTTAGGGGCAGAAACCAAGAAAGCCATATCCTCCAAGTTCATTCTAGTCCATGGTATAGCTAAGTAGTCATGGTCCAAAGATCTCAAAGGATAAGCATTCCTGCAGGACATCAGGAGTGAGGCAAGAGACCAGAGCAACCGAATCTGCAAAGAACTGAAGACGACTCTGCCCAAGGAGAGATCAAGAATAGCAGATGGAGGAAGCCACCCAAGTTTTGAGTACAATGTATAGTGGTGGGCAAAACAGGTTCTAGGAGATCGTCTGTGGCAAGCCTTGTGGGACAACCCCAACCTGGTATTAATTGCTTTACAGGTGGATGTCACATGGAGTGAGAAGTCCAGAGATGGGTCAAGTGTAATACCAAGGTAATTAAAGGAGGGAACAGTGACAAGGGAAGTACCATCACCACATACCATAGACAGTGGGATTGAGTTGCTCTTGAGACGGGGAACAGTTCCAGACAGCACGGCCTGAGTCTTTGTAGCTTTCATAAGGAGTGTGTTCTCATGGAGCCATTTTTGGACAGCCTGTAAATGTGACAGCACTTTCATATTGATGTCAGACACATTATGTGAACTGAAGAAGAACACAAGGTCATCTGCATATAGATGGGAGTGCTTTATGCAAGACGGTTGTGTACTTAGTTAATATGTAGGGCGAAAAGAAGTGGCCCAAGTATAGAGCCCTGTGGGACCTCAATTGTGACAGGGGCAGGGTCCAAGAGAGTGGGTCCAAACCTAACACATTGTTGCCTATTAGACAAAAAACTTTTATACCAGGGAAGGGCAATGTTGGCGGATACACCCAAGCCTTTTAGCTTGTTGCAAAGCAAGGTGTGATCAACCAGGTCAAAGGCCTTAGTTAGATCTATGAAGACAGCACCCATTAACTCATCTTGTCAGTTGCAGTAGAAATGCAATTGGTGAGTGTAAGTAAGGCCCTGTTAGTGCTGTGGTTCCAGTGAAAGCCATGTTGAGCTGGAGAAAGGAGGACATGGACTGAGAGGTACTTGGAGAGCTGGGAGGCAACAGTTTTTTTATGACCTTAAAGAGTACTGGTAGGATAGCAATAGGTCTGTAGTTAGAGATACCTTTTTTTATTTATTTATTCGGAAATACACCTTTAAGCACAAGTGCTCTTTTATAAAAAATTCCACGTCACTGGGTAGTTACAGAGATTTCAACAATAAAGCACAGGACAATGCATATGCTATCAGAGCATTTTCATAAACATAGGAGCATTATCAAAAGTAGTGCAAGCATAGTAGTAACAATACACATGAGCATGGGCTGGAGCAGTTCCAGAGAAGCATTGCCAAGGACAGAGCAGGCAGAAAAGTGTACTATTATACAGTGAATTGTTACAAGTTGTCAAAGAATCAATTGAAGCAGTTACATTTTGATCCAAGTGAGAGAGCCCTTCTTAGTTCCCTCTTGAATTGGACTATTTTAGGGAGGCCCAGTAGGGGTTCAGGTAGTTTATATAACCTCTGAGGAGCTCTGATGGGGAAGGAACACATGGCTTGACTTGATTTACAAAAGGGTACAGATAGAGCATTCCTGGACATATTCCTAGTAGAGTACTGGTTGAAGGCAGGGTGTAGTAGGTTTTAAACTGTGGGAGGGATTGGGCCCAGAAGAGCTTTTTTTCCCCAAGCAGGCATGTCTGGTATTTTATTTTATCCTGGAGGGGAAGCCAATTGGTTTTTACAATTACAATTTCCTTTTTTGAAAACGTACAATACAAGTCATCTTCCAGAGATAAGGCACAATTTGGGATGAGAGGGACAGATTAAAAAATGTAGTGACTGGGGAAGCCAGTTTATTTGCCACAGTCTTTTGAAGTCTGGGCTCAGTGCCATCTGAGTAAGCAGATTTAGCTTCAGGAAGTTGGTTTTAGGAGTTTACATACCTCAGAGCTCCTGATGCTTTTGAAATGGAATGGGAGTGGCCCTGAGGCACAGAGAGCTGAGGCTCTGGACACCTTACTTTGCGCCACACTGGTGACCCAGGCTCGGGAACGGACTCGGTTGTCAGGGAGCCAGCATGGGGGGAGGGAGGATGAGAGCAGGAATGAGCTGCCAGAAGGCAGCTCTCCTCTTCTGAGGTGGTTGCCACCCCCCCGTAGTCCTGCTGCCACTGGGTGGAGGTCTGATGGTCAGTTTAAGTGGATGGGGTGGCACGTTGTGGTAGGGCACCTTGAGACACGGCATGCGTGTGCCTCCACACACTCACACATGCATGGCCGAGGTATGGGGACAGGTTATGGGGAGAAAACAGGAAAAAGCGCTAAAATATATGTAGAAAAAAATGGAATGGGGGATGTTGCACCAACTCAGTACTGGACGGGGATACTTAGAAATCTGGAGGTTTGGAAAGGGCCCCAATGTAAGTTGTGAGGTCAAAGAAGATACAGTTGAAGGCATCTGAGATGGTAAATGGACTGTTGCAATTAATACCTCCAATGTCCATATCAGTGGATGTAAATGTAGTATCCTGATCCAGGGACTAGGGTGCATTTTCAAAACTGGTGCAGGCTACCAGCTGTGGATTCATACAGGGTCTTACAGTAGTTACATTTGCTCTGCGATGTAACCTGCTTATATTCCTTTCTAAGTATTCTATAACACATCCAATCGTAGGCAGAGTTGGTGGCCTTAAAGGCAGTCCAGCATTTTCCCTCATTTTGATCAGGGAGAATAGGGGGAGGTCCAGCCATTTGATGATCAGGTCATGGACCTGTCTAGAGGTTAGAAAAGCATGTTTAACCTGGATACCAGAGAACACATCACACAATCATGCGAGAGCTGTATTGATGTCATTAGTAGCCCACAGATTAGATCAGTCTTATCTAGCAACATTGTGTTTAAACTGAGTGGGTCAAAGTTGGAGAAATCATGAAAATGAATTATACAAGGGGGAACCTTTCGGGGCTTAGCCCAGAATGATCACTAATTGCATCTGGGAGCACTCCTGAACAAACTTCTCTATCAGGCCTAGACAAGAGAAACCAGTCAATTAGGGTAGCACACCGTCCATTATTAGAGGGCCTAGTGTGGTCAGAAATAATTTGGGTGAGATGCAGCTTATTAAAAGATAGCTCAGTATTTCTGTTATTGTGTTTAAACCAGTTGATATTAAAGCCACCTAACAGGATGAATTCATTACCATGTACTAGGGGCCCACAGCAGCAACAAGGGATGGGAGCACCATGTGACTGCTAGCAGGGAGTATGTATACAGAAAAAAGACGGAACAGAAGGAACTTCTTTGAGTTACCCCATATACGTGTAGCATGACACAGCTCAAAGTTAGGGGCAGTTATAGGGGAGAGGGAGCTATAGGCAGAGACATTTAAATTGACTTTATAGAAAATCATGGTGCCCCCTCCTTTTTTCGGGGAGGTACAATCACACCTTAACAAGTTGTATCCAAGCAGTGCATAGAGGTTGGTAGGTATTTTAGGATTCAACCAAGTTTCAGAAATACCAAGAATGACTGGATTGAAGTGGTTAACTCAGGCAGTAAATAAGTAAAGTTTTATTTATCTAGAGCCCCATCCCAGAGGTTCTGGGCACTGTACAGGCAGGCAACAGTTTGAAATAAATAAAGTACATCAAATACAAAAACATATATCAATAACGACAACAAATGAACAATGATACATGAATAAAATCCTTATTTAAAATAAATGATTCATCAGTCTACTATTTCTAGGATTCATAAGCAGTTTGCAAACGCCTCTCTAAAAAGATGGGCCTTCAGACCCTGCTTAATCACCTTCACAATGGGGCCTCCCTCAGAGATCTTGTAAGCAAGTTTTATATGGGTGGGCCCGCCACTTCAAATGATCACTCTCCAGATGTCTTCAGCCAGGCCCTGGGAACTGCCAGGAGGCCTTCGGTGGAGGAGTGGAGTGAGTGCACAGGGCAGAGAGAAGTCAGGAGGTCACTCAGGTAGCCAGGACTTGATCCGTATAGGGCTTGTAGGTGAGCAAGCCCACTTTGAAGGTGATTCTCCATCTCATCGGCAGCCAGTGCCAGTCACACAGGACCAGGGTCACATGACAAGACCTTGGAAGGCCCGTTAGCAACATGGATGCATTCTGCACTAACTGCAGGTGATGGAGAACCCCTAGTGTGTCCTAGTGAAGGCAGGCCATCAGGTGGAATTAAGGTGAATCTGGGCAATATTTCTCAGGTGGCAAAAACCACTCCACACGATGGATGACACCTGAGCCTCAAGTGTCAATCCATCCTCAAGGATAACGTCCAGATTTTTCACTTTCGTAGATGCAGCCAAAGGAGTAGGGCCAAGGAATAACCCCGTTCCCATCCAGCAGCACCTACACCCCGCCGGTGACTAGACCTAATCACTAGCACCTCTGCCTTGTTGGGATTGAGTCTCAGCCAGCTAGAGGACATCCAGTTCTGGATCTCAGCCAGACATTTGTTGAGCATTTTTATGGCATCACTCGTCGCGGTTGCAAATGACATACACAGCTGGGTGTCATCAGTATAACAGTGAAAACACAAGCTGTACGGTCTGTACTGTCTAATGATCTCACCCAAGGGAAGCATGTATACTGCGAACAACATAGGTGACAGAACTGAGCTCTGGGGAACTCCACATGGCAGGGGCTTCGGGCAGGAGGAGAAACTCTCTGTCACTACCTTCTGCATCCTGTCTGTGAGAAAGGACTCACACCAGTTGATAACAGTACTGGTGAGTCTGCAGAGCTCCCTTAGGTGACCCAGCAACACTACATGGTACACAGTGTCAAATGCTGAAGTGAGATTGAGGAGAATGAGTACTGACCATTCTCTGTCTCTTGCCCTGAAGAGATCATTTTACACCCTGGCTAACGCCGATTTGATGCTATTCCTGGACCTAAATCCTGATTGGAAGGGCTTGTCATTGAGGCACAGGTCAGGAAGCATAGGAAAGCCAGGAGCAGTTGTAAAATTCACAACAATTTTATTATTAATAACAGTAAAATAAAAAAAATTGTTCAGAATAACTATTTACAATGGCAGTAGAAACAGAAAAATTTCCAGTCTCAGTCTCTCAGTCTCTGTCACTCTTTTTTGCAAAATACTGCAGCTCCCTTTTATAAGTTTTATATGTCTGTGGAGGAGCTCATTAAGAAAATAACATGCTTCTCACGCAGTGTTCTTGCAAGTTTCCAATGTTCTTGTCAGTTTCAGCAGGTACAGCAAAAAGAACATTGCGACCCAGAACTGACCTCTTTTAGCCAGCTCTGCAGAGATTTTGCATCCACCATTCTCAGGTTAGCCCCTGGAGTTCCAAATAGCTTTTTGCAATCATTTCAGAAAAAAAATTTTCTCACAAGAAAATTTGGTTGCACAACCAGGCAGAGAAGAGACAGAAAAGGAGAGAATAGAACAGATCCTTTCACACCTTGAATGGGACTTCTCTTTAGACTTGCACCTTCTTCAGATATCTCGGGGTCTGGCTGGACCAACACCTGGATTTCTCCACACATACTGATGCCATCCACAAAAAGCTGTACCCCAAACTGGGTGCTTTGTACCATAATTGTGGTTGCATCCCACTGCTGGCTTGCCGTGCTATTGTGCAGAAGATGATTTTCCCTATATTTGACTACAGTGATGTATCTACAGTGCCACCCATAAGTCTACCCTAACCAGACTGGACCCTCTTTTCCACTCTTTCTGTCACTTAGTCCTTAACTGTCCTCTCACCACCCATCACTGTGTCCTAGACCCTAGACCTCACCTTGCTTCAGGACCATCAGCTCTCCCACTGTACTAGCATCCCAGCCAAATTCTGGGAACAGTCCCTTCCCCCATATCTTGCCTCTGTTCTTGCAGCCCCTATCCTCCCAGTGTATGCACTCCGGAAAAATGACTTACGCCTACTGTCTGTTCCATGCATGTCCACCACAGCAGGACAGGCAACGTTTTCTTATTGTATGCCTAAAATATGGAACTCTTTCCCTGCAGATATTCTGCATGCCTCCACTAGACAGCACCTCAGTGCCCTGCTCAGAGCCCACTTTTGCTCCACCTGCACCTGTTTGCTCTAGCCCTAATTCCAGGGCCTGCCTACTCCTCCTCAAGACTGCATAGCAACACTGCATGAATGTTATAATGTATAGCTTCTGGGGCAGCCCACTCCAGATATGCAACTGTAATTGACATTGTATGTATGTATGTATTTTCTATATACCTATTTTGCAACTGCACATACTGCACTTGTCACTTGTCTTGCACTATTTGTCATATGCCTTCCATATTGTAATGTGCCTGCTGTACCCTATTGTATTGCAAACACTTTGTAAGATTTCTTGTGTACACTGTATGATTACATTGTATTTCTCCTTCCCCTCTTCCCCCAGGACACATCTGGAATTGAGCAGTAGTCTGCTCAGCATGCCTTCCTAGTAAAACCTTTAAATATAATATATATTAATATATATTTCAACAGTATAACTATATACAGTTTTAAACAAAGGGATCCCAGTATCAATTACATTTACACAAAATGATTCAGATATATTTTTATACCAGCAGATATGCAAGGGAGGAAAAAAGACAGAACGGCAAGTGAGGATAGCGAGATAGTCAGAGACAGATAATTGCAAGACTGTCTGGGTGATCAAGTCCGAGGTCTCATGAGAACATTTGGTTGCGCAACCAGAGAAGAGACAGAAAAGGAGAGAATAGAACAGATCATTGCATTTAAACTCTTTCTCCATAACAACTGGGGCAGGGCCGTATTCAACTCTGTCACATACCCCCCTCCTTAAGAGGGAACCTTTCCTACAAAAACAGTTTCCAAAACTTTCTAGTAATTCTCATCTGATATAAGCATATAACCTTTAAAGTTCTGTGCATATGCAGTATCCTTTTTTCCATAACAACAGTACAGCAAATAGTGAAGTTTAAACTCACACATTTGTCTTTTCAGCCTTCAGAATTCTCAATTCCAGATCCATAACTAGACAGAAAAGCAGCATTGCTAGTCTCTTTCCCAGATTTGTGCATAACTTTAAATTTAAATGGCTGTAGTGCCAGGTACCACCATGTGATTCTAGAATTTTTATCCTTCATTTGGTTAAGCCAACAGACAGGATTTTGATCTGTTACATGTACAAAGTCAGCTCCCAATAAGTAAAACTTAAGGGACTCCTTGGCCCACTTTGCTGCAAGGCATTCCTTTTCAATGGTGGAGTACCTTTTTTCTCTGTCATGCAACTTCCTACTTATGTACAGAATAGGATGTTCTTTCCCATCTATATGCTGACTGAAGAGTGCGCCTAGGCCTACCTCTGATGCATCAGTCTGTAACATAAATTGTTTCTCAAAGTCTGGGCTTCTTAAAAGAGGGGCTGAACATAATGCAGCCTTAATGGCTTAAAAAGCTTTGTCACACTCTGGGGTCCATTTCACATTATTCGGGTACCGTTTTTTCATGAGTTCAGTGAGGGGAGTAGATAACTTGGCAAAGCTGGAAACAAATGTCTGATAATAACCAGCCAGCCCTAAAAATTACCTGACATGCTTCTTTGTTTTAGGGACAGGGCTGTTAGCTACAGCTTCTATCTTGGAAACCTCTGGCTTGACTTCTCCATTTCCTAAAACATAGCCCAAATATCTAGTTTCCTGCATGCTCAATGCACACTTGGTAGGATTAATTGTCAGACCTGCCTTTTTGATCAATTGGATAACTGCTCGTAGGTGTTCCAGGTGGCTTTTCCAATCTGGACTGTACACCACGACGTCATCCAGGTATGCAGCACAATAACCAGTGTGGAGGGATAAAATTATATCCATGTACTGCTGGAATATAAAGGGAGCACCATGTAAACCAAATGGCATGATGGTGAACTGATAGAATCCTATAGAAGTGGCAAAAGCAGTTTTGTCTCTGGATTCTTTAGTTAGGGGGATTTTCCAGTAACCCTTGGTGAGATTGAGGATACTGATATATTTAGCACTTCCCAGTCTGTCCACCAAATCATCTATTCTGGGCATAGGATAACTGTTAAATTCGGACACTTGATTAAGTTTCCTAAAATCAAGACATATTTTTACACCCCCTTCTTTTTTGTTTACAATCACCATTGGTGATGACCAAGTACTTCTTGACTCTTATATGATACCCAATTCTTTTATTTTTTGTATTTTCTTAACCACATCAGCTCTTAACCACCCTGGTAATCTATATGTCTTTTGTCTAATAGGGTGAGAATTCCTTGTCACTATTACATGCTTGACCTCTTTTGCTTGGCCTGGTGCTGTGGTAAAAGTACTGTTAAATATATTTAGCAAGTTACAAATTTCTTCGGTTTGTTTGGAGGTTAAGGAAACACTCGCCTTTACAGCATCAGCAGTTACAGTTTGTTCCAATCTATCATAAGCTACATCAATATCTTCATCAGTTTCTGGTAAAACTAGCAAAACAGCTTTTGGTGTTTATTCAACCCATTTCTTAAGGAGGTTAGCATGGTATACCTTAGTAGGATTTTTCCTATTGGGGTCTCAATCTCATAGTTAACTGTGCCAGTACACCTAAGCACTTCTTAAGGCCCTTGCCACTTCATTAACAGTTTATTTTCTGTAGTGGGTAACAGTAGCAAGACCTTTTCACCTGGCTCAAAACCTTTTTCTTTTACCCAATGGTCATAATACACCTTCTGCTGGTTTGTGGCCTCTTCCTGATTACTATGGGCAATTTCAACGTATTTTACCAGCTTCTTTCTCAGAGCACACATATAAGATGTATTATACAATGGCAAGAAAGAATCCTGGCTCCTGATTGGACAGTTGGCTATTACAGCAGGGATGTTATCCTGGCATAACATCCCTGCTGATGTTATCATTGAGGACATAGAGCACCTAGAGCATCTTTTCTTAAAAAAATATTTAAAACACTAAATCAAATTCTTTAAAATTATTTTTTTCTGTATAAAACAATGAGCCATTGTATAATAGGAATAATGCCTTCCAGGGTGGGTGTTATGCTGGGATAACATCCCTTCTCGGGTGTTGGCCGCCCTCGGCCACTGGCCTCAGGCCCAACCACCCGATGTGGGATGTTATCCCAGCATAACACCACCCTGTCAGGTATTATTCCTTTAATGGATTGTTTCTGATGGGGGTTATCTTCTCATGTTTCTTTTATTACATCTAGTGGCCCTCTAGGTTGTCTACCATACAGCATTTCAAATGATGAAAAACCTGTTGATGCCTGTGGCGCTTTTCTGTAAGCAAAGCGCAAGTAAGGCAAGTGTTGGTCTCAGTCTTTCCCTTCTCCTTTTACAAACCTTTTTAACATGCGTTTTAGGATTTGATTAAAATGCTCAACAAAACCATCTGTCTGAGGGTGATAAGGGGAGGTTCTTATGGCGGTGATACCTAGTAGTTGGTACAGCTCCTTAATAATGTGGCATCAAAATTACTACCCTGATCAGTAATACTCTCTTTAGGTATGCCCATCCTGCTGAAAATGTTGGCAAGCTCTGCTGCCACTTTTGGGGCTGTGACAGTATGCATAGGAACTGCCTCTGGGTATTGAGTAGCATAGTCATATACTACCAAAATTAATTTATTTCCATTTTTACTTTTGTCTAAGAGGCCAATCACATCCATTGCAATTCTCTCAAAAGACACATCTATCAAGGGTTGGGGCATCGGGGCAACTTGTCTTTTTTAGTCACTGGGGCTACTTTCTGACATGCAGCACAAGAATTGCAATAGGTAGCAACATCTTCATTAATTCCAGGCCAGTAAAATCTGTACAGCACTCTGTCAAGGGTGTGATCCCTCCACAAGTGACCACCATAGGACTATCATGTGCTATCTGTAACAACACAGACCTATACTTTGTGGTATAACCAATTGTTCTATCTGGTCCTGTGTCTGAGGTGTAACCCAAACTCTGTACAGTAGCCCATTACATTTTTTAAACATAGGTTCACCCTGTTTTGGTTTTGCTCCCAGCTGCTTAAAATAACTCTGGAGAGAAATATAGTTAGCTTGCTCTGAAAGAAAATCACAATCACTTATCAGTTTGGTTTCAGCATTTTCACATGTTAACCTCTTATGTCCATCAATCTTTTGTTGTCACTGTTTTTTTTTTCAGGCATCGTCTTTCTTTCCTGAACTTCTGCGTCTTGGAGCTGTGCTCAAACAAGTCCAAATCAAAATCAGCAAAAGGAGAAGAGTCCCCACCATCTGAGATTTTCTTTGCCTGAACTCTGGTCATCATGGCTGCTGAAACATCAGTATTTACTCCCTCTTTGATTAACTCAGTAAATCCTGGAAAATAATTTCCAATAATCACAGGTACAGTTAACTTCTGTACTACCCCCACTTTCATTTGGTGCGACACCCCTTTAATAGTTAGAGTAACTTGGTTGGTGAGATAGTATCAAGTGTCCCCGTGGATGCAGATGACACCAGTACCTGGTCCTTTTTGACATTCTTTTCCTAGCATTTCAATATGTACTAGGGTCTGTCTGCTTCCCGAATCTATAAGTCCCTTCACAGTCTTATCTCCCACCTTCACATCTAAGTACTTGCCCCAATTTGCTAAAGACAAATCTGCTCCAGTGTCTCTCTTCTTATTATGGCAGTTTATTGCAATGTGACCTGGCTTATTACAGTTATAGCAAATAATGTCTTTGGGTGCAGATTTGTTACCCCCACCAGAGTTCTTATCAGACTTGGAGTTTAAATGGGAAAAAGAATGTCTTACCAGTGCTTGGCTGTTACCTTGTTGCTGTGGCATCTGTCTGGCCATTTGGTAGTCTTCTGCCAAAGAAACAGCCTTTTCCCCACTTTCTGGTCGGTGTTCTTTTATCCAAAGCTGCACATCTGTAGGCAGGATGTTGATGAATTGTTCCATTGCAAATGTGTTGACGATCTGTGGGACTGTTTTGCCCTCTGGTTGGAGCCATTTCTTAAGGAGTTCTCTCAGTTGAGTGAAGGCTTCTCAAGGATTATCAACTGAATTATACTTCAGAGATCGAAATCTCTGTCTGTAGGTCTCTCCTGAGATGCCATACCTTTTCAGGATTTTGCTTTTCACCAAGTAATAGTTTTCTGACTGTGCAGTGTCCATATTGCTGTAAGCATGTTGGGCTTTCTCTGTCAGGTAAGGTATCAGTCTGATTTCCCATTGCTTCTTTGGTCACTGGCATGCTGTGGCAACCCTTTCAAAAGTTGTCAGGTATACTTCGATATCTTTGGAGGGACACAGCTTTGTAAGTTTAATGTATTTCAAGTTGTTTGTGTTTTGCCGCTTATCTGGATTTGTGCCAGATCCTCTGCCTTAGATAACCTGCAAGGCATCCAGCCACTGCTGCTCCTATCACTGCATCTCTTCTCTCCTCTGCTTCTCCGTCTCTTTTTGTTGTATAGTCTACCATTTGAAAAAGGCTGTCAGGCTTTCAAGTTCTGTCACTACCTGTTCCTTTCCATATCTGGCGCTGGCTCAACAGTCTTAGTTTGGACTTTTGTTTCTACTTCTAGTTTGGCTGCCATTCTTCTAGAAATCACTCCTGGACTTGCTGCTGCAGAATCCATACATTTCTTCTATGCTTCCCTGGTACCAGGTCTAGTACACATGCATAAAACTCCTGACTTAGGGTATGCATGACGTAAATCCCACTTTTAACACCATCTGTCATTGAGGCACAGTTCAGGAAGCATAGGAAAACCAGCTGCAGTTGTAAAATTCACAAGAGTTTTATTACTAATAATAGTAAAATAAAAAAATACAATTGTTCAGAATAACTATTTATAATGGTAGTCGAAACACAGAAAACAGACAGAGTCTTTCTGGGTTTTTCTTCTCAATTTCCAATCGCAGTCTCTCAGTCTCTGTCTCTCTTTTTTGCAAAACATTGCAGCTCCTTTTTATAAGTCTGTGCAGGAGCTCATTAAGAAAATAGCATGCTTCTCACACAGTGTTCTTGTAAGTTTCCAAAGTTCTTGTCAGTTTCAGCAGGTGCAGCAAAAAGAACATTGTGACCCAGAACTGACCTCTTTTAGCAAGCTGTGCAGATATTTTGCATCCAGCATTCTCAGGTTAACCTCTTGAGTTCCAAATAGCTTTATGCAATCATTTCAACAGTATAACTATACACAGTTTTAAACAAAGGGATCCCAGTATCAGTTACATTTCCAGAAAATGATTCAGGTATATTTTTATACCTGTAGATATGCAAGGGGGGAGAAAAGACAAAACAGCAAGTGAGGGTAGAGAGATAGTGAGAGACAGAGAATTGCAAGACCGTAGGGGTGATCAAGTCCTAGGACTCACAAGAAAATTTGGTTGCGCAACCAGAGAAGAGACAGAAAAGGAGAGAATAGAACAGACCCTTGCATTTTAAACTCTTTCTCCATGACAACTGGGACAGGGCCATATTCAACCCTGTCACAGGGCTCATAGATGTCATAAGCCACAAGGTGTGCCTTGAGCTGCAGAGCCACTACTTTCTCAATAACCTTACCCAAAAACATGAGGTTAGAGACTGGTCTGTAATTCACCAAGATGTTAGGGTCGAGAGATGGTTTCTTTTGTCCAGGCTTCACCAGCACTTTTTTTAGGGCACTGAGGATAAGTCCCTCTAAAAGCAAACAACAAATAATCTCCATGAACACTGGACCAATGGACGAAACACATCCCATTAAGAGACGGATTGGGCCCGAGTCCAGTTCACACTACATGGTCCGCAGCTTCAAAATCACCTTGCATACCTATACCTTGACAAGACTGAGGTGCTGGTGGTGGATCTAGGTCATCGTGGGGGGGATTTGGGAGACCCACCTGGCCTTGTACTGGGAGGGGTCCCATTGACCCCCTCCACATGACTGAAGGATCTGGGCGTAATCCTCGACGATGGCTTGACATGGGATGCTCAGATGTCAGCCATCATTAAAAGTGGATTTTACCACCTGAGGAATATCACCCCAGATCCGGGACCTTATACCATCTGAGGATCTGACCATGCTGGTACACGCTTTCATCATGTCTAGGCTGGATTACCGCAATGCCCTGTACCCAGAGCTATCTGGAGGCAATCTCTGCAGGCTGTAGCTGGTGCAGAACACAGCGGCAAGGATATTGACAGGTGTATGAAGGTGTGAGCATATTACATCAGTCTTCCGTGAACTGCACTGGCTGCCAGTTAGGTGAAGGATTGTCTTCAAGGTTGGATTACTGACCTATAAGGCCCTACTTGAAAAGGGACCCAGTCTACCTGCAAGATCTTCTCATGCCTCATCATCCATCCCAGGCTCTCCGTTCTGCCGAGGGTTGCCTCCTTAGGGTTCCCAGGGTTAGGCTGCAGCATTCGGATGACCGTGCTTTTTCTGTTGCTGCATCTACCCTGTGGAACTCACTGCCTAATAATCTTCAGGAGGGACCCTCAGTGGATGCTTTTAAGAAGGGTTCAAAGACCTTATTATTCAACCAGGCTTTTTATTTATAAATATATTTTAGTGATTATTTTAAATCAAAATGATAGATAGATTTTAAGTCTATTGCTGTTAGCTCTATCTGGATCTGTTTTTGGTTTCTAATTATTTGTGTGTGTTTTATTAATGTGAAGTGCTCCGAGTCCTTGGAATGGGGCACTATAGAAATAAAGTATCTATCTACCTTTCTATCTATCTATCTATCTATCTATAGGTAGAAGCCTTTAAGAAAGCATTAAAAACTTATCTGTTCCAGCAGGCTTTTAAGATTGATTGGTTTTAATGAGATGGATAGAATTTTACTTTGTGTTTAAGTTGCTGCCGTTATATATTGTGTTACTGAATTGTTTGTGCAGCACCCAAAGTCTATGGAAATGGACGCTTTATAAATAAAATATCTACCTATCTATCTATCTATCTATCTATCTGTCTATTACCCTCACTGGAATAAACTTGCTCCAGACAACAAGAGTGCCTCTGGAAACACATGACTCGCCACTGCAGGGCTGCATCTGCCCTGCTGGAGAGATCCCAACCCTAATGGAGGACACCCTGTCAGAGAAAAAAAGAGCAAACTCCTCGCACTGAGTGACTAAAGTTGCTCTTTTTGGCTGTAGACAGGTAGGATGGGTTAGCTTGTCTAAAGTCTGAAAAAGCAGAGCTGGTCTGTTCCTCCCTGCAGCAATCTCCCCGGACAGGAACATTGCCTTCTAATGGTTGATTGCCCTCTGAAATTCTATGTAGTGAATTCTCAAAGCCAGTCTGTCCTCCTCGGACTGAGACTTCTGCCAACAGTGCTCCAACCTCTGGCCTCTGATCGCCATCTCCTTAAGAGCCCCATTGAACCACAGGGGTCTCAAGCGAAAAGACCTGGGTCATATATGAACCAGTGCAACAAAGTTGAGTGCCTTGGAGACAGCATTATTATAGATTGCCACTACCTCATTCATACCTGTTGTACAAGCAACACTCACAACAGACAGATCCAGTACCACCATCAGTCCCTCTGGGGACAACACCTTCAAAGGGCTGTAGCAGACCATCTCTACAGGGGAAGGACTAACAGGGGTGGGGCTCAAACGAGAACTCTACCGTGTAGTGATCTGACCAAATGACCGGGTCAATCTTGAGATCCCCAATGAGAACACTAGGTCCAAGGCATGACCATGGCTGTGGGTCTCAGAAGCAATGGCTTGTGCGAGGCCCAGCGAAGTCATCATCTGGAGGACATCATGACCAAAATATAAGAGTCTGTTATCAATCTATGCACTGAAGTCACCCAGAACCAACCATCTGGGTGACTCCAACACCTTATTGGCAAAATTCCCCCTCACACCCCGGAGGCCGGTATATGAGAAGGATTCATCCAGGCTAGGGATTTAATTTAATTTAATTTATTGATTCAGAAGTTACCTTTGAGCGCAAGCTCTTTTACAAAGGTTCCACGTCAGTGAATTAGGCAAATTACAAAGTAAAAAACATAAAACAACAACTAATATGGACAAGTACCAAACAACATCATGGTTACAGATTAGAACAATGTATTACAAGAACATGATTATAGAGGCAGAGAATAGTGCAGCCCCAAGGAACCATGTCACCAGATTGTGGGAAGGGGAATGGCCGAGGGGGCTTGTATAGCAATGGGTGGGGGGTGGTGAGAAGGGTACGCCATGGAGGCCATATCATGATCAAGCGCATCCAGGAGGACATGAAGTGAGACAAGTGCTGGGACAGTCATAAACTGCGGGAGAATTGAGATGTCCAAGGTTAGTTGCAGGTGCATCTAGAGATCGTAATAAGGTGTTGTTTGAGGTCAGTTTTGAATTTGGCTAGACAGGTGGTGGCAAGGAGGTGCTTGAGTAGTTCATTCATCCTCAGGGGGGCAAATGCCCATTTCCCAACTGAGGTACATGGAAGGGGATGGACAGGGCCCCACTTGTCCTCCCCCTGGTGGCCTTTGGCATGTTTGCTGCCACTAACAGATTGCCAACACATGGCGGTGTTTTCCCATAAGCACTTTCTTCCCTAGGGTGCAAGTCTGATGTATAACCCTGTTCCTTAGGGATAGCCAATTTGTAAGCTCATACAGCGTACAGGTGTGTGTAAAAGCTTCTTATGTCTAGATGTGGAGTTTTAAGTTCCTTGAAGAGCAGCTTCCTACTTTTTGTAGTACCACCCATCCCAAACATACAATTACCCTTACCTGGCCCCAAGGTGACTTAAGCATATTTTTAAATTAATTGCTGCATGTATTTGAGAAAAAAAAAGAGAGATTGTATTTGGCTTTATGGAGCCAACAGCCAAAATGCTGCCACTTCCCAAACTGCCAGACACGCTCCCATGCTCGCACATTTTATGATATCAGAAAATTAAGAGCACTGGGACGCGCGCCATAGAGTTGAATGGGGATGGTTTTTACATGCACTTTATTACAATTTAGAGTTCCAATTGTAACAAATCAAGGCCACCACTGAACTAATAGGGTTCTTGTTATATATGGGACAATATTCTTCCCCACCCAGATTTAGAATGAGTACTGTTTGTTAGAACTCACGTGTATTAACTTCCCATTGACAATGTGGAGTGATACAGAAACAATACATTCCTTCATATTTACCATAATTTTCTTTTTTGTTAGCTCCAATTTTGTCAATGGGGTCACTCACAGGAGCCTCCAACTGCTCTTAAAGAATAGTGGATGATGTATTTATGGACTTTGGATTTCAGCAAAGATAAATAGTCTGTGATTACAGCTGGATATAAAAAAAAGTTTCCTAACCAAAGACATCTCTATTTTCTATTAGATTTGCCAAGTTCACATATTAACAAATTACGATTGAGTGCTGACTGGCATTTCATCGTTCCAGGTTAGTGCTTTACTTGTTCTCCACAGCTATATTCAAGGCTGAATTATGTCTAAGTCTTTTTATGTTATAAAGGATTGTCAGCGGTGAGCCAGCAAGGTCACAGGATCGGTGACCTAACACTCAAGAAATATGATGGAAGTGTTTTTCAGCAAGCTCATTTCAGACAGCACTGCAGATGAGGTATGTTATTCATTTATAATTTTTTTTCTTGTGATAAATCTCTTACCTGTCAGAAAGTTGTTTTAGTTATGGATAGAATTGACTGACCATGGTGACATGGAGATTGGCAGTTAAATAGGCATGTATAGGTACTGCATGGACAAAGGAGGCTGAGTAACTGCTGCTGTTGGAATCCTCATGTGCCCAAGGTTCTATGCTAACTGATTGCTTTGGGCTATACTGCTACTCTAGTGGGGATGCTCATTATCTACATGTATTAGATAGAATTAAACGGCTAGAATTACACAGCTTTTTATTGGACGAATGTTCTTTGAAGATTCAAGGAGTGAGTCTGGAACTCTGTTACTGCTCCATGAACAGAATTGCTAGCTGGGGGCTCCAAATTTTGAGAGCGATACTGGGGAGACAATTGGGACTGCCTTGTAGTTACAGCAAAAGAGACTTGTGGGCATATCAAGAGAAGATATTGGATTATTTGCAGCAGACTTCTTTGAAATATTTGCAGTGTATGATCCAGGCCATCAGGTTGGTGGTGTATTAGAACTGGCTTAATTTGGTGCAGTGAGCTGATTGTCCTGATCCTTGGGGTGGGGTGTGATGGTGGGTGTGCGGCTGCTCGGAGGCCCTGTCTCACCTTGCTAGGTAGCTGGCGGGTTTGGGCTAGTAGCCCTAGGGATTCTCCATGGAGACTACTAGTTGGTGGACCCAGGTGGGGACCCACCGTAGTAGCCATAGATTCTGCGGTTCATCACCCCGATTGGATTTGTCAGGGCCCTGCTCCTGCTCCAGAATTCATCAATTGCAGAAGAGGATTTTCTTGGGACCCCTTTATCCTTAATTATGTCCCCACTTCAGTGAGAGTGGTTTAGGGGCTGGAGAAACCACCCAGACATTAACATCTGCTTGACCCAGGAAGTGAGAGTTCCTGGGGGCTTTTGGTCTCCTATGGTGGGAGAGGTCCATTGGGGGCTGGAGAAATCATCCAGACATTACCATCTGTTCGACCCAGGAAGTGAGAGTTCCTGGGGGTTTTCAGTCTCCTCTGGTGGTGAGAGGCCCATTGGGGACTGGAAAAACCTGATCTCTCCTGTGTTTTACATTTATATTTGTATTGTATTATTAGTTGCAGTTTTAAGGATTTATTTTTGTGTTTGGCCTCTTGCTTCATCCAATACACTGCTCTGAACTTAATGACTGTGACACTGTACTCATTTTAAATAATTGTTTTATTGCATATGATTGGGGGGGAGGGGTTGGAGTACTGTTTTGTTGAGTATGTATTTCAAGATTTATGTAGTTTTTGGATAGTATATTTTTTATATTTTTGGTTATTTTAATTATAATTTGGAACTGATTGTTATTTGATTAGGTTGGGATTAAGCTGTTGGGTGATTTAAGAATGTGCCGGAAGGCCAAACGACAGTCAGGCAGTATTCCCCCACCAGACTCAGGGAATTGCACCCTTTTGACTGCCCTTATTTGTCAGCAGAGACTTACAAATGCTGTCAATCCTTCTGGATTGCTAGAAGGTGCAGGAAAGGGGTGAAAACTGGGCCTGGTGGGGGAATGGAAAGGGGAGGACGTATTGGGGTGGTGGGGACCAGGCGAGACCCTGGGGTGAAATGGTGCCAGGACAGGGGTAATCCCTGTCTTGTTCCCATACCCAAGGGTCCAGCAATTAATGCTGGTCAGGAATCGAGGTCTTCCTCAGCATCTCATCCAACCCGGGTGGTGTTATGTAATGCCAGGTTCATCAAAAACAAAACTGCTATTATAGCCAATCTTGTTGAAATGGTGGATCTGGCATGTATCACCAAGACCTGGCT
This sequence comes from Neoceratodus forsteri, assembly GCA_016271365.2. Lineage (NCBI taxonomy): Eukaryota > Metazoa > Chordata > Ceratodontiformes > Ceratodontidae > Neoceratodus > Neoceratodus forsteri. The sequence goes on along the minus strand of CM057458.1, from coordinate 579,177,803 downwards.
GGACAAAAATGCAGGCCCATTATTGGTTTCTGCAGTTCCAGCCGGGTTCTCAGTGATTCACCACCCGAGGTTGGATCGTAGGGGTGTGGATGTAGCCATCTTTTATTTAAGACCGAACTGGGTCTTGTGGATGTTCCAGTGGGGATTACTAGATCCTTTGAGTGTATCATGGGTGAGGGTGTAGGTTGCAGGATACTCCTCATTTACCGTCCACCAGATGATGGGGGTTTATTCCTGCAGGAGATTGCAGACTTCATCGTCAACACGGTATTGGAGTCTCCCAGATAGATAATTCTGGGGAACTTCAATGCATGGATCGACAATGAACTTTTGCCATTTGGTCAAAATCTCGTCCAGCTAATGACAATGCTGGGCCTTGCACAGGTGATTACCTCCTCTACCCGTATAGGGGGTCACTCATTGAATCTGCTTTTCCTCCTGGGGATGAAGATCTCTGACTTGAGGGTGGAACCAGTCAGTTGGTCTGACCATCACACCATAGGGTTCAGTTTTGGGGCTCCCCCAAATAGACCTACCCCTTCGGAGATGGTCCGGTACCACCCTTTAAGGGGAGTTACCCCTGATGGTCTATCAGCGGTCCTGGACCTATCAGGATTGCTGGGTGAAAGCACAAGTCCAGGGGATCTTGTACTAGCCTATAATAATATAATAATATAATGTACTAGCCTGTGTTTATAAACGTTATTTTCCCCTGTATGTATAACTGTCTTATACAAGTGTATGATGTATCTGCTGTGTATCAACTATTGAACCTTGACCTTATCAGGTCCATCTTGTAAATGAGCCTTGCTCAATGATGTTCGCCTGAATAAATAAAGATTTGATGATGATGATGATGATGATATAATAAGGCAGTGGGAGATGCCCTAGATTTGATTGCTCCTGTTCGAGTTCGACCACTCACTCTTCGCCCAAGGTCCCCTTGGTATGATGGGTCCTTGAAGGAGTTGAGGTGTGTTGGTTGAAGGCTGGAAAGAGCATGGCGGAAGTCCAGCCTGGATGCTGACAGGCTTAGATTGCTAGAACATTATAAGGGCTATCAATCAGAAATCACCCATAAGAAGGCAGAGTTCCTGTCCAGGGAGATTTCTGCTGCAAAGAATCGACCGGTTCAGCTTTTCCGAACTGTTGACAGATTGTGCAATCCAGTCTACCTCTAGTCCGGAAGAGCTTTTTCAGAAATTATGTGTGATGAGCTAGCTAGGCTCTTTGCAGATAAGGTTGCCAGCATCAGATCCGGAATTGGCCCGGTTCTCTCTATGAGGGGTTGGGGAGGTTGACGGGAGGTGGTGAGCACCTGGTCTGTCTGGACGGGATTTCAGCCGACCAGAATTCATGGACATTGTGAAGATCGTCCAGACTCTGCGCCCAACCTGTTGTAGTTTGGATCCGGGCCCTACCTCCCTTTTAGTGGGGTGTGTAGATGTTATCTGCCCGATCCTAGCTGAAATTGTATGGAGATCCTTGGAAAGGGGTGTCTTTCCAGACCCCCTCAAGGAGGTGGTCATTCAACCACTCCTTAAAAAACCCTCCTTGGATCCCGACGATCCAGCTAACTACCAACCTGTCTCTAACCTTCCCTTTGTGGGGGAGATTATTGAGAAGGTGGTTGCACTGCAACTAGGTGATCACCTTGTAACTCACAATGTCTATGAAGCCCTTCAGTCTGGTTTCAGGAAGAGGCATAGCATGGAGACTGCCCTTGTTTGGGTACTAAATGATCTCCTAATGGCGAGAGATCAAAAGGCTTATACCATCTTGGTCCTTCTTGATCTCTCAGCAGCTTTTGACACTCTGGACCATTGGGTGCTTTTGGAGACCCTGTGGTTTCTTTGTGGATTGTCGAGCACAGCCCTCAAATGGTTTTGATCATTCCTGGTAGGCAGGGTTCAGAGGATGGTCACTGGAATTTATTCCTCTGATGCCCTACCCCATCCTGCAGGGTGCCGCAGGGCTCCATATTGGCTCCCATGTTGTTCGCGTGTATATGCTGCCATTGGGAGATATCATCAGGTGATATGGCTTGAGTTTTCACTGCTATGCAGATGACACTCAGCTGTATATGTTCTTTGTGCCCAGACAGGTTGATGCGCTCTCTGTGCTAAATAATTGCCTCTCCAAAATCAAAGACTGGATGAGCTCCAGTTGGCTGAGACTGAATCTGGATAAGACTGAGGTGTTGGTTGTGGACCCGGGTCACCTGGGGGTGGATTTGGGGGCTGGACACGTGTCGGCCTGTGGCTTGATGGTGTCCAACTCACTGCCTCAGATCAGGTGCGGAACCTGGGAGTTATCTTTGATGATGGCTTGACCATGAAATCTCAGGTGTCAGATGTTGTTAAATCCTCATTTTACCATCTGAGGAATATCGCCCAGGTGAAACAACTGGTTTCGCCGGGTGACCTTCCAACTTTGATCCATGCCTTCATTACTACCCATCTTGACTACTGCAATGCCCTCTACCTAGGGCTATCTGTGGTTGATATCCGCCACTAGCAGGTAATGCAGGACGCTGCAACCAGGCTGCTGGCTGGTACCTCTAGGTCCAGCCACATAATGCCTGTGCTGCGTGGACTGCACTGGCTGCCAGTTCAGTGGCAGATCACCTATAAGGTAGGCTCGTTTACCTTTAAAGCCCTACACGAACAGGGACCCGACTACCTGAAAGATCTCCAGACTCCCTACTCCCCCAATCACCCTCTCTGATCCTCCGATGAGGGATTGCTAGAGATTCCCAGGGTTCATCTTAAAACATCTGGAGCTCGTGCCTTTTCATTTGTGGCACCAACCCTGTGGAATTCTCTACCTCGTCAGTTAAAAGAGTGCCTGACCATCAGTAGTTTTAAATCTCTGTTAAAAACTTTTTTATTTTCACTGGCCTTCCCAGGCTGATTTTAGATTTTAAATTTACATTGCTGTCTGCCTGTATATTTACGTTTTTATATACTGTGCAGTGCCTTGATATTGAAAGGCACTATACATAGGTGACGGAACAAGGGAGGGCCACTAGGACCATGGCCCTATCAATTTTATAGGTGGCCCTATCACTTTTTGCAGTCATGTTAATGTATTTAATAGGGAGAATTTACCCCTTACATCCTTGGCCCTACCACTTTTCAAACCGTTCCGGCACCAGTGGCGCTATATAAATAAAGACTTGCTTGCTATTAACTTCCCATTGACAATGTTGGAGCTAACAGAAAAGGAAATTACGGTAAGTATGAAAGAATTTCTCCTTCCCAACTTAGTATAATCAAAAATCTGTTTCTACAGGTGGGGATGTGGCAAGATATTGAGTGAGTTTCACTGATACAGAACAGCAATTGTGGTTCATGTAAATTATGAAATAATGGCTGCATTAAAAAATTTAAAATATGGGTGATTTAAGTCCTCAGGCAAACAACTACTTGCTGTGATTTGTATGTCTCAAGGGAATAAGGGTGTCAGCTGCTTAATCTAAGTACAGTATGTTCCATTACCATATCATACTTGCCAAAAACGCTACCTTGCTGTTCTTTAATGAAATATACCTCACTGTGTGATAATTTTAAACTGTGACTGGGTATTCTGTGTTTACTTGCCAAAAGCGAGTTCCTGGAGCCCTGTTACTAAGGCAACAAGCCCAAACAGGAAGAGGGGTCAGACCTTCATGGACTACCCGTTACTTTAGGCAGTTTTAACTGTTTATTTTCTATAGCCTGGGCTTACAAGGGCTACTTTACCCATTTGTTACCAGTTGTGAACTGTAAAAAGGTGTTTTTTATTCACCGAAGGGTTTTAGTGCTTGGTGACCCCTGGGAACACTTCCGGGTCACTCCAGGGCATTAAGAACAGAGCCCTGAGGCGAGCACAACAAGGCTGCCTTGCCAAAAATGCAACCTTGCTGTTCTTTAATGAAATATACCGTACTGTGTAATAATTTTAAACTGTGACTGTGTATTCTGTGTTTACTTGCCAAAAGCGAGTTCCTGGAGCCCTGTTACTAAGGCAACAAGCCCAAACAGGAAGAGGGGTTAGACCTTCGTGGACTACCCGTTACTTTAGGCAGTTTTAACTGTTTATTTTCTATAGCCTGGGCTTACAAGGGCTACTTTACCCATTTGTTACCAGTTGTGAACTGTAAAAAGGTGTTTTTTATTCACCGAAGGGTTTTAGTGCTTGGTGACCCCTGGGAACACTTCTGGGTCACTCCAGGGCATTAAGAACAGAGCCCTGCGGCGAGCACAACAAGGCTGCCTTGCCAAAAATGCTACCTTGCTGTTCTTTAATGAAATATACCTTACTGTGTGATAATTTTAAACTGTGACTGTGTATTCTGTGTTTACTTATGGCAGTTCCTGGAGCCCTGTTACTAAGGCAACAAGCCCAAACAGCAAGAGGGTCAGACACCGTGGACTACCTGTTACTTTGGGCAGTTTAACTGTTTATTTTCTATAGCCTGGGCTTACAAGGGCTACTTTACCCATTTGTTACCAGTTGTGAACTGTAAAAAGGTGTTTTTTATTCACTGAAGGGTTTTAGTGCTTGGTGATCCCTGGGAACACTTCCGGGTCACTCCAGGGCATAAGAACAGAGCCCTGCGGTGAGCACAACAAGGCTGCCTTGCCAAAAATGCTACCTTGCTGTTCTTTAATGAAATATACCGTACTGTGTGATAATTTTAAACTGTGACTGTGTGTTCTGTGTTTACTTGCCAAAAGCGAGTTCCTGGAGCCCTGTTACTAAGGCAACAAGCCCAAACAGGAAGAGGGGTCAGACCTTCGTGGACTACTCGTTACTTTGGGCAGTTTTAGCTGTTTATTTTCTATAGGCTGGGCTTACAAGGGCTACTTTATCCATTTGTTACCAGTTGTGAACTGTAAAAAGGTGTTTTTTATTCACCGAAGGGTTTTAGTGCTTGGTGACCCCTGGGAATACTTCTGGGTTACTCCAGGGCATAAGAACAGAGCCCTGCGGTGAGCACAACAAGGCTGCCTTGCCAAAAACGCTACCTTGCTGTTCTTTAATGAAATATACCTCACTGTGTGATAATTTTAAACTGTGACTGTGTGTTCTGTGTTTACTTGCCAAAAGCGAGTTCCTGGAGCCCTGTTACTAAGGCAACAAGCCCAAACAGGAAGAGGGGTCAGACCTTCGTGGACTACTCGTTACTTTGGGCAGTTTTAACTGTTTATTTTCTATAGGCTGAGATTACAAGAGCTACTTTATCCATTTGTTGCCAGTTGTGAACTGTAAAAAGGTGTTTTTTATTCACTGAAGGGTTTTAGTGCTTGGTGACCCCTGGGAACACTTCTAGTCACTCAGGGCATAAGAACAGGGGCCCTGTGGCTGAGAGAGATGGCTGATCGTCAGCCTGCAGGCATGCGCATGAGGAACCTGCATGCGTCTCGTGTATTAGGCATGTTTGGAGGGTTAAGAGGGACACTGAAATATAAAGATGAGCACCTGAAAGAAGGTAATCTGAGTTGTAATACTCTTATCCCTACTACTAGGCAACCGACTAATTATATAAGGTCGCTAATTAAACTTAGTAGAGTCCAGGTAGTATCGGGGGACATCATATTACAAAACGGCAAATGTACTAACTGTGAATGAAGATGAAAATCTTATACAATGTACTAGCTGCTTAATGTACCTGTTAACTAGACAAAACCTGACAGAAGTCTTTAAATGTGTAAAATGTATCCATAACGACGACTTAATAAAAGAACTTAACTCTTTCATGGATAGATTACTACAACTTGAATCCAGTCAAAGAAATATGGCACACAGACTTGGAACAAAACTGGATACTAGGCATAAAGGGACTTCCCCTGCCCTTCATTTACTGGCCCCAACCCCCAAATACAACTAATACTGTCATAAATCCAAAACACCCTGACATCTGTGGTAAAGGAGACCTAGAACTAAACAACAACAAAAATAGTAAAAGAACCAGAGAAGAAGAAACTACACATGATGAGGATGAAGAATGGTACAATATTCAATACACTAAACCTGCAAAAAAAGGAAGGCATGCCACAACATTTGAAATCCCTTTAGTAAATAGATATTCTATATTAGAAAGTCTAGAAACTATTCCTGAAAACACTCAACTATCCACTAAAATAGTTCAAGAGACTTCTGACCTCAAAACTATAATTGATACTAATACCAATAATAAGTCTATTAGATTGATTGGGAAAGTAACACCAACATTGCTGACATGGAATCCAACTGCACTACTCAGTCGAACCATAGAAATGTTTTGGTAATAGGGGATTCTATGATCAAAAGAATGGACAGGAATATATGTAACCCAAATAAATCACACAGGACTCTATCAGCCTTTAGTGGGGCAAAAATTGCTGATTTAACTAAGATGTGTAAAGAAATGGTTAACGGTTTAGGGCATAATTCCCTAGTACTTACACATGTGGGAACCAACAACATGTTTAAGGATTCCCTTGAAGAAATTAAACAGGATATGGTGGCACTAACCAATAGGTTAACAAATCTTGGCTGTGAAACTATAATCTCCGAAGTACTTCCCATTCCAAAAGTCTCTCCCCATATCAATCAAAAAATACATAATTTTAATAACTGGTTAAGAAAATGGACCCTTAAACAAGAAATCCACTGCTTGACCCACTGGAAAGAATTCTATCTAAAAGAAGAGTTTTTTTCATTTGTCGGATTACACTTAAACAAAAAAAGGGAGTGACTTACTAAGCAAAACTTTTCTTTCCTCACTTGATAATTATTTAAACTAGATCTGGGAAGGGGGGAACTCTTGAAGGAAAAACGAAGCAGGTATCACAGTCCAAAATTATAAATACTGATTCCATAAATAACATAGTTACAAATGAAAACCATGCTTATTTACAACACCAGAAAGGAGAAATAAAAGTATTACTTTTAAATGCTAGAAGTCTGACAAATAAAATAGATGAATTAAGATATAAAATACATAAAGAAAAAATTTCTATTTGTGGGGTCACAGAAGCATGGTTCCAAGATGACAGTTGGTATACAGATATAACAGGATTTAACAAAATAATAAAAAACAGAAAAGTTAAACAAGGGGGAGGTATTGTATTATACATATCTGAAGAATACCCATGTCACTGTTATACTGAATCAAACCATGAAGCTGAAATATTGTGGACAGATATTAATCTACCGTCCCTAAAAATATGTATTGGATTAGCCTATCGATCTCCCAACTTAAATAAAGACCAGAATATTGAATTTCTAAATCTAATCAATAACTTTCAGCCAAAAACTAATTACATCTTAATGGGTGACTTTAACTTTCCCAATATCAATTGGGAAACTCATACCTGGAAGGGAAACGTTGAGAAAGAATTCCTTGACATAACTATAAATCAAAACTTGGACCAAATAATCAATGATGGTACAAGAAATAATAACATCATAGACCTTGTATTGACAAATATGGGGGCTCTAATAAGTAACATCCGAATTCTAGAACCACTAGCAAACAGTGACCATAACATGATTCTGTTTCATATACTATCAAGAGTCATGGATACAAAAGGAAACACCTTAAACAAAGATTTTACCAGAGCAGACTATACACAAATTAAACAACATTTGAATTTATGGGATTGGAGGTCCGAATGGACAGGACTCAATGTACACCAAGCTTGGGACAGTTTACTAGCCAAACTTAAATATTGCATTAATAATTGGGTTCCAACTAGAAAGAAATACAACAAGGGGATATAGAAATCCGGTCTGGTGGAACAACAAAATAAAAAAATTGATTGCAAAAAAACAGAAATTTTATAAAAAGTATAAAGACCAACCAACAAATGAAAAATGGGAACAGTATAAAAAATATGGACACAAAGTAAAATTAGAAATCAGAAATGCCAAAAAAATACAGAAAATAAATTAGCCAGTGACACACTGGATAATAAGAAAACATTTTACAACTACATTGGTTCACTGGGAGGTTCCAAAGCAACCATAGGTCCTCTAGTTACAAACTCTGGAATAATAAGTAATGAAATACAAATAGCTGAGGAACTTAATGAGTATTTTCATAAAAACTTCTCTCTAATAAAGAACTTTTTCTTAATAACTCAAACATAGACTTTAATTATACAGTTGTTAAACCAATCACTGAAGATGAAACTATGAAAGAATTATCAAAATTAAAAATCACTTCCTCAGCAGGACCCGATGGGATACATCCGTTCTTCCTCAAAGAAACTTCCTCTTGTTTATCTGGCCCTTTGAGTAAACTATTCAATTTATCTCTTGAGGAAGGAGAAAGCACATTAGATTGGAAAGAAGCAGTAGTTATCCCAATATATAAAAATGGAAACAAATCTGAAGTTTCTAATTATCGGCCTATAAGTCTGACCTCAATTATAGGGAAAATCCTTGAAAGATTAATATTATATAGAATGGAAGAACACATTAATTACTATAACTTACATGATACAACACAGCATGGCTTTAGAAAGGGAAGATCATGTCTAACTAATCAACTGAACTTCTTTGAAAATGTGAGTGCTGCTCTTGATAAAGGACTTCCAGTGGATGTTGTGTTCCTGGACTTAGCCAAGGCTTTCGATAAAGTATCCCATAGAATTCTTTTGGAACATTTGGTAAAGCAAAATTCCATATATCCTAATCAAGTGGATTAACTCATGGTTATACTGCCGTAAACAACGAACATCTGTTAAGGGTGCATTATCCTCTTACGTAGAAGTTACTAGCGGGGTTCCACAGGGTTCTGTCCTGGGCCCTGTTCTTTTTAATATCCTAATAACATCAATGCAGCCAACTGATAGCGTGTGGATATCTAAATATGCAGATGATTGTAAAATTGGAACTATTGTTAATACACAGGAAGCAACAGAAATCCTTCAAAAAGAACTAGAGGCATTAGAAACCTGGGCAATAGAAAATAAAATGAAATTTAATGAACAAAAGTGCAAGGTAATGCATTTGGGACACAACAACCAAAAAAAGGGTACCTTTTAATAATGTAATTCCACAGGTAACGGACAATGAAAAAGATCTTGGCATAAATATAGACAATAAGTTAACCTTTGAAAATATCACCATACTCAAGGTAAAGAAATGTCAACAAATTATGAGTAGTATATGGAAAAACATTAAAAGCAGACAACCACAGGTCATTCTTCCATTATATACCAGTCTAGTAAGATCACATCTGGATTACTGTGCCCCTTTTTGTGCACCTACTACTATATATGGAATGAAACATATAGAGGGAGTTCAAAGAAAAATGACCAAAAAACATAATGGCATGTCTGAAAAAACATATGGTGACAGACTGAAAACATTTGGTTTATACTCAATTAAATACAGACATCTTAGAGGAGATTTATGTATGATATATAAAGCATAACGAACCAGGACTAATCGAAATATTAGGCATTGAAAAGAAAAATCTGCATATCAAACACTAGATCACATAACTTGAAATTGAAAGAGAACTAAGTGTCAGACAAAAAAAGATTAAAATGGTTCACTCAGAGAATGGTTAACCTATGGAACACACTACCAGGTCCAATAGTAGAAAGTAAATCTATGAACATCTTTAAAAATACACTTGACAAATACATGGGTAATAAAAAATTTGAATACATAGACAATTAAAACCACCTTTGGGTGGCAAGTTCAATAATAGGCTTTGCCTCCCGAACTTGTAAACAACTATGAAACTATACTAGAACTATGAAGCATGGCAGTAAGCGTCAGCAACAGTCAACAATAAGATCCGCACAAACATTTTTAATTTCCTTATTTATTAATGGAGTATATATTACATTATACAAGGGTGTTTATGCTTGCTTACAGGATGCCATTTGTGGGAATCAAAAATACATGACCCACGTGCAGATGACATAAGATATGTAAAGTTACAGTCAGAATGCAGTACCTAACGGTACATACTATAGGTTTTATATGCTAATAACACAACATTGACAGTCTCACGGTTCTCTCAGTGCCAAGTACAGTCATATGGAACGGTACTCTGTACCAGGAGTACATCAGTACTGATAAACAAAAGATCAGCACTTCAGAGCTTATAAAAACTGTTAAATGCACTGACATATATTGCGTCTCATGATGGGATCGAATTATATGATGTCAGCTTCAGGTGATACGTTGATTTCTGGTTGATGCAAATATGAGATTGGAGGTACAGAGAATCAACCTAATACAGCTGATTATACTGTAGTAAACAGTTATTCAGAATAAAATGCTTTTCACAACAACATGCACATACTGCAGGTCTCTTAGTGCTGACTAGTTTCGGTTACCTTTACTTACTCTCAACAGTAGCAGCGGTGTCCAACCTTCAAACACATTTTATGCAGTTAGTCTTTATTGGTAACATAGTCTAATTCATAAGAATACCCTCTCAGTGCATGGTAAAAGTACAGTTATGTAAGAACATATCGTAACAGTAGATCTTCGAGAGAGGCTCTTGCAGTAGGTAATTTACATATAGGACTGATGCCGGCAGGCATCAGGACCCCACGGAAAAATTTCTAGCTAGCAGTCTCTGGTGGGGGACCACTCTCATGTCAGGTGACTGACGTCATGCGACCTCAGTATAAAGAGGCGGTCCCCCACGCCCACCTTCCAGTACTTTCCCGCCAAAGGCCAAAAGGCGAGACGAGAGAGAAGCAGATATTTCCCATCCTGGAAAAGGAGCTGAAAAAGCTTAGGGAGATGGAGGGCAGGAAGGTATTACCTACTGCAAGAGCCTTTCTCAAAGATCTACTGTTATGGTAAGTTCTTACGTAACTGTACTATCTTACTTCGAGAGGGCTCTTGCAGTAGGTAATTACATATAGGACTGAGTCCCAAGCAGTCTGGAACAAGAAGAAGCAAACGGGAGGAGGAAAACTACTCAGGAGTAGACCCTCTGGCTGTGAAGGTCTTAGGAAAGGAGACCTTGCAGAACAGCCAACCTGAAGCCTGCTCTATGGTGAGAGGCAATGTCCAAACTGTAATGTTTTGTAAAAGGTATGGACAGAAGTCCAAGTAGCGGCTGCACAAATGTCAGCCGCTGACACATTCTTGAAACAAGCCACAGAGGCAGCGACCCCTCTGGTGGAGTGGCCTCTGACTTGACTCGGCAGGGTCTTGTTGTACTTATCATAACAGAAAGTGATACAATGAGCCAACCATTTAGACAGGCATTGCTTGGAAACAGCATTGCCTTCTCTTTTATGAGCAAAAGAGACAAACGGTTAATCAGACTTTCTGAGATCTGTCATCCTGTTGGTGTAGTATCTCAGAATCTGGTGAACATCCAGAGTATGCAGGAGGTACTCCCCTGATTGGAGTGCTGCGTAAAGAAAGCAGGTAACTCTATGGATTGATTCAACATAGATTCTGCTACCACCTTGGGGAGAAACTTAGGGTTGGTACGCAGAGCCACACGTTCCCTGTGAAAAATCAAATATGGGATTTTGCACATCAGGGCCTGGAGCTCGGAAATCCTTTGAGCAGAAGTAATGGCCACGAGGAAGAGAGTCTTCCATGAGAGGAACTTCAGGTCTGCTGAGGCTGCCGGCTCGAAAGGAGGCAGAGTAAGCTTCTTGAGAATAAAATTCAGATCCCAAGGAGGGGCAGGAACCGGAATAGAGGGTCTCAAGTGGAGGACCCCTCTAAGGAAGGTCTTAGAGACCTCCAGCTGAGCAAACATCCTGTGTGCAAAAGGGACATGGTAGGCCGAAATGGCCACCATGTGAACCTTCAAGGATGAATGACTGAGACCCAGATCGAAGAGGTGCTGCAAGTAATCCAGAAGCCACCCAACAGAGCATGAGAAAGGCTCGAAATCTTTGGAGGCAGCCCAGATAGTGAACTGTTTCCATTTCATGGCATAAGTAGATCTAGTGGAGGGTTTCCTGGCCTCCACCACAATCTCAGCCACTTGGGGGTGGGACCCCAAATCGGGCTTGAGCTACGTCTGCAGGAGCCACACGTGCAACTGAAGAGACGTGAGGCCTGGATGGACCAGTGTCCCCTGATCCTGGGTCAGCAAAAGCTGTGACAGAGGAAGAGAAGGTTCCTCTGAAAACTGTTGCAGAAGAGAGAACCAAACTTGCCTGGGCCAGAAAGGAGTGATCAGAATCATTCGAGCTCCTTCTGAGCCAAGCTTCTGTAAGACCCTCGGAATCAAGGGAATCGGGGGGGAAAGCATAGACAAATCTGCCCTTCCAGTCTAAAGACAGAGCGTCTCTCCAAAAAATGCCACGCCCTGGAGCGAGCGAGCAGAAGTTAGGAAGTTTTGCGTTGTGAGGGGATGCAAACAGGTCTACCTGTGGTGTTCCCCAATGTAGGAAGATATCGTCTGTTATCCCCTGATCCAGTTCCCACTCATGAGCCTGAGCAGACGACCAACTGAGTAGGTCTGCCAACGTGTTCTCAACCCCCGGGACGTGAATTGCTGTGAGGTGAAGATTGCGCTGCACTGCCCAATCCCAAACTCGCATTGCCTCCCTGCAAAGAGGGTAAGAATGAGTTCCTCCCAGTTTGTTGATGCACCAGACCACACACATGTTGTCCGTCTGGACAGTCAGATGCCCAGGAAGCAGATGCAGAGCCTGAAGAGTGTACAGCACAGCCTGCAGCTCAAGCACATTGATGTGGAGAGATTTCTCGAGCTTGGACCAGGAGCCCTGGGTCCTGTGAGGCCTGAGATGGGCTCCCCAATGCTCGCCCGAGGCATCCGTAGTCAGCATCTGGGAGGGGGGAGAAAGACAGAAGGGAACTCCCCGGCAAAGGTTCTTCTGAACCATCCACCATTGCAAGTCCTGAGCCATAGTAGTGGAGACCAAAACGAGTTGATCTAGGTCATCCACCTGCTGATGCGACTGAGACCGAAGCGTCCACTGAGAAATTCTCATGTGGAGTCGAGCGTGAGGGACTGTCAGAATTGCAGCCATCATGAGCCTGAGGAGGTGAAGGACCGACCATGTGCTGACCTGCCTGCAGCTGGATAACAGGCTGACCTGAGCCTAGAGTGAGGCCGCCCTGTCCAGTGGCAGGAAAGCCATGCTGGAGGTTGTGTCCAGGATCGCCCCAATAAACTGGAGCCTCTGGGATGGGATCAAGTGGGACTTGGTCTGGTTGATGGTAATAACCAGGCAGGCAAAAACCTGCAGGGTAAGGGAAAGGAAGCGCAGGAGTTCCTCCCTGGATGGGGCCGCCAGGAGCCAATCGTCCAGGTACGGGAAAACCTGCACCCCCTGGGTATGTAGGTAGGCTGCTACCACCAAAGACATTTGGTGAACACTTGGGGTGCTGAGGAGATACCAAATGGGAAGATCTTGAACTGGTAATGGCTCCCTGGAATGCAAAACATAGGTACTGTATTTGCGGTGGAAAGGGCGAATAGGGATATGCAGGCAAGCATCCTGCATATCCAGAGCACACTGCCACTGTCCCAGCCGAAGGAGGGGCAGGAGACCCTGCAAAGAAACCATTCTGAACCTTGTGTACTCCACGAACAAGTTCAGGGAGATGAGGTCGAGAATCGGCCTCATGTCTTCTGACTTCTTCGGGACCAGGAAGAAATGGGAATAGTACTCCGTCCCCCGAAGGGGCCGGGGGCAGACTCTATTGCCTCCTTCAAGAGAAGAGCGTAAATTTCTTCCTGAACCAGAAGAAGATGTTCTTGGGAGTACAACAACCTGGGGGTGGATTATTTGAGGAGGTTTCCGAGGAAACTCTATTTAGTGTCCTTCTGCGATCAGCTGGAGCACCCAAGTGTCTGAAGTGATCCTCTCCCAACCTGGCAGATGGAGGGAGAATCTCCCTCCCACCGGTTCCTCTGGGAAGCCCAGAGGCTGTGGGAGAGGAAAGGAGTCAGGTGGTGTGAGGCAGTGTCGCCGCTTTTTTGGGCAGGGGGGGCTTGGCAGCTTTCCCTGAGGTTTCGCTTTTTGCAGATTACATCTGTGAAAGGGACGACACTGTGTCTGAGGGGGTTTGTACATGGAGTCAACGGACTTCATGCAGTACCCTTCTCCTGCAGATCAGTGATGATCTCCTTGACATCGCCACCGAACAGCACCGAACCCCTGAAGGGTGTGTCCTGGATAGCAAACTGCACCTCCGGGACCAAACCTGACACACGGAGCCAGGCATAACGCCACAAACCCACAGTGAAAGCTGAGCTCCTACCAGCAGCATCCACTGCATTGTATGTGGCATGAAGTATGTGCCGGCTGGCCGAATGTGCAGAGCGGACTAGACCCGCCACTTCCTGCTTCATCTGAGAGTCAGGAAGGGAGTCCAACTTAGATTCCACCTTGCTAAGAATTACCTTCTGGTAATCCCACATGTGACCAATATAATTCAGGGCCCTGATACCCAGAGTGGAAGAAGCATAGACCTTCTTTCTGTACTGGTCCAGAAGGCGAGATTCCTTGTCAGGTGGCGACGAGCTCAAGTGCTTTGGGTTAGCTGTCCGGCCGTGAACGGCGCTAATCACGACCGAATCAGCACGAGGGTGAGAATTAAGGGAGTCAACACCCTTGGGAGCCTGATAAAGTCTATCCAACTTCCTAGGAAGAGGGGCTATGGCCGATAGTTGCTTCCAAATAGTGGAGACAAGGTCGGCATGAGGCTCAATCCAGGGTGGCACTAGGGTTGGAGCGGTCTTGGGCAGATCCAGGTGTACAACAAGTTTCTTACACTGTGGATCTGGCTCCAAGGAATGCCACTGATGAACCTCCTGGATTTTACGCAGCAACTCAGTGAAAGAAGGATCCTCAGGAGGTGACTTCAGAGGAGTCCTCGGCCTGGGTTTATCCGGAGAGTGGGGCTCGTCGTCCGGGTCGGAACAACCATCGGAGCTGTCCGAGGATTCCAAGGAGGATGAAGAGGAAGAAGACTCCCCCTTCTGGTGCGGGGGAGGAATGTACCCTTTAGGAAGCCCTTGGGGAAGCTTATCCTGCCCTGCCCTGGAACCGGAGGGCTCGCTCCTGGTATCTGGGGGTGGGAAGGGAGTCTCTCCTCTCTGACGTGATAGGACCAAAACCAGCACCATCATCGGAAGACGGCTCTCTACCTCCCTGATGAGTTGAGCCTTGGCCTCAGCCCACTAGGAGGCCAGAGTCTCCTTCAAATCCACTGGGGGATGAGGGGGCAGTAGAGGAGGAGGAGGGGGAGGAGGGGGCGGATATTGGGCATATCCATACTGCGCGTATCCATACTCCAACGGCAGGAAACCCAGTGTCGGGTAGTGAGGCACCATGTCCTGCAGCATTGGATAGGCCGGCTTCAGGTACTGGGGCACCGTATACTACGGACCTGGGTATGACGGCATCGGAAAGGATGGGGTCGGATACCCAGGGACAGGGGTCTGCTGGGCAGACGCTGGAGGGCGCCCAGCAGGCGGGCCTGGGACAGGAGGCCCGGCAGGCGACAGGCCCGGTGTGGGGGCGGCATCCGGAAGAGGAAGAGGGATGTTGCCCGGTGACAGGAGGACCGGCATTGGCACTGGCATCCGAGGAATCAATGTCAGGTCATCCGGCCCAGCAGGAGGGAGACCTGACGGGAGCGTGCTAAGCTCCCTGGCATTTCCCAGAGAAGGAGGGGAAAAATCTACGGGATTAGGCTGAGGAGACACTGGGACCTCGGAGGGCAGTGAATGCTGCAGGGAGCCGGGGACAGCAGAAGAGACTTAGGGTCTGGCGTCAGCTCTGATGCTGTGCGAGCGTAGGAAGGTCTGACATTCGACTTACCAGCGGAGTCCAGGCGGACGTCAGAGGAGCCGTCGACCGACTTAGCGGAACCATCTTCCGAGGCAGGCCTCGATGGGGGCGCAGCCTGGTCAGGCGGTATAGGGGCTGCGCGCTGCCCTGAAGGGTTGCACAATTTAGTTTTCTTCTCTGGGTGGGCATCAGAGGAGCTGACGTCAGGCTTACTGGAGCCACTCACACCAGTAGGCTGCGCAGCAGCGGTCTTGCTGGGAGTGGAGGCCTTCTTTAGCCCAGAAGCGCCCGAAGAGCCCGAGCTCAAGCCAGACAAGTTGGCCGATGCCATCTTGGAAGCCTCCAAGATGGCCGTCACGGAGCGGTCCCCGGGGAGACATTACCTAACACGCGACTCCAGCCAAGTCGTGGTGATCGAGGAAAAGGAGTCCCAGTGCTTCTCCTTATCTTTGTTTTTTCAGTGACCCTCGGGGGAAGTTGAGGTCTGACAAACCTTTTTCTGCTCCTTCTCCATGGAGGTAATTTTCTTTGTAAGGATTTTGGCCTCCAGAGACTGCTGCCTCTGTCTGCGGGTGGCAGCGTTGAATTTCAGGCAATGCTGGCACTTCTCCACGGGGTGACCCGGGCCCAGATACAAGAGGCACTGGGAGGGATCGTCCTTGTGCGGGAGTTGGGCACCGCACAAGTCGCACTTATTCTTGTGCTCGGAGGGTGTAGGGGATGACATACACCACCAAAAAAGTTGACTAAATTTGAATAAATCATAGAAAAAACCAACGGTAGAACTACCGATGATAGACTGACGAGCAGTGAACTTAACCGCGAGGCACTTAGACGAGCTAATGGCGGGAAAGAACTGGAAGGCAGGCGTGGGGGACCACCCCTTTATACTGATGTCGCCTGACGCCGGTCACCTGACGGGGGGGCGGTCCCCCACCAGAGGCTGCTAGCTAGATATTTTTCCGTGGGGTCCTGACACCTGCCAGCATCAGTCCTATATGCAATTACCTACTGCAACAACCCTCTCGAAGTAAGATCTGATCTTATTAGGTAATATGCAACTTCAGAAAACAAAATGTACATGAAATTGCTGTTAACTACATGGTATGTGTACTGCTTGGTTGCAGACAAAAACTTTAAGACTTAAAATTACTATTACTTTTTTTTTAAAACCAAACAGCAGTTATGTGCTGTTAAACATTACAACAACAACAATGAAGTAGTATTTTGTCACTACAAGTACAAACTATATTCAGTGGCCTCAAGGGACACTGTCAGCTTTTATTGAGGAGTTTAAGTAGTACCGTATATTGTGCCTGTTATGATCATTGAGTTAAGAGATCCCATGTTAGTCCTGCTATATTCATGTTATAATAACTGGGTAGCAATTCTTCCCATAGGGAAACCTGGTTATAATTTGCTGTTATAACCAGATGGTTAAAACTGCATTCATGTGCCAGGTTTTCCTCACTGAAAGCATGTGCATACTGCTTTCCTCGCATACACACAACTTCCCTTGTGCACTTCCTTTCATCAGATTTTACCTGCCAACAGCATCTAAAAATTACAGTTTAAGGCTATACTGCATGACTGTCAGTCCACAATCACAACAAAGAAATACGTGGAAATGCAGTGTGGCTGTGAAACCACACTTCAGCCCTATAACACTTTTGAACCTGAAAGAAAGAAGCAGTAAATTGAATCTGCAGACAGCAGCACCATCTACTGGCCACACTGGTCCACTTCATAACACAATTCCTCCAGGCAAGAAAATGCTACCCAGTAATTATGTAATTCAATACATAGGTAGGTGCAAAAAATACATAACTGGTGACTCCCGATATCAACCTGTTTTTGAGACCTGTAAAAAGTGATATCAACCTGCAAGATGATATGGCAAAGTCATATCAACCTGCGAATTGATATGGCTTTTACTGTCTTGTGCCGGGTTGTGTGTACCATGCTTACCCATGAAAGATTCTGAGCTTTGTTTATTTAGCACCAGTCATTATAAAAAATAACACATATGAAGATGTGTGATCTGTAGTTTCTTTACTCACCCTTGGTGTGTGACAATATACAACCTTTAGAGGCTTATTCAGTTATATATTATCTACACCTTGGAATAATACAAAACTAAGTATCACACACCTACATATGCATTATTCTCTATATAACAAAAAAAAACTCAAGTTGTCTACACACCCTTGGTATATGATGCTATTATAAACACCTCGAGCTTCACCCCCAGGGCTTATGAAGCATCACACACCTGAGGTGTGTATAAAATTCTCATTATGCACACCTACCCATGTGTTATTCTATTTCTAATTATTTACGTGCACTTTTTCCCATAGGGAAACCCAGTTATAATTTGCCGTTATAACCAGCTGGCCTGGTTATAACGGCAAACATGCGCTGGGTTTCCCTTGGAGCACGCATGCGGCAGTCGCCAAATTTCCTTCTGTAGGGTACCTTACCTCTTGGCCTCAGACTTCTCCCCTCAATCTTGGCGGTAAGTTGCTTTATGTGAAAAAAAAATTCTCTCTCCCTCTGACCCTGCAATAAAACAAAAAACAAAAATGGAAACTTGGCACGCGCTGGAGAGCCCTCTCAGCAATCATATGCCAGCTCACCACAACTGCCACTGGGCAGTTAGTTTCAAAATAAAAACAAAAAATGCATGTAATCAATGTTTTAAATGAAAAGCCCATTTCTTTATCCCTTGAATAAATGGGGTACTGTAACTTAGGGACTGCACAGAAACCAGACTGCTCCATGGCTGCCTGAATTTGCTTTCTGTGTTCTTTATTTTCTTTTCTATAATTGCTGAGGCAAAAAAGCGCATGCCAGCAATTATAAAAAATAAAATATGGGGTGGCTTGTGTAAAGCTTGATTTTACACACACCCTCAGTGTGGGATGCTTTTCACAAACCCCGAGGGCGTTTATGTAGCATCCCACAACTCGGGTGTGTGTAAAATCTCGTTACACAGGCCACCCCATATATTATTCTCTATATGGTATATGGTTACCCTTTGTTATGTATAAAAAACAGCCTGCTCAAAATCCTTGTTAAACACATTCTAAACCATTATGCACATTCTGAAGTGTTATGCGCATTCTGAACAGTTGTTATACACAGTTCAAAGGTCATAAATTTTTAAATTTCTCATTTATTCTACACCTAGCTACTTACTAACTACCGAGTGCCCAAAGTCATATCTTTTTCACTTCAGTGGGGTCTGTCACCTACTGTAAAGACCATATACTATAAACAAAGGTGCCGGAACCGGGGGGGAAGGGGCGGTAGCCACTCCACTTTTTATTTCTGTATGGCAAAAACTAGTATAGAAGAAGTGCCCTTTGTACCCTCATAAGTGACCTTTTGATTCTCAGCCCCCTCAGCTTTTACCATCTTCCGGCACCCTTGACTATAAAAAATAAAATATAGTCAACCACACACAACTCAGCATGTGTTTCCATCTCGGGGTTGAGATGACAGCATGGACCTCTCGAGCTTTGCTCTTGAGGTTCATATGCTGTCATCTCAACCCTCGATGGAAACATAGTCTTATTGTGTATGGTTGCCCATACATTATTCTCTATATTATGTTTACTTTATTAAATTCACTAAAAATAGTAATAGGAACGACCCAACCTTTGCCAGCCACTGTATCAGTGAGCATGTTCCTGATCTCAATATGGTGCAGAGCCACTGGTATATTCATGCATGCACAAATTCTGCATGTTCAGGAGTTAACAGGAAAATCTAGTACATGCAAATGTGAGCTTCCTGGGTTTAGCAAAGTATAATGCAAAAACGAGTGGTCTAACATACTAAAATCTGTGTTTGAAAAGTAAAGCCGTAACTCCGGGCATGTGCATTACCGTCTGCCATAGACCTAGACATAGAAAACAACGCCTTGCCACACCCATCCTGCCTATGTCTTACCTGCGTATTCTGCACCCGAGCATCACATTAGCCATTGACTCCAACCTTGTCACACTATGGTGCCATTGTGAGGTTAGAAGACAGCAAATAGCACGAACACACAACATAATGAAGTGAACAGGTGCTGAGCGGCAAGCTGATGAGACCATAATTGGGCATGCTGATGTCACTGTATGTTTTTGCATGACTGAACATGGACCACAGAAGCACTGGCAACATCCATTTTTGTGAGCAGTATCTCGATCATGCTCCCCTATGTTCCATAATCATTCGTGTGCTATGACATGGCCTCATATAAAGACTTTTGAATACACTGCTTTCTAAGCGAGATAACTGGATGAATACAGTAATACGTCATGGCCACAACTGTGGTGTTTTCTGAGAAGCAACACTGCCTGCAAGGCATACACCACTGACTATGAATATGTGTCTCTTTGTGTATTTTTGGGCTTCAAAGCAATAAGCAGTAAACAATATTTTTACCGTAGGTAGGATTTTCAGGGATTCCTCATATTATGTGTCCTCCTTTTTTGAATTTTGGATAAGTTATGTATATCTTTTCCCGCTCAGATGTTATGGTTTGTTTATGGCAGCAGTTCTCATTATAAAGAACTGCAGTCAACAATGCTCTAATGGTAGAGAACACTATGATAAAATATTGCAGAGACACACACCACTAACTAGAGCAGTATATACATTATAAACTAGCAGCATCTGCACTTCATGCCAAGGTATGAAAACACAACTATCCTGGAAATAAACTGATGGAAGAGGCTATGGGAAGCCTGAAACTCTGAAGTTTGGTACCCACTAGAAAGCTTAGTGACATCATTGCATAGTCTTTTGTCCCACAACAATTGTTTCAAATGTACAGCTACTCTTGACACTGATATTAAAAACAAAAAATTAATAAACAAGCTGAGTGGTACTGTATTAAAGAAAAGAAATAGGCTCTCTTATATTCAACACTGGATATGAAAAATCCTGTATCTTGATTGGTAAGGCAAGTTCTTTACCTTTGTATAAAAAATGCAATAGGCCAAAGCTGTGGAAGGCAATTTAAAAAAAACGTAACACATTTCATTTTATGACTGTTTTACACAGGGGTCCATCCTATAATTACAATAGACCATTTCAGAACAGTACTACGTGTGTGATTACCCACTTCTCATGTGCTTAAATCACTCAGTTATGCATCTTGGAACACCAAACAAGGCTGGTGTACATCGACCAGTAACCCACACACTGCCATGCATTACTGCTTAAAGAGATAAACATGCACTGACATATTATATAATATCATGAAAACAACACAGTTGTTAATTTCATTGACTTCATGTACTGTACTTGTATGTGAATGCCGCAACCTAGACCACCATTACGGTTGTATCAGCAGTCTTGCACATGGTCTTCATGTATAGCAACCATGAAATGAAGGTGAGCGGTTGTGATACAGTAAGAATGCAAGTAAGACCACTTCTGCAAACTTAAGAGTTGTCTTGGCAGCAGAAATATTATACTGTTGATCAAACTTGAGCAATAATATATTAAATAAAAAAAAAACATAACTAAACATGCCCGTTTGAAGGGCATCTTTATGTGACATACAGAATAAAAGTGTCTCAGGCATATCAAAGGAGCGTTCCAATTGATTGAGAGCACTTGCTCGGTCTATGATACACTTAATTAAACTGACAAATTGTACATGTGTTTACTAATAACACTAATGCAAAATATAGTATCATCGACATTTGGTACATCTATTTATATAGTTGCTTGCTTGAGATATCAAATGTTTGTAATCTATATTTATCGGTAGTACTCATAGGTTTGCAGCCAGTTTTTCTGGATCCCAGAAGAAGTTAGATTGTCATTCATACAATGTGAAAAGTCTGCATTTGTATGTGTATGAACATTCTGGACATGTGCAGTCACAGATTTCCAATTAGAAACAATGGTATAGTTATCACCAACTGTAGTAAAGCCAATGGACCAATACATGTGGTTGACAATACTCTTGTCTCCATTGTTGCAGAATGTTGCAGTATTTCACATTTGCAGTAGCCATCATTTTTTCTGTTTTCTAACACCAGGAATCCATCATTGATGCTTTATAACAAGCATCATCTACTGGCCCGAGAGTGATTCCCCGGAGACAGGACTTTATGCTAATAATAGAACTTTGAATACCGTTTCAAACTCTGCAGTATGGTCACTCACCCACTAGCTGCCTAACATCAGACTTGTTTCTCTGCTTGAAGAGAGGAGTCACCTCACAGTCAGCTCCGGTCTCCAGTAGTTAACTTAATTCTTGTTTGCATTTTACTTTAGTTTGCTAGTTTTTTCAATAACTTGGCATTTAAATAAGGTTGTAATTTGTTGTTACTGTTTTTATGTTTAATTACTCTGTGTTGTGATTCTCTGATTCCAGATTGGTTCCCATGAACTGAAGAAGGTCACAGAGCAGCATGGTTCCCAGTCTTTGGGGAAGAACTAGTATTTCACTCAAAAAGTTTTAAAATGTGCTTTTAGAACTGCTTGATTCTCTAAAAACGCAGTTTTTATCAATTGACAGTCGCTGTTCCTGTTAAATGGGGAACCAGGCCACATTCTTAAGGATACCTGTTATTTTTAAACAAAATCACTCCTAAATTTAATTTGCACTAGTTTTTGAAGAGTTTTTGCATCATTCCTGATAAAAAGAACTGCATTCTGAGCAAATTTCTCCTCAGAACTGCAGTTGCATTCTCAGTTTCGGGGAGTACATTTCCTTTATTTTTGGGGGGAACAGAGAGTACTTTTTATCTAGGTCATCAGTATTTGGCATGACTGATAGACCTAAGAAAAAGAAAACAGGACCAACAGGCTTTAAAAAACTGTATCAGTTGTTTTCAGCCCCTGGCAAGTGCAGACTGTCACAAGCTCTGTTTAAGGTGCCTGGGTCCAGATCGCAGTTTTATCAACTGTGAATGATGTTAGAAGTTTTGCCCTAAAACCCAAAAGAACAGGGCTAAAAAAAGAGAAGAATATTTGGTTTCTCAGTCTGCCTCTATGTCACCAAAAAATAGGAAAGGCTCCGAGGGAGTTCCTAATTTATTTATTGGATTTTGGTAACCAGGTAGGCTTACTGAGAGAAGCAGTCTCTTTTCCAGGAGCGACCTGGAATTAACTACATAAAATACATTGAAATGATTACATACAGGTGATAATAACAAACACTGCATAAGTAAATGGCAAAATACTGTGCAGAAAACAGATATACATAACAGCTCGGTAGTTAGCTACAGGATACCAATAAGTACTCAGAGGCACTTGGGTCCGTAAAACTTAGGCATTTTGATGGTGGAAATCACACATCAGAGGGTCTGTCTCCTCGTAAACAGCATCAGTCCCTCTCGATGGGGAAAGAGACAAAAGATAACGCTGCTGATCCATCAGATAAGAATAGTAAAGATGATGAAGAATCCAGGGTGTCTGAAAGGGGGACTCCCAAGTCCAGTAATGGCAAAAATCAAAATAAAAGTGCCTCAGAACAAGCAATGGAAACAGTGTCTGCCAAGAAAAAAAACACAAACAAAAAGAAAAGAATGCCCTTGCCATTCCTCCTGAAAAAAGGAAAGGAGCAGGTGCCAGGCAGTGTACCCAACACAAATGCACTCAGCACAGGACATGGCAAAAGTATGGCATTTTTCCAGGCAGTCCGGACTAATGCTCAGGCTCCAGCCCCCCCACCTGTGGATGAGGTGTATATGTGCTATGAAGAGGAGGAAGGTGAACCAGTTGCACCAGATGGATCACCGGCACAGGAGAGTTTGGCTCCCCTCCAAAGCCTACAGAGGATTACACACTTCATACTCCTATTTTGTTAGGAAAATGGGGAGCACCCTTGGCATCCCCTCCCAGGAAACAGAAGAGGATGAAGAGGAAGCAGAATTTATGGATATAATGGAGCTAGTTCCTACAAGAATGCTGCTAGTCCCCATACATAAATCACTCCAAAACTTCACCTCAAAAATCATGTCTGCACCTACTCTAGTTGCAGGTATAACCCCCTTGTTCCCACGGGTTACTAGAATCCCACTTAGAATCAATGGCAGGCAGGGAAAGGCAGCTTGTGAGATGCCCATTAAATGGATTTCACACTGTCACTCTGTTTTCATTCTCAGCTGAGCTGGAGTGATGATGTCACCTTAGAATTCTCACAGCAGCATAAGCCACAATGGAATGCTAGCTGCAGTGGTTAGCAGTAGAATGTTGGGAGAGAGTCAGTAGTAGTCTGTGTGGAGAGTCTGTAGAGTGAGGAGGCTGCAGAGAGCAGCTCCTCAGACTCAGCTCTGAAAGAGAGCTACCTCAGGAGACGGGGTTGTGTGTTCTCACCTTAGAGAAGAACACAGAAGACCTGTAGAAGGAAGTGGTAAAGATCATTTCTAGAAGGTTTTCCAGTGTCCCATCCCCAGAGGGATGGGATAGAATTCCAGGATTCAGGGGCAATCCCCTGGTTGAGCCTGGAGAGTGGTGAAGCTGCCTAGATTCGTTTGTTCTGTGAGTACCTGAGACTTTTTGTGGGAAAAGCCCTGGGGCACCTGCATTCCTGTGGTGAGTCTTTCTTTGACATAGGGACTCTGCTCACCAAGACTGTGTTTCTGTTAAAAGTGTCTGCCTACTATGGGGTCCAAGGGAGACTAGCCAAGTACAGAACTTTCAAGACTGGGTTTTGAGCAAAAGTGTCTGCCTACTGTGGGGTCCAAGGGAGACTAGCCAAGTACAGAACTTTTAGTTCATGTATGATTTAAAAGCAACTGCAAAAGTGGGGGTCTCGAGTAAAGACATAGCCCTATACAGAACTTTTAATTTCATGACACATCCGAGGTGTGAGATGTAGAATGTTAAATGTGTAAAACATTTCAAGAGAGCATTTACAAGAGTGTTTCAAAGAAAGGTGTTGCTAACCAAATGAATGGCCGAGCATAAATATTGGAAGCAAAATGTAGGAGACCCCCCCCCCATCTGGAGTAACCATGTTTACCTCTCCGGGTTCAGTTTGGGCACCTTTGTTTTCTCTCAGTGCATTTGGCCAGTGCCTAAAGAAAATACCCAGATGTGGGACTTTGGATTTTCTGTGAGCCGGAGTGTGCTCAGATGGTGGTCGAGGGAGCCAAGAATTCCTCATGAAATATGGGAAAGTTCCTAGTACTGGCCAAGGGTGCCAAGTCAAGGGAAAGAAGGGAAGTGTACCAGTTCAGGCCATGCATGCCAGTCCATTCAGAACCTGAGGGTTCACTCTGTGTGTGCTCTGTACCTCAATAATCTGCATTACCAGTGAGAGTAGCCCTGTGGGTGTCCATCTTCACTTTGTATTATTCTCTGTGATGTGAATAAAAGCCACACTCTAGAATCCCAACCTGGTTTGGACAGTACAGTTATTGCTTACAGTGTCTGGATTTACTTGGGTGCCCCGACCAGAAGTTCAAACCTAGCATAATGCTGAGTAGACATTTTCTCCCAGGGACCCAGGTTGATGGCCATGCTAAATGGTTCCCCCAGGTGTGAGCCAGGTAGTTGCCACACTTGGTTTGCCTGTCTAAGGATGGCAGGCTATGAAGTAGAAGTATGGGTCAACAGAACTGTTCGTAGTGACTACCTCCATCCCACTTGGTGGCGCCATATGTGAGAGAAGCAGCCCTGCTAGTTGGACAAGGGGGACCAGTGGGGGGAGGTTACACAGGCATGGATAAAGATTGAAAAGAAGTATCAAGTGGATAGTCGGCATGTAATACCTGTACACCCATCCTGATCATGAAGGTGTAGTCCAAGCAGCTGCTTGCGAGAGGGCTAGGATCTCCTCCATGCAGCCACCTATAAAGGATTCCAGAAAACTGGATACTATGGCCAAAAAAGTATATACAACAGCTTCTCTACTCATTGGCAGGCAATTTATTTGGCATGTACAGCTCAGTACCGGAAAGCACTATGGAATATAGTGCTGGCACTAACTGATAAGGTGGAAGGGGAGGGGGTCCAGTACCTGGATGCCATACCAGAGTCAGCTCTGGATGTCACTAATTATCAGTTCCTCCATGGCTGTAGACACTAATGACTCAGTGTCCAGGGTCTTAGCCTATGCAGAGTCATTGAGGAGATTCTCCTGGTTAAGGACAACCATTCTTTCCCAAGACACTCAAACCAAGGCCATGGATTTCTGTTCAGAAGGAAAATCACGTTCTGGTGACAAAACAGAGGCATACATGAAAAAGTGGATGATTACAAGACCACTTACAAAAACAACACTGTTAAAGAAAAGGTCTCCTCTTATAGACCTTTACCATAGGGAAGGGAGGAGCAGGGGCTACTATTCTAGACCCTATGCATACCAACCCCAAAGAGGTTACTACAGAGGCAGGAGGGGCACCAGTCATGCTGTTGTAGTACTAACCCCCAAGCCACAGACAAAACAAAACCCCAGAAATTCTACCCAGATTGCACAGCTGTTGCCAGTGGGTGGGTGTGGGGGTGACTCTCTACTTCCAGGAATGGGTAAAGATTACCACAGACACATGGATCCTAGAGGTAGTGAGCTGGAGAGTGTCCCTGCAGTTCAAGAGGTTTCCAGAATTGCAGAAACCAAAACATTTTCCAGCCCATTCACCTACAGAAAGAATTCTGCTGGAACTGGAAACAAACAAACTGTTGCAGGCAAAAGCAGTGGAAAAGGTCCCTCCATCACAGTGGGGCAAGCACTTGTTGTAAAGATACTTCCTGACCAACAAGGAAAATGAGGAGTGACAACCCATTTTAGACCCAAGATATCTGGACAAACATCACAAAGAACAGATTCAAGATGGCAACACTGGGCACAGTAATACCATCTCTATAAACAATAAGTGACTGGGGCCACTGTTTCTGAAAAATGCCTATTTTCACATTTCAGTCAAACCCACCCACAGAAAATGCCTCAGGTGCAGGCTAGGAAACTGACAGTACCAGTTTATAGCCCTTCCCTTTGGCCTCCTGTCAGCACCAAAGGTCTTCTCAAAGTGCTTAGCTGTGGTGGCAGCACACCTCAGAAGACAAGAGGTGGGTTTTCCCTACCTAGATAACTGGTTAGTCTCACGGAAAACAGCAAGAGGCGAGGTGCTCTATCCAGAAGGTGAAAAGCACCCTGGAATGTCTAGGGTTCTTGATAAATCTGCTGAAGTCTCAAACAGAACCTGTTCAAGTATTGAACTTCATAGGCACACAGCTGGCTACCCTGCTCCTTTACATCAGGCCAACCAAGGCCTGCAAGGGATTTCCTGCAGTTACTGGATCACACGGCCACATCCATAGTAGTGGTCCATGGGCCAGGTTTCAAATGAAAGATATTTAGTACTACTTAAGAGACCATTGGTTTCAAAGAAGGAACTCACTCTCCAAGCTAGTGACAGTCACAAAAAACATTGGTATGGGCACTGGAGTGGTGGAAGGATGAAGGCAACCTGATAGAAGGTATTATCTTCCTTCAGTAATTCCCAACAGTTATCACTACAATGGATGCTTCACTTCTAGGGTGGGGCACCCACCTGGAGGACCTCACAGTGAGTGGCATCTGGAGACCCAGGAGCACATTGGTCTCCTAGAGCTCAGGGCAGTATTGCTGTCAGTGCAGTCATTTTTTCTTCCCAGCTACAAGGTGAAGCTGTTTGGGTCCAAACAGACGACACCACAATATACTACATAACAAGCAGGGAGGCATCGAGACTGTGCACATAGGCAATGAGGCTCTGGGACTTTAAAGTGAATAAATTATGCATTCCTTGTTGGATTTGTTTATAAGAATACTTTGTTATAGTATTTTAATATGGTACATAGAAAATTTCTGGTTATTTTGTTTAAAATATAATTATGAGGTTGCTCTAGATGTAAAAGGAATTTTTATTGAAGCGCTGAATGGTTAAATATCATTTAATTAGTGATTCACATTGCTCTTGTCTTTCACAGTCTTACTGATTGAATTCAAGTGTGCTAGATTAATTGTAGTAATTGTAATTGGTATTTATGTTTATGGATTTATTAGCTATTTAAAGTGTCTGTTTCCTTGAGCCAGTATCACATTGGAAAAGCGTCTTTTGGGATGTGAAACGTGCGTCTGTGACTCTGTATTGCTGCTCGTTTAAGCTATTTTACTAAAAGCTTTTTATCTGACCTTAGCATATAGGTCTTTTCTTTTTTATGTTGATTACTGGGTAGCTGTTCTGTTTTTTGTTTGATGCTTTCATTGTCCGGCTCCAGTTTCATTCGTTGGTAGCCGCCTTTTTGTGTGAAGATGAAGAAAGTACTGCTGCAGTGATAGACCATAGCGCTTCCCTCTGTTTTACAGATTTGACATTTTGAAGCCGGGTTTATTTTGCCAACTACTATTATTTATTTTGAAATTTTGACTGAATCTTGCCGGGGGTACAGGGAGACTGGCTTCTACTTTACTTCCCGCTTAGCAAGTGAAACAAAAATGGTGGCTTGTTAGGGTATGGGGCACCCCGGATTTGAACTTGTTTTCCAGCGGGCTCTATTGTTTGATAGACCAGGGCTCTGAGTAGGGAACTGGCCAAGAGAAGTGAGGATTTTAGAGGCCCATTTTCTGATCTAGAAATAGACCTGTTTGCTGCTTAAGAGAATAATCAGCTCCCACAGTTTTGTTGCTGACCACCAGTAAAAGGCACAGTCCCAGAGGACACCCTTGTCCTGCATTGGACAGGGAGGTTCTTGTATTCCTTACCACCATTTCCACTTATTCAGAGAATGTCCAGTAGAACAGGGAAAATTCCAAATGAGATTTCCTGAGTCAGGGCTAGCATCAGATCAAAGTGTTATGCTGGCTTTCTCAAACATGCATATTAAATCTCTTAGTAACCCAGATGCAATATAGTGGCACAGCTACCAGCATGTGTGAAAAACAAATTGCCAGGATTATGTATTTAGGCTCATAGAGTTAGTCATTGTAGCACTGTTGATAATCACTACCAAAACTCAGTAAATATTTGAAAGAGAAAATGTATATAAAAAGTCATAATTTCCAAAGATAGAACACATTCACACATTAATTAATATTTCGATTACAAAAAAGCACTTTCAGCCTAGCTCCAGGCTCTTGGTATAGCAGTCATTTTTCATGACTCATAAAATGTAAGTAGCAGTTCTTTTCTTCAGGCAGCTTAGAACAAACAATGTGCAAACATCACAGGAAGTATCAATTCTAACAGAATTCCTGGTTTAGTGCAAACTAAACATTAGACTGACTGGTAAGAAAATCAAATGTAAAACGAGCATTTGTCAATGACGAATGTTTGCTTGTTGGCATTAGCAGTGGAAGTGCAGGAGTTAGACAGATGCAGTAGGAATGGCATTGAAGTGTTAAACTGACGCCAACTCCACCCTCACCCTGCAGAAATGGACAGGCATTGGGGTGTGCCTTTGGGTCTTTGCCCACCACGGTCACGACATTTCACCTCACCCTATCCTTCAGACAGTGACAAGTGTTGAGGTGTGCCTTGGGATGTTTGGGCTTTACATTCATCTCATTCCATAAGGAAATACACTGAAATGGGTGAAGTATAGGAAAATGGGGTGAACTCTGGGGGCAAAGGGTCCAAGGCGCGCACCTTGATGCCTGTCACTGGCTGCAGGGTGGGGGTGAGGGTGGAATGGCATGAGCATTACTGTCGACAGTCCCAAGTCACACCCCTGACGCCTGTCAGTCCCTACAGGGTAGGGCATTATGGTCGAAAACCCTAACTCCCTGGGCATTTGTTGGTATTTTTACTCCAGGTTTTCCACATGGGCTTTTTGTGACCCCACCGCATGAACAGTGACACTATCAGTTTGTTAGGCGAAAGGTGATTCTGCACAGCGACTGCGCCATTTGGCACCACAGGTGCGAAAACACATTTCGAACAAAATGTGAAAAGTGACAGGTGTACTGTTCATGAGGAGGTGTAAAAAATGGCATTGTTGAAAATCTGGAGTGAAAATATACAAAAACTGGTGAAGTCACGAGCGTGCGTAGAAACTGCACAATGTACACCCATAATGTAATTAGTTTGGGGATTTTTTACAGCAGATTTTCAACATAGGCATTTTGGGACCTCCGCTCATGAACAGTGTCACTGTGATTTTCTTAATCTGTACCGAACATTAATTTTCCACAGCAACCGCGCTATTCTGCACCGGAAGAGCAAAAACACTTTTCAGCCAGGGTGTGAAAAATGACAGCTGTACTGTTCATAAGGAGGTGTGGAAAAATGTCAGTGTTGAAAATCTGGACTGAAAATATTACAAATTCATGAACTTATGATAGTGCGTGGAAATTGTGCAATGCACGCTCGTAACAGAGTCATTTTATGGACATTTGTCACCAAATTTTCAACATAGCCATTTTAATACCTCTGCTCATGAACAGTGTCACTGTGATTTTCTTAATGTGTCCCGAACATTGATTTCACACACTGACAGCGCCAATGTGTGCTACATGTGCAAAAACACATTTTGGGTGAGATATGAAAACTGACAGTTGTACTGTTCATAAGGAGGTATGGTAAAATGGCAATGTTGAAAATCTGGAGTGAAAATATTAAACATTCTCAAAGTTACAAGTGTGTGTAGAAACTGTGCAATGCACGCTCGTAAAACAGTAACTTTTGGGAATGTATTCACCAAATTTTCAACATAGGGTTTTTGGGGGCATACCTCATGAACTGTGACACTGTCATTTTGTTAATTGGTCCCAAAAGGTGGTTCCAGCCAGTTAACGCAAAATCACCTTTCAGGACTGATTAACAAAATGACAGTGACTGGGTTCATGAGGTGGAGCCCCATGAACCCCATGTTGAAAAGTTGGTGAAAAAATTTGCCAAAATGGCTGAGATATGCAACAAAGTTGAAAAAAAACATTTATGCCATTGTACAGCTTACCGACATGTCTTCAGTTTGTGATCAGCTTTGTAGCGTGCAGACGTGTTCCCAGTCCAGCGAAGATCGTCGCGCTGGCTCCGGAGGTAAGTATGGAGTCAGAGGAGGTGTGGGGAGGTTGGTGCACAGAAGGTGGGCACGGGTTGGGGAAGGGGGCAAGACAGTCAATGAGGGACCTTATTTTTTTACACTTTTTTTTTTTATGAAGACGACGCGGGTCTTTTGCCACACTGGGGTGGGCTCTCAGTGTGGCAGACAGAAGTTTGTTTGGGGGGGCAATGGAGCCAATGGGGGATTGAGCACCCCCGTCGTCCATATGGACTTTTGCCACACTGGAGTGGGCTCTCAGCGTGGCACCTGGAAGTCTGTTTTGGTGGGGTACAGTGGAGCCGATGGGGGATATGAACTTTTGCCATGCTGGGGTGGGCTCCCAGCATGGTACCTAGAAGTCTGTTTGGGAAGGGCAGTGGAGCCGAACCCCCTGTCGGCCATACAGTGTGCGGGGGGGGGGGCGTATGAGCATGCTGGGGCAGGCTCCTAGCATGCTACTTGGGTGTTTGTTGGGGGGGACCAAGAAAAAAAGGGAGCTGTCTATGAAAGCTGTTCAGATGCAGTGCTGACGTGTAGGCACTTTGCATATTGCCGACAGCAGTATGTAAATTGCCTGCTGATGGCAGTATGCAAATTGCCTACAAGTTACCACTGCTGATTATAGTGGTCTTTTGCTTTCAACTGTACACCACTGCATCTGAACTGCTATCATAGACTGCTCGGACATTTATTGGTACAGTGAGGCCATGCCTGCAAGAAGGAGCAGGGCATTGGAAGCGAGGTGGCACACCTATGAAAATTTGTATGGTGGCACTATGTTTCTTGCACATGCGTACAAGCAAACATAATGAATTAGTTCTCCTAACAGAAAGCAACAGCTTAAAAATATTGTGCAGCATCCACAGACCACTCAGCAGTAAATTCAACCGATCAATTGTTTCGCACTGAATAACAATAGCAAATGCTTCCAATATAAAAAGTCTGTAGAAATGCCATTTAAAATGTGTTGTATGCACTCTGGATTTCAAAACAGAATGCTGCTCAGTTTTTAATGTCCCTGAAGGTAGCACACAAGTAAAAGAACTGTTACAAAGCGCACAGAATGGTCATTGGATGTTGCAAAGTATTTTAAGCTACTACTTTCTCTTAGAAGAACTGTCCCTAAATATTAATTTATGCTGCCCAAGAACCAAATAATGATTATGGCAGCACAGTAGATAAATAAAATATCATCCCCTGGTGGCAGAGGAACTATTTTCCATAATTTTAAACAGTCATTTAAAAAAAATTTTTTAAACAGTATGATGTTAATTTTTTAAGCCCATTTTACGTAAGCAAAAAGACACTGCAGAGCTTGGATTGTGCTGGGTTTGCTGCACACCCAGGGGTTGAAGGCACTCCGCCTTTAGCACTGTGCCTCACAAAGCCCCTGGGCCTGTGGTAAACCCAGAATAAAACATACACTGTTGTGTCTTATTGCTTAAATAAAAGATGCCTTCAGGCTCAAAGAACCTGCCCTTAATATCAATTTGCTCATAATATGCAGGTTACTTATTACTTAAGAGATTTCAGTCAGAACTGCAAGAACTGTCCTTAATATCATTACAGCACCCAGGTCTATTTTTGAAATAGCTCACAAGTCACCATATATAACTCCTGCCATCATAATACAGTAAAAAAACAAAACTGTTCTCACACTTGTAGCCCTTGACAGTCCTGTACATAGTCCACTCCTGTTTCTAGCAGTCATGCCCACACTCGTACCACCTCGGTAGTCTCCATCGATAGCTGCTATCCTCTCCCAGCACCAATGTCCTCACCTGTAGCCTTCTCTGAAGTCCTCCTACATAGTCACTTGCCACTCCCAGCACCTATGCCCACACTTGTATCACCCTTCCACCTCCTATAACAGCACACCTGCACACTCCAAGCAACTATTTCTGTATTAGTACCTGTCACCAATCCCCATACATAGCCCCTTCCCACTCCCGTCAAAAATGCCCATGCTGGTATCACGGTTCACACTCCCATACATCATGCCTGCAAACTCCCAGCAACAATTTCCACATTAATACCCCTCACCAGTTCCTGTATATGGCATTTTTCCACTCTGAGGAGTCATATAGACACTAATATCACCTTGCCTACCTTTGCTAATAGCCTTGGCTTGCTCCCTGTACCCACTGCAACACAGGTAACCTCCGCAGCCCCCTACATAGCCCATTTCTACTTACTGCATCTATGCCCACACTGGAACAACCTTGACAGCGTCCATACATAACCCCTTCCTACTCCAAGCACCAATGCCCACGCTCGTACTACCATTCTTACTCCTGTACGTCATGTCTGCACACTACCAGTAAAACTTTCCACATAAGTAATCCCTTCCAGTCCCTGTACATTGCATGTTCCCACTCCCAGCATCCACGTACACACCAAAATCACCTTTCAAACCCCAGTCAATAACCTTGGACCACTCACTGTACCCATTGCCATCCTCGAAACCTTTTGACAGCACCACTGCCCATATCACCAAGCCTACTCCTATACATCGCACCTGCATTCTCCCAACAACGATTCCCACATTAGTACTCCTCTGCAGTACCCATATCTAGCCCCTTCCCACTTCCATCACCCATGTCAATACCTGTATCACAATTCCACAGTAATGCCCTTAGTTATTCCCTGTTTATCACCCATTCCCATTCCCAGCACCCGTCTCCATACCAGTATCACATGCCTGCCCTTGTCCATACCCTTAGCACACTCACTGCATCCACTGCCACACTTGTATCTCACTGTCAGACCCCTAAATAACCCAGTCCTACTTATAGCACCCAATGCCCACATTCTAACCACCTCAACAGTCTCCATACAGCCCCCACACATAGTCCTTCCCAGTCCCAGCAACCATGTGCTGGATTTCTTCGAATACTCCCATTGACTGCTAGTCTTGAAGGGAACTTTTTTTTAATACAAATACATTTTGACATCATTAATGTCTGTGGTCTGTTTCATCATTTTTGTGTTTCTTTTGTGTGTTTGCTGAAACTGCCTCATTTTCCCTTTGTACACAAAAGCAGTAGACTTTTTCTGCCTAAATTTATATTTGGGGCAGTTAAGAACCCTGTCATCAGCTGAGCTGAACACTAATATGAAAAGCTCACTGAAACTCACCTGAGGATAGTGGGCTCTGCTTTACTGCACTCTTCAGTTCAAGTTATTGATGGGGGTTCCTGGAGGCTGGCACTGCTAGATAAAAAAGTAAATATATAAGCAGGAACAAAAGTTGCATTATTACATGCAGCCATAAGAAATAAAAAAAAGATATTTTAAAGCAAACAATACTCTTGGAGTGAATAATCATATACACAGCCAAAACTAAATATTTAAAATAATAAACCAAAATTAAATATTAAAACAATAAAGCAACAAGGTCCCCCTTTACAGTTCCTAATTGCAATTATTCTGTTCTGATTTCGCACATGGGATGATCCACCCAAATCCACTGCTGTTATGTGATGATGCTGATTTTTTAATCTGTAGTCTGTGTACTGCTTAAACAGCTGACACAGTGTTGTTGCACTTTCATTTTAAATCCAGCCTCAGACTCCTGACTATGCTGAACTCATTCCACACATCTGTAATATGCCTAAAACCTGTCAAGAAAAAAAAGCAGTTGTCCATGCCGAATGTTTGCTTGCAGTGTAACAGGGCTTTAAAGAGTCATTGATATTGCTGGGACAACTCTGAAAAATGAAAAAGATAACATCTAGACACAGTTTAGCTTATATTTCACCCTTTTTTGTAACTGTTACCCTTATTTACTAAGGACATTTGCATGGAAACAGGATCTCTGCCCTATTTGCTCTGTCTGCTTGTCTACTTCTGCAGTCACAATTCTGTTTGTGACATCCCATTCTCATTCTGCTGCTGTGGCGATAATTATGATAGAAACATGGAATTTGACAGATGATAAGGACTGCTTGATCCATCCAGTTTAGATAGAGATAGATATAAACTTTATTTATATAGCACCCCTTTCCGGAGGCTTGGAGCCCTGTACAACATTTAAAACAACATCCTCAGTAAAATTACAAACCAAATTACAACTACACCTTGCAGAGTGTTAACAATATTTAAAATCTATCTGTCTATGACATAAAACATACAACATGACAGTCAGTATAATACAGAACCTTCAGCAATTATGCACTAACCAAATCATAGACTTGATTAAAATAAAGGTTTTTAGCCCTTTTGTAAAGGTTTCCACTAAGGGTGCCTCCCTTAAGTAGAGTGGTAGTGAATTCCGCAGGACAGGTGCAGCAA
The DNA here is from genome assembly GCA_016271365.2 of Neoceratodus forsteri. NCBI lineage: Eukaryota > Metazoa > Chordata > Ceratodontiformes > Ceratodontidae > Neoceratodus > Neoceratodus forsteri. Next base: position 579,142,779 of record CM057458.1, on the reverse strand, counting down.
CAGAGAAAGCATAGTCTTCAGATTGCCACAATCTAGCCCTGGGAAATGCCAGAAGGCAACCCTCGTAGGAACAGAGAGTGTGAGCCGGGCAGTGGGGAACCAGGAGGTCTTGCAGATAGTCTGGTCCCCAGCCGTGCAGGGATTTATAGGTCAGTTTGCCCATTTCTCCCTACTTACACTATTACCGCAGACTGTGCCTAATCTTCAGCTCTTTCTCCCACCCCCCCCTTCCTTTTCACTATGATTCTCTTGTGCTTATCCCATGTATTCTTTATTTATTTTTAATTGTCTTTTATCCTCCCCTGTTTCTCCATGCCCCACATCATCAGACGCACTAGTGGCGTCTCCCCCCCTCCCCGCGCTTCTGCCACCTTACCTCGGCCTTTTCAGCTCCCCCATGGAGCCATGGTTCTTCCCCCAGGTGGGGATGAGGTGGGGCAGCTACACCCCAAACACTTCTTGTTTCATCGGGATCTAGGTCGGCTAGGCAGGTGCGAGCCTTGGAGGTCAGCTCCGGTGCTCTGTCTTCTCAGAGCTTGGAGAGGATTTTTTTCCCTGTTCTGTGGACGTGACATGCACTCTGGACGTCAAGGCATGACTACCGATGTTCGACTCAGCGCTTGCTGTACCCCAGTCCTCCGCCTGGGGCCAGTCAAGTACTGAGTCACTTCCCCCCTACCCTCCCTGGAGAAGATGAGCAGTCCTCGGAATGCTCAGCCTTCTCCCCGACCATCGCTTCGACTTCCCGGGATCATTTCTGAACCTGGGTCGTTGGCTTCCTCACACATCTCTCCTGAATCTACCCCCTCCAGTTTCATAGCATGTCCCCTTGTTCTTGAGCACCTTTTCATCTGAAAAATACTTCCCTCCTGTACCTTATCTACCCCCATGAGGTATTTAAAGGTCTCTATCATATCCCTCCTTTCTCCCTCGCTTGTAGCATGTACATATTGAGGTCCTTTAGTCTCATCTTGTAGGGCTTCTGAAGAAGACCCTCCACCATTTTTGTTGCCCTCCTCTGGACTGCCTCCACTCTGCCTATGTCCTGCTAGAAATGTGGTCTCCAGAACTGGACACAGTACTCTAGGTGGGGTCTTACTAGCAATGTACAGAGGAAATATCACCTCCCTCTTTCTGCTGGTGATACTCCTCTGTATGCACCACAGCATACTACTAACTCTCCCTACTGCCTTGTCGCACTGCCTGGCCACCTTTAGGTCATTTGATATGATCACTTCAAGGCCTCTTTCGTGCTTGGTAGTCATCAGTACCACTCCACCCATTTTGTACTCTGCCCTAGGGTTTCTGTGCCATAAGTATATTACTTTGCACTGTTTTGCATTGAAACCCAGCTGCCATACTGTTGACCACTCCTCTAGTTTTCTCAGTTCTCTGCTCATCGTTTCCACCACCTGGAGTGTCCACCCTACTGCAGATTTTGAGTCACCTACATAGAGGCAGATCTTCCCTTCCAGTTCCTCTGCAATGCCACTTATAAAGACATTAAGGAGGACTGGTCCCATCACTGATCCCTGAGGCACCCTGTTGCCTATGATGTCATAAACAGAGCATTATGATGTCATGTGTAGACAGTCAATGCCAATAAACTTCATGGAACAGTAATCTTGTTTTTAAGTCACTTTCCTCAGTAATAAAGAAAAAAGGAGAAAGACTTGCAAAAATATAGTTCTGGCTGAATGGTACAGAGGGTAAAAGCACAGAACTGTAAAATAATGGGTCACCAGGTGCAGCCTCCCTCAGGGCCAAAACAATATTGTCGAGAAGGAAATCTGAGCTACAGCAAACTTGTAGTCAGGCCAGTGGCATAGAGGCCTGAAGTGCTAGATGCCTCATCTTCTGCCAAACCAGTGACCTAGGTTCAGGAATGGACCAAGATCGCTTGGGAGCTGGCGGGGGAAGGAGAATATAGTGTCCATGGATGGAACTCCTCCTTTGGGATGGGGTGGGTGACACTGTGTACTGCTGCTTTAATGCCACTAGTGGAGATTAGGTGCACGACAGTGGCCACCAGAATTGAAAGTTGAAGGCAGGAGTTGAAAGCGTGCACTGTCTTCATGGTCTACGTGTGTGCCACTGCACACCACCTGGCAGCTCTGACTCAAGGGAAGTAACGGGTGGAAAAGAATCCTGGTCTGCACGATGATGCTGGAACCCTAAAGGCACCACACCACCACCATTCATGGCACCCACTCACGTGAGGTATGAAGTAAATGAGTCCTGGAGGTGGGGTGAAAGGGCTGGGATTCAACAGCAGAAGGGGGATGATGGGGGCAGGAGGATAAAGTCCATATTAAAAAAAAAAAAAGGATTGCAAAATTATTTGAATGATAAACTGAACTGCATCTAACTTTCATGTTTTTCAAAGTTATCCAACTTGTATCAGGGACTCTTTAAAGGGAACATAAAAAATATGTCATTTAAATCAGCTATTGCTGATTTTCTTTGTTCGTTATTGACATGATGTTAATATATTTGAAGCTACTATATTTGCATTTTGCATGCTATTTTTTCCTCAACTCTGTTTAGTGCTTTCAAACAGGGCACTTCCTGTCTGATTAGGGGGAATATAAAAAAAGTACACATACAGACACACACACACACACTATGTGAGGCTTGATGTTTATCTTCAAAGCCTGATGATGTCTAACAGCTGTCTAATGGGGAGAAAACCAGTGTGACTGGTGACAGCCTTCTTGCACTGTTTTTTGAGAGGCAAACCTCCTGTATTTCTGCATCCACTGGTTTATACAGTACACACCTACACAGCCCCTACTCTACAGTACCAACATGTTCACTCTGCACATGCGCGCAAGCAAACATAAAAAGATCTTTAATTACTTTTTCAATAAAACAGAGACAGATTGCACAAATTTACAGTGCCTGTAGTGGGGTTTTTTTGTTAAATACTTGTAAGAAAAATTAAAAGGAATATACAATTTTCTTAAAACGTCATTGGCTAATTTAGAAAATGAAAAATTGGCCCTATCATGCCCACATTCATATCACCTTTTCAGCTTCAGTACATCTCACCTACACACTCCCCGCAACCATTCCTTTAGCAACCCTTGACAGTCTATATATATATTTATGCAATAGGTGTGGAACGAAAAGCAACTGCATAAATCCATTTATTTCCACATATGTGGGATGAATTTAACCACCCTAGATTTATCCCACATATGTGGGATAAATGTAAACTGTCAATCAAAGCTTTTTTGTTCACTTTTTTGACAAACAAATGTGAATCACTTTAAAACTAAAAATGATAGCATGGTACTGTGAGCACAAAAAAATGTTCAGCACAAAAATATCTACAAAATGAGTGGTGTTTCATTAATAAATACCTTTTAGTTTTTTTTATAATTAGCAAAAAATAACACAAAATTAAATTTTTGTTTCACTTTTTCGACAAACAAATGTGAATAACTTTAAGACAAAAAAAGGTAGCACGATACTGTGACCATGACATTTATTCCGCAAGAAGCTCTCTACAAAATGAGTGGTGTTTCATTTAATAGCAACCACCACGCTAGGCAGACATACACTAGGAAAGTTAACCAAAAGTCCCAGAAATTATTATTTAAAAAACGAAGATAAACAGTCAAAACCAAATGTTCCTGCACTAAGAAGCATCCCTATTGCATAAATGAAATATACAATGGTGAGCTGTCAGATAAATGATTTATCTACACTTGTGCTGTTTGACCTCTGACACCTCACTCGTGGCTTACGCCACTCGTGAAGTTACCCGAGGTCAAACAGCACTTGTGTAGATAAATCATTTATCTGGCAGCTCACCATTGTGTATCCCTTATATAGACACAGACACACACCATTCCCACCCCAAGTGTTCATGTACACAGCAATATTACCTTCCCTGCCCATGTCCATATCCTTGGATCACTCCCCAGTATATATTGCCCGCTTGTAACCCTCTAACAATAGTGATGCCCACACTGAAACCATGACAGTCAGCATACAGCCCCATTCATAATCCCTTCCCAACCTCAGCACCTATGTACGTGCTCGCATCCCCTTTCCAACCCCCGTATTTCATGCCTTCACTTCAGCAACCTTGGCCCACTCCCTGTAGCAACTGCCACTCTCATTATCCTTAGTTAGTCATCTCTTGGGTCTTAAGTGGTACTGTTGTGCCTTCAGCCCAATCCATGCATAACATCTCCGATATCCAGTATCTTCCACCCACAATGCTTCCCTTGCAGCACTTTTCTGGGGTCTAGTGGCACTTTCGGAAACACTATCAAACAAACTAAAGAAAAATATATAAGCAATAACCCATGAAAGGGTGTGGGGTTATAGGCATTTAATCCACACCTGGGGTGTGTTGTGACGCATGAGGCTGCAGGTCGTGTGTCCTCACAGCGCCCCAGGTGTGGATTAAATGCCTATAACCCCACACCCTGGAGTGGGTTATTGCACTTATAACATGGGTTACCTGCAGGATAGGGTATACATGCTGAAGATTAGCTGGCACCCCTCTTTTAATGTGAAAAAGGAATGTTATCCTTATGCCTTGGAAAGTAGTCCCTTTGAAAAGGTACATTATCTGGCTTAACTGCCTACTATACAGCTGAATTGGATGCCTCCTACAATAACCCATCCAGACTCTGGGGTACAATAAAAGGACTTCTGGGCCAGAATTCTACTCCTGCCTTAACCACCAAATTGCTACTAAATGACACAGAAATTACAGGTAAACAAGAAATCTTAAATACCTTCAATGTTCACTTCACCACTGCTGGCCTAGCATTTGACTCATCACCTGCAAATATCCTGAGATCTTCCTTGAACCTGCAAACTACTGTGGGACAAATGGCCACTTCAACTTTTTCCTTCATCCCAATATCCGTGAAAGAAGTGGAAGATCTCCTCTCTAATTTAGACACTACTAAAAGTGCAGGTGCAGACTCCTGGATCCCTATTTCCTGAAAATTGCTTCACATGTCTTATCTGCCCCTCACTCATCTCTTCAATCTTTCCTAACTACTGGATCCATTCCATCTACTTGGAAAACAGCTCAAGTAGTTCCATTACTCAAATCTGGTGATACTAGGGATCTCAACAATTACAGACCTATCTCCATCCTACCAGTACTATCTAAGATGCTCAAAAACTAGTAAACTCTCAGTTAAGGGACTATCTGGATAACAATAACCTTCTAAATTCTGCACAATCTGGATTTAGATCAAAGCATAGCACCATTACTGCCTTAGCCAAGGTAACCAACGATTGGCAGACTAATTTGGACAAAAAAAAATTTTACCTGTGCTGTGTTTCTGGATTTGAGTAAAGCCTTTGACACAGTGGATCATGACTTATTACTCACCTCCCTTAACTCATTAGGCCTGGATTCCCTATCACTCAACTGGTTTAAGGATTACCTTTCAGATAGGTGCAACTGGTTAGAAATGGAAATTACCTATCCACCTCAAAACCTCTGCTAAGGGGTGTACCACAAGGCTCTATTCTTGGCCCTATCCTCTTTGCTATTTATATAAACAATATTGATGCCAACCTCACTCAATCTAACATTCATCTGTTTGCTGATGATACTGTATTGTATGTCAGCAATCCCTCACCTTCCAAAGCCTGTGAACTTCTACAATCCGAATTCTCCATTCTGCAGCACAATCTACTTGACAAAAACTACTTCTAAATGCAAAAAACAAAAGCTATGTTCTTACCACAAAGAGCTGTACTACCACTACCCCAGCATCCAACACCCTACATATATCCACCTTACTTGGAGAAACTTGAATTTGTTGATAACTTCAAATACCTTGGAGTCTGATAGATAACAGGCTTGACTATTCTGTCCATATTGAAGAGTTACTTAAAAGCTAAGACAGAGGCTCGGACTATTTTTAGAATAAAACATTACCTAAACAGTGATTCCAAAAAGGTTAATTCAGGCCTCATTCCTATCCCTCATTGATTATGCTGATTTTCTCTACTGCCATTGTTCAAGTCATCTCTTACATAAGCTGGACACCCTGTATCACAGGTCCATAAGATTTATTACTGACCTTCCTCCAACACCCATCATTGCTCCTTTATATGGCAGTCAACTGGACATCATTGCAACACAGAAGAAATAGGAATGCTGTTATCTGGATACTCAAAGCGTTAACAGGCAAACTACCGACCTATATCACTGATTGCTTTCCCAAATTACAACCAGGCCATACACCTTAAGGATCAGTAAACTCATCACATTAAAGGTCCCAATGCCTGCACCGGTATGGGAGGGCTGCTTTCAGCTATTCCTTAGCAGCTGCATGGAACTCTCTCAAAATCCATGAAGCTAGATAGCCTACTACCTCTGGCATCCTTCAAAGATTGTTCTCCGCCCTTTTCCAGAGCTCTGCAATTGCTTTTATAAAGCATAATCCCCACCAATCTGACCCAACTAAACCTCCCTTTTTCTATCCATTATATTAACTCAATTTCTTTCTTCCGAATCACCTATTATATTCACTTAAAACTAGTTTAGACCATATAACTTATATTTTAGGACTGCTATACCCTTTGTCCTCTTTTTTTCCTACAGGCTAAATGGTTCTATTGTTACTTGTATATATGTAAATTGTTGTATATAATCATTTCATGCCATTGTATTGCTATTTATTCTATTCTTGTCTATGTAATAATACTTGTATCCTCATTTGTATGACCACTCAGGTCCATCTTGTAAATGAGCTCTGCTCAATGATGTTCGCCTGAATAAATAAAGATTTTGATTGATTGATTGATTGATTATTATGGATGTAAAACTCTTACAATGTCAGCTAACACTTGCTCTCTTACATTTGCGAAGTGATGGCTTACAAAGTAGCATGGTGGATGTCAATCCTAGATGGTTGTACAGGAGATTTATATCCCACTGCAGATGACTGTGCCTTACTGTGTGTGGGCTGCTGCCAACTGTGGATTAAACTCAAAGTTTAATGCATGGATGATGTACCGCTATTGTGAGTGAGACATAGTTAGCTGAGCAGATGGTGAAAGAATGCGGAGAACAAAATAGGAGATGACAACCACAGGAGGTGTATACATAAATATCTTTTCAACGTTTAGATAGCAAGGTGCAGCACTCTCTATAATGTTTGCATTCAGTGTCTTTGGGATCGCGGTTGGTCGTACAGCAACGGTTTGCACTTCTGCCATAGTTGTTCTTGCACACACTTTCAGGAAGAGACTTATATTTCGCCAAGTGTAGACCAGTTGCTTATCTGGTTACCTGCTCATAAGTAATATCAAAACTGCAGCACTACCGAAACTACAGCCCTGGTGCTTTGCACATTTGGGGGAGTTCTTATACTACCTAGACAGCATTACATCTATACACTGTACCATCCCTGCCCACACCCCAGCTGTGCCACTGGTACATCAGCAGAGTTGGCAGTACCCAGCACTGCACTCGTCTTTTTTGAATGAAGACTATCACATTCGGCTAAGGATCACTGCTGACAGGGAACAAGAGTGTTTCTTTTCACTCATGCTGTTAGCTTTCTGTCAGCAATGCTACATTCCATGCCCTGCTGTGTCTCTTCCTCGCTCTCTGTGGCGCACGCTCTGTCACAGCACTGGTGACCTGTCCGGAGTCTCTTTCTCTCCCCACTGCTACTGCATCGGGGGAAATGATTGCTATCTCCCAAACTGCAGGGCTCCGTGGTACCGGTTGTGCTGCTAACTGTGGAGAGAGAGGGAGAGACCGCTCGCAGTTCTGCCATTCAGCTGCTCCCTGTCATGACACAGTTGGTTGGTGGGGGGGTTGTACTCCATCTGAAATGCCACTGGAACCATGCCTCACACTTTCCCTGTCACAGTCGCTCATGGGACAGCTGTCACTAAGAAAGCAAGTCTGTGCTCTGGTAGCTGCAGTTTAACATCCCTTTCTCTTGCTTACTGTCACTCTGTTTTGGTCTCTGCTGCAGTCCACACTGTGCACTTTACTGCCATTCACACAATGGCATTGTAAAACAAGGACAGGAGAGACACAGACAGAGGAAACTGCGAAGACTTTGGGTAGGTGGCAGCATGCATGCGGGATATTCTGTATGGTGGGGGTGAGACAAAGACTGCACTTTGCTCTGTCTCACATCCCCCTGGATAAGCTATTTGTGATCTGCACTGCATGTATCGACAGACTGCTGGACAAGTGTAATTCCCACTAGTGTCAAACAAGTGACTACTGAAAGGCGGGGGGAGATGTAACAGACATCCATGGTACAAAAGTTTTACTCACTGAAAGGAGGTATCTTTGTCTCACTCTCTCTCTCAGTGTGTCACTTACTCAGTGATCGCACAATGTACCAGCATCAGGGTTTAAATTCAAACAACTGTTGAAGTCAGTTACAGAGAACGAGCACTTCACCAAGGGACGGGAGGGGAAACAGTGACAACAGTGCAGCTCCGTCTTGGCATGTGTGTGTGTGTGTACACACAAATGGCTATGTGGGAGGCTAATCATATGGCAGGAGTGCTTCCAGCCCTTTCTCTCTATTGACTGCACAGATTTTGGATTTCCCTCGCTGCATGTCTGAAATGCTAACATGCACAGTTACGGCTCTCTCGCTTCCCCACAAAATATCTCAGTCTCCTCGGCTTGCTAAGTACAAAAAAATAAATTGCTACTTTTGAACACTAACTGAGGACACTGTCCAGATCCCTCCACTTTGTTAGCAGGTCTTTCCAAAGCTGACAAAAAGGCAGGTTAACCATGTATTAAACAGGGAATTTAATCCACGGCCACCTGACACGTTCTGCCCAATGACAGGTCTTGGCTAAGGTAACCCATGTTACGGTATATATAAATATATGTATATGTCTATATACACTTATATACACACATATATTCATTTAATTTCTCAAACTTAAAATCAGATAGCATTGGCCTAAAGGGGAAAATGGGATGGTTAGCAGCAACTGAAGTACTATGATACAGCCATGAGTTACTGGTCTTTCGTGCCCTTCTTAGTCCAGTCCAATTCAGTCCTGGGGGCCCACCAGTTCCATTCTAGGCACAGCAAAATTAATACTTTTTCCTGTGAACTTAAAGCCAATCTAGTTATGGCCCACACCACAGCACACAATACAGAATGCTGACAATAGCTGCCTGCAATGGGGGGCACTACCATTTCCCAACTGCTCTATCTCTGAATATAGTTCAAGGAAAACAGTAGATATTGCTGAAACCTCCCCTGCTGTATCTCAAGGCCCTGATGTGTGCCTGCTGTAGTTTATAAGTTTATTATGTTTGTCCATGACTTCCGGTTTAAAAGAGTGTCCACGGCCATCTCATGGCTGTCGCGCTCATCCCTCGCTATCTTTATGCTAATATACCCTGCTGACCAATGGCAGATTCTGAAGGGTGTATGTGCATCCTTTGCTCGCTCTATGCTAATACACCCTTCAGAATCTTCCATTGATCAGCAGGATATATTAGCATAAAGATAGCGAGGGATGTGCGAGACAGCCACGAGTTGGCTGTGGACACTCTTTTAAATCGGAAGCCACAGACACACAAAATTAATTTAAATGTAACCCCTAGATGGCGCTATCCCAGGGGCTACTACCCCTGCCTGATTTGCCACTAACAGGTTGAGGGGCCTGGATCCGATGGCGGGTGCCTCCACCCAGAGGTCAGGGTTTGCAATAGTTAAACTAACTTGGTCACAGCCCTCTGGGACACTGCAACCCCTTTCTTCCCACTAGTGGCCCACACAATATATCAGAATTACCTTCACAGTATACACTTACCCCCAGGACTGGTTCAGGCACTGGGACCTCCTGTAAAATAAGATACAGTGCAACAATCACAGTACAATACTTTAACATAGACAAATACCTCGGCAGTATAACTTTGCTGAAACAAGCAGCTCTGATTTATTAGGGGATATAACAAGGACAGGGGAATCAGGTTAATTAGCTTATCACTTTACTCATCTACCTGGCTCTGTGCACAGGCCTATCCCTACCAGTTACTGTCCTGGGTACCCAAGCCCTAGAGGCTAGTCCAAACCATGGCAGCTGGTAGGGGCCCTTTCACACAGAGAAAAGAAAAATTAGTTAAACAGTCAGCAGTACAGTAATTCCATTTGGATTCAATGTGGCAATTCAACAGGGGCGACCCTGAATTAGTACTCATGACCTCCAAACAAGATAGGGTCCTTCAATGTCAGCAGGGCTACTCTTGAGCTCCACGGACTCCTCACACATTTATATGGCAAACTGCAACAGGCAAAAGTCCTTTAATGGCAGCAGGATTCACTCGAAGCTACAAAGCCTCCTCACACATTTATATGGTAAACAGTCACAGGCAAAAGTCCTTTAATGGCAGCAGGATTCACTTGAGCTACACAGCCTCCTCACACATTTATATGGTAAAAGAAAGTACTATACCAGGCAGGCTGCTTCTCTATCCGATCGCAATTACTGCACAATACCGGGAGAACACACAGCAGATTCAGTTCCTGACAGACCGAGTGCAATTCAGCAATTTCTCCAGTCTTCTACAGGGTGAGCCTGGTTTCTACTCTTCAGATATCCTTTGATTCTCTTCACAGGACGGATTCAGTTCTAACAAGTAGTTACACAAGCTGCAGACCGGAACTCTGGGCCTTACACGTTCCCGACTAAACTGCACACCAAAAAGCACAGGGCTCCTTCCTCTTCACTGCCAGAGCTCAACTGAAACTCCAGCAGACAAAACCGGGCACTTCCTTTGAGTTCCTCCCAGTTCTTGGCTGGATTGGCTGTCACTCTCAATAGAACTGCCCTGTTGGTCCAAAAGGCACGAAGTCAAACTACATCTTCCAGAGTCACTGCCCATACAATCCTCTTGTGGCTGGCTCAGATTACAAGTCAAGTTCTGATTGTCCAAGGCACCATTTTAGAGCTACCTTAACCCACACTGATTGGTCCAGTTCAGCAGTTCAAAACTAGAATGGGGAACTAGGCAAACACAGTTCTGACTGCAAAGAAAGCAGGTTAGACAAACTGTATTTTCATTATTACTCTAAATGATTTCTGGCAAACAGTTGCATCTTTCAGATAGGTTCCTTTGCACTCCTAGTGACTGCAAAAATGGAGTAATTGGCAGCAGCTCGAGTGGTACTCAAGCAGAGAAGCACACAGGCCCCCCATACAAACTAATTATGTCTGCAAGCAGACAGCTCTTAAAGAGACAGTACCAGAGGCTCTAAAAACACTCACTGATAAATGGCTTAAACGCCAAACACCATTCAGGCTTGGAGCATTCAAGCAAGCTCCTGGAAGTCTTTTGGGAACCCCCATTTGCAGGGGGGTTACATAAAAACTACAGTAGACGCAAATCAAGGCCTTGAGATGCAGCAGGGGAGGTTTTGGCAATATTCATCGTTTTCCTAAGGGAGCCTCCGAGTGTTGCTGGGTATCTAGCTGTGGAAGCAGTGTAGCCCCACTAATGGTGCATGTGTTTGGTTGGTGGTGCAGCACATAAAATAAATAGTTTGCAACTACTTGGTGAAACAGAAACCTCAAACCCAAAAGCCATGCAAATGCAAAACCTCAAACTGAGGTATTTGTAATTCCTAGAAGACTGGATAAATCCAGTAACTCTTTTCCCAGTTATTATTACTGAGTCCTGTCTCAATGAAGGGGAAAGCCATGGTTTTACTCAGAGTTCCAGATCTAGAGGATCTTCTTCACTTGTTATGTTTACATGTACCAAAATTCGATTTCCTGTAACTCAATGCCACGTTTCGGATTTTAATCTGATTGTGTTTAAATGGATCACAGAGCTCGATTACTTAGGGATCAAACACTCAGTAATTTAGTTATCTGGTCATGTAAACAGGGCAGAATGTGCAAATTAATATTTTGCCATTCGCATGCTTGAAGGACCAATACAATGCTCTGATCCTGTTTACAAGTTACCAGTTACTGAAAACTAGAGGATCATTAATTTGCTCTGATGCACTTCAATCTGATTCTAATTCGGTTCCTGAAGCACCAATACTGGTGTGGAGTACATTTGTACTTACATATGGGACTAATGCCAGCAGCCGTCCCTTTAAGTGCTCAACGAACTGTGTAGCAAATATTATGCTAATTGCTATCTTAGCAGGGGTTCTTAAGAAACCCCTTGGATTTCTGTCTGTTAGTCAGTCTGGGGCATGTCCTCATGAAGAGAACATCTGCTGCACAGAATAAATATCTTTTTTCATTTATGCTATGCATCAGTCCAGTTTATTCGAACGGTCCAGCACAGGGTCCTCACCAGCAACAACTGAAGTGTCTGGCAGACCACAGAGAAGATAAGGGTCTTTTAGTGGCAGACCAAAATGCCACACATGGTGGAAGATGTGGCCCTTCTACTGTCCGGACCCCATCTCGCTTGTCTGCGTCATTGGGTACCCCAAGTCATCACCCAAATATGCCGGAACAGTCTGAAAGTTACTTTACAACATAGCCTTGGCTGCAGAGAAGAAAAAAATGAACTGTCTCCTGTTTGTACAACAATCTGCAGCCCACTTACTGTAGTAAAGCAGTCCCAAAGCAAGCTGTTTGGCATTGCTAGCCAGCTGCTCAATGAAGGAACTGTTAAACATAACAATTATTAAAGCCTGTGCGCCACGGAGCTCTACAGACTGTAACCCCACCAGCTCCCACCTCATGGCAAGGCCCCTCTCACACTCCTCCATTGGCTAAGTAAGCAGTCTCCACAAATTTCATCTGCAACCACTGCCACAGCCTCTCTCATCAGGGAGCGCAAAATAAAGTTACAAGCCTATCTAAATGCTAGCTCTGTCTGTGGCAGCTCTGTCCCCCACACCCGACTTCAGTGCTGCCCCTCCCCCGCTACACTCTGCCATTCAGCATGCCGCTCCAGAAGGGACTGATGCACTCTTAATTAAATAAAGAAACATGGCTCAGCCTGCTGTCCACAGCACTGTGGCTTTCCTTTTGTCACTGCCACCACTATGGAGTGCTATCCCACGCATCCACAGCTCCAGACAGCTTACTAGGCTCCGCGCACAGAAAGGACCAAACCGGAGCCCCACTCTCGCTCGATAGTGGCTATAACTACTGCCGCATGTGCAGCAAACCCGCTCAGCCCTCCTCACAACAAATGGAGCATCCTCTCCTCCTGAACTCTGGCCACCACATGGAGCCTCTGTTCCCTGCCACGACTCACCAGCCACAAACAAAGCTATCTTTCTCCACGTTCGGCCATGCTACAAATAGCCCCTCAACAAATAAATAGCAAGAAAAAAAATGAAGCGATCCATTCAGGCTTGGCCACGCTTCAAAAGTGCCCTCTAAAACAAATACAGACTGCAGCAAGAGTGCACTTCTTCCAGTTCAGCCGTGTTCCAAAAAAATGGCCATTCAGGAAATCCAATAAATAAAGACTGCAGCTGCAAATGGAACCACTCCCCAACTGACCACTCTGCAACATAAAGCTGCCACTTGCCCAGATACAAAGGGGCCAGACAATCAACAAAAAAATAAAGAAAAAAAATTGCAAAGCACCCCAGGAAATTCAAGCAGGGTACAGAACTAAATAAAAATATGAATGCAGGCAATGAATGAAATAAGTCGAAAGCCTATCCCTGCATTGCTGTATTACATAGGCAGCTGGGCACAATAACCAACAGGAAAAGAAAACATGAAACGAAAGCACCAGCTCAATAAACAAATGGGAGCAGTCAAAATCAAATGTACAGGAATTAGTAAAACAATACTTCCTCCAGCAATTTTTACTCACCAAAATAACAGCCCGCCATTTCTCATATCTTGGCTGGGGAAGAAGCACAGAAATGCAGTAATGGCCATTTTGGGCATTGTGGAAGCAGCACAGTCAGCCTTGAGGCACCAAGCAGCCATCTTTGTTTACATAAAAACATCAAGAAAAGAAGTGACCCTTACACCTCCCTGCTGATGGCCGTCTTGCTACAGTCAAAACAAAGGAACTGCATGTCATAGTTCGGCCGCCGTCTTGTGGAGGGCACAAAATGACCTCACTCTATTGAAATCAATGGCAAACCTTTTGAAATGAATGGACAGTACAACAAATAGCTGATTTTTGCAACAAAACCTTTATTTAAATAACAGACAACACCAAATTGAGTGGGAATTGTTTATTAAGCTATAATTTGATGAAACTTGCTTACAAATAATTGTGATTTTGTCTACAAAAATATTTTCTTCTTGGCACTTCATCTCCTCCACGACGTCCCATCTCTTGCATGATGGCAACTCCTTCTCATCCTTACAGCCTTCATTCAGTAAAATGAGGCTTGTCTCCAACCATAATGTCCGGTTAAGATGCCACTTTGAGTGCTGGAACATTCGGAGTTCTACCTTCACCTGCCTCAAGGGCGTGGAGCTACAAAATAGAAACAATCCTGCACGATATCCAGTCATCCATCTCCGCTCAAAGAGCACCAGCCATGCAAGCCGTTCTAGATGACCTGGCCTACATTAAAGCTATTTACCACAGTCCACAGTCCATACCAGCCTGCAGCTAGTACCATTCTCAGTCTTGCCTCACGAAGACACCGTTAACTGGCTTGAACAATTCCAAGCCTGGATTTCCTTACATGGTTGGACTGATCCTTTGCGTATTTCCAATGGCTTGCACTTGTTTCTGATAGGGACTGACATTTCCTGGTTCAACGCACTTCCAGAACAAGTCAAAGGAGATAGTGACACTCTATGTGCCACCTTCAAAGACCATTTTCTCCAAGCACATCCACCCTGGTTATTGAAGCGACAGCTGTGGGAATGTACCATGCAACCCTCTGAATCTCTAGAAGCTTTAATAGTGGACATTGAGTCTCGCTGCAAACGTCTGCAGAAACCTGAGAAAGAGCAAATCACAACCTTTGCTCGGGGACTGCTTCCTCAACTTCACCTTTATGTAATCCAACAGAAACCAACAACCTGAATGGACACAATCCAAGCTGCACGACTTGCACAGGAATCCATATTACTGTCCCAGGCCACCAGTGTACAAGCACCGCAGTTGTCACAGTTTAACTGCACTTGCAACATGTTTCCAGCAGCAGCAATCAAAGATAAAGATGCTCACCACAACTGTCAATAGTCTGCACCGCAGCTCAACTGCTTCTTCTGCTACCTCTGTCAATGCTCTTCAACCATTTCATCAGCAACCTGATCCACCTCCGCCTTCAAGAAAGCCTGTGACCCGCCAGTGGTGTGGATTCAGAGGACACACTGTGGCTGTCTGCCGAAAGCTATGGTATCACAACAGAAATTAAGTTAACCAAAGGCACCCACAGCCACACAATCAGTAAGATAACTGCAACTGTTCCCAGGATCAGAGGAACACAGCAACTGACCACCCCGCTGACTCTTGCAATTCAAACAAACTGCTCCCTCTAACTGCTAACTCTGGCACACTCTTGCTTCCAGGAGTAAAGATGCCTGTCATCCGATCACCTATCCTAGCAAACTATGTACCTGTAACCATCGGAGATTGGTCCATGCACGCCTTGGTCAACACTGGAGCAGAAATCTGTTATTAATGACAGTATTCTGAAAAACCAAGCTATTCATCACATACCTAATGTCTCTCCAGCTGACCTAAAGTACATTATCACAGCAAGTACAGCTACAGTACCTATCACAGGTGTGGTCCATCTCAAGCTACACTTTGGCTCACAACAAGCCACTGTCAACTTCTACCTAGTGCCTCATCTACAACCAGCAGTGATTCTTGGCCTGGACTTCCTCAAAGCTCACAGAGCCATCCCAAACTTTGCACTGAACAAACTGTCACTAGATCCTCAGAGGCAACTCGCAGTTATAGACTCAGTCACTGTGCCTCCTAAGTCAGAGATGGTTTTGATTGCCAAGATTTGACATGAACCACTTCCACAAGGTGTTGTAGGCATCGTCATGGGATCCCCTGCACTGCATTCATCAGGTCTCCTTCCAGGAAGCACCTTATCAGTGGTGCATGGTGGTGCAGTCTTCCAAAAATGCTGCAACTTCACAGATGAGCCAGTAGTCATCTCAAATGGTGCCAACATCAGAAAGTTTGTCTGCTTGTCTACAGGGGATGAGCTCTGTCTCATGCAAGAACCTCAGCCTGATTCCACCAACTGTAGTCCTGTCAGTACTATCATGACCACACCAGCTTCACCAGAGTTACCCCTCAGTAAGAGACTGTCTTCCTCAAAACTTCCAGCATCTCCAACTGAAAAGCAACAACTTCTGAAATTCCTGGATAAATACCCGGATGTCTTTGTAGGTCCAGATAACAAGCTTGGATGCTGTGATATCCTGCAACACACCATTGAGGTGCAGCTCAACCAGAAACCAGTCTGTCAGCAAGCCTACAAAGTGGGACACAAACAGAAACAAATCCTAGAGGACATAATCAAAGACATGTTGGAATAAAACATTGTTGAACAGTCTACAAGTCCCTGGGGTGCTCCTTGCCTGCTGGTGGTAAAGAAAGACAAAGGGTATAGCTTCATGGTAGACCACAGAAACTCACTGCCTACATGGTGCAGGATGCTCATCCTTTACCTATAGCCAAAGATGCCATACAGAGTCTTGGTGTGGCCAGCCCTGCTTACTTCACCACTCTAGACTTTCAGAGTGGGTTCTATCAAGTTTCCACTGATCCAGCTTCTTGTCCATACACAGCATGGTGCTGCCACTTGGGACTTTTCCAATTCAAACATCTGCCTATGGGACTTTGAAACAGTCCAGCCACATTCCAACATGTTATGGAAGCCATACTACGTAGGTTGTCTTGGAAATCTTGCCTAGTCTACATTGATGATGTTATTGTCTTCAGCCAAACTTTGCCAGAGCACCTCCAACATCTCAAAGAAGTGTTCGAACTTTTCAGACAAGCCAATCTTAAGTTTAGCCCAGAGAAGTGTTGTTTTGCACAGCATCAAATTAATTACCTGGGACACATTGTTAGTTCTCAAGGCATCTCTCCAGATCCAGACAATCTCTCAGCAGTCAAAGACTATCCAGAACCTAACAATCTCAAAGACCTTCGAGCTTTCCTGGGCTTGTCTGGCTACTACCGCAAGTTCATTTTCAACTATGCCAAGATTGCAGCTCCATTGTACACCCTCACCAAAAAGGGATGTGACTATACATGGACTTCCAAATGCAAAGAGGCCTTGGAAACCTTGAAAGAAAAGCTAACCTCTTTTCCAGTACTGACCCACCCAAGGTCGACCAACCCTTCAAGTTCTACTCAGATGCTAGTTCCTTTGCAGTGGACACTGTGCTATGTTAAATTCAAGCTGGAACAGAATGAGTTGTTTCCTATGCCAGGCGCTCTCTTTCTTCAGCTGAGCAGAACTATGGCATCACAAAAAAGAATGTCTAGCCATGGTATTTGCCGTAAAGAAATCTGACTGCTACCTTCGCTACTCTGCCTTTACAGCTATCGTAGATCACTCTGCCCTCAGATGGTTATTCAAATTGAAGGAGCCAATAGGCAAGTTCACCCTATAGATCGCCATGCTGCAAAGTTACAATTTTGAAATTCAGTAAAGATCAGGTCAAGTTCACTCAGATGCCAATGGTGTAAGCCGGAGACGATATCCCTCTGCATCCTCCTCAACAGATGAATAATCCTGCTTACAAGCTCTTCCCTTCCATGTCACAGATGTGCTTCCTGTGGACACTCCTACAGCACCTCAAGTTGCTTTGCTGCTATCAACTGCTTCAACAGAAAGACACACAAATCCTCATTTACTGCAAGCAACCGAAGAGCTTCTCACCTCCTCCACATCTGATCTGTCCCTGGCAATGGTCAAGATGCAACAAAGAACTGATCCTCAAGTCACAGACATAATTACATACTTAGAGTCTGGAACCTTACCACAATAAAAGAACCATCAGCAGGATGTACTTTTCTTTGCTTCGCAGTACTTCCTCAATGACGGTGTGCTTTTCCACATTTGGACCAAGGAAGGCAAGGGTCATCGCACAGATAGAACTCATGTACAGCTAGTTGTGCCAGCCTCCGCAATCAATCAAGTTCTTCTCTCCACTCATGCCTCTCCACTTTCTGGAGATCATATGGGAATCCACAGAACTCTCGAAAAGACAAGGCTTCACTTCTTCTGGCCTCACATGAACAAAGACATTGTCCGATTTGTCAAATCCTGCCAGCCCTGCTCCCAAAGAAAGCCTCCTGCCAAACCAACAAAGGCACACATCTGTCCAATGCCTGTAGCCACTGAACCATTCCAAAGAGTCAGCACAGACATTCTTGGGCCTTTACCTATATGCTCCGACTCTGGTAACAAATACATTCTTGTTTTTGTGGACTGCCTAAGTATTTCGAACTAATCCCCCTAAATGAGATCAAAGCTGCCACAGTGGCAAGTGCCTTCCTCAACACAGTAATTTATTGTCACAGTACCCCATCGTACCTGCATTAAGACAGATGCACTAACTATCTTTCAACCATTGTCCGAGAAACATGCAAACTTCTTGACATAAAAAAAAAGACACACACAACAAGTTACCATCCACAATGCAATGGACAGAGTGAAAGAATAATGTCTACCATTCTCAACACATTGTCCAAGTACCTGGATGAGACTCACGACACTTGAGACCATTTTGTTCCCTTTGTGCAATTTGCTTACAATACCAGCTCTTGTGTCGACAGTACAGAGTACACACCATTCTTCTTAGTCCATGGACGTCACCCAAGAACTCCACTGGGCAGGGATCTCTCACTACTAGAGGTTCCTAAGTCAGCTTCTTTCTTCATTATTCCTATGCTGTAATAGCTTGAATTTGCCAGATGTGTTGCAGTCACCATGTTGGGCCAGAGAAAATCTGCCATGCAGAAAATGTCAGCAGCCAAGTCACATGAGCCTTCATTCTCCGTTGGAGACATTGTGTACTTGTACTGACCTGTTCTTGTTCCAGGCACCACCAAGAAACTGCTTCACCCCTGGTCTGGTCTCTTCTACATTGTAGAAAAGCTTCCTCCTGTGCACTTTCGTCTATGCCACAAGTCTGACAGAAAGCTGGTACACAACAAGGTTTACATCAACCGACTGAAACATGGGTACTTGAGTAACGCCCTTCCAGATAACCCTAGTGCACCCAACAATATAGTTGCACTTGAGCCTGCCATCCTCTCTGAAACTGAGATCCCTTCACACAACTTGCAACCAGTTCCTACAGATCTTCCCACTCCTGACACTCTCCAGCCAGATTCCGTTTTGCCTGATTTGCCAGATGATCTCCCTGAGACTTCTTCTTCTCAGCCTTCTTCTTCTTCTCAGGACTCTCTTGTACACACACTGGTGTACCAGGTTGAGAAGATCTTAAGGAATAAGTACACAAATGGATCCTGAACTTACAGAGCAAAGTGGCGTGGATTTGACAGTGCACAGAACTCCTGGGTCATTTTTAAAAACCTGACTCTGTCCTGTCAGGAACTGGTGCAATCCATGCATGCCTCCATTCCCACTGACCGGAAAAGTCGACGGAGGTCCTGAACCTTTGTTAATCAGACTCAGTGGTGGTACACCCTCAGTATTTCTGTTTTCATGTAACTATTATTATTCTGCAGCTGTTATTAAACTGTTATCTTGCATTCTGGGTATTCTCCAGCTTCTACCCTTCCCTCTCTTCCCTTTCCCTTCTCCCACACTTTAGTGCTTGTGGCATGACCAAGCTTCAAGTGTTATGGTGCTCCCCTCCCTCTGGTGCTACTCTGACTGGTCCCCAGTGTAGTCCAGATTCTTTCCTCCCTCCTCCCTGCAGTGGAGTATTGTTGTGTTAAAAATGTGTAATGCCTGGAAATGCATAAAAAATGTTTTGCCTAAAAATTCTTAGAAACTGTTATAGTGTGATATTGCTTTGTTTGAGTGGTGCTCACATTAAGTGTCCCAGGGGTGATGTGGAGTACACTTGTACTTATACAGTATATGGAGCCAATGCCAGCTGCCATCCATCCCTTTAAGTGTTCTAAGAACTATGTAGCAAATATTATGCTAATTGTTGTCTTAGCAGGGGCTCTTAAGAATCCCCTTGGATTTCTGTCTGTTAGTCAGTCTGAGGCTTGTCCTCATGAAGAGAACATCTGCTGCACAGAACAAATACCTTTATGCATTTATGCTATGCGTCTATCCAGTTTATTTGAACGATCCAGCAAGGGGTCCTTACTAGCAACAACTGAAGGGTCTGGCAAACCACAGAGAATGTAAGGGTCTTTTAGTGGCAGACCAAACCAAAATGCCACACTGGCATTTACATGCACTGAATGCTTGATTACTGAGTAATCTACTATTCAGTAATCAAGGTAAACAGTGCACTTAAACTGGTGTCACCGTGCAGGAGATGGGTGTCACAAGTTCCAGCGATTCCTCTCTGGTGGTCTTCTGGTTGCTTTCAATCTCTCACTTTTGTCTGAACAGACAGTGTGTTGCAGGGGGTTCAAATGACCTCTGGTTCTTCAGGCCACTGGAAGTTTACATCACCCAATCCCGAGGGGTAGTGGTAACCTGGGATGTGGTTCTGCTGGGAAGTAGAGCCTAAAGTAATGCGGTCTAGTACCTGTGATGAAGAATAGCAGAATCTACATAGAAACTTAGATGTTGCTACATGAAGAACAAGGATCCATCTGGTCTGCCCAGAAACATTTGCTGTCCAGCAAGCAAGTGTCCCAGCATCTGCTAAGACAGAAGATACTCCCCAGAAATAATCAGTGCACAGAAACCTGCCTTAAGCCCCTCATGTAAGCAGGGGTATAAGTGAAAACTGACCGCTGGAAGGAACCAGACTGTGCTATAATGAGCATGCTTTCTGGACATCCTTTGCACTCATAAATCCTGTTAAAATAAACATTTACAAACTTCAAAATTAAGCATAAAATACACATAAGCACGATCCACATCCTTAAATTAAAAACAGATAAGAACACTCTCATGTTGTGTCTTTTAGTATTATTCAGACTCAACATGGGTTCAAAACTTACAAAATGGAAGAAGTGTATCTGATAAGTGACCTTACAGGTTTTTGTTTCATTAATGATGATTTTATGGCAAAAATATAAAGGTACCAATTTTTGGTTTCATTTTCATTCATTTCTCAACCAAGTTGCAGGATTCTGAAGTTTTTAAAAGTTGCTGCTCCCATGCCATACACTCCATGAATAACTAAATATCTTGGTACAATGCTGTGCTTTTAACCATCAGAAACTAGTAACAGCACCATCATAATACATACACAGTATGAATTTAGCATTTATATTCAACAGGTAACCTTAGTGAAAAAGATTTTTAGAAATTGTGAATGACGCGAGTCATTAATTACAGAATGAGCCATCAAAGCTCTATTAAATGTATCTGAGAAAACTAAAAATACACTAAGGATGAATCTAGATGTAACCCCCTTGTTACCCGGGGTTACTAGAATCCCAGTAAGACCTAGTGGTAGGCAGGGATGGCAGCTTGTGAAACTCCAGTTAAATGGATTTCACACTGTCTCACTCTGTTCTCAGTCTCAGCTAAGACTGAGGGATGACATCACCATAGAACTGTCACAGCTGCATGAGCCACAATGGAATCTGCAGCAGGGAATTGGAGTAGAATGTTGGGAGGTTTGAACAGTAGTCTGTAGTCAGTTGGAGTTTGGAGCTTGTTGTGAAGGGACACAGCAGCTCTGTGTTAGGCTCTTGGAGCCTCAGCCCTGACATAGGGCTACATTCAGGGAAAAGGTGTGTGTTTCCACCTAAAGAGAGACACAGTGAGCTATTTTAAAGTGGTGGAGACCGCTGAATCGGGTCTTAGTGCCCCATCACTGAGGGGATGGGGCAGGAAAGTTTAGCCTGAATATTCCAGGGGCAACCCCCTGGCTACTGCTAGTGAAGAAAATGCCTTATTTTGTCCAAGAGTGTGGGAAACAAGAAGATTTCGTGATTCGCCTGTGGGGCACCTGCAACCAGAGGGTGAGTTCTGCTCTTTCTAAAGGGCCCATGTTTCACCCTGGACTTGTGTGATAGTGGGGATTGGACTACTGAAGTAGTGGGAGGCCTACAGTAATAGGCTTAGCCAAAAGTAAAAGTATGTTCAAGTCCAGCACATAGGGGAAATCAAGACATGTAGAGGAGATGTGACATACAGTACGTCTACCCAGTAATCTACATTGCCAAGCTTTCACAAAAGAGTTGTTTAGTTTCCAGAGAAATGGCCGGGTATGGACTGTGGGAGCTGGAGGTGGGAGATCCCCCATCTTTAGTAACCAGGTCCACCTCTACGGATTTGCTCTGTGGATTTCTACTTAGCCTCATGCACTTGGCCAGTGATGAGGGAAGTACCCAGACGTGGGATGGAAGGAAAATTCCCTCTAGGAGTCGAAGGCTCTAAGGTGGTTTAGGGAGCCACCAATTGGAAAACTGGTTCATTCCCATAATGGACCACGGATCAAGTGGCCGGCGGGAGAGCAGGACCAGTGGGGAAAACCCAAGTAGTGTACAAGTCAGGCTGTGTACCCAAAGCTGCATGCAAGTCGGGGCTGTGTGCCTGGTGGGTTTAGAGCCTGAGGACTGGAAATATGAAGAAGTGTTCTGTTGTCTCTAATCTGCATTACCAGGAATGTAGCCCCGTGGGGGTCCATCTATGCTTTGTTTGTTCAGTTTGGATGTGAATAAAAGCCACACTGTAGAATCCCATTCCTGGTTTTGGATATTACAGTTATTGCTTCCTTTGTTGGGATTTACTTGGGTGCCCCTGTGCAGAGTAGCCAAACCTAGGCCCCCTGTGCCGAGTAACCTAATCCTCCCTGAACCCAGTCCCCACCAGGTACTGCTGTCAGCTTCAACAGCATACCACCTGTCATTTTGCAAAAAGGCAGGGGTCCGGGGGTTGCATAGAAATATCAGAAATGGAAGTGTCTGTTGTCCCAACACTTGCCTTCACTACATGTGCTAGTATTCCAGCAGATGCTGGCAGAGTTCTACTTCTGCAGACAGTACTATCCCAGCAGATCTGCAACTGTTGGGATATTTTATTTAATACAGACCTACTGTCTGCTGGGACGCTTCCCTTACCATAATCCCTAGTGTCCCAGCAAATCCCATGATGTCACAGCAGTGTATGAGGCAAGGTAAGTGGCCAGTAGATGCAGATCTGCTGTGATAGTGCCTGTAGTAACTGAACTCTGCCAGCATCTGCTGGGACAGTAGTGCTTTGTGGTAAAGAAAAGTGTCCCACAAGTGCTGGGACAATAGTGTGACATGTAAGGGAAACTGTCCAAAGTAGTTTCTGTGGTAACACAACTCTTACGATATCTACTGGGACACAAATGCCTGCAGATAGTAACATAACTCTGCTAGCATGTATTGAACAGTAGTTTCTGTGCTAGTTAACTGTCCCAGTAGATGCGGATCGACGGGGACAGTAATATCTGTAGTAATGCAGCCTGTCATCATCTGCTGGAACACTAGTGCCTGTGGTGAAGGTAAGTGTCCCAGCATCTGCTGGGATAGTAGTGTCTGTGCTAAGTAAAGTATCCCAACTGATGTGGATCTCCGGGGACAGTAGTGCCTGTGGTAACAGAACTCTGCCACCATCTGCAAGGAGACTAGTGCCTGTGGTGAAAGCAAGTGTCCCACCATCAGCTAGGATAGTAGTGTCTGCGCTAAGTAAAGTATCCTAACAGATGCCGATCTGTTGGGATTTAGTCCCTGTGGAAATAGAACTCTGCCAGCATCTACACTAGCACCTGTGGTGAAAGCAAGTGTCCCAGCATCTTTTATTTATTTATTGAAATGTTTCACCAGGAGGGCACACTGAACAACTAGTTGCTCATCTCATGGTGTGACCTGTGGGGGGGGGGTAACATGAGGATAAGAAAACAGAGATTATACAATTAAATGGATGGAAGAGAAGTACAAATTGTGTATGAACAGGTAGACAAAATAATGCAACAGTTAGGGTGCAGTACAGACAGTTACAGGTTGTAAAATAATACCATAAAAAGGAGACAGAGTTATAGTATTACAGGCAGTACATAATGTGACAGAACAATCATGGGGCAATGATATATCGAGAGCAAGGCTCAAGGCAGTACTCAAGTTCTGTAGGAGAAGTAGGGAGGGGTGTAGCTATAAGTGCAGTGAGGTGGCAAAGTGGAAAAGGAGGAGAGGTGGGGGAAGGGGGGAGAAGCCAAACCAAAATTACCCCTTCAGGATGAAGAGGATCCTGCAAGGGGAGCTGGGGGGGGAGGGAAGACAGCCAAAACCTGTTTTTCCCCTTCAGGATGCTGAGAACCCTGCAAGGAGGTAAGGAATTGGTAGACAGGAACTAGGAATATAGGTAATAAAGGAGGATTTAAGCAGGAATAGCTGGAAGAGGGGAAATTGTGGAGGGCAGTGTTAAGGGAGTAGGAGGAAGAGGAGTGACGTATCGGAGTGGGGAGGGACGACCGCCAAAACCTATTTCCCCTTCAGGATGCTGAGAACCCTGCAAGGGGGTAAGGAGTTGGTAGGCAGGAACTAGGAATATAGGTAATCAGGGAGGATTTAAGCAGGAGCAGCTGGACGAGGGGAAATTGTGGCGGGCAGTGTTAAGAGAGTAGGTGGAAGAGAAGTGACGTATTTGGGAGGGGAGGGAGTTCCAGATTGAAGGGAAGCGATGGGCAAAACCAGTCTGGCTGATGAAGATGGAGTGGTGTGGGACTGCCAGGGTGTGTGTGCCACAAGATCTGAGGGAATGGAAGGGTGGGGGAGGGGATGAGATGGAAGATGGGAGGCAGGGAGGGAGCTCACCAAGCCAGAACTTGGAGGTTAGCTTGGCACAGTGGAAGAGGCACCTGTTTGATGGAGGAGGGTAGGCAAGGGCGTGATAGAGTTCACAGTGATGGGTATGAGAGGGAGAGTCAAGGGCAAAGCAGCAGAAGGAGTTGAAGAATGTGTCCAATTTAGTCAGGAAAGATTTGGGAGCTGCACCAAAGACTACGTCACAGTAGCTGAAGATGGAGAGTATCATCTGGACAGGTTCGCGCCTCGCAGTCAGTGGAATGGAACTACGATTCCTGTACAGGGTACTAAGCTTGGGGAGCAGTTTCTTCAGGATGACGTCGATATGCACAGAGAAGTTGAGGAGTTGGTCCAACCAGACGCCAAGATGTCTAAATGAGGATGTGTCCTCAAGGGTTGTCCCATCGAGGGAATAGAAGTAAGACAGGCTGGGGAGCCTAGAGAGGTCTCTTCCTGGTGCCAGAGGTCATAGAGACAGGCATCTGCCTGGATAGTAGTACCTGCGGTGAAGGAAGTGCCTCAACAAATGCTGGGACAGTAGTATCTTTGCCACATGAAGCATAATCACATCTGTTGTAACAGTACTGCCTGCAGTAACACAATTCTGCCAGCATCGGCTGGGACAATAGTGTGTGACCTTGGTAAAGTATCCCAGTAAATGTAAATCTATGCTAGGACAACAGTGTCTGTGGGGCAATAGTATAGCACTCTGGACCCACTTAAGCTAAATTTTTATTTACACTAAAAGATAAGTAATGTTGATGTCAATTTCCCCATCTTGACGTTGACGCTCTTATGCTCCCAATGCTCCTGCTCTTTACCCGCTACAACCTCTTTGCTACCTGCTACCACAACTGCTTGGCTGTTCTCCTGTATCCTCTCTCTAAGTGGGTATGAGGGGCAGAGCCCCCCATTAAAATAAAACAGTATAGTTATATATTTCAGTGGAATCCCCATCCCAACACATCCCAAAAAAAGAAAAAGTCACTAAATGTGTAAATTCTTGTATTTATCTGTATATACTGCTTTGATTAGTGTCATAGTGACTCTGTATTGATTTATATTTGACTGTACCGCTGTTTAAAACTGAGTTATCTTCTATGTACGTTATGCTTTTTCTGATTTCAGTGTATCTGTCTTACTTGCCTTAAGTTGTACTCTGTACGTTATTTTAATTCCTGTACTCTCTCGGGTCGTACCTGAAAATAGGCATATGTTTGTCTAGTGTACTTACCAGGTTAACAAAAGCTAAATAAATAAATAAAAATCCAGCCCTGGAAATGGGAGATTTTCAAGGAAACACATAATTAGCTATACCGTATTTATAGTGGGGGACTCTGTCCCCTACCCCTCTTAATTTTTCTTTGCTAATTTTCGTTTAAAAGCAAATTACACAGTCAGGCAAGTAGCATAGCTGCAATACACACTATTTTTCTGACCTAACACTATGCTGCTTGAGTGGGTCCTGAGTGTTACACTATCACCATCTGTTGTAACACAACTCTGCCAGCATCTGCTGGGACACCAGTGTGTGTGGTAAATGGAAGTGTCCCAGAATCTGCTACAGAAATTTGTGCTACAGAAACTACAACCACATATACTGGGACAGTAAAGTCTGTGGTAATGGTAGACTGGGACATACAGAATAATGCCTGTGCAGGTGTGTGTTAGGAGATTATCACACACCAATAGAGTGTGAAAAATCCTCATAAAAAGAAACTTTGCACAGGCAATATTTTCTGTAATAACTGGTGCAAGGTTTCCGAGAGAAAAACTGTATTTATGCTAGTATTTCCCTGAGCAGCTACGGTACTTGCAGAAATACAGTGTGCTCTTTTTCATGCTTCAGTGAAGTGAGAGAGCGAGGAGGAAAATGCCGTACTAACCCGCTATGAAGTTATTACATAATTCTGCTGGTCATTACGGTGTTATAATACATGGATGGGACCCTTTCCTCATAGGAGCTCATTATCATGTATTTCACTGTATAGCTCACCAATTGGAACAGCCAGTCCTGAAGCCCAGTGCCTCCCGGTGATGTCATCATGTCTGACGTAGATGGCACCACGTCCGACGTCACTCACTGAATTTCTGTCTCTAAACTCATTATTTGCCATCCCTATGTATTATAAAAAAAACGATCGGTAAGTGTGGTGCACAGAGGTATAATTCAATCATCTCGGGGTCCTAATGAAGCCATAATGCCACTCATCTTTTCAGCTTGTGGCTTATTGTCCTCATTAGGACCCCTCGCTGGAATTATATCCCTATATACCACACTTACTCTATAGGAACATATGAAGAAGCCAGCAGAAGAAGGCCATTTGGTTCATCTAGTCTGCTCATATTGCAGGGTCCACAGCTTGAGCTACTGACCCTGCCACCCCACTCCTCTCATCTTTTCCATTCTTCCTACCCATGATCCTTACCTTACCCCCATGCCTATCCTAGCCTCTCTTGAAGCTGTCCACTGTCTTCAATGAGACCACCTCTTCTGGCAACACATTCCAAGTGCCCACCACCCTTTCCATGAAGAAGTGCTTCCTGACCTGCCTCCTAAACCTACCCTCCTCCAGCTTAAGACTGTACCCCTCGTGTTATGGTTGCCACTTGGCTTAACGAAACAGTCCTTATTCACCTTATTTATCCCTTTCAAGTACTTGAAGGTCTCAATCATGTCCCCCCCCACCTGTCCTCCAAGGAGTACATATTCAGTGCCTTTAACCTCTCCTCCGTCCCCTCCTGACCTGCTATCATCTCTGTAGCCCTCTTCTGGACCTTCTTCAGTAGGTTAATGACCTTTTTAAAGGTGTGGGCACCAGTACGGAACTCCATACTCTAGATGTGGTCTCACCAGTGACCTGTACAAGGGCAGTATAACCTCCTCTCTCCTGCTACTGATTCCCCTAGCTATGCATCCCAGGATCTTGTTTGCCCTTGTTGCTGCTTTCTTGCATTGTGTGGAGTGCTTCAGGTCACTAATGATCATCACTCCCAGGTCCTTCTCCTCCTCTGATGCAGCTACTTGGAGTCCACCCAGGTAATACTCTGTCCTGGGATTCTTGGCTCCAATATGCATAACTTTGCATCTCTTGGCATTAAAGCCAAGCTGCCAGATCCCAGACCACTTCCCCAGCTTTTCCAGATTGTCCTGTAGGTCCTGTATCCCTTCAGCTGTGCCCACTCTCCCACAGAGCTTGGTGTCATCTGTGAATAGGCACATTTTACCCTTAATGCCATCCCCAGTATTACTGTTGAAGACACTGAACAACACCGGCTCCAGCACAGAGCCTTGTGGGACCCCACTGGTAACCTCTCTGATGCCAGATAACTCTGCCACTCCAACTACCCTCTGGATTCTGTCCCTCAGCCTGTTTTCCACCTATCTGGTCATCCTCCCCCCAACCCTGAGATCTGCCAACTTCCTGATCAACATTTTGTGGGGCACCGAGTCAAAGGCCTTGCTATATTTATTTATGCCATATTGGTGAGTATATTAAAGGCAACTATTGCTGATATTTTTCCTTTCCTGTGACCTAGAGTGAATGTCTTATGGTAATTACGTAGTGTCCTACTGAGTGTATACACTGCACTATTCCTTGTAACCTGATGCTGTTGTATCTTCTTCTGAAGTTATGTTGTGTTCTACTGTCCTATTGCACTGCACTGTCCTATGTTATCGGACGTTGTTGTATTTCTCCCAGGTCGTGCTGAAAATAGGCAGTTTCTGTCTAGTGCACTTATCTGGTAAACAAAAACTAAATAAATATTGAAATAGTCTCACTCCGGACTTCCGGTGACATCACACCCCTGATGCCAGCCTAAAACAGGGAGCACCGACTTCAGCCAAAAAACACCTCCGAATTACTGCTAAGTAATAATAAAAAAGTCTTTATTTGAGCTTGGCTACTATGTCGAGCGAGGGAGAAAACCGGCAAAAAGCCACCAGCTGTGCCTGATGGCGATTATCGGACTCCAGGAGGCGAAGCGCGAGCCTCTACAACCTTGCGGCAGAGCACAGATAGACCTGACCAGCCCCCGCTGACTGCCTTGCGGCACCAGATGACCTTAGTCCTAGCCGAACTGTGTGATTTTCGAAATGAATTTAGATCCATGACAACTGCCCTGAGAACAGATATTGGGAAGCTGGAAAAGCAACAGGAGCAACTGGAACAACATGCTACGGAATCTTACACTAGGATAGACAGGGCAGAGCTAGCCATCTCACAACTGAGTCAGGGCCTGCAGGCCTTACAAGAGCGAGCTGAGGATGTCGAAAGTCGGAATCGACGAAATAACATCAGAATCTCAGGGATCCCAGAAGGAGAGGAGACTGCAGATCCACATAATTTTATATGTGGCTTGCTGCGGCAGACCCTGGACATCTCGAGTGATCTTACCCTGGAATTCGAGAGGGTACATCGCACTCTGAATCCCAAGCCTCCTCCTGGTGCTAGGCCTCGCACAATGCTGGTCCGCTTCCTTAGATTTTAGGAAAAGGAATTAATTCTGCACACGGCCTGGAAAAAAGGGCAGGTAACCTACAATGGTCAGCGTTTATATTTTGAAAATGACTTTGCACCTGAGGTGATGGCCAGACATAAGGCTTATATCCCAATAATGAAAGCCTTGAAAAAGGAGGGCCTGCGCTTTTGGACCCCCTACCCAGCTAAATTAATTGTTCTTCACCCTGATGGTCAACTCATATTTGGCTCGGCAGAGGAGGCGGTGGAGGGCCTTCCGAAATATAAAATAGAAATACAGAAGCAAGCGGGACGTCCTGCGGTGGGCACACTTTCAGCAAAGTTGTCACAGCAAGTCTGGCAGTCCAGTCAACGCGATGTAAGGAAACGCCAGGGGATGGAGGCGATCCGTAAAATTGTTGATTCCCTACGAGTGCAGACCCGAGGGAACAGCTGACTGGAGACCTAGCGGAGTATAGCTCCAAGAATTTCTTTCTGCCTTGGTGCAGATTGCATGGATCATGAACTGCCGTACCCAGCTCAGGAGTTTAATACCTGAGAGCTCTGTTATATTGACTCGTAAGCTCTATAGACAACTGGATGGCTACTGCTGCACCCCCCTTTTTCTCTACTCCTCTTGACTAGCCCTTGACTGCTAACTCCCAGATAAGTCTAATCTGTTAACTTTGCTTCCGTGGTGATGCCTTTATCTCGCTGATGGCGTCCCTCATACTCATCTCGACTGTAGAATTACTACCAACACCTAAGCTGTCTGTCCTTGCTCTCTATACTCACTCCCCTCTCTTATCTCTTCCTTTCTCTCTTCTCTCACTTCATAGATGCAGGTCAGTTTTACTTTATAACTGTGATTAAACTTGCAGAATATGAGACAGTAGAGAACACCGATGCTGGATGGGTTCCCCCTATCCTGGTGACGTGGAGTATCAGCCTGCTCCTCGTGGCCTAGGAATGTGTGAGGGTACCCTCCTTTGTTTGTTCCTATTATAATCAAAATAATCTATTGAAGTGCAGGGGGCTAATGCCAGTGCATATATAATTAGGACTAGGGGTGGATGTCAACTCCGCTCTTAAAAAATACTGGGTCCCGGTGACGCCTCGGGCACATTGCCTGGTGCATGGCAGTGGCCCAATTCTGCGGCCTATCTGGGCTGCAACATTTGGATGATGTGGCTTTGAGTGGGTTGGCCCCCCCTCCCCCTCGGGACATTCTCAGCTGTCTGGGCTTTGCTTGGCTGCCTGGCCATTCGCCCCCTTCAGACTATAGTTGCAGCTTGGCCTGTGGTGCGGGCCGGGGTTGGGGGGGGGCAGCCTGGGGGGTGCGGCCTGGTGCGGTCTGGACATGGAGGACTCGAGTGGTCCCCAGACTGATAATGATTGCCCCTACTGAGAAGCCTGAGTGGCTTCCCTTGCGCCCGGTTTGCCCCCCCCCCATAATTCACTCACCCCCTCATTTCTCCCCATGAGTAACACACCTCCCAGATGGCTAATGGTCGGAACGTGACTAGCCAACACCCCTTTTCCTTTTCCTTTAGGCATTAGAGGTGCCTAGGGGTTTCTCAATCTGAGACACCCCCATCAATAGCAAGGAATCCCTGCTGCCGGGAGCTCAGGGAGCTCCCGAACCTTGGAAGTTCAGAATTACCACCTGTTTACACCTGTTAAGCCTAACAGGCCCTAAGTTACTTACGTTGCTATGTTCAACTGTTTAAAACGAATGGTTGCCATTTTTGTAATTATATCAGTACTTGTTAGTTGCCAGTTTAAAGGCAACCAGTTGCTAGCACTGATGAGAGTGTTTATAGTTAGAAGAATTAACACTAACAGCTGTTTATCCACAGTATATCGATTGTGTCTATTTTGCAATAATGCAGAGATGAGAAGGAGACTGACTGGGGGGGTTCCCCGGGACCCAAATGGAGTACTTTCCCCACACCCACATAAACCCCGGTACTTGCTATGGATGAGGCCCCCTTAAGACTATTGTCCTGGAATGTCAATGGACTTACCTCTCCAGTCAAGCGAGCTAGGGTACTTTCACAAGATAAGAAATGTAAAGCAGACCTTATTTATTTGCAGGAGACACACCTGAGTAAAGCAGAACACGCTAAACTCGGCCGTATTTCAAGGGGTGAGGTGCATAGCTCTACATTTAGAGACGGTAGAGGAAGGGGAGTAGCAATAATAATTCCACAAAAAAACCCTTGGCAGCTGCGAGCCAGATGGACAGATCCTTCGGGCCAGTTGGTGCTACTGTGAGGTCAGTTAGGGGAGACAGAAGTTACTTTAGCAAACATATACCTTCCCCCAGACTCTTCAGTAAACGATATCAGGACCCTACTAGACAAGATAATACAATTCACTAGTGGAGTATTGTTGCTAGAAGGGGATTTTAATATCCTACCTAATCCTGTTCGTGACTCCTCGAGTCTTAATACCCCCAGGAAAACCCTGCAACAACGGCTTATAAGCAGATTTATTGCTGAGGTGGGCTGGACTAATCTCTTCCGTCATTTACACCCCCACACTAGGAACTACTCACACTATTCAGCGGTTCATCACACATACTCTAGAACTGACCTGTTTTTTACCCAGGTAGAGCACCTAAACTGGGTAGTAGACACCCAAATAGGAGATATCACATTGTCTGACCATGCACCTATCACCAGTACGTGGAAATTTGGTTTGCAGAAAAGAACAACGCTGCGGCGTCTAAATCCCTACCATCTGAGGTCCAAGCCCTTTAAGGAATACGTAGCAGACAAGTTAACTGAGATTGTCACGGAAAATACTAACCCAGAGACTTCCCCTGGAGTCCTCTGGGATACTATAAAAACAGTTTTACGTGGACATCTTATTAAATTCACTTCCCTGCAGGCGAAGGCATGCAAACAACATCGGGACAGGCTGGAAGAAACACTCCATTTTTTGCAGGCAGCACACAAGCTGGGTGATAACTCAGTGCTCCCTCAGCTCAAACAGGTCAAGTTAGACTTGGATAGACTGGCATTGCAGCAGATGGAGACTGCACTTTTTCACCTTCGGCAGCACCACTACGAGGTGGGCCCTAGGGCCGCTAAACTCCTGGCTTACCAGATCAGGAGACAGAAGAAGGCAGCTGTGATGACAACTATTTGCCATCCATCCGATGGCAGACCACTGAGCAAAATTAGTGACACAGCCGACGCATTTACTGCATATTATATGTCCTTTTATACCCCAGAGCACCCGGTAACGCCTGAAAAGATAAAAGAATTCCTGCAGCCCCTTAGGCTCCCTAAAATTACCCTCGACCAGGGAAAACAGCTTGTTGTCCCTATTACGAACCAGGAATTAGTTAAGGCCCTAGCTCATGCCAAGACCATGAAGGCACCAGGCCCTGATGGGTATGGTACTGAATTCTACAAAGCAAATAAAGAGCAACTTTTACCTACCCTTCTCCGTACCTTCAATTTGGTTCTGGAGGGGGACTCTCTCCCCTCCACCTGGTCTTATGCGTCCATCTCTGTCATCCCCAAGCCCAGCAAGAATCCTCAACTCTGCGAATCATATCGGCCAATATCGGTCTTAAATTCAGACTATAAATTATTCATGGGGATAATTGCCCATAGGTTAGAAGCAGTATTACCACACATAATCCACAAAGATCAAACCGGTTATGTTGGTGGGCGTACAACAACTGATAACATCAAGAGGACCTATCATGTAATACGTAAGATGTACACCAGTGATGATCCTGCGGCCTTAGTTAGCCTTGATGCAGAAAAGGCCTTTGACAGGGTCCTCTGGCCATTCCTATATTCAGTAATGGAGAGGGTTAACCTACCGCAATCATTAATTAAACTAATTAAAAACATCTATTCAGCACCGAGGGCGTGGGTTCGGATCTCAGGGCATCACTCTGACTGGTTTCCGCTATATAGAGGCACCAGACAGGGATGCCCTATATCCTCACTGTTGTTTGCCCTTTTTATGGAGCCTCTCACACAGCTAATACGGCAATCACATGAGCTGCATGGGTTGAGGCGGGAGAGACGGAGCACCGTATAGCACTTTATGCAGATGACGTCCTCTTATACCTCCGGAACCCATCAACCACCCTCCCAAAAGTCAGTGAGTTGTTAGAAGCCTTCAGACAAGTCTCAGATTATAAAGTAAATATCTCAAAGATCGAGATACTGACCTTCCAATTCATCCCTGATCATGGTATACAAAACCAATTTCCCTGTAAATGGAACCCGGGAAAGATTAAATATTTGGGGATTAATTTAACTAGAGACTTCCGAGACTCCTACAAGCAGAATTATGCCCCCTTTACTACCCAACTCAAAGAAGACTTGGCATGTTGGAGTGTACTTCCGCTTAGCCTTACCAGGAAAAATAGATATTGTTAGAATGGTGACCTTACCTAGAGCCCTATAACTTTTTAATAATATCCCTATTACCCTGCCACGTTCGGACTTTGCAGATTGGGAGAGGGCAATCTCCCGATTTGTCTGGTCAGGCCGTAGACCGAGGGTTAGGCTGAAATTACGAACAAGACCAAGAGATCTGGGGGGGGCTAGCCCTCCCTGACCTCTACCGGTACTACCAGGCAGCCCACTTGGTCCATATACCAGCGAGACAACTTGCCACCACTGAGGCACACTGGATGGAGCTTGAGCAAGCTCTTGTTCCTGACTCGGAATACTTAGTCATTCTTTACCAAGAGAGAAGGTCCGCAGGTGCAGACCTAAATCTAACTCTAGAGCTACAGCATCGGGTGATGGCATGGAATCAGATAAAAAGGCAATTTATGCTTTCCCCCTTTATACCATTAATATGCCCAATTGCTGTACTCCCCAATTTTCAACCAGGGAGATTGGACCATGCCTACCGTCAATAGTCCAGATACAGCCTGAAGTACTTATATCAGATTACAACCAAGGGGGCTATGTGGTCATTCCAAGAAGTCCAAAGGAAATTTAGCCTGCCCAATACACACCACTATAGATACTTACAAATAAGACATTACTATGAATCATTACCTTTGGAGGTGAGAAAATATGAGCACTGGCCTGCCCTGATCTCTGGGTTGCAATCTCTGATTGCCTCCCCAAAGCAGAACCACCAGATTTCTATCCTCTACCAGGCGTTAATGTCACACGAATCAGCTAGTCTTATAGAAATCCAAGAGAAGTGGCAGCGAGAATTAGATGCCCCCATAGAAGACACACAATGGAAACAGGCATGCAGACAAGTGGCACGCACATCTAGCTCACACCAGGGACGGGAGTTTGTATGGAAATTCTTGGTACGTTTTTTCAAAACTCCTGCAGTCACAAGTCACTATACTATAGGATATTCAGCCTCCTGCTGGCGTAAGTGCGGTGAGACCAAAGCCCACCTAACACATGTATTCTACACCTGCCCTAAGTTAACACCATTTCTTGACACCTTGCAGTCAGAACTGCAAGAAATTTTTGATAGGCCCTCCAATTAACCCCGCAGATATTTATTTTGTCAATACTCCCTAAAGGCTATAGAGATCAAGATACCCGGTACCTCTTAGTTATCCTAGCGGCTGCTAAAAAAGCCATCACCAGACTTTGGCTGACCCCTACGATACCATCCTTGCAGGATTGGTGGGCCATAAGCAGGCAAACCTACCAGATGGAAAGAATAACATTCAGTCTAAATGATAGAGATGACCGATTCAGGTCACGTTGGAGCAGATGGCTCCTGTATTACATGCTAAAAGATACAACCTTTGTGCCGTAGGGTAATAAAGGCTCCCCCCCCTTTTTTTTTTCCCTCCCCCCCCAATATCATCCCTATCTTTTCCTTTCCTTCGGCCCCTGCATTTACTTTGAAGTGGGTCCCGGTGGGCCCTCCCATGATCTCCCAGGAGGGGGACCTGAATGAATGGCGGAGAGAAATAATGCTTTTGTGTGTATTATATTGAATGTACCTCAACTCTTGGCTCGGTGCCTGGGACCTACAAGAATAGCCCTGAGGATATATGGACTTTTGATGGTGGGGACATTGACAAATCAATCAGCCTCTGCATAGACAACAGGCTATTGTCTGTATTGACTGTATAGGTCATTAGTTAGACCACACCTGGAGAACTGCGTGCAGTACTGGCGTCCATATCTGAAGAGGGACATTAAGTTACTGGAGGGGGTGCAACGCAGAGCGACAAAGATGATTAAGGGGCTGGGGGACTTATCATACGAGAGGAGGTTGAAGGAGTTGAACATGTACTCACTAGAGGAGAGGAGAGACAGAGGTGACATGATTGAAACCTTTAAATACATAAAAGGAATAAACAAGACAGGTACAGAGGGGCTGTTCAAAGTAAGGGAGGGGACGGCCACCAGGGGCCATGATATGAGACTGGAGCGAGGAAGGTTCAGGAGGGAGATGAGGAGACACTTTTTTACAGAGAGGGTGGTGGCTGGGTGGAATGCGTTACCTGCTGAAGTGGTATGCAGTAGAACAGTGGACTGCTTCAAACGAGGATGGGACAGGACAAGGGAGAGGGTTAATGAAGGGGAAGGGTGGAAGGGAGGGGCAGCTGCAGAATAAGGGGTGCGAGCTGCACATTCAAGCAGACTTGATAGACCTCTAGGCCTTTATCTGCTGGCAAATTTCGTATGTTCGTATCTGAGTTAGTGCATGTAATTACTCTTTTAAGTTTACAATGTACTATGACCATTGTGAATCCCGTAAGTACTCACTCCTTGATGTACTGTGATTACTATTTGGACACAATTGATTTTATGTAAAAATGAAATAAAGAAGAAATTAAAAAAAAAGAAATAGTCTCACTCCAAGTCCAAAATAATGGTCCTCTGCAGGGGCACCGACAGCGCGGGTGCCTGGGTGTTTGAGCAGCCACAAAGTTAAAATGAGCACCCTCAATTGCAGTTCAGCTCCCTGAGCCTCCCTCCCAAACCCCCAGCCTGCCCGATCATTTCTCCCACCTGTTTGATCCATTCCCGGATTCTTTTCCCCAACTTAGTAGAGTTAGCCAGTCATGGAGGTAGCAGGAGGACAGTAGCCCCCCCACCAGCATAATTCTGCTGCTGTGTTGTACTTCCAATAGCTGACACTGACAGCTGTCAAGTTACCATACCAGCAGCAGCAGTAAGTCCTCCCAGGTGCTTCAGTGTGCCTGTGCAGCAGCATTCTGTGGCTTTGACTTCAATGATTAGCATCCAGAGATCCCTCTTGCTCTTCTTTTGCTCCCCCAGCAGCCGCTGAAAACATAGGTGAATAACCCCACCCCCCCATCCATCCCACTTGTTTTCTTGACAAATTGAGCAGTTTCCCAGCAAAGGCAACTACTTGTTTCCTCTCATCGCCCTGGCCCCTTTCTACTATGAGTGAGTTTCTGCAAAAAAAGAAAAAAAAAACGCAGGAGCAGGTGGGGACTGGAAGGAACGGTCAGGGACTTACAGCAGGTGAAGCAGAATGTCAGCAGCCAGGGACAATTTCTGAAGGTAAGACATAACCATATTAGTTATTTGTTGAGAGGCTTACAGTTACATCACACCACCTGACCGTTTAATTTATAAGCAAAGCAAGGTTTCCTGCATGCAGGGTATCGGGGGGGAGAGAGAGAGAGAGAGAGACTGAATAAAAGAGCACAGCCAACAGAGATGGACGGTCTGGTTAGAGTAAATGGTAAAATGACACAGCGGGCCATACTTTTTTTTGCACACCTGACTACTTTTCCGCCAAAAGGGGAAAAATGTGAACAGTCAGCGCCTAGCAGTTTCAGAGTTTCCTTGATTAGCCACAAGTCTGGGGGGGGGGGGTGATCATGAGCTGTGTTACAAAGAGAAACAATTTCTGTATTTAAAAAATGAGCATCCTAATAACCTACTGTTATTTTATTTTTGCACTGAGGTCCTACTTTGAAGTACTTGTTTTTAACCTGTGCATCTAGATTTGATGCACAAGTAAGAACCAACCAATCAAAACTGATGATTTTCTCTGCCCATTTTATAATGTCCTTTTCCTACATTCCAAGTGCTGGATTCTACCATGTTCTGTTAAGAGTTCTTTCGTCTATTAATTTGTTAAGCCGGTTTAGTAGACTGTATGCTGTCTGTTTAATTGATGATAAAACTTAAGAATTGATGATTAATCTGTACTGACTGATGAATGTGCTTAGGTGCCTGCCATTTCATTTTTGTAGCTTCATAATTTTTTTCCAAGTGGTAGCGTAACCAGCGTCATTACCATATCAACCTGGGTTGCCAGTTGCCACTAAACCACTGAAATTCAGTGCAGGTCAGTTGTGCTCTTAATGTAGTTACCATAGCGGTTTTCATGGCAGGCAGTGGCTGACTGCAAAAAGGGAACTGCTGTCTTCACGGCAACAGTTTGAGCTAACAGGGCTAAAATCTAAGGGATTCTGCTGGTTTCCAATGATGAGAATAACTTAAAAAAAAGCAGTCACTGACCGCAAGTACCGCAGACACTTTATGCATATGCAGAACAAGAAAAGTGGGCAGAGAAATTTACAGCCACAGTAACGAAGCCAGAGGGTAGTGCCAATCACCAAATCCAACTCTGGTGTCCCCCTTGAGTGGGGTATAATGCTGTCACACTACAAATACCTATGCAGAGAGCTCTCTCGGATTAGTGTGAATTGCCACTAACACCTACGCAGAAGAACTGGCGAAGCAGGCTGAGCAACGGCAGTCACAATAAAATATAAGGGAATGCTACTGTATTCCATGACAGACTATGTAAGGGGAATCATGCTGCACATGATGAGTCTGTACATGGCTATTAATCAAAGATTTATGTAACCCTATTGAACCTATATTAGCCAATCACATTGCAGAAATTACAAGTACACGTACACTGCTACAGTATAATGGTGATTCAACATGCCAGAGAATGATGAAGTTAAGGCAAACAGTGATTGAAATTGAAGTAGTGAGGGTAATGCCCTTCAAAGCTGTGTGATAACAGACAGTTAAAAAAATATGCAACGTGTTTGACCCCAACTCTTGATATGGACCTTGGTTTGTGAGTGGTCTCCTGTTTGATGGAGCCCTGATGATAGAGTGCCCTCAAGGGCTCTTTGATGACTCCAGGTGCTGCAAGAAGACTTGGAAGTTCCTTGTCTTTTTGCAGCACCTGGTGGATGCAAATTTAAATCTCAAAGGGCATCCTTTTACTGGACCTGGAGTCCTAGAGGCATCAAAGAACCCTCCAGGGCACTCTTGCACCCTGTGGACTGGTGGCACTGTAACCATCACTAAGGGCATCCTTAAAGCACATGAGGGCATCAAAGAGCCCACCAGGGCACTCTTCCATGGGTCCTTAACTGGAGGCATCAAAGAGCCCCCAATGGCACCCTGGCATACTCTGCAGTGGAGTAGTTGTGATAGTAGCATAATCATTCCAAAATGTATCAAAATACCCCCAAAATGCACCAGAAAGCATGAAAAACCCTACAGTTGCTGGGGGCCTAGGCTGCCCCCAGATCCCCAGCCTTTTGTTCCAACCCTGAGCACCCACAAAAGTTTTCAAAACCTGGCGCCCCAGTCCTCTGTACTAATGTCTGCAAAAATGATGTAGTCAATAATGTAAAATGTTGTATTGCCATTGTTGTACTACTCTGCAGTGTAACTGTATAAGTTGTTTACTCTAGTCACATATGTTTCATGTCCAAAAATTGTAAACCGTGTCTTGCACTGCCAATGTAATACTCTTCCCAGGTCACCCCTGAAAAAGAGACTGTCTTGTCTCAGTGGGCTCACCCAGTTACCAAAATTCAATAAATAAATAAATATACCTGTAGTAGGTTCTGATTGGCTCATTTGGAACTCATTTAGAATGCTCGGCCTCAGTAGCAGTACTAACTGTATTTGGACGTGAATAAAACAAAAAATTATAATGTGGTACTATGAGCACGAAAGTTGTTCAGCAAAAATATCTACACAATTAGTGGTGTTTCATTTATAGCTACCTTTTATTTTTTTTTTATAATTATCAAAAAACAGCAGAAAATTCATTTTTTTTCCCTTTTTTGACAAACAAGTGAAAATAACTTTGAAACAAAAAAAGATAGCATGGTACTGTGAGCACGTAATTTGTTCAGCATAAAAATATCTACAAAATGTGTGGAGTTTCATTTATAGATACTTTTTAGGGTTTCTTTTTTTATAATTTGCCCCCAAAAAGCAGAAAATTCAGGTTTTTGTTTTCACTTTTTGCAACAAACACAAATAACTTTAAAACAAAAAATGATAGCATGGTACTGTGAGCACGAAATTTGTTCAGCACAAAAATATCTACAAAATGAGTGGTGTTTCATTTATAGATACCTTTTTAGTTTTTTCACAATCAGCAAATAAACGGCAAGAAATTAATTTTTTTCACTTTTTTGGAGGTATGGCATAAATGGAATACCCTACCCCCCCCAACACTTGAAATAGTGTCCATATTTTTATTTATTTTATTTATTAAAGGTCTAGGAATTACAACCCTTTGAGTCAGAGACTCATTTGCAAAGGCTCCACGTCATACATAAATGAGGACAGGTACAGAGTAAAACAGAATACAGAATACTGCTCTAATACAGAATACAGCACTGAGTACACAGGCAAAGATGCATAATACATACATATGGCAACACCAAAGGTGTGTATAGTTGAAGCATATATTGGAAACACAAGACATAAATTGCAGTAAAACTTTTTGACTTTTTAGAGGAATTAATCTGCAGTCACAGTAAGAGTTGGACATAATGTGGCTCCGTAGCTCAGGTTTAAAAGGCCCTAGCCTGGGGATAGATAAGGTAGAATCAGGGACTGAGTTCATCCAGAGTGGTGCCCTGTAGCGAAAGGACCTTTGGCCAGCAGTGGTCTTCACAAAAGGGCCATGGAATGTAGTAGTGTCAGAATGTCTAGTGGTGCGAGCCAGCAAACTCTTTTGGAGGAGCGAGAGACAGCCAGGGTTGGCTAGTCCCAACTAGATTTTTTTGGCCAGTAAGCAGGTCTAGTAGAACAGTCGCCCCTGAAAGTTTAGCCATGTTGACCGTTGGTAGAGGTCACAGGTATGCATGAGCTGATCACCAGCCTGTGACCAACCGGCAGGCTTTGTTAAGGGTGCATTTAATGCTGGTCAGTGCAGTGTCAGAGGCAGCGCCATAGATAACTATGCCATAGTCTACCAGGGAAAGGATGGAGCTAGAGATGGCTAACCATAGGGCATCAGGGGGGAGACAGGATCTATGCCTATAAAGGAGACCGATTCTGATGTTAATTGCAGAGCATGTCGATGCTATATGCTCGCGAAAGGTAAGGGCAGAGTCAAAGGTAATCTCTAGATATTTAAAATTGGAAACTGGTTCCAGCATGGTACTCAACGAGTTTTGTATTGATATTTTGGTTGTGTTGTATTTATGTTGTGGGTGGGCGAATAGCATAACTTTCATTTATTTGTATTTGAGTACAAACTTGTGGGAAGCAAACCAAGATTCTATTTCTGTGAATTAGTCCTGCAAGGATTTTTGGAGCTGGTTAGGGTCAGGGTGCCGACTAAAGATCACAGAATCATCTACATAGAGGAGAAGGCACCCTGAGGAGGCCATAGGTAGGGAGTTCAAGTATAGTGAGAAAAGGAACGTACCATGGATGGACCCTTGGGGGACACCCAACCAGACAGGAAGGTTAGCAGAGAGGGTGTTATTTATCTTCATTTGCTGGGTGCGGCCGTAGAGATAGTTGGGAGAACCAGACAGCGGTTTCTTGGGATACGCCAACAGAGAGGAGGGAGTTAATGAGCATATTGTGATTGACAGTATCAAATGCCTTGGAAAGATCGATATAGACAGACCCAGCCAAGTCTCCCTGGTCTAGGGCGTCATGGATAAAGGAGGTAAATTCTAGTAAGGCAGTGGTTGTGCTGTGTCCTTTCCTGAACCCGTGTTGTTACTGGCATAGTAGGTGGTGCGAGTCTAAATAGTCAATAAGTTGATTGGCTGCTATTTTTTCCAATGCTTTTGAGAGGGGAGGGAGTATGGAAATGGGCCTATAGTTACCGCCTGAAGTACTGTCACTATTTTTTGTGAACTGGCGTAATAACCACCCTTTTCCACAGTGATGTGAAACCGCCCTAAGCACAGGGACATATTGAGTATTTTTGTGAGGGGTGTTAGGACTGCATCAAAGGTTAAGGAGAGCAGTTTTGCATCAAGAGAGTCACCGCTTTGCCTAGTCTTTCCTAGGAACATGGCAAGATATGAGCGTGCAACACTTGGGGAGATCGGTTTGAAGTGAAAAGGTGGAGAGCAGGGGGGTGGCGGGAATTGTCCAGCAGCTGCAATGAAAATGTCAGGGGGGAGAATAGTACTGAGGGCAAATAATGATGTACTGAAAGCATTTGCTATTTTGTAGGGGTCTTGGGTGGAGACACCATCGATAATAAGCATAGTAGGGGAAGGGGAGGCAGACTTGCCACTAAGTTCCTTTATATTTTCCCAGAACCTCTTCCCATTCCCCCAGGTGGCAGTAAGGTTGGCCTGATAATAAGCTGCCTTTGCCTGTCAGATAGCCCAGGTGCATGAGTTTCGGGCAGCACGGTACAATTGTCGGTCAGAAGGTCGACCTGACTGAAGGGCATGGTGCCACAGGTCATCATGGGCCTTCATTTGGTCGGGCAAGGACCGATTTACCCACAGGGAGGATTTAGTTTTTTCAATCCATTTTACAAAGGGGGCAAAGATGTCACAGGCGGATTGGAAGGAACTTATGAAGAAGGACAGGGCAGCATCAACCGACAACTGGTGATCGAGTGGAGACCAGTCAAGGTTACGGAGATGGTTTTGGAAATGTACCAAAGACCCTTTCTTAAGTTGGTGATACGTGAAGATCCTGGGGGGGGGGGCTTTCCAGCTGTTTGTCCAGAGACAAGTTACAGGGGAGTGATCACTGAGTGAGTCTGGGAGGACCTGGACATCCTGTATGCGCCCGGGATGATTTGTGAATACGAGATCAAGGAGGGAACTAGAGCCCAAGTTTTTGTTTACTCTAGTGGGGGTAAGGACCATTTGGGACAGATTTTGGGCAGCAGCTGCATCCCTGAGGGAGGATGCCTGAGGAGCAAGCCAGTTTGTGTTGAAATCACCGAGTGCTATGACTTCCAAGTTTTTTGGGAGCTGGGTGATAATGTTTAGGATGGATGTGAAAGCATCCCTTTGGTTGCGAGGGGGTATGTATACTGACATTAGATAGAGAGATTTACCTGTGTTGCCAATAGCAACCCTGATGGTGAGGGACTGTGCACCCTCTGCAGGGTTCATTGTTGTAATATTTATACCTTGCAGGTGTTCCCGAAGGTACAGTGCAATACCCCCACCCCGCCTACCCAGCCTGTCTGATCTGAACAACGTGTAGCCCAGTATGTAAACAGCAGAGTCTGGGATATGCTGTGACAGCCATGTTTCAGTTACGGCTAGGGCATCAGGGTGGTGGAGGCAGACCTGAGCTTGGAGTGGAGCAAGTTTCTTTTGGAGGCTGCATATATGAATGGCAGCCAGCTGTAGTCCTTTGTGTTGCATTGTTAAGCAAGGGGTGGGGACAGTGGGGCCAGGATTGGGGTGTATGTTGCCCTCAAGTAGCAGGAGGATAATAGCTATCCTGGATAGGGTACTTTTTAGGCTCTTCTTGTGAGTACGCAGTGATGGAACTGCATGGTGGTGCAGCTTGTTGGTAATATGGAAGCATGCAAAGCGCAATATTTCGTGGCCATATAGAAAAGGTGTAATCATGATTCTTTGTTCTTGTACTGATTGACCACTGGAACAAAAAATATCAACAATATTTCCAGTGGGGGAAGGGGGGTTAGTGCATCCCATATATATATATATATATATATATATATATATATATACATACACACACACACACTTATATATATTTATTCCTATTTTTATCAAGACTGGATATCGGGGGGGCGCTGTGGAGCAGCTGTTTCTTTCTGACCTCTGTTTCGGCTTTAATTACAAAGTTATATTTAGTGATCTTTTGGGATCAGATTTAACTCCATAAGTAATCCTACGGCTGTAGGAGTAGCTGAGGAATTGATCATGGGTCTGAAAAAAGACCACAAACATACTGCACCGAACCTGGATGCATACTTATCCTCCACGGTAGGCTCGAGAAGTGCAGGTTCTGGGCCATCTTCCTCGGCAGCTGCTAGAGCAGTGGAAGTACCACATCCTCAGATTATGGTGCTGCTTCAAAAAATCCAGGCAACTGGGGAAGATACTAATCATCGCCTGGCAGCGGTTGAGGCTCAGTTCACCGAATTTGACACTAGAGTGCAGATAAATGAAATGCACATTATCGAGATTACCGCTGATCAGGAACGCCAGACAGAGAGGAATGCGGTGTCATACCTCGCAACCTTTTGTCACTTGGAATGAGGGACATGGATATTTTTTTGACACCCAAAATGAAGGAAAATGAGGGACACAGACTCTCAGAATGAGGGACACGCCGGCCCGTCGGCGCAGCGGTTGGATTTCCATCTGTGACGCTGGCGACCCGGGTTCGGGAACGGACTCGGATCACCAGAGGGCCAGCCGGGGGGAGAAGGATGGAGCATCCGGGGACAGCTCTCCTTCTCTGGGGGAAGGGTGGGGATGTGCACCAGAGCATGCTGACTCCTGGCAGAGGCTGGGAGCACAGCAGTGACGCCTGGTGTGAAGTTCAAGGGGGAGTGGCAGACGTCTGACGTATGCCTTGACGTCAGGACGTCACTTCCCACAGAAAACCAGGAAAATGCTTCCTGGCTGGATGACGGTCTCTCTGTCCTCTGCTGCTGCCAATCCCATGACTGGCACGCCTCAGCAGTACCCTGGGCCAATGGAAAAGTGCGTTGGCTACCCCCACCGGTGCCTTCCCCCTTGGAGGAGGGGGACCCACCTGGCGAAGGGTTACGCCGAATTACCTGGAGGGACTGCCATATGAGGTGATAGCCGGTATGGGAGTCAGGGCAGGCAGTTGGGAAGGGCATTAGGGACCCGAAGGAGTGGGCAGCCAGGGAGAAGGGGAGGTGCAAAAAAAAAAAAAAAATGAGGGACACGTCCTCAAACATGGAGATACAAGCTCAGAACACTGAAAACCATAGTGTTTACTTGTACAAAGTTCATTTTGGATTTAGTATTTTAGAATATTAAGAGTTTCTGCTTTAAAGTCTGAATTTATAGCAACACCTT
Organism: Neoceratodus forsteri; assembly: GCA_016271365.2. NCBI lineage: Eukaryota > Metazoa > Chordata > Ceratodontiformes > Ceratodontidae > Neoceratodus > Neoceratodus forsteri. Next base: position 579,098,249 of record CM057458.1, on the reverse strand, counting down.
TGTGTGGGCAGCACCTTTTCCATGAGGATGGATGAGGGACAGAGCAGTTTTAAGGGGCAAAATGAGGGATGTCCCTCGTAATCAGGGACACTTGAGAGACATGTGCGGTGTTCGTGCAGGATCTCCAATTTCTTAAAGCAAAGGTGGAGGCCTTGGAGAATGCACGAAAGACAAACATACCTATTGTGGGCTTCCCACCTAGACTTGCTGGCACTACAGAAATAATTCCTGTGATCACCCGACTCATTTTCACTGATCTTGGTCTACTACCCGAGGTTTCTGGATTAAAGGTAACCAAAACCTTTGCAATTCCTATGACGGCCAGAGCGCGAGGCAAATATAGCTCGCACCTGCTAACAGCCATCGTATCTCTTTCAAGTCCCGGGGTTCAGATTCCACTTTTGCAGGCAGCCAGACAACATGCGGAGATAGTGTGAGAGGGCAGCAAGATTGCTATCTTTCCTGATATATCTTTACAAACAGAACAGGGAAAAAGCACTGCAATTTACGAAAAAATCCCTGCTTGAGAATGTTTTTTTTTTTTAGTTGTTTAACCAGGAGTAATGCACTAAGCTGAATTACAGGTGCGACCTGAGAGCACAAGGAAGTTAAGTGACTTGCTCAGGATCACACAGTATGCAAGTGGAAGCTATGGGATTCAAATCCAAGTCTGGTCTGTTGGATGTCACCAGATTTTCAGCTCAGAGCCTTAAACCACTGCGCTATACTGCCTCCCTGCAGGCATCGCAGCTCAACTCCTTTTCCTGGCGAGGCTCCAAATTCGACGTGCAAAAAAACCCCACATTTTATCAGACCCAGAAGCAGCAGCTACATTTACATTAAAACTCATTGAAGCCCAGTCAATTACAAAAGAACAGGAGGGGGCTGAAGAGAATGAATCAAACACTAATGATTGAAATTAGTAGAGTTCACTGTTGGATCTTAGTTTTCCTTCTCATGTGGAGAAACTCATATGGAACTTTTGAGTTTAAGGAGCTAATTTAAGAGACGGCCTAACGCAATCTGTGATACAATATTTTACATATGTTGGTAGTTCCACTTTTGTTTATATACCTTACTATGTCCTGCCTTAAAAGAGATCAATTAAATATAAGGGTGGGATCACACCCCACTCAATTTGTGAACTTTTAATTTTAGAATAATTCCTGCTAAATTTTCTGTCTCCCTATCGGTCATCTGGCATGACCTTAGGTGTAGGGGTGTAATGCGACTTAATTGAGTTCAGGCAATCTAGCAGATGATACTTTGATGATCTTCTGTTTATATTATTATCCTACGGGGAGCAGAAATAATGGTAAAAAAACCTTTTAGCTAAATGATAGGTGAGAGTGCACACTCCTATATTATTATCTTGCTGGACATTAACTCCTCAATATTATTTGGCGTGTCAGTCGTAGTCCTTTTTTTTACTAAAACATCTGTACATTTTAATGATGAAGTGCATGCTGATTGATGGTGGTGTAAGTTTTACAAATATGGTGTATGCTATATTTGATAAAATCTTATAAATAAAAAGCTAAAAAAAAAGACTGGATATCTAGTCATGGCTGCAGCTAGTTCCCATACGCGTAACTTCTGCATGTCACGTGATCTGCACATTACATGTTGGCAGACATCACCTATTCTAAGCGGTGGCAAATTTGAAGTGGCTGCAAAGGTTGGGAACTAACCGTGACCAGTGATTACACTGTAAGGATTTTTGTTTAGTTTCCCTTAATGCAGTCCCTAGGGTGAGGATTTGAAGCTGTGTGAGTCGAATGTACTGGGTGTCTGGGCCAAGATTAGGGGGTCAGGTAGGAGATCCTGTTCCCGGTATTGTTTCTCAGAAGTGGGTCAGGTTTGGCATTGGTGTTCTGGGAAGGAGCTGAAGCGCCTTTGCTGGCAAAGGGGCATCTGCATGGTGCCTGTATTTTTTAAATAACTTTAAAGAACCTCCTCTGACAAATTGTAGAGGAACCACGGAGAAAAAGCTGAAGTGCCTTTGTTGGCAATGCTGCATCTGCACAGTGTCTGTATATTTTCAGTAAGTTGAAAGTGCCTCCACTGGGCGTTTGATAGTTTGTGATCTCCAGATAGCACAGGTGATGATGGCGGTTACATTGTTTAAAAACATAATTTCTAGGGACATGGATATGTTGTTCAATCCACACTTACTGGCAGGTTCCTTGCCACTCTAAATCTTGCTGGAAGGTCTTCAAGCTGGCTCCTCCCACCCACCCGGGTGGTAAAACTCTCGGCTCCGCCCCATAACGCCAGATCTTCCTTACCGCTTGGAAGCTCAGGTTCCCTCCTTTGCGTTCTGCGTTTTAGGCCTTGATCCAAACTCTTCGGTGAACTCGAAACTAATCTTAAAATTTACAAGACTTTGGTCTTTTTCTTTCCTCGTGGCTGCAATGGACAAATCAACTCCTAGAATTTGATGATGCCCCTGTGGGAAGAAGATGTCCCGGACCAATCCGCACTCCATGTGTGTTTACTGCCTTGGGCTTATGCACGATTCGCAGGCCTGTGACTTGTGCAAGTCTTTCTCGGCCACGGTTCTAGAGGATCGCGCTGCCAGACTGCAACTTGGGCGCCCCGAGAAACATTATCCTCTGGTCAAGTCGAAGGAGGCCCATTGGGTGGTGTCTGCAGCGGCGGGCTTGGCTGAACAGCTCGAACAAATGATCGCCCTCGAGGAGGAAGCGGCCCAGGCCACATCAACATCTTCCTCGGCTGCGGCATTTATCCCGCTCTCTTTGGGCTCCTCCTACATGGCTTCATTCAAGGAGCTTTGTCAATCCCTCTCCACCAAGGGAGAGGGGCCTTCGGGACATTCCTCTCGGTCCAAGAAGAAGGACTCCAAGGGTAAGTCCCACCGTCGACGTTCGTGGGAGCGGGAGAGGTCCCTTTCCCCAGATAGTCGACACTCGACTTCGGTCGAGGTTGCGGCTAAGGCCGCTGGCTTCACGGTGTCCCCATCAGGTCAGCCAGCTGAGACAGTCATCGACGCAGTCGAGATTTTTCTCAACCCGTCGGATGAGCTGTCAACTGGAGAAGCCGACAACCCTTCTTCACCAGTTCCCCCGGTGGAAACCGAGGACTTGCCTGTGCCTCCTGTGCCAGAGTCCCCAGTTAAGGTCCCCGAACCGAGGGAGGAGCGGGTTTCCCTTGCTCCCTCCGAGACCCACCCTCGGAAACACCGAAGGTCTTGGTCTCGGACCTCTTCTCGGTCCAGCCAATCCCGCCGACATCGGCGGTCTCAGTCTCGGCACCATGGAAAGCAGTGGCGCCGCTCATCCTCATCTTCGTCCTCTTCGGAGGATAGACTCTGGCACAAAGTGCGTCAGCCCTACGAGGATCTGATGTGGCAGCAGCTCCTTTTGACCGGGAACAAGCCCACTCCGTCGCCTTCCCTGGCCATTAAGTGGCTGTCACTAGAGTGGCCGAAACAACCCCTTGTTGTAATCGAGGAGCTGAAGCTGGCACCAGTTGTTGAACTGAAACCAGCTGCACCACCCATTGTGGTGGAACCCCCGCCTCCACAACCTAAAACTGGGGCCCCGACCAAGGATTCTCGGTCAGGTCAGGGTTTGCCCCATCGGTTATCGGTCACCCTCACTCCCGATCGTCCTCGGCAGCTGGAGGGTGGCTCAGGCCCTCAGCAGCTGTTTGCAGACTCCTTGGAGTCTGACGATGACTCCTCCCTGTTCTCCAGGCCTCTCGACCTGGAGTCCACTGGGGGTCAGTCGGTGGACGAGAGCCCATCCTCGTTCCTGGGAATGCTTTGGCTCATCTCAGAGTCTACTGGGATGAAGCTTGAACCCATTTCAAAGCGGGCCAAGTATCCCCTCATGGAGATACTGGACTGAGGGGATTCCCCCACAGAGGCCTTCCCAGTGGCTGAAGCTATTGTTGGCCCAGCCCTGGAGCTATGGCAGTGGCCAGCTTCTTGTCCAGCATCTTCAGCCAGGATGGCCTGAAAGTATGCCGTTCCCACTGGTTCACTCTCTGGGTTCTCCACAGAGGGGCTAGTGACCGACAGTGTTTTCTGGCACTCCGGAAATGCTCGGGATGTGGACAAGCCACCCGATAAGGAGTCCAAGAAACTGGACTACTCTGGGCGGAAAGTCTATGCTGCGTCCTCCTTAGGCCTTCGTCAGGCCAGTTCGGCCGTTCTGATGGCACACTTTTCACATGCCCTTTTGGGCTCCTCTGGATGAGGTGATTCCTCATCTCCCGGCTGACCTCCAGACAACTGTCAAGCAGGTGCAGGATCGGACAAGGGCAGTGACTAAGCAACAGCTCCAAACTGCCTTAGACATTGGAGACTCTTGTGCCCAGTCAGTAGCGGCCACAGTGGCCATGCGCTGCATAGCTTGGCTGTGGATCTCCACTTTCACAGCAGATACCCAGCACAAGCTGGCAGACGTTCCCTTCCTGGGTACTGACTTGTTTGGTCCCGAGGTGGAGGGTCATCTGCAGAGGATCGAGAAGTCCAACGCCACCTTGGACTCGGTCATGTCTGCCCAGAAGGATAAAGGCCGCCAGCAGCACCGTAAGCCCTTTCGGCCTTCAGCCCCTCCAGAACGTCCGGCCCAGCAATACCAGCATCAGGGCCAGCAGGCTCGCACTTTGCACCCCAAAGCCAAGCCTGCAGCTTCCTCCAGCAGGAAGCTGGGAGGGAAAAGTCCAGGAGGCCCCTCGGCCAGTCCTTCCTCTAAGCCTGCCCAGTGACGGGTTGAGGGGTGTCGCCCCCAACCTCGTCACTCCTCCCGGGGTTCCCCCCGTGGGGGGAGAGCTCCACCACTTCCTTTCCACCTGGTCCGATATCACCACGGACCGCTGAGTGCTGGAAGTGGTAGGAAAGGGTCTGCCTCTGGAATTCAAGCAGGCCCCACCCTATCGAGCCGTTGCCCCACGGGGGGCTACGGGGTCCGCAGCCTCTCTGTCGGCTCGTTGAGCCGACATTGCCCTGCTTCTCCAGAAGGAGGTGATCAGGGAGGTGGCGGATCCTCCACAAGACCCAGGGTTTGTGTCCAGGTATTTCCTGGTCCCAAAATGGACGGGGGGCTGGCACCCCATTCTAGACCTACATGACCTGAACAAGTTCCTAAGGTCTCGAACCTTCAGAATGATCACTCTAGCTCAGATCATTCCATCCTTGAAACGAGGCATGTGGTCCTGTTCTCTGGACCTCCAGGATGCATTCTTTCACATCCCGATCTGTCCGTCCTGCCAGTGATTCCTCCACTTCAGGGCAGAGGGGTCCCTTTACAAGTTCCGGGTCATGCCCTTCGGCCTCTCTCCAGCTCCCAGGGTCTTCACCAAATGCATGGCAGTGGTGACAGCATTCCTGCGACACTGAAGGGTCCGGGTGTACCTTTACCTGGATGACTGGTTAATTGCAGCCCCCTCCAGGCTAGAGGTGGAGTGGTCCAGGGATCTGGCCCTCCAGGTCTGCTCTCAGATTGGCCTCCTCATCAACGAGGCCAAATCAGAACTCGTGCCAATGCAGGTGATTCAATTCATCAGGGCAGAACTCGACTCTCTTCAAGCCAGAGCACGGCTCCTGGCGGGCACGGGGCCGAGGTTCTTTCCTCCTTTGCCCAATCATTTCTGGTTGGGCAACTGCACCCTGCCCGGGACTTCCTGGGCCTGATGGTGGCCTGCACCAGCGTGGTCCATTGGGCCCACTGGCACATGCATCCCCTGCAATGGGGGCTGTCCCGCCAATGGTCACAGCACTCTGACCCTCTGGACCAGCCAGTGATAGTGACCCACGAGATGGGGAATGCTCTCCAGTGGTGGATCGTTCCAGCTCATCTGCAGGAGGGTATCCTGTTTGTCCGCCCAGAGCCGACAGTCACTGTAACGACCAATGTCTCTCTGATGGGTTGGGGTGCCCATCTGGGGGAGCTCAGAGCGCATGGCCTCTGGTCCCCTCAGCAGTCTCGATGCCACATCAACCTGCTGGAGCTTCGAGTGGTTCGACTAGCCCTCACCGCCTGCGCTCCGTTTTTACGGGGTCAAGTGGTCCAGGTCCAGACAGACAATACCATGACCATGTACTACCTAAACCGCCAGGGCGGGACGTGTTCCTTGCCTCTGTGCAAGGAAGCTCTCCACACTTGGTCTCTCATGAGCAGACTGGAGGGGGATCTCCTAGCCATCCACATGGTGGGAGCCTCCAACACTCTGGCCGATGCCCTAAGCCGGATAGGTGCTGCATCTCATGAGTGGTGTCTCCTGCCGGAGGTAGTACACGATCTGTTCTCCCACTGGGGCACACCTCAGGTGGACCTGTTTGCCTCCAGGGAGAATGCGAAGCTGAGGCTGTTTCATGCCCCCCCTCAGCAGGGCTCGCTGCAGGGGGATGCCTTCTCGAGGCCATGGACCCCAGGCCTCTTCTACGTCTTTCCCCCATTTCCCTAGATCCACAAGGTGCTTCTTAAGGCGAGGAGGGACTAGGCGCAGGTGATTCTGGTAGCCCCAGACTGGCCCCGCCAGTTCTGGTATCCAGATCTCCTCAGCCTCAGCTCCAGGCTCCCGAGGCGGCTTCCAGCCTGCCCGGACCTGATCTCAGTCAACCAGGGGAAGGTTCTCTACCCAGACCTTCAATCCCTGCACCTGACGGCCTGGTTCCTAAGTGGCTAGAGTTCCAGGCCTTGGGTCTTTCCGACAAGGTCCTCAACGTTGTTGAGGCATCCTGTAAGGAGTTGACCAGAAAATGCTATGCCTTCAAATGGAAGAGATTCTCCATTTGGTGTCAGGACAAGGGTTTGGACCCTTCCTCCTGTTCCTTGGCCAGCATTCTGGACTACCTGTGGTCCCTTTCTCAGCTAGAGCTTCGGTTGACGACCCTTAAGGTGCACCTGGCAGCCATCTCTGCTTACCGGGCGTGGGCCGGAAAGCAGTTGGTGGCACAGGAGAAGGTGGTCGGGCGCTTTTTCAAAGGTCTTGATCACATATCCCCTCCGGTGTGAGAACCTCCACCTCCATGGGATCTACTGCTGGTACTGGCTAAGCTCATGGGCAAGCCATTCGAACCTATGCACAGGTGTGATATCTCTCACCTCTCATGGAAGACCGCCTTCTTGGTGGCTATCACGTCAGCCAGAAGGATGGGAGAGCTCCAGGTGCTTTCCATCGAGTCTCCTTATCTGGTCTTCCACAGGGACAAGGTTGTCCTGCGCCCCCACCCGAAATTCCTTCCGAAGGTGGTGTCGGAGTTTCACTTTAACCAGGTGTTGACTCTGCTGGTGTTCTACCCCAATCACACCTCGGAGGCTGAATATAGGCTCCATACTTTGGACCCTAGAAGAGCGCTCTCTTATTATAAGGAGCGGACGGCTGAAGTTCGGGGAGAGGTTCACCAGCTGTTTGTCACCTATGCTGAAGCCGCACCTGGCAGACCTGCAGCCAAGCGGACGATAGGCAGGTGGGTCACCTCCTGCATAGATCTCTGCTACAGGTTGGTGGGCATAGAGCCTCCCAAAGGGATAAGAGCTCATTCTACCCACCATACCACTGCATCGGTGGCTGCTTCCAGGGACGTCCCTATCCAGGAAATCTGCAGGGCTGCTACCTGGAAGTCAGTACACCTTCATTACCCATTACTACATCGACCTAGAGAGTCATGCCGGGATGCTGGTTTTGGGACCTCGGTTCTCCAGTCCTTATTTCCCAAGTAGGGGGTGTGTGCCTTGCCTCCCACCTCCTGGAGAACTGCTAGGAGTCTGCCAGTAAGTGTGGATTAAACAACATATCCATGTCCCTAGAAATACAGGTTACTCACCTGTAACAGGAGTTCTAGGAATAGTATATGTTGTTCATCCACACAACCCACCCCACCTCCCCAGCTTCGACGCACAACCTGGCTTCCAGCGGGCTAGATCTGGCGTCATGGGGCGGAGCCGAGAGTTCTACCACCTGGGTGGGTGGAAGGAGCCAGCTTGAAGACCTTCCGGCAAGATTTAAAGCGGCAGGGAACCTGCCAGTAAGTGTGTATGAACAAGATATACCATTCCTAGAACTCCTGAATTCCTAGAACTGGCTGAACCTCTTGCTATCCTGTTTAGCCGATCACTAGAAACAGGGGTGGTACCCAAAGACTGGAGGATAGCAGATGTAGTCCCCTTATACAAAAGTGGGAACAAAGAGGAAGCGGGGAACTACAGACCAGTCAGCCTCACCTCGGTAGTGGGGAAGATCATGGAAGCACTACTGAAGGAGAGATTGGTGGAACATCTGGTTGTCAATGGACTACAGGACCCAAGGCAGCATGGTTTCACCAGGGAAGGTCATGTCAGACCAACCTCATTGAATTTTTTGACTGGGTGACTAGGGAGGTGGATCAGGGGAGGCAGTGGACATGGCCTATCTGGACTTCAGCAAGGCCTTTGACACTGTGCCACATAGAAGACTATTGCACAAACTGGGGAATATGGGTGTGGGCAGGATAGTAGTCTTGGTGGGTAGGTAACTGGCTGGGCAGCAGGACACAGAGGGTGGTAGTAAATGGCTGTCACTCCACAGAGAGAAGAGTGACCAGTGGGGTACCACAGGGATCAGTGCTGGGACCGGTACTATTCAATATCTTCATCAGTGACATTGCGCAGGACCTAGAAGGCAGAAATTCACTGTTCGCTGATGACACAAAGCTCTGTAACAGAGTACACACACCAGAGGGTGTAGACAGAATGAGAAGGGACCTGCAGAAACTTGAAGAATGGTCAGGGATTTGGCAGTTGAAATTCAATGCAAGGAAGTGCAAAATAATGCATATGGGGCACAAAAACCCTGGCACAATATATCAGTTGGGGGTGAGGATATAGCATGCACCAAGCAGGAAAGGGATCTTGGAGTTATCATCTCTGATGACCTCAAGGCAGGGAAACAGTGTGACAAGGCAGCAGGTAAAGCAAATAGGATGCTGGGATGCATAGGCAGGGGCATCACCAGCAGGAAAAGGAGGTCATAATTCCACCATACAAGACACTAGTGAGGCCGCACCTGGAGTACACTGTGCAGTTCTGGAGACCTACTACGTAAGGACATAGACAGGGTAGAGAAGGTTCAGAGGAGGGCAACAAAGATGGTGCATGGATTGCATCACAAGTCCTATGAGAGACAGGTTGAAGGCACTGAACATGTACTCCCTGGAGGAGAGGAGGGAGAGGGATATGATAGAGACATACAAGTATCTTACAGGGAGGAACAGGGTGCAGGAATGCACTATTTTTAAGCGAAAAAGATGTTCCAGGACTAGAGGGCATGGGATGAAGTTGGAGGGAGGACGATTCAGAGGAAACGTGAGGAAGAATTTCTTCACAGAACGGGTGGTGGACAAGTGGAACACCCTGCCAGAGGAAGTGGTGGGGGCTGAAACAATCACGGGATTTAAGAATGCATGGGATAGACATAAAGGAATTCTGGAGGTCAGGGGTAAGGGGCAACAGACTTCCTGGAAAACATAAACTGAACTTACAAACTTAAATGGGCAGACTGGGTGGGCCATAGGCCCTTATCTGCCGACACTGTCTATGTATCTATGTAGCCTGTTACAGATGAGCAACCTGTATTTTCCTTGTATTCATTGGGCTGAGTGAGTCATACATAGAGCGGCTGGAGTGTTTGCCTGGGGTTATATACTTGTCAAATATTTTTTAATTTTTTAGTCACCAAATGAAGTGACTATTGGGGTGGAGGTCAGTGCTTGGACTGCCAGTGGTGGGTGGTCCGTGCTGTGACTGTGGGTGGGTCACCCCTGTGACTGTTGGGGGAGGTTCTGGGGCAGTTCTGTGTTAATGGTGGGGATCAGTGCTGTGACTGTTGGGTGAGGAGGCAGTGCAGTGATTGTCAGGGGGTAGGTGGTCAGGGCTGTGACTGCTAGGTGGGGGGGGAGTTCTGTGACTTTTGGGAGTAGGGAGGAGCAGTGGTGTGACTGCTGGGGGTGGAGATCAGTAGGTTGTGCCTGCTCCAGCCATGTCAGGTGGCAGGCAAGGAGACAGGGGCTGGCATGGATATACCAGGGCCACTTGGGAAGCTGTCACTGGAGCTGCTATTTCCCTTTTCTCCCCTGCTGCTCTTGGAAGACACCAACACAAAAGGGGGACCAATGCATGCACAGCAAGGTGGGATAGAATGGGCAAGGTGTCAGTGTGGCTTAATTGGTAGCACATCCATCTCTCGTCCAGAAGGTCATGGGTTCTACTCTCATACCTGGATTGGACTCATACCGTAAACACTGGCACCACAGTGTTGTAGTGAAAATGATGCTGTACTGTCATGGTGTGCCATGCTTTGGATGAGGGGTTAAGCTGAGGTCCCTTCTACACAGTTCTGCTGCTGTCCTCTTGGGTGTCCAGGTGAAAGTAAAAGAACCCTAGGCACTGGCGCTGGAAAAATGGTCCAGTTGCAGAGGGGGGGCTGGAACGTGAGTGGTCCAACTTCTATGAGGGTGCTCAGCTTGGAGATTGGTCTGTGGACAGGAATGGTGGACCAGGGGGCATCTTGTGGATGGCATGACCCACTGTCTGCGATGGGTTGCCAGTGCTTCAACAATTTTAAGATTTTTTTTTTCCTGTGTGACTTTAGCGCTTATGAAAGGTGTTGGATCAACAACACTGGAATCTGAAGTCCTCTGCTTATCCACATGACAGGTACAGCACAGGTGATCATAGTGCAAGCTTCCCCACACTGCCTTGCCAGTGTACCTTAACCCTGTCATGGAGGGCCCACCACGTAGGTAAGAGTGTAGTTCAGACTTCATCACCAGTCTCTCGCCTCTCACATCAGACTGCTAACTAGTGTGCCAGTTAGTGTTAAAGGGAAACACTGGAAAAGGCGCAGCTTTACCCAGGCATTACAAACATTACTGATTAGTGCTTTCAGACAGTAACATTTTTTTTTTTTAATTCCACTAATTGCTTTTTTAGTGATTTAAACAGTGGCCTTCAGCTTTCACTTTCTATTGCTGACAGCCACCATTTCATGAGTAGCAGAGAGCTTCCTGAGCTCACCTTATGCTAATATCAAGGGTGTAGCTACCAATATGCCAGACACGCCAAGGCGTGCTGCAGCTATCAGCTCGGGTAGCAGGAGCCAGCTGGTCTCTCACTCGCTCCACATTCCTTTGTTGTTGTTTTTTTTCAGGCTTTCCCAGACGCTCTTTGTCCTTTCTGAGGGAGGGAGGGTGGGGTCTCTAAAACTTAAGCTGCCTGCCTGTGAGTGACGCGATTGGATACTAGCCCCATGAGGACCTGATCGAGAAATATGTTGCGGTCTCTCAATCAGGTCTGCTTGCCAACAAAGGAGGTGTGGCAGTGTTTTGTAAGGGGCGGGTCATGGTCTGGCGGTCTCCTTAAATGCCCTGATGTAAGAGCAGTGCGGTCTGTTGTTGGAGAGAGGAGTTGCTCAAGAAGTCACAGGACAGGAGACCAACAGCCAGAGATGAGTCAGGTCCAGAGATTGTATTGGGTCAGGACGGGAGCGACGATTTTTCCAAATTCCGGCATTGAAGCAGTTGCTGCTGCGCTGCTTTAATCTGTGGTCGATCGCCGCTGAGAGTCTGTGAACTTCTAATTTTCAGACAGAGAGAGCGAGCCATGAGGCAGGTGAGGAGTGTCGTATGCAAGTACTGGAAGTGGATCTTAAGACAAGAGCCGCCAAGTTGCACCCGCGATACGCCTCACTGTCCTAGGCTGAGACTGAGCTGCACTGCTGCAGGAGCATGAGTTCCTTAATCCAAGTTCAGCGACTCGAGGTAAGAGCCAGAGACTAGTTGTTGTGGACTTGTGGTGGGCAGGCATGTCACAGTCACGGTCAGTCATTTCTCTCTCTTACATAGAAACATAGAATTTGATGGCAGATAAGGACCGCTTGGCCCACTCAGTCTGCCCATTTCCCTACCTGATGGATAAGCTGCAGATTCTAGTTAATCAACAGCTTACTTCCTCCTGCCCCCCACTAGAATTGCCTTATGCTTGTCCCATGCATTCTTGAATTCTCCCACTGTTCCTGACTCCACAACCTCCTCAGGAAGGCTGTTCCATGCATCCACAACTCTCTCTGTAAAAATATACTTTCTAACATTACCTCTGAGCCATCCCCCCCTCTATCTTCAAATTGTGCCCCCTTGTTCTTACACATCTCTTCTTCTGAAAGATACTACCCTCTTGTACCTTGTTAATTCCCTTGAGATGCATGAAAGTTTCTATCATGTCCCCCTCTCCCTCCTTTCCTCAAGGGTATACATATTAAGCTGCTTTAGTCTCTCCTCGTATGTCTTCTGGTGCAGATTTGCCTTCCTCTGAACAGCCTCCACTCTGTCTACGTCTTTGCGGAGATGGGGTTTCCAGAATTGCACACAGTACTCCAGATGGGGTCTCACTAATTGTCTGTAGAGAGGGATAACAACTTCCTGTTTTCTACTGTTGATGCCTCTCCCTATGCATCCCAGTATCCCCCAGCCCTCATTACTGCCTTCTCACATTGCTTGCCCACCTTTAGGTCATCTGATATAATTACTCCTAGGTCTCTTTCGATTTTGTTGTTGTTATTAACTCACCCCCCATTGTGTACGCTTCCCCTGGGTTTTTGTTTCCCAGATGCATTACCTTGCACTTCTTTGCATTGAATCTGAGCTGCCATGTATTTGACCATTCCTCCAACCTTGCCAAGTCCCTTTTCATTCTTTCCACCCCACCTTGTGTATCAACCCTGTTGCAGATCTTTGTGTCATCTGCAAAGAGGCATACCTTTCCTTCCAGGTGCTCGCTAATGTCACTTATAAAGATATTAAAGAGGACCAGTCCCAGTACCGAACCCTGCAGTACCCCGCTAGTTACCCTCCTTTCTTCACGCTGTACTCAGTTTACTATTACTCTTTGCGTCCAGTTGTCTAGCCAGTTTTTTGTCCAGGCTACCACCTTGGGACCTACTCCAAGGCTGGCTAACTTGTATATTAATCTTTTGTGTGAGACTGTGTCAAATGCTTTGCTAAAATCTAGGTAGGCCATATCCACAGCCCCTTCCTGGTCTACTACTTTGGTCACCCAGTCAAAGAAATATATTAGGTTCTGCCTGACATGACCTTCCTGCTGTGAAACCATGCTGCCTTGGGTCCTGTGCCCACTGGCCTCTAGGTACTCCAACAATTCTTTTCATTCAAGTGATTCCATCATTTTCCCTACCACTGAAGTCAAACTAACTGGTCTGTAGTTTTCTGCCTCTGCCTTGCTCTCACTTTTGTGAAGTGGAATCACATTTGCCCTCCTCCAGTCCTCAGGTACCACTCTATCCTCCCATGATTTGTTAAAGAGAGTAGTCAGTGGTGTTATTAGTTCTACCCTTAGTTCTTTTAGCATTCTTGGGTGAATCCCATCAGGCCCCATTGCTTTGTTCACCCTCAGTTTCAAGAGTTCTTTCAAAACCCTTTCTTCTGTGAATGGACTGGTATCGACCCCCCTATTCAGAGTTTCTCCCTTGTTTGGTTTAGGCATCTCCCCCTCCTCATCTGTTGTCAATACTGAGCAGAAATATTCGTGCAGTATCCCTGCTTTTTCACTGTCACCCTCTGCCCACATTCCCTCCCCTTTATTAAGTTTCTGTATCCCTCCCTTGGTCTTTCTTCACTCCCTAATATACCTATAAAAGGTTTTATCCCCATTCTTAACAGAGTTGGCTATCTTTTCCTCGGTTTGTGCCTTTGCTATTCTGACTGCCTTCCCTGCCTCCTTCTGCTTTAACTGATAAAGTTCTCTGTCCTGCTCCTTCTGTGTTTCCTTGTATTTCCTGAATACTATCCTTTTCTCCTTAACTGTCCCTGCCACCTCTTTTGAGAACCAAAGTGTTTTTTTCCTTTGTTTTGTTTTATTGATTTGCTTCACACAAAGGCTTGTTGCCTCTGCAATGGCTGTTTTGATTATTCCCCATTGTTCCTCCACCCCCCCTTCTTGCCCATTTGCTAGTGCTTTTCTAAGGTACGCTCTCATTTTCCCAAAGTCAGCCTTCCTAAAGTCCAATACTCTTGTTTTTGTATGGCTTGACTCTATGGCTGTGTTTATTGTGAACCACACTGTTTGGTGGTCACTTGTTCCCAGATGGCTACCCACTTCTAAATCTGAGATCCTTTCTCCTTCCCCATTTGAGAGTACCAGGTCTAAGATTGCTCACTCCCCAGTGGGTTCCAACATTAGCTGTCTGAGGCATGCCCCTATAGGGCATCAAGACTGACCCTGCTCTTGGATGTGTCTGCAGCAAAGGTACTCCAGTTAACATCTGGCATACTCAGGTCCCCCATCAACAATATCTCCCCTTTTTCTGCCATTTTAAGGATGCCTTCTATCATCCCTATGTTGTATTCTCCTGGGTCGTTCCCGAAAATAGGCATAATACTTGTCTAGTGTACCTACCCGGTCAACAAAAGCTAAATAAATAAATACATTTCTTTGTCCATTTCTTCCCCCTGAGATGGGGGTCTGTACACAACCCCCATGCGGAATGTGGTGCCATTTCCTGTCTCCAGGGTGACCCATAGTGACTCATCAACTTCCTGTTTATTCTTTAGCTCTGTTGCTTTAATCCCTTCCCTTATATAGAGAGCTACTCCTCCTCCTCTTTTACCCACCCTGTCCCTCCTGTAGACTGTGTATCCCGGTATGTTGACTTTCCACTCATGGTTCTCTGTGTACCATGTTTCAATGACTGCCACAATATCCAGGCATCCTTCTTCCATCAAGACCACTAGTTCAGGGAGCTTGTTGCACAGACTGCGGGCATTGGTACTCACCATCTTCCACTTATTTTTTATGGCCTTACGCATTTTAGCCCCATCCCTGTCCTTAACACATTTTTTATGCATTTATCCCTGTCCTGCTTCCTACTGACTTCTCTGCCTTGGTGTTTCCCTCTCTAACTACTGCGCTTTGTGGGGGAGGCTGGAATTCCCTGTTCCTTTTCAGTGCCTCCCTTGGCTAGTTTAAATGCTTGCCAATGAAGCATTTAAACCTGTCACCTAGGATCCTGGTCCCCCGGACAGATGCAGACCATCGCACCAGTATAAGCCTGCATCCCTCCAGGTGGCTCCCCAGTCCCCAATGAAGCCAAAACCCTGAGCTCCACACCAGTTTTTCAACCATTCATTGAATCCCATGGTGCAGAATACCCTAGCATCATCCTTGCCATAGACAGGCAGCACCTCCGGAGAAGGTTACCGTATATGCTACTTGTCTAAGGCCCCTCCCCAACTCCTCTTGCACTACTCTGATCCCATTTACAGCCAGGTCATTTATCCCTAGGTGGACAATGACATCCAGCATCCTTCCTCATGTAGCTGCTCCCGCGATCCTGAGGATTCGCTTCCTGTCCCCCCAAGCCGTGGCTCCAGGTAGGCACCTTACCTCCCTATCCCATTCCTCCCCCACATCTACCCCCCCAATGATTGAGTCCCCCAACAGGAGTTGTTTCCTTCCCCTGTGGGGTCTCGTGCCACCCTCCTCCCCCCCCAGCCCTAGCCAGGACGGTGTAGTAACTTGTATGTAGAATCAGGGGTCAATCTGGGATGTGGAGATCGGAGGACACCACAGGCAGTGATTCTTCATAAAATATTGAAGCAGCAGTCCAATCATGGTCGTGGGAGGTTTGCTTTGAGTCAGTGTGTAGTCAGTGCGTTTGCCAAATTGCCTTTGTCAATGGCAGTGCCAGGTAATGGCAGCACCTAGTCAGTTGTAAATCCCTTGTGTCACAGTTTAAAAACATTGTGTGGACCCTTGGATTCTTACAAAAAAAATTTAGAGCTGCATATTTGCAATAAAGTACAGTATTCTGTGAGAATGAGTGGCAGGTTGGATACTTAAATGCTGGTACACATTTTATTTTTGCAAGGTGTAAAAATGGCAGCTACAGTTTAAGCAATGGACACTGAGCCCAACAAATTCAAGATAAAGGAGAACTTCAGTCTAGTTTGCTGTATTGCATGGCTGCTTATCTCTGCTGCACTTGGTTTGCTGTATTGCATGGCTGCTTATCTCTGCTGCACTTAGTTTGCTGTATTGCATGGCTGCTTATCTCTGCTGCACTTAGTTTACTGTATTGCATGGCTGCTTATCTCTGCTGCACTGTTTACAAACATGATCAAAGTCAGATGGTTATAAAGATTTGACAACATACATGTATTATATCAGCTACAAATAAAGGGATCACAGCATGTGGCAAAGTTCTGCTTCTGAAACCTTGGACAATTTCATACTGTTTAGTATTTAGTATTTACATTGCACTACCTGTCACTGTATATTATGTGTTGAATTTAAAAAGTATCAGTAGGATCATTTGTGTAGCAGAAGTGGTTCATTTTTTATCATTCAGCAGAAAGAAGGATAAAATACAGTGAGGGAACCAATTAATCAAACACAAAAACGCAATGCACAGGTATGTAACAGTTGGGAAATGAAACAGTTTAGCCACAAAAAAGGATGTGCCCCATATGTAAGTATGTCAGGTATTAAATAAATAGGTTGGTATATTTATTGTTGGAGGAGCTCCATTTGGAAAGTGAGAAAGGGAAGAGCTACTGGTGCAAAGCTAGCCATCACGTAGAGCAGTGGCTCTCAAATGGTGAGGCCAGCCTCCCAAGGGAGGGCCCACATTGTTCTGGAGAGGCCCAGTCAAGTCTCAGAATGTACAGTATTTAAATTTTAAGTTTTGGATGTTTTGTGTGAAGGGATGAAGCAAACTAAATATGGATAATGGCAGGTGAATTTCTTTACTTACATACAAATTGGTGGCCTGGAAAGGCCCATTGTGCCAAAACTTGTTCATAGGTATATTTATATGTAAATTGGTGACTAGAAGGCAAACTGAGTCAAGGCTTGTTTCTATAGTAGGTGTTTATATGCAAAGTAGTGACTGGGAAAGGTACACTGAATCAAGGCTTGTTTCTACAGTAGGTGTTTGTTTACATGTAAATTGGTATCTGGGAAAGGCACACTGAGCCAATGCCTGTTACAGGTGTGACCTGGGGTAAGGGTACAGTAAGTTGCTTAAAGAGGAATTGTCAGCAATCTGTGCCTCTGGACATTGGTCACTAGTGAACCTTACAAGCAAATCACAATGTTTGTTGTCAAACATTTTGTAAGTCATGCAAAAATGTTTTTATATGTCTTTGTGTCCCTATTCCATTTTTTGAGCTTGATTGACGGTGACAAATCTCAGCCTTGTTTAGTCTATATAGCCTGTTGGCACGCTCTATTACCAAAGCTGTTGGAATTTCTAGTATCCTATCTGTGCACAAATTTCACAGTTCTTTCACATATAAATCAGTGGATTGTGATAGTGTGGTGTTTCTGATTTTTTTTTTCACTTTGCCATATTTTAGCTTGTTTTTTGTCAGCGGTTGTATCCACGTTCCAAACTGCAATGCTGTAAGATAAAGCAGAAACACCCATGCTCAATTCAACTGTAATGGCTGCTAAAGTTTTATGTGTCTTTTGTGTTACAGCATGCTAATTGATGTGATACATTTGCTATTTAAAAGTCTGTTTCATTTCCGAATGTTTTTCTATTTCAGCGGACATCTGTAACCAGTCATTGCCAGTGTCTGATACAAGTACTATGTGACAAGTACCCTGCTAGTTGGTACTTGGTCTCGGTGTAGCCAAGACACTCCAATTCTAAACTGGAGCTATTTGGCAATACAGATTACTATATTGCCAAATCTTCAAATGGCTCCAGCTTAGAATCGATGAGTGTCCTGGCTACACTGAGACCAAGTACTGACTGGCAGGGCACTTGTCAGCCAGTAAGTGTATCATAGATACATAGACATTGTCGGCAGATAAGGGCCTATGGCCCACGCAGTTTGCCCATTTGAGCTTGTAAGTTCAGTTTATGTTTTCCTAGAAGTCTGTTGCCCCTTATCCCTGACCTCCAGAATTCCTTTATGTCTATCCCATGCATTCTTAAATCCTGTGGTTGTTTCAGCCCCCACCACTTCCTCTGGCAGGGTGTTCCACTTGTCCACCACCCGTTCTGTGAAGAAATTCTTCCTCATGTTTCCTCTGAATCGTCCTCCCTCCAACTTCATCCCATGCCCTCTAGTCCTGGAACATCTTTTTCGCTTAAAAATATTGTATTCCTGCACCCTGTTCCTCCCTGTCAGACATGCCCATGAATGTCCAGGCTCCAAACTGGAGCAATTTTACAAAAGAGCCACATATTAAGTGCGTGTGTGTACCTGTGGTGTGGTTTGGCTAATGGTGGGTGTAAATGGACATCTGTGGGACTGACTACCTTGATGTGGTACAGAGGCCTTTCACAATGAAGTATTGTAACCAAAAGCCAGTTCTGTTAGTCTGAAACCAGTTGATGTGGTGGCATGTCTGGTGTGGTGGGAATGGACCTCTGTGGGACTGGCTACCTTGATGATGAGGTACATAGGCTGGTCACAGTACAATATTGTAACCAAAAATCAGTCTGTTGTTCTAACATCTGTTGGTGGTGTGGCTAGCAGTGTCCTGGTATACAATACAGAAAATGATGCGTTGGGTGAGGGGGTACGGATGGGGAGGGGTGGCTCACCCCAACGAGGGCACTGATGGGGGAGGGGTAGCTCACCCCAATGTAGGGGTGGGTAGCAGTAACTCCACTTGGTGTGCAGATCTGAAATTCCTGGCTACACCCCTGGCTAATATGACCTGTCAACCAATAGCAGAGGTCAAACAGGCATATTAGCACACAGTGAGCTCAGGAGGCTCACTGCTGCTTATGAAATGGCTGCTGCCAGCAACAGAAAGTGGAAGTTGTTGGTAGCTGTTCTAAATAATTTTAAAAAGTTGTTACTGTCTGAAAGCACTAATTGAGAGTTTCTGTAGTGCCCGAGGAAAGCTGTGTCTTTTCCATTAACTGTCTTGGTGGTTTGTGATGTGAACACCTGCTCACTGGGAACTGGACAGAGACCACCACAACTCATTTAACATAAACCACTGAACAGCCCAAGGGACCTGTGCTGTATTTGAACCAGTGACTTAAAGGAGAAAGGCTTCTTAACCCACTACCAATCCATGGAGCCATCTAGTCCACTAGTACTTCAATACAGCGTTGGTTGTATAGCTAATTGCCATGCCCCTGTAATTGATACCACCCATCCACTTGCTCTCCCAATCCCCTCCTGAACTGCAGTTCAGAGCCAGGGAGAACACAGCCAATCTGTTCATCTGTTGGGGGGGGGTCCAGATGCTGGGGGGAGCATTCACGGGGAGGGTTCCAGCATGAAGGGGGAAGCTAGTCCATTGTCTGAGGTCCCCACAACATCAGCTCATTGACACAAGGTTGGTAGTGAGGCTGGTCCAGCTGCAGGGAGGATGGTTGGGGGAGCTTGGGTGGGGTGTGGGGGGTTCCAGCTGAAGGGGGCAGCTAGTACATTGTCAGGGGTCTCCACAACATCAGCTCATTGACACAAGATTGTTAATGAGGCCGGTCCAGGTGCAGGGAATGTGGTTGGGTGGGGTCGCTGGTCTGTGGGGCTATGGTTGTTCCAGCTTTAGAGAGGGTGCTGAGGCTGGAGAAGCTGGTCTGGGGCTAGTCCTGCTACATAGAGATGATCAGGTGGGGGGGGGCAGCCGGTCTGTAGTTGGTAACGGAGGTCCCGAGGGGATCAAGTTGCATGGATGCTTGTCCAGTTTAGGGGGATTTGGTTTCAGGAGCCATGGAGTGGTCTAGGCAGGGTGCTGAGACTGGAGGAGACTAGCCCATTTGCAGGGAGTGCAGTCGCTTGGGATGTGTGTTCAAGCTGGATGGAGGCAGGGTGTGGATGGCTTGTCCGTGAGCAGGCAAGGTTGTCTATGTGGGGGGCAGCTGCAGGAAGGGCGTTCACCTGGTGAAAGATGCAGATTTGTGAGATGTTAAGTGGTCCAGGGAGGGTGCTTAGCTTGGTAGAGGCTGGTCTGGGGGCAGAAGAGGTGGGAGGATTTGCTGGTCTGTGGGGGGGGGGGGATAGGTGGTCTGGGTGGATTCCATCTGTAGAGGTGGATGGTCTGCTGAGGGTGGATGCCATTGTGGGTGGAGAGGGGATCCAGCTGGAAGGTGGGTGTCTGGGGAAGAGTTCCAGCTTCAGGGGGCGGCTTGTATTGGTTCCAGCTGCAGGGAGGGTGGCTGGTCATGGGCAGGAGTCCCCATAGGCTCCCCACAACATGTACTTACTGGCACGTGGTTGGTAGGGATGATGGTCCAGCTGCAGGAAGGGGGGGGTCAGCTGGTGCCAGGTGCATTGCCAGCTCTACAGCGGCTGTGCCTGGTGTTGACTTATGCTGTTCCTTGCTTGCTGGCTCCAGGCTGGAGTCTGGGGTTGCAGTGGCACTGGTTATTTCCATGCACCTTTAAATGCACAAGTATTGATATATCTTTTCTTTTTCCGACCACCCCACAGACAACTCAGTGAACTGCAGCCTGGGGGTGGGCCGACACTCCAGACCGAGGGCTTTCATAGCCCTTGGAATGGTGGGTATCTCCTCCAAACCCTCACTGTGGAAAGGTCTTAACATGTTTAGAATATGGGTTGTGGTGGTCCAACACAAACCATTTTCTAACCACAATGTGGTCAGAATGTAACACACAGCAAGCAAAGCAGAGGGCTTTCAATTTCAGTGTAATCTGCTAGCACGGAAGTGTGGGCCACATCTTAGCTGCAGAAGTGGTGACTGGCTCATGGCTGGGAAGGGAATCTGGGGGGATGATCAAGCTACATGAAGGCTTGTTGGCTGAGGGTGAAGAGGTTTTTGGGGCCCTCAAGTATTCAAGGAAGGGTGCTCAGCTTGGTGGATACTGGTACAGCTGCAGGAAGGGTGACTGGCATGCAGTGGTGGGGGAGTTCCAGCTGCAGGGAGATTTGTTAGTGGGGAAGGCTGGTCCTGGGCCAAGACATTACTTTTTTAGCTCAGAGGTAGATTTGCAACCAACTGAGCCAAGCTGGAACATTTTTTCTGCTGCTCACACAGCACTGTATCCTGTGCTGTACTGTCAGTGCACTGTGCCATGTGTATTGGTGGCATTGCACTGTGACATGATTGTCTTGCACTGCATCACGTGTACTGCTATCACTGCATTGTACTACATGTAGTGCTGGAACTCTAATGTTCCACATGCACAGCAGACACTGCAGTGTGTCATGTGCACTGTGGACACTGCACTTCGCCACATGCAGTACTGTCACTATACTGCTCTGTGTACAGTCACAAGTGCACTGTGCCATGTTCACAGGTTGACCTGGCATCAATACCCTCAACCCACAAACACACACCTTGCAGGTGCGAGATGTGCTACTTTGCTAGAAAAAATTTCCCAAAAGCTGCCAATTCCCCTCGCAAGTTAAAGTGTTTGCCACTTCTTTTTTCATCAACTTCATTTGAACGCATTCCATCTTTTTGTTTTTTGCATATGTTACGGTTGAGTCATCTCCAGATTCTTTTGTGGTACCATTCCCACTTCTCTTCCAGACTGTATCAGTGCTGAGCATCTGCCAGAGTTTACTGCACACCTTGGCTAAGCTTGGCAGCACAGTGCTGGAAGACAAACCTTCTCCAGGATATCGTGGATGCATCGAGCAGGTAGTGGCTTGCTGACCCCAGAGGGCTGTCCTCTGTGTTTACCACTGCTATGTCCTTGCTCGCAGTTTTTACAACTGGGAGATCAGGTGATGTGCCCAAGGTTGCATCCTGAGCCTTTGACTGTGGCTGAACTTGAACCTGGCATCACAGGGCTCCCCTACATAATATCTATGTTTGTCCTGCAGCTCTTGTACCTGTCTGGAACTCATCGGTACTCTTGCTTCTATTTTTTTTGTGCTAACCACTGTGTTCCTTTTTTTCCCTACAGGTCTGACAGAACACTGACTCTTGTCTGACAGGACACTAACCCCTGCATATTAGATAAATATTGAATGTTTAACCTTCTGTATTGGTCCAATTTTGTTCCTAAAGAATGATAGATCCTTTGTGACCCCATTGCTATTCTTCTTTTACAGGTATGGCTAGACATCGCCTCAATACCCCTATCCCAGGCTCTTGGGGCCCAGGTAAGAGATCTCTTACCTGTATCTAGGCAAGGTAGGTAAGATGTAATGGTGCAGCCACAACTGTGCCTTGTCTGTCCCTTACATCCTTTCCATTGCCTGTCCCCATGCAACCTTGCATATCCCTGTGTCCCCTTTGCATTGCCTGTCCCTGTTGCCTCGTTTGCACTGCCTGTCCTTATGGCCTCATTTGCACTGCCTGACTCAGTTGCCTCATTTGCACTGCCTGACCCCGTTGCCTCTTTTGCACTGCCTCATCCCATTGACCCTTTGCATTGCCTGACCATGGTACCCCTTTGCATTGTCTATCCCTGTTGCCCTCTTGCATTGCCTGTCCCTGTTGCCCACTTTGCATTGCCTTTCCCCTCCTGTAGCCCCCATACATTGTCTATCCCCATTATCCCCTTTGCAGTGCCTGACCCTCCCTATAACCTCCATGCACTACCATCACAGGTATGACGAAAGTGTGAGTAGTCTGGTGCAGGGGTAGGGTTAGCTACAGACAGCCTGGTCTACTGTCGGGTAGTCTCGTCCCGAGTCTTGGGGGTGATCCAACTAGAGGAAGGGTGCTCGACTTCAATCAATCAATGTTTATTGGAAGGCAAATTGAGAGCAGGAGCACTCTTTCACAGTTGTGTCCAATACACAAAGACATTTAACAGTGTGAAACAATGAGTAATCACATACAGTTGCATCACATAATTACAGGTGGTAAGAATTTGTTACACTACGTGCACAAGAAGGTGAGAGATCAACCATAACAGTCACAACGGCAGTGCAGCAATCTATTTAAGCATGAAATGGGTGCTTAGTATAATGTTAGTCATCTGTAATGTTTTCTGAATGGTCTCCCATGTGCACGGGGTCGCTGTTGTAAGAGTGTGCTTTCCAGCTTTTGTACGAAATCTCGGCAGTACAAAATTTGTCAGTGAGGCAGATCTGAGTTTGTAGGTGTTAAGTGATCTAGGATTTAGCTTTTTCAGTAAGTAGAATGGGATTGAATTTGTAATGAATTTATATACAAAGGTATACTAATTCAGTTGTTTCTGCCAGCTAGAGGGGTCCAGCCCACAGCCTCATATAAGTGAGAGTTATAGGTGTTCCATGGCAGACCTGTTATGAATCTCAAGGCACTATGATAGAGAGGGTGCAGTACTCCCAGGAGCGTTTCTAAAAATGCAGTCCCCATAGTTCAGTTTGGACAAAAATAATGAGTTGACCAGATTCTTTCTAACTGGTAGACTAAAAAAATACCTTGCTTCTATAGAAGAATGCTAGTAGGCCTTTCAGTTTGTTAGACAGGTTTTGGATATGGGAGCTAAATGCCAGCTGCTCGTCTAAGTAAATACCCAGGTATTTATACGTAGCTACTCTAGAAATTACA
The DNA here is from genome assembly GCA_016271365.2 of Neoceratodus forsteri. Lineage (NCBI taxonomy): Eukaryota > Metazoa > Chordata > Ceratodontiformes > Ceratodontidae > Neoceratodus > Neoceratodus forsteri. The sequence continues at coordinate 579,074,799 of CM057458.1, read as the reverse complement.
GGCACTGGGTCTAAACATAGCCAACAACCAGTTTTGTGGTGGGCTCTGCCCCGGACTTAAGGATTCCCACTGGAGGAGTGGATCACAGGGCAAGATAAATTTCTGGGGCCATGGAATACCATTTCCACAGCCCCATGTAAAAAAAAAACGAAGTCCCGATCTATGTAAAATGGCTGGAGACCAGGATTAGAACCCTGGTCTCCAATGCCGCTGCCCAAGCTCCTCGATGCCCCAGCTCTCCACGCCACGTGAGCAGCTTGGCCAGCCTCCTGGATTCTGGTACCCCTGTGTTGTACCAGCACCGTGGACAGTGACCAGGGGAGTGCTTACAGCAATTGCTGTAAATACCCCCTCGCTGTCCGTAGCAGCGCTTACCAGACTAGCGATGTGAATTGCAGCACTATTCTGGTAGTACTCTTCTAACAGGGTACCAAAATTACATCTCCCCCTAAGGCATTTAAGAAAAATTGTGTGGAGTCAACAGCTTTCTTGCTGGTGGATATGGGGCTGGGGAGGTGGTCCAGATGTAGGGACAGTGGTCAGCTGTTGGGAGGGAGTGAGGCTGGTCTGGGGGCGGGAAGGTGGGTCCAGATGCATGGAGGCAGGTTGGATGGGAGGGTTGTCCAGGCATGGAGGGTGATCTGCTGGGGAGAATAGGTGGTTATGGAAGCTGGGAGATTGGTCGGATGGAGGAGGGACCTAGTCTAGAGCCTGGAAGAATTAAGCTGCATGGAGGTTGGTCAGCTGGAAGGGGAGCCTTATCTGGGACCTGGAATGCTTTCTAGCTCAACCCCACCACAGCCCTTACCGCTTGCTACTAATCCCCATTAGCTTTGGCATTAGGATCTCAAGTCCTCCCCCCCCACCCATTCTAAGGAGCTCATGCCCACCCTACCATCATCATAGCCTTAGGCTCCCATGAACTCCCTCCCTCCCCAAGAAATGGGTGGCTGTGTCCCTCAGTTTTCTTAACTGAAGGATTTGCTAACCTGAACTGGTATTCCCTGAAGACAGCAGCATTTCTGTAGTACCGGGAACCCTATGGATTTCTGAATCCCTGCCGTTGCAATCTAAAAAGGCACAATCTTGGCTCTTGTGTTTGGTCCCTGTTCTCAGTATACCCCTGACAATGACAGTATATCCACCAATGGAATCTCCCATATGGCAGAGATAGGTTACAATAGCAGCTCTTAAAAATGATGCTCCGATCTTGCTGCCCACACATCCTGTTGATTTACAGCAGAGCATGTGCATGTCAGGTGTCAACAAATCTTAAAATTAAGAGCTTGTTCATGGACAAGTGGCTGGATTAAAAGTAGTAGTCGTGGTGCTCAAATTGGTAGTGAAGTTAGAAATAAGTATAAATGAGTTATTTTCTTACAAAATATATATGTTTTCTATCTTCCCAGAATGACCTGCTATCGAGCTGCAGATCAGCCTTTGTCTTCCCAACCCACTCCCATGAAGTCTTACTTTCTTTAAAATTTTTATTTTATTTAAGTTGTAGCACTGCGTGTAACAGATGACAAACCCCAACCCTTTTCCCTGTCCAAAGTTTAATTTCTAACGTCTGCCAATAAACTGGCTCCTCTTCTTCCTCCAACAGCGCTCACCAACTGCATACACATGCTCTTGGCTCCCACACTGCCTTTTTCACCCCTCCTATTCACCGCCACAGACAGTAACGCACCCTGTGTATCTCATGACAGCATCACCACTTTTTTAGCCATCCTGCCACTCAAGCTGCTGCTTTGTGCTGCGTCATGGACATGCTTGCTCTTCCTGCTCTGCCACATGCTCCTGCTGCTCCAGCTCACTCCACATTACAGTCCATGACATCCAACTCTCTCCTGGCTGTCACATGACCTCGTCCTGTTGTTTGGCCGCTCACTCACAATGCTCCGACTCTAGCAGTGCTCCGAATATGCAGCGTCAGCACCCTAGTGGCAAAAGAGAAGAAAGGCTGAGCCAAGGAAACACAGGTTACTCACCTGTAACAGTAGTTCTAGGAGTGGTATATGTTCTTCATCCACACTATTTGGCAGTATCCTTTCCCTTTAAGATGTGCTGGAAAGTCTTCATATGAACATATGAAAATTGCCAGCAGAAAAAGGCCTTTTGGTCTATCGAATCTGCTCAATTTTGCAGCTAGCAGCCCTATTCTGCAGCTGCCCCTCCCTCCCCACCCCACCCTTGATCCTCCCTCTTGCCTTGTCCCAGCCCCTCTTGAAGCAGCCCACTGTTTTACAGGCTACAACCTCCGATGGTAACGCGTTCCACCCAGCCACCACCCTCTCTGTAAAAAAGTGTCTTCTCATTTCCCTCCTGAACCTTCTTCCCTCCGATCTCATGTCATGGCCTTGAGTGTCCCTCCCTACCCTTACTTTGAATAGCCTCTCTGTGCCAGTCTTGTTTATTCCTCTCATGTACTTGAATGTCTCGATCATATCCCCCCATGTCTCTCCTCTCCTCCAATGAGTACATGTTCAACTCTCTTAGCCTACACACATATGGTAAGTCCCCCAGCCCCTGGATCATCTTTATTGCTCTGCACTGCACCCCTTCCAGTAATTTAATGTCCGCCTTCAGGTACGGGTGCAGTTCTGCACACAGTATTCAAGATGTGGTTTAACTAGCAATCTATACAACAGCAGAATCACCTCCCACCTCCTTGACGTTATCCCCCTTGCGATACAATCTGGCATTTTATTGGCCTTTGCTGCTGCCTTCCTACACTGTGCCGAGTTGTTCACTGATCTTGTAATGGTCCGCCCCAGATTCTTTTCCTTCTCAGTCTCAGCTAGCTGTACCCCCCCCCCCCAGCTGGTAGTTCCTCCTAGGGTTCTTTGCCCCGAAATGCAGCACTTTACACTTTTTGGCATTAAACCCCAGCTGCCAGGTGTCAGACCAGGTCTCTAGCTTTGTCAGATCCTCTTGCAACCCCTGCCACCCCTCTACACCCCCTACCACCCCATCTTGGAGTCATCAGCAAACAGGCTGATCTTGCTCTTGATGCCCATGGAAATGTCTGCAATAAATGTCCCAAATAACACTGGTCCCAGCACCAAGCCTTGAGGAACCCTGCTCATCACTGCCCTTGGGGATGAGAGTTCTCCATCCACCACCACCCTCTGCTGCCTTCCCTGCAGCCAGTTTGCCACCCGTCCCACCATTTTTGCTCCCACCTCTGTACCTTCACGTTTTACTCCAAGTCTCCCATGCGGCACCGAATCGAATGCCTTGCTGAAGTCCAGGTACAGGACATCCACTGCATGGCCCTTGTCCATCTGCCTAGTCATCCAGTCATAGTAATTTACCAGGTTGGTTTGGCAGGATCTGCCAACAACAAAGCCATGCTGTCTACTGTCCTGCAACCCATCTGACTCCAGCAGAGACACCAGTCTCTCCTTCAGGATAATTTCCAGTAGCTTTCTCACGATGGACGTGAGGCTCACTGGTCTGTAGTTCCCTGGTTCATCTTTGGAGCCACTCTTATGGAGGGGAACAATGTGAGCCAACCTCCAATCCTGGGGTATGCATCCCAAGTCCAGTGAGGCATTGAATAGGCCTGCCAAGGGCCCTGCCAGAATCTCTGCTAGCTTCTTCAGTACCCTGGGGTGAATGCCATCTGTCCCAGGTGCCTTATCCATTCTCAGTGCCCTCAATCCCTCCAGCACTCTACCTTCTGAGATTTCCTCATCTGTCACCCCACTTCCGTGCCTGCCCCCCCCCCACCTTGGGTATCTCCCCCCCATTCTCCTTAGTAAATACTGAGCAGAAGTAGTCGCTTAACACCTCTGCCTTTTCATCACCCTTCGTCACCCATCCCCCTCCCTATTAATACTTACTATCTGGTCCTTACAACCCCTTTTTTCCCTCATGTACCTGAAGAAGTCCTTCTCCCCCTCCTTAATGCCCTGCACCAGTCTGAGTTCCCTGGATGCCTTGGCTGCCCTTACTGCCCTAGTGACTTCTCTCGCTTCCTTCTAGTACTCCTCCCCCTCCCCCCAGGGTTTTGGTACCTCCTGAAGGCAGCTCTTTTCTTCCTTACCCTGTCCATAACTCCCTTGCTTACCCAGCTAGGTGTCTTAGCCCTAGCATTTTTACTCTGAGCCTTGCTGCAGGATTTGGTTGCCTTTACTATCCCAAGCTTTATGAGCTCCCACCTCTGGTTTATGTCCATATTGGGCTGAATTCTGGCTAGGTACCCTTGTATCACCTCACCCATCCTCTCAAAGTCTGCCTTTCTAAAGTCCAGCACCTCTGTGTCAGATACCACCCCTTCCTTACTCATGTTCAACTGGAACCATACTGTCTGGTGGTCACTCCCTGACAGTGGTTCTTCCACTCTCAGTTCCCTCACACACTCCCCATTAGTCAGCATGAGGTCAAGGGTGTTCCCTTCCCTGGTTGGCTCGCTGACCATCTGTATCAGGAAGCTGTACTGGATGGCGTCCAGCATTACCTGCTCTCTCCTAAACATGGTGGCAGGGGTACTCCAGTCCACTCCTGGCAGGTTGAAGTCCCCCACTGTCACGACACTCCCCTTTCTGCTTGTCCTCCGGATCTGACCCGCTAGTTCCCTGTCCAAGTCCTCTGTTTGGGAGGGCGGCCTGTACACCACTCCCAACCTTATTGTCTTATTCATGGAATCCTGGATTTGCATCCATAGTGACTCCATTCTGCCCTCTTCCCACTCCTCCCTTAAACACTTCAGTCCCTCTCTCACATAAAGTGCCCCCTCCCCATTTTCATTAACTCTATCCCTACGGAATATCTTGTACCCTGGAACCACTAGGTCGCAGTCATTGTGTTGGGTGGCCCATGTTTTGATGATTGCCGCAATGTCCACCTTCCCCTCTGCCAAGAGGGCCTGCAGTTCCGCCATTTTATTCCCCAAGCTTCTAGCATTTAAGGAGACCACCTTCCAGTCCCTTATCTTCTCTCCACCCTTCCCCTAACTCCCCCTTTCTGGCACCCCCTCTAGCACTTGCCCCTAGTCCTAGGTCATTGTTATGGGGGTAAGCCCATACGGTATCCCATTCTGGGGCCATTGTAAACCTCCAGGCCTCTTGCTACCTACCTCTCCTAGTTTAAATTCATTTTTTATGTATGTACTCCCCAATCCTCTGCTTCAACATTTTCTTGCCCTCTGCTGTCCTCCCATGCCCCCCCCCCACTAGCCCATACCCTTTTTCCTGACACCAGGTTCCTAGCCATTTGTTGAATTCCTGTACTCTTTGTTTTCTTGCTATGCTTACTCTAGGAACTGGAAGCACCTCCAAGAAAGTTACTGCACTTTCTGCCTCCTCACAAAATGGTCCTAGTTCCTCAAAACTCCTCCTCACTACCTCTATCGTCCCATCAGCCAGATCATTTGTGCCCAAGTGCAGAATCAGGTGAAGCTTCAAGCTGGCTCCTCCCACCTACCCGGGTGGTATATCTCTTGGCTCCACCCCTTGACACCAGATCTTGCCTGCTAGAAGCAGAGGTTGTGCGCCTGAGTCTGGAGAGGTCGGGTTGGTCCGTGTAGATGAACAACATATATCACTCCTAGAACTACTGTTACAGGTGAGTGCACCCGGTTTGGGAGGGCTGCTATCAGCTATTCCCTAGCATTTGTCTGGAACTCACTCCAAAAATCTATGAATCTGAATACCCTCTTACCCTTATCTTCCTTCAAAAGATTATACACCGCCCTATTTCCAGAGTTGTGCAACTGCTTCCATAAGGCCTAGTCTCCCATCCAACTTACACCCCTCCCTTCTGTAATCCACTATGTTAGTTTCCCTTCTTCTACCCAGTCAGTTATCACATTTCATATAAAAGCCTACAAAAGCCCTATTATTTGATTATTATCCCTGCTACATCTATTATCCTCTTCATTTTTTACAGGTTAAGTTATTTTACTGTGCCTTGTATATCTGTAAATTTTGTATATATCTCTTATTTATTTGACTGTACTAATGTTATGCTATTCTCATGTCTTTGTAAAAAAAACTTGTACCCTTATTTGTATGACCACTCAGGTCCATCTTGTAAATGAGCTACGCTCAATGATGTTCGCCAGAATAAATAAAGATTTTGATTGATTGATTGATTGAACCTGTGTTTCTAGGGATGTGGATATGTTGTTCTATCCACACTATATGGCAAACTCCTAGCAGTTCTCCAGGAGGAGGGAGGCAAGGCGCAAACCCCCTACTTAGGGAACAAAGACTGGAGAACGGAGGCCGCAAAACCTGAGGGTCAATGTCATAATGGGAAATGAAAGTGTGCGCTGACTTCCAGGTAGAAGCCCTGCAGATTTCCTGGATAGGGACATCCCTAGAAGCAGCCACCGACGCAGTGGTATGGTGGGTGGAATGAGCTCTTAGCCCTCTGGAAGGCTCCCTACCCGCCAACCTATAGCAGAGATCAATGCAGGATGTGATCTACCTGCCAATCATCTGCTTGGCTGCAGGTCTGCCAGGTGCGGCTTCAGCGTAGGTGACAAACAGCTGGCGAACCTCTCCCCGAACTCCAGCCGTATGCTCTTTATAGTAAGCGAGCGCTCGCCTCAGGTCCCGAGTATGGAGCCTGTGTTCAGCCTCCGAGGTGTGATTAGGGAGAGCCATTATCATCACCTGATTCAGGTGAAACTCTGACACAACCTTCGGGAGGAACTTCGGGTTGGGGCACATGACAACCCTGTCCCTGTGGAAGACCAGGTAAGGAGACTCCACTGAAAGTGCCTGGAGCTTGCTGATCCTTCTGGCTGATGTGATAGCCACCAAGAAGGTGGTCTTCCACAACAGGTGAGACATGTCACACCTGTGTATCGGTTCAAATGGCTTGCCCATGAGCTTTTCCAAAACCATCAACAAGTCCCATGGTGGCGGTGGTTCATGCATCGAAGGGGAAATGTGATCTAAGCCATTGAAAAAGTGCCAGACCACCTTCTCCTGTGCCACCAACTGCTGACCAGCCCACATCTGGGAAGCAGAGATGGCTGCCAGGTGCATCTTAAGGGTTGTCGACCAAAGTCCCCTTTTGGAGATGGACCACAGGTAGTCCAAAATGCTGGCCACTGGACAGGACAAAGGGTCCAGCCCCTTGCCCTGACACCAAATGGAGAATCTCTTCCATTTGCAGGCATAGCTTTTTCTGGTCGATTCCTTTCTAGATGCCTCCACCATGGTGAGGACATCTTCAGAGAGACCCAAAGCCTGGAACTCTAGCCACTCAGGAACCACACTGTCAGGTGCAGGGATTGAAGGTCCGGATGGAGTATCTTCCCCTGATTGATGTTGAGCAGGTCCGGGCATATGGGAAGATGTCTTGGGAGCCTGTTGCTGAGGCTGAGGAGATTGGGGTACCAAAACTGGCATGGCCAGTCCAGAGTTACCAGGATCACCTGCGCCTTGTCCTCCTGACCTTGAGCAGCACCTTGTGGATCAAGGGAAGTGGAGGAAAGGCATAGAAGAGGCCTAGGGTCCAAGGCCTTGAGAAGGCATCCCCCTGCAGCGAGCCCTGCTGAGGGGGGCAGGCACAGAACAGCCTCTGCTTTGTGTTCTCCCTGGAGGTGAACAGGTCCACCTGAGGGGTGCCCCTCTGGGAGAACAGACTGTGAAGTACCTCCGGATGGAGAGACCACTCATGAGACGCCTCGTCTACCCAGCTGAGGATGTCCGCCAGCTGACTGGAGGCTCCTGCCACATGGATGGCTAGGAGATCCACCTCCAGGCTGTGCATGAGAGTCCAAATGCAGAGAACTTCCATGCACAAAGGCAGGAAGTGCATCCCGCCCTGCTTGTTGAGGTAATACATGGTCATGGTGTTGTCTATCTGGACTTGAACCACTTGACCCCCAACATATGGAGAGAATGCAGTCAGCGCTAGCTGAACTGCCTGGAGCTCCAGCAGGTTGATGTGCCATCGGGACTCCTTAAGGGTCCAGAGCCCCTGGACTCTGTGTTCCCTCAGATGGGCAGCCCAGCCCGTGAGAGGGGTGTTGGTCATCAGGATGACTGTCGGCTCGGGTGGACAAACAGGATCCCTTCCTGCAGATGTTCTGGGCCTAGCCACCACTGGAGGGTGTCCCACATCTTCTCGGTCACAGTGATCAGCTGGTCGAAGTTACCTTTGCGCTGAGACCACTGGCTGGCCAGCTCCCATTGCAGGAAGTGCATATTCCAAAGGGCCCAATGGACCACGCTGGTGCAGGCCGCCATGTAACCCATAAGGCGCAGGAAGTCCCGGGCAGGATGCAATTGCCAAACCCGAAATGATCGGGCAAAGGAGAAGGAGAGAACCTCTGCCCTGTCTGCTGGGAGCCAGGTTCTGGCTCGGCAAGAATTGAGCTCTGCCCCGATGAAGCTGATCACCAGAGAGGGCACGAGTTCCGACTTGACCTCGTTGACCAGGAGGCCAAGGGAGGTGCAGGTCTGGAGGGCCAGGTCCCTGGATCGCTGTCCACCTCCTGCCTGGAGTGACCTACAATCAGCCAGTCATCTAGGTAGGGGTACACCCGGACCCCTCGGTGCCTCAGGTAAGCTGCCACTACTGCTATGCATTTGGTGAACACCCAGTGGGGGCCAAGGAGAGGCTGAATGGCATGGCTTGGAACTCATAGAGGGTTCTCTCTGCTTGAAAGCGGAGGAATCTTTGGTGGGACAGATGGACTGGGATATGAAAGAACGCGTCCTAAAGATCCAGGGAGCAAAACCACATGTTTTGCTGTAGAGATGGTATGATCTGAGACAGAATTACCATCCTGAAGGTGCGTGACCTGAAGAACTTGTTCACGTCAAGCAGATCTAGAATGGGGCACCAGCCCCCTGTCCGCTTTGGAAACATAGAATTTGATGGCAGATAAGGACTGCTTGGCCCACCTAGTTTGCCCATTTCCCTACCTAATGGATAAGCTGCAGATCCTAGTTAACCAACAACCTACTTCCTCCTACCCCCCACTAGAATTGCCTTATGTCTGTCCCATGCATTCTTGAATTCCCCCACTGTTTTTGACTCTATGACCTCCTCAGGAAGGCCGCTGCACGCATCTACAACCCTCTCTGTGAAGAAATACTTCCTCACATTACCTCTGAGCCGTCTCCCCTCTATCTTCAAATTGTGCTCCCATGTTCTTGCACATCTCTTTTTCTGAAAGATGCTACCCTCTTGGACTTTGTTGATTTCCTTTAGGTATTTGAAGTTTCTATCATGTCCCCCCTCTTCCTCCTTTCCTTGAGGCTATACACCTTAAGCTCCTTTAGTCTTTCTTCATATGTCTTCTGGTGCAGACCCTGCACCATTTTAGTTGCCCTCCTCTGGACAGCCTCCACCCTGTCTATGTCTTTGCGGAGATGGGGTCTCCAGAACTGTACACAGTATTCCAGATGTGGTCTTAACAACTGTCTGTACAGAGGGCCAACAACTTCCTGTTTTCTACTGGTGATGTCTCTCCCTGTGCATCCCAGTATCCCCCCAATCCTCCTTACTGCCTTCTCATATTGCTGGCCCACCGTGAGGACATCTGATATGACTACCCCCAGGTCCCTTTCCATTTTTGTTGTTGTCAGTATCTCACCCCCCATTGTGTACTCTTCCCTCGGGTTTTTGTTTCCTAGGTGCATTACTTTGCTCTTCCTTGCATTGAATCTAAGGTGCCACACATTTGACCATTCTTCCAACCTTGCCAAGTCCCTTTTCATCCTTTCCACCCCACCTTGCATATCAACCCTGTTGCAGATCTTTGTGTCATCTGCAAAGAAACATACTTTCCTTTCCAGTCCCTATGCAATGTCACTTATAAAGACATTAAAAAGGAGCAGCCCCAGTACTGAACCCTGCAGTACCCCACTAGTAACCCCCCTTTCTTCACTGTGGACTCCATTTACTATTACCCGCTGTGTCCTGTTGTCTAGCCAGTGTTTTACCCAGGCTACCACCCTGGAACACACTCCCAGGCTGGCTAATTTGTTTATTAATCTTTTGTGCAGGACTGTGTCAAATGCCTTGCTAAAGTCTAGGTAGGCCATGTCCACAGCCCCTCCCTGGTCTACTACTTTGGTCACCCAGTCAAAGAAATTGATTAGATTTGTCTGACATGACCTTCCTGCTGTGAATCCATGCTGCTTTGGGTCCTGTGCCCCACTGGCCTCTAGGTACTCAACAATTCTTTCCTTCAGAAGTGATTCCATCATTCCGGTATGGCTCCTTGAACCACGCGCTGTTAAGAGCTCCCACTGCAAAATACAAAAAACGATCCCCTAACTTTAACCAAATAGAAAGAAGCAGTTCAAAACTTTAATTGGGGGATCTCAGCAGCTTATCGGTCGAGTCTCTACAACTTAAATGCCAAAACAGCATCGAAATCGCTACCAACCCCTGGCAGACTTATCAGACACGGAGGATCAAGTGCCTTCAGATGCAGAGCTGCCTGGCAAATATCCTCGAACCATGTAACAACAGCCCCAACGACAGAATTCTGAACCAGGGAAAAGAAATCAAGCCCAAACTAATACTGCAAAAAAAAAAATAAAAGGCATCGAAGGAGCATTACCAGAAGATACTATACTAAATGCCATTACAGAGTTTCGGGGCAAAATGAGAGAAGCAATTAAAGACCTTAGATCGGACATTGGGGTTCTACAAAATAGAATGAATGAGCCTGATAAACAAATAGCTGAAAATGCCAATAGACTGGATACATTAGAAGCAGCCTTATTAAAACTTACTAGGGAACAGCTACAAACTTCCCTCAGACAGGAAGACGCCGAAAATTGTGGGCGTTGTAAAAATATCAGAAATTTTGGTATTCCTGAGGAGGAGAAGGAGGAAGGAGATCCCATGACGTTTGCAGACCTTCTTTTTCACTTGGTCCTTGACTTGGGACCTGAATTCCAACTGGATTTTGAGCGAGTGCATCGTGCACTCGGGCCTAAATCCACGGCCAAAGGAGTGAGACCTAGATCTCTAGTGGTGCGTTTTACCATGTACCAAACCAAAGAAATGCTACTACGAAAAGCTTGGCAGAGAGAGAAAATAATGCTGGGGACACATAGACTGGTAATGGATAATGACTACGCTCCATATACACAAAGGCAGAGACGGGATTATGCACCACTGTTCCCCTTGCTCAAGGCTCAGTGGATCAAATTTCGCACTCCATATCCGGCTCGACTCACAGTCATGCTACTAAATGGGCCTATAACTTACTCTACAGCTGAAGAAGCCACAACAGATTTGCTTAAACGGGGGATAATTAACGCAGATCAACATCAGCAGGCCCAGACTACCTCACAACAAGCTAAAATGAGGTGGAGAGAGAACAAGGATCGACTAATGGAATCTAATCTTTCCCTGGAAGAAATGCTAAACAGAATACATCAACTGAGAAACCCTATGCTACCTGTGTAAAAACTGTAAGCACAAAAAATGCAGTTAATATATGTTTCTCCAGCTGGCCCAGTGGCGCTGAGGGTTGAGGCGCTGGACACCACACCTCGCCCCACACCGGCGACCCAGGTTCGGGAACGAGCCCGGGCCATCAGGGGTTGGCAGCGGAGAGGGAGGATTGAGCATCTGGAGGACTGCTCTCCCCTCTCTGGGGAGGGCTTCAGGGCCAGCTCGGCTGCCCAGTGACCCCGGTGGAGACCGGGCAGGCGTCAGGCAAGTCAGCTCCCACGTAAGTGGGAGGAGTGCAGCAGACATCAGCAGGGCAGCCGTGCGCAGAAGTCACTGTACGCTGCACTCCTTGGGGGAACTACATCAAGAAAAAACCCTCCCTGTGCTTGTGGAGATGATGGGGGCTCCAGGGGCAGGACGCACATCCCAACGCAGGCCCACTTCTTCCGGTGGACTCCTGGACAACCCGTAGGGGTCTCTCTAATTTCAGACAGGCTGCTAGGGGAGAGCGGGCCTGGCCTGGGAGGTGATCCGTGGCGCTAGGGTCCTACTGGTCGACGGGGGAGTTCACCGGGGTCTAGGGTTACAGGCTGGGAGTAGCAGTCCTAGCCGCGTGAGCACCTCGGAAGGATGCCCGACATAGGGGATGAATAAACAAAGAGTACAAAAAATATATATATATATATGTTTCTCCAATCCTGGCCATGGTTTCTCGCTCTCTGCTTCGGTGGAACAGGGGGGGTCAGGGGAGGGAACTGAGCTGGGGGATGAAGCCTGATCGAGGAAACCCAAGCAGTGTACCTAAATTTAAAAATAACAAAAGCAATAGAAGTAATTTCACTGCAATTTGGGTTATCACCAGGCCTTCTCGATGGCAGGCATTTCGCCAGGCTGGGAAGACTGATTGGGGGGAATCCGCCTGGCTTGGGACTGGCAGGGGCACTCTCTCTCTCTCTCTCTCTCTCTCTCTTTGATGCCCACCTTTTCTCTCAGTCTCTGCAGGATCCTTCGGAACCTGCGGTGATGGGGGGAGAGAGGATTTGGTCTGCGCCGTGGCAGGGGGGACCTGATGGCATAAGGTAAAGGGAATAAAAATCCAGCGACACAGATGAAAAGACTGCATTAACATGCATCCAGCTACAATAATCCAGCTCAGGAGTGAGAGGAATATAGCAATGTTTATGCTCCATAAGTAATGGGGTTTGATGTACATGGCACCCATACAAACTTATGGGACACTCTTGATTTCTGTCCGTATAAGACGCAGGAGGAACAAACTAGCTCATCATTCTATAACAAGACCAACTATTAACTATCCCAGTATATCATAAGGAATGAACTCTCAACTCCTTTTAGATGAGAGACCTCATCAGCTGGTGGGTTTTTTTTCTCTCTTTCTCCTTTCCCTCTATCGATCTTGAAGGTCTGGGATGCAGAGGGGACAGAGATAAAGGAGAAAATAGTAGAGGGGGAGGGGATATGAAAAGAGGAGGGGAGAAGACTGAAATTCTCCTCGAAGGCCGGGCCAGGGAAAGGAGAGGAAATAGCTAGGGCCATAGATATAAGGGTGAATTTACTGTTTATTAACGAGGAGAGATTATCGCCCCAAAATACGCAGCAAAGCGGGAGCTAAGTAATAGACGCATAGGCGTGCTCCATGCCGAACCACTCTGGGAATTTCTTCCTTACTAGGAGAGTTATCCTGGTTGGGATACTCCTTATCATGGAGGGAAATAATGCCTTCCTGATAGCTAGGGAGATCCCTGATCTCGCATAGCCTCTTCTTGGGGATCTGGAGGGGAGAGAAACGAGGTGGTTAGAGTGTACCACCTCACACTTGGAAGTCAATAGATATATAGTTAATAACACAGTTTATCTAATGTATATAGTTATAAATCAAGGTTATAATTGGGATTTCAACAAGAGTAAGACGTTTATATGTTACTCTAGTTCTTTTACAGGAATTATTAACAAAAACTAATCAGTATTTAATTAGTGGTACAGTTAAAAGAACCAAACGGGCCAAGGTGAATTTTGATGTTTTTTAAAACAATAATTGTAACCCTTTATATCAAAAGGAGTGTAATAAGACACAGGAGACAAGTTAGTATATATTGTATAATTTCTTTACTGTTGTCAAATGATGTTCAAAATATAACGGAGACGTTACAAGGTGATGACATACAACAGGATCCATTTGTCTGGATACCAAGACACTTTCTGGCTAGGGTGAATGATGTAGAAAGGAGCTGGACGTCTGGAAAGATTCGAGGGAGAGTGGTCCGGATTGAAGGGGGGGGGGGGTTGGAACCTGGAGAGGGAGAGAAAAGGAAAACAAAATAAGGATAGATGTACATTACTGATGGAAGGTTTAATATTAAATAAAGACGACTACACAACCGGGTAGAATATATTCTTTACATGCCAATGGACTACACAGACCATTAAAAGAGCACATTTTATGCAACATATAAACAAACAAAAGGCAGATCTCCTGTTTATACAGGAAACCCTCCTGTCAGAGACTGAACACCAAAAACTGAAATGGGGAAATAGATACAGGGTATACTGCTCATCCCACCCTAGTGGTAGAAAGAGAGGGGTAGCAATATTAATCCCCACTACCACTCAAATAGAGATAAAAAAAGTCTGTATAGATGGACAGGGACAATATGTAATTTTACAGGGAAATCTATATACAAAAGAGGTCACCTTGGTGAACGTATATCTCCCAAACTAAAACGCCAGTAACACGCCAAATTTTTAATACAATACTCGACTCCCTTCAGGGACAATTAATAATGGGAAGAGACTTAAACATAATAATGCAACCAGGAATGGACACATCCAATCCAACCAGATACCGCCAGGGGAGTGCAGCAAAATTTCTCAGAACACAAATGGAAATTTTGGGATTGACTGATGTCTGGAGGAAAATGTTTCCGACCTCCCCAGGTTACATGTTTCAATCAGGCAGGTTTCACTCATACTCAAGGCTGGATTATTTTATAACAACATGTGAACACTTTTCATCAGTGATTGATATTACTATTAGTCCAAAATTTCTTTCGGATCATCATCCACTACTCCTTCAGATTGAGTTAGGTAAACAACCAAAATACACTCTATGGAGGCTCAATCCATTTATATTATAGGACAGGGAATTTGTGGAACAAATGAAAGAAAGAATCCCACTTTTCTTTCAGGAAAATCTCTCCCCTACCATATCAGAGGCGATGTTATGGGACGCCATGAAGGCAACCATCAGAGGAGAGATAATAATTTATGCTACAAAAAAAAAGAAAGGGAGAAAGAATATGCATATTTAACAAATCAATCACAAATTTACCAACTATTATATAGAGAAGAAGATGACGAATTAAGAAAGAAGATAAGAGACACTAAAGCTGAATTGCAGAAACTAATAGATAACAAGATTCAACAATCTTTAATTTATATGAAACTTTCCAGCTATGAGGGGGGGAATTAGGGGAACTCGTAAATTAGCATATAAATTAAGAGCCAGAAAAAGTACAGTCACTGTTCTCAAAATGAGAAATCCTCTAACCAGACAGATTATGCATAGGGAAGAAGATATACGATATATATTCTCAAGCTACTACCAACAGCTCTATAAATAAGAGGAAAGAGCTACACAGGAGCAGAGACAAGAATTTTTAAAACAGTTACCCCTTTCCAAACTAACCCCAGCCCAAATTAAAAGATTGGAGACCCCTATAACAGTGGAAGAGATCACCTTAGCAGTAAAGAACCAGGCAAAAAACTGGTGCCCAGGCCCAGATGGATTCACCAATGAGTGGTACAGACTTTTTCAAACGGAACTAACAAACCAGATGCACTCCTTATTTAAGGAAATAATGGAAGCCCCCACCTCCATCATGGGACTATACTATAATATCAGCAATACCCAAACCTGACTAAAATAAACTCGACCCATTCTCCTATCGACCTATCTCCCTACTAAATACAAACTATAGAATTTATATTTCTATGTGGGCCACCAGACTAGAGATAATTGTCCCACATGTAATTCACCCAGATCAGGACAGATTTATAAAACAACGAAACACAACAGATAATACTACAAAAAATTGTATTGCTAATAGAATATATCAAAATAGGAAAATCCCAGCAGCTTTTCTCAGTTTTGACACCGAAAAGGCATTTGATAGGGTATCCCACAGAAAGGGCCATGACACCCTATCAGCCTATCATTTTCAAAATTCTATGTTAACATGGCTTAAACATCTATATACATCCCCAAAAGCCTATGTCCGAATTAATGGCAGACTATCATCACCCTTTACACTGAACTGAGGAACTAGGCAGGGATGCCCCTTGTCTCCTCTCCTCTTTGCACTATTTATAGATCCATTAGCAACGGCTTTAAGAGAAACTAATAAAATTAAGGGAAACGCACTCCACAAAACAGAATATAGAACTAGTTTTTGTGCAGACGACCTCCTCCTGACCCTGTTAGACCCAACACAATCTATTCCAGAGGCTTGGAGTATCTTAAGGAAGTTTGAAATGTTGACGGGATTTAAACTAAATATAACAAAAACAAAGGTTATTTTGTTTAATTATACCCCTCCTCCTATCATTAAACAGATCTATCATCTTCAGGCCCAGCGTCAGCACCCGGGAAAATGCCCAGGGCCCCAACACCAGAGGGGGGCCGTGCAGCCTGTGCGTGGTATGTACAGTCAGATTATGTATTGAAATTAATGTTGCCAAATATGCCGATGCTGAATTTTGAGCCTGCTGTGTGATGCTGGTGGGCCCGGTGCCACTGCTGCCGCGTGAATACTACATTTTAAATCCCTCCCTCCCAGGTCCTGCCTGAACGAATATTACTAATACTGGTACTAGCCCTGCTTAGCTTGATTAGCAGGCCCCAGTTCAACTAGGGAGTGTTTTGTAGCCATGGGGGTGGGGTGTGGGTGCAGGCGGACAATCGCTGGGGTCAGAATGTGGTGGAGGAGTTGGCCTGATGGGCTGAGCCACCCTGCATAACCGTTACGTTATCTCTGACTTCTTGTGTGAAGGCAGGAGTGAGGCAGCCGCTGCATGTTGAGTGCACAGTGGGTCCATCGTGACGTCATCCGGACCAGTGAGATCATGACTCGGGAGAGAAGAGGAGAGTCTGGACATGATTCACAACCTGTTGTGTGTTGGGGGTTCCGAGCCAGGGGGAGGACTGATGAGCTGTGATGGTGGATACGGGTTGGGTCGCAGGTCGCCGAGGTTAGCAGGAGGGCATGAGCAGCACCGAACAACAAGAATTTGGCGGGATGGTTGGAGCAGTGCTGTCGAGGAGTCAGACTGTCACTGGAGCATCTGGGAATTGGAGGCAGCATCAGCAGGTCAGTCATCAACAACGTACTCAACAAATCCATACTGGGTGATGAAATTCTGATTTGTGTTAATTTTGTTTTTAATGTATATGGAAAGTAAAGCAAGGGATGGCTTCATGGTTCAACGGTGGTTCAAATCACAAAACAAGGTCCTATTCCTAATCCTGACTAACATGCAGAGTGTAACAGTCACAGAAATGGGCAATGGCAGCAGGGGTCATCAGGTTGGGACTCGGCGGGAACCCTCTGTGCTGGTCAGAAATAAAGCCACTCCAGCTGTTTGGGGGGGCCAGGGCAAGGGGCAGTAATAATGTTGTTGCCACCACCACTGATGCCTGGCTTGACTCAGCTTGGGGGCAAGGCGGGCTGCTGCCTGCATCTCTCTGCCAAGCGCTGGGGCTGGGCCCGTGCCTGGTTTGATTGTAGTTTGCCTTTTTATTTTCTTTTACACAGATGGATGGACAGGTCTGACTCTGAGGGAGGCCCACTGGAGGTGCATGGCCCGGGGCCTACAAATACATGGAGCCGGCCCTGATCATCTTAAATGGAGATCAACTAAAATGAAATATCTAGGGATATTTATCCCCTTAAATTTAGAGGTAATGAAACTGGTTATCTATGAACCTCTCTCTAATACTATTCAAGGTGATCTGGATAGATAGGGAAAGCTTCCATTGACATTCTTTCAAAGAATAGAAACAATTAGAATGAACATCCTTCCCAGATTACTTTATTTGTTCCGGAATGTTCCATTTTTTCCGTCCAAATATTATTTTAGATCATGGGACAACTTGATATCTAGATTCGTCTGGGGTGGCAATCGCCCTAGGATCAGATTAAAAATTTTAAAATTAGCATTGACCCAGGAAGGGGTTAATCTCCTACACTTAAAGCTGTATGCTGAAACAGCATTCTCATGTATCTATCTGTTGTGGTTATCTAAAAACTATCATGCTCCATGGAAGACCCTAGAGTTTCACATAAATTATCTCCATGACATTCAAAAAATTCTGTTCTCTTCTCCCAACAGGAGTGCTCCTTTAAAAGATTTTTTAAACATAACATCACAAGTACTAAAAATGTGGTATGGGGCAGGAAGAAAAGTCCCTTACAACCAATATCCGAATATTGCAAAACTGGTTTCAGAGGAAGACCTCTTTTTACCAGCACACTCGAATTTAACCTTTGCTCGCTGGAGACAAATGGGACTAGGGCAGATATTTCAATTTCTGGGTCTGGCAGGAGTTCTCCCTTTTGAAGAATTAGTCCTTAAATAAAAATTGCCACATACAGATCAATTTAGATACTTCCAGATACGAGATTATATATTAAGGAACAGAATAGCAGCTAAAGTACCACATCCGATCCCTCCTCTTCTCAAATTATATTTGGATCACACACATGGTAAAATTTGGAGTCACCTTATAGGGACACTATATAAAATATTCCAAGCTTTAACCCCAGAAACTACCAACTCTATCCTTAAAAGTTGGAATAACGATTTAAATAGAGAAATCCAGTATGACCAGTGGTCCGAGGCAGCTTTAGCTGCAGTAAAAATCACTTCCTCGAAAATATGGAGAGAATTCTCCTGCAAGTGTCGATATCGATACTTTAGCTCTCCAGCGATACTTACCAAGTATCTTCCAGAAAAATATGGAAAATGCTGGAGAGAGTGTGGATGTAGTCTGGCGGATCTGGCACATATCATGTGGCAATGCCCACTGTTAATGCCACTTTGGGTCTCATTACAAATAGTGATCTCCAGCAGTATGGGAGAGACAGTGAGAATAACAGAGGAAATGTTTCTGATGGACATATATCCGGACCGCTTTCCCTCTTGGAGCAGACCTTCGCTGCCGATTTATTTATTAGCGGCGAAGAAAACTTTAACAAGAAGATGGATGTCAACTAAAGTACCAACATCACAAGAATGGCAGGCAATAATGAAACACATATACTAGATGGAAGCTTTATCCACCAAGATAGCAGACAGAGAACAGGTATTTAGAACAAAATGGCAGAGATGGATAGTCCATATGACAGAAGTTGATCCGGACTTCTGTCCATAATTGGAAAAGGGAAGGGACAGAGGGAAAGGGGAAGGGGAAGGGGGGAAGCAGATGGAAAGAATAGTAAAGGAGAAAATAAAAACTAACCATTGGTAACAAATTACAGACATGTAAGAAATATCTTCATGTATTTGACAAATGCCTATTGACATGTATTGACTATGTGGTACTGTGTCTTAAATGTATGTATAAAATTACTTAAAAAAAACCTGAAAAATAAACATAAAAAAAAAAGAAGTGATTCCATCATTTTCCCTACCACTGAGGTCAAACTGACAGGTCTGTAGTTTCCTGCCTCTGTCTTGCTTCCACTTTTGTGAAGGGAATTCACATCCACCCTCCTCCAGTCCTCAGGTACCACACCATCCTCCCATGATTTATTAAAAAAGGTAGCTAGTGGTGTTACTAGTTCTTCCCTTAGTTCTTTTAGAATTCTGGGGTGAATCCCATCAGGCCTCATTACTTTATCCACCTTCAGTTTTAAGAGTTATTTCAGAACCCTTTCTTCTGTGAAAGGAATAATATCAACCCCCCATCCAGAGTGCTTCTATTGACTGGATTAGGTATATCCCCCTGCTTTTCCATTGTGAATACTGAGAAGTATTTGTTCAGTATCCCTGCTTTTTCACTGTCGCTCTCTGCCCAACCACCTTCCTCTTTATTCAGCCTCAGTATCCCTGCGTTAGTCTTTCTTTGCTCCCTAATGTACCTATAAAAGGTTTTATCCCCCTTCATAACTGAGTTGGCTATCTTTTCCTCAGTTTGGGCCTTTGCTATTCTGACTGCCTTCCCTGCTTCCTTCTGCTTTAACTGGTACAGTTCTCTGTCCTGCTCCTTCTATGTTTCCTTATATTTCCTAAACGCTATCTTTTTCTTCCTTACCTCCCCCGCCACTTCTTTTGAGAACCATAGTGTTTTTTTTCTTTCATTTTGATTTGTTTATTTGCTTCACACAAAGGCTTATTGCCTCTGTGATGGCGGTTTTGATGTTTCCCCATTGTTGCTCCACCCCACCTTCTTGCCTGTTTGCTAGTGCTTTTCTGGGGCACTCTCCTATTTTGACAAAATCAGCCCTCCTGAAGTCCAGTACCTGGAGACAAACCCTGGGTGTTCCGGAGGATCCGCTACTCTGACCACGACCTCCTTGCAGAGGAGCTGAGCTATATCATCTTGAAGAGCTGACCGAGTGTTTGCAGACATCAAGTCCTCCCATAGGGCATGGGCTCAGCTTGGAGGGTACTGCTCGAATTCCAGAGGCAGACCCTGATCGGCCACTTCCAGAACCCAACTGTCCATGGTAACAGTGGACCAGGTGGAAAGAAAGTGGCAGAACCGGCCCCCCACAGGAGGACCCAGGGAAGGTGTGAGGAGTATGAACTTTTTAATTTATCATTGGAAAAAGGGTTAGTACCCCTGAAATGGAAAGTATCTGGGGTTGTTCCAATTTATAAAGGGGGGGAGGTTGGAAATGTCAAATTACAGGACTATATTACTCGTAGCGGTAGTTAGTAAACTGCTAGAGAAGTGTGTATTTCAGCAACCGCGTGATCATTTGGAAGGGCATAGCCTGATTATTGACCAGCAGCATGGGTTTAGGTGAGGACGGTCCACTGCAATGGTGCTCACTGGGTTTCGAATGCTGTGCTCGTGGCCTGTGAGGAGGGCTGTGCCACCGGCGCAGTGTTCATTGATCTAGCTGGTACCTTTGATACAGTGGACCACAAGCTGCGTTTATACAAGCTTAGCAATTTAGGGGTTACTGGATTAGAGAGGGAGTGGTTTCGGAGTTATTTGTGTGATCGAGGACAGAAAGTTAAGATCAGGGATACAACTTCAGAGATTATGAAAGTTGAGATGGGGTGCCCCAAGGGTCGGTGTTAGGGCCACTATTATTTACAGTATTCATGAATGATATACCTACTTTATTTTCAACTGAAAACAGTATTATTTATGCTGATGGTACTGTAATATGGGACTCTGCACCTACGAGCAGTATTATTCAAGTGTCCCTGTAACACAAATATAACATGCTGGCTCAATGGCTAAGGGACAATAAATTAACCTTAAATGAGAAAAAAACAAATATTATGTTATTTGGAACTCAACAGAAATTGCAAAAGGAAAATAAATTACAGATAATCGGTCAAAATAGGATGTCTTTCCACAGTCATTATTTCAAAATATTTGGGAGTTTATCTGGACCCCTGCTTGAGATTACTCCCACATATTGAAAAAGTAGGAATGAGATAATCAAAAAATAGGGTATTTGTATAGGAATATAAATGCATTGACTGAAGAAGCCCGGATAGTCATAGCTAAGCAAGTTCTGATGCCTACATTGGAATATGGGAGTATACTGTTTTTTAATAGTAATAGGGCATTTGAGACAAAGTGTAAGAATTTGTTTAATAACATCTGTAGGTTTGCACTGAGGGTGCCAAAAACGTACACATCATTGTGTGCTTTATGAGAAAATGGGAGTATTGCCACCAGAAATGAGAATTAGATATCAGCTGGGGAACTTTGCATTTAGGGTATCGAGAGCTAATGATCCCAAGGTATTTTCTGGGACATTGGGATTAATGAAGAGGGAATGAATAACAAGAACTAGTGGGGCACAGGATTATGAGATTCCGAGACACAAGCTGCAGATGACTAGAATGGCTTTTTCTTTGTATGCACCACATCTCTCGAATGAATATATACATCTTACTAAGGGAATACATAATTTAATGCACTTTAGGAAAGGGCTTTTTACATATCTAAAAAAATGGGACAGTGTGTACTTTATGTGAAATTATTGTATTGTGTATTTGTAAGGAATTGTACTGTGTATTTGTATTTTCATTTATATGGCTGTAAATGTGTATGTTTTGTTATTGTATAAATGTCAGGCATGGCTGAAAAAGGGCAGTGCCCAGTCCACTACTTGGTTAAAATTAAAAAATGAAAATGAAAAATGAATGAAGGTGGCACCCCCTCATCCCATCACTGAGCAGGCATGGAGGGGGAGGACCTGACTGAGGAGCCACCGGGTCCCTTCCCTCCGGGCTTATGGACCACTGAGGCCACTGACTTTGGTATCGAGATGCTAAATTTTGGTAAGTGGCACTGCATATTTGTTCTGGAGAAGGTTACATTTCAGTACGCACACCAGCAGCACCAATGTGGGACCTGGTGGATTTTTGTAGTCACTCAACATGGCTGTTACCAGCTGAAGAACTTAACTTGGACCATGGTTATTCACATCTCATAAATGAGTTTATAAGTCTCTGTGATGGGTAGTGTAAGACAGGAGCAATGCAGCATATTTACTGAGTTTTAGTCCTGGAAGTTAGCATGTTGCATGGTATTTGTGAACTCAGTAACACATGAATCAGTTTGATTTCTCATGACACTATTTCCATAACAAGCTTGTATTTGTAACTACATTTGAAAGTTATGGAGATATTAGTCTCCATGCTCATACTGGATTTAATGTAAAGTAGTAAGAATTGACTTTGTATGCATTGTGCTCTACGTGTTCGGCATTTTCTTGAAATATTACTCATCCAGTTTATTGCAATTACATAAGTGTTTGAAAACCTTGTTTATATTTGACAGTAACAATATATTTTTTACCACAATCTGTCTTGCTTTATTATTAACTCCCTCATCCCTTGTCAGTCTGTAAGTATATGTGCCTTTGTATAGATTAAAAATTCAAAAAACATGAAGAGCGAACACAGAAAAATAAGTCAAGGGGATAAATGCTGAAGAAATGTGGTCAATGGTCAATGGTCAATTAATGAGCCGGCCGGTGGCGCTGAGGTTGGGCGCTGGATGCCACATCTTGTGCGCGCGGTGACCAGGTTAGGAGCGAGCTGAGGGGTCGGCAGAGGGGAGATCGAGTGTCGAGGAGGACTCTTTCGCTCTTCCCAGGGAGGGATGGGATCGGCTCGCTCATGGAGCGACCTCTGGCGGTTGCTAGGGGTTCGCTGACTGAGCAGCTGCAGCATGCCAGGAGGCGGACTACGGTGCTACATTGCCGCATAGCTAGGCTCAAGCGAGTGGGAACAAAAACAGCGAAAACACCTACTATGCGCCGGTGAGATGGCGGTGGCCTCGGTAGACCCTCCCACATCCCAGATACCGGCCCAGATGCACCCATCAACTGCCTCCGGAGGACCCGACGATGCACAGGTAGGCCCCTCATACTTAGGAGTTGCCGCTGAAGGAGGAGCGGAATCAGCCCTGGAGATGGTACCGGGGGTCGGGTCTGCCTGTGGTTGATCAGGGGAGGCAGTCGGGGAGATGCGGAGGGTTCAGGTTGGGATTAGAGGAGGAGTTCCATGTGGGCACTCCTGAAGGATGCCCGGGGTATGGGAGGAATAAATAAAGTTAAAAAAAAAATGATCAATTAATACAAATAAATGATAAAGTGTCAGTATGTCGATGCAGCGGCACAGCTGCTACTCACAGTGCTGCTGATCCAGGTTCAGCAATGAGCCTGGGTCATCGTGGCCTGACCAAGGACAGGAGGATGGGGCATCCTAGGGGACATGCTCCAGAGACAGAGAATTGCTGTCCTGGGTGTATTACTGCCACTGAGTGACCAGAGATGGTGATGCAGTGGAGGACAGATGAGTGGAAGGGGAACATGCAGGCCGGGGACGCGTGTTGTGCAAGTATTGTCTGCACCTGTGTCAGTTGGTATTCCCCAGGGTCAGAAAAGGGGTGGTGCCAGCTGTCAGAGATATATAGAGCTCCTCTGAGCTGTCAGTTGGAGGGAAGCAGCCTTAGTAGCAATATCTGCTGGTCTTCCCTGACTGACTCTTTTCTCCGGTCGGGTTACCAAAATTTGAGTTTGGCAGTTTGTGGCAGTGGCCGTTGCCATATAATGCCCAGCTACTACAGCCCTGAAGTAGAGTATGATAGGAACAGCATTTACATCAGAAAGAGGGACAGAACTGAAACCAGGATATCAAGCTGAGGCGAACTGTGTGTGTTTGTGAAATCATGTGCACTTAGTTAACCCCCAGTGGCAACTAATGCCCATGTAGGTTGGTTAAGAGCCTAGATGGACTGGGCTGGGTTCACCTAGCTGATCTAAGGGCACTTGATGACCAGTCTAAGTGAAAATTAGAGGTGGGCACAGGCTCTTCAGTTTGCCTCAATGTCTGGATGGGTCTGAGGTAGACATATGCTTGATGGACCAGGTGCACCCGCTTCATACCATGTCTTTGTGGATGCACCCAAGCATTCTGAGGGCAGTTTGACCAGGCCCGCTGCTCCAGGTGGCCCTGATAGATAGCCATGTCCCTGGTCTCCTGCAAGTGTCCAGAGGACTTTATATGTCAGAGAGTGTTCACCATTTGGGAAAGAGTCGGACAGCTGAAGCAACATCTTTGAGAGACTGCACTCCCCCCCCCCCCAAATAAAAGAATTTTCAACTTGGACTGGTAGTGATTAAATTATGAATTGGCTTCACCTGTAGGTACAAACTGAGGACAATGAAATAATATGTTTATTTCAAAAGTTTCACTAGGAAAGACATACTGAGTTGGTAACACATTGTTTCCAGTTGTGTCCTATGGGAATGGGATGAGGAAGTAGACGATAACAAAAGTGCACAACAAATACAGAATACAAAATATAGATACACAGTATAGTAAGGGGCAAGAACATAAAGAAAATTGCCTGTGCGGGTGTGTGTTACGAGGACTGTTCACACACCTGAGGTGTGTGATAATCTCATAGACCCCAGCGAGTGAAGCTCGAGGGGTTAATGAAATTATCACACACAGAGGGTGTGTGAAAAACCCTCATAACACAAAACTTGCACAGGCATTTTTTATAATAACTGGTGCAAGGTTTCAGAGAGAAAAACTTTAACTTGTATTTGTGTGAGCGAGCACAATCCTCAGCGGCCACTGTACTCACACAACTACAGTGGGCTGTTTCGCACTTCAATGAAGTGAGAGCATGAGGAGGAAAATGCCATAATATCCTGCTGTCGAGTTATTATGGAATTCAGCAGGTTATTGTGGCATTTTATCAGGACTGGATATCTAGTCGTTATAGGGGGCCACCAGTTATAATAAAATATAACACAGTTTGGCAAAGGCAATAAAATACAAAATGCAGAATGCAGATTTCACCATACATTAGGGTGTAAGAGTAATACAAAATGCCATACTGCTGGGCAGTGATGAAATGCAGATAAACTAGTGTTATAAAAATACGAAAGGTGCATGGACATAACAAGGAACAAGTGCAAATAGTGAGTGACAAATTCAGGTGTTAGCTCAGGTTAAAAACAGATAACTGCTGTGCTGGAAGGGGGACCCATCAAACAGGGAGAAGGGAAGGGGGATGCTTACAAAGGGTATTAAGTGCTGTTTCAGGAAGGGGTAGTAAAATCATGAAGAAAAGACTTGAGGGAGGAGAAGGAACAGGCACAGCAGACAGACAAGGAAGAGAGGACAAAAGGTGAAGGTGGTCCAACAAAAGTTCAGGGAGTTGGCAGAGTGTTTGCAGGATGGTAGCAAGCTATTTAGCTTTCTCTGAGGTTATTCCAGCCCCAGCGCCAGCACAGCAAGGAACAGGAGGATAGAGAACTTTAACAAATGGCTGAGGGACTGGTGAAGGCAGAGGGGTTTGTTTGTCTTGGAGGATGGGGAAACAGGTGGTTGGATGAGCGACTTTTTTTCAAAGGACAGACGGCACTTAAATGAGGAGGAGTCAAGAATCCTCAGGGAGAAGCTAAAAGGGTACATGGATGAGGTCCTGTGTTTAAACTGTTAAAGGAGGGGGGCACTGTTGAGCCAGAATACAGCGGAGGTCTGACGCTATCATGCTCTATATTTGAAATATATTCTTATTATTTGATACAATTTACTGGGCACTTTGGCAGATTTAAAACTAATTGCTGATAATCAGAAAATTTGTGGACCAAGAATGGGGAATCTGAAAAAAGAAAAAGCCTAGCAAGAAGGAGCTAAAATCAAAAATGCTCCTGGACCCCCTGCCACGAGGCCCGCTCAAGGCTGTAGCGTTCTGGAGGAAACTACTACCAGAGAGAAAACCTTGCAAATGATAGGCATGAAGACTAATCACCTTATTTTTACAGTCACCGGTATGGCAGAGAAATTTAACTCCCCGACAGCTAGAGTCAACATACTGGAAACGGACATAATTTCAGTAAAAACTGAAGCAACGGAAACTCGCAAGTGCTCCAAGGCAGCCTTAGGCACTACCACTACACTGGTCAAAGAAAACACCCACCTTCGGTCTCGATTGGAGGCCCTTGAAAATCAAGCCCGGCCGGCCAACCTGAGAATCGTGGGTATGTCCAAGCAGAGCGAGGGGAGATCACCTTGGGTTATTTATTCAGGAGTGGATGGAACAACAACTGTGGCAGCCTTATGCAGAATGATGCATTGGCATTCAGAAGGCATATCGGGTGGCACAGAGAAGGAGACAGGATAATTCCAATGCCCTAAAGCAGTTGTGGTCATTTTGGATGGAGTCGGTTCCAAAGATTACATCTTAGCACTTGCTCTACAAAAAAGAACTCTGCTACAGGATGGCATGCAGGCCCAACTCTATCTTGATTTAAGTTATGCCACTCGACAGAAGAAAAAAAGATTTGATGGGGTCCAGGCCATCTTAAGGGGAGATCACTCACATGTTATTTCCAGCACGTCTGAGGATTGTGCATAAGGGCAAGGTATTTATTTTTTCTTACCCATCAGGGTGCCCTGAAATGGGCTCAGCGACATGCCCCACTACCAAGACGGAGTGGAACACCGGAGTTGTCTGATCAGGAGGAGGGTGAAGATGAAGAGACCTGACTTGAGCAACAGGTGGCCAAGAGTCAGGTTTGCTAACAATAACAGCATTTCTGCAGCTAAGACTATTTGATAAGTGTGCAAAAAACAGCAGTTTAATGTCTTGAGCATGAGTTTTGTATGCTATCGATCACAAACCCTCCTTAGCTGATGGATGGTTGGGAGATTTCAGCAAATTGTTTCTACTGTTAAATAAGTTAGGAATGTAATTGTTGGAGATTCGGGGTGCTGGTTCTTCATTCTAAAGTATCCCCTCAGTTTGTCTTTTGACACATTTTGATACTCTATTGTTAATTAGCCAAATCCATTAATGTATCAATACACTAGAACTTTAGATAATTTTTTTTGGAAGATACCAATATGGTACCTTTACTAAAGAATTGCATGATTTACTCACTTTCTTTCTTAAGGAACTAGAGATCGGATTACTTTTTGTACTTTATTGTTGATTAAAATATCTTGCAGCTCATGGTCTCATACAACAGCAATAGTAATCTAATTTATTTTCAGGTTTATGTTATACTTACAGACTCCCTCCCCAAAGATGTATCTAATTGATACAGTACGTTTACCTTTTGTTTAACCTGCATGTATTAAGAGGGGCGGCGCCCTCCTCGGTAACTGTATTTTTCAATCCTTATGTACTGTATCCAGACTCTTGACTGTATGTCTATTATAATCTCGATAAACATTAAGTTAAAAAAATAAATAAACAATTAAAGGGGGAGTGTGAGGCTAGGAAGGAAGAGAGGGTCAGCAAGGGAGGAGGGAATCTATCTGGCACTCCCCCAGAACTGGGGAATGGGACTAGAACAGGGGAAGGTACCAAGGGAGGGAAAAACATATGGAGAGCCATGAGTACAAATGCCCATAGCTTGGGTAACAAAATAATGAACTTAGAGACTGCTATACTAGGGGGATGGGGGGCCCTGGATTTAGTGGCCATCACAGAAACCTGGTGCAAAGAGCACCAGGACTGGGACTTGGTCATTGCTGGTTTTACTCTATTTGGAAGAGACTGGAAGGGAGAAGTGGGGAGGCGTAACTCTTTATGTGAGGGACTACATCAAAGCTACAGAAATACAAGGGGACGGGGGAGCAGAGGTACTGTGGGTCACATTGGAGAAGAGGAAAGGGTCAGTTACATGCATGGGGGTGGTGTACAGACCTCCAGCGCAGGGAGAAGAGGATAGGGATCTGTTGCATAAGATGGCTAGCAAGGAGGAGGAGGAGTTGTTGCTGGTGGGGGACTTCAACCTTCTGGATGTGGAGTGGAGCCTCACAGCTGCGGCAACCTCAAGGAGCAGGGACATCCTGGATTCACTGCAGCGGGCTTGCCTCAGGCAACTTGTCATGGAACCCACCCCGGATGATGCGGTGCTGGACCTGATACTAACAAACTGGGACTGTGTCAATAATGTACAGGTGTCAGACCACCTGGGGACCAGTAACCATTGGTTGGTGAGGCTTGACTTAAGAACTGGTCCATAGCTAAGCCACACCAAAATGAGGGTCCTGGACTTCAGGAGGGCTGACTTCGAGAAAATGAGGGTATGCCTCAGGGGCACCCTTGCAGAGATGGGGGAACAGAAAGGGTGGAGGAACAGTGGGCTGCAGTAAGACAGGGAATTGAAAGAGCAACCAAGCCATGTGTCAGGCAGGTCACCAAGAGAAGTAGTAGGAGGAAGCCGATCTGGTTCACTAGGGAGGTAGTGGAAGAGGTAAGGCCAAAAAAACTAGCCATCATAAAATACAAAAGGAGGAGGATAGGGAAGGTTACCGGGAGAGGCAAATGGAGGCAGGGAGGGCAAAGGCATTAACAGACTAGACTATAGCCAAGACAATTAAGAAGAGGGACAAAACATTCTATAGGTACATTAATCAGTGAATGGAGGAAACCAAATGGAGGGATAATTAGGCTGAGAGGTGAGGGGGGATTCAAGTAGAGGAGAACAGTCAAAAAGTGGACATACTAAATGAGTACTTCTGCTCAGTATTCACGGAGGAGGGGGTGGAGACAGGGCTGGTGATGCAGGGCAGGGGCATAAAGGGTAGGGAAGTAGACACCAGCCCCTTTATGGAGGAAAGAGTCCTGAGTGAGCTAAAGAAGTTAAGGGTGGACAAGGTGATGGGTCCGGATGCAGTGCAGCCCAGAGTGCTGAAGGAACTCCAGGAAGACTAGTTGGCTGCACCCCTCATGGCACTGTTCAACCTATCACAAGAGATGGGGGCAGTACCAAGGGACTGCAAGACAGTGGATGTGGTCCCACTCCACAAAGGTTATGATAGTGAAGAGGTTGGAAAGTACAAGACAGTCAGCCTGACTTCAGTAGTGGGCAAGGTAATGGAATCACTGCTAAAGGAAAAGATAGTTGAATACCTTGATATAAGTGGCCTGCTGGACCCAGGACAATATTGATTCACCAGAGGGAGGTCCTGCTAGACAGACTTAATAGAGTTTTTCTATGTAAAAGCTTGGATAAATGATATGAGAAACCGTCTGGGCTCACAGTAGATTTCACGGAAGGTAGGGAGAGGGAATGGGATCCAGTGTTCCAGACAAGGTAAGAGGAAGGGGGAAAGAGAAGGGCAGAAAGGTAGGGAGGGAGGGAGAGAGCCAAACCTGAATTTAGAGGTGAAGGAGGCACAGTGGGGGAGGCCTGGTATCAAAGGGGGAGAGAAAGCAAAGGAGTAAAGGGAGCAGTGATAGATGGGGGGACACAAGGTAAAATTACAGAAAAGTGCAAAAGAGGGTCCAATCTAACAAAGGAGGATTTGGGATCAGCACTGTACAGAAAGTCACCAAGCCGATGATGGAGAGGATCATCTTCGACACTGTTGGCAGGCAGGAAGTGGGATGCTGGATTTGTTCATGTAGAGCGCATCCATTTTGGGGTGGAGTTTTTGGTGGATGGCATTTCTGTGTGCCGAGCAGTCAAGGTGATTGTCTGGCAAGACCACAAGGTATTTGAAGGAGACATCTTTAATTGCAGTACCACTGAGGGTGTGGAAGGAGGGAAGGATGAGCATGGTGAGCCTCTGTTGGAAGTCAAGGGTCATGGAAATGATTTTCTTGGTCTTGAAGGACAGCTGGTAGGTTCAGAAGCAGTGCTGGATACTGTCAAAATCCTGGTATAGTCGGACAGCAAGGTCAGTTGCAGAGGGGCCAGAGACAAACAAGACACTGTGAACAGTGTACATGTAAATGGACACAGAGGGACAGACAGAGGGGAGGCCATTCAGAAATTTGTAAAAGAATACAAGGCCCAGGGCAGATCCTTCTGGAACACCAGTGCAGATCAGGAGTGGGAGGGATAAGATGTCTCCAATATGGACAGCTTGCAAGCTGAATGCAGAGGCAGCAAGACCTGCTGCCTTAAGCTTGTTCAAGAGAAGGGGGTGGGACATGGTGTCAAAAGCTTTGACAAAGATGACTGAAGTGAGGTGGCCATTCCTGACAGCATGGAGTCAGTGAGCGGAGGGGGGAGGGAGGTGGCAGTGGATTGGTATTTTCTAAAGCCGGACTGGTTAGGAGTGATAAAAGAGGAGTGATGGAAAAGTAAGTGTTGAGCTAGTACAAGGTGTTCCTAGAGCTAGGCCAGGGTGTGAAGGACAGAGATAGGCCAATAGTTGCCAGGGGAGGAAGGATCAACTCCTATAGTGAGGGGGATGACCGTAGCCTGTTTCCAGGCATGTGGGACAGTGGCTGAGGACAGGAAGGGATTGAGGAGGTGGGTAGTAGGGATGACAAAGGCAGAAGCATAGCATTTAAAAGCTTGGGGTCAAGCAAGTCAGGACTCACACCATTATAGGGGTTAAGTAGCGGGGCCTTGTGAAAGGCAGAGGGAGGAAGGAGGAGAAGATGAGGGCGAGGTGGGGAGGAAGGGGACGAATAGGGAAGGGGAGAAGACATAAGGCAGAAGTGGTGAAGGA
The DNA here is from genome assembly GCA_016271365.2 of Neoceratodus forsteri. Lineage (NCBI taxonomy): Eukaryota > Metazoa > Chordata > Ceratodontiformes > Ceratodontidae > Neoceratodus > Neoceratodus forsteri. The sequence goes on along the minus strand of CM057458.1, from coordinate 579,044,196 downwards.
GCCAAAAGAAGAAGATGGTATGGTTGCAAGGTCAGTGATGTGGGAGTTGCCAGCCTTAATGATGGGCCGGGGGAGCTATTGGGTTGTGGGGAGAAAAGGAAAAAAGGTTACTTTCCAGAACTTGGAGGGGTGGTTAAAGTTGTACTGGAGTGTGGATTTCGCAAGCCTGGCTTTGGTACAAGCATTGTGAAGGGTCCCGCAATTTAACAGGACAGCCAGTGACCTTGTATGATTGCCATGCTAGGTCTCTGGCTCAGAGGCAAGCCAGAAGCTCCGCCGGTCCAAGGAAGGTGGGAACCATAGACCCTGGTTTTTCAGAGGTGGCATTGTGGTCCTGTGCAGTTATAAATTAGGTTTGGAAGAATTTGAGAGCAGAATTTATGACGGTGATTGTACAGATATGGACCAAGTCAGTGGATGACAGGTCCATGTCGAGAGATGACAGGTACAGTAATCTGAAGGACCGTGTGTGGATGATTTTAAGCAAGTAGTTTTCATGTGGCTGATCTTACATACACAGCAGACCATACGCTGATCACCGAGGCATCAAAGAGGATACCTGCACCCACAGTACAGTGGCAGTGAAAGAACGTACACAGTCCAGAAAGGAGTGGTTTGGGGATTCGAAATTAAGGGTGGGATCTTCAATCAATTGAGACATTTAGATGGTCTAAACAATTGCGGCTAAGCTTGTGTACTGAAGGGGAGAACCAGCTGATATTGCAATCAACAAGGAGGTGAGGACTTTGAAGCAGAGGATAGGCCCAGACAACAGTACACACCAGCAAGGAAAACGGGGACTGAGAAAGGGAAAGAAGGTTTAAAGAGGAGATGCTCATAGGTCAAGAGGAGGAAACTGATAACACAGGTGCAAACTGGATGCTGGAGCAGAGATGGAGTGGAAGACAACCACCCCTCTTGGAATGATCCTGCAAGAATAACCAGGGATGGATACTGCAGAAACTAGGACCTTGTGGAAGAGCAGAGATGATGAGGACATCCGGGCTGGAGGTTGACCATGAGGGCTGCAACTGATCTAATTTTGGGAGGAAGCTGTGGATGTTGAGTTGGGAAGCCCACAGTTCTTTGGGAAAATGCATAGGAGAAGGGGGGATGAGGCCAGGATTAAGTTCAGTGTCTCCAGCTACCGTAGATAATAGGGATACAAGTAGCTTATGGGAGAGAAGAAGCTGCTAGATGGGAGAGGAGGGACGGGTAGCAGTGACTGGGAAACCTGGATGGGTACTCTTCCACTCCCATTAAGATCAGATTAAGTCCAGGGCTGACTGACAAATAGTTGTAACAAAAAAAAAATGGTACTATCCAAGACATATTAGCCACACGCAAAAGTCACTTTTCCATCAATAGTTAGACGTGATGATTGACCCTTGTAACAAGGTCCAACATTTCGCCTCATCATTTTTTTTTTTTTCATTTTTGTGCAGGCCCATTTTCCCTGAAGAAGCCAATAAGTGGGGAAGATAGTAATGAGGGGAGAAGCAGGATGGGGGCAAGAGAGCTTCAAGGTGGAGCCAAGGAACAGGTAGGAGACAGCATCCAGGATGCCATTGGGAGTGGGGAACTGATGGTGAGAGAAAGAAGGAAGAGAAGGAGGAAGGGTGGTGGGTCAGGGACTGGGGGAGAGGGAGCAGTGGAGGGGGGGGTTGGAAAGCAGGAGGGGGTGAAGAGAAAGTATGGGGACCAACGTGGTGGATGTGCCAAGTAACGTGGTAACAAGGGGGTTATGAGAAGTGAAGGCACAAACCAGAATCGGGAAGATAGCAGAAGTATAGTCTTGATCCAGATAGGACAGCTAGGAGGGGTGTGGACTGTACCAAGACAGGAAAGCATGCTGACGCATAGGCTTACCAAGATAGGGTGGCAAGAGGCATCAACTGAGACTAGCACAATTGGAGGCATACACACAAAAGGAGGTCTAGCAAAGGGGGAACCATGTAACAATAAGGTAGCACCATCATTTACAGAATGAATCAACCATGATATGTTAAGGTGTGCTGGTTAGCCTAACAGAACATAAACAATGCAGAAGTTATAACTGTTACACAAGCACCTAACAGGAATAGTACTAGCTCCCACCTACCCAACCAGGCAGCATAACAGCATTGCTACAAAACATACAGGTTGCAATTTAGGCAGGACACTAACTTACAGGTTGCAAATAATACTTCTTAGCTGTTCTTACAGGAGTACATAAGGCAGTTTACAAACAAGTCACAGGTTGCAAGGACGGAGTTAGGTGGAGTCCCCTGGTGTTTTCCCTCTAGTGACTCCCCCCAAGGACTCACACTCCTGCTGGTCCACTCACACTGGGACTGCTAGATGGCCCAGTAGGTAAGACAGTCGGACCTCTCCTCTACATGAGCACTATAGGTGCCAATAGGCTGAAATAAAGTCACACGATATAACAGCTCCTGCTGCTAACTGGAACTTGCGGTGGGATGGCGATCAGCTGCAAAGGTGGGAGAGACAATGGTAGAAAGGCTCATGATCCCCTGGATGCAGTCAACAGTGTCCACTTCATGGCTCCTAGGAGCCAAGGTAGCATGGAAAGGCTCTGCAATAGGTGGTGAAAGAGCTGTTAAAGGTCAAAGACCTATATGATGCTCGCCATTTTTCAATGGAAACCTCTAGAGTTTTCAGCTCCCATATATACATCTAATGATTTCTTGAACTTGAACATAGTTTTACTATTAACAATTACCTCAGGTAATGAGTTCCATATACTAACAACTGTCTGGTTAAACCATTTACCTCTCTTAGATGTTCTACTAACTTCTTTTGTTAGTGTCTTATTATGAGACTTTGTATTCCTTGGACCGGGATGTCTTGCTAGCCCAATGGTTTCCCACATACCCTCATTCCTAGTAGCACTAAAAACCAGGCACAGATCCCCCAGTATCCTTCTATACTTTAATGAATAGAGTCCCAATTGAGTTAATCTCTCTGGGTAAGTCATGTCCCTCATATTCTTTACCCTCTTAGTCACCACCCCTACTTTGGGGTGCACATAATGCAGAACAGTACTCCAGATGAGGTTTAACCAATGAAGAATAAAGTGGAATCAGTGTGGCAGACTCTCTGCTCTTTATGTGTCTGAAAATACAAGATATTATCCGCTGATATTTTTAATTATCTCCTTGATATGAATGTCAAATGACAGGGCATTTGTAACTGTAACACCTAAGTCCTTTTCTATTTCAGTCGTCTGCAGGATATGGTCATTCAGTTTATAAGTAAATTGTTTATTTTCCACCCCAAATGCATCACTCTACACTTTTCTTGGTTAAACATCAACTTGTTTGAATGTTCAGTGTAAGAGAAAATACCTCCACCAGTAGACACAGCCTAAGGCTGGTGGGAGGAACATTTAGGAGGGATGTAAAGAAACACTTCTTCACAGAAAGGGTGGTGACACCTTGGAACATGCTACCCGAGGCAGTCGTGGCATTCAGAACAGTGGGATCTTTCAAAAGAGCCTGGGACAAACACAGAAGGAGGAGGTGCGGACAAGAAAACGGAAGAGGGGAGGGAGAAGAGGAGACACTAACACTGGCAACGGGATAAAATACAGGATCCCAACACAAATCGGGCAGACAAGATAGGCCTAGAGGTCCCCTTCTGCCTACTATTTCTTATGTTCTTATACTCATAGGACTGAAATTACATGATTTGGATCCATTTGTTAGACACCAACCTCCTTGTGGACCTCTGTTACTGTTGTCAGTGTTTTGAACTGTTTATTGTTCACCCCCATGCTTTGCACTACAGAGCGTCAATGGCACTGGTTCATAACACAAGGTCATTTGAAAGCCCAGGAGGTCAGATACATTAAATTTGTATGTGCTTTTCCTGTTTTCCATCATGTGTACCTACAGACAGGGGAACGGGCTACATTTATTCAGTATCATAAAGCAATGATAATATAGTGAGTTGGGTTTCTGGGGGTAGGATAACAATAATGGGATGCCAATAAACAGAGGCCAATGGCCAGTGCAAGAAGTGCAGAACAGAATGTGGTCCTTTGCTCACATGGAAACTAGCACTTCCATATTGAATGAGATAGTTTTAATGAAAAGAAAGGGCCAAAAAAAAAGTTCAATTCTGCAGAACAGAATAAAGTCCTTAACTGTTATGGGAACTAGCAATTTCTCACTGTACCAGATAGTTCCAATGACAGAAAAGGAACAACAGCAACGGTGGAATACAGTGCAGAACAGAATGAGGTCCTGTACTGTTATGTTATAAATTGGGAAGGGACAATCCTGCTTTCTGATTGGTTATTACCTGTGCATGAAATTTGTTTCATGCACGGGAAATAACAAGTTCCTAAAAGCAAGACCGCATTACTCAAACAAAATCACTGTGACATTAGAATACACAAGTCTGAAATATCATTACACAGTAACACTCTTCAGCTGGGCCCTAAAAATAAAACTACCTTAAATTAAAAATAAAATGTTGGCCCACCGGCGCAGTGGTAGCACTACCGCTTGTGGTGCCGATAACCCAGGTTCAGGAGTGCCCTTGGGAGTCGGAGGGTTGGCCGGGGGGAGGAGGACTGAGCATTCCAGGATGGCTCTCCTCCTTGGGTGAGGGAGGAGGGAATTCAGCCAGTGCAGTACCGACCTATGGTGATGGCTGAGGGTCGGTGTACTAGCCGACAATGTGGGGACGGTGCGAGCGGTCGCCCAGCGTGCGACATGTGGCAGCGTGTGTGGCTCACCATTGGTGGCATTGCACACTCTCACCGTGGGTGGGACCTAAGGCCGAAACTAATCCTCTGGTGCTCTTGATTGCCGGTGTCTGTCGGTTACATACTGGATGCACCCCAGCTGCTCTCTTGGTCTGGCCTTGGTTTTCCGTGGTGGGGGGTGTGTACCTGCCATGACGTGGCCTGGAAGAAGGCAGGGGTCAAGCACAGGAGCTGCGGCCAGTGCAATGCCACCGATGCTGACCAGATGGGGGTACCATTCGTACAACACCCCCCCCTCCGCCGAGGAGGTGAAAGACGTACATGAAAAAAAAAAAAATTTATTCAATGTTGTTTCTCTGATCATCACACTCTCCTTACACATAAACAAATTAGAGACATTAAGTATTGTTTATAGTTTTCATTACAACTGTTTATTTGCTGACAATGAAAAATCCCCCTTCTGTCTTTACCTGCTCATCAGGGAAATGTCTTCTGCTTGCCCTGACAGTGAGATAATTGAATCTCTGGCTCTAGAAGAGGCCTTTGTTGTGTGTGTATATACAGTATATAGTGTATGGTGGAACGTTGTATTCAGTCGAAATCCATCATTTACTATTCTTGTTGTACCATCGTTAGTACGTCACAATGATGGCACAACAACATTGACTGACTTTGCGCATGCGCAAGTGGCGGTACTTAACACATTGGAAAACATCTGTGGCAGTTTACCGATGGACCAGGAATTTTCAAACAAGCGGTAAGTGATTATTTGTTGTTTGTAATCTTATGCGGCACACAGCAGCACTCCAGTATTTCTTTCTCAATGTAAAAAAAAAATGTAGTGTGAAGAAGTAGAATTTTTTCATGGACCTTTGAGTGGGGGATCCCTGACATTGTGGTGCGACCACAGAAGAAGTGACAAGCTATTTATTTACTGTTGCCGATACACTATAAAAAACAATGGATGGGCAACAGTAAACAACAACACTGACTTCACTTCTCGAGGTTGTATGACAACTGTGAACCTCTCGAGCTTCGCTCTGGAGGTTTACATGGTTGTCATGACAATCTCTTGAAGTGAACAACAGTGTTGTTGTTCACTGTTGCCCATCCATTATCCTCTATGTTAGGAGAGGAACATTCTGCCAGTGGAACTGAGCAGAATTTTGAATCCCTGTATTCCATGGTAAACATTCCAGGATAAATATTCCATATCTAGAATGTGTGGAAAAAGAAAGAAAAAGAAAAACAGGATGAAGAAAGTAGGCAATAATACTTTATAAACAAAGAAAAAAGGTGGGAAAACAAGTATTTTTTGTTCTTTTGAGTGATGCTCCTTTGCTTTGCTGTTTAAGTTTTAATGTATTCAGTCCATGTGGTAGTGCTGCAAACTCTCAAGACGCTGTGGCAGGTGCAGCCAACCTTAATAAAGTTCTGCACTCATGAGCAGTGACAAAGCCACAGACAATGTTGTCAAGTCAAATCAAATGAGTTTACTGTGGTACGGACAAAACAACCGCACACCACCTGGCCTTGGTGCTTTGAGTATTACCTCTTTGTCAGCAGGCATGGTTAATAGGAGATCAGCATCATCATTTTATATACATCAGTTAATCACATGACATCATTACAGTCCATGCCAAATATGCGGGATGCGGTTAAGCGAAACGGCTGCTTTACGGAGACGCCCGCCACGGAACCGATTTAGAGCTGTAAAAAACAATTAATACTTAGAAGGGACAGTGACAGTAAGCAACATCGTATATGCGAGACGATAAGTGGCACACTAATAACACAGTAATGTGTTCTAAAGGAGTGCAAAACTGTTAGTAATTGTTTAATTGTTTCATTAGTATTTCAGAAAGACCTTTGAGCGTGAGCTCTTTTACAAAGGTTCCACGTCAGGGTGGACAATAAGACAATACACATATTCAGTGGTTACAGAGGCCTGATCATTAGGCATTAAAGAGCGATTACATGACAATTAGACAAATAGGAGAAAAAAAACTGAGCAGTTGTAATTGAATACTAAGCTATTTCTAATTGATTGCCCTAGTTAGCACACCCTTGGAAACCTCCAAATCCGTTGATAGACTAATCACTAGATCTGTTAGTAATCAATCACTAGCTATCACTTGAATAACTCAACAGTAACTGTAGACTGGCTCAGGCTACAATTGACAGCATGATAAAAGTGTAGTGTGAGACTACGCTAACAGATCACTTCTGCCTTTCATTCAGAAATGACACTCCCCTAGAAATGAGCTTATGCTCGCTGACCATGTGAAGGTGCTTGAGGCTCTTGAAAATCCTACCTGCTCATTGTCAGCTGTAGCAGCAGCACAGTTCAAGGTAAGTAAAAGTCAAGCCGGGCGGATCAGTAAAAGTAGAAAGGTCATCCAGTCCAAATGGGAGGCAAATTGCAACCTGAGGCAGAAACAGTGCTCCGAAGACGGGCAATCCAAGAACTGAAGCAGTGTAAAATACCCAAATTCTTCAGTGCTTCAAGTCCTGCTGCTGTCACTGAGGGGAAACAATCAGCTGTGATCACCTGTACTATAATAAGCTGAAGTAAGTACCACTACACAATCCACACTTAGCTCATTAATTTTAAATTAAAGAAATAAAGATTTACCATTTCAATAGAAACATACATACAAGCACAATAAGCACTATGCACATCACCCCATGCCACCTGCTGACTAGATGCGGTATAGCATCAGAAGTAATTCACTTTCTAACTGTGCTGTGTATAGTGGCATTGCCTGATAAGCCCCGAATGACGGAAAATTGATGGCCACTTCTGCAAGACGGCCACATAAGCGGGACGATCTGAAATACGTAGGGGTGTCCCAATTAAATGGCTTGTACTGTATTTCATTCATAAAACTCAGAATACAAAAAAATGCAAATAAACATCTATTCCTACATTCTTTTAAATTCGTTACTTATTCATACATCACTGCATTTAGATGCTTTAATGCATAATAATATTCTGCATATCTGGAGCCAGTGTTTAATGCTGAGACATACAGGCAGACTGGCAGGCTGAGGAGATAGCGATCAGCAATCAGCAAAGATGCGTTCTGCATGCAACTCGATCCAAGTCTGGAGAAATATAGACAGAATGTCCTAGAAAAGATAAGAAGAAAGGAGAATTGCAATAAGTGTATATCTGTTTTGAACATGTATCTTTTTTTAAAAAGAATACTATAAAACACTTCATTAAATGTGTATCTATTAGCCCTAGACTCACAGGATAAAATTCAAATGTAAATCAAATATTAGTGGTCAAGACCAACTTATTTTGGGCTCACTTGAAATCCCTGTATTAAATGAAGATAAAACTGAACTTTAACCATCAGTTGCCACAGGCTGGATAGAAACAGTGTGTTCACTGGAGGACTTGTGTATTGTTGCACTTTAATCTAGCAAGTAGGGCATCAAATCTCAAAAACCATTCTAACCCCGTGGTTGGACCCCTCTAATGGTATAAATCCAAAAATGTTCCTTTTCAGTAACATATTGGTTCTTTTTCCTCTCTTTCTGGGGTTTCTAACATGTTCTATCCCCATGAATTTTACATGCTCGGTGTTACAGTCATGCACTACAGAAAAATGTGTATCAACATGAGAATCTTGTTTGTTATTGGAAAGAGACCTGATGTGGTCCTGTATGCATTGTTTTAAAGGTCTTATCCTACACCCAATGTAAACTTGCAGGGGGTACTACAAAACATAAAATGGTAAATGGAGTGTCACATGTAATACACTGCCTTGTCTCCACAGAGATCTGCTCGTCTCGTGGGTGGGTAAATTTGTTTCCTGTGTTTGCATACCTGCAACTAATACACCTTTGGCATTTATAAAACCCACCAGATCTTTGTGGTAACCAAGATCCAATGGATGATTATGGCAGTTTCAACCTGCTGTGTACGGTGCTGTCATTAATGTTAGAAACATAGACTTTGATGGCAGATAAGGACCGCTTGGCCCACCCCCAGTCTGCCCATTTCCCTACTTGGATAAGCAGCAGATCCTAGTTAACCAACAGCCTACTTCCTCCTACCCCCCCTAGAATTTCCTTATGTCTGTTTTTGACCCCACTACCTCCTCTGGAAGGCTGTTCCATGCGTCCACCACCCTCTCTGTGAAAAAATACTTCCTCATGTTGCCCCTGAGCTGTCCCTCCTCTATCTTCTTATTGTGCCCCCTTGTTCTTGTACATCTTTTCTTCTGAAAGATGCTACCCTCTTGGACTTTGTTGATTCCCTTGAGGTACTTGAATGTTTCTATCATGTCCCCATCTCCCTCTTTTCCTCTAGGGTATACATATTAAGCTCCTTTAGTCTCTCTTCATGTGGCTTCTGGTGCAGACTTTGCATTATTTTAGTTACCCTTCTCTGGACTGCCTCCATCCTATGATCTTGCGGAGATGGGGTCTCCAGAACTGCATGCAGTACTCCAGATGGGGTCTTACCAACTGTCTGTACAGAGGGATAACAACTTCCTGTTTTCTACTGGTGATGCCTCTACCTATACATCCCAGTATCCCCCCAGCCCTCCTTACTGCCTTCTCACATTGCTTGCCTACCTTTAGGTCCTCTGATATGACTACCCCCAGGTCCCATTTCATTTTTGTTGTTGTTAGTAGCCCCCACCCCATTGTGTACTCTTCCTCTGGGTTTTTGTTTCCCAGGTGCATTACTTTGAACATTGCATTGAATCTAAGCTGCCATACATTTGACCATTCCTCCAACCTTGCCAAGTCCCTTCTCATCCTTTCCACCCCTCCCTTGTTTATCACCCTGTTACAGATCTTTGTGTCATCTGCAAAGTGGCATACTTTTCCTTCCAGCCCCTTTGTAATGTCACTTATAAAGACATTAAAGAGGATGGTCCCAGTACTGAACCCTGCGGTACCCCGCTAGTAACCCCCCTTTCCTTGGAGTGGATTCCGTTTATTATTACCCTCTGCGTCCTGCTGTCCAGTCAAATTTTTTCCCAGGTTACCACTCTGAGACCCACTCCCAGGCTGGCTAACTTATTAGTCTTTTGTGTGGGACTGTGTCAAATGCCTTGCTAAAGTCTAGTTAGACCACATCCACAGCCCCTCCCTGGTGTACTACTTTGGTCACCCAGTCAAAGAAATCTATTAGATTCATCTGACATGACCGCCTCACTGTGAATCCATGCTGCCTTGGGTCCTGTACCCTGCTGACATCTAGGTACTCAACGATTCTTTCTTTCAGAAGTGATTCCATAATGTTCCCTACCACTGAGGTCAAATTAACAGGTCTGTAGTTTCCTGCCTCTGTCTTGCTCCCACTTTTGTGGAAGGGGATAACATTCACCTTCCTCTAGTCCTCAGGTACCACACCATCCTCCCATGATTTGTTAAACAGTGTAGTCAGTGGTATCACTAGTTCTCCCGTTAGTTCTTTTTTTGAAATCTGGGGTGAATACCATCAGGCCCCATGTTCCTGGCTCTTTGAAAACAGACTCTAGGTTTTACGTCCACTGCTGCACTGTCCTATTTGTCTCTGGCCAAAATAGTCAAATTTCTATGGACTACATTCCCAATTCTGCCTGATAAATAATTAAATTCTGTCACAAAGGTGACTAGAGCATCTACAAATTCTATACCCCTTTTGTTTGTGTATGAGTGCACCAACTGTCATCTGTCCAGTTCTAGGGCTTTATTTTTGGTGCCCGCCATTAATTCATCATCATAGCCCCATTCCTTAAACCTTTCTTCCAATTCTGATGCCTGTTCCAAAACACTCTCCTCACTGCTACAGTTCCTTCTTATCCTGAGCATTTGACTAAATGGATAGATTCCTTGAGTTTGGGGAGGGGCGCTATCTGCACGTAAAGGGAAATTCATAGCTGTGGGTTTTCTGAAGCTGCATGTGCTGAATATTTCTCCTTGTCTATCATGTAGTTCTAAAACTAAGAACTGTAGTCTTTCTTTGTCAGCCACGTAGGTGAATTTCAAGTTTAAATCATTTGCATGTAACCATGTGATAAATTCGGGAATCTATTCCTGTGAGCCTAGGATTAATAGATACACATTTAATAAAGCATTTTATAGTATTCTTTTTAAAAAAAGATACATATTCAAAACAGACGTATGTTCAACATAGATATATACTTATTGCAATTCTCGTTTCTTCTTTTCTTTTCTAGGACATTCTGTCTCTATTTCTCCAGACTAGGATCGAGTTGCATGCAGAACGCATCTTTGCTGATTGCTGATCGCTATCTCCTCAGCCTGTCAGTCTGCCTGTATGTCTCAACATTAGATACTGGCTCCAGATATGCAGACTATTATTGTGCATTAAAGCATCTAAATGCAGTGATAAATGAATAAGTAATGAATTTAAAGGAAAACTGTCAAAATCATAGTGCCCCCCGCCCCCAAAGGCTTACCCCCCGATTAAGCTTTTCGCAACGAAAAGCCTTAATTTTATCAGCTGGTACTTACTTTAATTTAATTCTGAAAGGATTCAGGAAGATGGTGGACCGTGCATGGCTCCATCTAGTGAGAAAGTACATTGCTACGCCGCTTGCTGTAATACAGTACAAATGGGGGGGGGGGGGCAACAGTATCCAAAAAATCTACCCCGCTCCCCACAGAGCAGGAAAACCCTCAAGATAGAGATAACCCTGATGTGGTTGTGGAGGCCGTAATGGAGGGCCCGGGCTCAGATGCAGACAGTGATGAAGGCCGCCCTGAGATGGTATCAGTGTATTTACAACCAAAGGAGGGAGCCACATGCATGTTTGAGGACTTGGTGGTAGAAAGAGATATCCCAAAACCCTGTGCTATGCCAATTTTGGGGCTACTTGTGACAACCCCCTTGCTCCAAGAAAAGTGCAGACGCCGGATGGTCAACATGAAGTCCAGGCCTCACGTGGACTTGACCTACATAAATTATAGAGATGGCATTTGGTTGCCTAAGGGACTGGCCCCATGGTCCAGTGTGCATTCCATTCCTGTTTGAAGCCAAGCTGAGCGATGGATGAGGAGGTACCTGTGGATGGAGTGTCTCGGAGAAAATTAGAATAATAATAATCAGCATTTATATAGCGCTTTTCATACACAGTGTATCCCAAAGTGCTTTACAAGGAATGCCAGACTGGTAGTGAAGTGACTGAATGTGTAGTGGTGGCCATATTGCACATCAACACCCACAGACAGCCTGGACAACTGCATGAACCGGTTTTATGGCAAGGAGAATGTTGGCCAGGACACCGGGAATGTCCCCTTCTCTTTTTGAAGAATGCCCTGGGTTCTTTTACTTTCACCTGGACACCCACCAGGACAGAACCAGGATGGGTAGAAGGGACCTCGGTTTAACGTCTCATCCAAAGGACAGCACACCCCAACAGTACAGCACCCCCACTAACACTGCACTCGGGTGCCAGCATTTTAAGTGCAAGTCCAATCCCGGTGTGGGATGAGAACCCATGACCATCAAGTCCAGAGGTGGATGTGCTACCAACTGAGCCACTGAATGAATTACCCCATGTCACCAAGAGGATTTGGGACTTAATTGAAGTATGCAGATTGGACTGGGTGTTCCATGGTGCAGTGGAAAAAAATCCATTCACGAAACAGGGTGGATGCCGCTGATTCTGGCTATGACAGAAATAAAGTAGTGACCACAGCAAGATAACTGTGCATTTCATCTGTCTAGGAAGGAACAGCCCTGTTCAAGGCTTTTGCTATGGTACAAGACAAGACTGGAAAAAGGGTCAAATATTATGTGGTCAGTCATGGCTGCCGTGGACTTGAGTGCACCAAGCCTGACCCTTGTTTCTATTATGCACCTGAAGATCCACCAAAAGGCTCCAAGGCGCCGTTTAATAGGGGGACTTAAAAAGATCAGTGCCCCCTGGCACTGCTGTGAACTGTTACCCTATGTTGCCACTAAGAGACTACCTGGGTGAGATTGTTTTAGTTATTTAATTGTTTAAAGATAGCAAAGACTGTAGTTAAAATATGTGGCATGTTTATTGGTTTGAAAAAAAAACTCTCACACCAAACCCCTTTTAAAATGTGACTTGCATTTATTAGAGATGTGTGTTTTAAGATTTAGTTAGTTAGCCATAGTTGGGGATTAGCTATAGATAAAGAAAAATGCTAAGTAGAATTGCTAAGTAGTGTCAGTGGCTCAGTAGGTAGCACACTCGCCTTTGAGGCCGGGAGATCAGAGGACTGTGGGTTCAGTTCTCACATCTGGCACTTGGGTTACTATCCCAGTACTGACACTGTAGTGCAGCACGAGAGGGGTGCTGCACTTCTGAGGTGCTGTCTTTTGGATGAGACATTAAACCGAGGTCTCATCTGCCTGGATTGGTGGTAGTTCAGGTGGATGTTAAAGATCCCATGGCACTTATCGAAAAGAGTAGGGGAATTTCTCCGGTGTCCTGGCCAAATTTCCCTCACTCACTAAAAATACCACCAACAGCTTAATCTGGTTCAAGGTCAGTTGGCATTCATCTGTATCCCCCTCCCCTGGGTCATGCCTGAAAATAGGCAGGATTTGTCTAGTGCACTTACCCGGTCAACAAAAAAAAACTAAAGTAGGGTTGATGTAGGTTCAATTACTTATTTGTGCTCAAAAAAGAAATGGTGGAGCTGGGTATATGGACTCCAAGTACAGAGGCTGCCACCCAATGGACTCCATGGGACTTAGCAATTAAAGCACACTGGAAATGTTTAGGCTTGTAGCATATAATTCATACTGTTAAGTAGTCAATCAATCAGTCTTTATTTTTAAAAAAGGTGCTATTCTTGAGATCATATCACTCATTACAATAAATAAGTAAAAGCCTAGATGGCAGAGTAGTAAGTATGTTAGACTTATGTTTAGCTTAGAACATATTTGGTAGGTTAACATAGGTAAGTACTTAGATTTGTAAGCGGGTACTAGGTAGTTCGGTGGAGCAGCCATACAGTTTGTTCTTTTTAAAGCAACAGACACTGTATGCCACCCTGGTGGAGAGTATTTAGTGAGTTAGTTAGGTAGTAAAATGTTTTGGTTAAAGTGAAATGTTTTGATGTTGAAATGTTTTGGATGCACCAAATATGGCCCCTTGGCATAGTCTGGGTCCTGTTAGACCAGGGTATAGGTTTAAGGGTCCCCGTGGGGGGTGAGACAGGTGGGACGCCAGCTCTGAAAGTACCAGCGATTTGTCTTCGGGGCCTCAGACCTGGTAGCCATGCCCCCATAGTGGTGACTCAGGGTAGTTAGATGGGTTTACCCACCTAGTATTTGGGTGGCTGTTTTATTATGGCCTGACTGGTGGAGCCTGGTTAGGGTAGTCTGTGGGAGAGTGCGCATTATCTCACAAGGCCCAACAGCCTGGGTAGCCAGTACCAGACAGCTTCCCCAGGAGGTGAAGCATTTCTGTGGGCGAAGTGTAACCCCCGTGCTGATTTGGGGGAGTTACTATTGATGCCTTTTGGCATCAGGAGCCATGCATGTGCAGTGCCAGAACTGCCAGAGGGCATAGCCTGGCATCGTGAGGGTTTGTTCAAGTGCCCACTGGCGCTGGAGTTGGGAATTGGGGGGGGGGGTCACCAAGAAGAGTGTGGAGTGTGAGGAGCAGGTTGAGGTCTGCTCATAGGCGTGGGTACCCAGTCGGGGCCGGGGTGGGAAAACTGTCACCCAGCCCCAAAGTAGCAGAAGGACCCCCGCAAGTCACCGGTGGGGAAGGCGGATAGTGGTCTATGGCAGCAGAGAACAGAGGCAAGTGAGAAAGAGCCCATCTGGCTCCGTAAGGAGAATTAAGTGTTGGGGTGGCTGCCATGGAGGGAATGGGCCACCAAGTGGCAAAGAAGTGGACCCAGAGGGTTCGGAGTGGTGAACTGGACCCCCCTGCCTGTAGCCCATGTCCACCCATAGAAGTTGGAGCTGCTGTGGATGAGTTGGGAGAGTGCTGTGCCCAGAGGTATGGTGGCTGCTGCCCTGTGAGAACCCTACCTATGGATCGGCAGGGTGGACAGTTTTTAGGAGCTTGGACTGTGCCCTTTTTAACATCGGAGCCCCCGAGGAGAAGTGTGCCTGAGGTAGGATTGCCCCACTCTCACTGGCGGGGAACAACCGAAAAGAGAGACTGGTGTGTTAAGCACTCCCAGAGCGCTGCAAGGGTGAGAAGGAGCCATTTATGGCTCACCAGCAGGGAAACGTTGTGAGAAAGATCCATGTTCAGGACCCAGGTCCCCCAAGTAGCTTGTGCCAGGGCCACTCTGCCATAATGTCCTGTGTGGAAAGAGAATGAACTGTAATTGCCCCAAAACTCCATGGAACTTTTCTGTTTGTGACTTGAGCCTTTGAGGTTGTTAAAATAAATGTGCTTGACTGCATCTGATTTCTGCCTGAACTGAATCATTGCCATCCAAATTAAAGACTGTTGGATGCTGTTTCTCACCAAGTTTTCCCTCAGAAACCAAAAACCGAGCTTGAATCTAACAGTCATGATGGGAGAAGTGAGACCAAGTCAGCCTGCACCTCAACGGAATCCATGCCGTCAAAAGAAGAAGCCCTGTTCTGCATGAGAAAGGTACTGTGAGTTTTAGTTACCCTGCTACACTGCTGTAAACTGCCTAGTCAGGAGCTGGTGCCCCCAACCCCTTCTCTGTGAACTTTATTCCATCAAAACCCCTAGACTGGGAAGGGAGGAGGAGGGTAGCCAAACTGTTGTTGTCACCTCAGAGACTGGGAGTGAGTGTACTGCCTGCAAGTTCATGGACTGTTAAACATCTAGATGAGCACCCAGAGCAGGAGCAGAGTGAAAAAAAAAGTGTTTACAAGTAAAAGTTACATTAGGAATCTAAGAGGGGAGCAGGGGTTACACTGTTATGGGAACTAGTACTTTCTCACTGTATCGGATAGTTCCAATGACTGAAAAGGACCAAAAGCAAAAGCGGAATACAGTGCAGAACAGAATGAGGTCCTTTACTGTTATGGGAAGTAGCACTTTCTCACTGTATAGCAGCTTAGATTCAATGCTAAGAAGTGCAAGGTAATGCACCTGGGAAACAAAAACCCAGGAGAAGAGTACACAATGGGGGGTGAGATACTAACAACAAAAATGGAAAGGGACCTGGGAGTAGTCATATCAGATGACCTAAAGGTGGGCAAGCAATGTGAGAGGGCAGCAAGGAGGGCTGGGGAGATACTGGGATGCATAGGGAGAGGCATCACCAGTAGAAAACAGGAAGTTATTATCCCTCTGTACAGATAGTTGGTGAGACCCCATCTGGAGTACTGCGTGCAGTTCTGGAGACCAATCTCCTAAAGACATAGACAGGATGGAGGCTGTCCAGAGGAGGGAATTAAATGGTGCAGGGTCTGCACCGAAGACATATGAAGAGAGACTTAAGGAGCTGAATATGTATAGCCTTGAGGAAAGGAGGAGAGGGGGACATGATAGAAACTTTCAAGTATCTCAAGGAATCAACAAAGTCCAAGAGGGTAGCATCTTTCAAAAAGAGGTGTGCAAGAACAAGGGGCACAATTTGAAGATAGAAGGAGGCAGCTCAGAGGTAATTTAAGGAAGTATTTTTCACAGAGAGGGTTGTGGATGCATGGAGCGGCCTTCCGGAGGAAGTTGCGGAGTCAAAAACAGTGGTGGAATTCAAGCATGCATGGGACAGTCATAAGACAATTCTAGGGGGTGGGGGTAGGAAGAAGTAGGCTGCTGGTTAACTAGGATCTGCAGCTTATCCATTAGGTAGGGAAATGGGCAGACTGGGTGGGCCAAGCGGTCCTTATCTATCATCAAAATCTATGTTTCTATGTATTGGTTAGTTCCAATGACCAAAAACGACCAACAACAGTGGAATACAGTGCAGAACAGAATGAGGTCCTTTACTGTTATGGGAAGTAGCACTTTCTCACTGTATTGGATAGTTCCAATGACAGAAAAGGATCATCAGCAAAAGTGGATGTAACTACCCCTACCCTTCCATCTACACACCCACTAGCAAGTGGTGCTGCCCAAGGGATACAGGTTGACACCTGGGTTCGTGCTTATAATTGGCTTGGCAAGTGGTGCGGTACCTCTGCCTATGGGGTTCCTTATAGCAGCGTACTGCCAGGGTGCTTCCCCACAGGAAATGAAATACAACCCCCTCCCTTGGTGACAGGTAGAACAATACACAACCCCCCCCCCCCAACACTTATCATTTTAAGCATGCAAATATTACACTACACAATAATGCAAATAATTCAGCAATTGCAGTAAAATAAACAAGGGGGGTTATTTTGGGTCTGGATAATGAGGTAAGGAACAAGGGAAGCAAAGGGTAGTAAAACATTGAGCAACAAGCTTATAATAAATACTGTAATCAGGCAAAATAATCAGATATCACAGTACATTACCATCCAGTATTTCCTGTCCCAGTCCGTCTCCCCTACTGGTGCACCACTTAACCCCACAGTCCCTGTGGGAGCTCCCAAATACCTTGTGTGCACATTGAGGAGTTGCAGGCCTGTGACGGGTAAGACACTGGGTGCAGCACCGTTGCAATGATTGGATGCTGCAGTTGTAAGTTATAAACTACACCAGTGGATGTAGATATACAGTTTATCCTGGCTGTAACTGTTGCTGTGGGCTTAGCTAAGTTCGCACTGGAAGCCCAGATGGTAAGTTAACTAGCTAGCTAGCTGAACAATAAGAAAAGTATTGGTTTGGGTAAAACCCAGTACTCATGACCTTTTGGCAAACAGATGATGCAGGAGTTAGGGGACATCTCCTGTTGTAGGCAGTTTGGAAGAACAGGTAGAACTGGCATGGATGCGGACGATGATCCTCTTCACCCCACAGAGGGACTTGTCTTCACCCATCTCGACCAGTAGACAGGCAGTTGTCTTCACCCAACAGAGGGACTTGTCTTCACCCACCTTGACAGGTAGGCAGGCAGCTGTCTTCACCCCACAGAGGGACTTGTTTTCACCCACCTTGCAGGTAGGTAGGTAGGCAGGACCTCAGAGCTTAGGTCCCATGGCAGAAATCACAGTCTCTTGTAACAGGACAGTGAGGCAGTGGATTTGTCACCTTACTCAAGCACAAAGAAATACTTCTTTCAGCAGTCTCAGCAATCTTTTTTGCCAAAAACACAGCAGTTCAGTCCAGATGAGGTAAATCCCCCTTGTCTGGGATTTACCAGGCAGTTGGCAACAGGTTTTACAGTTCTCAGCTTGTTTTGCCACAAACTAAATGGTTTTAAGCTGTTACAGCAGCAGGAGCTATCAGAAATCAGTTGTTTTCTCTTCAAACACTCTCACAGAAGAAACCCAGTTTGTTTTGGCACAAACTTTTCCAGTTTGGGCTGTGATAGCAGCAGGAGCAGTCAAAAATCAGTTGTTTCTCCTCAGAAACTCACAGCGACAGACCCAGGGTCAAACTGTCAACCTCAGAATGTTTACTTTGAATTCCCACATCTCATTGGTCCACAGGAGTCTCGAGCTCCACACCCTGATTGGCTGTACTGCAGCTACCAATAGGGTTCCTCACTGTCTTCAGGCAGACCATGTCCAATATGGCCGCCCCCATATAGTACTGTTCATCTCAGTTTATTAGAAATAAAAATACACAGTCTTGGCAGCATCTGGCTGCATGGCTAGGACCCTCCAGATCCCGTCTGGTGGTCACTAGGTCCAGGGAGTAATTCGGGTGGACGAGAGCCCCACTGGGAGCTCCGTTTTATGAGCTCCTCAGCAGGAACAGTCTTTGGAAAACAGCACTTTCGGCCGCAATGAATCATGGCACTTGTAGTCCTTGGGCACTATGTTGTCCCCTGCACTCCCCAACCCATTGGAGGCTTGGATTGGGTCAGGTAACCTTTTTAAAAGTTTCATTTTTGTTTAATTTGTTCCCCCCCAGCCCCCACTGGTGTCCAATGGTGCTGGGGAGAGGATTCCCAGAAGTGGTGCCTCTGCCGCGCTTCCTGTTGGGCACCTCTCAGGCGCCAAAAACATATGCAGCCTTTTCTTTTGCTCCCCACCCCGCTCTGCAGCAGTTCAAGGTGGTGGGGAAACAATCAAACAAGCAGCTCGCTGGCGGCATCCTTAGCAGGTGCATTGGGTGCCGAAACTATCTGGTGTGTTCCCCAGCCCTGGCAGCAGTCCAGGATCAGTCCGGGGAGTAAGGAAGCAAGTGGCTTGCCAGCTGCACAGGACTGTGCGCTTGGGGTGCTGCAATTAAGTTATCTGCTCCCCAGCCCTGGTTGCAGTCCAGGAGCGGGCCGGGGGAGTGAAAAGTCAATGTGGCTGCAGGAGGCAGCAAGTAAGCTCCTGACTTGGGAGGGGGAGTTACATTCTCTCCCCACTGAACTCCTTGGAATCCTGATCAAGGCCTGAAACATCAAACATTGCAATACAATACATGCTATCTAATGCACCTGATACCCGGCTAACCAACATTAACATTGCATTTCTTAATACAGAGGGCATGCTCGGAGATCATTTCTTTCCCACCATGGTTTACATGTACACCTCCCTATTATGACTTGGGGGCAGCAATAGCAGACTTGGCAGCAGATTAACCTTTTTATGCACCATGTTGACAAGGAGATTGGAAGGGACATCATAGGTGAGTTTTACCCTGTGCTTGACTTCTCTACCAGAGTGGCGGGGCACTACAAGTTCCACTGCAATGATTTAATCAGGATCATTAATGGGTTCTGCATACTCAGCCACAGTGGGTTCACATCTTTCAATGTCCCAGATTGGCTCTGTTCCTGGAGTCTCAACATTCCCTGCATTTGGAACATGGTTCATGACTGTGGGCCCAGCGTCAGTTGCAACAAAGGGTACCTCAGCCGGATTCAATGACCTGTAATGACGCCCATTACTCCCTTCAGTTGCTGAAAGGGGAAAGTCCATGGGGTTTGGTGTAGGCTGATACTGATGTGGTACTGGACAAATGTAAGGTTCTTGATCCTCGGAACTAAAACTATTGTTGAACACATCAGACTGAGTCACCAGGGCAGTGGGCAACTGGTACTGGTGGTTGAACTTGACTGTTTCTTTTTTTTGCTTTGTCTCATTTTTAGTGACCAGTCTCTGTGGTGGTGGTGGTGAGAGAGGTACTGAATTAACAGGTTCTGGTAACAGTTGACCAGTTGCCAAGATGTGATTTTGATGCAGCATTTTAACCACCATTCTTAATCGGTATACTGGCAAGTTTGGAAACTGCTCCACGATTACATAAGGATCAGGTTTCCATCTGTCTTCAGTCTTGTGTTTGCCTGTGATCCCCAAGTTCTGAATCAATACTCCATCTCCTGGCTGAAGAGCTTCTTCTCGAACTCGCTTGTCATATCTGTTTTGTTTGCTAGGCCAGACTTTGCAGTTGCTTCCTGGGCCACCCGATAGGCTTCTGACAATTGTGCACGCAATCTTCTGGTATGCTCCAAGTGTGCCTCTGGTAAGGCGCCATCTGCTGACACCCGTAAACATAATTCCACTGGAAGCCTGGCTTCTCGTCCAAATATTAGGAAATCAGGTGAGAACCCAATTGAGTCATTTTTGGTACAGCTGTAGGCATGGACTAAGTTGCTGGCTCTGGTAAGGCTTTCTGTTAGGATCCAATGTTCCCAGCATATTAAGCAGTGTTCTATTGAATCTTTCAGGTTGTGGGTCACCTTGAGGGTGGTATGGAGTAGTATGAGACTTCTTGATGCCCAAAATGCTTGTCAGTTCTTTGATAAGGCGACTCTCGGAGTCTCTCCCTTGATCAGAGTGCAGGCGTTTAGGGAGTCCATAGTGTACTAAATACTTTTCACACATGACTTTAGCCACAGTGGTTGCTTTTTGGTCTTTTGTGGGGAAAGCCCGGGCATAGCGGGTGTTGTGGTCAGTTACTACTAGAATGTTACTGGTCCCCTTCTGATCAGGTTCAAGAGAAGGGAAATCTATACAGACCAAGTCCATAGGCTCACTATTGGTAATGCTTATAAGAGGAGCTGCTCATTTGGATACCGTCTTACGGGTGATGCACCTATTACAACTTTTGCAGTGTCTTTCCACCTCCATAGCCTTGCGTGGCCAGTAGAAGCAGTCTTGTACAAGGCCCAAGGTCTTATCAATTCCCAAATGTCCCATGTCTTCATGAAGTGCTTGCAAAACCATTCTGTGATACTTTTTGGGCAGCACCAGTTGCTCTTCGGGGAACTGAGTGTATGTTTTGGTGGTTCGATACAACAGTCCATGCTTTAACGAAAACTTATCCCCACTCTCTCAGGAGAAGTGATGCATCAGACAGGTTTGATTTAACTTGAGAGGATGACAAGCCCTTTTCTTTTGCAAAGATGATGTTTCTCAAACAAGGATCTGTTCGCTGTGCTTTTCTTAAATCTGTAGGAGATAAGTGAGGAAAGAAGGTGTTGTGTAGTGTGGTGAAACATGCGTATACGTCTGGTATGGTGTCAGGATGCACTCCAAGCGGGTCCACAGCTCGGTCTTTGTTGGTGATGGTGGGTCGGTCATTAGGCACCATCATCTGGCAAATGGCTTTCACTCTGTCTTCCGATGCATAGGTCCAGGGCCCCCTCCGTGGGAGGAGTATGATGGAGGCATCTGGACAGTGTATCTGCATCTCTGTTGTTTCTTCCAGGACAATATTGCAAATGGAAGTTGTAGACAGACAAAGCAGAGATCCATCTATGCCCAGTGGCATCCATCTTGACAGTCGTCAGTATATATGTCAGTGGGTTATTGTCAGTTACCACAATGAATCTTGCTCCATACAGATAATCATGAAATTGATCAGTGACTGCCCATTTCAGTGCAAGGAACTCTAGCTTATGGCCTGGATAGTTCTTTTCAGAGGGAGTCAAACTGCAACTGGCATCATACCCTTGTCATGTTCTTGGTAGAGTACGGCGCCCAATCCACCAAGGTGGCATCAATGTGAAAGGTGTATGGCTTGGTGTAGTCAGCAAAGGCTAAAACAGGAGCTTCTGTTAGGAGTCTAATAATCTCTTGAAATGCTCTCTTACATTCATCAGTCCATCGGTCTCCAAAAGGTTCATTGGTCTTGAAATATTCACTGGGGATGCCTTTTTGGCTCCTAGACATTTGCTCTTCTGAGTTAGAGGATATCCCTGAGTTAGTCTATACAAAGGCCTCACCACTGAGTAGTAGTTTTTTTACAAATCTCCAGTAGTACCCACAAAACCCTAGGAAAGATTGAAGCGTTTTCAAGTTGGTAGGCCTCTGCCATGTAGTAAGAGCTTTCACTTTTTCTGGATCAGTACTGATACCTTGATTGGAAACAATATGTCCCACATACTTCATGGAAGTCTGGCAGAAGTGACACTTGTCCAGGGAGAGTTTTAGACCATGTTCCTTCAGTCAATTCAGTACCTTGAGTAGTCGGGCTTCATGTTCTTCCAGTGTCCTCCCAAACACTATTAGGTCATCCAGGTAGACTAAGACTTCTAGGAGATTCATATCATCTACCACCTTCTCCATCATGCACTGGAAAGTTGCTGGGGTGCCAGATATTCCTTGTGGCATTCACTCGAACTGGTAAAATCCTAGTGGACAGATAAAGGCAGTCTTCTCCTTATCTTCCTCAGCCATTGGTATTTGGTAGTAACCACTGTGCAAGTCCAGAACAGAGAACCATCTACTACTTGTGAGGCTGTCCAAGGCATCTTGCACTCGAGGCATGGTGTATTGATTGGCCACTGTATGTTGGCTCAGGGTGCGATAGTCAATGCACATTCTTATGGCACAATTCTTTTTCTGGGCCACCACTATAGGCAAAGCATAGGGACTGCAAGACTCAGTTATTATCCCTGCCTTCAGGAGTTCTTGCAGATGTTGCCTAACATCTTCAATGTCAGCGGGTGCCAATCTTCTCGACCTTTCTCAGAATGGGCAGTCATCATGCAGACATATGTGATGCTCCTCTCCTTTTGCACATCCTACATCCCATTCATGGCAGGAAAAGACATCGGATCTGTTGACCAATTCCTTCTGTAATCAGTTCTTCCAGCTAGGAGGAATGGGAGATGAACTGAAATTGAACACCCCTTCATCCAGTTGAGTGGTCTTCTCGAGAGAGGATATGGCCACGACCACATCAGCTGTGTACAGGTTGGCTAGTACTGTACAAGAATCTTTGTGAGTCTCGTTCTTACACTTTATGTTGATTCTTTTGACCATCACTTCAGTTCCAGGCAGCACTCCTCGCTGAACTATCAGAACATATGGCAAACCTCCTCCTGGTGACTCTACAATGATGATCTAGTCCGACAGAGATTCATTGCAATCCATAGCTCTTTCCACCAAGCATTCGGTGCCAGGGGACACAATCAAAGGATCCTTACCTTCTTTCTTGATGACTCCGACAATCCCTTCAGAGTGGTTGCAGACTTGGTCTCCCTCTCCAGGTGGGCAGTATTCACAGTGGCATGAATTGGTAGAGTCTGGTAGTTTCTTTCCCTAGCCTTCTGCAGGCACATGTGATCCAGGCATCCAAGCATATTGGCATTTGTTCCAATCAACGCAAGTGTCTTGTCCAATATCTGGGCATCAGGACAAATGAGAGGTAAGGTGTCGATCCTTTGAGGGACACCAGCAAAAGTCTCTGGAAATTCAATTTGCACAGCGATGTAGCCATCGTAGGGGTAGCTGGCATTGCTCAACCCCCGCACAGAAAGTCCCTCTAACGGCTGCAAAGGTAAATGCTTCAAGTGGGTCTGGTAAAAGGATCGATAGATGATGGTAACCTGTGACCCACTGTCCAGTATGGCTCCACACAGGTACCGTTCAATAGAGATTTAAAAAAAAATGTTTTCTGTTTTTTCCCATTTTTCGCCCGTCACCCGCTTGTCCCTGGTGTGGATGCATGCATGTGGAGGCACATGCATGCCACGCACTCCGAGATATCCCACTCTTCTAGCTGCCCCATCACCCACCTACGCCACCACCAAATCTCCACCCGGGGGTGGCAGGACTATGGGAGGAACAGCGTAGGTGGCTCAATCCTACTCCCCCCCCCCCGGCCACCTCCTGATGACCCGAGGTCATTCTCGAATCCGCTGTCGCTGACATGAGGTAAGGCTAGATGCTTCAACCCTCAGCGCCACCGGGCCGGCTCAATAGAGATGTTTATGGTAGGAGTAGGACCTAGTATCTAGCAACTTGTTCCTAATGGATGCAGTGGGGTTTGTCTAGCTTACAGAGCTGTTTACTATCAGAGTCCCAGGTTGCTCCCTCACTGGGCTCCATTGTCATTTCCCTGCAGCTGTTGCTGTCTTTCTCATTTCTGGTTCACTAGCTGCTGGTTCTCAGACCTGCCACAAGCTTGTGCAAAATGTCCATTTTCTCCGCAATGAAAATAGAACAGTTCACCTCTGGGTACAGTGGAGGATCGAGGACTGACCCTTGGATCAGATGGAGGATTCAGTGGGTGTCCACACCCAGGTGGCAAGGAGCTGGCTCATGGACAAGATGCGTGTGTCATCTCCGAGGCTTTGACACACTCAGTGAGTTCTTTCAACTGTGTTTTCATGTCTGAGACATCACTGTGCTCTTGGCTACTGTCAACTAGAGGCTGCAGGGGGATGGCTTTCCCAGTGGGCGCCCGCAGTGAATTGGCAATGGCTTCCTGTGACTCTTCCTTCCGCACCTCAAGTAGTTGCCTGAAACTCGGGGGATTGGCTCTGCATTCTTTCAGTCTCAGAGTCATCAGAGTCCATCGGGAATACACAGCACCTCATAAGATCTGGTCAAGTCTCATTCGGGCAACCTGTGCAGCGGTAACTCCTCCGGCCTCAACTATCTTGTGAATCATTGTCTCCACTCGGGTCATGTAGTGACACAATTGCTCTCCCTCTTTCTGGGTGGTGGTACCCAACTGAAAAATGAGGTCTTCCTTATGCTCAACTGCTCTGAAGGAACTTTTCAGCATGGCGAGATGGTCACTAGCAGTGCAATCTGGTTTGCTGGCTCACAGTAATTGGATGACATCCAGTGCTATACCTCTCAAACTCTCTACTATGTGTTTGCATTTCTCATCATCTGAACATTTCGATACTTTCTCCATCTGGGTGGCTTGACTAATCCAGCTCTTGTAGTCATCCTCTCCAGAGGGAGTGGGGATAGCACCAGAGAAAGTACACAGTCTCCTGTACTGTTCGAAAGGCGGAACCAAGTAAGGGAACCAGTCATGTACGCCTACTTGGGGTTTGCCAGTGGGTTTTGTCTTTGTTGAGTCACTTTCTTGGAACATAATATCTTGAACAGTCTTTCCCTCAGCAGCTAACAGCGAGCGTAATTTCTTTTCAAAATCACTTGGTTCTTTAGGGTTCTTGGAAGGAGGATCCAGGCTTGCATCAGTGATTAAGACTCATGGGGTGGGGTCTTCATCAACATGGAGCTGGTCAAGTACTTTGGAAGGATCAACATCCTCTCTGCACTCCATCAAAACATGAAATGCTTGCTGAGCAGAACTGTAAATCCTCCCACATACAGTCACTTTTCCCAAACATTTCATGCTGCCTATGACACTTACAATACGGTCGCTTGGGGTTGCTTCAGAGATCTCTTGTACCAACATTGCTTTTTTCAGACCAATTTCCACACCCTTACACCACTCTAGCAATGAGATGTGATCCATCATGATTTTGGAATTTGGGGGGGGGGGGTCCAGACTGTTCCCACTAAAAATGAGGGGTGCTGCAGAAATGCCCAACAATCCCAGCGGTAGCCTCCAGTTTTGTAACCACACCCACTCGCAACTGGTGCTGCCTAAGGGATATAGGCTGGCACCTGGGTTCATGGTTATAATTGGCTTGGCAAATGGTGCGGTGCCTCCACCTATGGGGATCCTTATAGCAGCGCACCTCTAGGGTGCTTCCCTATAGGAAATGAAATACAGCCTTCTCCCATGGTGACAGGTAGAACAATACACAATCCCCCACCCCAACTTATCACTCTAAGCGTGCAAATATTACACTACACAATAATGCAAATAATTCAGCAATTGCTGTAAAATAAACAAGGGGGGTTATTTTGGGTCTGGATAATAAGGTAAGGAACAAGGGAAGCAAAGGGTAGTAAAATATTCAACAACAAGCTTATAACAAATACTGTAATCAGGCAAAGTAATCAGATACCATAGTATGTTGCCATACAGTATTCCCTGTCCCAGCCCCTCTCCCCCCACTGGTGCACCAGTTAACCCCACAGTCCCTGTGGGAGCTCCCAAGTACCTTGTGTGCACACTGAGGAGTTGCAGGCCTGTGACGAGTAAGACACTGGGTGCAGCACTGTTGCAATGGTTGGATGCTGCAGTTGCAAGTTCTAAACTACACCAGTGGATGTAAATATACAGTTTATCCTGGCTGTAACTGCTGCTGTAGGCTTAGCTAAGGACGCACTGGAAGCCCAGATGGTAAGTTAACTAGCTAGCTAGCTGAACAATAAGAAAACTATTGGTTTGGGTAAAACACAGTACTCATGACCTTTTGGTGAACAGATGATGCAGGAGTTGGGGGACATCTCCCCTTGTAGGCAGTTTGGAAGAAAACATAGAACTGGTGTGGTTGCGGACGATGATCTTCATCCTACAGAAGGACTTGCCTTCACCCACCTTGCAAGTAGGCAGGCAGGCAGTACCTCAGAGCTCAGGTCCCATGGCAGAAATCACAGTCTCTTGTAACAGGACAGAGGCAGTGGATTTGTCACCTCACTCAAGCACAAAGAAATACTTCTTTCAGCAGTCTCAGCAATCTTGAGGCTCATTCACATGGCAAAATCTGTGCCAGTTCTAGTGGTGTACCTCACCTCAGTCACTGCAGCAGGTTCCGTGTAAACGCTTTCATTTCTCCATTTTCCGAAGTATAGTGTTGTGAACACGATCTTTGTTTTCCTGGGATCGTGTTCTGATTTAGATGGTGTCACTGGCCGTGTGACCTGCTGGCAACCGCTGAACCGTTTCCGCAAGCTTGGCCCTGCTTGCAACTGGAACAACAGTGAGAACGTCAGAACTTAAATGTGGACCATTCTACATCAGTGCACAATGGTGCCATCTGAACAGTGGTCGTTCAGCGTTTGCAAACCGGCAGATGGAAGGACTTGGTGGGCAGCCTGCAGCAAACACCCGTGTGAACGAGCCTTTGGTTACCAAAAACACAGCAGTTCAGTCCACAAGAGGTACATCCCCCTTGTCTAGGATTTACCAGGCAGTTGGCAACAGGTATTACTGTTCTTTGTTTTGGCAGAAACTAAATGGTTTTAGGCTGTGACAGCAGCAGTAGCTGTCAGAAATTCTCTTCAAACACTCTCACAGAAGAACACTAGTTTGTTTTAGCATAAACTTCTCCAGTTTGGGCTGTGACAGCAGCAGGAGCTGTCAAAAATCAGTGGTTTCTCCTCAGAAACTCACAACAACAGACCCAGGGTCAAACTGTCAACCCCAGAATGTTTACTTTGAATTCCCACATCTCATTGGTCCACAGGCGTCTCAAGCTCTATGCCCTGATTGGCTGTACTGCAGCTACCAATAGGGTTCCTCGCTGTCTTCAGGCAGACCACATCCAATATGGCTGCCCCCATACAGTACTGTTGATTTCAGTCCATTATAAATATAAATACACAGTCTTGGCAGCATCTGGCTGCATGGCTAGGACCCTCCTGGTCCCACCTGGTGGTTGCTAGGTCTAGGGGTACTTTGGGGGGACAGGAGCCCCATCAGGAGCTCCGTTTTATGAGCTCCCCAGCAGGAGCAATCTTTGGAAAATGGCACTTTCAGCCACTATGAATCATGGGACTTGTAGTCCCTAGGCACCATGTTGTCCCCTGCACTCCATGACCCACTGGATGCTTGGATTGGGTCGGGGAGCCTTTTTAAAAGTTTTATTTTTGTTTTATTTGTTTCCCCAAGCCCCCACTGGTGTCTGATGGGGCTGGGGAGAGGATTCCCACAAGCAGTGCTTCCTGTTGGGCGGTTGAGGTGCCGAAAACATCTGCGGCCTTTTCTTCTGCTCCCCCCCAACTGTGCAGCAGTTCGAGGGTGCAGGGAAGCAATCACACAAGTGGCTCATTGGCTGCTTCCTTAGCGGGCACATTGGGCACCGAAACTATCTGGTGCACTCCCCGGCCCTGGCAGCAGTCCAGGTTCAGGCTGGGGGACTGAGGAAGCAAGTGGCTTGCTGGCCACACAGGATCGGGCACTCGGGGCGCTGCAATAAAGTTATCTGCTCCTTGGCCCTGCTTGCAGTCCAGGAGCGGGCCGGGTGAGCGAAGAGTCAATGCAGCTGCAGGAGGCAGCAGGTAAGCTCCTGACTTGGGAGGGGGGTTACATTTACTACAGAGCACAATAGAATGAGGGTCTTTACTGTTATAGGAACTAGCACTTTCACACTGTATCGGATAGTTCCAATGACCAAAAAGGACCAGTGGTGTAACCCCCCTACAAATGGGGGTTCCCGAAAAGTCTTCCTTGAGCTTGACTAAATGCTCACTGCCAGGCTGGTGTCCTGCATTTTAGCAGTTTAAATGTGATTGCTAGAGAGTGCCTGTATAGCCTCTGTGTACTGTCTCTTTAAGAGCTGCCTGGATTGCAGTCATAAGTAATCTGAGAGGGAGCTCTGTTGAAAGATGTAACTATTTGCTGAAAATCATTTAGAGTGATAATGATAATGTAGTTTGTCTAACCTGCCTTCTTGCAGCAAGGACTGTTTTGTTTATCTCCACTATCTTGGACCTGGACCGCGAATTGGACCAATCAGTTCTGGTGGGACCTAAAATGGAGCCGGACTACAGGAGCTGTCTGGAGTCAAAATCTATAGGAATTGTAGTTTTGGGCTTTTGGCACCTTTTTGCACCTGAAGGGGGAGCCTTTGTTGTGACTGACAGACAGATCAGCCAACCGAACCTTTTGGATTCTGGGGAAATTCCCAGGCTTGCTGCAGTTTGAATCAGATCTAAGTTGGGAGCTGAAGAAGAACAGCTCAATACAGTCTCTGTGGAAAGGCCTGAGTTTTGGCTTGCATGTCTGCCTGCTGCCCCTGAGAGGGAGAAGAGAATCAGTTCGCACTGAATCCGAGTTTGTGAAAACGAAGTAAGCCACTGAGTTGTGACCAGGATCAACCTGAAGAAGACTGAAGATTTTGCTGAATGCGATTGGCCTGTCAGGATTTCCAGCTGCTTTTGAATCCCCGGTTTGTGCAGAGACTTTGTGATCGTGACCGGAGAGCGGTTTGCCTGGTACAGTAGAATTTCCTTACATGTAAATGTGCTGCGAGCTGTTTAGTGGGTCGATTTGTCTCTCACTGTGTGAACTGTGTTCTGCTTGTTGAAAGCTGTATCCAGCCCAAAATGGACTGCATCCAATTTGTCTCCATTTGGCCTGGGCCTTGCCACTGCCCAGCCAGACTACACATTGCACAGAGAAAGCCACTGACAAGAGACCTGCCTGGGGATCAGCCCGCTGCTCCATGCTTGAACAGGAATGACGCCTCGGCAAATCGTGTGGGCTCTGCTTCTCCTGACACTCCAGATCAACCACCTGCAGTCTCAGTTTTTGTCCAGCCTGTGTCCAGTCTTTGGTATCGTGAGTAATATTCAGGGTAGCTCCCTGCATTAACAGCCTAATCTAAAAGTGTGTCATCTGATTGTCTTGCTTTCTTTTCATGAACTTAGCCCTCTGGCTCTGGATTACAATTAGTGTGTGCAGATCATGTTGTTTTCTTCCATCACAGGGCCCCAACCAGCTGCAACGTTCCTGGCTAGCCCACCATTCTCCATCTGGGTACCCAGAGTGCGTGACTGTTTATGAACCCTGAAGTGCATGCATAACTGTTTGATTGATATAGCCTTTAAGCCAATTAACCTGATTACGCCCCTCCCTTGTTCAAGTCCCTTAAATAAATCCGATCTAACTCTTTTTTGCATTTATCCTGACTGTGGTTCCAGTTTGTGCAAGAGTACTGTACTGCTGTTATTTGCTGTGTATAACCTTGTTTTACAGGGGGTGCCCAGGGTTGAGCCAGAGGAAAGCCCTGGAGGTAAGTGCAAACAGTGTGGGTACTTGTGTGGTGTATCAGGGGTACTGTGAAAGTGATTACTGTGTATTGTTCCAGCCACTAGTAAGGAAAGAGGGGGGTTACAGTGTCCCGGAGGGCTGTGCCCAGGTTAGTTTGACCACTACCAAGCCTGACCTCCGGGTGGAGGCACCCATTTCAGAACTCAGTCCCCTTAACCTGCTACTAGCCAAGCAGGCAGGTATAGTAGCCCTTGGGATAGCGCCACCTAGGGGTTATAACAGAAAAAGAGGAATAAAGTGCAGAAAAGAATTAGGTCCATTGCTGCTATGGAAACTAGCACATCCACACTTTATCAAATAGTTCCAATGACAGAAAAGGGCCAGTACACTGCGGAACAGGATTAGGTCCTCATTTCTCATAGGAACTAGCAGTTTTTAAAAAACTCTGCTACCTCCAATGATCAGAAAGGACCACACAGAATGAGGTCCTTTGCTGTTATGGGAACTAGTCACTTCACTGCACAGGAATGCCACAGGGCTCAGTGCTTGGACCCATTCTCTTCTCCATCTTCCTAAATGACTTGCCCTCAGTATGCTCCCCCTCCTCCTCTATCCATATGTATGCTGATGACACCATCCTGTTCTCCTCTGGCAAATGCCCTGCCGATGTAGCAACCACCCTTCAGCATGACTTCCACCAGGTTCAGCTATGGTTTGCCTCACATCAACTATTCCTAAATGCCAAAAAGACTGTCTCCATGACCTTTGGCACTAGGCAGAGACTATCTAGGCTCCACCCTTTACCTTCTTTCCATACCCTTAATGGGACAATCCTAGAGGACACCTGCTCATTCCGATACTTTGGAGTTTGGTTGGGCCAACACCTCAACTTCTCTGGCCACACTGACGCCATCCTGAAAAAATTGCGCCCCAAGCTTGGTGCCTTATTCAGCAACTGTAGTTGCACCTCTCCTACAGCGCAGCATGAACTAGTCCAGAAGATGATCTTCCCAATTTTTAACTACTGTGATGTAGTCTATGGTGCCGCTCCTAAATCCCCCCTAACCAGATTGGACACCCTCTTTAACTCCTTCTGTCATTTTGCCCTTGATGTTCCATCACGCACTCATCACTGGTGCCTCACTCATTGTGCCAAACTCACTTCTAAATTTTGGTTAGGAGAACGTCCTCCCACCTCTCATGTTCACTCTCCCCCATCCTCCAGTCCTCAGATCCTCTGACACTGCACGTTGGTCTCCTGTCGAACCACACTCATCGGTCAGTCAGGCTTCACCCATCGTTTCTCGCAAATCTGGAACCCCCCCCAAAAAAAATACGGCACTCCTCCTCCTCTGCGTCTGCCTTATATAACTTTCTCTCACTGAACTGCTCCTGCTTTAACCCTCCTTAACCGTCCTCCTACACCTCTGCTCCTCTCCATGACTCACATCCCCTATTAAACCTTCCTCCCCCCGAGCCTGCTTCTCAGCACACTCTCTTTTCCCTTCAACGCTTATCCCCTCACTCCTACCCCTAACCTTCTTCCATTACCAACTTGCCCCTGCTTAATTTTGACCTCTGGCAGGGTTCTCAGCATCCTGGAGGGGTCTAGTACTGGGCAAGCCTCCTCCTTCCCCTCCTCTCCCCTCTCTCCTTTCTACCTAACTTGTCCTCGCCTAAATCTGCCCTCTGTCAGGATTCTTAGCACCATGGCGATGTCTACTCTCGGATAAGTTTCTTCCCTCCCTCCTTTTTTTCCTTTCCTCTCCTATCCCCCCTATTCCCTCTGCCCAACTTGTCCTCTCCTGATTCTGTCCCCTGGCAGGGTTCTCTGCATCCTGGAGGGGCCCAGCACTGGGCAATTACTCTTCCTTCACTTCCCTTCCCCCTCTATCCTCTCTACCCAACTAGTCCTTGCCTGATTCTGCGCTCTGTCAGGGTTTTCAGCATCCTGGAGTGGCCTAGTCTTAGGCAAGCTTCTTTTTTCCCTCCTCTTCCCTCCTTGCCCTTCATCCTTTCTTTTCTCTCTTCCCAACTTGTCCTCACCTAGTTTTACTCCCTGGCAGGGTTCTCAGCATCCTGGAGGGGTCCAGCACTGGGTAATGACTCTTCCTTCCCTCCCTTTTCCCCCTCCATCCTTTCTACCTAGCTCATCCTTGCCTGACTCTGCTCTCTGGCAGGGTTCTCAGCATCCTGAAGAGGCCTAGTCTTAGGCAAGTTTGTCCCACCCCTCCTCCTCCTTCCCTTTACCATCCCTCTACTATCTCTACCCAGCTTGTCCTTGCCTACTCATGCCCCTTATTCTAAGTCCTCACCTCATTCCTCCACTGGCAGCGATCTCCGCACTCTGAAGGGGCCAGTTCCAGATATAACTCGTCCTTCCCTACCCTATCCCTTACCCCCCATCTCTCCTGCCCCCTGTCTACCCCCCTGCACTTAAACAACGGAATTAGTTCACTTGAGCTAATAACTTGCAATTTTGTTTTCTGTCTGAGGTGCTCCCAGATTGCACTAGCCCTGTGTTAACTTGCTCCTCGCAACTGATTTTTTGCTCACTTTGTTCCAGTAATCTTTCCCCCATCTTTATCCTCGCCTTCCCCCAGCTTGTTTCCCCTGTCTACCCCTCTGCCCCTCCTTGATGTCCCCTCACTGCACCTCATTCATTCAATAATTGCTAAATAATCTGCCTCTTAACTGTGATCCATTCCTGCAAGGAGTTGGCTCCAAGGCTACATTAAATTTCAGTACTATGTTCCTCAGATATGCCACTTGTAATTAAATGCATATTCCACAGGTATGATATATTTAACTGTGTGTTATGTCACAAATGCAATTGTATGACTGTTTATATTTTTTAACTGTATATCTTGTTACAAATGTAACTGAATGTTTAATTTCTCGGATATGTTAAATGTTAAACTGAATGTCTAATTCTTCATCCAGTTGTACCCTCCTCCCACCCCAGGTCGCACCGGGAGACAAGCAACTTGTTGTTCAGTGTGCCTTCCTTGTGAAACATTTCAATAATTAAATAAAAAATAAATAAACGTACTGGCAGGAAAGGCTCGGACCACTAGGGGCTGCAGGGTCCATTGCTTTAATGAGAACTAGCAGTTTGTGTAGAGTAAGCTAGTTCCCATAATATGAAAGGACCAGACAGCCAAAGGTCCTTTCAAATTATGGGAACTAGACCCGACCCTTAGTTAAAGAAAGAAAGAAAGAAAGAAAGCAAGATGTGTTCTAAATAGTTGACACAGTCTTTAAAATTCACCACTGCGCAAAACATAAAAAAAAAAACAGCTACTTCAGATTCCCATAAAAACACAGACAATACAGCAAAAACTGTATTTAAAAAACTAACAAGTCAAGCAACCCCCCCCAATAAGTCACCAGACCCCCCCGACATTAAGGGGATACGGGATGTGCAGTCATGTGATAACGGATATATCAGGATGAGCGGCAAGTGAGTTTGGGGTTCTCACGAGTGGCTCCACCACTAGTGATTAAACCCCCGAGCTCACATGCCACGAGTGTTGATGTTATCCGCTACCGCTTGCCTATGTAACCCCCCTACAAATGGGGGTTCCCGAAAAGTCTTCTATGAGCTTGCCTAAATGCTCACTGCCAGGCTGGTGTCCGACGTTCTAATCGTATAACGGTTAAATGTGGAGAGTGCCTGTAAAGCCTCTGGTTCTGTCTCTTTGAGAGCTGCCTGGTTGCAGTTTTAATCATATTGGGAAGGGGGGGCTGCGTGTTTTCATGCGCAATTCTCGCTCGGGCTACTGAATAATTGTGGTGTTTCTGCCATCACTAATTGTGCAAAGCGAGCTCTGTTAGAAGGTGTTCGTGCTTACTGTTCATCCTTAGAGTAATTATAATATTGTAGTTTGTTCTAACCTGCTTTCTTTGCAGCAAGGACTTTCTGACCATCTCCACCATCTTGGTCCTGAACTGTCGAAGTGGACCAATCAGTACCCAGGGACTCTAAAATGTAGTTTGCTTACTGGGGCTGTGTGGAGTGAAAAATGTGGGAATTGTAGTTCTGGGGTGATGGTGCCTTTTTGCACCTATAGGGGGAGCTTTGTTGTGACTGACAGCTGTACTGACCAACCGAACCTCTTGGATCATGGAAACCCCCCCGAGCTGTCTGCTGTCTAGGCAGATCTTAGTTGGAAGCTGAAGAAGCAACAGCTCGCGTGAGTCGAGCGGCCGTTGGAGAGTTCACGTGGAAGAACTGTGGAGAGGCCGAATTTTGGCCTGCTAGTATGCCTGCTGCCCTGAGAGGGAACGAAGTGGTATTTTCGGACAAAATCCGAGTTGTGAGCCACTGACTTGTACCAGGCTCAGTACCTGAGGAAGACCGAAGATTTTGCTGAATGCGATTGGCCTGTCAGGTATCCAGCCCACTCGGAGAGGGATTACCTGGTACTATAGACTTTCTTACATATAAATATGATGTGTATTGGTGGTGGGTCATGATTTGGTTCCCCACTGTGTGAACTGTATTCTGCCTGCTGGAAGCTGTACCCAGCCCACTCAGAGAGGGATTACCTGGTACTGTAGACTTTCTTACATATAAATGTGCTGTGAATTGGTGGTAGATCGTGATTTGGTTCCCCACTGTGTGAACTGTATTCCGCCTGCTGGAAGCTGTATCCAGCCCACTTGGAGAGGGATTACCTGGTACTGTATACTTTCTTACATATAAATGTGTTGTGTATTGGTGGTGGGTCGTGATTTGGTTCCCCACTGTGTGAACTGTATTCTGCCTGCGGGAAGCTGTAGCCAGCCCACTCAGAGAGGGATTACCTGGTACTGTAGAATTTCTTACATATAAATGTGCTGCGTATTTGTAGTGGGTCATGATTTGGTTCCCCACTGCGTGAACATTGTTCTGCTTGCTGGAAGCTGTATCCAGCCCAATCGGACTGAATCTGGGGTTATCTCCATGCAGCCGGGCCTTGCCACAGGGACCCTGCCAGACTACCCCACTGTACAGAGAAAGCATCGACGAGAGACCTGCCTGGGGATCAGCCCCCTGCTCCACATCTGAACAGGAATAACGCCTCGGTGAACCGTGTGGGCCCTGCTTCTCCTGGCACTCCAGATTCACCACCTGCTGTTTCTATTTTTATGCAGCCTGTGTCCAGTCTTGGGTATCGTGAGTAATTACCAGGGTATCTCCCTGCCACCACAAATTAATCTAAGTGTGTCATCTGATTGTGTTGTCATTTCTTTTTTTTTCCCTTCATGAACTGAGCCATCTGGCTCCAAATTACAAATAGTGTGTATTGTGCATGTTGTTGTTGTTTTTTTCCATCACATGGGCCCCAACCAGCTGCAATGCCAGCCTACCCTAGGCAACGGTCCTGGCTGGCCCATCTTTTCTCCACCTGGGTACCCAGAGGTTGTGACTGTTTAGGGTCTCTGAAGTACATGCATAACTGTTTATTTGATAGAGCATTTAAGCAAATCAACATGATTACACCCCTCCCTTGTTCAAGCCCCCTGAATAAATCAGATCTAATTTTTTTCTGCATTTAACCTGACTGTGGTTCCAGTTTGTACCAAGAGTACCATGCTGTGGCTATTTGCTGTGTCTAACCTTGTTTTACAGGGGGTCCCCAGGGTCGAGCCAGAGAAACCAGCCTTGGTAGTAAGTGCAAACTGTGGGGGTATTTGTGAAGTGTATCAGGGGTATTATGAAAGTGACTATTCGGTGTTGTTCTGGCCACTAGCAGGGAAACAGCGGGGTTACAGGGTCCCAGAGGGCTGTGCCCAGGTTAGCTTGACCACTACCAACCCTGACCTCCGGGTGGAGGCACCCGTTTCAGAACTCAGGCCCCGTAACCTGCTATTAGCCAAGCAGGCAGGGGTAGTAGCCCTTGCGATAGCGCCACCTAGGGGTTACATCTTGGAGGCACCACTAGGATTAGTGCCCCCTAGTGGCCAGAATCACGAATTATTGTCAAACCTAAATGGCTACCCCAACAGAAGAGGCTGTACACCAGCTGGTGGGGTGGTGTATAGGGCAGGAGATTGACCCTCACAATACCCTGCTTATATTGGGTATTCCCCTGAGCATTGGTAAAGACACTGTAGAAGGGGTACTTTCCAAAGTTGAATGTTTAACAAACGCTGTGGTGGTGGGGCGACAGGCTGACTTGACCGTCCAAACTTTCATGGCCTTAGTAGAGTGCAGTGATCCAGTGGACAGTTACAAAGTGCCATGGACTATTGCCTCAGAAGGGGCTGCAGCCATCTTGAGAGTGATAAGAGACAGTAAAGACCCTGGGGAGGATGAGCTCCCACTATTATCTGAGACTTTTGAGGACAAAGTTGCTAAGTTGTTGCAAGAGGAAGGGAAAACCCTAGAGGACTTCAAGAAACTGTTCCTGCCACCTGGGGGTGTTCCTTCCCCAACACCCCGACCCCCTCCAGCACCTGTTACTGCCCCGCCTTCTGTGCCCGTGCTGGCCCATATATCTTTACCCATCATTAGTCACGACTTCTACCGGACGCTGAGGATCTTCTCGGGCACCTTCCCCACTCCCCAGGGGGAGGACGGCTG
The DNA here is from genome assembly GCA_016271365.2 of Neoceratodus forsteri. Classification (NCBI taxonomy): domain Eukaryota; kingdom Metazoa; phylum Chordata; order Ceratodontiformes; family Ceratodontidae; genus Neoceratodus; species Neoceratodus forsteri. Next base: position 579,007,889 of record CM057458.1, on the reverse strand, counting down.
GGAGACCTGGATCGACTATGTTGCCCCCTTGGTACCCGAGTGGCAGTGTGTGGAGGCTGAGAAGCGGAAAAGAATCATAGAAAGTTTGAGGGGTCCTGCACTCGAAGCCTACATATATGAGGTCCACAAACCCTGATGCATCTGCTCAGTAGTACCTATCTGCACTCGAAGGCAATTTTGGGAGCACTGAGTCCGGGGAGAATTTGATGTGAAAATTCCAAAGTACCAAACAATGGAAAGGGAAAAGCTTGTCTGCGTATCTTACTCGTCTAGAAAGAGCTTTGCAGAAAGCTTACCAGAAAAGTGGGGTAGCAGCCAGTGACTTGAACAATGTGAGATTGGGGCACATACTGCAACATGCAAAGCATTCTAAATTGCAGATCCTCCAGTTAAGGCTCCACGATAGGACAGGTAACCCACCTGACTTCTGTGACTTAATAAAAGAACTCTGGGAGGTTGAAGGTGAAGATGGAGATTGTAATTATGGGGAGAGTGCAGACCAAGTGATCATGGCACTGGAAGGCCCTTCTGAAATGGAGACCAACAAGGGTGTTCCGCCGTGGGCTAAACGGTGGGGAAACGAGTTGCTGAAGGAAGTCAGAAAGGTACAACCAAATGTTGTCACTGAGTTATCCCCTGTTGACAAAGACCCTGGCCCTTGTCAGGACATGACTACCATGGGGGTGGGGTGCATCCTCCAGCATCCACTACTGAGGGTGTTCTTTTGGCTGAGCTCAAGGAATTGACTGCCACCCTAAAGGAACTTGTGAGACATGGCACACTACCAACAGGAGCCAGACCACAAGCTCCCATTGGTGCTCCAGCATCCCCTGCAATGTTCTCTCCCAGGGTGCGCTGAGAGCCTGTCATTTGTCACAACTGCGGGCAAGGATGGTCACATGAAGAAGGAATGCCATTCTTGGAAGGACTTAGAGGGAGTGGTGAACAGGCTTCAAGGGGAGCTTCGGAAACTGAATCAGTGGTCAAGGGGTGCACGAAATGATCGCAGTGAAGGCTTCCGACATCCTAACTCAAACCTCTTTGTGGCTAAATCGTCTTTCCGGGACCCTGCTGCTGTCCCTCCTGACTGGTCCGAAATAGTGGGCCCTTCAATGGAGACTACTGTGGCTGTGAATGGTACTCCTACTTGGGCTGTGTTTGACAGTGGGTCACAAGTGACCACTGTATTTCAGGACTGGTGTGACCAATACTTATCTGATATGCCATCACAATCCCTGGAAGGCCTACATGTGTTGGGGCTGAGCGACAAGTCTTATCCCCACTTAGGATATGTCTGCATTTGGTTGTCTTTTCCTGCAACTGTAACTGGTGTAGAGGAGCAAGTAGAGACACTGACCCTAGTGTGTCCCCCCACCAGACTGTATGATGGGGTTCCCCTGTTAATTGGAACAAATGTACACATGTTTGGGAGGCTAGCACAGCTCTGTCATGAGAAACAAGGGCGACGGACTGGAAGAGCCCTAAGAATTCCAGCTCTGATCAAGGGGACCTATGATTTGCAACAGAAACCCGAGGAAGTAGACCAGGATGAGCCGGTGGAGATTGTGTGGAAGAAGGATCCTGACTCAATGATACTGGCCCCTAACGCCCGGCGTACCATTCCAGGGGAGGTCCGCCTCCGGAAAGAGGTCAAGAACAAAATACTGATGTTGGATGCACCAAGTGATGGAAAACTGCCAGAAGGATTATTGGTCAAGCCCAGCATCTTGCCTCCTCGTGCCCATGTCTACGCATGACGAGTGATGGTCCAGATTCACAATGTGTCAGATCTGGAGATCTGGGTGAACAGAGGGTGCATCCTAGCTATGGTACACTGCACAGACACTGCCATGTTGCTCAGCAACAAGCACTCTGGCAAGACAGAGGGAGTGACTCCAGACTTGTTTGACTTTGGAGACTCCCCGTTGCCAGCTGAAAGGAAGACTAAAATTAGCAAGAAACTTGCCCAGAGAGACCAAGTGTTTTCGTTGAAGGAATGAGACGTGGGATGTGTCCTGGGTGTGGAGCATCACATACGCCTGCATGATGAACGGCCATTTTGAGAGAGGTCTCGACGCCTAGCCCAGCAGACACAGATGATGTGAGAAGACACCTGCAAGAAATGCTTGCGGCTGGTGTGATACAAGAATCCAGGAGCCCATATGCTTCTCCCATTGTGGTTGTGCATAAGAAAAATGGGTCTGTGAGATTGTGTGTTAATTATCGAACCCTAAACCGGTGAACCATCCCCAACCAATACACCATGCCCCGTATACAAGATGCGCTGGATTGTTTGAATGGGAGCAAATGGTTCTTGGTGTTGGATCTTCACAGTGGATACTACCAGATTCCGATGGCCCCAGAGGACCGCTAGAAGACAGCCTTCATCTGTCCTTTGGGGTTCTACAAATTTCTGAGAATGCCCCAGGGGATATCGGGCACCCCGGCCACCTCTCAACGACTGATGGAATGTGCGGTGGGAGATATGAATTTGCTGGAATGCCTGGTGTACTTGGACGATGTCATTGTGTTTGGGAGCTCCTTAGAGGAACATGAGAACCAACTGTTTAAAGTACTAGACCAACTGGAAGATTTCGGCCTCAAGCTGTCCATTGACAAGTGGCAGTTTTTCCAAACCTCTGTGAAGTACGTGGGGCACATAGTATCTACAGAGGGAATAGAGACTGATCCCAGTAAAGCTGAAGCCCTGACCACCTAGCCCCAGCCCCACAATCTGAAAGAACTACAACGTTTCTTGGGGTTCTGTGGTTACTACCGCACGTTCACAAAAGACTATTCAAAGGTGATTCGCCCCTCTTGAATCTTACTCAGGGTTACCCGCCTACCAACCGTAAATAAAAAAAGGGTCCGTCAAAGAACCAGAGAGAATATACTTTCACCCAGGTGAACTTTTTGGGCCCTGCTGGACGCCTGACTGTGAAGCAGCCTTTAATGAAATCATATACCAACTCACCCACACCCCCATCCTCGCCTATGCTGATGCCAACAAACCCTATGTGCTGCATACCGACGCTAGCCTGCAGGGTCTAGGAGCGGTGCTCTATCAAGACCATGAGAATGGTTTGAGACGAGTGGCTTTCGCCAGTAGGAGCTAGACCCCGTCAGAATGAAATTACCCTGTGCATAAGTTGGAGTTCCTTGCATTAAAATGGTCCATTGTTGACCAGTTTCATGAATACCTTTATGGGGCAAAGATATTGGTGAGGACTGTCAATAACCCGTTGACCTATGTGCAGACTTCAGCTAAGTTACATAGAAACATAGACTTTGAAGGCAGATAAGGACCGTTGGCCCACCTAGTCTGCCCATTTCCCTACCTACAGGATAAGCTGCAGATCCTAGTTAACCAACAGCTTATTTCTTCCTACCCCCCCACAAAAATTGCCTTATATCTCTCACATGCATTCTTGAATTCTCCCACAGTTTTAGACTCCACAGCCTCTTCAGGAAGGCTGTTCCATGCATCCAACACCCTCTCTGTGATAAAAAATACTTCCTCACATTGCCCCTGAACCGCACCCCCATCTTCAAATTGTGTCCCCTTGTTCTTGCACATTTCTTTTTCTGAAAGATGCTACCCTCTTAAACTTTGTTGATTCCACTGAGGTACTTAAAGTTTATATCATGTCCCCTCTCCTCCTTTCCTCAAGGGTATATATATATTAAGCTCCTTTAGTCTCTCCTTGTATGGCTCTCTTGCAGACCCTGCACCATTTTAGTTGCCCTCCTCTGGACTGCCTCTATCCTGTCTATGTCCTTGCGGAGATGGGGTCTCCAGAACTGGATGCAGTACTCCAGATGGGGTCTCACCAACTGTCTGTACAGTGGGATAACAACTTCCTGTTTTCTGCTGGTGATGCCTCTCCCTATACATCCCAGTATCCCTCCAACCCTTCCTACTGCCTTTCCACATTGCTTGCTAACCTCAAGTTCATCTGATATGATTACCCCCAGGTCCCTTTCCATTTTTCTTGTTGTTACTACCCCCCCCCCCCATTGTGTAATCTTCCCCAGGGTTTTTGTTTCCCAGGAGCATTATTTTGCACTTCTTTCCACTGAATCCAAGCTGCCATATTTCTGACCATTCCTCCAACCTTGCCAAGTCCCTTCTCATCCTTTCCACGCCTCCCTGTGTATCAACCCTGTTGCAGATCTTTGTGTCATCTGCAAAGAGGCATACTTTTTCTTCCAGTCCCTCTGCAATGTCACTTATAAAGACATTAAAAAGTACTGGAGCTAGTGCTGAACTCTGCGGTACCCCACTAGTAACCCCTCTTTCTTCAGAGTGGACTCCATTTACAATTACCTTCTGTATCCTGTTGTCCAGCCCATGTTTTACCCATGTTACCACCCTGGGACCCACTCCCAGGCTGGTTAATTTGACTATTAATCTTTTGTGTGGGACTGTGTCAAATGCCTTGTTACAGTCTAGGCAGGCCATGTCCACAGCCCCTCCCTGGTCTACTACTTTGGTCACCCAGTCAAAGAAATCAATTAGATTCGTTGACATGACCTTCCCGCTGTGAACCCATGCTGCCTTGGGTCCTGTGCCCCACTGGCCTCTAGGTACTCAACATTTCTTTCCTTCAGAAGTGATTCCATCACTTTCCCTACCACAGAGGTCAAACTGACAGGTCTGTAGTTTCCTGCCTCTGTCTTGGTCCCACTTTTGTGAAGGGGAATCACATCCGCCTTCCTCCAGTCCTCAGGTACCACACCGTCCTCCCATGATTTGTTAAAAAGGGTAGTCAGTGGTTTCACTAGTTCTCCCCTTAATTCTTTTAGAATTCTGGGGTGAATTCCATCAGGCCCCATTGCTCTGTCCACCTTCAGTTTTAGGAGTTCTTTCAGAACCCTTTCTTCTGTGAAAGGACTGGTATCAACCCCCCTATCCAGAGTCCTCCTGTTAACTGGTTTAGGCACTTCCCCCTCCTCCTCCTCTTTTGTGAATACTGAGCAGAAATATTCGTTCAGTATCCCTGCTTTTTCACTGTCCCGCTCTGCCCACCCACCGTCCATTCTATTCAGCCTCACTATCCCTCCCTTTGTCTTTCTATGCTCCCTGGTGTACCTATAAAAGGTTTTATCCCCCTTCTTAACCACTGGGCACTGGTGGTTTTCTGCATTATCAACCTATGATTATGCTGTCGAATACAGACTGGGCCTTTACCATATTGATGCTGACGCCCTATAACGGAGGCCCACTTCTAAGAATGATTGGGTCAGGTTGTCTGAACCTGACATCTGAGCATTGTGCCAGAAGTTTGATAGAGATGAACAGATGTCTGTGGACTCAGTGGACTGCTTAGTAGATTGCTTGGGCCCTTCTGATACCTGCATACCGGCTGCCTATTGCCATTTCTCTGCTCTAGATATTAGTGCACTACCCCAAATTGACTACCCCAAATTGACAATGACAGCATTCAGTGGGCTCAATCCCAAGATCCTATGATAAAGCCAGCACTTGATGCCCTGCATGAAGGGAAGGATGTGTCCAGGTTGCATTCCTCTGACCTGCGAACTGCTTTATTGTTTAAAGAAGGCCCCAGGTTGAAGCTGCTCAATCAGTTATTGTATAGAGAGACAGCAGATTGTAGTGGCAAAGTAGAAGCAACAATTGGTCCTGCCCACGGCCTTTAAAGATTTGGTACTGAGGTCCCTCCACAATCATGTGGGCCACCTCAGTATTGACAGGACCCTTGACCTAGTACGATCTTGATTCTACTGGCCCAAGATGAGGGCCGATGTTGAGCACCATGTAAGGACTTGTAGTCGCTGCCTGGAGAGAAAAGCCCTGCCTCAGAGGGCTGCCCCCCGGTCAACATTACTACCAGCTCCCCAGTGGAACTAGTCTGCCTACACTTCTTGTGTTTAGAGCCTGATCAGTAAAACACTGGCAATGTGTTAGTGGTTATGGATCATTTCACATGGTATGCACAAGCTTTCCCCACCAAAGAGCAAAAGGCTTCTACCGTGGCCAAGGTGCTAGTGGAAAATGTCTTCGTCCACTATGGTGCCCCCCAGCAGATTCATTCTGATCAAGGCAGAGACTTTGAGAGTCAGCTAATCAAAGAAATGCTCTCTCTATGGGGGGGGGGGTGCAGAAGTCAAGAACCACTCCCTATCACCCACAGGGGGACCTTCAGCCAGAACACTTTAACTGCACCCTGCTAGACATGTTAGTCACCCTCCACCCAAAAGACAAGCATAAATGGAGCCAGCAGATTAGCACCTTGGTACACGCATACAATTGTACGAAAAATGATGCTAACGGGTTCTCTTCCTACTGCCTCATGTTTGGGAGAGAGGCCCGGCTGCCTGTTGATGTCTGTATTGGGGTCTCTCCAGATGGGGTCCAAGCTGAAAATTACCTGCAATATGTACAAAAACTGAAAGCTCAATTGAACCATGCCTACCAACTGGCCCAGACAATGGCTGCCAAAAGAAATCTAGCCAATAAAGAGAGACTTGATAGAAAAGTAAAGACTCAAGAGCTTTGGACTGGAGACTGTGTGTTGTTGCGAAATTTAGGACTGCATGGTAAACATAAAATTGCTGATCGATGGCACCATCTTCCCCATGTAGTAGTTGGACAGTTGGATGATTTACCAGCGTACAAAGTACGCCCCAAGAACAACTCCAAAGCCATCAAGACTATGCACCCTAACCACTTGCTACCTATCGGCCAAGTTATGATTGAGGCTGAACCTACCGAAATTGAGCCCCCTGGGCAGGTGACTCATGCTGCTGCAAGAAAGAGACAGAGTCAACCTACCCCAGTGGTCAGAGATTTAGGGTTTCCTCTGCAGCCGGCCCAGAATGATAGTGACTGTCAGTCCACCTTAAAATTAGTGCGACCATGCCTATTACCCCTTTTATGAACTGAGTCAGCTGTTTCGAGGTAACCCCATGCTTAATTGTGGGGATGAAGCTGGGCCTTCTGGACTGCCTAACCCCCCATCTTTGTCCTTGGAGCCAATGCTCCCTGAAAGTGAAGTGCCAAGTATCACATCTGAAGATGCTGAGTTTCTGTGTACTGTGGAACTGCATGATTTGCCTGAAGAAGGGGCTGATGGTATGAGTCTTTCTGGGGATATGCCAGAACTTGAAGAACCCTATGAAAGCGCTGACAAACCAACTTCAGTGCCCGAGCTTATTCAAAATGAGCAAAGTGTTGCAGAAACAGAGCCTACAGAGCAAAGAGCCGACAGTGCCCCAAGTTTCGACATACTTACCCAGGCAGAGGCACCCCTCACAAGTGATGAAAGTTCCAGGACCAGTGTTGAGAGTACAGTGACTGTGATTGTTCCCCCCAGAAGGACTGGCCCAGCTGTCAAGCCTGTTGTACTCTTCAGTTATGATTCTCCTGGGAGGCAAGTGGATTTGCCTCTCAGTGTGGTCCACAAGGGGATTTATGTTTCCCAGAGCTCACTGCCCAAACTGAGCCTAAGTAGGAATTCCAGGTTGATTGTTCTGCCTTCTAGGTATGGTGCTCCTGCCCCCTCCAGCCCCAAATTAGCTGATAGGGAAGGGCCCCCTCTGACATTGTTTAATGTACAAGAAGTTATTGCATGATTCTGTATAGTACTGTGTAAATTACCTGTGTGAAATATGCATGATGTGTTGTTGGAATGGATATAGTATTGTGAAGTGTAGAGAATATGTATAGTAAAAGTATAAGTTTACACTGACTAATGCATCAGATGTTACTTGCATAACATGCTAATGGTATAAATGTATAGTGTAAGTTGCATTTGCAAATATTGTGATGGTACCAACTTGACGTGGACGCCAAGTTTTCTCCAGGCAGGGAAGGGTGTAACCCCCCTACAAATGGGGGTTCTCGAAAAGTCTTCCGTGAGCTTGCCTAAATGCTCACTGCCAGGCTGGTGTCTGGCATTCTAACCGTATAACAGTTAAATGTGGAGAGTGCCTGTAAAGCCTCTGGTTCTGTCTCTTTGAGAGTTGCCTGGTTGCAGTTTTTTTTTTTTAATTCTCTCTTTATTGATTTTTCAGTAATACAAGCTGTACAGCTAGATGCCACTGTAAATAACACACATTCTGTGGTACATTCCATCACTCATGTTAGCATCAGGATTAATTAAATTTACAAAGATGATACAGCATTTGGGGTATACCCGCATTACTTAGATTAATAATAAGGATGTTTAAAGCCATGTGCTGAGCCTCGCAAGAAATGTGGGACACTTACATCATTGGGCAAAATATACCAGTAACTGTAACCTAGTCGGTTACTATGCCTACAATCTTAATAAAATTACTTTCAAGAATCTGTTAGGCTTCAATCAACAAATCCCACCACAGCTCACAACTTACAGCAAAACCAGCTTATATAAAACTCCTATGAAACTTATTTGAATACCACCATTGTATTGAACAGATATCCCCTGTTCTACCAGGATAAAATTCCCACATCTCCTTTTTTACAATACGAACAATGTGATAATATAGGATTTTCAAGCATGAGCTCAATACTCAGGCTCTTGTATCTTACCCATAGCATCCAGAGCAAAAATGTTCGAACATTTGTTTCCGCAGCAATGTTGCCATTTTAAACTATGGTGTTAAAACTTAGAAACCCAACTCTAAACCAAATTTAACAGTGCCTCACTAATTATGGGGCAAATCATCAATATTACAGTTAGTTTTGTTGGCTTCCGAGTCGATCATTGCAGAAAGGGCCATGGTACAGACTTCAGCTGGACTGTTCAAAAGCCCCCTTCTTACTCACGGCTCCTCCGACTGTTCATCCGAGTCCTCGTGGTAGAGGTTTTCTGAAGCGCTCCGGAATTCTGTAGCAGCTTTTTGAGTCCACTTCCCCACATCTTTGGTGTCGTTAAAGTGATGTTTTACCTCCATAGTGAATACGGAATTGTGCTGGAGCTAGTAATGAGTGTACAATTCCCAAACTGCGTAGTTGCTGTCGGACGCCGTCGAACTGCTTTCGTCTGTTGCGAGTAGCGTAAGCCCAGTCTGGGAATAAATGTACATCTTGACCCTCATACTGCAGGGGATGGTTCGCTCGTGCTGCCCCAAGGAGGATATCTCTTATTTCTGGACCTGCTGTGACCAACATTATGGTGTATGGTTTAGGAGTGCTGATATGTGAGGAACGCTGATTTATTCAGTAAGCCTGCCACAGGTCAGAGTCTTGCCAAGTATTCTGTAGCTGTAAGGATTCTCTTAACCATGTATGCAGGAATCGAAGAGTGTTGTCCCCCTCTATACCTTCTTGGAGCCCAATGATGTGTACTTTCATTGCCCTGGCTCCATTCTCTAAAGTTTCAGGTCTGGCCCGAAGGTGGGAATTCTCCTGGGTTAGTTTATGCACTGTAGACAAAATTCTTGTGGATCGTTCATCTGCTTATTTGGCAGAGGATGCAGCCGCTTCAATTTTGGCATCCTGATTACCCATTCGCTCCAAGATATGTTCGATCTTCCTGATCCATATCATGGACAGCCTTTAGGACAGTGTCCCAAGGGGGAGCTTCTCCCGTTTGTTGTGGGCCACTAGGTTGTAGAGGGACCAGTGTTTCATTTATGGCCTGTTGCGAGGATGTTCCAGATTTTTGAGCAGCTCCTCCCGGGCCTTTATTGCATCCCATGTTGTTAATTTTCCACTTGTGGGATCCTGCCACTTAGCTCTGTTGAATAATATGTTCACAGTTCAAAAGTCTCACATTAGAGTTTAAGTTTTTTAAATTTAAAGTGGCAAGTTGTTGAAAGCTGAAATGAAGCACATCCTCTCTATAGCGTGGCTCTCTAGCGCCCCCGGTTGCAGTTTTATCAAACTGGGAAGGGGGGCTGCTTGTTTTCATGAGTGAGTCCCGCTCGGGCTGCTGAATAATCACTCCGTTTCTGCCATCACTAATTGTGCAGAGGTAGCTCTGTTAGAAGGTGTGTGTGTGCTTACTGTTCATAGTTGGAGTAATTATAATATTGTAGTTTGTTCTAACCTGTTTTCTTTACAGCAAGGACTTTCTGCCCATCTCCACCATCTTGGTCCTGAACTGTCGAATTGGACCAGTCAGTACCTAGGGACTCTAAAATGGAGTCTGCTTACTGGGGCTGTGTGGAGTGAAAACTGTGGGAATTGTAGTTCTGGGGTGTTGGCCCCTTTTTGCATCTACAGAGGGAGCTTTGTTGTGACTGACAGCTGAACCAACCAATCAAACCTCTTGGCTCTTGGAAACCCCCCCGAGCTGTCTGCTGTCTAGGCAGATCTTAGTTGGAAGCTGAAGAAGCAACAGCTTGCACGAGTCGAGCGGCCGTTGGAGAGTTCGCACGGAAGAACTGTGGCGAGGCCTAATTTTGGCCTGCTAGTATGCCTGCTGCCCTGAGAGGGAACAGAGTGGTATTTTCGGACAAAATCCGAGTTGTGAGCCACTGACTTGTACCAGGCTCAGTACCTGAGGAAGACTGAAGATCATTGGTGGTGGGTCGTGATTTGGTTCCCTACTGTGTGAACTGTATTCTGCCTGTTGGAAGCTGTATCCAGCCCACTTGGAGAGGGATTACCTGGTACTGTAGACTTTCTTACATATAAATGTGCTGTGTATTGGTGGTGGGCCGTGATTTGGTTCCCCACTGTGTGAACTGTATTCTGTCTGCTGGAAGCTGTATCCAGCCCAATCGGAGAGGGATTACCTGGTACTGTAGAATTTCTTACATATAAATGTGCTGTGTATTGGTGGGGGGTTGTGATTTGGTTCCGCACTGCGTGAACATTGTTCTGCTTGCTGGAAGCTGTATCCAGCCCAATCAGACTGAATCTGCGGTTATCTCCATGCGGCCGTGCCTTGCCACGGGGACTCTGCCAGACTACCCCACTGCACAGAGAAAGCATCAACAAGAGACCTGCCTGGGGATCAGCCCCCTGCTCCACATCTGAACAGGAATGATGCCTCGCCGAACCGTATGGGCCTTGCTTCTCCTGGCACTCCAGATTCACCACCTGCTGTCTCTATTTTCGTGCAGCCTGTGTCCAGTTTTGGGTATCATGAGTAATTACCAGGGTATCTCCCTGCCACCACAAATTAATCTAAGTGTGTCATCTGATAGTGTTGTTGTTTCTTTTTTTTTTCCCTTCACGAACTGAGCCATCTGGCTCCGGATTACAAATTGTGTGTATTGTGCATGTTGTTTTTTTTTTTTTTCCCCACAACAGGGCCCCAACCAGCTGCGACTCTGGCCTACCCCAGGCAACGATCCTGGCTAGCCCATCTTTTCTCTACTTGGGTTCCCAGAGGTTGTGACTGTTCAGGGACTCTGAAATACATGCATAACTGTTTATTTGATAGAGCATTTAAGCAAATCAACCCGATTAACGCCCCTCCCTTGTATAAGCCCCCTGAATAAATCAGATAAAAAATTTTTCTGTATTTAACCTGACTGTGGTTCCAGTTTGTACCAAGAGTACTGTGCTGTGGCTATTTGCTGTGTCTAACCTTGTTTTACAGGGGGTCCCCAGGGTTGAGCCAGAGAAACCAGCTCTGGTGGTACGTGCAAACTGTGGGGCTACTCGTGAAGTGTAGCGGGGTATTGTGAAAGTGACTATTGGGTGTTGTTCCGGCCACTAGCAGGGAAACAGGGGGGTTACAGTGTCCCAGAGGGCCATGCCCTGGCTGGCTTGACCACTACCAACCCTGACCTCCGGGTGGAGGAACTCGTTTCAGAACTCAGGCCCCGTAACCTATTAGCCAAGCTGGCAGGTGTAGCAGCCCTTGGGATAGCACCACCTAGGGGTTACATCTTCACACCACAGTTCCGTTTTATACAATGGGGTGATTTGGTATTTGTTTTTATAAAGATATACATAGATACATAGATAAATAGACAGTGTCGGCAGATAAGGGCCTATGGCCGACCCAGTCTGCCCATTTGAGCTTGTAAGTTCAGTTTATGTTTTCCAAGAAGTCTGTTGTCCCTTACCCCTGATCTCCAGAATTCCTTTATGTCTATCCCATGCATTCTTAAATCCCGTGATTGTTTCAGCCCCCACCACTTCCTCTGGCAGGGTGTTCCACTTGTCCACCACCCGTTCTGTGAAGAAATTCTTCCTCACGTTCTTCCTACTTGTTCTGGTATATTTATTTACCTCCTGTTTGTGGTGCTGATTTGTGTTCGGGTGTTGTTCCGCAGTCCTTATGATTGGTTGTGTTCTGTTATGTGGCGATTGGTAGCATGTGTGGGTTTCTGCTTTGTGGTTGGTTGGTTTTCATGAGATCGTTTGTGGTTGGTAGCTTTGGGATGTAAGCAGGGTTGGGTTCTTCCGGGTTTCGGTCAGTGCATCCCGTACTGTGTTGGAAGTGTTCATGATGGATTTAAACATTATTTTTTTTGGGGGGTGGAGGGCTGTTATGTGGATACTGGTGTGTGGAGTTTATATTCGGTGGTGATATGGGCAATATTTTCTATCCTGTGCTGCTTGGGACCTCGCAGAAGTGTGGCAGGCTGGGGGGGGGTTTGAAATGTAGTTCAGCAGTATTGAGAAGCTGACTGTACACAGTGGTGACAACAGCACAGAGGCAATGAGGGTTGTGATAACCTTGTGCTGTTTTCCACTGTGTACACGTCATCACGAGTAGTGGTTTTGGGGAGATAGTGGTAGACCCTCCAACATTTCATTAGTCAAAATAGGAACACTTCTGCGTTTCAGTGAGTTGGGGATATATTACAGCCAGGGGTCTGGGGCCCTCCATCCACCTCATGACCTTTTTTGCAATGTCCTGTGATGATTCTTCCTCCCCCTCCTCATCCCTCTGCCCTTACCTCTCCTCCTCCTCTACTTCTTCTTCACAAAGACAAGGACAAAGGTCAACAATATGCCCCAACCGCTATATGTTAACTAAACTTGAACACACTTGTTTTGAAGCACTACAATAATAAATAACGTTGCAATTATGTACTTGGGTTGCTTTGCAAATGGTGACATTCCTATAGAAATAAGTTTCAGTACAGTTCCACTGTACCACCACGGCCACAATTTAGCTGTTTCTCTTGTTAATCTGTAAGAATAAAATGAGTAGGACTCACCTATCTTCTCTCCCCTGTCTCTGTCTCTCTCTTGATCTCCTTCGATAATGTAGCTCAGATTTGAAGGGCCGTTGCTGTGTGGTACGCTCTGCTGCCTCTATCCATCCGACCAAATCATCCCTACCCAACCCATTCCCACAGGCAGACAAGGCAACAAGAGTCACAAATGGGCCTCAAACAAGCTTGAACAAAAAAGCAGATGAAGACTTCAGCTGGACCAAAGAGTAATGGCAGTCTCTACATGCAGAAATATGGCAGGCTGGCTGTGTAAGCCGGCAGTGGATTTTCATTGGGCACCCATCCCCGGATGGATCACCTGACGCACAGTGCTGCTCACCTGCCATTGGTGAGTCACAGCCAATAGAACTGAAATTTCCAAGTCCTGTTTTCCAATTGAATTGGCTTATGCACATCACTGACTATGAACGGTCTGACTGGGCCATTCCTAGCTGGTCCCTTTACCTGATACTGGATGTTAAATTAAAGGGACACATGCTGGCAGCCAACAGGTAATAGGATCATCATTGGCTGGCATGCAGGGAGAAGGAGAGTGTGCAGTAGGCAGCTTGGATAACACAACCTCTACACAACTAAATTCTGATTTCAGGAAAAGCTTCTGGGCACTGGGACAGCCCTTTGGATACCAGGACTGTCCCAGTCAAACCGGGATGTTTGGCAGCTCAACCCCACCCCCCCCGCCACCTCTGGTTTCCCACTATTCAAATAGGCCATGAGTCACCATTTTTCAGTGATGGATGAAAACATACAGCTATGAGTCAGCAGACAGCTAGTGTATTAATTAGTGTGTCTTTTTAATTTTGCATCAAATTTCTAAATGTTTTTGCAAATTTAATTGTTTAAAGATGAAAATTCAAAACTTACATTCAGAAGAGTCAATTTCTACACAACAATATTCTGATACTTTTAAAGTTGTCATTTACAAGAACGTTTACAGGAACTGAACTGTCCTATAGGTAGATACAGAATTACAATTTTAAATAGTAACAGAGAGGAAAGTGTGCAATAACTTGCTACTCTACGTCCCATACAGTAATTAGGGAAGGGATGTCAGCGAGAGCTGAGAAAGCAGTAATAGGCCAACCGGGCTTAACTACTGTGACTAAATTAAGAAACTCCTCTAAAAGGATATGTAAGGGGGTGAGAACCGTCACAATCCCAATCAACAGGTCAGCCCTCTACTTCCAAAGTGCTAACCTCTTATCGTACAATTGTGAACAGTTAACAGAACAATATAACCCTCTTGTCTGTTTTGTGGGTTCGAATCAACCTTTAGCCTCAGTTCTGGAGGGATTCAAACTGTAAACCTCTTGTTAGCGTACCCAATGCACAGGCTAAGATAATTCTGTCTTGGGGAGGCCAGATATCTTTGCCTATGGGCACCTAATCAGGTATTACAAAATGAACCCTTAGAACTCTATGCAAGACCTAGACAACTCTGACCTGTTTCCCAGTTTGGTACCACAATAAGCTCATGTACAGTGTCAACTATAACCATCTAAGCTTCACTTATAAATCCCAGTTGCCACTCTTCTGACCATTTTGCTAGTTTATCCAGATCTCTTGCCATTCTGCCCACCCCATCTGGATCATCTACTTTGTTGCAGATCTTGGTGTCATCTGCAAACAGACAAGCCTTACCCTGTAGTCCATCTGCAATGTCACTAATGAAGATATTGACGAGGACTGGCCCCAGGACTGATCCCTAGGTAACCATTTGTTACTTGCATCTCTTCTGACTGTATACCATTTACCACCACTCTGTTTTCTTCCGTCAACCAGTTTGCCACCCAGTTGACCAACTTCTGACCCACGAGCTTCCCCAGCTTATTTATCAATCTTCTATGTGGAACATTATCAAAAGCTTTGCTGAAGTCAAGATAGGTGACATCAACTGCTCCCCCTTGGTCCACCACTCTGGTTACCCAGTCAAAGAAAGCTATGAAATTAGTTTGACAGGACCTTCCTTTTGTAAACCCATGCTGTCTTGGATCCTGTGCCCCAATGGATTCCAGGTGTTGCACTATCCTTTCCTTAAGGAGTGCCTCCATAATCTTGCCCACTACTGAGGTAAGATTGACTGGTCTGTAGTTCCCTGCCTCCTCCTTGCTACCACTCTTGTGGAGCAGGATCACATGAGCCCTTCTCCAGTCTTCTGGGACCTCTCCTGTGCTCAGAGACTCACTAAACAGTACTGCTAATGGCTCTGCTAGCTCCACCCTTAGCTCCTTAAGTACCCTGGGATGCATGCCATCAGGTCCCATTGCCTTGTCCACCTTGAGCTTAGTGAGCTCTTGTAGGAGCCCTTCTTTTGTGAAGGGTGTAGTGCTCATCTCCTTCCCCCATGTCCATGGTGCTGAGCTGTGGGCCCTGCTCTACCTTCTCTTCAGTAAATACTGAGCAAAAGCATCTATTTAGGATAGATGCTTTTACAGGGTCCTCCTCCTAACACGCCCCCTTTTCTCCTTTAAGCTTAGCGATACCCCCTCTGGACTTTCTCCTTTCACCAATGTATCTAAAGAAAGTGTTGTAACCTTCTTTACTGTTCGTGCTAGTGTTTCCTCAGTTTGGGACTTTGCCTGCCTTACTGCCTTCCCTGCTTCCCTTAGGGCAGTTTGGTATGCCTCCCTATATTCATCCCGCTGTGTTCCCTTATATTTCCTGGAGGCCAGCCTTTTGGCTCTGACCTTTTCTGCTACTGTATTTGAGAAGCAAAGTGGTTTCCTTTTTCTTTTGCACTTCCTCTTCCAACACAATGGGATGTTGCTTCAAGTATTGCATCCCTAATGCTTGCCCACTTTGCAGTACCCCCTCACCTGTGTGTATTAAGGTATCTAATATGAGGGGAGCACCAATCCTCCCAGGGTCTCTCCCAGTTGCCCACCCTCCCAAATATTCCAGGTAGGTAAAGGTAATTATTTATGTGGACTTTTTCCAAGTCTGTAAAAGTGTAGAATGTATGGCACATAAATAGTCTGTTCACAAATTTATAGGTGCATTCAGTCCCAGTGTACGCTGCCATGCTGGAGTCACAGTATTTGTTGAGAGGAGATAGTTCTGGGGAGCAATTGAGGGCCAGCAGGGGGAGTGGGGTCTCCGGGGACACCCAGTCCTTCCACTAGCTGCTGCGGTGGAGGAGAAGGAACCCTCATGTGGGGGGAAGGATGAGGGAGGGATGGGATCCATATCTGTCAAATACCATTTGCACCTTTGATCGCATCCCAAAACTGGGGTGGATCCAATTAGATCAGAGGCACCCAATCACGGTGTCCTAGTCGAGAGGGGAGGACGGCATAGGCAGCCATCCACCAGGCCCTATTTATTAGCAGCCTATTCTTTCCAAGTCTAACAGAGACAGTGTGAGACACTATGCCCACTGAAAATGTTCCAGACAATCCCCAAAGTACACTAACCTTTACGTATCCAAGGGTCAATTATTCTCAAGTGTGCATCGGTGCCGCCAGGCTACTTGCGACCGAGGAGACCCTGGAACTGCACCCTATTTAGCGGTTTAATGCAGTAAAGCCTGCTATGATACAGTTTGATGGGGTCACATCCCAAGTTCAGCGAGGGCGTCCGGGCCCGGCTGGGCAGGAAATGACCAGCTAAGACCCACCAGCCTCAGCTCAAGCATGGGAACCCCTGAAAGCCCCTATATAATCGGAATTGGCAAATAGCAGATCAAACTTCATATCCGAGCAAGGTGTTGATCAAATTGGAGCCCATATCCTCCTACCTCGAATGACCTGGCGGTTTACCATTCACCTGCATGACCCTTTATCTACTTCAGACTGTGGGAATTGGTTAAAAACATCCTCCCTGTTTCACTCTCTGGTCCCGACCAGGAAGGTGAGCCCTACTGTGTCGGGCGCCCGCCACTGCCCACCTTGAGCAGGTGCTTCCAACCATCCTAAGAGTCCCGTCCCTACCAGCCCTCGACCCCAGGAATCACTCAAACCCTCCCCACATCACACAATGTCAGCCAGGGGCGCCCGCCGGACCCACATCCACTTCCCACTTCTGTACCTACAAGTAACCCAAAATTGGAGTGCAAAGAGGGCCTCAGCTGGGATTCCTGGAGAATTAGGCCAGCATCCGCTTGATTGAGTGGACTGTGGCCTGCTGATCGACTCGTGGGCCTGGAGGAGTCCATCTAGTAGGGCCACATTCCACTGTAGATCTCTGGGGTAGACAAGCAGAGGTTGGAAGGGATATGCTGTGCTTCTTCAGGTCTGCAAGCTTCCTCCGCGTTGTCATAGGTTTGCTGACCTGAGAACTGTACCACCAGCTAGGGTAAGGGGTCCTATGAATCCATTCTATCGCAAAATTAAAGTCAGTTCTCAGCTCTAGTGTCTCTCGGATGAACGTCTTCATGAACAGCTGGAGGTCAGTACCCTCGCTATTTTCAGGAACTCCATAGAACCATAGGTTGTTGTGGCGGCTACGATTCTCCGCATCTTCCTGGTGCTCCATCGTAACTTGGCAAAGGTGAACTACTTGATTAAGTGTGTTCTGAAGTTGTGAGCTGGTTGAGGCCTGCTCTTGCATGTTTTTCTCCAAGGAGGAAAATGTGATGTGTAGATCTGCGAGGTCCTTTTGAAGAGATTCTTGATTTTGTTTGAATTGATGAAAGTTTGATTTGAATACTTGCAGCTCCAACAGTATTTTGTCAAGTTTGGTGTCCATCGTGCTCGACTGTTGTGCCTTCGGTCTATTTTTCCCCCCTACTCTGGTCTGTTATTTTAGGGTTTTCAACAGAGGCCCCGGCTCGTAGCTCGTGAATTAAGCTGCCACCTAACAGGAAGCTGAACCGGAAGTCCGTTATTGCTTTCTTAATTCTTTGTTTCTTTTCTTGCCATCAGACTCTTATATGTTGCTGATTTAGCCTTCTGGATGAGGTCACTGGATGGTGACCATGCTGTACATGGTACGTTCTTGAACACATTGATTTTAGAAGCCATCACTGCACAGAGGTTGTTTCTGATGCCTGTATGCGCAGCATATGCTCCAGTTACTGCATGTCCTTCTGCCGATTTTCCTAATGAGCTTCTAACATCTGTAGTGTTTTTCCTGACCATGCTAAATATGCTTTCACAGAAAGCATTGCTATGTGGGAGCAGTAGAGCATATTTAGCTAACTGTGACAGCAATCTAAACTGTGGTTGCCCGGTGGCTGGTTCTGTCATTTGTGACACACTGTGCCAGAATCTATCAATCCTGTCCTCTTCAAGAGAGAAGGTAGGTAGATCAGTGGATGTCTGGTATAACATGAACTCCATGAACAGTTCGTTAGTTCGGTTCTGTGGAATTACATCAGAGAAGTTATGCAGCAGAGTTTCGATCATGGAGAAGTTGGATGTCAGTTGATTTTGTGGGTCAAACACAACAACAGCCTTAAGTACAGGGTCACTGAGCGGGAATTTCTGCTTCATGTACACCAGAGCATTCTGATAAAATCCCCTCACCTCAGCACGGAACTTGACAACTTCACAGGATCCCTCAAGATCTTGTCTCCTAATCATTTGAGATGCAGAAAACCCAATAAATAAATCTGCATTCAATTTCTGCAAATCTTTTTCAGTGACATCTATAGCAAGGAGATCGTCCTTACTGTCCATGATCACAGAAGGTTTCATCAAGCATCCTAGCAACTCCTGATATAGCTTCATCATAGCTGGTTGTAGTCTGTGGATCATGGGATCTTCACGCTGAAGCAGCAGGTTGAATGTGTCAAATCTGGGAATGATGGCATGTAAAAAGAGCACATACAATTTGTAGATGGGTCCACTGAAAATGTTAACCAATCTTCTCTCCCTGGCTCCAGTATCACCTTGTTCCCTCGTCTTCTGTCGTTTTGATGGACAAGGCTCATCATTATCATAGTGGGTTAGAAAATAGCATCGGAATCCATCCCAGATCTCTAGCACTCTTTCCAGTGTACGTGACATACTCAGCCATCGAGTTGACACATGCTTCAGTACTTTCCTAATGTTTTCATTACAGAAAGAAATGTCTTCTCTCAGCAACTCCTTCCGTTTTGCGCTCTTGTCAAAATGGTAGAATATATCTACTAGAAAATCTTTTGGATCAAATGACAGCGCTTTAGCTCCCTGTTTTGCAGCAAGGTCTGCAAGATGACAGGCACAACCTACTCCATATATTTCTCCTCCACTACATTTTTCTTGTAAGAGTTTGAGAACTCCTCGGTGTTTGCCAATCATAACTGATGCATTGTCAGAGACAAAAGCTTCACAGTTGCTGAGACTAAGCCCTGAAGCAGTGAGACATCTTTCCATAGCTTCTGCAATGTTTCTGGCATCAGCATAATTGACTGTGGGCATGTCCAGGAATCTAGTCCTAATTATCCCTTCTTCGTCTTCACAGTTAACCAGTACGGGGAAATATTTGTCATCATTATCAGAACTTCCATCAGTGCTGAGGGAATACCATTTCTTGTCTTCTCCAGTATCTGGCATCAGTTGTTTTCTGACCTCATCAATACTTTGTTTCCCAATACATTGAATGAGATGACTTGCTTTTGCGTGACCACATGCATATCGTTTGGCTATATCACTGTCTGGAAACATCCTGGCAACTAGTTTGTTGAAGCTATCATTCACAGCAAATGGAAGGTTATGCTGCAATACAAATCCTTGAAAAAGAACTTCCGCTTTTGTTGCTCTGTCATTCACTGGGTTATGTGGATTGGCTCAGGCATTCATCAGACTTCTGGATGAGGTTAAACTCTTTTTTAGTTCAGCATTTGACCGGTGCTTGATTGTCTTTAGATGGACCTTCACATCGTGGATGCCACCATGAGAAATGGAGAAATCACAAGAACAATGTTCACAAAATGCATGCTTGTTCCTTTCGGGATGGTTTTAAGTCCTTCCTTCTGCTGAGTAAGAAACATTAAAAGTGTTATCCACGACGCACTTGTTTAGACTGAGACATGATGTTGATTTGGAATGGGCTATTGGCTCCTACTTTTTTCTACTAGCCTGTACTTTATTGCTTTTGCTTGCTCCTTCTTGCAACCTTTTTTTTTTCCTGGTCTTTCTGACTCTGGCTGATTCTCCTCACTTTTTTGTAACCTCTCTGCTTATCCTGATGCTTACCACTTCTGTCGTGCCTCTTTATAATGTCTACTCTATCTGCCTCGTCTTCTTCTCTTTTTCTTTCCTGTTACTGTAATCTGTCTGAAGCTTGTCCTACTCTTCTTCTCAGTGTTGTCACCTTTGCTTTCTTCCCCTGCAATATGACAAGCTACAGTTCAGTAACTTTCTTAATATAGTACTAAAAAACAGTAACAGTTACTAACACCACAACCAACATCAGTACTTGAGTTATGCCGAGGCTCATCTTTTGAACTTCACTTGCAGCACTTCACTGATAAATATTGCATACAATCACAGAGATGGAAATCCAGCACTTCAAGGCTTACACAGAAGGTACACACAAGTATAGTGATGCAGATATGATGGCTGAGTGGTAGAGCTGCTGATTCTGGTAGCAAGGGTGCAGGGTTTGAAGCCTGCAGTGGTACCAAGAATATCAGTGTCAGTATGTAGCACACTCACCTCTGAGGCCGGGAGATCAGAGGGATGTGGGTTCAGTTCCCACATCTGGCACTTGGGTTAATATCCCAGTACTGACACTGTAGTGCAGCATGACAGGGGTGCTTCACTTCTGAGGTGCTGTCTTTCGGATGAGA
This sequence comes from Neoceratodus forsteri, assembly GCA_016271365.2. Taxonomy (NCBI): domain Eukaryota; kingdom Metazoa; phylum Chordata; order Ceratodontiformes; family Ceratodontidae; genus Neoceratodus; species Neoceratodus forsteri. The sequence continues at coordinate 578,987,080 of CM057458.1, read as the reverse complement.
CGTTAAACTGAGGTCCCTTCTGTCTAGATTGGTGGTAGTTCAGGTGGATGTTAAAGATCCCATGGCACTTATCGAAAAGAGTATGGGAATTTCCCCATTGTCCTGGCCAAATTTCCCTCATTCACTAAAAATACCACCAACAGCTTAATCTTGTTTAAGGTCAGTTGGCATTCATCTGTATCCCCCTTCCCCTGGTTGTGGCTGAAAATAGGTAGGATTTGTCTAGTGCACTTACCCAGTCAACAAAAACTAAAAATAAAAAATATTAATAAAGGCGCTAGTACGCTATATAACCTTATATCTTACAATGGCAAGAAAGAATCTTGGACTGTGATCGGCCAGTTTGGGGCTGGATCCATGATGTTATCCCAGCACATCATCACAGGTCTAGTCTCAGCCTCACTGTGAACCAATGTAGATGACATTATCGATGGCCGCTAGCATACTCTCTCTTTTTTTCCATCTTCTCTTAACACACAAAAATATTTTTCCACACTAATAAAAACATTCTTTCAAATTATTTTTTCCGTTTATATATAACAACGAGCCATTGTATAATAGCAATAATGCCCTCCAGGGTGTGAGTCATTTGGGATAACGTGACGCCTCAGGTATTGGATGCACTCGGCCTACGGCCTTGTGCCCAACCACCTGAGACGTGACGTTATTTCAGCACGACACATACCCTGCTGGGCATTACTGCTTAATTATATTGTGGAAATGTTGTCCTGTACAAAATACCATTCCTTTCAAAATGCTGTTCTACCACAGTTCAAAGCTAATGGAATGTGATTCTACCCTACACTGGCAGAACATCTAGAGACTGCAGGGGTCAGTTTCATTTTTAAATCAAAATAACTCACAACATACATTTCACATACTACATCACACTACAGGATGAGCATCTTAATGCACAACCAATGTGTTTTGCTACCTCAGGGTTCTGATTCCCATTGACCTCTAGAGCTTCGTTCTCAAGGTCATAGGGAATCACACCTCCTCTGTGACAGAACACACTGGTTGTGCATATTTGCCCATCTATCACACTAAATATTATGGCAGATAACAACAGATACTAAAGAATTAGCTGCTTCAGCAAATACTACAAAATTTTGGGTCGTACTGGTAAAATGTTTTTTAAATGACTGTAGACAATATGGTATAAGAGGTGTTAATATATCCTTTTAAAGTCTAAAACACTGACTGATATGCTTATTTGCATATACCCTTTATTTTACACGACTGTTCTGTCCTCGACCTCTAATTGCTGTATCACATAATGGCTAAGAAAAATACAATAAGAACCAATGCCTTTACAGAGACATGCCAAGCCCTCTTATGTCATGATTGCTTACAGTTGTTTAAAAAAACATTACATGTTTCCATTTTGATGGCATGGAATGAAATCACTGACCAGCCTCATGTCTCAAAAAACACTCCGAGCACCCAACAAAAAACAAAATCCGCCATACTGGATCCCTGCTAAACACCGGTGTCCCAACTGGCCTGCCACTGTAATTCTCCAAACAGTACTTTAAAGCCACAACCTGTAGCTAAAATATATATTTTTTTAAACGCCAAGTGTGTATCTGCCCATTCCTTTCAACACAGTGTTGTCCCCCCAATCCTATGATAACATCCGATAGTTCATCACCATGCTCCAAAATAACAAGAAGCTGTCACTGCTTAGCACACGCTAAATGTGACACATCAACAGTCTGCACCATTCTCAACCAAGCAAAAGCATAACAAAAAGAAAAATATGAACAGAATGGACTGCATTCTCTCGGCCCAAAATGGAAGAACTTAAAAACACACCTAACAGTGACAGCGGCAATTACCAATGCTGCAACACATGCGCACAAGTAGAAAAAATGGAGTAGTACCTCCATGCTAAAAAAACAAAAACAAACGAGCAACAAATTTGAATCCTGTCCCAGCTCATATATCAAAAAGCAGCCGTAACACAAAAAAAAAAAAGGTCCACATTCAAACACTTCCTAGTCGCCCCCCCCCCCACACTACCCTACAAAGCCGAGCACAAAGCAATACTCCACAGCCCCACGACCCAGCAGTACTTCTTCTGGCGGAGCAATAAAATCACCCAATAATTGCATAAAAATATAAAACAAAACTTTCTTTACTATTTTTCCAGTATAAAAAAATGGAACTATTGTATAATAGCAATATACTCCAACAGGGTGTGGGTATACTGGTGAGTTTACCACTCCTGGTGTGGTTAAGTCACTTGGCTGCGCCTCTTGACCGAACCACACCAGCCGTAGTAAATCCACCAGTATACCCACACCCTATTGGGATATACTGCTTAAATATAAAACCAGCAGAAGGCAGAGAGTAACAAGGAGTGGTATCAGTTGGCTCCCAAGGGGCCATCGTACCACAGCTGATGTTGTTGGGGCCCCAAGTAGCTAATTTTATAACAGGGGAAGGGCTACACATGGGCTACGAAGTCCCATACATCATTCTGCAAGAGGGGTCCTGGCCACCCTCCCCCCCACCAGCAAGCAGCACTAGCCCCATCCAGCATTCTGCAGGAGGAGTGTCTGTCCTGACTGCAGTGGCTGCCCCCACCACTTGCAAGCAACAGTGACCACCAATCAGTGCTTATACCATCTCTGCCCCCCCCACCCCCTGAATGTTGTTGTGTGCCCTGGATCATGATGTGGTGGGGTGAGTCAGGGCACACAACACACAGGAAGCCTGTTCAGATCATATTATTGTTTGCTCATATGTTAGGCAGTACTTACCGAGTTGTCCAGTCCTTGGCCTCTGTCCCTCCAAGTGCACAGTTCCGGCCTGCAGTGATCTGCTGCTTTTTCTGACTGAAATTAAAAACACAGTCAGCTCAGGCTGTTTCTATCTACTTGTTTTGGTGCTAAACAGCTATCTGGCCCAGACAGTTTGGGGGGGGAGGGGCGAGACCTTGAGTCTTCTCTTCACCGATGGACCGACGGAGACACCACTACCAGGCAGCACACAACACAGGAGGTCAGTCGCAGAGCGAGCAGCGAGGGGTGAAGGAGATTAAATTAAGTGGATCTGAAAGATATCCAAATCAGCCCCGTGTCTGAACAGTGCCAGAGCTCGAAATCCCTTGACAGCAGCTGTGAGATTTTACCCTACCCACGACAACCGCAACTGACTAATTCGTTCTGTGCACTCAGTGCACTCCTCTACTCACTGACACCTCAGTGCTGCACGTGGGATATAGTGTCACAAGGCAATTAGCCACTCAGGGCTGCTCGTTCTCCTGCCAGTGACTCTCTGTCATCAGCAGCACTTCCAGCGCAGTAGCAGTGAGCAGAGGAGATCCAGAGAGTGTCAGCAGTGCAGACGTGAAGCAAGCCCCGATCAGGAACGGTCATAAAGGAAGGCACCCTCTGCAGGGCACCTACTAGTAACGCGCCTGTGAGCATAGCAATCCACTCTCTCGCTCTCTAGCGGCAGTCGCGCTGCGGCTTCTTGACATCTGATCTCAGATCTGTACTTATGTCGGATGGAAACTTTTGCAAATTTCTGCTCGGAGCGGTCTGAAAGAGATTTGCAAAAGTTTTCCCAAATTCGCACACTGCACAGATGTCTCGGGTACCCGTACCAATTATTAAAAAGCAGTGTCAGTGGCTCAGTAGGTAGCACACTCGCCTCTGAGGCTGGGAGATCAGAGGGCTGTGGGTTCAGTTCCCACATCTGGCACTTGGGTTAATATCCCAGTACTGACACTGTAATGCAGCATGAGAGGGGTGTTGCAGTTCTGAGGTGCCGTCTTTCGGATGAGACGTTAAACCGAGGTCCCATCTGCCTGGATTGGTGGTAGTTCAGGTGGATGTTAAAGATCCCATGACACTTATCGAAAAGAGTAGGGGGAATTTCCCCGGTGTCCTGGACAAATTTCCCTCATTCACTAAAAATACCACCAACAGCTTAATCTGGTTCAAGATCAGTTGGCATTCATCTGTATCCCCCTCCCCTGGGTCGTGCCTGAAAATAGGCAGGATTTGTCTAGCGCACTTACCCGGTCAACAAAAGCTAAATTAAATTAAAGTACTGTACCAGCAAAACCGGTACAGTTGGAGGGTCTGTAGTGGAGTGTGTCGGACCAGTCGTGGTACTGTGCTTAATGCGTAACTGACAATGCACAATCATCATGGTGCGTAGCTACGTGCTACTTTACGCATGTGTTTGTATATTTTTTATTGTGATTTTTTTTTATTATTAAACAGATAGAGGGGGGTGCAAAGGTAAAATAAATTGTCTACGATTGGTCAGAGATAGTCTGACACACTACACTATCTCCTAGATTGTTTTCTTTTTCACATTAGTTTTTTTTTAATTGCCCTATTGATGGTAGTTGTGTGATGTGAAGGAGAAAGGGTGTTGTGGGGGAGGGGGGCACAGACCCCCGATAGCTGGGTCAGTTGCCATGCGGGTCTCGTCACGTTTACTTCACTTGCCCGAGTAGCGTTATGTTACGCTTACCTTTATAGCGGCGTGCGATTCCTGTAGCTTTTGCGCTACGTACATCGGGTGGTCCGACCGTCTTCACTATCGCCGGTTTTGGTTAGTGGTGATGTGTTTTTATCACATATGTTATAGATTCACCCCTATTGTATAACGAGAGTTACAACACACAGGCTAACAGCTGCAGTTTATTTCACAATCCACAAAAACGAAGAAACTTATTTCACAAGTCTCGCGTGACATAAGCTGCGGCCGGGTCGCGCCTGCGTATTTAGGAGAACTGCACTGCATTTTTTTCTAAAGGACCTTATTTTGCAGTACACTGGATTAGGCTTCGTCCTGAGTTTGTCTTCTCTCCGTTTAATGCTGAGAGGTATGTGGGGGAACGAAAACATACAATAACAAGGTGGCATAAAGTAAAGCAATTACAATTTATGTAAGGCAGTAATAAAATCATACGATCCTGAAGATACACCCAAAATACCCCCACTAAAATCTACACCAGTGTTCTTTAACTGGACTAGTGAGTTGGTTTAAGGCAAGAGCAACACTTGAAGGCGAGGTAGACCCCAGGACTTACTCCGAGTGACACCCGCACACAACTATAACAGTCCTGCCTTTGTAGTTCTCTGTGACGCTATGCCCACCCCCAACCTTTTTTTTTTTTTTTTTTGTAGTTTTGTGAGCCTACCCATCAAACTCCCGGGGCTGCCTCCCTGAGAAATCTATAGTGACGTCATTGGTGCTTGCCAGGGTGCGGCATTTGTAGAGAAGGTGGAACGTCAAGCATGTTATACGCTGTCTGCAGTTGTTGAGTCGAGCAGGGACAGAGAGAGTGGTTTGACAGACGTGACTTTTTGGTACAGCTGTTGCCTTATAGTTTCTGTACTGTACAAAGCACTCACTTGACCGCGATCATGCTGCTGTTTTTGAGGTGAGTAACGGGGGCTACTTGTTTCCCGTGTCTCCGAACAAATCACAAATATGTAGTTTCTTTTTTTATTGCATTTGTAGCACAGTGGGTGTCGGCACGTTTTAGCCGTTCGTAGCTGCAGCTGCATGGCCCGACTGGATCAATGCCAGTTTATTCTGGCTAATATAAAGCTTGTGGCTGGTTATGACTTTTTCTGACTCCTTTTACCTTCAGTAGCTGATTTCTCTTGAACTACACGTGCCCAATACACCCAGGACTGTTCTTAACGGATCGGGGCGAGTCAAGCAGAGTATGGGATGGGAATGACACACACCGCTTTTTATTCGAATGTGGGAAGCGAATTATGTGTTTTCTAAATGGTTTTTGCATTTTTTTTGTGTATCTCATACTCTGAACTTGTCATTTGTATAGCAAAGCTGAGCTGGCAGTATAGCCTAGAGGTTAGAGTAACCTGCTGTGAATGAGCTTTGTATATCCAGCAGTCCTGAGTTTGATTCCCACACCCATCACTTGCATACTGTGCGACTCTGAGCAAGTCACTTAACCTCCCCAGTGCTCACAGGTCGCCCCTGAAAACAGGCACTTGTGCTTAGTTGGCCTTGCCCAGTCACCAAAGAATTAAAATAAAATAAAAAGTAACGTCTGTTCCTGTCTGTACATCACCCTCACTGTCTCCACCTCGCCTAATTGGGGAAAGGGTATCAGTGAAAACTGACTCAGATCTGTAAAAGCTGGACTGGGAGTAAGTTGCATGAATTTTGCTGGTAGGTCTGGCAAGTCTGAATTTCGCTAATATGTTTTGGAAGGGTGTGGGAACTTTCCCTTCGGACCCCCCCCAATCCCAACCACCGACCCTGCACTTTGCACACCCACAAGCCCCTGAACCAGCATTCCCTCCCCAACTGATCACCTTCCATGCCACCAGATCACCCTTCCGGCCCATGGACCAGCCTCCCACCCTCCCTGAAGCTGAACAACACTTCCAGACCCCCATCCCTGCAGCTGAATCACCAAGCCCCCGGACCAACCTCTCCTCCTCTGCTGATGACCCTACCTGCCACCAGATCATCCTTCGAGCTCCGGGCCAACTGCCAACCCTAGCTGACCACCCTCCCTGTAGCTGGACCCCAGGACCAGCCTCCTTCCCCCAGCTGATGACCCTGCCTGCCACTGGACCACCCTCCCAGACCAACTTCCGACCCCTAACTGACCATCTTCCCTGCAGTTTGACCATTTTCCAGCCCCTGGACAAGCCTCCCTGCAGTCGACCAGGCTTCTTGCAGCTGGACCATCATTCCACACCTTGGAGCAGTGTACCTTCCAGCCGACCACCCTTCCTACAGCTGGCGTACCCAACCAGACCCTTCCCAGCCTCTCACTTTCTGTGTGGCCGGGCTACCCCCCCTCCCCTCAGCCATCCATCCTCCCACCATCTGGACTACCTTCCCCGCCCCAATCAGCCTCCGACCTGCAGCTGACCACCCTCTTTGAGTTGACCACCCTTCCAGCCCCTGGACAGACATCTCCCCAGCTAACCACCATCTGTGCACCTGCAGAACCATGCTACCTGTAGAACAGCTTGTCATCCTCTGTCGAATACCCACCCAGTGCCTGCAGTGGCCTGACAACACCTGTGGGACATCTGGTGTTGTCCAGGTGCAGGGAGGATGGTTAGCTGAGAGGAGAGGCTGGTCAGGGGGTTGGAAGGGTGATCTAGATGCAGGGAGTGTGGTTGGCTGGGGAGGAATGGCTGATTTGGGGTCTGGAAGGGTGGTCCATCTGCAGAAGGGTGGTCATCTGGGGAGGAGTGACTGGTTTGGGGGCTGGAAGGGTGGTCCAGCTGTAGAAGAGTGGTCGACTGGTGAAGGGATGCTGGTCCAGGGCTGGAAGGGTGTTCCAGATAAAGGATAGTGATCAGCTGGGAGGGGAGCTGGTCCAGGGACTGGGGTGGTGGTCCAAGTGTAGGGAGGGTGGACAGCTTGAGGGGGGCAGCTGGTCAAGAGGTAGGGTCACTTTCAAAGACTAAGAGGGTATCCAAACCCTTCAGAAATAATTGGTGAAATCTAGACTTCAAGGAATGGCCAGACTGACAACATTTGTACTGCTTACTCCCCCATCTGGCTTTTCCTGGTCTGGCCAAGTGTTTACCAAGACCTGAAGGGGGACTCTGAAGTCACTGTCATCAAACTACAGATATGCCCACTGTACATGTAGTGTGCGTGTATAAAGGGGAATTCCATGTAATGTGCTGACCCTGTTCGCTGACATATAAATGGGATGTAGCAACAAAATTGTAATATGTGTGGCTGACAGGTGACAGCTGATGAGGGCAGGCGGTACTCATAGAGCATGCCAGGTGAGAATATGAAAGGTCACGGCGTGAAGAGGCAGTGGGGTAGGGGAGGCATACAGTGTGTGCGGGATAACACTCAGCAGGGTGTGTAGTTATTAGCGAATATACTCATGAGCAGGTGGATGTTAGGCATGAGGTATAGTAAAGTGCCTTTACCCATTCTGAAAAGTTGGTATAGTCCCAACGACTGCACACCTGAAGGTGTTCTCCTTTTTAAAAAAAAAAAAAAGGGTAATTGTAAAGCAGCTGTGCAATATAATTGGGTACAGATTTGACCCACTTTTTTAACTGTAAAAGACTTTTTTTACAGTTCTTTTTGGTGGTAACATTTTCTAGTTCCACCAAAATTTTAGTATTTTATGAATGTTTTAATTCAGTTGTTGCTCAAGACAAATGATGGTTGCTGAGGGTTGAGGCGATGGATGCCACGCCGACGACCCGGGTTTGGGAACAGACTCAGGATGCTGGGGGTCGGCAAGGGAAGGAGAGGATTGAGCATCCGGTGGACTGCTCTCCTCTCCTGGGGTGGGTTATAGGGGTTGCCTTGCTCTGGAGCGGCCCCTGGTGGAGATCGGGGGCACTACGAGGAGTGGCGCAGTAGACAGGGAGAAAATGTGGTCACTCATGCCGGCTGGATGATAGCCTCGCCTCCCCACGCCGCGAAGCCCCCAAAGCTGCATACCCCTGCCCGACGTAGAAGCATGGGAGTGCCCACGAGCACTCTGGTCTCCAGTCCCGATGGCCCCAGGCGGACAGGCCCCCCTCCCCCAGTGAAAGGCTACTTCCGGGTCAGTTGGGCAATGGGGAGCAGCGGATGGAAGAATGGGAGAGACGGTGGTGAGTGAAAGGCTGGACACCTGCAGGAGTGGGCGGCTGGATTCAGCAAGGAGAAATAAAAATAGTATGAAAAAAAAAATGTTGGTGTAGTAATTAAAAAAAAAAAAATAAAAATAATTTATAGAGAAAAATGTGGCTTGGAGAGAAAATAGTTCCTGGCTGTAGTGGCGGTTTCTAATTACATGTAGTTCAGGTTAGGTCTGTGGTTGGATGACAGTTTTTATTTCCAGTGTAACCTGGTAGATGAATTGGGTCATATATAATAAACAGAAATATAGACTGTGTCAGCAGAAAAAGACCTGGCCATCCAGTCTGGCCATTTCTGCTGCCTAGCTCCATACTCTGCCTGTCTCAAACTCACTAACCTTAGCTTGCTTTAAGCCCAGGCTCAGAAACTTCCTGCTTAGCTCTCGCAAATGCAACTGCCGCTAGCCTAGTGTAAAAAAAAATATATATATATATATATATATATAATCTGTTTGACAATGCTCACTGGCTCCCCCTTCCTTTCCCTACTAATTCCTCCTCCCTATCTCCTCCCTTCTACTCCCACCAGCTCTCCCCGGCCATAAGTTTTGCACCTTTTGTTATCTTTTGCTTCGTTGGAGATTGTATTCTATTGTAACAAAATTGTAATTGAACTGTAACTTTTTTGTTTGTAAGTACTGTGTCCCTTGTACTACTGTTCTGATGTCCTCTTTGTGACGAGGTACCTTTGTAAATGAGCCTCTGGCTCAAAGGTTTCTAAACTGATGTTTAACTAAATAAATAAATAAATAAAACATCAGGCTGGATTTAGAAATCAGATAGCCCTAGTGGCTGATATCACACCCTTCTTCAGGCATCCCTTCCCATCTTGTACTTGTGGGTCTCACTGTTCTCTTATATATGTCCCACCCAAGTTTTAACCTCTTCACATTCTTGGCTTCAGTCACCTCTTTGGGTAGTCTTTATTTATTTAGTTTTTATTGACTGGGAAAGGAGGACTAGACAGTTCCGCCTGTTTGAACCAGATTAAGCTGTCAGTGATATTTTTAGTGAATGGGGGAAATTTGGTCAGGACACTGGAGAAATTCCCCTACTCTTTTCGAGAAGTGCCATGGGATCTTTAACATCCACCTGAACTACCACCAGAACAGGCAGATGGGACCTTGGTTTAATGTCTCATCCAAAAGACGGCACCTCAGGAGTGCAGCACCCCCCTCATGCTGCACCACAGTGTCAGTATTTAACCCAGGTGCCTGGTGTGGGGATAGAACCCACAGCCAGACAGCCTTCTGATCTTCTGGCCTCAGAGGAGAGTGTGCAACATGCTGAGCTGCTGACACTGCAGTCTATTCCATTTGTCCACCATCCACTCTGAAGAACTTAACTCATGTCCCCTAGTGAATCTCCTTACCACCAGTCTCCATTTCCTATAATTACTGTGCCCTTGTTCTTCTTTAAGAAGTCCTTAAAGGGGAACAGTCAGCACCAAGAGCCCCACCCCAAGTGTGGGGCTGGTCCCAATTTGCAGCTTTTACGTTTAAAAACTGTTTTTATGGTTTACTTATTGCTTACTGCACTATAGTAGATTGTAGCAGACCTTGTAAGCTGCCTTGTGTTGTAACTACAAATCCTAGAATCCCCTAAAGCTGACATCAGAGGAGGGCTGCAGCAGTGGGAGATTCAGTAGCTTGCAGTGCATGTTAGACGTTTATAAGTTCCAGTCAGATGCAGCTAGTCCTGCTGTTTTCCTGGGGCTAGGTACAGGCCTCTGTGACTGTACTTGGCCCATGGAGGGCAGTGGGACCAGCAAACAAAAAATTGGTGCTTATAAAAACTGTAACATCTACTGCAGGGTATTTAATCTCCCACTGCTGCAACCATCCTCTGATGCCAGCTGCAGGGGATTCTAGAATTTGTAGTTACAGGAAATGGAGCTTGTAGGTCAGGTCACCCTTCTCTGCACTGTTTCCACCCTCCTGCAGTCATTGCACAGGTGTGGATTCCAGTATCTTGCACAGTACTCCAGGGGCCAGATATTTGAAATTTTGGCCAGTGGGCAAAATGATTGCACCCCGTTTGCCTGGAGTTTGCGCCCGAGCGCGATATTCAATGGGGGCAGTTGCACACGCCAGAAAGGTTCTCACGTTAAAAAGTAATGTATGTGGTGGGCAAAGGGAGGGGTGGGGACGTAAATTCTAGTGCAGTGTAATATTCAGCGTAGTAGCGCTGTGCAAATGGAATATCGCAGGCCACCGTGCATTGCACAGTTACCACTGAGAAGATGCCGGACTTACTTTGGGCAACCCTAGTGGCTGGCGGAGCCACTACAGCCAATAACCATGCTGGTGGTTGTGGGAGCACACCTGCTCCCTGGTTTCCAGTGGTTCCCTCCTTCTCTCCGATCACTGGCTCCGGTAAATGTAAAATATGTTCTGGTGTCCAGTGTTCCCTTCTGTCCTTCGATTGCCGGCCCTGGTAAATGTAAAATATTCCTTGGTGTCCAGTGATCTTCCTGTCCTCCGATCCCCAGCACCGTTAAGTAGAGATCTGTCCCTGGTGTCCAGTGGTACCCCCCTGCTCACTAATCCCTGGCTCTGTATTATAGTAAATATTCCTTGGTGTGTAGTGGCACCCCCAACCTCTAGGCACCATCCCTTTAACTTGTAATATTCTCTGTTGTTTAGTGGCACCTCCCACCCACCAACTCCCATACCCGTACAATCGAAACTGGTCCCTGGTATCTAGCAGCCACCCGCACCACTGGTACTGAGCAAAGCACCCTGCCATCCCCTTTACTGGTGTCGCCAGTGCCGCAGATCCAGTATGGCAACCGGCACAGCCCTCATCTCAACCACCTCAGCCGGTGGCCGTATGGGCTGACAGGAAGCATGCGTCCTCTGTACTGTAAGTACTGGAATAGTGAAGATTAATAAGGGAGAGGGAAGGTGGGCAGAGGGAGACAGTGAAAAGGCAGAGATACTGAATGAATACTTTCGCTCAGTATTCACAAAAGAAGATGAGGAGGAGTTACCTAAACCAGACAATAGAAGCACTCTGGGTAGGGGGGGTTGACACCAGTCCATTTACAGAAGAAAGAGTCCTGACAGAACTCCTGAAACTCAAGGTGGACAAAGCAAAGGTCCTGACAGGATTCACCCCAGAATACTAAAAGAACTAAGGGAGGACCTAGTAACACCACTGACCACACTTTTTAACAAATCATGGGAGGATGGGGTGGTACCTGAGGACTGGAGGAGGGCAGATGTGATTCCCCTTCACAAAAGTGGGAGCAAGGCAGAAGCAGGAAACTACAGACCTGTAAGTTTGACCTCAGTGGTAGGGAAAATGATGGAATCACTTCTGAAAGAAAGAATTGTTGAGTACCTAAAGGCCAGCGGGGCACAGGACCCAAAGCAGCATGGATTTACAGCAGGAAGGTCATGTCAGACAAATCTAATTGATTTCTTTGACTGGGTGACCAAAGTAATAGACCAGGTAGGCGCTGTGGATATGGCCTACCTAGACTTTAGCAAGGCATTTGACACAGTCCCGCACAAAAGGCTAATAATCAAGTTAGCCAGCCTGGGAGTGGGTCCCAGGGTGGTAGCCTGGGTAGCAAACTGGCTGCACAACAGGACACAGAAAGTAATAGTGAATGGAACACATTCTGAAGAAAAGGGGGTTACTAATGGGGTACCTCAGGGCTCAGTACTGGGTCCAGTCCTCTTTAACATCTTTATAGGTGACATTGCAGAGGGTCTGGAGGGAAAGGTATGCCTCTTTGCAGATGACACAAAGATCTGTAACAGCGTTGATACACAAGGTGGGGTAGAAAGGATGAGAAGGGACTTGGCAAGGTTGGAGGAATGGTCAGACATATGGCAACTTAGATTCAATGCAAAGAAGTGCAAAGTAATGCACCTGGCAAACAAAAACCCAGGAGAAGAGTACACAGTAGCAGGGGAGGTACTAACAACAACAAAAATGGAAAGGGACCTGGGGATAGTCATATCAGATGATCTAAAGGTTGGTAAGCAATGTGAGAAGTCAGTAAGGAGAGCCAGGGGGATACTGGGATGCATAGAAAGGGGCATCACAAGTAGAAAAAGGGAAGTGGTTACCCCTCTGTACATACAGTTGGTGAGACCCCATCTGGAGTACTGCATGCAGTTTTGGAGACCTCATCTATGCAAGGACATAGGATGGAAGCAGTCCAGAGGAGGGCAACTAAAATGGTGCAGGGTCTGCATCAGAAACCATATGAAGAGAGACTGAGAGTGCTTAATATGTATACCCTTGATGAAAGGAGGGACGGGGACATGATAGAAACGTTCAAGTACCTCAAGGGAATCAACAAAGTCCAGGAGGGTAGCATCTTTCAGAAAAAGAGATGTGTAAGAACAAGGGGGCACAATTTAAAGATAGAGGGGGGACGGCTCAGGGGTGATGTGAGGAAATTTTTTTTCATGGAGAGAGTGGTGGATGCATGGAACCGCCTTCCTGGGGAGGTTGTTGGGTCTAAAACAGTGGGGGAATTCAAACATGCATGGGACAGACATAAGGCAATTGCAGTGGGGGGTGGCAGGAAGTAGGCTGTTGGTTTACTAGAATCTGCAACTTATCTAGTAGGTAGGGAAATGGGTAGACTGGGTGGGCCAAGTGGTCCTTATCTGCCGTCAAAGTCTATGTTTCTATGTTACTGGGAGCACGTTTCCTTTTCAGTACAGAGGACGTGCACTTCCTGTCAGTCCATACGGCAGCTGGCTGAGGTGATGTGAGGAGGACTGTGCCGGTTGTCGTATTGGATCTATGACATCAGCGATATTGGCAAAGAGGGGTGGCAGGGTGCTTTGCTCGGTGCCAATGGTGCGGTGTGGGGGCTGCTGGATGCCAAGGACTGTTTCCACTCATATGGGGATGGGGATCAGTGGGTGGAGGGGTGCCATTAGACACCAGGGAATATTTGCTGTAATATGAGGCTGGGGATCAGAGGGAAGGGGGGAGGGTAGCACTGGACACCAGGGACAGATCACTGCTTACCAGGGCAGGGTATTGAAGGACAGGGGGTGTGACAGGTTTGAATAAGACCCTGTCCCCTTTGTTATGCAGAAAGAGTTAAAAGCAAGGATCTGTTATATCCTCTCCTTTTCTGTTTCTTGTCTGTCTGATTGCACAATCAAAGTTTCTTACGAGACCCAAGTTTCTGAGGAAGGACTTAGTCCGAAAGTTAAGACATTGTTTTCTTTTTGTAACATCTATGTTGGTCCAATAAAAAGTATCAAACCATTTGCTTCTGGATCTTGTGAGACCCAGGAACTAATCACTCTGGTGGTCTTGCAGTTCCTCCCCCCAACTATCTCCCTGTCTTCCGTTGCTGTTATCATCTTTATCTTCCGTTTTGCATATCTGCGATTATAAAAATATAAGCGAATCTTTGTGTGAAACTGGAATCCCTAGGTTTGAAAATGTATATAGTTAGATGCACAGAAATGAACCCGTTTGGTTCCTTTGTTGTTACTATGTATTGTCATTGTCTGCACTGTAATGGTCTACTAGTTTGTATTCTCCTGGGTCGTGCTTGAACATAGGCAAATGTTTGCCTAGTGCCCCCAACCCGGTATACAAAAGCTAAATAAATAAATATTGTTGAAATGATTGCAGAAAGTTATTTGGAATGCAGGGGGTTAACCCTGAGATGCAGTTTGACTTCCAGGAACTCTTGCAGAGTTGTCAACAGGAGATTAGTTCTGGGAAACAGTTTTCTATTTTGTGGCACCTGCAAGGAAAGAAACTGACAAAGTTCTGATACATTTTGTGAAATACAGAATGTCTCTTAATGAGCTCAAGATTAAATTAATTGCCAGGAAAAGGCTTCTTATAAAAAGAGAGCAATCTTGTTAGAGAGAGACAGACAGACAGACAGACATTGACATTTAGAATTAGAGATACCCTTGGATGATGGACTTATTTTTCTTTGTACTGCCTTTGTAAATAGCTATCCTAAATAATTTTTTTTATTTACTGTTACTGATAACGATGGAACGCTATTTGCAATTTTTATAACTGCTCTTGGTTTGCCTTTGCTTCCTGACCTGCACCTCGATGATAGATGTTGTCAGACTAAGGGGGATTTACACCATGCAAGCTCTTAAGACAGGAGTTTTGTGTGTTTTACTAGCCCTAGTACCAGGGAAGCATAGAATAAAGGTATGGATCCTGCAACGGCAAGCCCAAAAGTTATTACCAGAAGAATGGCAGCTAAACTAGCAGAGACAAAAGTTCAAACTGAGACTGTATAGCAGGTACCAGTGATGGAAGAAGAAGAACAAAAAACAGGGAAAGAACCTGAAAGCATGTCTGCCTTCAAAGGGTGGGCTACACAACAAAGTGAGATAGAGAAGAAGAGCTGCAGTGACAGGAGCAGCGGAGAAGAGAAGCGATGCAATGACTGCAGTACCAATAGCTAGTTGCCTTGCAAGCTATCAAAGCTGGATGATCTGACACAGGTCCAGCAGAGCAACAGAATACAAGCAGCTTAGAAGACATTAAACTTACAAAGTTGTGTCCCTCGGATGATATCGAAGCATACCTGACAACTTTTGAAAGGGTTGCCAAAGCAGCAGTGGGCAGTCAGGCTGGTACCTTACCTAACAGGTAAAGCCCAACTTGCCTACAGCAATATGGACCCTGCACAATCAGAAAACGTGTGACCTTGTGAAAAGAAAAATCCTGAAAAGATATGACATCTCAGGAGAGACCTACAGGCAGAGATTCCGGTCCCTGCAGTACCACTCAGTTTACAGTCCTCGAGAAGCCTTCACCTGACTCTGAGAACTCCTGTTTAAATGGCTCCAACCAGAGGGCAAAGCAGGCAGTGGAGCAATTCATCAGCATCCTTCCACAGAGATCCAGTTTGGGGTGAAAGAACACTGACCAGAAAATGAGGAAAATGCTGTTTCTTTGGCTGAAGACTGTCAGATAGCCAGACAGACCACGCAGCAGCAAAGTAACAGCCAAGGACCAGTAAGACCCTCTTTTTCCCAGTTTATCTCCAGATCAGATAAGAACTTTGGTGGGGGTAACAAATCTTCACCCAAAGACTTTTAAGCCAGGTCATATTGCAAGAAACTGCCATAAAAATAAGGATAACATTGGAGCAGATTTGTCGTTGGCAAATTGGGGCAAGTATTTAACAGATGTCAAGGTGGGAGAAAAGACTGTGAAGGGACTTGCTGATTTGAGAAGCAGACAGACCCTAGTACATATTGAAGTGCTGGGAAAGCAGTGTGCAAAAGGCCCAGGTAATTGTCATCTGCATCCACTGGGACACTCGATACTATCCCACCACCCAAGTGACTCTGAACACTTTTCATGCTGCTCCATTACCCTAGAGACTTCAGAGAACCCGAACTCTCGATACCTGCTGGGCTTGCTTATAGCAGCGGCCAAAAAGGCAATTACCAAGCTATGGCTTTGCCCTAGAATTCCTTCCATCCAAGACTGTTGGAAAGTTGTTAGCCAAATCTGTCAGATGGAGAAAATCACACACAGGCTTAAAGACCAGCAAGAAAAATGTAATTCTAGATGGACCATTTGGATATTATACTACGTGTTAAAAGATGAAACGCTTGTCCCTTAATTGCCCTACCCACTCCTGTGATAACTGTCACACAATCCCATGAAACTGACCCGGAAGCTATGCGCATCTGATACCGTGACATCGTTGGGGTGGGGTGGGGGTGGCAGGTGCTTTGCTCGGTGCCAGTGGTGTGGGAGGTCTGCTAGATACAGAGGACTAGTTTCGCTTATACGGGGATGGGGATTGGTGGGTGGAGAGGTGCCACTAGATGCCAGGGAGTATTAGAAGTTATGGGGACGGATCTTAGAGGTTGGGGGTGCCACTAGACACCAGGGAATAATTACTGTAATATGGGGCTGGGGATTGGAAGGTGGGGAGTAGCACTGGACACCAGGGACAGATCAATATTTAACAGGGCCAGGGATTGGAGGACAGAGGGGTACCACTGGACACCAAGGACAGATCATTACTTAACAGGATTGAGGATTGGAGGACCGGGGGCATTAGACACCAGAGAATATTTTTACGTTTACTGGGGCTGGCGATCACAAAGCGGGGAGGACCACTGGCACCAGGGAATATTTTAATTTACCTGGGTTGGTAATCAGAGGACAGGGAGGACCACTGGACACCAGGGACAGCATTATGTTTAACAGGGCCTGCGAGCGGAGGACGGGGGGGTGGGACCATTAGACACCAGGGAATCTTGACACTTATGGGAACAGACGATCAGGGTGTATGGGCCCTATCACAGGAGGGGTGCTAACTTGCCGCTGCTTCCCATGCAGATGAGCCCATAATGGGCTTGAATATGGCCCCTTAGCACCTTGCTTGCCCAGTTGGGCTCATGTACATGGTGCCGGCTGAATATTCCCTAAGGTCTCCCGGCACTATCAGGTCTGGGGACACTGTTCCCTGCACTTCCCAGATCCATGTTGGGGCAGTGCTACTTGACTTAGCGCCACACCTGCATGTCCCTATATTCAGTTGGATAGCACCGGTGTACTGTCTGACTGACTATAGCATCCTCGGGGTCATGGGCAATGGGCAAGCACAGTGCAAACTTTTGCTCTCCGCTTTGGCCCTTGTCCAGTATCAGGCCCCAAGTGCAGTTGCACCATTGATCTGTATAGTGGGAGGATCACCTCCCGGCTTCAGCTGCTGATTCACCTCCCTTTCAGTACGTGTATCTCATTTTTTTGTGTATTCTGTCTCCCAGATTCTTCCTGCTGATTCACCTCCCAATGCACACCAATCATTTACAGGGTTTTAAATAATTGATTAGCAGTTTTTTTCTTGGGATGATACTAACTGTACAGAAAGCATTTATATAGGTTTTCTAAAAGTGTTATGTTTGTTAAACACAGTGAGGCAAGTGCTATGCATTTTCACAATGTTTTAGAACTTTTATGAGCAAAACGCTAATCAATATTTAGAGTTAAATAAAACCCTGATTTACCTTGCTTTCAGCTTTGTTGCAGTATATTGCAAAGAAAACATTACTTACCATAGTAATCTTGATTCTTCTAAGGGAATCTTACTGTATTCTGACAAATGCAGTATGGTCTCACCATAGGACTGCCCCGGAGCCGAAATGGTTAATAGAACCTATGCTAATAGTAGAATGTTAGGCTCAAGCTCGGTTTTCAAATCACTGTCCCTGGTTGCACTTCCTGCAACCGTCAGATTCTTTCGAAGCATGCAGAAGCTAAATACTAACTAACCAAACCAAGTTTACTACCCCTAAATATCCCTATTAGGGGAACTGAAACTCCAACAACAGGAGGCATCTCTAAGACTCAAGTCAACAGATGCCCAAAAAACTAATAGGAGTTTTCCAACATCAGTGACACAGGAGTGAGAAGAGCTCTGTAGGTCCTAGCAGGGGAGGAAGGGTAGGAGCTCAGAATACAGTAAGATTCCATTAGAAGAAACAAGATTACTATGGTAAGTAATGTTTTCTTCAAACTCCAGGAAATCTTACTGTATTCTGACAAATGCAGACTACCCAAGCAGTGCCTTTGGAGGTGGGCAGAGGACCTATTTAGGAAACGGGCTCTGCAGAACTGCTGTGCCAAACCTGGCATCACTTCTGGCCTGGGTGTCCAGGCAATAATGCTTGGTGAATGTATGAACTGTTTTCCAGGTAGCTGTCTTACAGATTTCCAACAGAGGAATGTCTCTGGAAGCTGCTATAGATGCAGCAGCCCCCCCCCCAGTAGAATGGGCCCTCAGCCCTTGTGGGGGCTGCGTACCCACCTTGTCATAACAGAATTGGATGCATGAGACAATCCATCTTGCTATGGATCTCTTTGTGACAGGTTTACCCTTGCCGACCTCTCCATAGGTCAGAAAGAGTTGGGTTCTATCCCCTCTGTGACCTTTCGTGTGATCTAGATAGTAGCTAATAGCCCTCTTGACATTCAGTCTATGTAGCGTACGCTCACCTGAAGAGGAATGTTCAGTAAAGAAAACTGGCAAGGTGATGGACTGATTACTGTGAAAGTCAGTTACCACCTTAGGAAGAAATTTGTTGTACGTCCTGAGTACCACCTTGTCCCTGTGGAAGGCCACATAATTGGGCTCCATGGACAAGGCCTGAATCTCACTAATCCTTCTGGCAGAAGTAATAGCCACTAAAAACGCAGCTTTCCAAGTTACATACTTAAGGTCAGTCAAAGACATGGGTTCGAAAGGAGGCTGCATAAGCTGTACTATGCAAATGTTTAGATCCCACACAGGGGTAGGGGTTCTATGAGGAGGGTGCAAATGCAGAAATCCTTTAAAAAAAACTTTCGGAACTCTGCATTAGAGGCCAAAGACGATGGTTTACCTGTTGACAGGTAAGCAGATACTGCAGCCAAATGAACCTTCAAAGTAGAGGTCCTGAGGCCTAGGGAATGAAGATGGGTGAGATAGTCAAGAACTACTGATAAGCCAGCCTGGGTATGGTCTAAATTTTTGTCTCTGCACCAGAAAGCAAATCTTTTCCACTTAGAAGTATAATTTTTTCTGGTAGCAGGTTTTCTGGATATCCTGAGGACCTCCATTAATTATCCCCTTTGAGAGATTCAAGCTTGCATACTCTAGGTCTTCAAGAACCAGGCTTTGAGTCTGAGGGACCGAAGGTTGGAATAGAGGATCCTGCCATGGGAGGAGGTCAGCAGATTGTGCCTCCTGGGTAGGCTGATTGGCTTGGCTACTGATAGGGACAGGACTAGGGAATACCATGGTTGCCTGGCCCAATCTGAGGCAATGAGGACCATTGTGGCTGGCTGGGACCTGTGCTTGTTCAGGACTCTCAGTAATAGTGGGAAGGGAGGGAAGGCATACAAGAACTTCCCTGTCCAGTCCAGGATCAATGCGTCCAGTGGTACTGTGCCCTTCAGTGGAGGTCTGCAGCAGTACAGAGGGAGCTGGTAGTTGTCTGGGGAAGCAAAGAGGTCTCCCTCTGGAGTGCCCCACCTTCTGAACACCAGCTGCAGTACTTGCTTGTTTAAGAACCTTTAGTGATGGTTCTGACTTATTCTGCTCAGTGCATCTGCCAGCACATTGTCCTTTCCTGGAAGGTGGATTGCTGACAGCACAATGTTTAGGGAATCAGCCAGGGTCCATATTCTCATAACTTCTGTGCACAGGGGAGTGGACCTTGTGCCTCCCTGTTTGTTGATGTAGTACATAGAGGTCATGTTGTTTGTCCTGACCTGGACCACTTTTCCCTACAGCATGTTGGCGAATGCCTGAAGTGCCAGGAACACTGCCCTGAGCTCCAACAGTTTGATGTGCAGTAATGACTCCTGTTTGAGCCACGTACCGTGGACAGTATGCTCCCCTAGATGTGCTCCCCACCCTAGAAGGGATGCATCTGTAGTGAGCACCAGAGATGGTTGTTCTTTTAGGAATGGGACCCCTTGTCTGAGGTTTCCCAAATCCTGCCACCACTGGAGTGCCTGCACGTATGTTTCAGTAACTGGGACCAACTTTTGACAATTTGTCCTTTCTTTGATGCCAGTAATGCTTGAGGTGATATTGAATATCCCTCATCTGAAATCTTGCTCCTGACACTGTGGCAGTTGAGGATGCCATGTGGCCCAACAACTGGAGAAAATATATGGCTGGCCTGAGGCTGTGAGGTTGGAAAGAACCTACCAGCTGCCTGAGAGTGTCTGCCCTCAGCTGAGGAAGAAGAGCCCTTCCTCTGACTGAATCCAGTTCTGCTCCTATAAATTCCTGGAGTTGTACTGGTTGCAGCACTGACTTCTGCTGGTTTATCAAGAAACCCAGGGACTGTAACAGTTCCTGTGTTAAGGCCAGAGATTGCCTGACCTGCTGAGAAGACTGCCCCACTAAGAGCCAGTCATCCAGGTATGGAAAGACTGTCACTCCCTGCCTCCGTAGGTGTGCCACAACTACTGGCAAGCATTTTGTGAACACCCTTGGGGCAGAGGTAAGGCCGAAAGACATTGCTCTGAACTGGTAGTGGCCTGATGGAAGTCTGAACCTTAGGAACTTTTTGTGAGACTGCCTATGAGGATATGGAAGTAAGCATCTTTTAGATCCAGAGATGCCAACCAATCCCCTTGCCTTAAAGTTGGCAGAATCGTTTTTAAGGTGACCATTTTGAATTTTGGTTTCAGTAAATGCCTGTTTAGGTACCTGAGATCCAATATGGGTCACCACTCCCCTGTTTTCTTGGTTGTGAGGAAGTATCTTGAGTAAAGGCCCTTTCCTTTCTGTAAGAGAGGAACTGGCTCCACTGCTCCTAGTGAGAGCAGATTTAACACCTCCTTTCCCAGTAACAATGTCTCTGGGGGAGAGGAAGGTTGAAAAACTATTGCCCTCAGTCTTGGTCCGAATTTGAAACTGAGTGCAATGCCTTGACCCGCTACCTCCAGGACCCACCAATCTGTAGTGATGGATTGCCGTTCCTGGAGATAGTGGAACAGCCTGCCCCCTACTGGTCCTGGGGAGGCGACCCGAGCAGATTCCTCAGGATGTCTGCTTAGTCTGAGGTGCTGACTGGATGCTGGGGCTAGTGCGGTTAGTGCCTCTCCTGCCCCTGCCTCTAA
The DNA here is from genome assembly GCA_016271365.2 of Neoceratodus forsteri. Taxonomy (NCBI): domain Eukaryota; kingdom Metazoa; phylum Chordata; order Ceratodontiformes; family Ceratodontidae; genus Neoceratodus; species Neoceratodus forsteri. The sequence goes on along the minus strand of CM057458.1, from coordinate 578,965,841 downwards.
AATAACTTCTTTGCTGTTGATAATGTGGGTATGCCTGAGGCTGGAAGAATGGCCTGTAAGGTCTGCCCCTATGACCCCTAACATGCTGCTTTTGTGGGGTAGGAACCTTCTCCTTGGCAGCAGCACTTTGATATGCTGTTTTGTATTTGTCCATTTTCCTCATGTAAGTCTCATCTGCTGTCCAAACAGAGACGAAGACTCACATGGGAAGTCCATGGCCTTGGACTGAGTGTCTTGGGTCAGATTGGTAGTCCTGAGCCAAGCAAATCTTCTCAATGACACTGAAGAAGCCATCAGTCTGACTGCAGTATCATTGCTATCCACAGCCATTCTGAACTGCACTTTGGAAGCCTCTATCCCTCTCTAGGCAGCTTCCTCCAGGTCTATTGCCATTTGTGTTGGCACTGACTTTGTAATCTGCAGGACAGTGTCTCAGAGTGTCCTTTGGAATCTGGCAACATAGGCCATGTATGAAGCCTGCTTAATTGCCAGGGAGGAACCCAGATATAACTTTTTTGCAATAGAATCCAGCTTTCTGGAATCCTTGTCAGGAGGATGGGATGCCAGGGGAATAACTGCTTCATCATATGCTGCTGCCTGTACCACACCCTCATGGTTAGGGTGGCCAAACAGAAACTCGGACCCACCCTTAGCCACCCAGTATTTCTTATCCACCTTTCTATCAGCTGGTGGAATCAAAGTTGAGGTATGCAGGATTTTTATCATCTGCTTTTTTAGGGACTTATGGATGGGGAGCAAAACCCTTTTTAGAGCCTGAACATCCATCATGTCCCTATAGTCCTGTTCCTCCTCCTTATCCTCATCAGTTGATTCCTCTGTGGGGAGGTCCAGGGACAAAGCCACCTGTTTCACAAATTTAAAATGAGAGGCAAAGTCCTTGGTTCCCTTGTCAGGGGAGTCAGGCCTATGAGGATCCAGTGAAATGTGCGGGTCAATGGGTTCACTGCAGTCCTCATCCTCAAAATCATCAGCATCATCATAATAATCCTCATCAAAAGAGTCCACTTCTGGTTCCAATGAACCGGGAACCAGAGTGGAACTTGAGGCATCCAGACGTGGCCGCTTTTGAACCTGAACCGGTGTTACCGGTTGAAGGGACTGAATTATTTTGATAGCGTTAGCTATTTCCTCAACGGTTGGAACCAGAGTACTCGGTTGCGGTTCAACCACTGAATGCTTTTCTTTTCTCCTTCTCTTCCCTGCGGCTGCTGGGTTAGCGGCAGGGTCAGAAGGCTTCTTTTTGGTGGAAGAACTGTCACCCTTGTCAGAGTGCTGGTCATCCGGTTCTTTTTGAGCAGAAATTGGTTTGTCGGCAGCCTTTTCAGACATCCTTTCCTGAAGTCGTTTCAAGCGCCTATCAAGCTTCTACTGAGGGAAGTTTTTACAGATCTTGCAGTCCCCTTTCAGGTGGTCAAACCCCAAGCAAAACACACAAATAATATGAGGATTTGCCTTTGAGAACAGTTCCCCGCACTCTGTACACTGTTGGAAACCTGTGGGGCCCGTTCGCTTCTTGGTCTGTGAGATTGATTGTTTTTTTAAACCGAAAATTACCCCAGTAGGTTTTAAACTTAAGAAAAAATGCTTTACTGAACGGTAACAGTAATTTAAATTTAAGCAAATACACAGAATGACCTCGATTTCCTTCTTGGTTGGAAAAACCGAAAGACTTACCCAAAACTACACTAGTCTAACTAATTCTACCTGTGAACCAAGGACAATGCTTCAAAAATCGAAAAAATAGAACAGACTTTTAAAATAAATCGAGAAAATATTTCTTCTGTAAAGTGAAGGACAGCTCTCCAGAGGCGTCTTACTGAGGCAAGTGGAGTAAAGAATCTGACGGTTGCAGGAAGTGCAATCAGGGACAGTGATTTGAAAACCGAGCTCGAGCCTAACATTCAACTATTAGCATAGGTTCTATTAACCATTTCGGCGCCGGGGCAGTCCTATGGTGAGATCATACTGCATCTGTCAGAATACAGTAAGATTTCCTGGGGTTTAAATTTCAAGTTATCTGAGATGGTAAAATCTAAAGCCTCAGCTGTGATGTTTTTAGTACCATCCCCTCAATTAGGATTGCATTCTCAGGTTCCTTTTCCCAATTTACATTACTTCACTTTTTTTTTTTTTTTTGCATTGTAACTTAGCTGCCAGATCTTACACGGTTTTACCAGTCTCTTTATGTCCTCCCTTAGTGCCCCACTCCTCTGTACCCTTGCACAGCTTACTAGCATAAGCTAAAGATAGAAATCTTTTATTTTTAGACAGGATAAGAACTGTTGGAACCAACATGGCCCTATTTTCAAAGTTGTCCTGTGATTAAGCATGTTACAGTGGCTTTGATATTTACAGATAGGAGGACAGACTTAATACATTAGTATCAGCATTGACAGATAGGAGGACAGACTTAATACATTAGTATCAGCATTGACAGATAGGAGGACAGACTTAATACATTAGTATCAGCATTGACAGATAGGAGGACAGACTTAATACATTAGTATCAGCATTGACAGATAGGCGTACAAATGCATGTATGGACCAAGGTGGCAGTTGTTGATCCAGGGAAGGCTGTTACACTTTCTGAGGATCACGCAGTGCATTTCAATTTAGTTACAATTACAAATCAGGGTATAAAATAGTGGGTATAGCGTAGCAAAATGCTACGCAAAACGGAGTAATGCTGACAATTTCCACAAATGCTTAGCAGTAGACTTTTAAAGGGGGTCCATGCAGCACTGGACAAAATTAATAAAAGTATATATAATTTCTTTAAGTTTGCTAACCATCCTGTGCCAAGTGCTGTGCATTTTCACAGCTAATTAACACTTTCACGGGTAAAGCTACTAATCAGTTTTTTCGGCTTATTTAATACCCTGCAAATCTCAGTGAATTCTATTGGTAGTATGGTTTTTAAATTTAGACAGTTTTGGTTCTACGTGATGCAGATGACAGAGTTCCAAATTTTTGAGATGAAGTAAGTAATCAAAGGTAATTTTCCCATAGCTGGTTTGGACCCTGGGGATGTGGAGGCCCCTATTTTTGACCTCTTGCATACTGTACTTGTTTTGGAGAAGTTGTTCACCAAGTTTTGGTATCTGGTTATTTGGCCCTTAGCTATTTTGTAAGCAGTGATTGCTTTGGAGTTTTCCCTTCTGGTTTTGAGATGGACATCCAAGGATGAATCTTGCCATCTAATGGTAGGTTAGGTCCAGGGGCTGGCAGTATAGCCTAGAGGTTACAGTAATGAGCTGTGAATGAGCTTGGTACATCCAGCAGACCTAGGGTTTGATTCCCACAACCTCCATTTGCATACTGTGTGACTTTGAGCAAATCACTTAACCATCCCAGTGCTCCCAGGTCGCCCCTGAAAACAGGCACCAGTGCCTAGTGGGCCTTACCTAGTTACCAAAGAATAAAATAAAAAAATTAAAATAAGTGTCCAGTTTTTCTAATAAGTAGTTGTTTACATATTCGTAGACCCTTACACAGATCTTTGTGTCATCTGTGACGAGGCAGAGCTTTCCCTGTATGCCCACATCTGTGTCGTAAATGATTATGTTGAAGAGGATGGGCCCAAGACCGAGCCCTGTGGCACCCACTTATAACCTCTTAAGCATTGAAGAATTTACCATTTACCACTACCCTCTGAGTCCTTCCCCCCCCCATTCTGCTTTCAACCCAAGTGCCCGTCCTGTGCATATGATGAATGACACTGCACTGGTCCTTGCACCTCTTCAGAAGCGGAAATAAGGTTTTGCCAGTGAAGAACCACGAATAGCTTCTGGTCATTGGCAGTTTATGACTGACCAGGAGCTACTCGAGCTAACCAGGGCTAATGCCCCAAAATAAATAAAATGTTCATAAACTGGATTTAAGTATTTGGGGGGGGGGGTGACAGGGAAAAACAGCTCACCTGAAGAGTAGGCAAAGATGATAGACTGCCAGGAAGAGAGGTGCAATGACAGCAAGTCCAGAAAGACTCTGGCCAGACAGACAGACAGAAAGAGAGCAGAGACTACAGAAGAAAGCCAGCAATCAAATAAATAAGTTATTGGGACTGCAGTTCAGTTTACATTTTTGGAAGAACACTTTCAGGACTTTACCAAACAGGATCAGTTTTGAGCAGAGGCTGCAGAAGAAAGCCTGCAGAGAAGTAAGTTATTGGGGCTGCAGTTCAATTTAAATTTTAGAAAGAACACATTCAGGACTTTACCAAACAGACTCCGTTTTTTTAAAGAATAGTGTTGTATTGTCAAGTTGAACGTTATGCAATTGTGTGAAAAAAATTGTAAAAATTAAACAAGTATCACAAGCAGCTAAATTCCAAAAAAAATATCTGCAGGCTTTTAGTCTTCTTCTGAATCTGGCTCTGGATGAGGATGGAGTCCCTCCTCAGTCTCACTTTCATTAGATGTGGTTTGAATTTCTTCTACTGCTGTGACTTTGCTCTGACCTTCTGCGTGATGACCTGTGAGGTTCTGCTGTCAACCTGTGTTTTGATTTTAAGAACCAGTCTTTTACTTCTGGTGTGCTGCAAAAATCTTGCGGTTCTAGACCCTACGTGGAGATTAAAAACAAGTCCTCAGTGGTGCTGGTCTTCAGACTTTCTTAGCTGAAAAGGATCTTTCTAGTGTAGCATTTGATATTGGATTCACGAGTACAATATTTATTTTGTTTTTGACTACTGGGTAAATGCTCTAGACAAAGAAATTGCCTATTTTCAGTCACGACCTGGGAGAGTTACAGACATAAGTAAAAGCACATCACATCACATCACAATGGTTACTATTACATAATACAGACTTGGGCCAAAGGAAGCTGTAGATAATTTTTATAATGCCTACTGTATAATTACTGTATAACCCCTCAAGCAGCAGGTCCATGTGGTGAGGCCCGAGAGTCGTTCTGTTGATAACTGCAAACCCCTCAGTCAGAGACATGCTCCTCATGCAGCTAGATCGGTGGATGACTTGAGCTTTAACGGTTCTACCGTTCACTTATTCCTGGACCTTTCATACACCACCAGGGCAAGGAGGAAAAAATTTGATGCGGTCCAGGCGCGGCTTCACGGTTTGGGAATAACACATTCTTTATTAATGCCGGCCCGACTTTGCGTCTGCTATGGGGGTCGCACGTTCCAATTTAGTGATCTTGTGGAAGACGGTAAAAAGGTTGAGGCCATTAGCCGTGTGTGTGTCTAGCAACGGAGAGCCAGGACATACCTGAGTTAGTCAATCGGAACTGAGGGACAAGTAAAATTCATTAATATGATTAAAAGTGTTCCACTGAATTATTGGTTATCTTTACCTTTTTGACCTATAGTGTTAGTTGACTCTGTAGCACTAGTTGATTTTGTGAGAATTGTATTATCCAATTCAACTCGCTGTGTTACAGTTTCATATTTGAAAGGGTGCATCTGTACTCAGTGTGTTATAAATGTTTGGATCACCTTTTATAGACTTGGGGACATATCAACACTGGTGGTGGAGTATTGAAATATTTTTGGACTTTTATATTTAGGAATTGCTTCCCAAAAAGCCTTAGTAGACTGTATCTTTAAAGGATAAACATGTTTTGTGCTGTTTAAAATCATTCTTTTCCCCCACTCCTAATGCAAACTATGTAGGCTTCCAATCCTGACTATACATTGGATGTATGTGCTTACTGTGTATGATGCCTGGCAGGTGATTGTACAATATGTATTGTTTTTTATGTAAAAAGCAGTAAATATAAAGTTAAAAAAAGAGATGCTGTCGATGGTCTGCGAAAAATAGATATTCTTGATACCATCTTTTGCTGGTCGTTCAAGTCTGTGAGAAACACAATGAATGACAATAAGCTGTGGCAATCTTTATTAATGCCATCATCCCTTTATTACTTCAAAGTTGATGGACACACCATCTGCTCCTGCACCAATGCAACCTAATTGTTTAAAGTCAACCATGTCCAGACCCAGAACTTGCGAGTATGCATAGATCATTGCAGACTTGAGACTACTGGCATCAGCAGACTTGATGTCAGTTAATGCCTGGAATTTTATAGTTGATTGCCTATTATCGAGAATTTTCATATAAACTATCTCATTCTCAGTAGTGATCCTGTCAGTTGTCGCCTCCATAAAGATGAAATGATATTTCTAAGGTGGTGTTTCTTCTGTGAAATGACTCACAATTGGTTTTCTAAAGTGGTCTGCAATCAAATAAATGTAGCTCGAGCTTTCTTATTGGCATAAGCTTCCCCAAGTTTAATGACATGTCTCTTCTCCAGTGCTATCAGTCTCTAAAATTTCTGGAAGGGGTCCTCTTCTTTAACAAGGTAGTAGGCAATATCAAAAAGTTTCTGTAATTTAGTGTAACCCCTAGATGGCGCTATCCCAGGGGCTACTACCCCTGCCTGATTTGCCACTAACAGGTTGAGGGGCCTGGATCCAATGGCGGGTGCCTCCACCCAGAGGTCAGGGTTTGCAATAGTTAAACTTACTTGGTCACAGCCCTCTGGGACACTGCAACCCCCCTTTCTTCCCACTAGTGGCCCACACAATGTATCAGAATTACCTTCACAGTATACACTTACCCCCAGGGCTGGTTCAGGCACTGGGACCTCCTGTAAAATAAGATACAGTGCAACAATCACAGTACAATACTTTAATATGGACAAATACCTCAGGCAATATAACTTTGCTGAAACAAGCAGCTCGGATTTATTTAGGGGGAATATAACAAGGACAGGGGGAAATCAGGTTAATTAGCTTATCACTTTACTCATCTACCTATGGCTCTGTGCACAGGCCTATCCCTATCAGTTACTGTCCCTGGGTACCCAAGCCCTAGTGGCTAGTCCAAACCGTGGCAGCTGGTAGGGGCCCTTTCCACAGAGAAAAGAAAAATTAGTTTAAACAGTCAGCAGTACAGTGATTCATTTGGATTCAATGTGGCAATTCAACAGGGAGCGACCCAGATTAGTACTCACGACCTCCAAACAAGATAGGGTCCTTCAATGTCAGCAGGGCTACTCTTGAGCTCCACGAGACTCCTCACACATTTATATGGCAAACTGCAACAGGCAAAAGTCCTTTAATGGCAGCAGGATTCACTTGAGCTAACCAAGCCTCCTCACACATTTATATGGTGAACAGTAACAGGCAAAAGTCCTTTAAAGGCAGCAGGATTCACTTGAGGTACACAAGCCTCTTCACACACATTTATGGTAAAACAGAAAGTACTATACCAGGCAGGCTGCTTCTCTATCCCGATCGCAATTACTGCACAATACCCGGGAGAACACACAGCAGATTCAGTTCCTGACAGACCGAGTGCAATTCAGCAATTTCTCTAGTCTTCTACAGGGTGAGCCTGGTTTCTACTCTTCAGATATCCTTTGATTCTCTTCACAGGACGGATTCAGTCCTAACAAGCAGTTACACAAGCTGCAGACCGGAATTCTGGGCCTTACACATGTTTCCCGACTAAAACTGCACACTGAAAAAGCACAGGGCTCCTTCCTTCTTCACTGCCAGAGCTCAACTGAAACTCCAACAGACAAAACCGAGCACTTCCTTTGAGTTCCTCCCAGTTCTTGACTGGATTGGCTGTCACTCACAATAGACTGCTCCTGTTGGTCCAAAAAGGCGCCGAAGTCTAAACTACATCTCCCAGAGTCACTGCCATACAATCCTCTTGTGGCTGGCTCAGATTATGAGTCAAGTTCTGATTCGTCCAAGGCACCATTTTAGAGCTAGCTTACCCCACACTGATTGGTCCAGTTCAGCAGTTCAAAACCAGAATGGGGAACTAGGCAGACACAGTTCTGACTGCAAAAGCAGGTTAGACAAACTGTAATTTCATTATTACTCTAAATGATTTCTGGCAAACAGTTACATCTTTCAGATAGGTTCCTTTGCACTCTAGTGACTGCAAAATGGAGTGAATTGGCAGCAGCTCGAGTGGTACTCAATCAAAGAAACACACAGTCCCCCATACAAACTAATTATGTCTGCAAGCAGACAGCTCTTAAAGAGACAGTACCAGAGGTTCTAAAAACACTCACTGATAAATGGCTTAAACACCAAACACCATTCAGGCTTGGAGCATTCAAGCAAGCTCCTGGAAGTCTTTTGGGAACCCCCATTTGCAGGGGGGTTACATTAGGAAGAAATTTTTTATTCATGTTTAAAATACATTTCTCTGTTTCACCACCAGAGGGTCTAACATCAGCTAAAGCGGCAGCCATTGATGGTTTATGCCCTTCTGATACTGCATGTCTCTCACAATTTGTTTTCTTGACTTTGTTAGTGTCAGTGATGTAAGAAGCCACATTGGTCATCTCCCGGCTCTAATAGCCCATTTATTGAAGATACCAGGTTTCTGTTCGCAAAACCTACACCAAATGTTGGTCACAATCTGTCTTGTGATTTCAAAATTGTAACCAGAACAAATCTGGATTTGCCTTCTGGTACTACCGTGATTGCCCTGTGGATATGTGACATGACTGGGCCTGTTTTTTTTTTTTTTTTCTTTTCCTTTGATGTAGAAGTAGTATCTGGTTGTGCGGTGGTCAAGGATGAGGAGGAGGAGGAGGGCAGTTGTTCTGATCTTGTAACATGGCAATAAATATTGTACTATAATAACGAATTTACATTGGTCCAAGAGCAATACATGACCAAAGCAGAACCATACATTAATTTCCTAGTAATGTCTGATCTATGCTGTACTACCTTTCCCAACCACTGAAAAGTCGACAGTGAGCAGTATATGACTGAGACACATGTTCTTTCCCACCCACCTGCGGAATTCTAACTACCTACACATAATCTTATTTCTCTGCGTCATCTATTACAGTAGCACAGTGGATAATTTAGTTACTGAAAAATGTTTGCTCTGCTCCCAAGCAGCGTTAGCTTCGTATGGAAATTAGTGAAAAATGTTTGCTCTGCTCCAAGCGTGACTTTTCAGCACCATACGTTAATGTCCAGGTATCTGAAATGTTTGCCCTGCTCCCACTGTTAGTTTTAAGCAGCATACATTAATGTCCACGTATATCGACTTTTCAGTTTTCAAGATATTGTTATATATGTAGCCAAACAATTAAGAAGAGTTATGTATTTAGCCGAACAATTAAGAGTACAGTTATGTAGAAAGTCATTTGCAGCATGGAACAGTTAAAGTACTATGTATGCAAATGACTGCCGTTGAATCCTAGCATGCATTTCCTGCATATTTTCAGCAACATTTTACAAGTGAGACACACGCTGTCCTGTTAATGTTTCTCAAGCTTTTACAGCAATTCCATAAATATTAAATCATTACTGTTAAAATACACTATAATGTACCATATTTCAACTACTCTTATATACAGGTGGCACCCACAATATTAATACATGTGAACAGTGTTTTCAACTAAATGTTTCCAATTCAGTAAATAAAAAACGTTTTAACACTCAAGCAGTTTCTGTCTTTTTGTCAGTATATTTCTCATGTATTGCACAATTTTTATAACGGTGCTTGCCATGTTACAAGTGCATTAAGCCGCTCCAGAGGAGGGTTCTTCTGGGGAATTAATGCATGGTTGGGTGGTTGGAGGCACTCGGCCTGCAGCCTCGTGCCCCCTCGCCAAAAAAAAAACATGCATTAATTCCCCAGTAGAACCCTCCTTTGTCGTGGCCTAATGCTTACTTGGATCAGGGCCTGGCTGCTTTCGTTTTTTTGAAGTGCTAAATCCAAAACATAAAAGTGACATGAAAACCACTACGAGAAGGAGATAGTTTCAGGATGGGCCTTGACAAGGTATTTTACTTTAAGAAATGCTATTGCAGAAGAGCTTACAAAGGAAGTAGTAAGTTTGACTAATGGAAGCTGGCTGTTTGGCATAATAAAAGAAAATTAACTTCCACTGTATTAGTCTGTGTTTTTATGGTTTTTTATTTTATTGAACTTTGTACAATCAAAAAAGGTGTACAAGAAGAACACAAGGATTTTTTAGTGTCTGGTCTGTAAAAATTACTGCATTTCTTTAAACACTCGGAGTAGGTCTGCGTGAGGAAGATGGTTGTCTCAGACAAAATGTATTAAATCTTTTAAACACACAAATTATGTTTGCGTGAAGAAGATGAGGGTTGTCTCAGAAAAAATGTATTCAGTTTTTTAAGCACCGGACTAGGTCTGCATGAAGAAGACGAGGGTTGTCTCAGACAAAATGTATAACCTTTTCTTAATCAAAATATGGTTGCAGGCAGAAAAAAAGACAACAGGGTTTACCCAGCTATTCTCAACACTATTGAACTGTACTCACTGGATCCAGGGGAGTACAGTAGAAGTTATTTATATGTATTAATTTTTAAATACTCAAAATATGGTTGTTGGAGCTTGGAAGAAAAGATAGTTGAACAGGGATTTACCCAGCTACTCCTGAAACTGTTGTGTGCTTAATGAACTTTGCTCACCTGGTTCAGGGATGTACAGCAGAGCTTATTATTTTTATGTATTGCATTTTTTAAACACCCAAAATAGGGTTGCGTCAAGATGGGCAATGAGGGATTTATAACTGTGTGCTTTAATAAAAGTTAACTGTGATCACACACAAGATGGAGGACAAACTTACATTTTTAAGAAATCAGCCACAGCTTAGCGAGGATTTCTTCTTTTTCTTAAAAGTAGCACCCAGAGTTGTTTTACTGACACGGAGTGCTACATTAAAATAAAAGTCCCACTGACTGCCTGTTAAATTCACAGGTAGTAGTTACTGGTAAAACTACAAATGCTTTAAATTTAAGCTTCAAGTCACCAAAAAAAAAAAAAAATTCAGAGACACAGACAAAGTGGAATCTGCTAAGCAAACAGCTTATCCCCATGAGCAGTACTGCAGGACTAAACAAGTTTCCTACGATTCTTCTCTCATAGGGGAAAAAAAAAGACTTCAGACTAGTTCAGGATGAAGCCGAAGGGGGAATGTGCCTTTTTCGCTAAACTTGATAAGTGTCCTGGCCTGTATAAAGCACAATTTCTTCAGTGATTTTCCAAAAGCTCCTACTCTCACAGTGCTCTATAAAGAACTGCGTCAGAACTGAGGTTTGCTGTGCACATCTCCCACCCTCCAGACATCCCGATTTGCTGATAGTGTGTGGCAGAAGGATACACCAGTTGTGTGCAGACACTATCAGCAAAAAAAAACAACAAATTTGGCACCTCAATTGACCTGCACAGTAGGTAATTGATGCTTCCAGACCCCCAACCCCCTGCATAAATGCATGCTGTCATAGGATTGAGCCTGTTTCTTCCCCACCTTCTCCCAGATGTCCTTTCTGATGCTGCACGTCCGTTGGATTCCCTGCCATCAAGTCGTTCCCTGCCTTCTGATCTCCCTCGCTCCCACCCACTGCTACTCTCAAACCCAGTTGTCCAGCCCTGGCTCTCTTGACTGACTTGAGCACCTTTCCCTGCCTTTGGCTTTTGCTTCCTACACAGCTTGCACTGTAGTTTGAGGTCCCACTCTCTTCCCCTTCTTGTCCCCACCCTCTGCTCGTTGTAACCCCCCCACACATGGGAAGGAAGATAGTCCTGCTGTTTTCCCCCAACCTTCACTCATTTTCACCACCTCCGTGGGCTTGACGACAGTCTCGCTATCTTCCCCACCCTCTGCTTGTCTTTACCACCCCTCGCTCCAGTAACACTAAGTGCTTCAGTGAAGTGACAGTGCTGCAGATAGCGCCCCTGCTTTTCAATCATGGAGAGAAGCAGGGGCTAATTGAAGATGCAGATGTGTGAATCAGTGCCTGGCGCCCCCTTATTTTGGTCCCTGTCCTTCTGTTGTCAGTTGCCTCCAAACTGCTTCTAATCCGTGCCCATCCCCCAGAGCAGTATGTTCCATGGCCACTATACCATCCCTAACATACAGTACCACCCTCTGCCTTTTTGTATCTCCCTCTTGCAGAGTGAGTAGCGTGGTGCTACAGAGTCCCAGTTGCTTTCCTGTCGCCCATGTTTATGATGGGAAATGAATGGGACTTTTTCCCCATACGGTTGGCTAACCGGTATTTCCTTGCATACCTGTTGCTTTAACTAGCAATTAAAAGTACGTACCACAGCAATTAAAACTACTTTAAGTAGAATGGGCTAGCAGTGTAACCTAGAGGTTAGAGTAACAAGCTTGATACATCAGGAGACCTGGGTTTGATTTCCACAACATTCACTTGCATACTGTGTGACCCTGAACAAGTCACTTAACCTCCCCAGTGCTTTTGGGTCACCTCTGAAAATAGGCAGTATGCATAGCAGGGTTTTAAATAGTTGATTAGCAGTTTTTTTCTTGGGACAATGCTGTACAGAAAGTATTTATATAGGTTTTCAAAAAGTGGTATGTTTGTTAAACACAGTGAGGCAAGTGCTATGCATTTTCGCAATGTTTTAGCACTTTTATGAGCAAAACGCTAATCAATTTTTGGAGTTAAATAAATCCCTGCGTAGTAGGCCTTACCTGGTTACCATAAACCCTGTGCTGCCACACTAATTACCAAATCAGTTGCTTGATTAATACATTTAACACACATACCAAACCAATCAAATCAGTTACTGCACCAGATAACTAAAACTACCTAAAACAGCCCTTTCCATAAAAAAGAAAACTTAACTGAAACTACAGCCTAACTCTAACTGTAGAGGAGTTGTGGGATAACGGATGGACCAGACACCGAACTTCAGGTTCAACACACAGTCTCTGTGTGATGTTTATTCAGAATGCAGCAGATAACCTTTAGCAATGGCATATCTCTTCTTCGGTATACCATGACATTCAGACTTGTTCAACTTAGAGCAATTTACATGCATTTTAAATAACACAACTAACTTAATTTCTATAATATACGGTCACCTAGTACTTTTTACCTTTATCAAAAACACCTAGTGCCATGGTATTTTCAATATTTACTGGTTTTATACACACAAGCTATATACATTAAAATATTTTATGGCATAGTGTCATTGCATAACAAATCCAACAACGAGGAACACAGCCTATTGTTTTACATCAGCTTGGAGGTCACCACTATAACCTCCCTGTGTGAGGACCTGAGAGGGAAAAGGAAAATTAAAGAGGACACTATAGCATAGTCAAGAAACGGGAGGGGGCCCATAGGTGGCCAGTCTTACGGACTGGAAATTATAAAGGATAGATTAGGCTAAGAAATGGAAGAATCGTTGCAACAGATGTAAGTAAAGGTCGGTCCTCAAGAGTGGCAAGAGCTCCCTGTCATACTAACCTTCCAGTGCCCTCCCTACACACCATTTCCCTCCAGTCTCTAACCAGACAGCAACATCCCTCAGTGCTTCAACTGGCTCCTTATACCCAAGCCCTCCATACTGCTGCAACCGACTCTGACCTTCTTTTTTTTTTTCACCCACAGCTGGCGGGGCTTGGTGGCAGTGGTACCGACCATCTGGGACTCCATCCCACCTCTCGGGGATCATCCTGCATGGCAGTGGGGGCTGGATTTTTTTTTTTTGTGTGGTATTTTGTTGCCTTTCCTTGGTCCCCGAAACTCCACCCCTGAGAATGCCAGCACAAGGACCAGAGTCCAGGCTGTAGATGTGCTAGTGCACGCCTCAGCCAAGAGCCTTATGGCGTCCTCTCCTTCCCACACTGTAACTCCCATGCCACTGCCTGTGCATTCACAGGTGGCTGGAATGGAGCGGTGTAGCAGCCCCCTTCTCGGAGGAGAAGAGCATCCTATGGGATGCTCAAACCTCCTCCCCCGGCCAGCCCCTGACGACCCAGGCTTGTTCCCGAACCTGGGTTGCAGGTAGTAGTGCTATCACCATGCCAACAGGCCAGCCCTGACTGGAACCTCCTTTATAGCTACTGACAAATGACTTTGTGGCGCTTCTAACCAGACACACCACGCCGCTCTTGCCCACACACTTCACGCCACTTCTGACCTCAAACTCCACATCATTCCCAACTGCATACTCTTTTATAGCTGCTGACAATTGACTTTGTGGTGCTCCTGAACAGAGATACCACGCCGCTGTCACCCACACATTCCACGCCACTTCTGACCTCAAACTCCACATCATTCCCAACTGCATACTCCTTTATAGCTACTGACAGTTGACTTTGTGCCACTCCCTAATGTACCTAGGTACATTAGGAGCGAAGAAAAACCAAGGGAGGGATAGTGAGGTTGGAAGGGGGGTGGACAGAAAAATGACAGTGAAAAAACAGAGATACTGAACAAATACTTTTGCTCAGTATTTGCAAAAAGAAGAGGAGAGGAGGTAGCTAAACCAAACAATAGAAACACTTTGGATGGGGGGGGGGGGTCGATACTACTCCATTCACAGAAGAAAGGGTTCTGAAAGAACTCCTAAATCTGAAGGTGGACAAAGCAATGGTGCCTGACGGGATTCACCCCAGAATTCTAAAAGAACTAAGGGAAGAACTAGTGACACCACTGACTACCCATTTTAACAAATCATGGGAGGATGGTGTGGTACCTGAGGACTGGCAGAGGGTGGATGTGATTCCCCTTCACAAAAGTGGGAGCAAGGCAGAGGCAGGAAACTACAGACCTGTTCGTTTGACTTTAGTGGTAGGGAAAATGATGAACTCACTTCTGAAAGAAAGAATTGTTGAGTACCTAGAGGCCAGCAGGGTACAGGACTAAAGGCAGCATGGATTCACAGTGGGAAGGTCATATCAGACGTCTCTAATAGATTTTTTGACTGGGTGACCAAAGTAGTAGACCAGGGAGGGGCTGTGGACATGGCCTACTTAGACTTTAGCAAGGCATTTGGCACAGTCCCACACAAAAGATTAATAGTCAAATTAACCAGCCTGGGATTGGGTCCCAGGGTGGTAGCCTGGGTAAAACATTGGCTGGACAACAGGATGCAGAAGGTAATAGTAAACAGAGTCCACTCCGAAGAAAGGAGGGGTACTAGTGGGGCACCGCTGGGTTCAGTACTAGGACCGGTCCTCTTTATGTCTTTATAGATGACATTGCGGAGGGGCTGGAAGGAAAAGTATGTCTCTTTGCAGATGACATAAAGATCTGCAACAGGGTTGATACACAAGGTAGGGTGGAAAGGATGAGAAGGGACTTGCAGGTTGGAGGAATGGTCAAAAGTATGGCAGCTTAGATTCAATGCAAAGAAGTGCAAAGCAATGCACTTGGGAAACAAAAACCCAGGGGAAGCGTACACAATCGGGGGGAGGTACTAACAACAACAAAAATGGAAAGGGACCTGAGGTAGTCACATCAGATGACCTAAAGGTAGGCAAGCAATGTGAGAAGGCAGTAAGGAGGACTGGGGGGATACTGGGAATGCATAGGGAGAGGCATCACCAGTAGAAAATAGGAAGTTGTTATCTCTCTGTACAGACAGTTGGTGAGACCTCATCTAGCGTACTGCATGCAGTTCTGGAGACCCCATCTCCGTAAGGACATAGACAGGATGGAGGCAGTCCAGAGGAGGGCAACTAAAATGGTGCAGGGTCTGCACCAGAAGCCATACGAAGAGAGACTGAAAGAGCTTAATATGTATACCTTCAATGAAAGGAGGGAGAGAGGGGACATGATAGAAACTTTCAAGTACCTCAAGGGAATCAACAAAGTTCAAGAGGGTACCATCTTTCAGAAAAAGAGATGTGCTAGAATAAGGGGCACAATTGAAGATAGAGGGAGCTCAGGGCAGCGTGAGGAAGTATTTTTTCACAGAGAGGGTGGTGGACGCATGGAATGGCCTTCCTGAGGAGATAGTGGGGTCAAACACTCGGGGGGGGGGGGGATTTAAGAATGCATGGGACAGACATAAGGCAATTCTAGTGGGGGTAGGAGGAAGTAGGCTGTTGGTTAACTAGGGTCTGCAGCTTATGAGGAGGCAGTATAGCGTAGTGGTTAAGAGCACTGAGCTGCAAACCTGGAGACCTGGGTTTTGAATCCCATCAGCTCCCACTTGCATACTGTGAGACCCTAAGCAAGTCACTTAATTTACTTGTGCTCCCAGGTCACGCCTGAAAACAAGATCTGGCTCAGTGTGCCTTTCCTGGTTAAACAATTTCCCCTTTCCTTATCCAGTAGGCAGAGAAATGGGCAGACTGGGTGGGCCAAGCGGTCCTTATCTGCTGTCAAAGTCTGTGTTTCTATATGTCATGCTGCTCCCCAGCACCATCTTCACCATGAGTGCCTACCTCGCTGAACTAAATGATTGCCGGTGACAGCCATGTCTCCTTTTGTAGGAGCACGACTACACTACAGAAACTCGGGGTGGGGTGGGGACACACAAACACTGCTAAAACACCACTACACAGTGGAAAAATACTAGGGCAAAAATTGCGAATGTAAAATTTAGTGATACAAATATATGATCAAAATTGAAAAGCACTATCCTTATTTGTTAAATAAAATAACAGAAACATAGATGTGAGAGCAGAAAAAGACCTAATGGCCATCGAGTCTTCCCGGTACCTGCCCATAGCCTTACCCAGCTTAATACTGGATTCTAGTCTACCGATGGCCCTGACTATATTTAGAGACCTCCTTCCTTGTCCACTTAACGCCTTTCCTTGACTGCCTAGGCTTCCTCCTTTCCCTGGTTTGGACTGTTTCCCTATGCTTATCTGACCTGTGTTGGAAGTCAGCAATGGAGTCTGTGTTGATCACTTCTGGCAATTCATTCCACTTCTCCACAATCCTTTCTGCACAGAAAAACTTCCTTACAGCCTCTTAAAGCCCCACTACTAATTTTGGCATAGGACTTTAGACTGTTGGTCACTAATAATGATCCATAGGTCCCATTCTTCTGATGTCTGCACCTCCCCAAGCCAGTACTGTGTTTTAGGACTTATTTTGCCAGTATGCGTGACCTTATACTTTTTGGCATTAAATTTGAGTGACCATATTTTGGACCACTTTTCCAATCTATCTAGTCTGTCTGTATTCCCCATTATCCCTCTGCTGTATCCACCTTCCTCTGATTTTCATAGCCTGTTTAATACTATCCAGGCTCCTCCTTCTGTCAACAACCCCCTGCTTGTTCCTCCCCTCCCCATCATCTGGGGGGCCACCCTCATTTGCGGGCCCTACCATACTCCGTTTACCTGCAACTGCCAGTTTACTCCTCGCCCCCCCTCCAATCTCCTGGGTGTCCAGGGTTTGCCCCCCCCAGATCCATCTCTGTCTCCCTTTTTGATCTAAAAAAATCCAATCCCCAACCCGAATAACCTCCCACTGCTTCCCCATCCTCCTTTGGACCTGCACTTCCCACCCCATCTGCTATATTCCTCCCTACCCTAATCTCCACCTCACCTGGCGATACATGTCTGGAATCCGACCTAACTAGGGAACTCCCTACCGCCCCCTCCTCATTGACTAAATTCGCCAACCTGGTCACCGGCCTATCTCCAATCTTACCTCCTTCCACCCTATCCTCTCTCAGTGCTCCCCCATCTATCACATTACCCTCCAACACAGGCTCATGTCCCTCCCTCCTCCGTCCTTTCCTTTGGTTTAAGCTCCCTCCTCTGTCACCCTCCCCCCCTTTGCCTACTGACCAAACTCTCCCTATCCACTTGCTCTCCCCTCTCACCATCTTCCTCCGCTTCATCACCCGGGTATAGTATGGTGAAACGGTTTGTAAGCTTGATGCTCTGCCCGGTTTTGCTCACTCCTAACTCACCCTCCCTCATCCTCTCCCACTGAGCAGTCTCCTCCCTACAGCATGCTTCCTGTATGTTGTTTACTCCGCCCCTACACCCCCAGAGTAGCCAAATGATCCACCCAACCTGTGATATAAATCCTTTTTTCCATGTCCACTAGTCACCCTAGGTCTGCCAAAATGAGTTGTCCCCCCATTCCTCCAGAGAAGCCATTTGATCCCCCCAGCCTCTGAGATAAATTAATTCTGCCTTGTCCACTAGCCCCCTGATATATGCCAATCAAATGCTGACCACGTCTACTCACACTTGATCCATACCCCACCTTATCTCCCAATCCCTTGCCCCTCCCTCCTTCCAGCTGCCTTCTGATCCCTCTGATCCCTTCCCTAAAACCCTCCAGTTTAAAACATACTCGGCACCCATTGAATCTCCATGCCCAGTTCAATATTATGGCTGCCCCACATCCCGTACACCCAATTACCCTTCCAAAAATGCAATATCTAATTTCCCCCACACCCTCCCTCATTTTGGATGCGAACAATATGAACCCCACACACAATACCCAGCCACACCATATGTTAAACCAGTGCCCTTCCCGCTCTATCCTGCATCAAGTAACAAGTACCCAGCAACATGATTTGTTAATCTAATGCCCTACCCCCTCAATCCTGCAACCAATCCAAGCTACTTGTTGCTCAGTCCCAGTCAATCACACCATTCTCTCCCCCAGGGATCCGTCCCCTCAGACCATTTAATAGAGGTCGGGGCCAGGGTGGGTGGTGTAGCGCACAATTACAGCTCCTTTCTGAGTGAGGTGGCTGGGTCAGACTTCTGCAGTCCAGGCGCAGTTTAAATTTGGCGCCCTCTCTCCTGATTGGTCCACCAGCTCAGAAGCTCCCTCGAACCCTGGCCTACTGCCGACTGCAGCCGCCAGGAATCCTCCCTGATGCCCTCCTCTCGCAGCTCCTCTAACCCTGGCCCAATGCCGACTGCAGCCGCCAGGAATCCTCCCTGATGCCCTCCTCTCGCAGCTCCTCTATCCCTGGCCCACTGCCGACTGCAGCCACCAGGAATCCTTCCTGATGCCCTCCTCTCGCAGCTCCTCTAACCCTGGCCCACTGCCGACTGCAGCCGCCAGGAATCCTTCCTGATGCCCTCCTCTCGCAGCTCCTCTAACCCTGGCCCAATGCCGACTGCAGCCACCAGGAATCCTTCCTGATGCCCTCCTCTCGCAGCTCCTCTAACCCTGGCCCACTGCCGACTGCAGCACCAGGAATCCTTCCTGATGCCCTCCTCTCGCAGCTCCTCTAACCCTGGCCCAATGCCGACTGCAGCCTCCAGAAATCCTTCCTGATGCCCTCCTCTCGCAGCTCCTCTAACCCTGGCCCACTGCCGACTGCAGCCGCCAGGAATCCTCCCTGATGCCCTCCTCTCTCAGCTCCTCTAACCCTGGCCCAATGCCGACTGCAGCCACCAGGAATCCTTCCTGATGCCCTCCTCTCGCAGCTCCTCTAACCCTGGCCCAATGCCGACTGCAGCCACAGGAATCCTTCCTGATGCCCTCCTCTCGCAGCTCCTCTAACCCTGGCCCAATGCCGACTGCAGCCACCAGGAATCCTTTCTGATGCCCTCCTCTCGCAGCTCCTCTAACCCTGGCCCACTGCCGACTGCAGCCACCAGGAATCCTTCCTGATGCCCTCCTCTTGCAGCTCCTCTAACCCTCAGTAACCCCAAGAAGGCCTATGTGGCCTGTAGATTTGTGGCTGTGTCGGCGCCGGAAAGGATTTTCTGGGCTGTAAGTGTAGTAAGTAAACAGTCCGGCAGCCCGTGCTGGTATCCCCCCCCAAAAAAACCCATCAATCCTCCGTGTTGCGAAACCAAACATTTCCTCCTCAAAGCATTAGTCATAGCGACCTTTCTGTGGTAAGAGACAAAGAACCTCTGTGCGCAAACACTGAGGCAAGGGTTACCCCAAAGGGCATTTGGCTGGGAAGCCAAGTTTCAAGAAAATACAAAATCACACATGCCCCCACAATGCAAAGCATCATGGGCTGCATATGCAAATCACCACAGAATGTTATGCTGGTCCAACTTTAAACAGAATTGCATGGTGCTGAAAGGCCTCTCACACAGTTGCAAAGGGTGCTAACAGAGACATATTCTGTTGCACCCTACTAATAATAACTCTTTCTGTCTGTAAGTGGTCCTTTCTTGTATGTATATTCACTATACTGATATAATGAGGGCATGTGTTTGTATTTTCTGTGGTAAGATCTCTATGTGTAAAACAGTTAAATTAAAACAATTAAAACAGTGAGACTGGCAAGACATTAAGGCCTGCTACAAAAATAAACAAAGATGACATAAAAAAGCAAGACCAACCTTGTTGGCACTGTCACAGAGTGGCTCTGTGAGATGTAAAACGGAAAAATATAATTATATATGGGGCTAGATGTTTGTTTTCTTTTTGTACTGGTGTGACTGGAAGCTCTCCCTTTAAGAGAGACAGTTAAGTTGAAATGGGAGCTGGTATCATTGCTTCTTTTTATTTGTAGGATATTTCCCCTTTTGTGTGGTTCTTGGGGAGTGTTAGGAGAAGATTTCAAATGGTTTGGACCCTGCGAGTAGATATTCAAGATCGCTGTTGGAACGATCGGTAAAACGGCGCGACTGTGCGATCGTGCGCACGTTCGTGCAGCTTAAAAAAAAAAAAATGTCTAGTTTTCTTTTGTGTTTAGGGACAGTATTTTCCCTTTGTGTCCTAGAAGTAAATGTCCTCTTAAAGGCTATGGATACTTGTTGTAAGGAGAGTGTGGTTGCCTTTTGGAATTAGCCCCATGTTAGTGGTGGGGGTGTTCAGCCGTCAGCTTAGTTTTATTTGTTTATATACAGCTATCCTAGAATTTAATGTATGTGTAGAGCTGGGCTGTAATGATTAATTTTGAAGAGGAACTTTTCCTTGAAAAGGCTGCAGATAGCAGGGAGTCCTGTTAACTCCTAGATAAAAAGGGCAGACTGAAATATTTGCCGACTGGCTGAAATATCAGCCGTCGGGAAATGGGCTGGCTTGTGCTTTGCAGTCGTGTTGAGAACCTTTCTTACCATTTACTTTTATTTTTAAGAGACTCCTTGCAGGGCATTATATAATACTTTTAGTCCTTTTAGTTTGAACATGGTAATTAAGTTTGTTGAATTTTCGAGGGTTATGTTAAAAAGCTCAATGTGCTGTGGTTAGGATAAACGTGATTTAAAATTATAGCCGTAAAAGAAAGCACCTTTTTGAGACTCTGAAAACATGTAAGCTCTTTCTAATTCTTTAGTTGTTCTCCGTTAAATATTGTTAATGGTTGGTTGTACTTAGGAATGTTGCTAAGGTTCCGGACGGCAACCTGAATTACCGGTGGAATTACTGTGCGAGTGTACGCACAATGGAGATGCTGTTCCTTTTCCTAGTTCCATTACAATTGTATTCTTCTGATTAAAATTCCTCTGTATGAGCAGCACATACCTTGGAGAAGTGAGGTGATGGAGTTTTGGGTTGTTTTGGGTGTTTATTGTAGACAGGGGTATTCCTATTTTGTCTGGCATCTCGGATTGCCTTCAGCGGTCTCTCTGGGTTAGCTTTCTCTTAAGAGCCGGCCGGCCATTCTGTTCATTCTTAAATATTATTAAAAAAGGCGTGGTGCGTCTCTGACGCCAGAAATAAAGCTTAAACTATTTGAAAGGGATATAAATTACTTCTGAGATGGAGAATATGTTATTCTATCAATTTAAAGGGGTATCACTACTTTAAATAAAATAGATATGTAGAAAATAAAGAGATATTGTTAAAACAATATGTAGGGGTGGAGTTTTAAGGTCACCTGACCCCTTCTGGGTATAAAGGTGGAACTTATGGTTCAGTTAGTTTAGATTGCTTGTGGGTCTGGAGGTGAACTCCAGGAACTGCTATTAAAATGCCTATGCAAAGTGCTCTGAGGAGTAAGACAGTATGTATATTCTGGTCTCCAAATGGAAGGTTAAAGATGCAGGTTCAATTCCTGTGGGTTAAAATGTAACTGAGGCTTGGAAAGCACTGTCAACAGATGAAGAAGCTTGCTGTATAATGACTGTCTTCAGCCTGTTTGGAGCACTATTGATGATTATCCAAAGAAAATACCTTCTGCTAAAATGAAGAACTTTTCTGTTAATGAATACATTTCTGAACATATATCATACTGCTATGGTGTCAAGTTGCTTGATTGCCCACATATACCTGCGCCCTACGACAGGCACTAGACAGATTTTGTTTTTATATTTTATTTTACCAGGAAACAACGTTGATGAGCAACACATTCTCATTTGGGAGGAAGTCCTGGAATTATGAAAGAATACATTACCAAACACATTTGCAAAATACAGAATTTAAAATTCAGTACAAATAAACAGTACAAGCATGATGTAACAGGCACAGATAAAATCTGTTACAGTTCTGAACATTTTTACTATAGTTAACTGTCACGTTTTGGAATTTTGAGAACTATATAATTTTATTTATTTGAAGAGTAAGTTACATTTTATTCCAGCGCAGGAGTACAGAACATCTCATTTCATTCAAGTAATGCCATCACAGCTTGCACTGTAATTCATTTTGCAATAATTGCTTGTAGTTGGTTTCTAATTTTATTTGCCTTGTACCTGTTTATTCATGTTTTGCTGTACTCCACTCCCCCTGTATTCTTTCCCTCCTGTGGGTTGCACCAGGAAACAACCTCTTGATCAGTGTGTGTGTGTGTGTGTGTGTGTGTGTGTGTCATAGTCAACAAGTGTTCATAAGTATATGTGTTTAAAAACTAAACAAAAAAGGTTTGCAACATTTCATTTATTTTACACTGAGACTGACTCAGACTCCTTTATATTTATTCTCAGATTTCGCCCACTGAGCTCTGCCCCTTCCATAATATGCAGGACGTTGACTTCGGTGACAGGTGGTCTCCAGGCAGGGGTAAAATGCACAGATATGTCTGAAGGTGAAAAATTGTACCACTGTATTTGAATTCTGGATTTATTCTTGTCTTATTTCATATGAACAAGATACCAATGTTCTAGTTTTAACAGTTTGCTTATGTTGGTGCTGTATGTACTAAAGAACTGCACATTTGTGTCGGAAAATACTGTTATGGGCTCATGAGAAATTATAAGGCATGAAAGGAAGATTTCAGCAAATGAATGGATCCAGTGTACAGTGTGTGCATGGTTGTACTGATATGTGTGCTCTACTGGGCCTCCAAAAACATTCTCTCCCCTAGCAAAATTCCTTTCGGTAGCCACTTGTTCTGGAGACGTGGATATGGTGCACTATCCATACTTCTGGCAGTTCTTCCTCCCCTTTAAACTCGCTGGAAGATCTTCAGGCTAAGTTCCTCCCACCCACCTGTGTGGTATCCTCCTCAGCACCACCCTGTGATGTCAGATCTTCCTTTCTGCTGGTCTCCTCTCCATCCATGCATCAGGTCTCCTCCTTTGCAGTTCCTGCGTGTGGGGTAGGCCTGATTTTCAGGTCTTTGAGTCGTTGGCGATTGCCAGGTTGCATTTGGGTTTATACCCTCCTTTGTTATTTATGGAGCGTGATGACCATAAATCGGGTCAGGGGTTCAAGCGATGCACCACTTGTTCCCAGAAATTGTTGTGTACTGATCTGCAGGCCTCGTCCGTCTATTGCCTGGGGGTTCAGGATGCTCTGCAGGCTTGCAGCCTGCGTCAGACACTTCAGCCCTCCATGCTGGCGGACCGCTACGCTCACCTCCTTTTAGGTCATCTGGACGAATGGGACCCTCCTGTTTGGTCAAAGGATGCCTGCAAGGCGGTCTCTGCGGAGGCCGAATTGGCTGCACAGCTGACAGCCTTCTTGGAGGCTGTGGCCTAGGCTGCTTCAGGCGCATCTTCGTCCACCACTTTACTATCTGTGGACTTGGGCGCTTCATTCACCAGAGTGTTTCTGGACTTGTGCCAGTCCCTACCTACTCTCTGGGAGGGCCCTTTCTGAGGGTGTAAGTCTTCGTAGGCTTCTAAGCCATAGAGGTCCCCATATCAGTCGTGGGATTGGGAGTGGGCTAGCACGTCCCGTTCCCACAATTCTGCATCTGGCTGGATGGCTGTCGAACTGTCGGCCTCGGCTGACAGTTCTGTAATTTGGGTCCAAGCTGCTGGCCCCTCAGTCTCTCTATCGGACTTGTTGGTCGAGATGTGGGTCGACCAGCCAGTCAAGATCTTTCTCGACCCGGTCAACCCATTGTCTGAAGATGCTGGGAATAATTCTCTTCCTAGGACTCTGGTTCTTACGGCCCTCTCACAGGAGGGACTGAATAAGTCAGTCGATTCGGCCATCTCCCCTCGGGAGATCGGTCCCTCAGGGGGTTCCTTGGCATATGGCACCTTCCCCCATGTCTCCTCCCCGATGACCTGCCTATTGTCAGTCGAGGTCCCGGTTGAAGTCTCGAACAGGCTATCGGTTGAGATCTTGGGATTCCTGATGTTCCCACTCTCGACCATCAGCCTAGAAGCACCATCGGTGCTACTCATCTTCGGACAAGGACAGGCTGTGCTGTAAATTGCGGCGCTGCTATCGGGCTTGTCTGGCAACTGTGGATTCTTGGCCATGGCTGCACTCCACCGCAGCCCAGGTGCTCACCTGGTCACCCTTGCCGTGGCTTGTGCCAGTTCCCCTGGCCGAGCCGATGCCAGCTCTCCCTCCCATTTGGGTGGAGCCACTGCCACTGTAGCTCTTGCAAGAGGCCCCATCAAAGACTGCTCGTCCTGCTTCTGGACTCCCCAGCAGACTCTCAGTGCAGATCTCCCACTCGGGCAAGCCCTCAGGTTGTTCACAGTGAGCTGGGGTCGCGGACAATTTTGGAGGAGTCTTCGGACTCTGAGGACTCTTCCATGCACTCCCTTCAGCCTCTCGCCTTTGACTGTGAGTCTTTCAAGGAGCTCACTATGGAGCATGGGCCTGTTTCCTTTGGGGCCCTACTCTGTTTGAACTCAGAGTCTATGGGGATCCCGTTAGAACTGATCCAGAAGCCGGCCAAGAACCCCCTGACCGAGATTGTGGAGAGGGGATGACTCCCCCTGGGATTGCCTTACCTGTTTCAGAGACCATTCTTTGTCCTGCCCTTGAGCTGTGGCAGTGCCCTGCCTCCTGTCCTGTGCCGTCGGTCTGTATGGATCTTACTTCGAGACACAGCTCTTGCAGCAGGTTACACCATTAGGACTGAAGCCGTCAGGCGTCAGGACCCCACGGAAAAATTCTAGCTAGCTATCTTCAGCGGGGACCGCCCCCAACATCGGTCCCGCCTCCGACGTCAGACGCAGTACATAAGAGGGCGGTCCCGCCCGATTCCCCAGTTCTTTCCCTCTGTCGACTTGCATGTCTCGACCCTTCGGTTCAGTCTCTAGCGTGCGACGCGTGGTTAAGTTCTTTCCCAAGGGAAATTCGATTTCTTCAAGCAAGTTCTTCTCTGATGTCCTCTCCGACCTCCGGTCACTCCTCGAGTGTGCTTGTGAAACAGATCCCCTTCAAGGACCTCAGCGGCCTGCGGTCAGTGCCTGGCCAGACCCGACACCGGGACTGCTCCTTTTGCCAGGGGTTTAATAGCAGAACCGGATCCGTCGCAGAAGGCCCTTCAGGCTTTTTTGCTGGAGGAGAAGCTTAAGACCATGTCTTCCAAAGGGGACTCTTCAAAAAAGGCCCACAAGCACGCTGAAAAATGAAAGGAGAAGGCCCCTTCCAGGTCCCCATCTAGGGCCTCAGGCTCACGCAGCTCCGGTTCCACCGACCGCTCCCCCTCCAGGGCCAGCTCTCAGCCTCCCCCTGCTGCGGTTAAGAAGTCTTCCTCTTCTCAGGCCAAGACTGCCAGACCTTCCTCGTCCTCCAGGGCCTTGGTCAAGTCTGGGGATCGCCACCATCACCATAAGTTGGGTTCCCGCCTTTCCGAACCCGACATCAGGTCAGCTTCCTTGCCTCCTCGCAAGACCTTGGAGCTCACCTCTCTGAAGAGACCGCAGGACCCGATGTCAATCGCCCGTCGTCGTCCTCTCGTCACAGATCCCGGAGCCCGTCGGTGGGCGCCGCCATGAGGCCAGGCCAACCCCTTCATCGAGCGTCGGTAGAGGGACGGCGCCCGCTCCTATTGAGAAGAGAACCTCGATGCCTCCGGACCGGCGTCGGTCAGGAGACCATAACCGAGGAGGATGACTCAGCCGAGACCAGGCAGGCGACCCGGTCCTGCTGGGGCGCCCAGGGAACCGCATTAGCCGAGCCCCTGTGGGCCGGCGCGGGACCCGGCGACGTCCACCGGCACCGGACCGTCGTCGGGCCTTTCCTTAGTAGATGTGAAGGAGCTGTTCACTTACTGGTGGGACACCATAAAGAAGGACATGGTTCCCTCCACCTCCTCTTCCTTCTCCTACACGGTTGCTCCCCGGTTCCTGCACCCCTCTTCGCCGGGTCGGCGGGCGGTTACCTCCTCCCGGAGTACAGGACACCTCCTAGGTGGAGACCAGACAAGCGGAGACCTCCGTCCAAATCCTCTTCCAGGTCGCCCAGCCCTAAGAGACCCAGAAGGCGCGACGATCGCCTTCAGCGGAGGACACAGGATCAGAGTTCTCAACATCCAGATCCCCATCTCCTCTCCATCCCTTCTCCGGATCCACGCCAAGATGCCAAAGTCTCCTCCGAATGACCGTTCGTTCTCGGATATTATAGGGACACATCCAAGAGAACATGGGATGGGATGCGGAAGCTAGACCCGAGCTCGCCTTGAGTATCTTCGACAGAAGGACCCCAAGCCTGTGGTGGTGCCACCCTTGGTAGACAGTTTCGTGGACGTCACCAAGGCAGCGTGGAAGCGTCCACATTCGCTCCCGGCGATGCCGAAGAAAGCTGATCGCTTGTACAAGGCTCCTAGGGAAGACCAGTACTTGATTCAGCAGCCCCAGGCCGACTCTCTGGTCATAACAGCCTCACATGACCGGTCCCAGAGACCGCAACATCTGAGCACCCTGCCACTGGACCCAGAGTCCAAACAGCTGGACGCTATGGGTAGGCACACGTATGCTTCCGCTACCTGCGCCATCAGATCCTAATTACTTAACCCACATGGTGCAGTTCCAAAATGCCTTGTGGGAACAGGGTCTGGATGCGGCTGAAAAACTGCGGAAGGTGAGCAGAAGGAGGAGATGCTTCCAGCTCGCCCGTGTGCGGTTGGGGCGTGGGAACCCAAGTGCTACGAGCGTGTGACTCATGCGACTCCTCGGCGAGCAGCAGCTTCAGGCGTATGCATCCGGAGACACTCTTGGTGCGCGTCTCGGCTTTACGGCCGTCAGAAGAATATCATGGGCGCCCCATTCGAGGAGAAGTCTTGTTTGGTAAGCCCTCAGAAGATCATTGCAAACTCAAGAAGCGGGAAGGCGGTGAGGTCAGTTCAGGCCATGTACCGCCCAAGCTGAATTCCTTTGCAGGAACCAAAGCCGATTCGTGGACGGACGCAGAGGCAACAGTCTGACCGCTCCACAACAGAGGGCTCCGGCTTTACGCCAGAGCAGAAACAACCCGCAGGCGAAGCCAGCGTACTTCAAGCCGGCCCAGCCAGCGGGACCCTCAACCGCCACAGCCTGACTCCTTTCCGGCCCGCCCCTCAGGATCAGCGGAAATCATGGTCGGGGGTAGCATGCGAACTTCCTGCGGGATGGCAGGCCATAACCACCACGACAGGTGGGTTCTTCAGTTAGTCGGAAGAGGCCACTTTATAAATTGCAGAAAAGCTACCCTCGAGGCCTCCTTTGCTCTCCGGTATCCGGGTCAGCACCAAACCTCTGATCTGGCAAAGTACTCGTGCTCTTGCAAAGGGAAGCGATAAGTCGTCCGGAGAACCAGAGAGGACAAGGATACTATTCCACTTCTTCCTGGTTCCAAAAACAGGGGACCTCCATCCGATTCTGGACCTCAACAACCTCAGCGTGTCGATTACGCATACAAGAGATTCGCATGGTGACTCTTCGGTCTCATTCCCATGCTGAAGCAAGATGCCTTCTTAGCGTCTCTAGACATGCAGGACGCATACCTGCATCCCTAGCTCAAGCGCACAAGAGGTTCCTGCGTTTGAGTTTCTCGACCACCACCTTCAGTTCGAGCCCTTCCATTCGGACTGTCATCTGCACCAAGCGTCTTTACCAAATGCATGGCAGTCGTGGCAGCGTCTCTAAGGAGACAAGGCCATTATGTGTTCCGATACCTGGATGATTGGCTTCTCATGGCGCCTCAGAGGCGTTATACGTGCGATCCAGAACACCCAGGACCTATTCGATCTCTGGGCATCCTGATCAACCACGAAGTCTCTCCTGGTACACCGTCACAGAAGCTGCAATTTATAAGGCGCAGTACTGGACACCCGTTCGGGAAGAGCTTTTCTTCCAGGCGACAGAGCCGGGCGCATCAGATCCTCATCAGGGGTTATGCGTCAAACAAGACCGCCCCTGCCAGGTCGGTCCTTCGCTTCTCCGGACACATGGGCTGCCATTCCTACCGTCCCACGCAGGCTCCACATGCAGGTAACTCAGTGGATGCTCAAGGTGCAATGGGATCAAAGGCAAGACCACATGCAGCATCCGGTCAGAATCCGAACACCGTGATTCGAGACTGGCAATGGTAGCTAGACCCAGGAGTAAGCTCTCCATGGGCGTCCCGTTCATAGAAACCGTCCCGGAGGTAATCCTCACCACAGGCGCCTCAGGTCTAGGGTGGGAGCACACCTGGATGGGGTGAAGTCCCAGAATGCGTGGACCCCTCTGAAGGCTCATCTCCATATCAGTGTCCTAGAGATGAGGCGGTCCTTTATGCCCTACAGGCCTTCAGTCAGATATCCCGCTGAGTACTCTCCTGCTTCAGACAGACAACACGGTGGTATCTACCTCAACAGACAAGGGCGCACACACCCCTTTGCAGGAGGAGGCCATGAGGGTGTGGGATTGGGTAATCCGACACGATCGCGAATCTGATCACTGTACATGTTCCCGGGGTGGACAACCACGATTGCAGATGGCCTGGAGTGGCTCCCAGGCCAGAGTCCCAGTGGGAACTTCTTCAAGAGGTAGCAGAGGATCTGTTTCTTCGATGGGGAACTCAGAGTTGGGCTTATTCGCATCCCCATCCAGCATAAAACTGCCCAATTTTGCTCGCTAGATCCAGGGCCTGGTGTTTTCTGGCGAGATCGTTGTCCCTCTCCTGGGCAGACAGATTCCTCTCGCTTTCCCTCCTTCGATCCAGAGTTCTTCTCAAGCTCGCGAGGCATGCAACAATGATCCTGGTGGCCCTTTCTGGCCCAGACAGATCTGGTTCCCTTGCTAATTCAGCTATCCAGGAACCTCCGCTCCCGTTGCCATTCAGCTCCCATCTATTGTCTCAGGAGGGACGGTTCACTGGTCCACCGGACTTCGCTCACTGAACCTGCATGCATGGCTCCTAGAGACATAGCCATCTTCGATCACGGGGTCTACGCAGAGGTTGCAAGTTCTTTCTGCAGCCAGAAAGCGACAACGCCAGTGACGTACGCCATGAAATGGCGCCGTTTCTGTTTATGGTCGCGAGCACGCGATTTTTCCCCTTTAGGTTGCCCGGTGGGGGTGGTGTTGGACTACCTGCTCTCCCTTTTCCGTTCGGGTCTAGCATACTCCTCTGTCAAGGTGCACCTCTGTGCCATCTCTGCCTACCACCTTCCGGTGGGACGTCGCACAGTGGCACAATTAGACGCCTCTCGGGAATTTTTGAGAGGGGTGCTTCACCATAGGCCACCATTAAGGACCCAGTGCCTCCATAGGTTTGCTCTTTGACTGGAACAACTCACGCTTCCCCCTTTGAACCTGCCCGCGGATTGCGAGCTGCGTTTTCTATAAGTGGAAAATGCTGTTTCTGGGGACATGGATATGTTGTTCATCCACACTCATTGGCAGTATCCTTGCCGCTTTAAATCTTGCGGAAGGTCTTCAAGCTTGCTCCTCCACCCACCGGGTGGTATAACTCTCGGCTCCGCCCCATGGCGTAGATCTTCCTTACGCTTGAAGCTCAGGTTCCCTCATAGCTCTGCGTTTGTGACTAGTTCCTATTTCTCCGTTTGCGGTTTAAAATAATATTTTGCAAAAGACTTCAGTCTTGATCCCTCGGCGGCTCGATGGATAAGCGACTCCCAGTTTGGAGATGCCCATGCGGGCAGAAAGATGTCTCAGACGGATCCACACTCCGCGTGTGTCTACTGCCAGGCCTTGAGCACGACCCGCGGGCTTGCGACCTGTGCTCATCTTTCGGCCTCGTCCTCGAGAACCGTGCTGCCCGATTGCAGCTAGGCGCGTCCGAGCGTTCCCTCGGTGAAGTCCAGGAGGCCCGGTTGGCGGTGTCAGGCGTATTCGGCGGATCAACTCGGCGGATGGTGCCCCTCGAAGGAGCGGCGCGGGACGTATCTTCCTCGGCGCGGCATTTATCCCGCTCTCTCTGGGTTCTTCCTACGGCTTCCTTTAAGAGCTTTGTCTGTCCCTCTCCACTAAAGAGAAGAAGCCTGCGTCTACTGGACCTTTTCTCGGTCAAAAGAGGACAAGGTAGAATCCCTCCGTCGGCGCTCTTGGGGCCGGGAAAGGTCCCTCTCCCGGGCGTCGACCGTGGCTTCGGTCGACCGCTCGGCGGCCACTGGCCTCACGGTGTCCCGTCAGGTCAGTTGACGAGACTCCACTGATAAGTCGAGATTTTCCTCGACCCATTAGACAGGGCTGTCGCCTTTAGCGGCAATTCCCCTCTCCCGGTTCCCCGGAGGAGTTGAGATCCCGTGGGCTCGCCTGTGCCTCGGTTCCGGCCCTCGGATGGACCTTCGGGCGAAGGATTCGGTTCCGGCCGACACCTCCTCGCACCGACCCCGGAAATTCCGGGACTCTCGGTCTCGGTCTCGGACCTCTTCGCGGTCCAGCCGTTCCCACCGTCATAGGCGGTCTCGGTCTCGGCACCGCGGTAAGCGGCGTCGCCGCTCGTCCTCGTCCTCCTCCTCGGATGAGGGGAGGCTTCGGCGTAAGTCGTCGGCCAGTCGGGAACTTGTATCTACAACAACTCCTCCTGGCGGGAATAAGCCGACTCCGGCGCCTTCCCGGCCATTAAGTAACTGTCACGGGCGGCCGGCCACAACCCCTCGACTTGCCGAGGCCTATGCAGGCGGTTGTTCGGCCAAAGCCAGCTGCTCACCGATTGCGGTGGAACCTCCGCCTCCCAGCCAAGTGGGGCTCCGACCAAGGATTCTCGGTCGGCTAAGGGTTTTACCCATCGGCTGTCAGTTACCCTCACTCCGACCGACCTCGGCAGGTGAAGGGTGGTTCAGGCCAGAGGCAGCTCTTGAGGACTCTTCCAGTCCGAAGATGATTCCTCCTTCTTCTCCAGCGACTGGACTTGGAGTCTTCAGGAGGTCAGCCAATGGGCGATAGCCGTAAGTCCTTCCTGGGACTCGCTCCGGCTCATCTGGTCACCCCGGGGATGGAGCTCGAGACCCGTTCCAAGCGGGCCAGGTATCCCCTCACGATTCTGGACGAGGGGATTCTCCGGCCAGGCCTTTCCGTTGGCGAGGGCCATGATGGGTCCTAGCAGGAACTTTGGCAGCGCCCTGCTTCTGCCCTCGCCTTCCGGCCAGGATGGCCAGGAAATATCGCGATCCCCGGTTCCTTGTCCGGTTTTGGAACACCCCTCTGCTGAGGGTTGGTTACCGACAAGCGTTTTCCGGTAGCCCGGCAACGCCAGGGATGTAGACAAACCTCCTGACAAGGAGTCCAAGAGAATTGGACTATGTCCGGTGAAAAGTCACGCTTCGTCCTCTCTCGGCCTACCGTCAGGCCAGTTGACCGTCCTCATAGCTTATTTTCTCATGCCTGTTGGGCTCCTGGATGAGGTCATCCCTCATCTTCCCGCCCGATCTGCAGACCACGGTTAAGCAGATGCGGGACCAGGGCAAAGCAGTGGCCAAACAGCAGCTCAGACTGCTTTGGATGTAGGGACTCATGTACCCAGATCGGTGGCGGCCAGTGGCTATCTTGTCGGCGGGCTTGGCTGAGATATCCACCTTTACTTCGGATACCAGCACAAGTTGGCGGATGTTCCTTTTTAGGGACTGACCTCTTGACCCTGGGGTGGAAGGTCACCTGCAGAGGATCGAGAGTCCAATACCTTGGACTCGGTCTCTTCCGCTCAGAGGACCAAAGGCGCAAAAACCACAGCCTAAAGCCCTTTCGTCCTTGTTGCCCCAGACGCCCAGCAACGTCAGGGCCAGCAGGCTCGTGCCTTGGCATCCCAAACCCAAACGCCCGGCTTCCTCTAACAGGAGGCAGGAGGAAAGGGCCCAGGGGTCCCTCGGCGGTCCCTCCTCCAAGCCTGCCCAGTGACAGGCTAGGGGTGTCGCCCCCATCCCGTCACCTTACCCCTAGGTCCCCATTAGAGAGCGGCTCCAGCACCCCCTTCCGTTCCGCCTGGTCCCGCTGTTACCACGGACAGGTGGGTCTTGAAGGTGGTAGGGAAGGGCCCACCTCTGAGGATTGAGCAAGAGGCACCACCCTTCAGGCGTGCCGCCCCTCGGAGCCCGGGATCCCCAGCCTCACTGGCGGCTCAGCTCGAGGCCGACAGCCGACTCTCCTCCTCAGAAGGAGGTGGTAAGAAGTGGTGGACCCTCCTTCAGACTCAGGTTTGTGTCAGGCTCTGGTTCCGAAGCAGGACGGGGGCTGGCGCCCCATTCTCAAACCTACACGACCTAAACAAGTTCCCAGGTCTCGAACCTTCAGGATGGTCACTCTGGCTCAGATAATACCATCACTTGGAGCAGCGGCGTGTAGTTCTGCTCTCTGGACTTGCAGGGCCGCGTTTTTCACGTCCCTATCCGTCCGTCTCACCAGAGATTCGCTCCGCTTCCGGCGGAAGGATCTCTCATGATTCAAGCCTACCCTTGGCTTGTCTCCAGCTCCCAGGGTCTTCACCGATGCATGGCAGTGGTGACAGCATTCCCTCTTGGCGCGAGGTCGGGTGTACCCCCACCTGGACGACTGGCTGATAGCAGCTCCCTCAGGAAGGAGGCGGAGTGGTCAGAGATCTGGCCCTCCAGGTCTGCCTCCCAACTGGGCCTCCTTATCAACGAGGCCAGAGTCGAACTCGAGGCGAAGCAGGTGATTCTATTCATCGGGCGCAGCTCGACTCTCTTGAGCCAGGCGCGGCTCGGCCGGACAGGGCGGGTTCTTTCCTCCTTTGCCCGATCATTTCTGGTTGGGCAATTCGCACTGCCCGGGACTTCCTGCGCCTCCTGGGTCTCATGGCGGCCTGTGCCAGCGTGGTCCGTTGGGCCGCTGGAACATCGTCCCTTCCAGTGGGGACTGGCCAGCCAGTGGTCACAACGCTGCGATCCTTGGACCAGCTTGTGCCGGTGACACAGGGATGGAATGCTCTCCAGTGGTGGACGTTCCAGATCAATTGCGGAGGGCATCCCGTTAAATCCGCCCGAGCGGCGGTCTCTCTGTCGACGCCGATGCCTCTCTGATGGGTTGGGGTGCCCATCTGGGGAACACCGGGCTCATGGCCTCTGGTCCCCAGAGGAGTCCCGATGCCACATCAACCGCTGCTGGAGCTCCGAGCGGTCCGCCTCAGCTCTCACGCCTTTGCTCCGTTCCTCCGGGGTCAAGTGGTCCAGTCCAGACGGACAATACCACGACCATGTACTATCTAAACCGCCAGGGCGGGCACAGCTCCATGCTTCTATGCAAAGAAGCTCTCCGCATTTGGTCACTCGTCTCGCAGCCTGAGGCGGATCTCCTAGCCATTCACGTGGCAGGGCCTCCAACACCTGGCCCGATGCCCCTGGCCGGATAGGGGCTGCATCCCACGGTGGTCTCTCCTGCCGGAGGTAGTACAGCATCTGTTCTCCCTTTGGGGCACACCTCAGGTGGACCTGTTTGCCTCCACGGAGGCAGGCTGAGTCTGTTCCATGCCCGCCCCCTCAGCAGGGCTCGCTGCAGGGGATGCCTTCTCGAGGCAATGGACCCCGCGGCCTCTTTACGCCTTTCCCCATTTCCTTGATCCAAGGTGCTTCTCAAGGCGAGGAGGGACAAGGCGCAGGTGATTCTGATAGCCCCAGACTGGCCTCGCCAGTTCTGGTACCCAGATCTCCTCAGTCTCAGCTCCAGGACTCGCGGCAGCTTCCAGCTCGCCGGACCTGCTCTCAGTCAATCAGGGAAGGTGTTCCATCCGGACCTTCAATCCCTGCACCCTGACGGCCTGGTTCCTGGCGCTAGAGTTCCAGGCTTTGGGTCTTTCCGACGAGGGTCCTCAATGTAGTTGAGCGTCCCATGAGTCGACCAGAAAATGCTATGCCTTCAAATGGAAAAGAGTTTCCATTTGGTGTCTCGAGAACAAGGCTTGGACCCTTCCTCCTGTTCCTTGGCAAGCATCTTGGACTATTTATGGTCCCTTCTAGTCAAGGGCTTAGGCTCATTTACCCTAAGGGGTGCACCTGAAAGCCATCTCACCGGGCTGGGCCGGGAAGCATCGGTATGGCGCAGGAGAAGGTGGTCTGGCGCTTTTTCGGCCTTGATCACATTTCCTCCAGTCGTGGGAACCCCACCCTCCGTGGGATCTACTGCTGGTACTGGCAAAGCTCATGGGGCAAGCCATTGAACCTATGCACAGGTGCTCTCTCTCACCTGCGTGGAAGACCGCCTTCTTGGTGGCTATCACGTCAGCCAGAAGGATGGGAGAGCTCCAGGCGCTCCCATCGAGTCTCCTTACCTGGTCTTCCACAGGGACAGGTTGTCCTGCGCCCCCACCCGAATTCCTTCCAAGGTGGTGTCGGAGTTTCACCTTAACCAGGTGTTGACTCTGCCGGTGTTCTACCTCAATCACACTCGGAGGTCAATATAGGCTCCATACTCTGATCCTAGAAGGGCGCCGCTTATTATAAGGAGCCGCACGGTTGAAATTGGGAGAGGTTCGCCAGCTGTTTGTCACCTACGCTGAAGCCGTGATCTGGCAGACCTGCAGCTAGCTGGACGATAAGCAGGTGGGTAAACCTCCCGCATAGATCTCTGCTATAAGTTACGGGCATGGAGCCTCCCAGAGGATACAAGAGCTCATTCTACCCGCTTATACTGTTGCAACGTGGCTGCTTCCAGGGACGCCCCTTATCCAGGAAATCTGCAGGGCTGCTACCTGAAGTCAGCAAACACCTCATTACCCACTACCACATCACCTTGAGTCACGCTGGATGCTGGTTTTGGGGCCTCGGTTCTCAGTCTCTCTCCCAAGTAAGTATATGGGGTGTCGTCTTGCCTCCCTCCTCCCGGAGAACTGCTAGGAGTCTGCCAATGAGTGTGGATGAACAACATATCCATGTCCCTAGAAATACAGGTTACTCACCTGTAACAGGAGTTCTAGGAATGGTATATGCTGTTCATCCACACGACCCACCCGACCTCCCGGCTCGACGCACAACCTGAGCTTCCAGCGCGGGCCAGATTCTGGCGCCATGGGGCGGAGCTGAGTTATATCACCTGGTGGGTGGAGGAGCAAGCTTGAAGACCTTCCGCAAGATTTAAAGCGGCAAGGATACTGCCAATGAGTGGATGAACAACATATACCATTCCTAGAACTCCTGTTACAGGTGAGTAACCTGTATTTTTGGTTGCTGTTACTTCAGCGAGAAGAGTTTCTGAGCTTCACGCTCTCATGCGCAAAGAGCCTTATTTAGTTTTCCACCGGGACAGAGTATCCCTGAGGACGAATCCTAAATTTTTGGCTCAAGGTGGTTTCTACTCTCACTCTCAATCAGGATATTGACCTGCCGGTCTACTTCCCAAACTACTCTAATAGAGGAGAGGCACTGCTCCACACCCTGGATGTTCACAGCTTGAGGTATTACCTCAATAGGACGAAATAACTTCGTAGTTCAGAGCAACTTTTCGTTTCCTTTGCTGAAAGAATGATGGGCCAACCAGTATCCAAATAGTCCCTGTCTCGCTGGCTTGTCCAGTGTATTTCATACTGTTATGATATCAAACAAAGCCCTCCCGGTTCAGTCCGGGTCATTCTACTAGAGTGTGGCTACCTCCTTTGCAGCACTCAAACGCTCCATTTCTGCCATATGTGCTGCAGCCACTTGGAGCTCTGTGCATACATTTATCAGGCATTATAGCCTGGACATCGCCTCGTGATATCAGTTCGCGGCCTAAGCGGTGCTACAGGGTCTCCTGTCTTAGATTCAGGACCTGGAAGGTTATTTCCTAGTTTCTCCTCCCAGAATGTTGGCGAAGCGTTACTGCTTGGGAATCAGTCTAATGGTGTAACTTGTTGCAAGAGCTGTGTCAGTAAGATAGTACAGTTACGTAAGAACTTACCGTAATGTAGTAGATCTTCGGTGAACAGCTCTTGCAGCAGGTACCTTCCCCGCCCACCTTCCCTGAGGAGGCATGGCTTTCTTTTACTATCAGGGTTTTTTCCCTTTGGCTTCTGACGGTGGATCCTCGGTCTCCCATTTCGATGTCAGCCTGCGGCCTGAAGTCTCTGGCGGAGAACTGGGAATCGGGCGGGACCGCCCCCCTTATGTACTACGTCTGACGTCGGAGGCGGGACCAACGTCGGGGACGGTCCCCGCTGAAGATAGCTAGCTAGAATTTTTCCGTGGGGTCCTGACGCCTGACGGCTTCAGTCCTAATGGTGTAACCTGCTGCAAGAGCTGTTCTCGAAGATCTACTGTTACGGTAAGTTCTTACGTAACTGTACTTTCACAAGTATGCGGTCCCTACAGGGTATCTGCCCGGGTTCACTGATCATCCTTCGGTTGAAGGTTTGTTAGCTGACTCAGTGTTCCGCTGCATGGAAAATGTTGGGGATGTCAACAAGCCCCCTGACAAGGAGTCAAAAAAACTAGACCATGCAGTGAAGAAGGTCTACGTTGCTTTGTCCCTGGGCCTTTGTCACGATGGCCAACTTTTGCCATGCTCTGTTGGGAGCCTTGGACCAAGTTATCGCCCACCTTCCTGCAGATTTGCAACTAGCAGTTAAGATGGTCTGGAACCAGGGCCGCTCAATGGCTAAGAAACAGCTCCAGACAGCCTTAGACATTGGCAACTCCTGTGCTAGGTCCGTGGCCACTGGGGTCACCATGCAGTGCCGGGCATGGTTAAGGATCTTGACCTTTACAGCGGATACCCTGCACAAGTTGACGGACATCCCATTCTTGAGTACCAACCTGTTTGGGCCAGGTGTCGATGGTCACCTCACTTGCATCGAGAAGTCCAGTGCCACTCTGGACTCTCTTACGTCCTCGCAGAAGGACATTAAGGGCCAGAAACAAAGGAAGAAGCCCTTTCAGTTTTGACCTTACTCTGTGCCTCCATCCAGACTGCCGCAGCCCCAGGTGGGGCACCACCAGGCTTGGTGGCCCAAACCTAAGCCAGCCAGCTCTGGCCAATGATGAATTCTCTAGGCATGGTTCCAACCTCCTCCTGTAGGCCTGTCACAAGAGGTTACTTCTTCGACCCACAGCGGTCTCATGCCAGACCTGGTGTTCTCACTGGGACTTGAGGTTGGTAACCTCAGGACTGATCAGGTCAGTTGGTCCGATCATTGCATGGTGAGGTTTTCATTTGGGGCCCCCCTCGAGAGCCCTCCCCTTGATGAGATGGTCAGCTGTCTCTGGAGGGATTTCTGGTGGTGGCTGATCTATCTAGTGTAGGTGCTGCATGTGCGAAGGGCACAAGTGATGTGGTTGTCACCTATAGTAGGGTGATGTCCAGTGCACTTGGTGCCCTCGCACCAGTCCGTGTACAGCCCAAATCTTCTCACTTGAGATCTCCCTGATTTGATGGAGAGCTCAAGGTGATGAAGATTAAGGGTCTGAAGTTAGAGCACTGCTGGCAGAAAACTGGGCTATTGGAGGGCAAACTGGCCCTGCATACTCACAACGGTGAGTATCAGGGCAATCAACCATAAGAAAGTAGAGTTCCTGTCCAGGGAGATTGCGCTAGGGAGGAACTGACCTGCTGTGCTATTTCAGACTGTGGACAGGCTGTTACGTCTGGCCTGTCTGCAGCTGAAAAAAGCCTTTTCTGACTCTCTCTGTGAGGAGTTTGCTCGGTTCTTCTCTGACAGGTTATCCTTCATCCTGCAGGAATTCCATCAGTGAGCTGGAATATGACCTGCAGTGATGGCCATGGATGTCGCAGAGGAACTCCGCCTGTCTGGGGCGAGTTTAAACCAGTGGAGGTGGCTGAGGTCATTGAGGTTGCTTCCCGGCTGAAGCACACATATTGTGAACTGGACCCAGTACCGACACGTTTCTTGATGGGATGTGTTGGTTCTGTTGGCCCGGTGTTTGCCATGATTGTCCAGTGCTCACTGTTGGAGGGGGTCTTCCCAGGCTCCTTGAAAGAGGCTTTGGTGAGACCCCTTCTGAAAAAAACATCATTAGACCCTGACATCTTGGCGAATTACTGACCTATCTCCAACCTCCCTTTTTTGGGTAAGGTTGTAGAGAAGATTGTGATGCAGCAGCTCGAGGAGTGCCTTGTGGCCTTTGATATCTACGAGCCACTCCAGTCTGGATTTTGTGTGAGTCATAGCACTGAAACGGTGTTAGTTCAGGTGCATAATGACCTTCTTAGGGCGAGAGATAGTGGAGAGGAGTCAGTTCTCATTCTCCTTGATCTCTCCTCAGCATTTGACACAGTGGACCATGTTATGCTACTTGACCATCTTGGAGAGTACTATGGGCTTGCTGCCACTGTCATCTGCTGGTTTGAGTCTTACCTTGCGAACAGGAGGCAATGAGTAGTGATGGGGAATTTCTCCTCCTCCTCTTCAAGCCTCCTGTCCTGCGGAGTACCTCACGGTTTGGTCTTGTCGCTGATGTTGTTTTCTGTGTACATACTGCCCCTGGGTGAGCTCATTAGGAAGTACATTATGGGTTTTCATTGCTATGCAGATGATACCCAGTTGTATCTTTCCTTTGCCCCTGGGATATCTGACGCTGTAGAAGTGCTTAATAGCTGCCTAGCCGAGATTAACAACTGGATGTCCTCTAGCTGGTTGTGACTGAACCCTGATAAGACAGAGGTACTGGTAGTGGAGTCAAACCTTAGGTGTGATAGGAATGCCTCTGGTGTGGCAATTGGTCTCTTTCTGGGGTCTACGCCATTGATGGCTTCCTCTAGGGTGCACGATCTGGGCATATTCCTCGATGATGGATGGACATTTGAATCTCAGGTGTCCGTTGTCCGTAGTAGTTTCTATCATCTGAGGAATATCGCCAGGATCAAACCCCTAGTTCCTCCTGAGGACCTTCCTACCTTTATGCATGCTTTAGTGACATCTAGGCTTGATTACTGTAATGCGCTGTACGTCGGGGTCTCTGGAGGGACCCTCCACTGGCTGTAGTTGATGTAGAATGCAGCCGCCAGGCTGCTGACAGGACTTTCCAAGTTCAGTCATGTTACCCAGGTGTTGCGTGAACTACACTGGCTACCAATCTGGTGGAGGAGTCTCTGCAAGGTGGGCTTGCTCACCTTTAAGGCCCTACATGGACTTGGCCCTGGCTGTCTGGCCGACCTCCTCACAACTGCCGCTCCTGTCCGTTCTCTCCGCTCCTCCTCGCGATTCCCAGGACAAGGTTAAAAACTACCTTCGACAGGGTGTTTAGTGTCGCTGGCCCCATCCTGTGGAATTCGTTACCACCAGCTGTCACAGAGACCCCTTCAGTTGAGGTTTTAAGAGCCACCTACAGACCTATCTGTTCACCTTAGCATTCCCGGATATAGAGTTGTGACAATCTTTTTTTATATATTTGTAATACTCGTATTCTGCACTTTGTCTACTGATTTTATTATATTTATATAATTTTTTTTCTATTTATGTATTTATGACTGTGCTATCCTTTTGAATTGTTCGTACTTGTGAGGTGCCCAGAGCCTCTGGGATTGGGCGCCTAAGAAATAAAGGTCTGGAGGCCGGGGAGCCAGGGCTCCCTCGGCCGCTCAAGCCTGCCCAGTGACGGGTTGGGGGGTATCATTGTCTTGCCCATCCTATCCTCCCTTTGGCCTCCCATGGGGGGTCAGCTTCGCCATTTTGCACGTGCCTGGTCCATCATTACATTGGACAGATGGGTGCTTGAAGTGGTGGGTCGCAGTTTGCCTCTGGACGTCGAGGCTCTCCCGCCCATCCGATCCCGTGCCCCACAGGAACACATGGTGTCTGTGGACATGTTGTCTGCCCTTTGAGAGGACATCACCCAGCTTCTTCACAAGGAAGCTGTGGCCTGTGTCCAGGACTCCACAGCTGGTCTGAGGTTTGTCTGCAGATATTTTCTCGTTCCAAAATGGACGGGGGTTTGGTGCTCCATACTAGGTCTTCACACTGTCAATCATTATTTGAGGAAGTGCAAGTTCCGGATGGTCACTTTGAACCAGATCATACCATCCCTGGAGCGGGACATGTGGTTCTGCTCTCTGGATCTCCAGGATGCCTTCTTCCACATCCCGATCTTTCCGTCCCACCGGCGGTTCCTTTGGTTCGATTCAGAAAGGATTCTGTACGAGTTCTGTGCCATGCTGTTCGGCCACTCCTCGGCCCCCAGGGTCTTTACCAAGTGCATCACAGTGGTGGCAGCATTCCTGTGGCACCAGAGAGTCCAGGTATACCCTTACCTGGTTGACTAGATGATTGCAGGTTCCTCCCGGGAGGAGGTGGAGTGGTCCAGGGACCTCGCCTTCTAGACCTGCTTGGCCTTGGGCCTTCTGGTCAACCCAGCCATGCTGGAACTCCACCCCTTGCAGGTGATTCACTTCATTGGGGCAGAACTTGACTCCCTTCAGGACAAGGCCTGACTAAAGAGTGGACAGGATGGCGGTAATCTTACCTCCTTTGCCCGATCATTTCAGGTTGGGCACTCGCGCCCTGCCCAGGACTTCCTGTGGCTGCTGGAGTACATGGCTTCCTGCACCAGTGTGGTCCAGTGGGCCTGCTGGCGTATTTATTTATGTATTTAGTTTTTGTTGACCGGGTAAGTGCACTAGACAAATCCTGCCTATTTTCAGGCACGACCCGGGGGAGGGGGATACAGATGAATGCCAACTGACCTTGAACCAGATTAAGCTGTTGGTGGTATTTATAGTGAATGAGGGAAATTTGGCCAGGACACTGGGGAAATTCCCCTACTCTTTCGATAAGTGCCATGGGATCTTTAACATCCACCTGAACTACCACCAATCCAGGCAGATGGGACCTTGGTTTAATGTCTCATCCAAAAGACGGCACCTCAGAAGTGCAGCACCCCTCTCATGCTGCACTACAGTGTCAGTACTGGGATATTAACCCAAGTGCCAGATGTGGGAGCTGAACCCACAGCCCTCTGATCTCCTGGCCTCAGAGGCAAGTGTGCTACCTACTGAGCCACTGACACTGCTATGCACCCCCTGCAGTGGGAGCTGGCCCATCAGTGGTCACAGTGCTTCGGTTACCTTGACCCGCCAGTCACGGTGACGCAGCCGATGTGGGATGCCATCCAGTGGTGGCTCATCCCGGAACATCTGCAGAAAAAAGTCCCATTCTTCCACCCAGAGCAAACTGTCACTCTCACGTCCAACGCGTCTC
Source organism: Neoceratodus forsteri (assembly GCA_016271365.2). NCBI lineage: Eukaryota > Metazoa > Chordata > Ceratodontiformes > Ceratodontidae > Neoceratodus > Neoceratodus forsteri. Next base: position 578,924,491 of record CM057458.1, on the reverse strand, counting down.
TGATGGAAAGGGGGGCCGACCTGGGGAACCATAGGGACCACTGGCTCTGAACCCCCGCGGAGTCCCAATGCCACATCAACCTGTTGGAGCTCCATGCAGTGTGTCTTGCTCTGACAGCCTTCATTCCAGTTGTGCAGGGGCAGGTTGTTTAGGTCCAGACGGACAATACAATGACCATGTACTACCTCAACAAGCATGGTGGGATGCATTCCTTCCCATTGTGCTGCAAGCTCTCCGCACCTGGTCCCTCATACTCAACACCACTGACTACCCTTTTATTTTTTTTTTATTTATGGCATTTTATGATACATAGCGAGTGCTTTATTCAGTAAATGCACTCAGTCATGGTAATTACAGTGCTGCAAAACAGTGTACAGGCTGTACATACTAGGTTATATAATAGAAATGTGTCCATTGTTCTGGTAGAACTGTTCAGTAGTTTACAGGAGTCATAGTCCGACAAGATAATCTCGTAGGAGAGTCCACTCTCACCTATTCAATCGCAAGTAGGTTAATTCACTGACATTTCTTGTCCCTTGCAGGACTAAGAATAAAGTGTGGGAGGCTGTTCCTTCCACCTAAGAACCAAAAGGTAATTGAAAAGATTGTCTGGACTCAATTAAGTTAAATGAAGCACCCCTGCACTAAACGCCACTAGCTGCTGACAGGGAAACAGAACATAACCAGGATATTTCAAAAGTACACAAAATGAGTGGAGCCATTTGCTCCCAAGCAACATGGTTCCATAGCTGGTTAGGATTTATAAGACCTATCATTTGAGCATCAACATCGTGGCTATACGTTAGGAAATAATTTTGACTTGTAACTAGGGAAGTCATTTACATTACATAGGCTATGCAATGAACCCAGAGAGACAGCACATATAAAAGACCCCACTGACCCAGTCACTCTAAGATTAATTCAGTCATTAGGATCTAATTCACTTCCTTCTTCCCTGTCCGAAGAGTGCTGGCAGTCTTCAAGAATTTTGGCCGCAAAAGCAGCTGCAGCCTCTTGGTCTGTAATTAGATGTGCTTTACCATTATGCCGTACTTGCAATCGCGCTGGAAACAGGAGTTGGGCTGAAACATTACTTTCCAGGAGAGCTTTCTTTGTTTCTTGCAGAGCCTTTTTCCTGGTCTGCGTTTGTGAGGAGATGTCTGGGAATATGGCTATTTCATTGCCTTCCCATATCAGGTCCCCACGTTGCCGAGCTGCTTGTAGTAGAGGCACACAGGCCTCTGAACTGGAGAGAGTGGCAATCGTAGTGAGAGGTCGCTCTGTTGTATTGCCCCGGGCTCTTGATCCCATTGGAATGGCGAAGGCCTTGACTACAGAGATACCAGAAGTTTCAGGTAGGAGCTGTAGGTCTGAAAATATCAGACGATGAATTGCTGTAACTACCTGTGTCGACCCTGCGAACTTAGGAAGGAAGCCCACAATACGAATAGTTGTCTGTCGATGAACATTCTCAAGTGCCCCGACCTTAGCGCGGAGATAATGGAAGTCCTGCACATAAGCCGCGTTCCTCTCCCGCTGCCGGTCCGATTCTGAAGTGAGCTCTGTAAGCTGCATTGCGTTCGATTGAACCTTCTCCTCCATGTCGATAAGTTTGGCTTCCATGGTTGCTAGTCGGCGATTGGTGTCTTCTCCGGTTGCTCTAATTCTTTCGAGCATTGCCATAATCTGAGCATTTGGTGTATCGGGTACTCTGTGCTCTGCTGCGGAATGGCCTCCACTTGTATGTTTCAAGCCTGCCCCTGGCAAAAGATAAGCATCTATGTTCTGTTCAGCGTGTTTGTCCTCCTTTGGGCTCATTGCAAGGGTTTACTAGCATTCCTGTATCAGTTGCTGCTTTTAGAATTCTGCTTACGGTCTTTAAGCTGTTAAATTTAGAGTTTTATTCCTCTTCGATCTGCAGCTCAGAAAAAGACTTCCGCCATGATGAATGCTCCACAGCGCCCCCTGACTACCCTTTTTAATAAATCATGGGAGGAAGGTGTGGTACCTGAAGACTGGAGGAGGGCGGATGTGATTCCCCTTCATAAAAGTGGGAGCAATACGGAGGCAGGAAACTACAGACCTGTCAGTTTGACCTCAGTGGTAGGGAGAATGATGGAATCACTTCTGAAGGAAAGAATTGTTGAGTACCTAGAGGCCAGTGGGGCACAGGACCCAAGGCAGCATAGATTCACAGCAGGAAGGTCATGTCAGACAAATCTAATTGATTTCTTTGACTGGGTGACCAAAGTAGTAGACCAGGGAGGGGCTGTGAACATGGCCTACCTAGACTTTAGCAAGGCATTTGACACAGTTCCACACAAAAGATTAATAAACAAATTAGCCAGCCTGGGAGTGGGTCCCATGGTGGTAACCTGGGTAAAACACTGGCTGGACAACAGGACACAGCGGGTAATAGTAAATGGGAGTCCACAGTGAAGAAAGGAGGGTTACTAGTGGGGTACCGCAGGGTTCAGTACTGGGGCCGTCCTTTTTAATGTCTTTATAAGTGACATTGCAGAGGGACTGGAAGGGAAAGTATGTCTCTTTGTAGATGACACAAAGATCTGCAACAGGGTTGATATGCAAGGTGGGGTGGAAAGGATGAAAAGGGACTTGGCAAGGTTGGAGGAATGGTCAAATGTATGGCAGCTTAAATTCAACGCAAAGAAGTGCAAAGTAATGCACCTGGGAAACAAAAACCCAGGGGAACAGTACACAATGGGGGTGTGATACTGACAACAAAAAAAATGGAAAGGGACTTGGGGGTAGTCATATCAGATAACCTAAAGGTGGGCCAGCAATGTAAGAAGACAGTAAGGAGGGCTTGGGGGGATACTGGGATGCACAGGGAAAGGCATCACCAGTAGAAAACAGGAAGTTGTTGGCCCTCTGTACAGACAGTTGGTAAGACAACATCTGGAGTACTGTGTACAGTTCTGGAAACCGTATCTCAGCAAATACATAGACAGGGTGGAGGCTGTCCAGAGGAGGGCAACCAAAATGGTGCAGGGTCTGCACCAGAAGACATATGAAGAAAGACTAAAGGAGATTAAGATGTATAGCCTCAAGGAAAGGAGGGAGAGGGGGGACATGACAGAAACTTTCAGATACCTCAAAGTAATCAACAAAGTCCAAGAGGGTATAGCATCTTTCAGAAAAAGAGATGTGCAAGAACAAGGGGGCACAATTTGAAGATAGAGGGGGGATGGCTCAGAGGTAATGTGAGGAAGTATTTCTTCACAGAGAGGGTTGTAGATTCATGGAACTGCCTTCCTGAGGAGGTCGTAGAGTCAAAAACAGTGGGGGAATTCAAAAATGCATGGGACAGACATAAGGCAATTCTAGTGGGGGTAGGAGGAAGTAGGCTGTTGGTTAACTAGGATCTGCAGCTTATCCATTAGGTAGGCAAATGGGCAGACTAGGTAGGCCAAGCAGTCCTTATCTGCCATCAGATTCTACGTTTCTGTTATATGCCGTTTGGATGCCAGTCTTCTAGCGATTCATGTGGCCGGTGCCTCCAACCAGCTGGCGGACACCCTTAGCCGAGTGAGCTCTTCACCAGGAGGTAGTCGCTCATCTGTTCTCCCAGTGAGGCTCTCCTCTGGTCAACCTGTTTTGCCTCCTGGGAGAACGCAAAGCTGAGGCTGTTTTTTGCCTGTCCCCCTCAGTGCGGGACACTGTTGGGGGATGCCTTTGTGAGGTCCTGGACCGCGGGCCTTATGTATGCCTTCCCTCCCTTTCCCCCTGATCCACAAGGTGTTGCTCAAAGTTTGGAGGGACAAGGCATGGAAATCCTGGTGGCTCTGGACTGGCTGCGCCACTTCTGGTACCCCGATCTCCTCAGCCTCAGCAGCAGGCCTCCGTGGCGATTGCTTAACCACCTGGACCTGCTCTCTTGCTCTCAGAGGAAGGTCTTCCACCTGTACCTTCAGTCCCTGCACCTGACAGCCTGGTTCCTGTGTAGCTAGAGTTTCAGGCTTTGGGTCTCTCTGACGAGGTCCTACATGTCGTTGAGGTCTCTCGACAGTGCTACGCCTTCAGTTGGAAGATATTTTCCATTTGGTGTCAAGGCAGGGAGCTAGACTCCCTGTCTTGCCCAGTGGTGGGCATCCTGGATTACTTGTCCTGGATTACTTGTGGCCCCTCTGTCAGTCGGGCCTGAGGTCGACAACCCTCAGGGTGCACCTGGCAGCCATATCTGCATACTGGGTGTAGGCTGGTATGCCAATGGTGGCGCAGGAAAAGGTGGTTGGGCATTATAAGGGCCTCAACCACTTGTCCCCGCCAGTGCATGAACCACCACCACCTTGGTACTTATTGCTGGTACTGGCACTGCTCATGGGCAAGCCATTCGAACCCATGCACAGGTGTCACATCTCCCAACTGTTGTGGAAGACTGCCTTGTTGGTGGCTATCACCTCCGCCAGAAGGATCAGCGAGCTCCAGGTGCTCTCAGTGGTGTCTCCTTATTTGGTTTTCCACAGGGACAGGGTTGTCTTCTGCCCCAACCCGAAGTTTCTCCTGAAGGTTGTTTTGGAGCATCACCTTAACCAGGTGATTAACCTACTGGCGTACTTCACCAACTCAACCTCGGAGGCCGAGCACAGGCTCCATTCTTTGGACCTGAGGCGAGCACTCGCTTAACTATATGGAGCACACAGCTGGAGTTCGGGGAGAGGTTTGCCAGCTCTGCTCCTACGCTGAAGCCACACCTGGCAGACTGGCAGCTAAGCGAATGACTGGCAGGTGTATAGTCTCCTGCATTGACCTCTGCTATAGGTTGGCTGGTAGGGAGCCTCCTGTTTGGCTTAGGGCTCATTCCACTAGACGTATTGCTGCCTCGGTGGCTGCTTCCAGGGACATCTCCATCTAGGAAATTGCTGGAAGTTGGCACACACCTCCAACTACCATTACCACATCAACCTTGAGTCATGCCAGGATGCTGGTTTTGGGGCCTCGGTTCTCCGGTCTTTTCTTCCCAAGTAGGGGGTGTGTGCCTTGACCCCTCCTCCCAGAGAACTGCTAGGAGTCTGCCAGAAGTGTGGATAGTGCACCATATTCATGTCCCTAGAAATGAGTGTTGCTCATCTGTAACCATAGTTCTAGGAGTGGTATATGGTGCACATCCACACAACCCACCCGACCTCCCCAGGCAAGTGGCACACAGATTCTTGCTTCCAGCATGCAAGATTTGATGTTACGGGGGTGGTGCCAAGGAGGATACCACTGGGGTGGGTGGAAGGAGGTAAGCTTGAAGACCTTCTGGCAAGTTTAAAGGGCAGGAAGAACTGCCAGAAGTGTGGATGTGCACCATATACCACTCCTAGAACTACGGTTACAGGTGAGTAACCCTCATTTCTATGCTTCCTATGCAGGTCCACACACATAATATAGGACATGGTGTACAGCAACCTGAGTTCTGTTTATTACAGGATGTTCACCTTGGGTTGCTCAAGAGCTGCTGCTGACTCAGAGCAACCTCAAAGCAGTTTATCTACAATCCATGTGAGATGTGTGCCATTTAGCAGTGTGCACTGTATTTAAGGGCTTCACTGTACTGTAGGGCTGGGCATACTCTGTGGGCCACTGGGCTTTTTCCACTGGCAGATTGAATATGTCTATAATAGTAATCAGTTATGATACTTGAATGGGCCTTTGCAGCAAGACATAAATTAAGTTTTGAAAAGTGATTAGCAGTGATTGCTATCAAAATATTTTTGATTAGCAATATGTCAGTTTTGGTGAGCAGTTTTTAAACTTGTTTCCATTTGTGCTAAAATATTGCCATTTTTCCTTATTACTTACCTTTCCCTTAATTGTTTTCTTATCTCCATATCTGTGATCCTCCTTTTGACACTCACTCTCTCCCGATGGTGTCCCTAAGGATGGCCTAATGAATTGTACGTTGCTTTTAACATCCTCTATTCTTCCTGCTCATTTTAATGTAATCTCCTCAAGTTTAACAGCAGAAAATTATCAATGCAACCATACTCGGAATTTTAATAACAGAAAGAGATAACCAGAGGAAGATACATTTATTTCTTACCGATTCCATTCCTGTACACAAAGCCATTAACATTTTTTTCTTTCTTACTAACATCCACTTAAAGATATTAAATTGCTTTTTGTTTTTACTGGAACTGTCAGCTGTGCCATCATAAAAATCACAAGGGTGGTCTTGAAAGCATAAAGAAATCTTTTTTTTTTTTCTGGTATAGAATTTAAACATGCCATTTAGAGCACATGAACTTGCTTGGTTCCCACTTTCACTGCTGTATAAAGCAAGTTTGCATAACATTTTATTCTGATAAGCAGCCCATGAACAGTGAATCTACATTTTCTATAATGTTGCCTGCCTGTTGCACAAATCCAAATTACCATCACTTCCTACATTAATGAAAAAGCTACCTGGCAGCTACAGTCTTGCAGTAGTTTCTGGATCAGTATTTTCTTCCTGTTTATCAGCTCCTTGAGAGTTTTCTGCAACCTGAATCCTTCCGGACTGACCGGCACAATCCTTTTTCTCTCTCTGCTGCCAATGCCACCACCGAAACCATGGTACTGCCGGAGGCTGAACGAAGACGCTGAGTGCTGGGAGCAGAGGATGTCACCGTGTTGCGCTTAATCATGGAGTGTGCCCGCCCGCACTGCAGTTGAGTACCACTGCCACCTTTGCGCCATGCTAGAAAAAGAAAGAACAAGTCTGCCAAAAGCCACCTCGAAGCCTCGCCAAGTGGCTGGCGGCATGGTGGGAGTCGGCGTTAAATGCACGTGGGCCGACTCCCAGAACTGCATATTTTTGCATAACATCACCTTAAGAAGTATGAGAACAGCGCTCCCTCTCAATATTAAGTAAGGAGTCGGAGCTTCCTCCCGACCCCGCAGGACCCCTGCTGACGTTTAAAAAAGAATGTAACAGCTTATAGCATTGATTAACAAATGCTGCTAATCAAGCATATAGTTGGTTTGCAATTTGTGGTTTTTGGGTCACAAAATGTGATGCAAACCCACTCATTTTATGCCTTGCAGCCCATCAGAATGTAGAGAAATAGAGCAGAACCAGTCCACAGCACCAGTCCTCAGAAGTGAGACACAGATGATGGTCAGATCCTCTAATTTGACTATCTGTCACTCTGTAATCCTACTTCCAGCAATACTGTCTAGCACACTTGTTCACCATGCAGTCGTCAGCCTTATGAAGTACATCTTCAAACTATTCTGATTTTATCTGTTTCCATTTTATGACAACAGGAGTGCCTTTTGTGGCAGTTCATACCCCTCCCTCACACATACTGTAGTATCTTGGAAAAAACTGTGACGTGCGAATTCTCTTGGGTGGCATGGAGCAGAGACCATATATATTGGAAAAAATAGGGGTTTCCTTATGACCGAATGTGGAACAACCAGAATTTACATTGTGGGGTTCCTCTGCTGTTCAGTATTTGTATTCCTGAGCAGCATCATGACCAGGATTCGGGGTCTCGAGTGAAGTAATTAATTGGATTTCCAGGTGATACAAAGCTACTGAGGTTGGTAGATCTTAGGTAATTAAAGGTTGAAAGGGACTCTAGATTCATCGTGTACACCCTTTCGTCCTGTTTCATCGGCAGGGAAGTATGTGGTGCAAACGTGAACTAATATAAAGGTGTTCCTTTTCCACTCTACTACCCGTGGTACCCAGTGATTCCCTTGGTTAATAGAAATATGTGTTCAGGCTTACCTTCAAGAGTAGGTCATCTTCATATCCATGGTCTTCACTATTCAGCTGTTCCATGGGTTATAAAAAAGAAAAGAGCCCGCATCTAGGGCAAGGGCTGTGCTTGAGAGAAAGTAACAAACTTAGGAAAAGGAAATCTTGGTGACCAGTCGATGACAGCTAGTAGAAGTGGCGAAAAATACCCCACACACACACACAGTACAGGGTAACAGAGTATAATCATGCTTACTTTATTAAGTACGGCAGTGTGCAGAAAAGCAAGGCAGCTCCCTCCATTGCCCAACATTTTTAGCGATTCACTCAACACTTCCGCTGGGGCCCCATTCACTAAACAACCTCCTCCTCATATACAGCGGAGCCCAGTTAAGTGCACATCCCGGTTAAATGCAAATTTTTTTCATATCTCGAATTTTTTTTTTTTCCCCTCCTGTTCATCCGACGTTGAATGTATCTCTTAAATACACTATATGTAAGTGCACATTTCGGGTTAAATGCTCTTTTTTTTTTTTTTTTTTACTTTTCCATTGATTTTTCAGCCTAACTCAGCTTTTAAGTGCACATTTGTACAGTACCACCTTAAATAGTCCACTTTAATATCTTAACTGCAGCCGTGGTGCTGTCTAGCATGGCCCCAGTAAGAAAGTTCATTTTGCCAAAAGAAAAGACTGACTTTAGTCTTCTGTTTAATTTTGAATTCTACACTGGAACACACAAAGGAATGTTACTGTTTTTTTTTTTTTTTTTTTAATAGTACTGTGTTGTAGGACAGTGCAGTAATGTCATTTTAACTTGAGTGCCTGGTATTTAATAAAGCACATTACAGAAACAGTGAAATGTGCCTGGAAGTGATTTTCTGCTTAAATGCACAGCCCACTTAAGTGCACAAAAGACGTTTATCCTGAGGGTGTGCACTTAAGAGGGCGCCACTGTACTGTCAAGTTCAAAGACATAGAGGCCTGAATTATGGGTCTAGGGGGGTGGCGTATTACCAAAGTGCTCAAAAAGTTGAGCAGAACGAGCAAGGATAAAAAAACAATAAAAATAAAAAAATATAAATATATATATTATGGTAGCACGGTACTGCTACCATAGTTAGGGTTGAGGAGCCATTTACATGTTAAACCCAAAATTTTGTACCTTAATAACTTTGCAACCGTTGAATGGATTTGCCTGAAATTTGGAGTACAGAATCAGACCCTTACGCCTTGATCTGCAAAGTTCCGTACCAGGCGGATATCAGCTGCGGAGTTATTAAGCGTAGTCTACACATGCATTTACGCTTTTTTGGAATTCTCGGTTGTTTCACAGGTCGCACGGGTTATGCTGATCGGCCGTCTGAAATCTTCAGGGAACATGCGGCCGGGGTCCCCGATGTGCCTTTCGAAGATTTCGTGAAAAAATATTAAACAGTTCAAAAGTTATTCAAGAAACAAGTTCCCATTATAAGTCAAAGGGAAAAGTTAACAAAAAGTTCGACAGTGTCGCAAATGCATTTTTTACTTTCGCAAATGGCCCTTTTACTGTCGCAAATCCGCCATTTTGTTTTCAGTTGGTGACCCTCTAGCAACCTAATTCTTTTTGTATTCACTTAGTCGGACCCTGAGGATGCTAGCCATGTCTTTATTTTGGAGTAAAACACCCCAGAAATAGGTTTTTCAGGTTTCTGGAAAAAGTACTTTCGCAAAGTACTGTTGCACTCACGAAAGTGTCACAAATTTTTGCGAAAGCTTTCGCAAATTGCGACAGTACTTTTCTAGGCTGTGGGGAAAATGACAGCAATTCTTTGGCACTCTGCTACAAAAGAACGGTTTGGAGTTTTGGGCTGAAATTTGGAGGGAACGCAGCCGACATCTCACAGATGTGCCTTTCGGTGTTTTGTTGAAAGAATATTACACGGTGGCAAAGTTACGGTACTCCAAAGTTGACACTTTTTCCCATAGGATAACATTATGGTGTACAACGCATTGCAGCAATCGTTTGGCGCCCTGCTGCAAAATAACGGTTTGGTCTTTTGGGCTGAAATTTGCAGGGAACACAGCCAACATCCCACAGATGTGCCTTTCAGTAGTTTGGTGAAAAAATATTACAGGGAGGCAAAGTTATGGCACTCCGAACTTCTGTTTTTTTCCTATAGGATAACATTACGGCGTTCGCCGCGCCTTTCAGGGCCTGTATCTCAGAAACGGTGCGAGATACGGACTTTTCATCAAAAAATGCGAGTCCCTAATGGGGGCTACGCATAAAACTAGCCAAGAAAGTGATAATTCATATGACTTTTAAATTTTTTTTCTATGTCGTACAGTTCCTGAGATATAAGCAATTTACTATTCCAAGTCCTCATTTTTCTGTTCCGAGAGTCATTATTTTGCATACATTCTTTGTACTCACTGTCTTTCTCTATACAGCTTTTGGGGAAAACCAGCCTGTGCGCTTAAATTACTGTTGCCATTACTGTTTCTGCTTGCGTTTCCGTACCCGTTTCACTTACTGTTCACGTTTACGCCACCATGTGCGTTACCCTTTGTGTTTTCATTTGCGGTTGCGTTTGCGTTGTTTTTAACATTTCTGTCTACAGTACTGTTTCGCCTTGCGTCACCATGCGCATTATGATTTGCGTTTGCAGGCACAATGTTACTATGTGACAAGACATCACGTGGCGGAAGGAGCGAGGCCCCTGAGGCCGGCGGCTCCCACCCTACATTCGTTCACTGTTTCTCGTTATCATTCTCAAAGAAGGGAAATTAGAGGCAAAAAACTCCGTTTAATGCATCAGTTAGGGTTGTTCCACAGCGACAAAAGTGAGGAAATTCGATGTTAGGGTTGAAACCCCCTTTGCACCCTTCCAGCCCACCCCCCCAACTGGAATCGGGGTGCAGCGTTGGGAGTCATCGGTCCTAACTCACACCAATTCTCCTATTCCTCAGCTTCATTCCACATGTGATGGGGTGAGAGTTGGGGCCCGGCGACATAGCGCACCCTGATTCCAGTTGGGGGTGGGCTGGAGAGGGGTGCAAAGGGTTTCAACCTAACATCGAATTTCCTCACTTTTGTCGCTGTGGAACAACCCCTAACTGATGCTTTAAACTGAGTTTTTGCCTTTGATATATATATATATATATATATGTATATGAAATACAAAATCACACATACCCCCATAATGCTAAGCATCATGAGCTGTACATGCAAATTACCATAGAATATTATGCTGTTTCAGCTTTAAGCAGAAGTGCATGGTGCTGAAAGGCCTGTCACACAGTCTGCAAAGGGTGCCAACAGAAGACATAGGCACATGTTCCATCCTACCTGGACTCATCAGTGTGCCTCGTCTGCATGACACCCCAGTGAAATGAACCAGCTACCCTAAGTTGGTCTGTCTAGATTGGGTTGCGGTGAGCCCAATAAAAACAAAAAACAAGCTAAAACACAAAGAACCTTAGTGCACAAGCACAGAGGCAAGGGTTACCCCAAAGGGCATTGGCCAGGAAACCGAGTTTCAAAGAAATACAAAATCACACATACCCCCATAATGCAAAGCATCGTGGCTTGTATGCTTTGCATTATGGGGTATGTGTGATTTTTATTTCTTTGAAACTTGGCTTCCCGGCCAATGCCCTTTGGAGTGACCCTTGCCTCAGTGCTTGCACCCTAAGGTTCTTTGTATTATTTTATATATATATATATTTTTATCTTCTTTTTGCCCCTCCTCCTCGGCCACCTCAGGCAGCTATCACCCCCTTGCCTGCCACCTAAGATCATCCACCGTTTTCTCTGGTACCATTGAGCCCCATTTCCCCCATAAATTTCCCCCCATGGCAGTACCAGGAAGGGGAGGGCCGTCCCCCCCCCCCACCATTCCAGTCTAGAGCAGGGCTTCTGGTGGTGAAGCAGGAGCCTGCAGATGCCTTTTCCATTTTTTCGTCCCGCCCCTTCACGGCTGTGAAGGTGCGCGCCACGTAGCCACATTCTTATGCCTCCCTAACTCCAATACTGCCACCAAACTTCCACCAGGAGGCAGCCAAGGAGTGGGACAACCTTCTCTCCCTCCCTAGGAGAAGAGAACAGTCCATCGGACGTGTGATCCTCTCCCTCCCTTGCTGACCTTGCTCTCGAGCCCGGGTCACTGGTGTGGCATCCTGTATTTTTTTGGTATGATTTTAAATAATTGTATTGTTTTTATTGTACAGCGCCCAGAGTCTTTGTGAATTGGGCGCTTTAGAAATAAAGTATCTATCTAACCCTCAGCACCACTGGGCTGGATATATATATATATATATATATGCATATCTTTTACAAATTAAACAGAATATTACAAGACAGCGCTTTGGTTAAAAGTTGGTCTGGAGATAAAAAATACATTAGCTACTATCTGGAATCTTTTTTTTTTTTCACCCCTCCTCTGCCCTCCACTCTCCCATTCTTCGGGAGTCGCTGGTGGTCTGTTACGCCCTCGCTCACCTGTCCACCATCCGGAGCAATCTATCCCCCATGGAGCCATGGTTATACCCCCCCAGGCGGGTACGGGGTGAGGGCCCTTTCACCCCGACATGTCTTTTTACTTTGTCGGGATGCTGTCTCCAGAGGTGGCAGGGGCGTTGAGGGTCGGGACCTTGGCGCTCCGTCTCTTGGGAGGCGGTGGGTGTTTTTCTGGCTTTCTGGGCATGCCGTGTGCCCATGATGTCGAGGTGTTATGAGTGCCAACATCCGGCATGCCTACCCTCTTAGTCCCCAAGCCTGCTGTACCAGCGAGTCTCACTGGGTCATCCAGGCACCGGATTACCCCTTCTCGAGAAGGCGAGCCATCCATAGGACGCCAGACCTCCCCCGGCCGACCCTCCATCTGCCTGGGCTCGTTCCCAAACCCGGGTCGCTGGAGTCGCAAGCAGAAATCCAAGCGCTGCACTGACGGGCTGGCACTATCTGGAATCTTGGTGAAAATATTCCAGTACAGTCCATGGAGTATCACTGTTTATCTGGAAAAAGCAAATAAATAAAGTGTTTTAAACATCAATTTAAGTAATAATGAGAGCATATAACATAATGATGTTAGAAAAACATTGTACACTCAAGACATAAATGCTTCAATTTCCAATAGATTGTCAAATTAAGCTATTTCAGGGTAGAGAGTAAGTCAATGAACAAACTCCTCCTCAGTGAACCACACAGTGTAGAAACAGGACACGTTCAATGTCCATTAAGGCCTGGCAAGTTCCTGGCATATATGGCAAAAATCCAAAATTCCTCACATTTTAAAATCATATTCTCAAAATTGCCTACACTTTTCCTTTTGAACACTTCCTTGAGGCTAAAAACTGAAGTCAGTTTTAATCTTCTGAGCTGTGCGTTATTTCGATTGTCATTTCTAAGATATTTAAGGTGTTCCTCAATCTTGATTTTAAACTTCCTTATTGTTTTTTCTATGCACAGTGGGCTACAGGAGCACATTGCCAGTTAGATAATTCCAGTTGTATTAAAACTCATAGACTGGGCTGCAGGAACGCATTACCATATAGCAAGTTCCAATTGTATTACATTTTGTAAAACCAATTAATCAGTTTTTGTTTATATAGCACCCCATCCCTGAGTCTCTGGGTGCCGTAAATAAAAAAACAAATAATTAGATAAAACTTCAAGTTAATAAACACAGAAACATAAAACATATTGGGAAGAACAAAACTCTTAGCCAGGTTCATAAAATGCTAGGGAGAACAAGTATATTTTTAATGCCTTTTTAATGTTTTTAAAAGAATCCACTAAGGAGATATACTGAAGGTGGAAAGGAGTTCCATAGCTGAGCCACCGCAAGTGCTCCATCCCCAGAATATTTTAAGTGGACCTGTTGAACCTTCAAGAAATTCTTCCCATTGGCGTATAGAGAGTGATTCAGAGTATAGGGGTGCTGGATGTTTTCCATGTAGCCAGGACCCAGATTGTGCAGGACCTTGTGAATCAACAAGCAAATCTTGAAGGTGGTACCCTATCTAACTAAAGTCGAGACGTGATGTGATGAAAAGTGCCTGTACTAGAAATCAAAGGAAGTTGGCCAGTGTGGCTTCTAGTACTGTGCCTGTATAAATGAGAATCACAGGGAGGAGCCTGTTCCAACAGCAGAGCTATAGAGAGACAGGTTGGAATAATGACTCACTTACCCACTAACATGCTTTCTTGTGTAATATTTATTTTGACTGTCAGTTTCATTCAATATAGCCAATGTTTTTCGCATGAACTACACTTCCTGAGGGCTACTTTTTACATATTCTGTACATAAAATAATCCTGTCGGACCAACCTGTTGGATTACTATGACTGGGTAACTAGCCAGTTGGACAAGGGCCTTAGAGTGGATGTCCTGTTTCTGGACTTCAGTAAAGCATTCGACTTGGTGCCACATGGGAGGCTGGGTAGTAAGTTGGCAGGTACAGGTGCAGGGTCGAAAATGGTGGAATGGGTAGTAAACTGGTTACAGGGAAGGCAGCAGAGGGTGGTGGTGGGAGGGGAGTTTTCATCTCCGAGGGCAGTGACAAGCGGAGTATCACAGGGCTTTTTGCTGGGACTGGTGTTGTTTGGGTTGTTCATATCAGACATCTCAATGAGCATCAAGAGCAATATCAGTTTGTTTGCAGTTGACACCAAGATGGGAGCAGTAGTGGATGACGTAGGAGAGTGGCATGGGTTGCAGGATGATCTGTCAAAATTGGAGACCTGGTCGGACACCTGGCAGTTGGAGTTCAATGCCAAAAGTGCAAGGTGCTACATCTCGGGGCAAAGAAAACAAGAAGAAGCTATCAGCTTTGGGGGGGTTCAGTGAGCCGTGACAGAGGAGAAGGAGGATGTGGGGGTGATTATAATGGGCTCAATGAACAACTCAGCACAATGCAGGAAGGCAGCTGCAAAGGCCAACAAAATGCTGGGTTGTATTGCCAGGGGTATATCGTCAAGGAGAGGGGAGGTGATCCTGCCGTTGTATAGGTCACTGCTTAGGCCACACCTGGAGTTCTGCATGCAGTACTGGTGCCCATACCTGAAGAGGGCCATTACATTACTAGAGGGGGTGCAGCGCAGGGCAACAAAGATGATCCAGGGACTAGGGGACTTACCCTACATGAGCAGGCTGAGGGAGTTGAACATGTACTCACTGGAGGAGGAGAAGAGAGATGGGGGATAGGATTGAAACCTTCAAGTACATGAAGGGAATGAACAAGACAGGCACAGAGGGACTATTCAAGTTGGGGTGGGTAGGGACACTCGAGGTCACAATCTCAGATTGGAGGGGGGAAGGTTCAGCAGGGTAATGAGAAGACACTTTTTTACAGAGAGAGTGGTGTCTGGGTGGAATGCGTTGCCTGTGGAAGTGGTATCCTGTAGAACAGTGGACTGCTTCAAAAGGGGATGGGATTGGGTAAGAGGAAGGGTCGGGGAGGGGAGGGAGGGTCAGCTGCAGTATAAGGGTTGCTAGCTGCACACTTGAGCAGACTCGATAGACCATAAGGCCTTTATCTGCTGGCAAATTCATATGTTCGTAAACAGCAATTGTAAATCATAGCACCTTAATTAACTTCTGTGCTTGGGTGCTGGACTCACTTTCCAGGGCTTAATTTAGTTATTTATTTCATTTAGATTTAAATAAACAGATTACTTCAAACATTAAATAAAAAGATTGCTCACAGCCACTAGATATCTGATTATACACCTTTCATTCTGTATATACATTATTATACTTGTGTCTTAGATTGCTAGTTTAATAATTCACAAAACTCAAACAAAATAAAATTACTACATTAATTCAGCTGTATGGCTCTTTTTAATTTCCATGGGTTTTACCACTCCCACTTTTTGTGAAGATGCCCGTTTCTAATGTAAAACAAAAGGAGGTAGCACTATGACTGCCCATTTACTATTTGTTAACCCTGTTTGTTACAATATTAAAGTGCCTTCCCTTAATTCTTCACATTATAGAATGCTTAAGGCTCCTTATACTTTTGAATCAGTAGTTTTCTGTGCTGTCACAATTGCAATTTGTTAATATTAAATATATGTGCTATTCACGTATTAGTCTGTTCCCACTAGCCAGGAAGTCTTCCCTGCCTATCCCTAGTGCACTATAATTTCTCTTGTAATGCTAGTGTAACCCCCGACCCTTGCCTTTTTGCAAAATGACAGGTGGCATGCTGTTGAAGCTGACAGCAGTACCTTGTGGGGACTGGGTTCGGGGAGGGTGAGGCTACTCGGCACAGGGGGCCTAGGTTTGGCTACTCTGCATAGGGGCACCCAAGTAAATCTGAACACAGGAAGCAATAACTGTAATATCCAAAACCAGGAATGGGTTTCTACAGTGTGGCTTTTATTCACATCCAAACTGAACAAACAAAGCATAGACGGACCCCCACGGGGCTACATTCCTGGTAATGCAGATTAGAGACAACAGAACACTTCTTCACATTTCCAGCCCTCACGCTCTGAACCCACCAGGCACACAGTCCGGACTTGTACACAGCCCGACTTGTACACTACTTGCGTTCTACTGGCTCGCTCCCCTGCCGGCCACTTGATTCAGCGGTCCATTATGGAAATGAACCAGTTTTCCAATAAGTGGCTCCCCAAACCACCTTAGAGCCTTCAACTCCTAGAGGGAATTTTCCTTCCATCCCACGTCTGGGTACTTCCCTCATCACTGGCCAAGTGCATGAGGCAAAGTAGAAATCCACAGAGCAAATCCGTAGAGGTGGACCTGGTTACTAAAGATGGGGGGGTCTCCCACATCCAGCTCCCACAATCCATACCCAGCCATTTCTCTGGAAACTAAACAACTCTTTTCTGAAAGCTTGGCAATGTAGATTACTGGGTAGATGTATGTCACATCTCCTCTACATATCTTGACTTCCCCTATGTGCTGGACTTGAACATACTTTTACTTTTGGCTAAGCCTATTACTCTAGGCCTCCCACTACTTCAGTAGTCCAATCTCCACTATCACACAAGTCCCAGGGTGAAAACATGGGCCCTTTAGAAAGAGCAGAAACTCACCCTCCGGTTGCAGGTGCCCCACAGACGAATCACAAACTCTTCTTGTTTCCCAAAAACTCTTGGACCAAATAAGGCAGCTTCTCACTAGCAGAAAACTAGGGGGTTGCCCCTGGAATATGCAGGACAACCTTTCCTGCCCCATCCCCTGAGAGGTGGGGCACTGAGACCCGAATCAGCGATCTCCACCACTTTAAAACTAACCTATGTGTCTCTCTTTAGGTGGAAACACACACCTTTTTCCTAAATGTAGCCCTGTGTTGGGGCTGAGGCTCCCAGAGCCTAACACAGAGCTGCTGTGCTCCTTTCACAGCAAGCTCCAAACTCCAACTGACCTACAGACTACTGTTAAAACCTCCCAACATTCTACTCCCAGCTCCCTGCTGCAGATTCCATTGTGGCTCATGCAGCTGCGATAGTTCTATGGTGATGTCATCCCTCAGTCTCAGCTGAGACTGAGAACAGAGTGAGACAGTGTGAAACCCATTTAACTGGAGTTTCACAAGCTGCCTTCCCTGCCTACCACTAGGTCTTACTGGGATTCTAGTAACCCCGGGTAACAAGGGGGTTACACTACATATTTTTAACTCTCAGTACTGTCTGTTGCATGTTTTATTTGGGGAACTCTGAAATGATAAAAACATTTTATAGCCTCTAAATTTTCGTGTGCTCACCTATAATTAAAGGAGCTCATGTTCTGGTAAGCTTTCTAGGTATGCGCTTCATATGGCACTGTGGAGAGAAGACAAACTTTTCACTTTACAAGTGTCTGTGACTGTAGGTCCGTTTTCAGTAGCAGTATTGCTTCATACATTTTAAAGATAATAGGAAGATCTTACTCCGAGAGGGTTCCTGCAGTAGGTCTTCACATATAGGACTGCACCCCCTGGCGTCAGGTTCCAACGGCAAACTTGTAGATAGCAATCATCAGCGGGGACCGTCCCTGACGTCAGGTGACGTGACGTCAGCCTGACTATAAAAGGGGGCGGTCCCGCGCCCGCCCTCCAGTTCTTTCCCGCCGTCGCCTCAGTTCGTTCGGCCACGAGTAGAACAGCGATCAAATGCCTGCATTAGTCAAAGTTTTCTTCGCCTCACTCCTCGCAGGTGACACATATCTAAGTAGAAGCCAGAAAACCCTCTACTAGATCCACTTATGCCATGAAGTGGAAAAGATTTTCGATCTGGGCCCTAGCAAGGTGCTGGGATCCCTTTTCGTGCTCGGCCCAAGTATTAGAGTATCTTGCACATTTATCTAAGATGGGCCTTAGCTACTCCTCCATGAAGGTCCATCCATCTGCGGTGTCGGCCTACCACCTCCCGGTGGAGGGCAAAACCTTGGCTCAGCTGGAGGTTGCCAAAACCTTTCTGAAAGGCATCCTTCACGTGAAACCTCTGATCCGGAATCCCTGTCTCCGCTGGGACCTGAATTTCATGCTAGAGAAGCTGACCTTACCTCCGTTTGAGCCAGCTTCTACTTGCGACTTACGCTTCCTTACCTGGAAGACTTTATTTCTAGTCGCAGTCACTTCCGCTAGAAGGGTCTCTGAGCTTCAGGCTTTTGTCTGTAAGGAACCCTATTTAATTTTTCATAGAGACAGAGCAGTCCTTCGGACTAACCCATCATTTCTTCCCAAAGTGGTCTTAGAAACCACTCTGAATCAGAGCATGGAATTGCCAGTATACTATCCCCAGCATGCCAACAGTAGGGAATACGTGCTGCACACTTTAGATGTGCAGCGGATTCTGAGATACTACACAAACTGGACTAAAGAGCTCCATAAATCCAATCAGCTCTTCGTAGCCTTTGCTTCCCAGTGCCAGGGCAAGGCTATTTTCAAACAAACCATCTCCCGATGGTTAGCCAACTGCATCCATTTCACTTACCAGAAATATGGGAAGTCCCTTCCGGGGGCAGTTAAAGGTCACTCCACTAGGAGTGTTGCAACTTCTACTGTCTTTTTCAGGAATGTGTCTACTGCAGAGATCTGTGCAGCAGCCACATGGTCGTCTGTTCACACCTTTACTAAGCATTACAGTCTGGACGTTGCCTCTAGGCGCAGAACTGGCTTTGGTCTTGCAGTTTTGCAAGGCCTTCTGTCATGATTTCCTGTGGTGACTTTTCCTCCCGGATGTACCTCCGTATCCTCTGATTTGGAGACTGCTTGGTACTCAGGCCTATATGTGAAGACCAACTGCAGGAACCCTCTCGGAGTAAGATATTGCAGTTACGTAAGAACTTACCATAACAGTAGATCTTCGAGAGAGGTTCCTGCAGTAGGTCTAGTTTCCCACCCACCTTCCCCTTCTCCTGGAATTTGTCCTTCATTTTCATCCTGCCTAGTCCTTAGGTCTAGAGAGGAAGCAGGGTCCTAAGAGTCTTTACTCCTATTTTCTTCTTACCTTTCTATAGGTCTGTGGTGGAGAAGAACTGGAGGGCAGGCGCGGGACCGCCCCCTTTTATAGTTGGGCTGACGTCACGTCACCTGACGTCAGGATGATTGCTATCTACAAGTTTGCCGTTGGAACCTGACGCCAGGTGGCGCAGTCCTATATGTGAAGACCTACTACAGGAACCTCTCTCGAAGATCTGCTTTTATGGTAAGTTCTTACGTAACTGCAATTTATTACCAGAATGGCATCTTATGCAGTATGATTCGTGCAGAGGTCTGAAGTGGCAGAGGGAAAAGTTCAATTTTTTTGAGCTCTCTATTATACTGTGGATGTCGCTGGACTGGAACCAGTGCGACATCACAGCATCCTATGTCAAACATCCAAACGTGCTGACATCATGGAGCACATTGACAAGTGCTTCACTCAAGCTTGCTAAGCAACAAAAACTGAAACAGCAAATGCTGTTAAAGGGCTAAAGCCCTTGTGTTTGTGTCAGCTGATTGAAATTTCCAGTTAGTCTCGTCACAGTATGAAATTTTGACGGTATGATAACTGTCACATGTAATAACGCGATATTGCAGAACAAGTAATTTTTGCATTAAAAAGAAGCACCCTCGAACTGTTGCATCCAGGAATGTTGTCGTGGAAGGGACAGTTGTCCCTGAAAATAAAAAAAAAAAAAAACTTGTTGAAAGGTTTCAATACTGTGATATACCATGAATCATGGTTATCTCAGTATCGGAACTTGCCAACGGTATCAATACCGTGACTTCTGATACGGCAGTATACCATGACACCGTGATACTGTAACAGCCCTACTTCCAGTACTGCATTTGTGTGTTAACCATCCATGCTTGTGCGTTATAAACTACATCTTGAACATTCAGATCAATATTATGCCCTTTCTGATAGCCTAAATATTTGAACACTAACATTCCACAATCATAATGAGAAACCGACATATTTTTGACGTGCATATGTGCTGTAATACTAGTATATAGTTGACCACATCAAGACAGCTGCTTGCAGTAGAAATTATAAACCCTATATCCCTTCATATATATTGTTACTGGAGGTTTAATTGTTTGGCTATGAGCCATTATAGTAATAAATCATACATACATGATACAAAAAATGCACATAAACGCATGTAAAAATACATAAATACATAGCTAGAAATGCATGCTTTGAGCACTAAAATTTGTAAATACAAAGGCAGAACCACTCTTATTGGAAGATTGGGATCAGGATTCCTCCAGATGATATTGGTAAGAAGACAAAGTGGTTTGTATGACCGTCCTAAAAGGGAGACACAAGCTGTCCAGCCCATGATAGTGTAGGAGCAGCAAATATGGGGATAGAGAAATTCAAGGAAGTACTACCATACAAACAGATCACAACAGGGCACTGCAAAGAGTTCCTGCTATGCATCGCCATCAGTACCTCCCTATGTACGACCCTAACTCTCCCTCACAAGGGGGAGAATGAGGATCACAGCAAATATACCTCAAAGAGAGTCCAGGAATGGCACACGGGACCTATTTGACACAGCCAGTAAACTGGCAAGAACCTAGTCTCATGGCTAAGGGAAGAATCAACTAAAGTAGCCAGAAAGTCTGCCACCTTAAATATGCCTAATTATTCCTAAATACACCTGGAAAAACCTAAAAGGGCAAAGCCGTAATTAACTTCTTGTGACAGAAACAGCACAACCACTTATTTGACTGCAGACAAGCCCTGCAGACTACATGCCGTTACACCTCTGGCAGAGTAGTCCCACCACCTTCTCCTGTTGTCACCAATAGGCCCACACCATAGCTACCTTCTCCCTTGAAGTGAAAACAAGGAACCCACAGAGATAAAAAATGAAATATGGTAGCAACCCCATATCATGTGACCCACTAGTAACTATATTTCAGACTCTCACATGGGTCCATTATTTAGATCAGCTTATCAGGGACTCTTCCTTGTAATTTATCTTTGTTCCTATAGATTTGTATACAGAGTTAAAGTTACAGTACTTTAAGCTAATATTCACGTATTCTTTAATACTGTATTACTGTACCTAGTCTGCAAGCAAATGGGATACATAAAATAGAACCCAAAATGAGCCAAGTTGTGCTGCTATCCAGGAATATATCAACTGGGGTTTCCTGTGTTGCAGCCTGCTTCATTAACCACTCCTCACCTTATTCAATAGACTATCCCTGAAGACCGCATAGGGATAGAATGAAGTCACAGCTACAAGACAAACTAACCAAAAATCAGGTCAATATACAAAACTGCTCAGACCTACACAAAATGAAGAAATGCAGAGTCATTAGTCCGAAAGTGAGACAGCTAGTGCCACCAGCCAGGACCCGCCATCCTTAGGGGAGCTCTGAGCACCACAATGCAGTGTATGCTGCTTACTGCTCCTATTGGCAACCCCAGTGGCATAATTCTTCCTTGGCACACATTAGGCATCAAATATAGGACCCTATGATCTGAGCAGTTTCCCTCAAGACCAGTCATTCTGTCCCATGCTAAGACTCCTTAACCAATAATTGGCTTAAACCACAACTTCTATTCCATATCCAAAAAAACACCCTTGGCTGTCTACTATTAGAGGTGATGCACCAGCCGTACAGCACTGTGTCCCATCAGACTCTCCCCAAGAATGCCGCGCACAGTGTCTTTGAATGGTCCCCACTGTGCCAGCCCATGACTGCAACTAAAGGAAAAAGTATTGTCTTAAAGGACACCTAAAGAACTGTTTTTGCCAGTAAAATATTCCAAAAACCGTCTGCATAGAGAGGTAGAAGAAAGGCTGCTGTTTGAATTGTTGCTGAAACTGCATTTATGTAATGAACATAAAAGCAGTTCCATTGCATTTGAAAAATGTAAAAAATAGCATTTCCTTCTCAAAAAGCCTGCCCTATTAACTCCCTAAAATGGCCTCCGAATGTGCTACGTGATTGTGTCATAGGAGTCGGAGACAGAGAGCTACATAGCACAGTACAGTGCTAACTCGGTCCTTGTATTTCCATTTTATTTTACCATATTTCACAGATATAATCAAAATCATGGCTTAACATGTATTATTTTTATCAATACATATGTTAAACTATGATTTTATTTATTTTTTGTTACATAAAAATGCCAACATTGTGTTAGTTGCTGAACTGCACTCAGTATAAGTTAGTAGATACCTGCTAGTCTAGTGAAAATGTTATCCTCATGTACATTGCGCCTTTTCAGTCCAAATTGTTACAGAAAGTAGTAGCTCCCTAGAGTGTGTGTGTGCTGACTTGAATCCATTACACAAATTAAGACCTTTCTTATTGTAAATCCACTGTGATTCCTCTTCCCTATTAGGCTGAACTTGCTTGGCATGTGTGACGGTGATCGGGTGGGGGGTGGCGTTGGACATACCATGTCCAATGCCACCCTGCCCACCCGCTCATCGTCACACACTCCAAGCAAGTTCAGCCTTTGATTTGCCCTGTCCCATATATTATAATACTGCCAATCCCCATTTGCATGTCTTGAAATCTTCTTTTTAATCCAGATGTAAATGTAGCATCGTCCTGATGTCCAACATCCCTGCCCGGCAGCCATAGAACACTGAAGAAAGTACCTCCCAAAGAAGGCATGATGACATCATTTCTCTTCAGTACAATTTTCTGAGATCTTGGGTCTATGAGCAGCAGCTCCGTCAAACCCAAACAAGGCGTAACCAACTGGCAGCCATGCAGTCTTTCAGTTCAGACAATATCGAGCATCCAAAGTCACAGAGTCACCACAATCTGGTGCAAAAGAGAGGTACAGCTGCGTACCATCTGCATAGCAGTGGCAACCCAGGTTGAACCACCTCACTGTCTTCCCCAGAGGCAAGATACACATTGCAGAAAGCACTGGGGACAAAAGAGCCTTGTAAAATGTCACATGAAACAGCAGCCATCTCTAAGGGAAATTTCCCCAGCGTCACATGCTGCTTCCTGCTGGCCAAGAACTCAAACCATTCAAAAATGAACCAGTGATACTTAGGCGATCAGTCAAAACCTGATGGTCTACAGTGTCAAGTGATGATGAGAGATGGAGAAGGGATACCATTGATTATTTCCCTTGCTCTCTCATGAAAAATATATAATTCACCAGGACAGTCTGTGTGCTGTGTTGAAATCTCAGCCTTAACTGGAAGGGCTCATAGATGTCATAATCAATCAAGTGCACTTCCAACTACGATGCAACCACCATCTCAGTTACCTTCCTTAAAAAAAGAAGTTTTAAGACAGGTGTGTAGCTAGCCATAACATCCAGACCCAGAGATGGTCTCTTAAGGAGAGGGACCACCACCAAATTCTTCAAGGTGGCAGTGAGAGAACCTTTGCTTGGGAAGCCCTGGACTGTTTTGGCTACCACAGGAACCAGGGCCTCCCAGCAGCTGTGTTGGTTCTGGGCCCAGTATATACTGTAGTAGGTAGGTTGCAGGACAGACATTACCCGTAATATCTCCTGATCCAGAATTGGCTGAATCTCTGTTTAGAGTACAGGAGTGGTTTAGTGCACACCGTCTCCCTACTGTTGGGAATCACCCCTGTCAGGGAGATTGCTTTTATGATGAAGGATAATCTTTTGAGGAAGAAAGCACCAAATTCCTCATCAGCCCCCTCTGCCCAGTCAGACAAAATGCCTCAGATGTCCATTGCTTCTAGAAACCTGTTTGTAGTCAGGGTCTGTTGAGGATGGTACTGAACTCTCTCCACTTGGGGATAAAATATGCTGAGGGCCTGGTCTGGAATTTCACTGCAACCAAGCCACTGGATCAGTCTCAACATTAGTAATGTTGAGTCTCAGTGTGAAGACCAGATCCAAGCAGTGGCCATGTTCATGAGTTACGGAGGAAATAACCTACACAAAGTCCAGAACAGACATCATCTGTAGGAATTTTGTAGCAAATTGCAAGGCCCTGTCATCGACCCAGGCATTGTGATCCCTCAGTACCAATAAGCTGGAGACCTCAATGCTAGTCTGGTGATGAAGTCTGCAGATTTCTGCAAAGACACCTCCTCATCCCTTGGAGACTGATAGAAGTGTTTGAGTGTCTCTGTTGCGCTCTCTCTGGAAGTGAGATAGTACAGTTACATAAGAACTTACCATAACAGTAGATCTTTGAGAAGAGCTCTTGCAGCAGGTGTGCTTTCCCTCCTTCTTTCCCCCAGTGCATCTTCCTGTATGTCCCTATCGAGATGATAAAGCCTCCTCGGTTTGTCCTATCCTTAATGCCAGCCGGATCTCAGGCAGACAAACTGGGGTGGTTCCGGGGGACCGCCTTCTATATACTGTGGCTGATGTTGTGGGTGGAGCTGACATCAGGGCGGAGCTGACATTGGGGGTAGTCCCCCGTCTTGGACTGCTTGCTAGAAATTTTCTGTGGGGTCCTAGTGCCTGGTTATTACCTGCTGCAAGAGCTTTTCTCGAAGATCTACTGTTGCAGTAAGTTCCTATGTATAGTGGCATTCCCCCAGGATGACACCCAGTTCTGCAGCACTTTGCAGCACTGAATGCCACAGTAGACCTACTGAATAAAGCAGTGTAATTTCAGTGGCAATTAGTCCCTTTTGTCATTCAGGAAAATGTGACACTGCCAGGATGAAGTGAATGCCATTGTTTCCTGCATGACAAAATGGACTAATTGCTATTGAAATTACATTGCTTTATTCCAGGGTTTCTCAAATGGTGAGGCCAGCCTCCCAGGGGAGGCTCCAACCTGTTCCAGAGGAGGCTCAAGCAAGCCTTAAAATGTACTATATTTAAATGTCAAGTTTTGGATGCTTTGTGTGAAAGGATGCGGCAAACTGAAAGTGAATAATGGCATGCAAATTTATGTACAAAATGGGTGACCAGGAAAGTCACACTCAGTAAACACTTGTTTCTTGGTATGACATGG
Source organism: Neoceratodus forsteri (assembly GCA_016271365.2). Lineage (NCBI taxonomy): Eukaryota > Metazoa > Chordata > Ceratodontiformes > Ceratodontidae > Neoceratodus > Neoceratodus forsteri. Next base: position 578,899,431 of record CM057458.1, on the reverse strand, counting down.
GGGGAAGCTGAATGGAGGAAATACAGTTCTTGGAAACTATGCAAAGCAAAATGCAAAATAATGCAAATGAATATGAGCAAGGTAACAACTGACCCATTATACTGGCTGCAGGAAAGCACCAATACAAAGCCTAAGTGGAGAGGTACTAGGAGCAAGAGCAGGACAAAGCAAAATGGCCCCTGAGAAGGTGTCTAAGAACAAGGTAAAACTGACAAAGAAAGCAATCTTACTCATGGAAGTATTGCAATGAGGGGTAAATAGGGTCCAAAACTCAGAAGTGTGGAGTGAGCAGTCTGACATAGGGAGGGGGTTCTACAGAGGGATAATAATAAGTTCAATAAAATGAGAATGAACTCAACTACTCAAAGGAATATCACTGTATTCCTTGTATACTGTGCAAAGTATGATAGTTGTTCTAACTATGGGGAAGTCCAAAATAATTTCTATATTAGGGGGAGGCTCAACATATTTTCCAAGGCTTGGGGGAAACTCACTATGACAACGTGTGAGAACTACTGCTTTATTCAGTAGGTCTGCTGCAGCATACTACTGAGTGCTTTAAAGTGGGTTTCATCCTGGGGAACGCCTCTGTAACTGTACTTTCCCTGTCCTGGTATGCTGAAGAAAACCCTTCCACTCCCTCCCTCTATGTGCTGTCCCATCCCACCCTCCTTTCCCCGTCACAGTATAAACAAAAAAAACTCCCTCTTCCTCCCTCCCTCCCCCCTGTGTGCTGTCCCACCCTCACCCTCTATTTCCTGTCCCAGTATAAATGAAAAAAAAAACTCTCCCGCTCCCTCCCTCTGTGTAGTGTCCCCCGCTTCACCCTCCATTCCCCATCCTGGTATAAAAAAAAAAAATAAAAAAAAACTCCTGCTCCCTCCCTCCCTCTGAGTGCTGTCCCACTCCTACCTTACGTTCTCTGTCCATGCTTGAACTCCGAATAAATGAGAATTAGTCAGGCTGTTCAACTAATTCTCTTTTATTCGGAGCTCAAGCATTTAGCAGAACAGCAGTGCAGTCATTCTGCTCTGAGTCTGCCCAATTTTTTTTCTTTATAATGGGATGAGGAGTGAAAGGTGGGGGGTGGGACAGCACACAGAGGGAGGTAGCAGGCGGGTCTTTTTTCGTTTGTACTGGAATGGGGAATGCAGAGTGGGGGTGGGACAGGACACAGAGGGAGGGAGCGGGAGGGTTTTCCTCTACATACCGGGACAAGAAACGGAGAGTGTGGCTCACTATGCATCCTTGCCGCTCACCATGCAAGCAAACGTTCGGCATTGACAAATGCTTGTTTTATTTGAAGTTTGCCTGAAGCTTGTTTGATTCCTTATGTTGTTTTGTTGATTTATGCTATGTGCCTTAAATCTGTTTTAATTTGCAAAGCACCCGAAGCCTTCAGGAAGTCATGTTTTGTAAACAAAATGGCAGCCCCTTTCCTACTCTTACCCTTTGACTGCATAACAAGACACTCTTCCGAGTTAACAAAATTGAAATAAATAAATAAGTGACTTTCTTTGTAATTTTTGGCAGTATATATGAGCTTGTTCCTTTTCCAACACAAAATATAGAGAATGTCACTGTTGATTAGCAAGTGGCTTGATGCTGTCCCTGCTTTATGGTTTTAAGCTTTGACTTGTATTGTTTACACAGGTATTAATAAGTATGCCATAAAAAAGTCAGAATCCTACATAAGTCCTGGATACATTCAGTGTAAATAAAAGTTTTATTTTGTATTTTTCTTCAGTGAGAAACCAATTAAGAAGTATCGTGGGTGCATCTACAAATTGGAGGTAAATCTGGTTTTGGTTTTTAATTTAAGAAGTGACATTTACAATGTAGTGCATTTGTGAAGATGATGCGGTCCTTTAGTCTTAAAACACAACTCTTGCTGTTAATAAATACCACTGTTTCCCATAGACATCTCATAATACAGTATCGGTATAATCATGCTGTAGTAGTTCTGTTGTTGTCTAAACAAAGTTAGTGACCTCCTGATCTCTCACAAGTTGCTGGGCTACGTGAAAACTCAAGTTGCATCATCAGCAGCTACAGTATCAGTTTATAGGAACTGCTGGACTGTGGAAAAAGCTTTCGCTGTCATTCGGCAAATGCCAGGTGATTTGTAGAATTTCTCAGTCCTTTGAGATGAGTAGTATTCTTCTCTGTCCCCAGTTGTTGACTCTGCTGTTAAAGTGATCATTTAGCCTCTTTCAGTCTCTTTTCAATACACCAGAATGATTTAACACATGATGCACTTGTCATGTCACAGAATCATCCCTAAATTAATAAAAAAATTTGCATTGGGAGGGGCATAAGCAGAAGGAGGGAGGTACTGATGCCTCTTTATAAAGCTGTGATGAGGCCGCACCTGGAGTACCGGGTCCAGTTCACCTACACAAGGACATAGATGGGATTGATAGGGTGCAGAGAAGAGCAACCAAGATGATGCACGGTATGCAGGGGAAGTCATGCGGGGAGGTGGAGGGAACTGGATCTGTGCCCATTGGAGACTAGAAGGGAGAGGAGGACATGGTAGAGGCATTTAAGTAGGTGAAGGGGATCAATAAGGTGAGGGAGGGGAGCTTATTTAAGAGGAAGGTGGGGGTTAAAGGGACACTGTCAGCCCCCTTAGGTCTCCAAGTGTCCCTAGTTTAAAATATACATTTTATGACTGCCTACATTCTGTAAAGATTGCTGATGTACTTGGTAGTTTGATTCTGACTCTGTTTTTCACTTTTTTAAAGAAAAAAAGACTGCCCGCCATACTGGTGTTACCACAAAAACACAGGTTTGTTTACATTCCTCGATCAGCTCCATCTGCATCTTTCCTGGACTTGGGAACACCCACAACACAGTCTAGCCTCTCATGATGCAGTGAGAGTTTAGGAGGCTACTGCCTCATGAGTGACTGCGCTGTTTGGGGGTGTTTCTAATGCTCAGAAAGTATGCAGTAAGAACAGATCCAGGATTGTAAACAAAACAAAGCTGTTTATAAATATACATTAGCATGCATTTCAGTTTTACTAAACAAGGAGACGGACAAAACAAACAGCAACATCAGTGGATGTTAGAGAAGGTAAGCAATCATAAAATGTAGGTTTATAACTATAAATAATTTGATGAAAAACAGATTGACAGTGTCCCTTTAAAACTAGAGAACATTGTCAGTGATTGGAGGGAGGAAGATTTAGGGGCAATGTGAGGGGGCATTACTTCACGGAGAGGGTTGTTAAGGCCTGGAATAAACTACAAGAGGAAGTGGTGGGGGCAGAAATGGTGGAGGGATTCAAGAGGGCATGGGACAGACATAAGGGGTTGGCAAGTGGGGGAAGGGGAGGTCCTGTGACATAGGTAATGAGTAAGGGGGAGAGGGGCAGACTCGCTGGGCCAGAGGTCCTTTTCTGCTGCCAGATTTCTATGATTCTGTGAACCTGTTTTTCCCTTGCCTTCATTCCTCTGTACAGTATTCTAGCCATCAGCTTTCCAAGCCCTCGTAAATGGAATGGTTTGTATTTAACAAAAATAGGATGTGTATTTTTGCCCATTAATTGTTGTTTGACTTGGTAAATTTGAGTTTTACACTGAGCTCCTAATCTTATGCTGAACTATGTACATGCTACACACTTATTTATCCTAGGTTGGACTTTTGTTCAAGTATTGTGTGTAGGTAATTTTGACTCACCTGGCTACATTCTCTTACAGTCCATGGCATCAAGGGGAACTACCTGGCAAAGATTAAGCCAGGTAAATCAGAAAGGGCAGATCAGATACACCCCAGGATCATAGTGGACCTAAAGGAACAATTGAACGGGCCTCTTCAAGTTATCTTTCATGTATCTATGGGCAGGTGTGATGCTAGAGAACTGAAAAGTGGTCAAAGTGATCCCTGTGTCCAGAAGGGTCAAGTCAACCCATGAAAGTGCAGGTTGGTTAACTTGACATCCATGCTGGAAAGGTCTTGGAATCCATTATCAAGGCCCGAATAGTGGATCAGTTGGTTAAGGCCAAGGTTCTCACCCTTCACAGCATGGTTTTATGTAGGCCATATCGAGCCCAACTAACCTGATCACATTCTTTGAGAGGTTGTCCTGGAAGGTACACATGGTCAGGGCCATATACAGTATGTAGTCTGTTTGGACTTCAGCAAGACCTTTGACACTGGTGCATGATAAGCTTCTGGTCAGTGTACACAAGTGCAGTATACATGATACGTGTACAAGGTGGATTGCTAACTGGCTTGGGGGCAGGATGTGAAGGGTTTTGGTTGACAGGCACAGGTCTGAGTGAAATGGAGTACTCAGTAGCATCCCTCGGTGCTGGGGTCACTGCTTTTCGGCATTGCATTAACAATTAAACAAGTTAGTGTCTCCAACAGACTTATTAATTTTGCTGCTGACAGTAAGCTGGCTAGGGTGGTGGACTCCTTTGAGGATGCAGACAAACTTAAAGAAGACCTGAACAAGCTGGGCAACTGGTTGGAATTCTTGGGTAGGCTAAATAAATAAAGGAAAAAAAACTCTGACTTCCTTTTTTTTACCATTCCTTTTTCTCCTCGTTACCTCAGCCCTTCTTCCGGAGAGAGCCCCCAGCCCCGTCCCCCGGCATCCACCATCCGGCACTGGCCTGTACCCCCAGGGCTTACCCCCCCCAGCGGGGTTCCCCAATCCCCTCAGGAGACAGGATCCAGTGTGGCCAGTGCCATGGCTAGCCGGGAGCGGAGCCTGCGAGGTGCCCTCCATCATTCTGCAACTGGCAACTGTTTCCTGTTTTCTCCCAGGAGACGAGGCGTGCAATGACGCCTGTGGAGTGAGGGTGCATGTGTCCGCACGCGCTCCCTCCTAGCGTCTGCCCCATCTCCTCAAGCCAAACACTGACCATTGGCAACCCCCCCACCCGGAGAAGGAGAGCAGTCCCTCGGATGCTTGATCCTTCTCCTCCCCTGCCCACCCCCGGCGGCCCGTGCTTGTTTCTGAACACGGATCGTCAGTGTGGCACGAGGTAAGGCATCCAGTGCCTCAACCCTCTGCGCCACCGGGCCGGCCAGACTTCTGTCTGAGTTGGGCTGGCAGTATAGTCCAGAGGTTAAAGTAACGAGCTGTGAATGAGCTTGGTACATCCAGCAGACCTGGGTTTGATTCCCACAACTTCTGCTTGCATACTGTGCGACTCTGAGCAAGTTATTTAACCTTCCCAGTGCTCCCAGGTTACCCCTGAAGACAGGCACTTGTGTCTAGTGTGCCTTACCCAGTTGCCAAAGACTAAAACAAAATAAATAAATAATTCTCAGACACCAGGCTTAATAGTGGATCTAAAATTGTGAAATTTATACATCTTACTTTGAGGGTATCTCTTGCAGCAGGCCACACCTGTGAAACTATAGCCACCGGCACTAGGACTACACAAACTTTTCTAGCTAGCAGTCTTCCAGGGGGCTGGCCACTCCGATGTCATACGTCGATGTCACCCTATCATATAAGAATGGGCAGCCCCGGCACCCTCCTCAGTTCTTTTTTCCACGGTCAACCATCACACTCCAGACTTAGTGGAGATCCGCCAGCTTTAGTGGACTGCCATGTTGTTGAATTTCATCAAAACTTCTACAGCCTCTTTCTCTCCTTAGTTTGTATCACTTTAGTTTTAAAGTGATTTTTTTCACTTCGTATATGCCAAGTTCCATCTCTGGAAATTTTATTTTTCCCGTTTTCTTTATGCTCCTGCTCCGTGGCCCTCAATCGAGAGGGAGCCCCGATCCCATACCCTGACATCCACCAGCCGACCATTATCCCTAAGGCTCCCCCCCCCAGCAAGGCTGGCGGGGCACCCCAAGGCCTGCTGAAGACTGGATCCAGTGTAGTCGACGCTGTGGCTGTTTGGGGGCGAGACCTGCGAGCTCCCTCCGTCATCCAGCAGGGAGCTCTTTTCCACCAGTTTCACCCCTGCATGCAGAGACGCCAGCGACGGTAGTGTGTACGCTCCCGTGTGCGTCCCGTCGGACGTCTGCCCCACCTCTGACCCCGAGTCGGCAGCGCTGGTGTGCACCGACAGCTGATTGCCCTCATCCCCAGAGAAGGAGAGCCGTCCCTGGGATGTTTGATCCTTCTCCTTCCCTGCCGACCCCTGGTGGCCTAAACTCGCTCCCGAATATGGGTCACGGACGTGGAGCGAGGTGTGGCGTCCAGCACCTTCACCCTCAGCACCACTGGGCCGGCCTCTGGAAATCTTTTTAAGTAATGTGCCTGCGGGCAGAAGATCCCAGAGAAGAACAGCTTCAATGCTTGCATCTGCTGCCTTGCCCCAGAATACGACATGCAGGCTTGCATGATCTACTGCAGCTTCAGCCAGGCTACCGGGCAGCGCCGAGTGCAGACTTTGGAAACTTTCCTACTGAAGCAGGTCACCCAGATGGAGAAGTAGCTTCAGGCCAGAAGTTCTCCACTTCCCTTGGGATGTCCTCAGGGTCGCAGCCCTCCAAGGCCCGGGACAAGTTGGCGGGGAAGCACAAACACTGAGACAAGGACTGTCCCAAGGAAAAAACCCAGTCCTCCTCATCTCGCTCCTGGTCGCAGCTTCGTGCGTTGACCACAGCAGATTCCCCCTCAACCTTAAGGATGGCCCCTCTGTCTCACACGCCCTTTTCCCTGCAGGGCTACCTTCGACACCTCCCCCACCAATATCTCAGTAGTAAGTGTCGGTTACAGGGGCCCCAGTGCCCCACCGACTTTGCAGCCCCTGCTGTTCAGGACCCTTTTTTTGGTGGACACTCAGCTGGATCAGCTAGCTCATCATCAACAAGCTTGGCTTTGGTGGTCGCCAGGGAGCAGCCTGTTCTCCTGTCATCAGCCTCGGATGTTTCTTGGGCCACTGTCTCGGGCCTGTGGACTTTGCTGTCTCCAGAGTCACCCCAGCCTGAGCCCTGGTCGCTGTTGCCTTCTCCGATGCCGACTCACATTGGGGAGATTCCCCTTAGGCCTCAGCCTGTTCAGCTTCCCTCTCTGGTGTTGCCCCCGGCACCGCCCCCCACCTTCTCTCAGCTGACGCTGGTGGGCCCGACACCGATTGCGATGCACTTTCATTCTATGCTCCACACCTTGTGGGACTTTATGCAAGCTAAGCTTGCCCCTCCCCAAGGTGAGTCTCCACAGCAGCCTCTTGATTTGGGCTCTGTGTCCCCTTCTCCAATGGGGCCACTACCTATGCCTTAGAACTCGGGGCACTCGCTCCCCCTTCAAGAGTTGAGAGGGGGAGGGGACGAGGATGGGTACCACCCTGACCTTATATCTCCAGATGACCTGGACGATGGAGGTGATGACAGAGGAGCCACTCCTTCCCACTCATCATCCATGGTCTCGTCCGGTGAGGAGACCCCGAGGTACATCCCGTGGTCTCTCCTGGATGACCCCTCCTTTGTCTCAGTTATAAGACAGTTGCAGTTGTCCATGGGCTTTGACACCGAGGAGTAAGATCCTGTTCAACCTTGACTGGCTACTTATTTGCGTCTGCCAGATGCTCCTCCTCTGGTCATCCCTCCCACCATCCCAAGATGGCTGATGTCCTGGTGGTGGCTAGGAACCTTCCACTAGGGCCACCTATTCCATGAAGTGGAAACATTTTGCACTATGGGCTGCTTCACGTCAGCTGGATCCCTTCACTTGTCCAGTGAATTAGATTCTGGAGTACTTACTGTCCCTTTCAGACTCTGGTCTGAAGTACTCCTCTCTTAAGGTGCATATGTCTGCCATCCATATGCCTATTGGTGGCTGTACGGTGGCAAAACTGGAGGTGTCCTGTACCTCACTGAGAGGCATTCTCCACCTGAAGCCTCCTACCTGCAATCCAGTCCCACCTTGGAACTTGAACTTTGTGTTGGAAAAACTTACTTTGGCTCCTTTTTGAGCCGACCTCAACATGTGAGCTACACTTTCTGTCATTTAAAGCGCTGTTTTTAGTTGCTGTTACTTCAGACAACATGAAGTCTTGCTATATTCTGACATATGCAGTGAGTCCCAACCTTCGAACTGCCCCGGAGATGAATGAGTTAACTTTCCATGCCAGGCATGGAACGCTGAGCTCGAGCTCGGTTGAGACTCTGTCTGTTGTTCTTCAAACTCAAACCGTCAGATTCTTTACTCCGCCTCACTGAACAGTCGCTCCGGAGATTTCTCCTTCTGCTCGGTTCATTTTGTCGGTTAAAGTGCCGTTTTCTCGGTTTTCGACCGAAATTAAACCGTAACCTGTTGGTTCAGTCTCTCTGTGGTATTTGTGAGTACTAGATAGGTTATATTTTGTCTGTTCTGTGTGGAACTTGTAAACGGTTCATCGGTTCGGTTTGAACCGATCAAGTTGTTTAAAAAATCTTAAATTGTACTTTTAGAGTGTGGTTACCAGTTCTTATCGGTTCTAAAAAAAACGGATTTTATTACGTTTTTTTCCACGACCCGTGACACGGTTGGGAACCGATAAGAGGGTCTTGCCTGGCGGATTGCCATAAACGGGTAAGTTTGGATAGGACTGGCTCTATGTCTGAGAAACCCAAAAGAAAACCGGCCCACTGGGTTTCAACACTGTAGGTGTGTGGGAAGTCTTTCCAAGCTGATCCCACACCACCTGTGTTTACTGTCTGGGTTTGACCACCTCAATGCAGACTGCCAGATTTGTAAAACTTTTCCTGCAGCTACCCTGGGAAAGAGAGTTGGTAGGCTCAGGGAAAGGGAGGCCAAAAAGTCCGCTGACCCGGATGGCCAGCACGGTTCGGTTCAAACCGAACCAGAAGGAGTGCCCTCTGACCAGGGCGAGACTTCTTCGGGCAAAAGGAGATCCGACTCTGAGGAGTCGGTTCCAGCAAAAAGGACTAGAAAATCAGCTGGTGTGGAGCCAAAACTTTCCTCTCAACCACTGAAGAAATAGCCAAAGCGATCAAATTGTCCAGTCACTTTCCCATTCGACCGACCGAACTGCACCGCCAGGTAGGCGCTGTCTGAAGCCGGGTTCCACCGGTTCAAGAGTATGATTTAGAGGAATATTATGAACTCAAGGAGGGGAAGAGGAGTAGAGGAGAGTGAATGGATTTGAAAGTCTGGATGTGCCCGTTGACCCGGACAACTCCCCAGATAGACCTTCAGGAGTGTCTCCTCCTAGGCTTTCTGAGTCCCCTTCTCATTTTATGTTTTATAAAAAAGTGGCTGAAACCCTTCACCTCCCTATGGAGGAAGCTGTGGATGATCAAGAGGAGCCTGACTATGTAGAAATGATGGATATCCCAGAGTCTAGGAGGCTGTCTATTCCCTTGCATAAATCTTTTGGGAAACAGACATTTAAAATTCTAAAAACTCCTCACACTATACCTCCTGTGGATAAGAGAATGGACAAGAGGTACACATCGTCAGGGTCTGATACGGAGTTCCTTACACAACAATGTAGCCATGTTGGGGTAGTGCAGGCTGCAGCCTGTGACAAGGCAAATATTCCCTTGGCTTCACACCCCCCAGACAAGGACTCCAGGAGGATTGATGCCATGGCAAAGAAACAGTACATGGCAGCATCCTTGGGACTCAGACAGGCGAATTATATGGCTTATGTGGCTAGATACAGAAATCCAGATGGGACACTGTCATGGCTTTAGCAAAACAGGTCCCTGGCCAGCTTGCTAAGGAGCTGGAGCAGGTGGCTGCTGATGGTATTGAGGCATCCAAGGTGCAATTCCATGCTGCAGTGGACTCAAATGAAGTGTCATCAAGAGTCATGGCTACATCTGTGGCACTTCGAAGAATGGCTTGGCTCAGATGTACTAGCCTGTCACAGGATACCCAGACTAAGGTCATGGATGTTCCTGTGGTGGGTAATTCTCTGTTTGGGGAGCAGACAGAGAATTACATGAAGAAAATGGATGGGTATAGGACCACCTATAGGAGTGCACAGGCCAAGGAAAGGCAGGCCACTCCTCAAAGACAGCTTCCCAGTGGCAGGGGTAGGCCTTTTCATAGGCCTTTTTACCACGCCCAGGCCTCCTCTTCTGCTTATGCCCAGAGGGGGTTCTTTAGAGGGAGAGGCAGACGGGGTACAAGCAAGCCTGCTTCCACCCCTCAGCCCAAAGCCCCTGCCAAGCAGGCACCCTGATGGGGTTGCCAGGCCGATTCTCAGCTACCTGTAGGGGCAGGCTGAGTGCATTTGTCCAGGACTGGGAGTCTCTGACATCAGACAAATGAGTCCTGGAAGTAGTAAGCCAGGGACTGGTTCTCAGCTTCAAAAGTTTCCAAAGATGAGAACCAGATCCGCTCCACTTGCAAATCCATCAGAGGCACTTGCCTTAGAGGCAGAGGTCTCTTCCTCCTAGCTCTCAGAGCTGTGGAAAGGTTCCACCCCACACCAGGGCAAAGGATTGTATTCCAGGTACTTCCTTACCCCAAAAAAGACAGGAGAATGGCGGCCCATCCTGGATCTCAGATACTTAAACAAGCACCTTTTAAAACCAAAATTCAAAATGGTGACTCTGGGAATTATTCTATCTCTCTGAGGCCAGGGGACTGGCTAGTGTCCCTGGACCTCAAGGATGCCTACTTCCATATTCTCATCAGAAGCTCCCATCGAAAGTACCTCAGGTTCAAGCTGCCCTCAGGCCATTACCAGTTCAAGAGCAATGCCTTTGGCCTCACCTCTGCTCCAAGGGTATTCACAAAATGCCTGGCAGTAGTAGTTGCTTCTCTAAGAAGGCAGAAAATTGCCATCTTCCCTTACCTGACGATGGCTCATAGTAGGCCAGTCCCCAGACCAAGTCAAGTTACACTTACAGATAACTCAGCAACTGCTCACTTCTTTGGGTTTCCTTCTAAATCTTCCAAAGTCAGTTCTAGAGCCTGTCCAGCTCCTCACCTTCATAGGCGCAGAGCTAGACACAGACAAGGCCAGAGCCTTCCTTCCTTCCTTCCCCTGGACAGGGCAAGGGCCCTGGTCTCTGTGGCCTCCTCATTCACCCTGCAGGTGTCTCGACCAGCAAGGCATTTTCTACAGCTCCTGGGGCACATGGCTGCTTCTACAGCAGTAGTGCAGGGAGCAAGATTTCAGATGAGGGACATTCAGTTCCATTTGAGAGCCTTTTGGTCTCAAAGGAAGGACCCTCTGACCAAACTGATCCCAGTAACTCGAACCCTGATCCAGGCCCTACAGTGGTGGCAGTATCAGAACAATTCGAGACAAGGGGTTCCCTTTGTCACTCAGTCTCACTCTTTAATCCTTACTACAGATGCCTCCCTCTTGGGGTGGGGGGCTCACATGGGCGACTTCACCACCCAGGGGTTGTGGTCCCCACAGGAATCTCTGCTCCATATCAATCTGTTGGAACTCAGAGCAGTATTTCTAGCACTTCAAGCTTTTTCCAAATCTGTTCAGAACAAAGTTGTACAGGTCAGAACAGACAACACCACCACAATGTGGTACATCAATAAGCAAGGAGGCACTCGGTCTACGGCCTTGTGCACCGAAGCAATGAAGTTGTGGTCTCTGGCTTACTCCCTGAACACCTCCCTCACGGCAGTTCACCTCCCAGGAAAGGACAATGTCCTGGCAGATGCTCTCAGCAGGATTTCCCAGGGCCATCACGAATGGTCACTGGATCCCCTGGTCTTGGAGGTGATATTTTCCAGATGGGGCACCCCACAGATAGATCTTTTTGCAGCCCCAGACAATCACCAACTTCCCCTTTTTTACTAGCAGACCCACAGTGTTGGGCTCAGCCCCCCTGGATGCCTTAGTTCTCAATTGGGAAGGGAAGTTTCTCTATGCTTTTCCCCCCTTCCCTCTCCTGTTCAAAGTGCTAGTCAAAATCAGATATCAACCCTGCAAGATGATCCTGATTGCTCCAGACTGGGCCAGACAGCCCTTGTGCCCACTCCTTCTGTCCTTAGCAGTCCATCTTCCCCTGTGTCTTCCCAGGAATTACAACCTGTTAACCTGTGCTCAGGGGAGGGTTTGGTACCCAAACCTCAAATCTCTCAATCTCAAGGCCTGGCTCTTGAAGAGTTAGAGTTTGCTGATTTACACCTCTCCCAAGGTGTAATGGATATCCTGAAGGCTTCTAGAAACCTTCCACCAGGGCTACTTATAATTCTAAATGGAAAAGATTTTCCATATGGTGCTCTGGGAAGCATATTTCCCCAGAATCTGCTGATCTGCCCACAGTCCTTGATTATATGGTTCACTTAAATAGCTTGGGGCTGAGACCAGCTACACTGAAAGTGCATCTGGCAGCTGTGTCTGCTTTTATTTCAGCAGGAAAGCCCTGTTCTCTCTCTCTCAGCTCACCCTGTTTTCTCCAAGTTTTTCAAGGGATTGCTTCACACCAACCCTCCATTCAGGGACCCTGCCCCTGTCTGGGACCTCAATGTTTGCATTGCTCAGCTTATGCAACCCCCTTTTGAGCCTTTATCTTCAGCAGAGCTTAAGTACTTGACTTGGAAGACTGTGTTTCTGGTAGCCATCACTTCTGCCAGACGCATAAGTGAATTACAAGCCTTGTCAGTGGAGCCTGATTTTATCTCCTTTCATAGAGATAAGGTGGTCCTCAGGACTAACAGGAAGTTCTTGCCTAAGGTGGTTTCAGATTTCCACCTTAATCAATCTGTGTCTCTTCCAGTGTACTTCACTGACCATTCCTCCTCTGGCAGAGGAGACTGCACAGTTTAGATGTGAAAAGAGCCCTTAGTTACTGCATAGAGCGTACCAAGGGTCACAGGTTTGACTCCCTCCAACTGTTCCTCACTTATGGTGAGGTTGGTAAAGGGAAACCTGCCATTAAAAGATCCATTGCCAGGTGGATTGTCTCTTGTATCCAGTTTTGCTATGAAAAACTAGGTAAGGTTCCTCCCTCAGGCCTGAGGGCTCACTCTACCAGAGGTACAGCTGCTTCCCTGGCTGCTGCCAGGGACATCCCTATTCTAGAGATATGTCAAGCAGCTACCTGGAAAACAGTTCACACTTTTACCAAGCATTACTCCCTGGACATCCAGGCTCAGAGTGATGCTCGGTTTGGCACAGCTGTGCTTCAGAGCCTATTTCCTAAGTAGGTTCTGTCCCTCCTCCATGGAGGTACTGCTTTGTAGTCTGCATATGTCAGAATATAACAAGACTTCATGTTGTTTGAAGAAAAATTACTCACCTTAGTAATGTTGTTTCTTCTAATGGAGTCTTGCTATATTCTGACCTCCCTGCCTGCCTCTCTCAGAACCTCTGTTTTTGGGATGTGGGTGGGCAGTGCAGTGTGGCACTTAGTAGGTGCCCACCTTTTGTTTCACCCTTCATTTTTGGGGTGAGGGTGTAGTGTTTTCATTTTGGGTCTCCTGACTTGAGTCTTTGTGTTGGGACCAAAAATGTGTTTTATGTTTAGTAGCCAGTTGGCTAGTGTAGGTTTACAGCTTCCACACAGGACCTTAGTGAGTTTAGCTCGTAAAGATCTGACGGTTTGAGTTTCAAGAACAACAGACAGAGTCTCAACCGAGCTCGAGCTCAGCGTTCCATGCCTGGCATGGAAAGTTAACTCTTTCATCTCCGGGGCAGTTCGAAGGTTGGGACTCACTGCATATGTCAGATTATACAATGGCAAGAAAATTTCCTGGACTCTGATTGGTCAATGTGTGCCTGAGACAGTGATGTTATTACACGATAACATCACTGTATTGCTTTTCTATGGATCCTGACCTTCATCATGACCATTTGGATTCCTTAAAATCATTTTTTATGTTTATTTTTTTTTTATTTTGTATAACAACGAGCCATTGTAGTATAATAAGGCACTGAGGGATGTGTATGAGTCGTCAGCTACCCTGGGGGAAGCACTGCTTCGCCTCGTGCTTCAACCCACCCCAGGAGTGACGTTATTACACGATAACACACACCCTGTCGTGCCTTATTGCTTAAATATAGCAAGACTCCATTAGAAGAAACAACATTACTAAGGTGAGTAATTTTTTCTTCTGCTTGAAGAATTTCAGAGCTACTGAGCTACTGGCGCTCATATGTGAGCACCTTATTTGGTGTTCCACAAACACAAGGTGTCTTTGTGTACTAACACTAAGTTTTTTTCCTAAATGCTGTCAGAGTTTACTTTAAATCAGTCCATTCATGTTCCTCTTTATTTTCCGGAGCATGCCAGTTCAGGGGAAGTATTGCTCCACACTTTAGATGTGGATAGAATTCTATGTTGCTACACAACAGTACTGCAGGAAGTCCTTTTAGTTGTTTGTTTCTTTGGCCCCTAGGAAAGAGGGCGATCTTACTTCGAGGAAGGGTCTTGCAGCTGGCTAACACTGGTAGGACTAAGCTGCCAGGCACCAGGACCACATGGAAAACTTTCTAGCTAGCAGTCTACAGTGGGGGACTGCACGCCACCGATGTCGGCCTCTAGTATCAGCCTATTCTACAAAGGAGAGCAGTCCCCCACAGCCTCCTCAGTTCTTTTCCCAGCTACGGCACCGAAGCCTGCTAGATTTGCCAGAAATTCAACCAGGCCACTCAGAGACGTTTCTTAAGATTCTGGACAGCCACATTATTAAGCAGAAGCTGGTTGCGATGGATAAGAAGCTGCAGGCCAGGAGCTCTTAGGCCTCACTAGCACAGTCCTTTGGGGCTTCCTCATCTTTTCAAAAATCTGGCGGGAAGTATAAGCACTGGGACAAACACCAGGACTGCTTACAGTCACCTCACAAACCCTCGACTGTCGTGGTCCTCCTCCTGCCGGGGGTCAGCTCTGCCAGCCGTTTCCTCTACCGGGCTGCCTGTGGCACAGCCACCAACCCTCATTACCATTTCAGGTGGCTGCTCCTTAGGGCAGGGGACTTAGTCTACTGTCTCCCAGCTCCTGACTCTTAGGCCCATTTCTTCCACGGGCTCTCAGCCACGAGGCTCTGCTAGTGTTGGTGTCTAGGGCATCAGTTCCTTGACCATCGCCCCCCAACCAAGGCACTGCCTACATCAGTTCTCTCTGCAGGACCCAACGTCATTCCTTCAAGGCAGCACCCGCAGCAGGCAGCTGCCGCTTCCCCTAACCCTGCCTCACCTCTGCCTTCGCCTGGGAGGTCTCCTTCCCCTCAGGATTCTGCTTCTCCAGCCCCTGACATCCTCCTGACATCCCAAACGGGACATGCCACCCCAGGATCCGGGCCAGTCTGGCACCAGCAAACCCGAGACAATGGAGTCCTCTAGGTCTCGACCCAACATCGGCTCTGGCTTTCGGAAGGACCAGTGCCAGCCGCCAGAAGTAACCAGGATGAGATGAATGAGGATGACTCAGATTGCTCAGGGTCTTCCTCCTCACCAGGGAAATCTTCAGATGGTGAAGAGCCCTCCAGGGTGATTACCAAGTCCTCTCCCGACGATCCATTCTTTATGGACGTCACATGCCACATCCTTTCCATAATGGACTGGGAAACAGAGGAGCAGGACTCAGAGTGGTATCACTTGGCTGTTTATTTAAGGCAGGGGGATGCCCTCCCGGTGGTGGTGCCACCCCTGATAGACTCCTATGATGATGTCATCAGGGCAGCTTGGAATCATCCCTCATCTATCCCTTCATTGCCTAAGAAGGCAGACAGTTTTTCCCATGCTCCTGCTGGTAAACCCTTTTTAGAGGGCCATCCTAAGGCTGATTTGGTGGTGATCAGTGCGGGGCATGACCTTACCAAAAAGCCCAAGCACCTTGATGCCCTTCCCCCGGACAGGGAGTCCAGGCAGCTGGACCACCTGAGTAAACGCATTTTTGCGTCCACTACCCTGGCTGTCTGAGCCATTAATTACTTGTCCCATATGGTCTAGTATCAAGGTATACCGTTGTAACAGCAACACTTGCACAGCGATGCTGTTACAGCGACACAAACCCGTTGACACCTGCAGTATCGACGGGTTGTCGGAGAAATGACCGTCATTGACTCGGTTTGGCCCGCTCTCCCCAACACCCGGAGTTGGAATCCATAGGTCTGTGAGGTCCCATGAACACTGAACAGGTGTCGCACACCTCCAGTCGGGGTCTGGAGTTGGCGGGTATCGGGATGTCAGCCGACTATGCGGCCACTGTAGAGGATTGACGACATTCCTGTCACTCAAGTGCATAGTGGAACCCAATATCAGAATTCCTCTGGGATCAAGCCAGGGACCTTGTGCAGGCTTTACCCGAGGAACCCACTGAGATGCAACTCACCCAGCTCCGAAGGAAAGGGAAATTGTTTAACCAGGAAAGGCACACTAAGCCGAAGCTTGTTTCCAGGTGTGACCTGGAAGCACAAGGAAGTTAAGTGACTTGCTCAGGGTCACACAGTATGCAAGTGGGGGGCTGTGGGATTCAAACCCCGGTCTTGTCTGCTGGATGTCACCAGGTTTGCAGCTCAGAGCCTTAAACCACTGCGCTATACTACCTCCCTTAAGTCGGGATTCGACATTGGCAGCCACTTTCTCTGGGCTGTCTACAATGCCATGGACGCCTTATGTAGGGGAGTGGCTTCTGGGTCTGCCTCTGGCGCCATACGTGGCTTCAGACTGTGCCTCAGATGTGCAGTCCAGCATCTTGGACACCCCCCCCCCGTTAGAGGCTCCGTCCTCTTTGGTGGGGACGTTTAGGACACAGTCTCCACCCTCCTGGAGTCAGGTGGTGCCCTTAGGATGGCTCATTCGCTGTATCATTCTCAGTCTAGAGCGAGTCAGCATCCTTCCTTTCGCCGCTTCTCCCATAAACAATCCTGCCAGCCTGCCAAAGGTCTGGGCAAGCACATGGCAGTGTCGGTCCCTACAGTCGCTGCCGCCAGAGCCCCTCGGGCACTCATGGTTGCCCTTCTGGCACCCGCCCCCACCTCCTGACTCCTTAGACATCTCCCCCCAGACAGGGATCTGGGGGAGAATGTCGAGGATCGATTCTCCCTCTACCTAGACGGGTGGTGGGACATAACCATGGACAACTGGGTGCTTCAGATCATAGAACACGGTCACACTCTAGAATTCCTAGAATGGTCTCCAGAAAATCCTCTGGTAAACTCCTCATACACCACAGTCCACCTGCCCTTAGTCTGGGAGGAAATTCAGTCTGTTCTTCAAAAAAGAGTCATAGAGCCCATCCCCCTGGCTCAATGAGGGTGGGGGTTTCACTCCCACTTCTTTCTTGTCCCCAAAAAGACCAGGGATCTTCTGCCCATCCTGGACCTGAGTCATCTGAACCTGTACATAGAGTTCAAGCATTTCAGGATGGTCACTTTTCAAGGGTTGTGCCCCCTTTTGCACCAGGGGGATTGGTTCTGCTCTCTGAACATGCAGGATGTGTACTTGCATATCCAGATTTTTCCTATCCATAGTTGCTTCTTCTGCTTCCACTTTCAGGGGACCCATTTTCAATTACGGGCCCTTCCTTTTGGCTTTTCTTAGGCTCCCAGGGTCTTTACCAAATGTCTGGCAGAGGTGGCGGCCACTCTGAGGAGGCAGGGCTTCTACGTGTTCCACTACCTGGACAATTGGCTGCTAGCAGCCCTCTCCAAGGACTGCCTAGTTCAGACCCTGGAATACACTTTACGTCTCTTTCAGGCCTTGGGGATCACCATCAATCTGCTGAAGTCCTGCCTCTCTCCTTGACAGCATGTTCAATACATATGAGTGGTTCTGAACACCAACCAGGGTGTGGCTTTTTTGCCCATGGACAGGGTGGAACAATTGATAGAGCAGGCCAGTCTGGTTTCCTCCAGTCGCCAGTTCCCTGCCAGCGTGTTCCTGTGCCCCCTGGGCCAAATGGCAGCAGCCATTACCACGGTCGTTCTCGCCCGCCTGCACATGCGGGTTCCTCAGTGGACCTCGAGGATTCGGTGGGACCCAACACACGGATGACCTGGACCAGTTGATCATGGTCTCCGACCCGGTCCAGAGAGTCCCATCATGGTGGCTGGACCCAGCCAACCTCCTTCGGGGGGGGGTCTCCTTTCAGCTGTCGACCCCCGCCAGATTCTCATGACGGGCGCCTCTGATCTGGGACGGGGTGCTCATCTGGCCGATCACCAGACCCAGGGCACCTGGACTGAATTGGAACACGGTCTCCATATCAACATCCTGGAGATGTGAGTGGTCCTTTATGCTTTGCAGGCATTTCAGACTCCTCTCCGGTCCGCTGCTGGTCCAGACAGAGAACGTGTGTGGTGTATTACATCAACAAGTTGGGGGGGCTCATTCTTACACCGTGTGTCAGAAAGTGATGAGAGTCTGGTATTGGGTCATTGAGCATGGTTTAGAGCTCTCGGCCGTACATGTTCCAGGCGTCCAAAACGTCCTGGACGACAGTCTCAGCTGCTTCCAGTTGTGGGCTCATGAGTGGGAGCTTCTGACCCCAGTGATCGAAGATCTCTTCGACAGGTGGGGTCATCCAGAGTTGGACCTTTTTTGCGTCCCCACTAAACACAAAACTGCCACTTTTCTGGTTGCTCGATCCCGGGCCTGGAGTTTTCTGGCGAGACGCATTGTCCCTCTCCTGGAAGGGGAGATTTCTGTATGCCTTTCCTCACTTCTCGCTCCTACAGAGGGTTCTGTTCAAACGCCAGTTGGAAGGGGCAGAGATGATTCTCATTGCTTCCTTCTGGCTGCATCATATTTGGTTCCTCTTGCTGCAGCAGTTGGCTGAGGAACCTCCAGTACCTTAGCCCCTGTGCACCGGCTTGCTCTCCCAGGACCAGGGCACCCTAGTCCATCTGGATCTAAAGTATCTTCCTCTCCCTGCGTGGCTCCTGCAGACTCGGCTGTTGCCCGCTTTGGGATGTCCTCTAGGGTTGCAGATGTCCTGGTGGCTTCTAGGAAACCCTCCACCAGGGCCACTTATGCCATGAAATGGAAGCATTTCACCCTTTAGGCTGTTCATGTCAATTGGACCTGCCCAGTGAATCAGGTGTTGGGAGTATCTTCTTTCCCTTTTGGATTCAGGCTTGGGATACTCCTCACTCAAGGTGCATCTCTCCACCATCTCTGCATACCATTCACCTATTGAGGGCAGAGCTGTGGCTCAGTTTGAGGTGTCCTGCTCCTTTCTTCGGGTCCTTCTGCATCTGAAACCTCCCATTTGGGACTCGGTCTCTCCATGGGACCTCAATTTTATGTTGAAAAACTCACATTGCCTCCCTTTCAATTGGCTGCGAGTTGCGAGCTGTGTTTTTTGTGGTGGAAGGTGCCCTTTTTAGTTGCTGTTATTTCTGCTCGAAGGATTTCCGAGCTCTAGGCTGTTATGTGTCTTAAAGTGAGGCATCCTACCAGATGCACTCAGAAACCATTACCCCATCTTCCTAGTTTGTAAAGTCCACCGCCCCAAAGCTCCGCACAAAATCATCCAGCAGCGCTCCTACAAATCCCTAGATCTCTACCCCGTCCTCCACGAGCTCGCCTCCACTGACTAAACACCCCTTTCTTCCCCTCTCACAGTAGACCATGCCCTCACATATTTAACAGAAAAATTTTTATCAGCATGTGGAATTCATTTGCTCCTTTCAGGCGGTTTAGGGTAAATGGGATCCATCTTCCATGGATCACTCCTGAACTGCTAGCCTGTCTTAGGGAGCCTGACCGTACTTGGAAAAAGCAAAAATCCACAAAGCTCCCCAGAGAATGTGCAACATACCGCATGCTCAGAAATTACTGCACAAAAGCTGCCAGATTAGCAAAGTCTGAGTGTTTCAAATCTGCCTTCATTTCCAACATAAACACCCCCTCTAAATTCTGGAGAGTGGTCCAGCCCTCCCTCCCCCGTCCTCCTCCCCAGTTCTTGAAATAAATGACTCCCTGGTGTCTGACCCAGGCTCGGCAGCCATGGAATTCAACTTGTACTATACCTCCTGTGCCACAGCCCTCCTTGGTTCCCTCCCCTCCTCCCTTCCCTCTGAAACACCCTATTCCACTCACAATCCCCTCTCTCAAGATTTTGTCCCCCCTGCCTTCTCCTTCTCCTTGATCACCCCGATGAAGCCTTAAATGCCCTCCTCTCTCTCAACCCTTCAAAAGATTCTTCTCCTGATGACCTCGACCCAAAACTCCTCTACCTTTCTGCCTCTGCAATAGCTTATCCTCTTTTTTTTAATCTTAATCTACTTTTTTTAGTCTGCTGTGGTCCTTATACCCTGGAAACATGCAATGGTCCTCCCTCTTCCCAAGGGTGGTGACTCTTCTTCCCCCAGCAACTATCGCCCTATCTCTCTTCTCCCCACACTTGCTAAACTCCAGAAACATCTGGTTCTTTTCCCAGCTTTCCTCATTTCTTTCTGTCTCCTCTTTCTTCACACCGTTCCAGTCTGGTTTTTGAAAAATCACTCCACTACCACCTCCCTCCTCAGGTTCACTGACTCCATCCCTACAGGGATGGACGACGGCCAAATCACTTCAGCCATTTTTGTCGACCTCGCAAAGGCTTTGGACATAGCCTACCACCCCTTTCTCATTGACTCCCTCTCTGCAGCTGGGCTGACCCCATCAGCCACTAACTGGTTCAGGTCCTACCTCACTGGCAGATGCCAGTCTGTCAGGATCTCTGATTCCATGTCCACTCCCCTTCCTATCATCAAAGGAGTCCCACAGGGCTCAGTGCTTGGCCCCCTGCTCTTCTCCATCTTCCTAAATGACCTTCCATCAATATGCTCCCTCTCCTCCTCTATACACATGTAGGCTGATGATACTGTCTTGTACTCCTCTGGCACATGTCCTTCTGATGTTGCATCCAGCCTTCAGCATGATTTCGATCAGATCCAGCTCTGGTTTGCTTCCCATCAACTCTTCCTTAATGCCAAGAAGTCAGTCTGCATGACCTATGGCAGTAGGCAGAGACTCTCTCAGCTTCCTGGCCTCCCACTTTCCACACCTTGGATGGGACAACCCAGGAGGACACCTCCTTATTTAGATACCTTGGAGTCTGGTTGGACCAACACCTCAACTTCTCTGTTCATATTGACGCCATCTTGAAAAAATTGCACCCCAAGCTAGGTGTACTGTTCAGGAACTGCAGCTCCATCCCTCCTGCAGCAAGGCATGAACTTGTCCAGAAGATGATCCTCCCTATCTTTGACTACTGTGAAGTAGTCTATGGTGCTGCTCCCAAATCCTCCCTGACCAGACTGGACACTCTCTTTAACTCATTCTGTCGCTTTGCTTTCGACGTCCCCTCTCGTTCACATCACTGTGATCTCTACCATGCCCTGTCCTTTCCCACACTTACAAAAAGGCACCTCTCCCACTGTGCCAAACTGACCTCAGAATTTTGGCTTGGTGAACTTCCTCCTTACCTCAGTTCATCCCTCCTCCCTACTCCCCTGCCCCTCACTCTCTGATTGTTTTGACACCTGCACCTTGGTGATCCCCTGCTGCTCCACCCTCATCGGCCAGACTGTTTTTCGTCACTGATTTCCCCCAAATCTGGAACTCCCTCCCTCAGCAAATACGGCGCTCCTCCTCTTCCTACTCTCTCAGCCTTGCCTTACATAACTACCTCTCCTCTAGCTGCTCCTGTTACAAGCCTCCTTAATTTCCTGCTCCCTGCTTCTTCCTCTACCCAGTACCTGCTACTCCCTTCCCCGCCATCCCCCCCCCGCTGTCTTTCTTTCTCTGTCTTCATTAACTAGCCTGCTCCATGCCCACTTGTAGGGTTCTCAACATCCTGAAGGGGGAACCAGGGTTCTCAACATCCTGAAGGGGAAACAGGTTTTGGCTTTTCTTTCCTCCTCCCTAAACCTACCTTTCCACTGGCTCTCACAGACACAAACTCAGCATTTAATTATCCCCACATACTTCCCCCACTTTCCCCCCTCCCTCTTCTCTCTCTCCTCCTCTCTCTTGCTCTGTTTCTTTCTCTCTCTTCATTCAGAGCCTGCTCCATGTCCCCCTTGCAGGGTTCTCAGCACCTTGAAGGAAACAGGTTTTGTCATTTCTTTTCCTTCCTTCCTTTCTAAATCTTCTTTCCTGCTGGCTCTTTAAACACAATCTCAGCTCTTAATCCCCCCCACCTCTGCCCCCCTGCCCCGCTTTTTTCTGTCTTTGCCTTTGATACTGGCTTGCTCTTGTACACTATGTTCTCTGTCATATGACTGATTCACTGTTATTATATGTTTGTATTCCGGTCCGATTGTCCCTAACTGCCCTACTTTATTTTTATGCATAAATTTGTAATTTGTTTACCTGCTTCCCTGTTACCTCCTATCGCACTTCTAATGTTAGCTAGGTATTTACCTGCTTACCAGATGTACCCTGTATGCAACTATTGCTATATGTTACCTTTGCTTCCCTGCAAATTTGTACAATTTTGTTTTAAATCCTTTGTAAAACCCCCCAATCGCACCATGAGATGAGCAACTTGTTGTTCAGTGTGCCTTCCTGTGAAACATTTGAGTAAATAAATGCCTAAAGAGCCTTATTCCTTCACAAAGACAGGGTGTCTTTGCATACTAATCCTAAATTTCTTCCCAAGGTGGTGTCGGAGTTTACGTTGATCCAGTCCATCCACCTTCCAGTTTAGTATCCTGAGTACTCTAATCAGGGGGAGGCTTTGCTTCAGAATTTGGATGTAGATAGAATCTTACAGTCCTAAAAGCACCGAACCAAGACTTTCAGAAAGTCTGACAAGTTGTTTGCCCCGAAGAGAGAGGGCACTTCTGTTCCAAACAGTGATTGTCTAAGTGATTAACCAATTGCACTGTTTATTGTTATGGTAAGTACAACAAGGACCTTGCGGGAGTGGTGAAGAGCCCTTCTTTATTTTATTTATTTATTTCATAAATCAGATTTACAAACCATTGAGTCAGACTCATTTACAAAGGTACCTCATCGCAGGGAGGGTGGACATACAAAATTGTGAGGTAAGACATTGGTTAACAATACAGGTGAGATACAAAGTGAAAAACAATAAAGCAAAAACAAGGAACAGTAACTTTACAAGACTGATTTCATACCCTGTGACAGACCAGTTCTAAGTAAGCTGGGATGTTCAGGGGGTGCTCTGGGAGGTACTATTAAGGACAAGTACAGCTCCGGTTATCAGTGAGGTATTTGCATAGGGCTATTTTGAAGGGGCCAATTCTGGGGATGTTTGTGATGTGTGCAGGGAGTGAGTTATACCAAGCAGGTGCTCTATGGTGAAAGGATCTTTGGCAGAGTGAGGTCCTGGCTCTAGGCACCTGGAAGGTGGTTTTGGTGGCATTACGGGTGAGTGCCGGGCGGGAGGCCTGTTGTAAGTGTGCAGTGACCCCTGGGGTGCAAAGCCCAGTTAGAGCCTTTTTTGCCAGTAAGCAGGTGTGATATTGCAGCCATTCATCAAATGTGAGTATGTTAGAGGCAGAGTAGAGTAGGCATGTGTGAGTTCTGCTGTGGGCACAAGTCAGGAGCCTACAGGCTTTGTTGATAGAGGTCTGGACTTTGGCGAGGGCAGTAGGGTCGGCAGCTGCGTAGGTAGGGAGCCCATAGTCTACCAAGGACAGAATGGATGAGGTGATAGCAAGTTTTAGGGCGAACTCAGGAAGGCAGTCTTTGTGGCGATAGAGGAGACCAATCCGGGCATTCATGGCCGCTGACAAAGTGTTAAGATGGGAGTGGAAGGTAAAAGCCCAGATACTTGTAGGTTGATACCTGTTCAAGGGGGTGGAGTGTGCTGGGGGTGATGTGAAGGGGAGCATCTCTGGAGTTACTTTGGCGGTGTGCAAAAATCATAGATTTAGCTTTTTTCAGGTTCAGAACTAGACGGTGGTCGAGGAACCATTTTTCCGCTTTGCTGAAGGTGAGTTGCAGGATGCTTTGGAGTGTGAGTGGGTCGGGGTGTCAGGCGACAAGGACAGCGTCATCGGCGTATAGAAGCATTTTGCCTGCGCAGGAGCTAAGGAGGGTGTTTAAAAAGAGGCTGAATAGGGTAGGGCCAAGGATGGAGCCTTGGGGGACCCCGGAGTGTACTGGTAGGGTTGTTGACAGTGTCCCATTTAATTTGACCCATTGGGATCTATTCTGGAGAACCAGTTCAGGGGGCCTGATGAGAATCCCAGCTGACAAAGGGAGTCTAGCACTAGTGGGTGACACACAGTATCAAAGGCCTTAGATAGGTCGATGAACACTGCGCCTGCAGTGTCCCCAGCATCAAGTGCGGAGTGTATTTGGTGAGAGAACTCCAAAAGGGCTGTGGAGGTGCTGTGGCCAGGGCAGAAACCATGTTGCTCTGGGCATTGTATGTCGTATTTAGATAGGTAATCCATGAGTTACGTGGATACTATCTTCTCAGGGCTTTTTGGGGGATGGAGATGGGTCTGTAGTTGTTTGGTAATGTTCGGTCTCCAGTCTTATGGATGGGGTGATTTTAGCCAGTTTCCATGCACTTGGGAATTGGCCAAGGCATAGGAATCGGTTGAGGAGATCCGTGAGGGGCTAACATGACATCCAGTGTTATGGCGTGGAGTATCCTGGAGTCAAGGTCTCCTACCGGGTTGTGGGAGGAGAGGGCTTTTAGGAGGAAAGGTTTGGTGTCGCGGGGAGAGATTGTACTGAAGAGAAATGGGCGCCGAGAGGTAGTAGGGTGGTTGGATGTGAGGATGGGGTCAAAGAAGTGGGCAGGAAGAACCGCACTTAGTTCATAGAATGTTGTGTTTAGGCAGTCTGCAATGGATGGTTGGTCACTACTAACAGTGCCATTAATAACCATCGGGGGGGAGCGGGTATTCCCATTTAGTTCTTTTATGTTATTCCAAAAGGCTTGGGCAGAGCCCCAGGATGAGGTCAGGGCTGTTTGGTAATAGATGGCCTTTGCTTGTTTAATGTCCCAGGTGCACTGGTTACGTGCAGTTTTATAGGCTTGCCTATCCTCTATCCTGTCGGATCAACCCAGAAAGTGTGCCATAGGTTATCCCTATGTTTTAGCTGCTGCTCATGGGGAAATCCAGGCAGCATTCTGCCTCTTTGGACGAGATTTGGTGATGGGGCAAAGATGTCACAGGCCTTGCTGAAGGCACTGGGGAGGTAGGCTAAGGCAGTATCTATGTCTTTTGAGGGTGATTGGGGACCAGTCGAACCGGGCAAGGTGCCGCTTAAGTTTGTTAAGGCCCCTGGGGTGGAAATGGCAAAGGGGGTGGAATTATACTCAGGACTGAGTGTGGGGGAGGACCAAAAACAGAATTGGTGATTGGTCACTAAGGGAGTCTGCTAGGACGTTAACAGACTTTATTTTGTGTGGTCGGTTAGAGAATACTAAGTCTAGAAGGGAGCTGGTCCCCCTAGCTTGGTTAAGTCTGGTGGGCCGAGTCACCAGTTGGGATAGGTCAAGGGCTACAAAGTTGTCCTTAATGTGTCCTGAGGTGGGGCTGAGCCAGTTGGTATTGAGGTCTCCTAGAATAAGCTGTTCGGCCTTGTGTGGCAGGGTGGAGAGATAATCTGTGAGAGTGTGGATAGCTAGGCTTTGTGCTTGTGGGGGTATGTAGGTGGTTGTGAGGTAAAGCGGGCCACAGCCGGGGTGCGGGGTAATTTTCAGGGTGATGGCTTGTGCCCCATGGCCAAGCTCAGGGGTCGGTAATGCATGCCCTAGAATGGAGTCACGCAGGTAGATGGCACATCTTCCTCCACGCTTACCCACCCGATCTTCTCTGAAAAGAGTGAAGCTTGGGAGGGAGACAGCTGAGTCTGGGGTAGATTGGGAGAGCCAAGTTTCTACTATCGCAAGAATGTCAGATGTGTGCTGTGCTACCCAGCATTGGAGTGCTGCGGTTTTCTTTGGGAGACTGCAGATATTCATAAATGCAATGTGGAGGCCATGTCCTGTATGGGGTGGTGGTGTTGTAGCGAGTCCCACCTAGGGTTAGTGGACATTCTCGGAGAGCATGAGGAGTAGGGTAATAAGATGTAGGGAAAGCCTGCAGTTGTTGTGTAAAGTCGCTATGGAGATGCCATGATCTCAGGGGTAGTACAGGGATGGGAAGTGAGATGAGGGCAGGTATTGCTAGTGTAGAGAGGGACCAACAACTACACTATGCAGGGATAGGGGTGGCGCGGTGGTGGATGAGGGGGCAGGAGGTCCAGCTAGAGGTAGATTGGTGGGGAATGGCACTAAGGTGGTCGGGCTGTGAATAATGGGATGATGTGCCTGAAGAGGCTGGGATTCTGGCAGGGGTTGATTTATAGGTGAGCTGTAGAGATTCATAGCAGTGGGTGGGTATAGTATCAAGAGGAGTGAAGCAAATGTCCAGAGTACTGTTGGAGGCATGTTTGTGTGAGGGATTGTATGAAGGGAGATAGTTTGAATGCAGGGTCCCCCTAGTGTTGAGGAAATATAACCTGCAGGTGGAAAAGTGGGCTGATTGGTTCTGCACTTCACGTGATTAACAGTATAAAAAAGAGAGAGCGACCAAGGGTGGTGGTGGGGTGAGTTGGGAGCCAAGCGCATAGCCAAGGGCCAAACAATGCTCCTAATCAAGCAACGCCTATTCAAACAGCCAGGCACTGCTCCTGAGGCAAGGAATGCGTACCTATGCAGTCCGGGGGGTGGAGGGGACGATCCCTGTATCCAGGTCCTGGGAAGGGCAGGCTCTCCAGCCCTCACGACCCGCAGTGGTCCTGGCTGCCTCTACGGCCTGTTCAAAAACGTGTCTGTTGCGGATATTTCTGCAGCTGCCACCTGGAGTTCTGTCCACATCTTCACCAAGCATTACAGTCTGGACATCACTTCTTGGCGCAGGGCCAATTTCAGCCTCGCAGTACTTCAGAGCCTTCCCTCCTGAGCTCTTCGTTGCTGATCTGACCCCCTTCTGGTGCTGTTCTCCTGGTCATGCCCGGAACTGCTAGGGATTCAATCCTACCAGCCTGCTGCAAGAGTATTCTTTGGAGTAAGATAGTACAGTTATGTAAGAACTTACTGTAACAGTAGATCTTTGAGTGAAGCTTTTGCAGCAGGCCCTGCTTTCCTTCCCTCCTTCCCCCTGCTATTCCTTGTTTCTCTCACACTATTTCTATCTTTCCTTCCTTGGCTCCCAGGAACCTCCTCCTTTCTCCATTTGCTTCCCGCTTCCGGCAGGAGAACTGAGGAGAATGTGGGGGACCGCCCGCCTTTATAGGATAGGCTGACGTCAAAGGCTAACGTTGGCAGTGGGCGGTCCCCCATGGTTGACTGCTAGCTAGAAAGTTTTCCATGTGGTCCTGGCACCTGGCGTCTTAGTCCTACCGATGCTGGCCTGCTGCAAGGGCTTCTCTCCAAGATCTACTGTTAATGTAAGTTCTTACGTAACTTTAATGCCTACGGTGGCTGAGTGTGAGCTGCATGAGCCACTAGCTTAGCCACACTTCATATTGTTTTATTTTATTCATTTTGTTTTATTTTTAATTATTTTTGTTAGTTAACATCATTGTAGTTAGTTCAGCTAGTACCTGAAGTGAGGTAAACATCTTTTTCGGGGGTTTCTTAAAGTTGAACGCCAGTTTGGTCTGTTTCAGTATTCCCTGTAAATTTTTGTGGAACATCAAACTGTTAGCCTGCACGAATATTGCTAACAGATATTCTTTTACAGTTGCGCTCCATTGATCACCTATGTTGTGATCTTATATAGCTTTTATTAGCTTTTATTGCTATTTTATCATGGTGGGCTGCACTGACGGGCCGTATTTGTCTGTCTCCTGAATGGCTGTGGAGACTACAGAGACCTGCTGGGGAGTCGCTGGAGTCTACTGTCTGGATTTGTGGTGGTTTGGAGCCGTGGAAGCGAAGAGGGGAACAGCTGCCTCAAGAAGAACGGGAACGAGTGGAGTACCTGCAGAGTTCTCTAAAACACTGATTGCTGGCAAAGTGAGAGCATGAATAAGTCAAGCTGTCTTTCGGATGGACTTTTACACCTCCTGCTGCTTTGGAGTATATGCTGTTTGGCCCGGTCCCAAGGATGACAACCGGTAAGTTTTGAGCCTTGTGGGTTTGCTCATGGGGCAGAAGTGTGGGTGCCTTCTGATGGGTCGGTTCCCCCAGTGGTTATGTTGGGTGGTGTGGACGATAGCTGTCAGAAGATTGCTGGTTCTCTGGGGGGCTCCCCCTAACTTGGCAGGCTGTGTAGGCTTGAGCAATTTGCTGGTCGTTGTTCCGGGGACAGGAGTTGGCAGTACCTCCTGATATCTGGGCCGAGGCACTGAATTGGGGGGTGGTTGTCTCGGGTGACCACAGCCAGGTGGGACATCGGGGGGTGCTGGTCAGTGGGCAGCGTGATCCTCGAGAGTTCTTGGGGTATTCCCTAGGTGGGCACCAATTGACCTTCGTCTGGGGGACCCCGGATTTGCTTGGTTTGTGGGCTCTGTTACTGTAGCTCCCAGGAAATGTTTATTCGGCCTGGAGGATGTAGTGTTCGGTGTAAGGAGGAAGATCTGTAGTGTAGCTGAGGATCCCTGACATATGCTTTCTGGGCATTAGACTGGTGACACCCACTAAGTTGCAGGACTTGGTTGTCAGACTAAGGGAAGGTAGTGAGAGTACCTCCGTGGATTATTGCACGGCTGTTTAATTTTGCTGTTGTTGGAGTGTGAGGAGAGCACTTTTGGCATTTGACCATATGAACTGGGTGAGAGTGAGAGCCTCACCTACCCTGGGATATTATTTGGAGGTTTTGGCGTGCTTCCTTTCAACTGGGATTCTTCATTTATTGTAAACTGGACTTTCAAGGACCAAACTGGTTGGAATTTTAAGTTTAATTTTGAAGAGGGGGATTGGTTGATTGTTTAG
Source organism: Neoceratodus forsteri (assembly GCA_016271365.2). NCBI lineage: Eukaryota > Metazoa > Chordata > Ceratodontiformes > Ceratodontidae > Neoceratodus > Neoceratodus forsteri. The sequence continues at coordinate 578,870,735 of CM057458.1, read as the reverse complement.
GTTGGTTTTAATTGGAGGATTTGGGCATATTATAACTTGTAGGGTGGCTATTCTGGGTGGCTGGAGATTATGTGCTGGCAGACTCTCCTGGTTAGGCGCTACTCCCCCTCGGAGCTCCATGGCCTCCATCCCTTCAGTTGTCCTCCTATGCCTGCCGACGTATATGATCATTGTCAGGCATTGGGGATAGACCGACTTGGGGGAAGGGGTTGCAATATATGTCAAAAGCAAATTCAAAGTCACAGTCTTTGACTGTACCACAAAGGCTAAGGAATTTGAATGCCTTGCTCTAAAATTATCACTTTCCAGTGAGAAATCACTCCTTATGGCAGCATGCTACCGCCCACCGTCTGGTGGCTAGACACTTCTGCCACACCTTCAAAACCTTCTTGACTCTGCTAATACTGAGTGTATTCTAATGGGGGATTTCAATCTAAATTGGAATGATGACAGCTCTAAGAAATTGAAGGATCTATGCGATGTTAATGGTCTGTTACAAATGACGACTGCTATAACCAGACCTAACAGAAAAAACCCAGAGCGTAGCACCCTCCTGGACCTTATGCTAGTAAACAAACCTCACAATATCTCTCACACTGGAGTATTCTTCAATGATATAAGCGACCATTGCACTACTGCCTGCATCAGACATCCTTCCCAAATAAAAACGGCCTCCAAATTCAAACTGAAAAGATGCCTGAAAAAGTTCTGCCAGTACACTTTCCTGAAAGATCTAAGCAACATTCATTGGCTGGATTTCTATCTAGCTCCCACCTTTAACGAGGCATTTAACATCTTTCACAGCCTCTTACTGGGGCTAATAGACAAACACGCCCCACTAAGACTGATCAAATCAAAAAATAAAACTCCTGGCTGGTTCTTTCCCATCCTGAAGAAAGCACTTAGGGATAAGGACTACTGGTGGAAAAAAGCGAGGAAATCCCACCTGGAGGCTGATTGGTTAGCATTCCATACCACTAGGAATGCTTGTATCAAGCTGATTAGGTCAGAAAAAGCTAGGTACTTCCAAAAAGAACTAGAAGACAATAAAAACAACTCTGCCAAATTCTGGAACATCCTCAAAGAAGTCGAAGGTCAGTCCACTGCAACACCCCTTCCAAACAAAATTGTATCTGATGGTACCACCTATACGGACAAAGCTGATATACTAGAGAACTTTAATGATCACTTTGCCACTGCAGGGCTTGCCTTTGACACCTCACCTATCAGCAAACTTAGCCCGGCAAAAGACTACACTGTTGGCTTCACTGATAACCACAACCATAACCAACCGCATCCCACCCCCTTCAGCTTCCTCACAATTACGTTCAAGCAAGTGGAGGACCTCCTCCTTTCTCTGGATACAAAAAAGAGTGCGGGTGCAGATAATATTAAACCTTACTTCCTAAAACTTGGCCATACCTATCTGACGCTTCATTACAACTTATTCAACACCTCTCTGATTCAAGGTGAGCTACCTGTCTCGCGGAAACTGCCCACATCCTACCATTATTCAAGACTGGGGATCTGAGTGGTCTGAACAATTACCGGCCTATTTCTATACTATCCGTCCTCTCTAAATTACTTGAAAAAATTGTCAACATCCAACTTAGAGAACATTTGGATTCAGAAAAGTTGCTAAACCCGGCTCAGTCCAGCTTCAGAGCCAAACACAGTACAGTATCGGCTCTTGCCAAAGTAACTACAGACTGGCAAATGGCCTTGGACTCTAAGAAGCATGTATTTGCCCTCTTCCTTGATCTAAGTAAGGCTTTTGATACTGTGGATCATACCATCATGCTTACTGCACTGAGTAACATCGGACTTGATAGTTCTGCCATTCAATGGCTCACCAGCTACCTAACCAATAGGTTACAACAAGTCAAAGCCATAGGAGATCTATCCCCACAAAAATCCTTGTTACGAGGAGTCCCACAAGGCTCCATCCTGGGCCCTATCGTCTTTGCAATATACATCAATAATCTGGACTCGCAGCTGGGCACAGCAAATGTGCACTTCGCAGATGATACTGTACTCAATACCACAAATCCATCCTTGGATTTGGCCCATGAGTACTTACAGAAAGACTCCGTCACCCTCCAATACAACCTTCTCACTCATAAGCTCCTCCTCAACGCCAGAAAGACTAAAGCAATGATTCTCTCACCAACGTCTACTTCCGAATGTCCTCATATCACACAGATCCGAACACTCTTAGATGAACCCCTTGAAGTAGCTGATACCTTTAAATACCTAGGGTTCTGGCTGGATAACGAGCTCAACTTTCTGTGCCACTTAAATGAAACCTTGAAGAAACTAAGACAGCAATTAGGTTTATTCTATCGCATTAAACACCTACTTACTTTAGAAGCCAGAATGAGACTAGTACGAACTACATTCCTACCTATACTGGACTACGCTGACTTCCTTTACAGTCATTGCCCATCAACGATGCTAAACAAACTGAACACAGTTTACCACCGGGCTTTAAGATTTATCCTAAATCTACCCCGTGGTACACATCACTGTCGTCTATACCAGGTTTCGGGATGGACCTCACTCTTAACTAGAAGAAAAAGGAATGCTCTCCTCTGGTTTTTTAGAGCATTATCTGATAACCTCACTGCATACATCTCGAACCTCTTCAAACGGGCTAAAGGTTCCTATGGCCTGAGACGCTTCTCCATAATCTGCTTCCAGATTCCTAGAGTGAAAACTACCCTTGGCTCAGCAGCAATCAACTTCTCACTTCCATCACTTTGGAACACTATGCAAGACTCATTAAAATTATCCTCACTTCCAAGCATTTTCACATTCAAAGCTTTATGAATGGATTATCTGAAGGAATCATGCAACTGTTTCAGATGCCGATGACCCCTAAGCCCCCGGGTGACACTCTCAAATCCTACGCCTAAGTATCTCATCCACCCCACATTCCTAACAACAGAAACCTAGGACCTACAAGCCTAATTCCCTTAATCTGAGATGGCCCTGCCTGTTCTCTACCTTTTACCTATTCTGGCCTCCCTCTTGACTGCCTACTCGTTCACCCCAATTTCTACCCTATTCCTTAATACCAACATATTTTTTATCATTTAGGTATGAGCTCTTACTTAGTGGAGACTATATGGGATTGTTGTCTCTTCTCATTCCAGTAAACTTATCATTGTGTACCTCTTCATGATAATTATGTTGACCGGTATGTATGGGGTCATATTGACTGGCACCTTCACAATTTTTTTTTTTTTTCCACCGCTGTCCACCGTAATTGTAATCTTATGAAGTGTACTGTATTGTATTAATGCCCAGGACCACCTTGAAAATGAGCTTGCTCAATGGTGTTTATGCCTGGTTAAATTGATTGATTGATTGATTAGAAGGAGGTGTTGGTGGGGGGGGAGGCCTGGACCTCTTGGGGTGGGAGAGTTGAGCGGATGGATTGGGGTCTTAGAGACGAGGAGACACCCGGGGTGAAATGGAGACTGGAGAGGGGTTCTCCCAGTCTGGATCCCATACCTAAGGGCTCCACTTTGAGTGGGCAGTTGACCTGGTCGGCCTTGGAGTCTCATCCCACCAGGCGGTGTTATGCAATGCCAGGTCCATTAAAAACAAGACAGCAATAATTGCCAGTCTTGTTGGGTCACTGGACCTAGCATGCATCACCGAGACCTGGCTGGATGACAGTGCTGGCCCAATTCTTGAGTCAGCCATTCCAGCCGGGTTCTCGGTGATACACCGCCCGAGGTTGGATCATAGGGGCAAGGGTGTAGCCATTTGTTTTAGAACGGAATTGGGCCTGCTAGATGTGCCAGTGGGGGAGATCAGATCCTTTGAATGTATGTTAGGCACAGGTGTGGGGTACAAAATCCTTCTCATCTACTGTTCACCCAGGGGTGGGAAGCAATTTTTGCAGGACGTCGCGGACTTCGTTGACAACATGGTGATGGAGTACGCCAGAGTGATGGTGCTGGGTGACTTCAATGCCTGGATCGAAGACAAACTCTCACATTTTGGTAAGGCTTCCTCCAACTAATGATTTTGTTGGGCTTCACACAGGTAGTTACCTCTGACCCATAATTCTGGTCATTCTCTGGATCTGGTCTTCCTGCTGGGAATAGTGACCTCCTACCTGGTGGTGGAACTGGTCGGTTGGTCTGACCATTACACTATCAGGTTCAACTTCCAGGCTCCCCCTTACAGCAGGGTTCATTTCAGATATTTATCTATGTGGGACACTGACCCACTGGGTATAAAAAGTAAGGGTCAGATGAAAAAAATAATGGGCCATATTGTTCAGCCAAACCCAGATTCACAAAGCAGCAGTTTAAAACCTCTAACAGTGAGCAGGTTGTCCCAAATGTAGAAGACAAGGTGGGTCAAAATTAAAAACTGTGTACCAATTGTCCCAATCTCCCACTCAAAAATGAACACTGTTATAGGTCTGCCCCTTTGGAGATGATCCCGTAACGCTCATTAAGGGGTGTGACCCCAGATGGCGGTGCTGGATCTGTCGGGACTTCCAACTGCAAGCAAGGGTCCAGACAACCTACTACAAGCCTACAATAAGGCAGTGGTGGCAGCTCTGAATTCTATTGCTCCTGTTCGTGTTCACCCCCTCACCTTTTGTCTTTGGTCCCCTTGGTTTGATGGGACCTTGAGGGAGATGAGGAGATGGGACGAAGGATGGAGCATTGCTGGCGGAAATCTGGCCTTGATGCCGATAGACTTAGATCGATGGTCCATGATATGGACTGTCAATCGGTGATCTCCTGTAAGAAGGCAGAGTTCCTGTCCTGGGAGATTACCGCTGCACGGAGCTGACTAGCTCAGCTCTTCCGAACTGTGGATAGACTGTGCAATCCTGTCTGTCTGCAAGTTTGAGAGCTTTGTCACAGGATAAGTGTGACGAGTTTGCTCATTTCTTTGCAGATAAGGTTGCTGACATTGGGTCACAGATTTGCATAGCCCGTTCCAATGGGTGGGGTGGTGTTCAATGGGAGGTTGCAGAGCCCCTGTTTGGTTGGTCGGTTTTTGATCAGGTGGTGATCGTGGATGTCATGAGCAGGGCCCTATGTTTTCAGCGATTCTGCAGTTGCAGCAGTGGCCACAGAAATCCGGGCTGACCGCAGAAATCGGTGCTTGCCACAGAAACCAGGAAAAACAGCCACACAGCCGCAGAAATGCTAGCTATGCTATGCAGTCACACAAGGCAAGGGCATAGTTATTGATGTATTAAGTATGCCATGGCATACATGATCATTAGAAGGGGAGCAAACTGATGCCATCCACTACAAAGCTGAAAAGCTAGTGGCTGCATGGCACCTTGACTCGTGCTGGCTCTTGTTACATAACTCCTTCCAGCCAGTATTGTGTGTGTGGGGGTGGGGTGACTGAAGCAATAGTAGCAGAGCTTAATTAGGTCCACGACAGTTATGATTTGCTGCTGCGTAGGTGTGGGTTAGGGTAGCTCAGCCATGTTAATTTTTCATTATGAGGCTGCTCATGGTGCATGCTGAATCCTTGGAAGATGAATCTGGAAGGAAGAACTGGTAGGCAAGCTGTAGTCAAGAAGTGAGAAGATTCAGTGGTGCTCGTGGAGGTGGAACTGATAGATGAGGATCATCTAGAGTATGTGGCCGACCTGCTGTAGTTTGGACCTGGGCCCAACTTGCCTCCTTGTGGGGTGCGTTGAGGTCATCGGCCTAGTCCTGGCAGAGATAATACGGTGTTCGCTTGAGACAGGTAAGTTTCCTGACTCCCTGAAGGAGGCAGTGGTGACTCCTATCCTTAAGAAATCTTCTCTCGACCTGGACTGCCTCACCAACTACACAGCTGTCTCTAACCTGCCCTTCATAAGTAAGGTTATTGAGAAGGTGGTTGCGCTGTAGCTGGATGACCATCTTACCATCCACGACATCTACGATCCTCTCCATTTGGGTTTCAGGAAGAGGCACAGCACTGAGACTGCCCTGGTCCAATGATCTCCTGATAGCGAGAGATCAGCAGAGTCATTCCGTCTTAGTACTCCTTGATCTCTCTCTGCGGCATCTGACACTATGGATCATGATGTATTGCTGGGAGCGCCTGCGGGTAATCTGTGGACTGTCTGGGACAGTCCTCAGATGGTTCCATTCTTTCTTCACTGGTAGGTTTCAGAGAGTAGTGTCGGGAATTTATTTCTCTGACACATTCTCCCTGCCATGTGGGGTGCCCCAGGGCTCTGGGCTTTCACCTATGTTATTCGCGGTGTATATGCTGCCATTGGGAGACATTGTAAAGTGGTATGGTCTGAGTTTTCACTGCTATGCAGATGATACTCATCCATACAACTCCTTTGTACCCGACTGGGATGATGCTGTCTCATTGTTTAACAACTGCCTGTCCGAGATCCAGGACTGGATGAGTGCCAAATGGTTGAAACTGAATGCTGACAAAACTGAGGTTTTGGTGGTGGACCCGGGGTCGTCGGGTCTAGGGGTCTTCAGCCGGGCAGGCCTTTGGGCTTCTGCTTGGTGGTAGCCAGCTGATTACCTCTGATCGGGTGCAGAGTCTGGGCGTTCTTTTTGATGAGGGGTTGACTCTGAAATCTCAGGTGTCATCCATCGTCAAGACCTCATTTTACCATCTGAGGAATATCACGTGGATTAAGCACCTGGTTCCACCCGGTGACCTTCCGACACTGGTCCACGCCTTTGTGACCTCCCACCTTGATTACTGCAATGCCCGGTACGTAGGGCTACCTGGGATTGATATCTGCCACTTGCAGCTGATGCAGAACATGACGGCCAGGTTGTTGACTGGGCTTTCTTAATCTAGCCATGTCACGCCTCTGTTGCGTGGGCTGCACTGGTAGCCAGTTCAGTAGCGGATCACCTTCAAGGTCGGCTTGCTGACCTATAAAACCCTACACGGACTGGGACTGAGTTACCTGCAAGAGTTTCTGTGTCCCTATTGCCACCTCCAACCGCTCTGCTCCAGCAGTGAGGGATTGCTGGAGATTCCCAGGGTTCGTGTAAAGACCTCTGGAGCTCGAGCGTTTGCATTTGCAGTTCCTATCCTGTGGAATTCTCTATCTCATCAGGTAAGGGGGTGCTTGACTGTGGAGAGCTTTAAATCAACACTCAAAACATACTTATTCTCACTTGGCTTTCCTGACAATTAATTTATGGAAGTCAGCTGTTACGTTAGATTTTAAATATTTATAGTTTTAAGACTTCTAAATTCTGTAAAAGCTCTTTGGTACATGTTGAATTCCGCTCAATACAAATAAAGATTATTATATTATAACGTATGGGGAGCCCTTATTATTAGCTGAAATCAAGAAAATGACAACCTTGTTATGCCATTGATATGATATCACTCTGTTGTTAACCCTTCTTGAGTATGTCATATCAATGGTATAACAGAATGGAATGCTGACAACACTCAATGTTCCGTAAAGTAATTCAGTCCACAATTACAGTCTTGGTAGCCCATACACTATAAAATGTAATGTATGGTCTTTGGTTAACAACTGCGCTGAAAACACTTCTCGAGGTTGCCATGACATCTGAAAACCTCTCCAGCTGCACTCTTGACATTTACAGTGATGTCATAACAACCTCTCAAAGTGTTTACAGCGTGGTTATTAACCAAAGACCATACATTATCGCCTATATTATGATGTACTTTCCTGTTTCAAAACAGTGGTTGGTCAACTGTATTACTCACTGCCACAAGAAGTACAGTAAGGAGTTTCCTGGTGGTGTTCGTGGCCATTCCACCAGAGGCATGGCCACTTCTGTTGCCTGTTTCAGGAATGTGTCAGCTGCAGAGATATGTGCTGTTGCTACTTGGAGTACTGTCCTCACCTTTACCAAGCATCACAGTCAGGACATTGCCTCTAGGCATAGGGCCAACTTCAACCTAGCTTCTTCTTCAGGGCCTACTTTCTTAGGCTCTTGGTTTCCTACTGCCCAGACCGTGTTTCTTTATGTCAGAACTGCTTGAGACTCACTACATACAATAGTTGTGGCCTGCTGCAAGAGATACCCTCGAAATAAGATAGTACAGTAATGTAAGAACTTACTGTAATAGTAGATCTTACTTCGAGAGGGTTCCTTCAGTAGGTCATCACATATAGGACTGGCGCCACCTGGTGTCGGGCCGCACAGCAGACTTTTCTAGCAATACCTGATGGGGGACCGCCCACCCAGCGTCACGTGATAGACGTCAGCATGACCGTATATAGTGGGCGGCCCCCACGCCCGCCCTCCAGTTCTTTCCCACCGTCGCCTCATGTCAGTTGTTTTGCAGACTTCCATATAGCAATTGTCGTGAAAGTGTCTTGTGTCTGAGTTTCCTTCGCTAAAAAATTCTCAATTTTATATCCTTTTTCATTGATGTCTTCACCCAAGAAGAAGTGCTCGTCTGTGTGGCATGCAGATCCCGCACAAAGACGGTCACCTCAAGTGCGTTCTCTGTTTAGGCCCGGACCATCCTGTTTCCTTCTGCCCTGAGTGCCAGACCTTCAACCAGGCCACGAAGAAAAGGAGACGGCAGGCTTTGGAGGCCTATCTTTTAAAAGCCCATCTGGCTTCTCTGGAAAAGAAGATGGACCGCTTAAGAGAGTCCTTGGCCAAAATATCTTCTCATTCCAAGAAGCACAAGGAGAAATCCAGGGAGCGGGAGCGCTCCGCAGACGATGTGCGGACCTCGATGAGCAAGGCCCAGCCGCTGCCCAAAAAGGACGGTAAGTCTGTTAAGGCCTCAATGTGTCAGCCGGTCGTCGGCTCCTCCGACGAATGCACCGCTTCAACCGATAAGTCGGCCCCGGCTCCTCTGGGGACCACGCGGCAGCTGGCAAGATGACTACCTAGGAGGTGGGTACTCGCCCGGCACCGGTCAGTATGCTGGTTGGGGGCTCCTTCCCGCCTGCCCGACTCCACCCACTAAGACAGCCGTCCTGGATGGTCGCACGGGTATGGTTCCCCCATAGGGGCCTGATGGCGTCTCACCCGACGTCTGGCAGAACCAGAGGGAGAAAGCCCCTCTTCCTTCGCCTGTAGCCTCCCCTTCTCCGGTGGGTACTTCAGGCAATGATACTGGAAAACCCCTTGACATAGTCGATACCTCGGGGTCTGCTCCGCATTCCCCCCTTGGGGTCAAGGAGAAGGAGGCTCCTCCTCAGCCATCAGGCCTTACCATGGAGGTCCCTCCTCCACCTTCGGCGGGATTCCGGCGCCTCCACCGACCCTGGACATCCCGAAGACAGTCCCGCAGCCTAGACCGGTCAATCAGCCTCAGCCATTGGCCCCGATGCTGTTTCAGGTTCTGCCGCCAGGGCTTCTTCATCTGGCCCAGACGCTGGATCGCCTTCCGGCACTGGATCGGGTGGTGCCGGTCCGGACGTCGGTTCCCCTGATGTGGGCTGTCCCAATGCGGACCCCAGCCGATATACACTATGGTGGGTCCGACAGCAGGCCTCGACGCCAGATCTACACGATTTACTGTAGACCCCGAACTGTCCTCAAGACACCTGCAGGGTTTTCTGGGAACCACTACCCCGCGGGTCCCACTCCAACTGGAGTCACTTTGGACAGTTCTATCCTGGGTTTAATCCCTACTCTACTTTTCAGGGATTCCAGGGTTATTACTCTCCACCGGTTATTCCTCCTCCTCCCCCTCAGCCTCTGCCTACTCCACCACCCCCTTCTCTCTCCGGATTTCAAGGCTCTAATCCAGTCTTGGTGGCAGGGGGCACGGTCGGATTTGGTCTCGGACCTGGAGACTAGGCTCCCACACCCACGGTCTCCCAGGTCCCCTTCCCCGAGCAGTTCCTCTATTGCCACTGTCTATGTCTCGGGGAAGACTCATCAGGATGTTTCCCTTCCTGATACCCGACGCCGTCCTGTCGAGGGGGCAGACGATGATGATAGCTCACAGGGGGCTGACAACCCTTCAGAGGCAGTCCTAGAGGAGCCTGAGGGCCCGAAAGGCAAGGTATTCCCCAAAATCTCCACCAGAGGACCCTGCCTTTTCGGATCTTCTGAGGTCCATGAAGGATTATTGTGACTGGGAGTCTGAGGACCCCATGAGACAGAGGCTCGCGGAACATCTCGACTTGGTCTCTGGTCCTCATTCCTCCCTGGATGGCACCTCACCACTACCCTCTGGCAGATGCCTCATTCCCTCCTGGCTGTCCCCAAATGGGCGGACAGACTTTATCAAGCACCAAAGGATGCCCTGTTCCTGAAGGCTCATCCCAAGGCTGACTCTGTGGTCATCTCTGCGGCTCATGATCGCTCCTCAGCACCAAATCACATGAGCACCTCTCCTCTGGACAAAGAGTCAAGGCAGATGGACCAGTTCAGGAGAAAGATTTATTCCTCGGCCACGTGCTTCCTCTGGTCCCTTAACTACGTGACACACATGGTGTCCCACCAAACGGCTACCTTGGCCAGGCTGGCAGCGCGAGTTCAGTCCATGGACCCCTCGCCTTTAAAGGAGGAACTTGCCAAGGACCTTCGCCTCTCCAAAGTTTTGTGTAGGCACGCCTTACGTGTCACTTACGACTCTGTTGATTCAAGTGGCATGAACCTCGGCAACTGCCATTGCCCTTAGACGGCACTCCTGGTTTCGCCTCTCCAGACTTGCCAACAAGGTCCAGTCAGCGATTCAGGACACCCCCTTTAGGGGCTGGATGCTCTTTGGTGGGGACGCCAAAGACATCATCACAGATCTACAGGACAGGGGCCTTGCCCTTAGGTCTGTGAGGTCAGTGTACCGTTTGGGCTCCCAGCAGCAGTAGCCCTTTCAGAAAAGGACCTGGAGGCAGAGAAAGAACGCCCCGGCGCGCTGCCAAGGGAAAGTGTAAGGCAACGGGAACAGCCAGCCCTCCAAAAATCAGAGAAGTTCAGGAGGTCCTCCCCCTGAACGCCCCGCCACTTCTTGACTCCCCATCCCCACTGCCTCCTCAGTCTCATGACGGGGAGCAGGTGGGGGAGGTTCGCCCCCAAACACGCAGGAGTGGAGGGCGTTCACCTCCAACGAATGGGTCCTGCAATTAGTGTCTGTCGGACACACAGTAGAGTTTCTGGAAATCCCTCCGGATACTCCACAAAAGAGGTCCTCTTACTCGCGGGACCAGGCCCTCCTAGTTCGCGAAGAGGTGAACTCGCTCTTGCTCAGAGAAGCAATAGAGCACGTTCCTCTCTGGCAAAGGGGGAAAGGGGTTTTACTCCCACTTTTTCCTGGTTCCAAAAAAGACTGGGGACTTCAGACCCATACTCGACTTAAGCCAGCTAAATCAGTTTGTCGAGTACAAAAAATTTTGAATGCTGACACTCTAGAGCCTCCTCCCACTCCTCATGGAGAACCATTGGCCCTGCGCTCTGGATATGCAGGATGCCTACCTGCACATTCCTATTTCCCCCAGCCACCGCCGGTTCCTGCACTTTTGCTTCCAGGGGGAGCACTTTCAGTTTTGAGCGCTCCCTTTTGGTCTGTCTTCGGCACCATGGGTTTTTACCAAGTGCCTGGCAGTGGGTCGTGCCTTCTACACCACAGGGTATTGGCGGTTTCCTTACTTGGACGACTCATTGATTTCCAGCCCCATCCAGGGATTCTTTACTGGGGGCTCTCGCCTTCACCCTGGACCTCTTCAGCAGACTAGGGATCACAGTTAGTGTTCCCAAGTCCTCCCTCTTCCCTGCCCAGAGACTTCAGTTTATTGGGGCAGTCCTGGATACGGTCCAGTGCAGAGCCTTTCTTCCTCTAGACAGGGTGGAGACCCTTCTCTATCAGGCCTCCAAAGTGGCTTCTCTCAGGACCATCCCAGCTTGGGAGGTCCTGCGTCTTCTGGGCCTGATGGCGACCTCCATTACAACCGTTCCCCTGGCAAGGCTTCACACGAGGGTCACTCAGTGGTTCTTACGGGTGCAGTGGGATCAGGTCTTGGACGATTTAGACCATTCGGTACTGGTATCCTCAGCAGTTCAGAAAGAGTTGCACTGGTGGATGGATTCCCACAATCTTTCCTTGGGGCTTCCCTTCCGGAGCCCAGCACCCTTAGCTTCCCTCACCACAGATGCCTTGAATATGGGGTGGGGAGCACATCTAGGGGAGCACCAAGCCCAGGGACTATGGTCCAACTTGGAGACTTCTTTGCATACCAATGTTATGGAGATGAGGGCGGTCCTGTACGCCCTACAGGCCTTTCAGTCCCTCCTTCCCAAGGGATCACTGCAAATCCAAACAGACAACATGTCGGTAGTTTGGTATATCAACAAACAAGGGGGAACCCGGTCGTACCCCCTGTGTCTGGAGGTGACGCGGGTGTAGAACTGGGCAGTCCAGCACCATCTGGTCCTTGTGGCTGTGCACTTTCCGGGCATTTTAAACATCCTGGCAGACAGTTTCAGCCGGTCTCAGACCCTAGCTCATGAGTGGGAACTGCATCAGGAAGTGGCGGAATCCATCTTCCAATGTTGGGGGCATCCGGAAATCGACCTCTTCGCCTCTGAATCCAGCACAAAACTTCCTAGCTTTTGCTCGCTCGTTCCAGGGCACGGTGCTTTTTGGAACGATGCATTGTCTCTCTCTTGGACAGGGAAATTTTTGTACACCTTCCCTCCATTTCCTATTCTACAGAGGGTCCTTCTTAAGCTTCAGGGGGAGAGGGCAAAGATGATCCTCATCGCTCCTCTCTGTCTGAGACAGATCTGGTTCCTGCTGCTACAACAGCTTTCCAAGGAGCCACCGGTTCCACTTCCAGTGATTCACGACCTTCTGACCCAGGATCAAGGTCGATTGTTACATCTGGGGCTCAGGACCCTGCATCTTCATGCGTGGCTCCTGCAGACATAGCGATCTCTCGCTTTGGGAGTCTCCTCCCAGCTTGCTCAAGTCCTCATTGAGGCTAGAAAGCCCTCTACTCGTTCGACTTATGCCATGAAGTGGAAGTGGTTTTCCATCTGGGCAACTGCTAAGGGTTGGAACCCCTTCTCTTGTTCTGCCCCACAAGTCATGAATACCTCCTTCACTTCTCAGACTCCGGTCTTTCCTACTCTTCTTTGACGGTCCATATTTCAGCTATCTCGGTGTACCACAAGCTAGTGGATGGTAAACCCGTGGCTCAGTTGGAGGTCTCAAAAACCTTTCTGAAAGGGATTCTCCCATCTGAAACCACCCATCTGCAGCCCAACTCCACCTTGGGACTTGAACTTCGTCTTGGAAAAGCTCACCCTTCCTCCCTTTGAGCCGGCTATGAGCTGTGATTTGCGCTTCCTTTCCTGGAAGGCGCTTTTTCTCATGGCTATCACGTCAGCCCGGAGGATTTTGGAGCTTCACGCTCTAGTCTGCAAGGAGCCCTATCTGATTTTCCATAGGGAGCGGGCGGTCCTTAGAACACACCCGAAGTTTCTTCCCAAGGTGTTGTCAGAAGCCATGCTGAATCAATCAGTAGAGCTTCCTGTGTATTACCCATCCCCCTCTAATAGAGGTGAGGCACTCCTTCATACAGTGGATGTTCATCGGATTCTCTGGTGTTGCACTCACCGGACCAAAGAATTTCATACCTGTGACCAGCTGTTCGTTTCCTTTGCCCCTAGATCGAAGGGCAAATCGGTTTCTAAGCAGGGCCTGTCCAAATGGTTAGGCAACTGCATTAGGTTCTGTTACCAAAAGTACGAAAAGCCTCTGCTGGGTCCTATCAGAGGTCATTCTACTAGGGGCATGGCTGCCTCCGCGGCCTTCTTACGGAACGTTTCTGGGGCCAACATTTGTGCTGCCACTACTTGGAGTTCTGTCCATACCTTTACCAAACACTACAGTCTGGACATTGCTTCTAGGTGGAGGGCTGGCTTTGGCCTAGCCGTCTTGCAGGGCCTTCTGTCCTAGGCTGGGTCCATTCTGGAGCCCAGTTTTTTCTGTTGGAGTTGTTTCTCCTCCTCCCTAGTTTCTCTCAGTCTCTCCTTGGAGGAACTGCTTGGGACTCTGTCCTATATTTGATGACCTACTGAAGGAACCTTCTCGAAGTAAGATAGTACAGTTATGTAGGAAGTTACCGTAACAGTAGATATTCGAGAGAGGTTCCTTCAGTAGGTCATATTTTTCCCTCCCTCCTTCCCCTCATTTTCTGTTTTGCATGGACTCCAAATCCTGTTTGCTCCTGCTGTCAGGCCTCTTCCTGGCTCCAGCGGGAGACCTGGAGGGCGGGCGTGGGGACCGCCCACTATATACAGTCATGCTTATGTCTGTCACGGGACGTCGGGTGGGCAGTCCCCCGTGAGGTATTGCTAGAAAAGTCTGCCATGCGGCCTGACGCCAGGTGGCGCCAGTCCTATATGTGATGACCTACTGAAGGAACCTGTCTAAGATCTACTGTTATGGTAAGTTCCTACGTAACTGTACTGTCTTCAAGGATAGCACCTGCAGCAAGCAGCACTGGTAGGACTAAGCCACCAGGTGCTGGCACTCCACGGAAGATGTCTAGCTGGCAATATACAGCGGGGGCCACCCCCTGACATCAGCCCATCCCCAACGTCTGCCATTGGTATAAAAGGGTAGTTCCCCCAGCCCTACCTTAGTTCTTTTCCTGCCGTCGACCTGTGCACATCGGCTTCACATATGCCTTCTGCTCACAGTTGACCGCCATTTTTGCATTTTACCCATGCTTTTTTTTACTATTTTTCAGTGTAATATTTATTCCTGTATGCTTTCTTCATCTCCAGAGTGGCGGACGAACAAGTGTGCCTGTGGCAAGCTGGTTCCTCACTCCGGTGGCCATTCCACCTGCCTGTTTTGCTTGGGCTGTAACCACGACACTGAGGCCTGCAAGCACTGCCGGAGCTTCAACCGTAGGACTAGGATCTGTTGCCTGAAGGCCGTCAAGAGCTTTGTGCTCAAGCAGCAACTGGCCACCATGGAATCCTCTTCAGCTAACTCTTCTAATGCAGCAAGGACATCACCCTTTTTAAGCAACCACAGGGAGAAGAAATCCCATGGGAAACACTCTCACCGGGATAATGACAAGGAGAGGTCCCGGTCGAGCTCCCATCCTCAGACCCTGCGGTGACTGAATTGAGTCCCTCCTCCCTCAGGAGGTCGGACTCCCCCCCCCCCCCAGCCTCACTCAGTCCCACTGGGTTGCTGTTGGTTAGGGCCCCCCCCACCCTTTTACTGATGTTCGTTGGGGGTCACCATGGCAGGGTCTTCCTCAGACTTTACTCCCCTGTGTCGTAGGTCCTGCCTTCACCCTACTGGACCTAAGCCAGGAGGCTTAGCCGGTGCTTTTCTTCTTTGGACGGAGGGTCCTTACCCACTGCCCATCCGGCTGTGGCATCAGCTTTGTTGGACCGAACGTCAGGGTCCAGCGGCTCTTCCTGGCGCCAGGAGCATGACCACCGGTCAGATGTCTGCTCCCCTAGGCGGTCGCCACCTCAGCTGACGCCGGCTGGTACCCCACCCCGGGTACAGCAGGCACCCCCCCACTTTGATTCTGGCCTTGCTGGACCTGAACCAAGCGACTCCCCTTGAGTCACCCGATCCTGGGCTGGCACCAGTCAGCCCCTGGTCCCCCATGGGACTGGTGCCTGAGGAGCAGCTGCCTGTATGCCCGATGCCCGGCAACCAGATGCCTGTTGCTTGAACGCCCAGCAACCCGATGCCAGTTACCCTGTTGCCTGACTCTTCAGGACCTTAAGCCCTGGTACTACCCTCTAACCCAACACCGAGCCCATCAAGAAATCCTCCTTAAGCTCCAAAGACCCCCCCCCCGCTCCCCTTGTTGGAAGTGGGGGCCCTCTATGACTCATGGTGAAACTCTATAAAGAGAGACTTACTGCCTTCTGGGCCCAGGGCACCCCCTGCAGAGCCACATCCGGTGACTCCTACCCCTTCCCAACCTAGGAAGCCGACCTCTCCGTGGAGGGCTTGCTTTAATCAGAGCCCAGGGAGCCCAGGAGTAAGGAAAGACACTCCTCTTCAAGATCCACCTCTAGGCGCTGACACAGCTGCCCTGACCATCAGCGGCATAGATCCTCATCCCAGACCTCGAATTCTAGGAGTTTTATGATTCTGAGTCTTTGGAGGACAGATTTTCACCTGTCCCAGTCCATCCTCAGGATGCGCCTAGGTCTCTTCCTGATAATCCCACTTTCATGGATGTCATGAGGCATATCTAGGCTCTCAATGGTTGGGCTACAGAAGACCTGGACCTTGAAAGACGCCGACTGGCCGAGCATTTAGAGTTGCAGGGCCCCAAGCCAGTAGTCCTGCCCCCATTGGTTCCTTCCTACCAAGAGGTTAGCATTTTGTCATGGAAGCACCCCTCTTTGGCCCCCCTGTCCCTAAAAAATCTGACAGGCTGTATAAAGCCCCTAAGAATGAGCCTTTCTTGGCAGAGCATACTAATGCTGATTCCATGGCCCTGACTGCAGCCCATGGGAGGTCCAAGCAGCTCAGACACCTTAATTTCCAGCCCCTGGACAAGGAGTCTAAATGGCTGGAGCATTTGGCCACAAAGTATATTCCTCACCATGTGCAGCATTTGCTCGCTAAACTTCTTGGCTCACATGGTGAAGTATCAGAACACTTCGTGGAAGAAGGCCCTAGAGCTGGCAAAGGTTCAGCCCGAGTCCCCTCAGACTTCTGAGCTACTGGATTTCCTCAAGTCGGGCTGATGTGGGTAAGCACATCTTGCAGTGTGCCTATGACACCACTAACACTTCGGCTAGGGCTGCTGCTACGGGTATCTGTCTGTGCCGTTACTCTTGGCTTAGTCTCAGACTTCCATCAGAACGTTTGGGAGGGCAATTTAGATGCTCCCTTTCATGGTCCTGGTGAAGGACCAAGAAGATCATCCTGGGACTCCAGGATTCAGGGAAAGTGGTCCAGTCTGTCTACAGAATGTACCAGTCGGAACCGGCTCCCTCCAAGCGTCGGTCCTTTTGTCATTCAAAGGGTCAGCAATCCCAGGATCAGCAGTCCAGAGGAACCTTCAGGAGGAAGGCCACCTCTCAGCCAGGAGGAGGCTCCAGTTCTAGAATCTCTAAGAACCCCCAGCCTTCCATCCCCACCCCCAGTGCCTATGCCTGACTTCTTGCCCGACCCCCCCCCCTCCAGTGAAGCATTTGGGGGAGTCGTGGGGGGGGTTGATTTTCCCTCTACCTCGAAGGGTGGAGAAACATCACATCGGATCAGTGGGTACTACAGCTTATCGAAAGGGCCATAATATGGAGTTCACCGAGGTCCAACCAGACAATCCCCCGGTGCCTTTTCATTACCCTACCTCTCATCTCAGACTGATTCAAGAGGAGATTCAGACTCTGTTGTCCAAAAAAGCCATAGAACCCATTCTTTTGGAACAGAGTGGAAAGGGCTATTACTCACACTTTTTTCTAGTCCCCCAGAAAATGGGACCTACGGCCAATTTTGGACCTGAGTCAGCTGAACAAGTTTGTGGAGTACAAACGGTTCAGAATGGTCACCCTTCCGGGCCAGCTCCCCCTCCTGTATCAAGGGGATTGGCTTTGCTCTCTGGACATGCAAGACGCATATCTTCAGCCTCACAGACATTTTCTGCGGTTCTGCTTCCAGGAGGCCCATTATCAATTCCGTGCCCTTCCCTTCAGACTGTCTTCGGCAAATCACTTTTTTACCAGGTGCTTAGCGGTGGTGGCTATGGTTCTGAGAAGGAGGGGCACTAAGTCTTTCCTTACCTAGATGACTGGCTGCTGGTGGCTCCCACAAGGGATCAGCTGCTGAAGTCTCTAGCAGACAACTTTACCCTCCTCAGGACTCTGGGTATCCCTCTAAATCTCCTGAAGCCCTCTCCATGGCCCAGCCGCAGACTGCAGTATGTAGGAGCCGTTTTGGACACCAAACAGGAAAAGGCCTTCCTGCTGGAGGAAAGGGTGGAAAGGCTCCAGTCCTTAGCCAGGACATGCCTCAGACTTCGGGGCCACATGATGGCTGCCATACTCACAGTCCCTCTGGCATGCCTTCATTTGAGGCTACCTCAGTGGACCCTTCGGGTTCAATGGGACCAGCGCTCAGACGACCTGGATCAGGTGCTGGTTTCGGTGGCTCAAACAGCCCAACCTCGTCGGGGGGGGGTCCCTTTCGCAAGGACCCACCTTCTAAAAATCCTGACCACGATGCATCGGGTCAGGACAGGGAAGCCCACCTGGCTGACAAGCAGACTCGGGGGATGTGGTCTGCCCGGGAGCAAGATCTCCGCATCAGTGTTTTGGAGATGAGGGCGATCCTTAATGCCATGCAGGCTTTTCAGACGGATCTTCCTCCGGGTCCCCTGTTGATACAGACAGACAACCTGTATGTGGTCTTCTACATCAACAAAAGTAGGACACCCATTTGTATTCCACTTGCAGAGAGGCCATGAGAATCTGGTACTGAGCCATAGATCATGGTCTGGAGCTAACAGCCGTTATTGTTCCAGACATCCAAAACACCTTGGCCGACAGTCTAAGCTGGTCTTGGTCCAGGGCCCATGAGTGGGAGCTTCTGCAGGCAGTCGTAGATGACCTCTTCGACAGGTGAAGATGCCCAGAGTTGGACCTTTTTGCATCCCTACTAAACGCCAAACTGCCAAATTTTTTCTTGCTTGATCCAGGGCTGGTGTTTTCTGGCAAGTCGCATCATCCCTCTGTTGGACAGGGAGATTTCTCTATGCCTTTATTCTTCCTACTGTTGCAGTGGGTTCTTCTCAAGCTTCAGGCGGAGGGAGTGGACATGATCCTCATTACTCCTTATTGGCCACGGCAGATTTGGTTTCCTCTGCTCTAGCAGCTGGCAGCAGAGCCTCCAATTCCTCTGCCCCTGAGCTGGCACTTACTCTCCCAAGACCAGGACACCTTAGTCCATCCGGACCTCAAGTCTCTGCATCTGCATGCATGGCTCCTGAAGACTTAGCAGTCTCCCGTTTTGGGGTTCCCCAAGGGTGGAAGAAGTCTTGGTGGCTGCTAGAAAGCTTTCCACCAGAGCTACCTATGCTATGAAATGGAAACCATTTTGTCTGTGGGCTTCTGCCAATTCTTTTGAACCCTTCACCTGTCCGATGACCTCGGTTTTGGAGTACCTCCTTTTCTTGTCAGATACTGGACTGGGTTACTCCTCCATTAAGGTGCATTTGTTTGCCATCTCTGCATACCATGTGTCACCAAACGCACTCTGGGGGTCAGGCCCTCTGCTCCCACAGTGCCCAATCTCGAAGTGCAATATGCGAACAGGAGACAAACAGGGTAACCCTCCTGTATGCTTTGGCTCCAAGCCACCACCAGTCTCGAGTCCTGGGGTCAAATATGAACCCTTTTTTCGCTAGCACGCCCAGGTAACAGGTCCAAATATCATACCCTCTTCAGGGAATGCAGTGCAGTAATTAACCTAGTGGGCACCCAAGCTGGTTCACAATCCCCCTTTTTGACTCAAATGAGAACTTGGTATTTCCTTACCTTGGTGCATATGGTAACACACTATAAGCAATGTAACAGTTCTGTCAGAATTAACAACACCGTCCCAGCATTCACACTCAAAATGAGAAAATGGCTCAGGCAGGATTTCAAGGAAAACCAAGTTTACTAGAATTAAAAATAGTAAATAAAATACAGAACACAGAACATATCACAGTAATGGTAAAGTCTTAAAAGTAATGGAAATTACAAAAACCAAATGCCTTTTTACTGAGTAACTGATCCTATCCCAGTTTCAGTTAGTAAATAGTGTGCTGAAATTACCTAACTTTAGTAGAAGTGCTTCTTAAGAGTCCAGAAGTAAAAGAGCCTCTTGAAAGTCTAGACACACGTTTGCCAAGTCTTGCAAAGTTGGAACAAGAGTGTGTTCTGTCAGGAATCCAGAAGTAAAAAGCACAATGTTCCCTCAGCCTTGACAATATCATGAGGGGGGAAAGGGTCTCACCAGCTTGTGAGGTCACAGCTCCGGTGATGCTGACTGTGAGGTCACACTCATTCCTGCATACCGAATTAGTCACGTGCATCTGCAAAATGCTAAACACCCCACTTAAAAAAAAATTTATTTTTTTTTAATTAGTGAGCCACAGCTTTATAGCAGATCAGAATTACCCCTTTGATCTTCAGAGGAATATCCTGAAAGTTATTTCTCCTATCTGTGTGAGGATTTCACAGGTATCTGTCAGAGTTGGCTTACCTCCTGATAGGTGGTAAAATGCAGTCTGTTATGGCCAGTTTCCTAGGTTTCAAAGCAGTAGTTATTTTACAACCTGCTGTCTAAAGGAAGCTCTTAATTAGTTTTTCCACTGGGTCAGGGATATGGCAGATCCTTCTTTTCCCTCTGTTCCAAAATCCCATGTCCCATGAAGCTTTTCTGCTTGGCCTGTTTTTCTAAGCAGAAGTCTAAGTATATATTTATATTAAACAATGATACAGATGGGGGGGGGGGCACGCTGTGGAGCCCGAGCTGAACAGCAGCAGATTATACAAGCTCTTCACCATACTTCTCTAATTTGTCAAAAACTATAATTTTATGCCTTGGAATCCTCTTTTAACCACTTGCATTTGAAAGAGCATCTCTGATTTGAGGGAAATGGGCAACCCATGGAGAGAAAAATCTCATAGTGGAGCAGAGAGAAGTAAGGGAACAACTGGAGCCTTGTGACCATCTTCCACCCAGCAGGCTGAAGCAGAATCTGGGCCTATGGAAACAATTGCATAATTGGGGCACAAACTCCAGAGCTTGATTGCTTCCGTCACCACCCTAAATCAGAAAGTGGACGACTTCAATGGTCGAGTGCTAGTGCTAGGAAACGCTGTTGATGGCATTAAAACAGAACTATGTGACATTCAAAAACAATCAGACTCTAATACGACCACTAATGCCCTCATGGTCATGAAAATCAACACCTCCGAGCAAAGATGGAGGCCTTAGAGAATCTGGCTCGGTCAGGAGACATTCGGATTATTGATCTCCCCGAAGGTAGTGAGGGAGATCATCCGATTATGTTTCTTCATGAATGGCTGACCGAGAAGCTGATGCCTGAGGGAGCTGTATCATGGGAGATACATAAAGTGTATCGTATAACCCCCAGAGGTCAATCCCAAAACTCAAAGGAACCCCGAACACTAATGGTAGTAACGTCCGGTGTTGGTGTACGCGACCAAATTCTTCGATATGCCCGGAGAGCCAGTACGATTCTGCAGGATGACAATCAAGTATACTTTTTTCCAGATATTAGCTACTCTACACGCCAAAGGAGGAAGAAATGTGATTCTGTTCATCGCTCGCTACGGGAATTGGGAATCACACACACCATCATTATCCCAGCGAGACTTAGGATTACACATCAAGGAAAGGTATTTTTATTTTCTGACCCAGTTGAAGCGGGGAGGTGGACTGCTCGAATTGAGGCTGTGTCTAGAGATCGAGGAGAGACTGCTCTGCAGGAAGAAACAAACAGAGTAACCTAAATAATGGGACTTTGTCTTTGCCGCAGTGAATGTTTGCCATCTTCTTAGATTCAGTGCTAAGGAGTGCAAGGTAATGCACCTGGGAAACAAAAACCCAGCGGAAGAGTACACAATGGGGGGTGAGATACTAACAACAACAAAAATGGAAAGGGACCTGGGGGTAGTCATATCAGATGACCTAAAGATGGGCAAGCAATGTGAAAGGGCAGCAAGGAGGGCTGGGGGGATACTGGGATGCATAGGGAGAGGCATCACCAGTAGAAAACAGGAAGTTATTATCCCTCTGTACAGACAGCTGGTGAGACCCCATCTGGAGTACTGTGTGCAGTTCTGGAGACCCAGTCTCCGCAAAGACATAGAAAGGATGGAAGCTGTCCAGAGGAGGGCAACTAAAATGGTGCAGGGTCTGCACCGGAAGACATATGAAGAGAGACTTAAGGAGCTTAATATGTATAGCCTCGAGGAAAGGAGGGAGAGGGGGGACATGATAGAAACTTTCAAGTACCTCAAGGGAATCAACAAAGTCCAAGAGGGTAGCATCTTTAAAAAAGAGGTGTGCAAGAACAAGAGGGCACGATTTGAAGATAGAGGGGAGTGGTTCAGAGGTAATTTACAAAGTATTTTTTCACAGAGAGGTTGTGATGCATGGAACGGCCTTCCGGAGGAGGTTGTGGAGTCAAAATCAGTGGTGGAATTCAAGCATGCATGGGATAGTCATCAGGCAATTCTGGGGGGTGGGGTTAGGAAGAAGTAGGCTGTTGGTTAACTAGGATCTGCAGCTTATCCAGTAGGTAGGGAAATGGGCAGACTGGGTGGGTCAAGCGGTCCTTATCTGCCGTCAAATTCTATATTTTCTATAAGCTAGGTACTTCACTAATATTAGTAGTGTTGACACTGGTGTGTCTTTTGCAATGATCTCGCTATAAACTGTTTATTATAGCGGTGGGGTTTTATTTTTGCACCTTTAAAATTACTCTATGGTATTAAGCTTATCAGCTCTGATTTTTTCCACTGTGGTATTGTTGTGTAAAGTGGATTCTGGGGTAAACAAGGAGGGATAACCTCAGTTATCGTTTTCTTTTTCATAAGATGTTATTGAGGTACCTCCAGCTAGATTTATGGTGGAAAGCATACATATTTCTTGTAGTTTGTTTTTTTGTTTATTTACACAAATCTGCTGCAGAAAGTTATGCTTGAAATGTTTCTTTTCACATTAAGGCTAACACATGGCACCAATAGTCCTTACGAGGACATGTTCCCTAAATTAGGCTGGACAATTAATGACTATCCTTTACTTTCTTGAAATAGCCATATTGCTCTTGGACTTGACAACACAGCAAATATGGGACTATTATTCTGGGATTTATTTAATGTTTCCCTCCAATGCTGTAACACTATGTAGTGAATGCAAAACTATAATGTATCCTTTGATTAAGGGGTTATTGCCCCAATGGTAATTTATATATGTGGTCTGTTTACTACATGTATTGTATATTGTCATGATATATGATAAAATGCTAAAAATAAAGTATATAACAAAAAAACAACTATGATACAAATAATAGCAGGCAGACAACTATTGTCACACCATGCACCTATTTGAGGGTAAGACCCTTGGCCAATAGGACCTGTCTCGGTACCTTTTTATGGGTATTCTGCTCCTGAAACCTCCCATTCAGGACCCTGTCCCTCCATGGGACCTTTTGTTTATGTTAGAGAAACTTACTTTGCCTCACTTTGAACCAGCCGCAGATTGCGAGCTATACTTTCTGTTGTGAAAACGTTATTTTTAGTTGCTGTTACTTTCACTCGAAGGAATTCCGAGCTTCAGGTTCAGATGTGTAAAGAGCCCTATTTAGTTTTCCACGAGGACAGTGTGTCCTTGCGGCCAATCCTAAGTTTTTGCCTAAGGTGGTGTCCAAATTTATGCTGAATCAGGACATCCACTTGCCTGTTTATTATCCGGAGCACTAAATCAAGGGGAGGCCTTACTTCATACTCTGGATGTCCACAGGGTGCTCCACTATTATCAGAATCGCACCCATTCTATCAGAAAATCTGATCAGTTGGTTGTTTCTTTCACACTGAGGTCTTTAGGGGCTCTGGTCACTAAGCAGACGTTATCCAAGTGGTTGATTAACTGCATTGTTTTCTGTTACCAGAAATATGACAGGCCTTTACCAGGCCCGGTCAAAAGTAATTCCACTAGGGGGGTGTCTGCCTCCTTCGTGTCACTGCAGAAGATCTCAGCTGCAGATATCTGTGCAGCTGCCACTTGGAGTTCCAGTCACACTTTCAGCAAGCACTACAGTTTGGACATTGCTTCCAGACACAGGGCAGGCTTTGGCCTTGCTGTCCTGCAGGGTCTCCTCTCTTGAAGGATTGACTCCAGTGTTCTTTCCTCCTTATTTTGATGGGGGTTGTTTACTGACACTGCTTGGGACTCAGTTCTACCAGTGTTGCTTGCTGCAAGAGTTATCCTCGAAGTGAGATAGTACAGTTACGTAAGAACTTACCATAATAGTAGATCTTACTGAGAAAAGCTTCTGCAGCAGGCACTCTTTCCCCCTGTGCAGAGGTGTAGCCAGAAATATCCATGTTGGAGAGATCATGTGATGCAGAGTGCTGAGTAGATGCTCCTCCGCTAAGCTCCTGCCTTCCGAATACAAAATCGTTATTTAATATCGTTAAATTTCATCTAAACCCTCTGCTCAAGAGTTCTGTTGTCTCTGAACAGTGTGCGCTTCTGTTCTGGGTTCCTGTGTGGTAAATGGAGGCTTACATGAAGAAAGCCCCGCAGAAACATCCCCGAGAAGGCCTCGAAGAAATCCCGAGCCTCGAGTGGCTCAGACAAGCCTGAATCTGCGTGTCAAGCTGGGGACCAAGAACCCCTAACACTTAATAGATTTTTAGAGGAATTCAAACCATTCCGGGAAGAGATGAAAGATATGGCAATCGACCTGAAGTCCCTCTCAGAAAAGATAGAGAAGTCTCACGATGGTATCAGACAACACTGCCCGAATATTTTCGATCGAGAGAAAGGTGGAAAGCATTGATCCTGAGCTTTTACTAACGAAACAGAGGTTGTCCAGATTAGAAGCAAAACCGAGGATCTGGAAGGCGTAGTCGGAGAAATAATGTGGTAATCCTTGCTCCCGAGGGAAGAGGCCAGAATACTGTTGTCTTTATTCAGAAGTTGGTAGAAAAAGTCGCTGGCCCCTCTCCCTTTGGCCCAAACTACATAATAAAACGGGCCCACCGATCTTTGCGACCAAAACCCCCACCCGATGCACCTCCTCGCTCCATCATCTGCCGCTTTCTCAATTATCTGGAAAGGCAGCATTTTTTACAGAAAGCCAAGGCCTTGCAAGAAGTCAGATGGGAGAAGGTGAAGCTGAGAATTGCTCAGGATATCCCTGGTTCGGTTCAGCTGAAACGGAAAGCCTTCCACCCGATTGTATCCAAGATTATAGCGGCTGGATTAAAGTTCAGGATGGGGTACCCAGCGAAATTACAAGTCTTTGTAAATGGTTCATGGCTCAGTTTCGAGGATCCTGATGCTGTGTTACTAAACCTTAAGTCAGTGTCGCCAGACCTGTTTTGCATGACCTGAGAGGGCCTCATGATTTTTGGGACTCATTGCAACTTCAGAACGAACTGTTGTTCGGATTTTTGTGTGGACAGTGTTCTTTCTAGAGACTGATTTCACTCGACTTATGTTTCCTAATAGAACTGGTCTACTAGTAGAGGCTCAACCTTATTTTTAACAGGCCCTGGCCTGTTAATGGGAATAGTGTTACAGGGAGAGTCCTAGGGGGGGCTTCCGAGGGGTTTGTTTTTGACTGTATCAGATATAGCATTGCTTACTCAGTATCCAGGGGAAGCACACAGGGCTAGGTCTCGGGTTATGCCTCCTGTTTAGTTCTTGGAGGATGGGTACTCGGACTCTCGAGCGATTCCGGGCTTTCAGGGCGCCTTTGAAAGATAGTGGGATAGATCAGGCTATGTCCACAAGAGGGCGCGGCTCACCCGTTTAAAGCAACTCTGGTCATCCAGCCTTGAAAGGGATTGCTTTTGTTATTGAGCCTTGCTGGTTTCAGAGGGGGACTTCTCTGAGCTAGGGGTATACAACCCCTAGGTAGTTTTTCCTTCGGGTTTCCCATCTTTGGATTTTATCTTACTTCTCATCCGGTCTTGTTTTTTCAGGTTTTTATCTCAATGATGGGCTCACCCCTCCATGTTATTTTCCGCTCTGGTTCTGGTTCAAGAAATAGTTCCCTGTAGGGAACAGGCTTTTTTCATCTCCCTCTCAAGACTTGAGTGACGTTTTT
Organism: Neoceratodus forsteri; assembly: GCA_016271365.2. NCBI lineage: Eukaryota > Metazoa > Chordata > Ceratodontiformes > Ceratodontidae > Neoceratodus > Neoceratodus forsteri. The sequence goes on along the minus strand of CM057458.1, from coordinate 578,844,964 downwards.
TCACACTCACACTTATGGCACCTAGTTCTTTTTCTCTCTCTCGTTCATTAGTAGATTCACCAGCAGATGTTTGTAGGCCCTGGAAGCCCAAGATCGCCCGTTGACTTTACGCCCTTAGTAACGCAGCCTATTGACTGCTTTGTATTTTGAATTATAAGGGCAAGCACTTGCAGGAGATACATTCGGAGGGCGGGAGGGGGAGGATAAGATCCAGTGCTGTGCTAAGCGTTGCTTGCGACAGTGTGGGGGTTGGAAGGGGGGAGAGAGTGCGTGCTCTTGTTGGGGAGGTGAGGGGTGTATTAGAGGAGTTTGAATTGGGGCTTACAGCGGGGGAGCTAGGGAGGTGGGAGGACGTTACAGCAGCAACGGGGGGGGGGGTTAGACTATTCGGGTTATATACCCTGAGTGCAATGCTGATTCTAGTACCCTTAGAACCCATAAGTAGATGGCTAAGGAGGTGACTTTTGCAACATGGAATGTCAAAGGGATCAGGAAAAAATCTAAACAATACCAGGTTCTCAAATATTTAAATCTTTTACATACCCAGGTTACTTTCCTACAGGAATCGCACTTACTAGAAACAGAAGCTTCACAAGTGAGGAGGCAACAGGTGGGGACAGTGTATGAGGCGCAAGGCTCCTCAAATAGCTGTGGGGTTATGATTATCATCAACAGGGGCATACCATTTGTTCCAACTCATACTATCAGGGACCCCGTGGGTAGGTTCGTTTTAGTTATAGGCACTCTCTGGTCAATACCTCTGCTGCTGGGCAGTATATATGGTCCCAACGCTGATGACCCAGCGTACTTCATGAGACTTATAAATTCAATCCTGCCTTTTCTTCCCATAAGGATTGTCCTGGGGGGGCGACTTCAACCAAGTTGTAGATTCCAATCTTGACAGGTCGGGAGGCGTATCGGGGATCTCCCCAGGTCAGAGGGCCTTCAGATATTTAGTGGACCAATGCGGGCTCTATGATGTTTGGCGTGTTTTAATTCCTGATTCCAAGGAGTTCACATTCAGGTCTTTGGTACATGGTTCACAGTCCTGCATTGACTACATATTCATTTCTCAGACTCTTCTGCCCGGGGTTAAGTCCTCGTCGATACAACCTGGCCCTGTCTCTGATCACTCTCTGGTGCTGTGTGATCTCTCAATTCACGATGTGTCAAGGAGAGAAACACGATGGAAGTTGAATGACCAATTGCTTAAAGATTCTAAGTATTGCAATACCATAAGGGAGCAGGTTGAGGCCTTTTTTCTGTCCAACCCTTTAAATAGTGCAAAATCGGATATTATATGGGGGGGCCTTCAAGGCTTACATGAGAGGAGTTCCCATTGGCCTCTTGGTGGCTAGGAAAAGAGCTAGGGAGAGAGAATTACTGTCCTTGTTATCTCAAATTCGGGCTCTGGAAGCCAATGACTCGGCTAACTCCTCAGAGGAGGACAAGGTGAGGCTCCTAGGGCTGAGAGATAAGTATTTAGAATTACTCCGTGAAAAGGCGGAGTTAGCTATCATACACACCAAAGCCAGTTATACTGATCAAGGCGAAAAAGCAGGGCGCCTTTTGGCACTTCGCATCAAACAACAAGAATCAAGTAAGATTTATCCCTTCAGTTAGGGCTTCTGATGATGGATCCCTAAAAACATCTCCCACAGAGATAGTTCAAGAGTTCGCAGTATACTATAAATCGCTTTACGGGGACATGGAGCTCCCTCCCAGCCCAGAAAGCGTGGAGGAGTACCTGACGGACTCACATCTACCCTCTCTTCTAGTACACCACTCAGCCTCTCTGGTCTCTCCCATAACTCAAGGAGAAATCTCTGAGGTTATCAATGGTTTACCCTCGGATAAAACTCCTGGCCCTGATGGATTTTCCTCCCTTTTCTATAAAACATTTCGGGATCTTCTTTTGCCAATACTTAATAGTTTATTCCAGCACATCTTATCCGGGTCAGAAGTTGATCATCATCTCTTTGAAGCCTTGATAGTGCTCCTCCCTAAGCCGGACAAAGACCCTGAGCTCGTCCAGAGCTACAGGCCTATATCTCTCCTAAATCAGGATATCAAGATCCTTTCAAAGATTTTAGCTAATAGGTTATCCGTGGTGCTACTCCAGTTAATAGGTATGAATCAGGTAGGTTTCATGAAGGGACGCTCTTCGGCAGATCACCTGCGTACGTTATCCCATGTCTTCTTGACTTCCAGAGACGCTGACTTCCCTGCAGGCTTGGTCTCTTTGGATGCCGAGAAGGCGTTCGACCGGGTGAATTGGAGTTTTCTCTTCAAGGCTTTGAGTGCCTTTAACTTTCCCCCGGTATTCATCTCCTGGGTTGCTGCACTATATAAATCCCCTATAGCAAGAATCTCAGCTAACGAGGCCTTCTCAGATTATTTCTCACTTCATTCAGGCACCAGGCAGGGTTGCCCCCTGTCCCCTCTCTTGTTTAACGTATATCTGGAACCCCTTATCCAAAACGTTCTCCAAAACATCTCTATACAAGGTATCAGAGTTGGGCGTCGTGAAATTAAACTCACAGCGTACGCAGATGATTTGCTGATCTATCTCTCCCATCCGGTTTCTTCAATACCACCCCTATTGAGCGAAATAGCTAGGTTCAGTGCGTTATCTAACTACAAGTTGAATATAAGTAAATCCTTATTTTTCCCACTAAATCACAAAGTATTTAAGGATGATATTTGCCCCTTAGGTTTAGGCTGGACTCCTAGAGTAATTAAATATCTGGGTGTAAAGCTATCCCGTAACCCTTCGAAATGGGTCAAAGATAATCTGGATTCTCTCTCACAGGTCATTATGCTTGACCTAGACAGATGGTCTAAACTTCCTATATCATTATGGGGTAGGACTAATACCATCAACATGAATGTATTTCCTAGAATTTACTACCCCTTATCTCTTCTCAACTCTTTTATCCACATACGATGATTTAAGAAACTGCACAGTATATTTACCAGATTTATCTGGGCAGAAAAGTATCCTCAGTTGGCCTACCATAAACTAGCTGCCCCAAAATCTGGGGGGCTGAGGATTCCCCATATGGCACTATATTACTGGGCCAGTCATCTGGCATACTGTCTGAGATGGATCTCCCCAGGCCCTGAAGCGGTACAACCAGTGTGGCTTAAGATTGAGTTAGACACAATTAAATTTAAACGCCTGGATCCCTCTAACCTATTTTATCTCAAGTTGTATCATGTAAAGATGGGTAACTGTACCACAATAAGTACCTCTTTAAGAGTATATACACAGTTCTGTCTATTTCTCGATTACTCACCTCTGACTGACTTAACTCAATCCATTTGGAACTCCCCATCTTTCATCCTTAGCGGAAAATGGATTCCTTCAAACTGGCTGCCTCAATTAGGCGACGGAAAACTCTTTTCCCTGGTAGACAGGGAAGGGCACTGGTTGTCCTCACGTGGAATTATTGACAAATTCCATATTCCAGGTTCAGCCCATTTTAAAGTTATGCTGTTAAGACACCTTCTCATTGTAGCCCTGGGGAGTTCTCCCCCCTCCCAGGCGGTATCAGCTCTGATTCCTGAGTTCTCCCATTTGTCCAGTTCGCCTGGCATAATATCCAAGCTGTACAAGGTGCTGTACTATAAGAAGTATGGGGGACACCTTTGGACCCACTAGTTTCTGGAATTCACTCCTCCCTCAATACCAGTTGGACTGGCAATCCCTGTGGAGATCCTGTCATAAGTATGTTTCCCAAGATTGGCTGCGTCTCATGCAATACCACATTCTACATAACATGTATTGTACCCCTACCAAATTAAAAAAATGGGGTTTCTCGAATTCTAGTATATGTATTAAGTGCCTGCAAGAAGAGGGTACTCTCTTACACATGTTCTGGTCCTGTCCCAAAGTTTCTACCTTATGGAATTCAATTAAGATGTTTCTTGATCCCCTACTGGGCCTACAGGAGTACTTCATTCCGGAGGAATGTCTACTAGGGGATATGTCCCTGGTCAACATTAGAATTAGGAAATATCACATCTCTATGGTTGCACTCTCTGTTAAGAAACTTATTCTATGTCATTGGAAGGAAAAATCGGTTCCTTCTTCCAGGAATGGTTACATGAAATCACTGCCAACCTTGAACAGAGAGGCAATTGCAAACCTGCACAACAGACTAGAGATATATAGAAGATATGGGACCCCCTTCATTCTTTACTCTTGTTACCTCATTGAACTCGTATCACACTCTGGTTTTACCCATTCATACCATTGATTCACGCATTGCACATTAGGGCGACCTAATTTTGTTGCTGCTGTAAGGGGGGATGGGGGCGAGGGGTGGGCTGGGCAGTTGTTACTGTTCTAGAATTATGTCTCATCATCTTGATCTGATGCAACTGCCCATTATAATGGAAATGTATTAATAAAGTTTAAATTGTAAAAAAAAAAGAAAAAAGAAATATCTATGTTGTACACACCCCACGCAACCGCTGCCCCATTGTAAGAAAATGTACACACTCCCTCCACCTGCTGCACCCAATACAATACAAAGCAAAACAAATTGTCGGCAGTAGACATTCAACCAGATATGGAAACAGCTTCATGGCCAACATTAACATTACCATTACTTTTGGAGGCAGTATAGCGCAGTGGTTTAAGGCTCTGAGCTGCAAACCTGGAGATCTGGGTTTGAATCCCACAGCCCCCACTTGCATACTGTGTGACCCTGAGCAAGTCACTTAACTTCCTTGTGCTCCCAGGTCGCACCTGTAAACAAGCTTCAGCTTAGTGTGTGTCTCCTTGTTTAAAAAAAAAAAAAAATACTACAGATAAGAATGAGAATGGCAACAAAATGGTATATGGTGTGAGACAGGAATGAAACAAAACTGTACACAACTGTGTACAGTGAGTATGCCTGCCTACACCCTGGCCCCTGTGTTTGTTTTCTTCCTAAGATCCTCCTCCTCAGTCTCCTATTTGTGCTTGCCAGGTCTCCAGCGGGAAAACTGAGGTATGGCTGGGGGACCGCCCCTTTTATACCAATGGCGGATGTCGGGGCCGGGTTGATGTCAGGTGGTGGTCCCCCGCTGTATACTGCTAGCTAGAAGTTTACTGTGGAGTTCTTGCACCTGGTGGCTTAGTCCTACCAGTGTTGCCTGCTGCAGGAGGTTCTCTCGAAGATCTACTCTTACGGTAAGTTCTTACGTAACTCTACCATCTTCGAGAGGATCTCTTCCAGCAGGCCTGCCATCCCTCCCTCCCTCCATCCCCCCTGGGCCTGGGATGCCCTTCTGTGTCTGCACCTCTTTCTCCATTCTTTTTTCTTTGGTGGGAACCTTCAGTTCCTTCTCCATTCCCTCTGCTGGGACTAGGTGGCTTATGGCCTCTGGTGGGAGAACTGAAGAGGGCATGGGGACCACCGACTCCTATAGGATAGCCAACATTGACATATGACATTGGAGTGGGTGGCCCTCTGGAAGACTGCTTTCTGGAAAAGTTTCTGAGTGGTCCTAGTTCCTGGTGGCTATAGTTCCATAGGTGTGGCCTGCTGTGAGAGATTCTGTTGAAGATCTACTCCTATGGTAAGTTCTTCTGTAACTGTACTTTGCCTATAGTACAACTCCTAATTTATCAGTAAAACAGACAGGCTGGCAGAATGCATGGGTTCTAGGAGCGGAGCCTGTATAGCTTAGTGCCAGATGATCAGCAGTCTGCCATGCCCAGAATTCCCTAAGGGGTCACTGTGCTAACATGTTAATGTTGCAAACCCCATTTGCACTCCATAACATCTGACTGAGGGATTTGCATTGGGACTTGGATGCTGGGGAGTCTCCTGCCAGGCAGCTAAGTTATACACTTGCCTGGCAGATGGCAGCCTGGTGGCAGCACAAAGATTTTCTGCCAGTACCACTGCAACTGTTTAACGGGTGCCAGCTTTTGTCTTCTTTCAAAACTGCAGGTTCCATTGCTAGCAGCATATATGCCATATATTCAGGAAAAGCTTTTGAGAATAGTCGGTTTTCTTTATGGTTTTCCACTAAACAAGTTAGGAAATGTACCCCACTGTATTAAACAAGTGATTATGTCACTGCATTTGGGTTATAAAAAAAACTTTAATCAGTGTCTATACTGTATCTTTAAACTTACACTTTCTAAACAGTGACCATCAGCAGGCATTGAAGGAAAGAGAATCACTAAGCTCCTTACTGGCTAACCGACAGGAAGACTTGCGTCCTCGGCGAATGAAAGACAGCCACATGGAGATCCTCTTGCCTTTAGGAAGCCAGCCCCAAATAAGGGAGAACTACCTCAATGTGCACAACAGTGTGAGGTAGCCTTTTTTTATTAACAGTTACCACTGGGTTGAAACTGTGTTGTTTTAAGGTGTTTTTGACTTTGGAGCTTTGCTGTTTGTTATCCTAATGCCCAGTGTAAGCCAATTTGTTTTGCTTCCTAGGTTTGGCAGGATCCTGGAAGATCTTGATAGTATAGGAGGTAATTGTTTCTGTCTACATCACCATTACTGTTTAGCATGGTCTGACAGGGTTTGCTTCGATAGTATTGTATTATGTTACGGAAAAGTGTGCTGCAATTTTGACTGCCCACATGCTGTTGGACTGCCTATAGAGAAGTACTGTACAGCAGTCCATTGTGATTTTTCCAAACACAAAGCTACCACTCAACTAACCAGGCTGTTGCTGACTGAGTGGTAGCTTTGTCTTTTAACAAACAGCCCTCTAAAATACACACAAAAAAACAACAACCCCAAAAGTTGGCCTCATTTGTTTCTATGGATTCTGCACTTGCTCACTCCAAACTTAGACATGTGTCTGAGTACAGATATGGGACCATCAGTTCATAGAAACATAGAATCTGTCAAGAGAAAGAAGCCAAAGTTCCATTGAGTCTGCCCATATTATACTACCTCACCCTGGAATCTAGTGTCGTGGGGGGGGGTCCCCGTCTGCCTCCCTCCTACCAAAACCCTAACCCCATGTGGTGCTCCTCTGTAGAATTCTGAGTCTGCTTGCTGTGTCCCAGCCATGTTTGAAATGATTTAGTGTGTCTGCCACACCGCTTCTCCCAGCAGTCTGTTTCACAGCTCCATCACCCTCTCAGTGAAGTAGAACTTCCTCATATCCCTCCTGAAATTACCCCTGCCGACCTCCAATCTTGCCCTCTTGAGACTGCACAGTTAATTCTAATAAATAGGTCTTTATTGCTAACCATGTTCATACCGCAGAAATGTATATGTCTCTGTCCTGTCTGCTGTCTTGCATCTGGCCTTCAGTGAGTACATGTTCAGGGTCCCCAGTCATTCCTCATAGGATCTGCCTTGCTGGCACTGGATCATTTTGTTGTCCCTTCTCTGGGCTGACTCCAGCCTGTCTATATCCTTTCTCAGGTAAGGGCTCCACTCCAGAACTGGACACAGTATTCCAGGTAAGGCCTCACCAGCAGTCTCCATAGGGGAAGTATCACCTTGCTTCTCCTGCTATAAAAAAACATCCTCCCATTGTATACTCTATGCCTTATTGCACAACGGCATCACTGAATGTAACCCCCATATTCTGCTCCTGTGTAGTAGTGGCTAGCCTAACCCTTCCATCTAATATTCTGTGCATGGGTACCATTTTCCTTAGAGCATCAACTTACACTTAGTGGAATTATATCTCAGCTGCCAGATTTTGACCATTTTGGGAAGCGGATTGATTGGGTGTTTGACTCCCTGGAGCCAAACTGGGGATACTGTTCCATCTGAAACCTTAGCGTCTTAAATCAACTGAGTTGCAGGAGGCAAGGCTTCTTTTAATTTATATGTAGCATTTAATTGGGGATGAGCACAAATCGTGCTCTTTAAGGGCCCAATCCACACAAAAAATGCTTATAAATGGGATTTCATCAGTCCTGCTTTCAGCATGGTCAAAACATAGTTAATGAGCATATAAAATGACTTGGGAAATTCCAGCAAATTCCTGCATCCTGACTGTCTAAAGACCAGATTAAGGTGTGCAGTTTTATTACCACGAAGGCATAGCTTTAACCTTGTTAGCTACTCTGCCCTAAGATATCTCTGCCAACTATAGGAGAACAGTAGGAAAAAAAGCTTCCAAACCAGCGTACAGACACCACAGCAGCATTCAAGTTAGTCTGTACTGCAATGTTATAAATAACCAACTGCTTTAAGCAGTGCTGGAACTGTTTCTAAAACATGCTAAGACAGTTTCTACTTGTTATCCATAGAGCTTCTTTCTCTGGATCCCAGCCTGCTCGCCTGCTGGCGGCACCTCCCCAGTCCTGTCACAGATCTTCTTAGTGACTTACAGGATAACCAACATTTACCCAGCATGGCAGATTCTTGGTCATGCGGTGGGGGATCCTAATGTCGTCATGGCAGACCATGGATTTTCCCCATCTTTTTCTCCCCTGTGGGTACCAGCATGCAGTGACATGCATGCATGTGTGCTAGGTGTGTGGTGGCTGCCCCTCTCTCCATTGACGTACGCTCACTGTGCTGCCACCTTACCTCCACCAGATGGCTGTTTGTCCCCTCACCCCAAGGAGAACCGTCCTTTGGATGCTTGGTCAACAGCCTAAGTCTGTTACCAAACCCCGAGTTGCTAGAGTAGTGAGCAGTAGCACTACTGCTGGGCGTCTGGGCTGCCTTAAGACAGTTCCCACATAACATATTTGAAGACTGTACCATTCAAAATACTGATTCTTCACCGTAGCAAAAAAGTAACTAGCAATGTTTAAAACGCCTCTAAAATGTTTCACTAGTTTCTAATTAAAATGTTTAATGTGAAACCAGTTGAAACAGCTAAAAAAGCAAAAACTATTTTTCCTTACACATTGCTGCACAATAAACTTTGCCTGTTTTAATGTCAAACTTTTTATTGAAACATGTTTCACATAGCAAACTGACAAAACAGAATGAACTCAGATAACAGTACAGCATATTGGTTGCATAGGCTGTACTGCTGTCTGTGTGTTTAAAGCGAAAAAAAAAAATTTTCTCCTAAATTTCCAACGCCATTTTGTAAGCACAGTAACACACTTAAAGATCCTGTAATTGTACTTCTCAGCAAGGAGGTGCAGGTAAACGATTATGGGACCATAAACGCACAGCCTTTCCTGCAGTGTTGGTCACTGAGCCCACACTCTTTCTTTTCTTTTTACACTTTACGTTTATTATGCAAAAATAAACATACAGTTATGTTCACTAGCTTTTGATATAAGAAAAGTACATTTTGGAACCGAGAGGGCACCACTTCTCTTAATACATTCTGCTAGATCACCAAAAGCTAAAAGATATGTCATGTGGGGTTAACACTTAAAATAAATCCAGTAGTTAATAGCAGTCAGAGATCTTAAACTGTGGGGTGAGCCCATGAGCTGTATGGTATTTTTCCAAAAGTCTTGATAAGAAATACAGAACTTATTACTTTGTCCCCTGAAAGAGGGCTAGAAGAGTCCACCCTGCTGTCTCAGAAGTAGTAGCATTAAAATGTGCAAAATGCTGTTAGATAGAAAGCTTCACATTCTCCCTGAGGAACAACCTACAGCTATTTCAGGAACACTGCATATTATTGTGCCCTTCAGTATTTGCATTTGAGAGATTTATAAAATGCTTCAAATAGGTAGTACATTTTTTCTTTTTAACAGTTAACTGGGTGCTTTTAAATAAAAACCAAAATCAACAGAACTTGCTGCAGAATACATACAGTATACTGATACTGTCAACAGGTCCCAGCATTTTAATAGGGGTTCTTGATGCCCAGGACATACGGGAATTAATAAAACTAACCTGTTTACTTATTGAAAAATGTTGGGCCAGGACATCGAAACTACCCCACCCACACACACAGCAGAAATTAAAAACCTGTTTGGCAGTCCAAATTAGTTACAACCTCAAGTTCCTACTTCTTTGGATGAAGAATCCTCTCTGTTGTTCTCTCTCTGGGCCTGACCACATTTTTCTGACAGCACTTCAAGGCGTCAGTGAACAGAAATAGTTTACCCCAGTGTACTATCTGTAACCTTGCTGGGAAAACTATTCCGTGGGAGATGCCGGACTCACAGAGCATAGCTCGGGCCCTGTCAAACTTTTTGTGTTTCTGCTGGATGGCATACCCAATGTCAGGAAACATGAGAATTGACTGGCCATCATGTAGGAGTGTGCACTTTTGCCTTGCCATTGCCAGAAGGTAGTCCTGGGATCCCACACAATCTGTGAAAGTGACAACAGTCCGTGGAGCTTCTGGATTGTCCAGACAGCCTCTGAAGGTAACCCGGTAAGCTTTTTGGAATTGTTGAGCCGTGGGTGCCACTTCCTCTTCTAGCTGTTGCACCATCCATTCCTGAAGGACTAACAACAAGTGGTCTCCTTCACACCATTCTGGCAGACCCAGTAATCGTAAATTAGAAGCACAAGCCAGGTTTTCCAGGGTCTCCAGTCTGGATTTCAAGGGACCATTTTTTTTTTTGATTATGGCGGTTACTGCCCTCATTGCGTTGTTCGCTCTCTTGGTAGCTTCTGTTGTAACCGATTCCATCAAGGACTCAATACTGGCTACCTTGTTAGTTAAGTTGTCAGATTTGTCTGAAAGTCCTGCTACCGTACAGATAAGTTGATTGATCTTCGCTCCAGGCATTTGCAGGGTTTCTTCTCCCACAACTTCTGCTGCCTCATGATCGTGGCCTTGTGTCGACCTTGTGGTTGGAGCTCCTTGGAGAGGCTTTGATTTAGCTCCTTCTCCTGAGGGTTTATTCTTCCTAGGATATCCCATTTTAGTGAGCAAGTTCTGAGGAACACTTCGATGCAAAATTGGCTTTGTTCCAGAAAAAGCAGTTTTTAAATCAGTATCAGCCCCAATGAAATGCAGAGCTCTGTCTTGGTGTGGCCATCTTGCTCAGGCTCTACAGCGCGCCCCCCCCCCCACACAGACTCACACACTCTTTCTTGTGTTGTGTTATGTTATGTTATGTGTTGCTCAGCAGTGCTCATATTCTTTGTTTACTGTGACCCCACTTTGCTAGTATGCTTTGATTACTGTCTGGACTTTACTTACCATTACAGTTTTTCTCCTGTGTATATTTCAGCCTGTATTCCTGCTAGATTATGCTAACTTATTGACTGCTATTATTCTAACTTGGACACCCATGAAAACAGTATTGTTATTTTTTTCATCAGTAATGTCTGTCTGGTGAAAATATCAAGATACCCATTTTTCTTTTCATTTTCATTCATTCGAGAACTAAGATAAGGGATTTTGAAATATTTAGAAGTGCCCACTCCTGTGCCATGCCCGCCATGAAAAAATTAAATGTCTTCATACAGTGCTGTGATGTTTATCATCAGAATCATGTGTTAACATCATTCTAATACATCCACATTATGAATCTGGCATGTATATTCAACAGAGAAGTTAAACGGATGAGATTTTTACATATTGCAAGTGGCTGCCATTATTGATGTGAGTCATTAATTACACAGTTGGCTGTAAAAGCTGTTTAACAATATCTAAGAAAACTAAAAATACACTGAGGATGAATCTGAGGATGTTGGAAATTAACATTTTTGCTAAAAAAACTATACGATGACATTTTTTACAGACTAACAAATACTGCTGCATTAAGGATGCTTGTGGGCAAGAGGACCAAAGCCCCATATAAAAGAGATTTTAAAACAATGGTAATTCGATGGGGTGAATGAGAATCTAATTAAAAATAAAGGAAAAACATAGCTTAAACATTTACCAAGGTTCCTTTTGAAGCGCAAAGTGTTGTTAGGCTGCTGTTTTACATATCTTGGAAATGCCATGCTTTGGTTGTAAAGACATTAAAGAATAAGAGGAGTTTGTGTCCGCTTCTGGAGAGGGTTTGTGCAGTTGCCTGACACTACAGCGACACCCTGTGGTAAAGACTAGGAATGTAATACAATATTAGTTATGTAAATTAAACAGATATTAATTTTGTGTCTAAAACAGTGTTACCTTTCGGCATCTTAAAGTGACCAGACATATTTGCAGAAATACTTACTCATTTCTGCTTATAAAGTGCAGTGTTTTTTTTTTTGGGGGGGGGGCAACATTATGGATTTACAATTTCTTCCAACCTTAAATGACTAACCTCCCCATGGGGCGGTTGGGGGCTGATGGTGTCCCTTAAAAAAATGAGAACCTGCATTGTACACAGGGTGGCATTAACATGGATGACTGAGCACCGCATTTTGTGCGATATTACAAAACTGGATCTGTACCACTTTAAAAAATGCAAATAAAATTTAAACACAGAGTTAAGTTTTGTGATATGGGATGTCGGTTCCCCATTTTATTTACCTGTTTTGGTTACCAGTGACCAGAATTGCCATTTTAGGGGTTGTTGGTATTGCTTTAACAGTTAAAAATAATTTGGTAGTTGCTGCAAATGGTGATGCAGTTGCATCAAACATGCTTTAGCGACCAAACAGTTTAATGTTGAATGCCAGTATATGACTGTGTTATATTTATGCATGTATTTATTTATTTTGATAGCCACGTAGGCTCACAGGGACCAGATCCCTTTTACAGGAAGCGTCCCATGTGCATGGCAAAATAGGTGACAAAAATTTAAAAGAATTGAACAAATATATACCTTACGGAGACTAAAACAGAATATCCACTCTGGAACCATCAATAGTGTTATACAGTCAAGCAAAGGATCCATCAGGCATACTGCACAGCCAGTCGCAGAAGATCAAACAGTGTGCACATAAGGTCCATCTAATTGCACTGCACATGTAAATTAAAAGAGTAACCATGAGATAAACAAAGTAACCTAGTAATTTAGGATTGGAAGGGTCTCTAGGTTCATCAGATCCGACCACCACTACCACCCACACTTCATAAGCATGGATTAATAAGCGTATTGTACAGACATGTAATAATTTACAGGGATTCCCCACCCACTCTACTACCCAGGGTACCCTATGGTCCCTTGGTACGCAGAAATGTGTCCAGGCCTACATTGAAGGCCTTGACATGTTTTCTTGTCTATTGTCTTCGCTGGTAGTCTGTTTGATATGTTGACCATCTCCTGGGAGAAAGAGGGCCTTTCCTGAATTTACCTCCTCTGAACTTCTGGGCATGTCTCAACGTCCTTTTGGAGCACGCCAGATCTAATCTCTACATCAGTTTTACCTTGTTGATACCCTTGAGTATGCAGAAGACAGATCATGTCCCCTCTGTACCAAAGGGTAAAAATGTTAAGGGCCTCTGGCCTCTTCTCATAGTTTTTGTCCTCCATACTACTGATCATTTTGGTGGCCTTGCGCTGTACCCTCTCGACTACCTCAGTGACCTTTTTTGCATTGAGGAGCCCAGAACTGCACTCAGTACTTCAGGGTGGGCCCTGTAAAGTGGTAAGATCACTTCTCCTGCTCTGCTGGTTACCCCCTAATTAAAGTTTGATAAAGTCCTACTTTTGCATTATCAGAGTGCATGAAAAATGGCACGTTGTGCCTTTACATAAAGGTTTTGATCTACAACTGTTTGTTTTTAAGCAAATAATTGAGTCTTAAAATGTGATGCTTCATGATAGATGACTCATGAATTTTGTCCACCACTTATTGCTTTTCAGTTCTTATTTCCTATACCCACACCAAAAGTGAAACTCTCCAGAGATCCCCATTGTCCATCGTCACTGCACTGGTAGACAAAATAGGTAAGATCTTTCTAAAACCAGACAAAAGGAATGCTGTCCCTTACATGGGCATTATTCATTATCATTACTATCCATTGAGAAGACACTTGGGTTAGGACATTGATCTGTGAATGAGCTTTGTTTTGTAATAGTGAAAAAAGGCTTCAGAAGAGCAATAACGACAGTAAAAATTATTGATGCAAGCCAGTCTGATTATATACCTTTTTAATATTTATCTTTACAAAGAACAAGTGAAGGTAATGTACTTGTTATACTGTATGTTGCCTTTCAGTAAAAATGTTCACTATTAGTAAGTTATGCTTCCTAATATGTTTTCTCCTGATATTTTTCAATAAATAAGAATTAAAAAGTGAGCTCTTCTTTTTGACAGTGAGGGTGCAGAGGTCTTATGGAAACAATGTTTAAAGATCAATCGCAAATGTAAAAATGCAATTTTTGGTTTTGGTACTTCTGTTACAGCCTGCATATTAAAATCTTATCCCTGACAATAAATATATGTCTACGGTCATTTTTTAAAATAAAATGTAAATTTCATTCCTCCACATATTTCCCAAATTAAATTTGACAAATTTCTCTTTCCACCTACGCCACTCCATTACACTCAGCTAATTGCGTCATTGCAGGAGTGTCGTGAATGCTCGATGTTGATGCAAGAATGAAAAGCTTGATGTAAGTGTCAATTTGTTAAGGATTTATTCAGCTTGATTTTTTTGTAGCCCAGCCCAGTCCATTGTAAAGAAATCATAATTTAAAAAAAAATTCACAAAAAAAGGACAGGAGACTTAAATAATTTATTTATTTATTTTTTTACTTTTTATTTATCAGTTTACAAACAAAACAGTGCTCACAATTGATATTACACATAGAAGCATACCATAACACTTAGACTACAAAACGATACTTAAAAAGGATACATATGACATCTTCCCCTGGAATAAACACATAGGGGGAATTGCAAGCTGAAACACTACTTCATATGAATAAAATTCTAGCACGCTTCAAGGGACTTTATAGGGAAATGCACAAGTATCTCTGTTCAAAATTTCCTTTTACTATTTGGGGATAAATGCGTCCTATTTCCCTAATTTGATTCTGTTAAACAGATCTGCTGCTACAGGCTGTGCCCAACAGAGAGTAAATCAATATAATCAGATATGGCACATACATTGGGAATTGTTCATCAAAACATTCTATTCCAATTCAGTGAAGGAGCAAACAGTTAAACATACAGACAGTCGTTAAATAAGACTGAGCAAGCATATTGGGTGCAGGGGTAACATATCGTCATCGATACTAAAATCAGAAAACAGTCAGTGCAGAGGAGAAAGAAGGACCCTTCCTCAATACAGATGGAGCGGCGGCAGTAGAATCAGTTGGATGGAAATATCCTTGTGCATGTGCTGTGGCAGGCAGTCCTTATGGCAAGAACAATCCGCATGGTTGAGGAGCGAGTGCCATTTTAAGGCTACATGGTTGTTTATGACGCAGTACCAGTGCTTTTAAGCATACAGAGATCATCAATATAATAAGTCCAAGTCACTGAACATGCTCCCCTGACCCTTCAACTCTCTTCAGCCTGCTCCACCACGTCCAGGACATAGAAACACTAAGAAGGATGTACATTAATAAATCACACAACGTTTTAAACTGATGAACATTTTACTTTTGCCAGAGGCAACTTATAAGTCACACAGGACTACCCATAGACTGAAAAGTCACTGAAACAGCTAACCTTCCTAAATTTCAGGTCTCCATTGAGGTATCGGAATCTCTATCAGCTGGAGAAGTAAATTTGGCTTCTGTTTTCTGTGTAAGTTTGTTCGCCTCCTTTGGGTTGTTGAATAAGTAAACTCGATCATTCCACTGTACCTGAAGACGAGGAGGCAGGGACAATTGATATGTAATTATAAGGGTACGCAGTGATCCATGGATCCAGTCAAAGGCTTTCTTCCTCAGATGGGTGCTGCAGGACAGGTCGGGGAACACAGAGATTGTGTCCTCTCCATAATGCAGGGTCTGCTTCTTCCTAGCCCATGCTAAGAGACTGTCTTATTTATTTTTATTTATTTAATTTATGACTTTGGTAACCAGGTAGGTGCATTGATCCCAGGGACCATTTTCAGGCATGACGTGGGCCACATACAGTGGCACAGAGTAAAACACAAACAACAATGCATGGAACAGTAGACAGTCTGACAAATAATAAAAGGTTACAATAGTACACAGGATATAAGGTAGCAAAATGCATAAATCCACATGATACGAGGTGATTTAGTATATAAATCCGATGTGCATATACATAAAGAGAAATATATATATGTATGTATGTATGTGTGTATATATATATATATATATATATATATATATATGTATATATATACGTGAAATTGACATAAAGCAAGTTGCATAGAAGATAATCAGTGTTCCTCAGGAGTAGCATGAAAAGGATAAAATGGGGCTAGTAGAGGGAAGGAGAGGGAAAAGGGTGTGAGAGGAAGGGGAAAGGAGGATTTACAAAGGGAGTTGCAGAGGCAAGAAACTCTTGTGGTAGGTGCAGGTGGGAAATGAAGAACTACTCAGGTCTTGGTCCCTGACTCCCATACATATGATAGTGAATCTCTGTGGAGCCAAGTTGTCTGCTGGGGCTCGTCGAGGAGTGAGTCTATATGCCTCTTCAGTGGAAAAGGTTGTTCCATCTGCTTAATCGGCCTCCCTGTATTAGAGGGAGTCGGATTAAGGGGTAATGTGAGGAAGGTCTTTTTCACAGAAAGGGTGGTGGATGCATAGAATGGATTACCTCAGGAAGTGGTGGATATGAATACAGTGCAGGGCTTCAAACAGGCGTGAGATAGGCATAAAGGAGCAATACAGATGAATATGAATAAATAGGCTGTTGACAGAGTAAAGGCCTATGGCACATCCATAAGGTAGAAAAAATGGGCAAACTGGATGGGCCTTGTGGTCCTTATCTGCCGTCAACTTCTATGTTTCTATGTAAGACCAAACATATTAGGCAGTAGCATCTGAACGAACCCCAGGGGATCCTCACACAAGGGCTGTTTCAGGAAGTCCTATGACTTGCAGATTACGTTCCCGAGTTTGATTTTTAAAGTTTCCAAGCATTGTTTCAGCTGCTGATTTTCTTTGATAAGTGTTGCTGTCACATCCTGCGACTGTAGGGAGATTGTTTCAGTTCAGTTCACCGTCTGTTCTACAGAATGCAAGTGAGTCTCTAAGGTGGCCACCTTGGTGGTTAAGGTATCTAACTTACGATCCATTTCTTCGACCATCTTGATGAGTTGGCTCAGGGTGGGGTTGACAGTGAGGAGAGTCACCTCACTGCTGGACACTTCAGTCGAGCCCCATGCTGCCTTGTGGTGTGCAGGCTTTCCACCCTTCCTCGTATTTTTGGGTGCAAAAAAAGTTTACAGGTGGAGCAGCACCACAAGGTTTACCCATCTTGTGCACCGGGGTTAAATCTGTTGAACTGGTAAATCTTTTCCATTAATAGTCAAGTAAAAATTAGTTTTATTTGATGAATGCAGAATCTATCTTGGGAGCTAGTATGAGGAGCATCTGTCCCTGTCTGAGGTTAAGCCACCCCCTTTCCCCCAAATGACTTACATTTATTTTCAGGGATAACATATTAATATGCAGGCCGTAACAGAAATACAGAAACCTAAAACTGCATTTTTACAGTTGCCATTCATCTTTAAAATCAAATGTCAGACAAGCACATCCTGCTTGTTTGCCTTATCTTTTTGTATTTCAGCAGTTCTCAGTCATAAGGCAGTGATTTTGTGTGTGCTGTTTCTTGTGCCTTATCATGAGTTAAGATATGTAAACTTGGAAAGAAGCATGGGCAGTGGCATGTCTGTCTGTTCTGGCAAACATGAGGGTGTCTCAAAATATTTATGCTGCTGCTTTTGTTGTCAGAAATAGAAGAAATTCTATTAGACCCATCGTAATTTCTTTTTCTGTTTGTTCCAGCGTTGTCATGGGGGATTCATTTGTTGGGTTACACATGCTGACCAGCTAGGTACCAACAACCACCAAAGCTTTGGCATCATCATAGAACCCTGGCTTCGCTCTCTTCTGTGTCAGTTGGCTGTAGTACTCTGATCTAAATCCTTCAGAGCCATATAGCAATAAAACAATACCAGGGTTAACTTATACATTTATTATATATAATGTGTTCCCTTTTACACCAGTTTTCTAGCCTTTCATTCATTCTTTGGATAGTGTTATTTTTTTTCTGGGTGACCTCGATATAAGGGCAGTATCCCTGAAATAATAGCTGTGGCTCCTGCCTTTTTTATGTCTTTTCAAATTACTTGGATATCATCACAAATATCTTTCTTGTGGTCATAAGCAACGTTATTTGTTCCCACATGAACTGCCATAATGTTATGAGGTTTTGAGCTTTTTATGATGGCAGGGGGACGAATTTTTAAATCTTTAATTTTTGCCCCATGGAAACAAGAGACTGTAGTATTTTGTCTGTCTGCTGCACAAATCACTGAACCAGCTTTATTTGTTCCCACATGAACTGCCACAATGTTATGAGGTTTTGAGCTTTTTAAGATGGCAGGGGGACACATTTTTAAATCTTTAATTTTTGTCCCATGGAGACAAAAGTCTAATATTTTGTCTGTTTGCTGCACAAATCACTGAATCAGTCCTTCGAATAATAGAATCACCAATTACCACAACTGTTTTGGGACATTTTTAATGTGCTGCTCAAGAATTTAATTTGTTGGTGCCGTTTCCTGTTCAGCAACGAAAGCACTAAATCTGTTTGAGACAGGGATATCTTGACAGTTAAGTAATGCTCTTTTACCTTTTTTTATGGTATTACATTTCATACCCTTCTTTACCTGGACCCTTTGATTGTGTTCCATCTCTTTTAACTTACTTCCTTGTGGGGGGTTTCAATTTCTCCTCTTGACTCTTTAGTCACACTGGTGTCTACATCTTTCTGCTGTGTATTCATGATACTGTCATGTTCCAAACTTTTATCACAATGTTTAATAGTTCTTATCTCACTAACATTAGCTGCTTCAATTTTTAATTGTCAGCTCTTCAAACACATTTGCCGAACCTATGCATTTCTTGCACATGAAGTTTGATTGCCTAAGTGACTGAGATGCCACAGTATACAGTACATATTGCATCTAATACATTTCATTAACGAGCCCTCTTTTTCTAAAGGAGCTAAAATATCCCCTACGGTGTCCACTGTTTTATAAATATTTAATTTGCACCTTTTATCTGAAGAGATGTGAAATAACTGGCCTCCTTTCCAACTGAGCCGGCTGACACTGCTTGCCTCTGTCGCACGTTGCCTCCACCCTCACTTGGCTCTGCTCTCTGGCGAGTGGAGTTATATAACCCCCAGCCCTGATGTAAGAGCCCCGATAGGGTAGCTCATCATGTGCTTACAAATTTTAAATATGTAATGAATTAAAAACATCTCCTGTACCTAACAGCAAGCCAGCACCTCGCTGCTGCCACTACAGTACAGCACTACTTGAAAACTGTCTCAGTTTCCCTGGTTTGTAGTCCTTCCATTCACCAGGACTACGACTTCCAGCACCCCTAGTGCCATTGCTAGGCAACAGTCCACAGTCCCAGGCCAGTGCCCAGTGCTCACACATACAGGACTTTTGTTCATTATTTTTGGTAGTTTGAGGTTTTTGACAGTTTGTTAGTAGCTCTCTTATTACTTCAACACACATACGGGAGTAATGGGCAGACTGGATGGGCCTTGCGGTCCTTATCTGCCGTCAACTTCTATGTTTCTATGTTTCTATGAGTATTTGGGAATTAGGGTAAAAGTACTAAAACCAGCACTCGCACTGCACTACTGCTCAAACTAACTCGGCATGCTCACTGGGGAGCTGAGTTATATAACCCCCAACATGGATGTAAGAGCCCCAATAGGGTAGAGCGTCACATGCTTACAAATTCCTAACAGCAAGCCAACACCTGGCTGCCGGCAATATAGTACAGCAGTACTTAAAAACTGTCTCAGTTTCCCTGGTCTGAGTCCCTCCGTTCACCAGGACTACGACTTCCAGCATCCCTTGTGCCGTTGCTAATCAACAGTCCACCATCCCAGCCCAATGCCAACACACACAGAATTTTCATTCGTTATTTTGGTAGCTTTTGATCTTCCTTGTCAATCTTCACCATTCATTACTGCTTAGGTAGTGCGGGCCTTCCCTTATGGGAGATTTTTTTTTTTTAGTGGGCTCAATGGCGCCACCCCGAAACAACGCATTGCGTCATGCGCGAGGGGCGGTAGTTAGGTGCCGCAGACTCCTTCTCCATCTCAGTTCTGTTTCTCCCACTGTCGAGGCTGCACCTGCTGCGCGGTTAGGATTTTTCAGTACTAGGCCTAGTTGTCGTTTGTCGACACCGTTCCAGACTCTTTCTTCCTGCTTTTTCTCGTCGTCACTGGTAAGACCGTTCTTTTTCTTCTCTTTATTCGATGCCGCCGAGAGTTGTGCTTTGTTTTTGCCTTAATTGTTTTGCATCATGTTAGGATTCGGGGCCAGCGCATGAAGTCAAGGGGCCCGCCCTATGCGTCCGATGCTCCTGTGGCGGCATTTTCTGTCACGGACCGGCATGATGTTTGTCTCGTTGCTCGGGACCCAACCATGATATGGATGTGTTAAGCGCCTGTTTCTCGATGGACAGTCGGCGTCCTGGAAGTCCGCGCGTTCAAGATCGGCAAGGCTCCGCCGACTTTCGGGGGATGGCGCCGCTCCAGGGATTCCCAGGTAAGGTCTCTAGACCCTTCCTCCGGGTCCCCTCTCAGGCTTATACGGTCTGGAGAGGAGGAGACCTCCTCATCTTCTCTTGCCAAAGAGGAGGCCTCTTTCGTGGTGTTGGAGGAACGCCGGGGTCCCTCCCGGGGCTGCGGCAAGGACACCGCCTTGGCAGTCACCTCCTCGGAGGTGCAGGCTCCCCAGGGTTGAGGCCCAGGTCTGCTGGGCCTGGCATCAGTGGACCCTCGACGCTGCCTTCCAGCGCCGTTGCCCGGATCCAGCCTTTTTGATAATCGAGATGGCACTGTTTGCGGTGCCGTGTTGGCCTCGGTGCCCCTGTGCCATGGGCCCGGTCAGTTCTTCTAGCGGTGCTGAGTTGGGTCCCGGTGCCAAGGGCGGTGCTGTGGGTCTGGCCGGTGCTGTTGGGAGTCAGGGCCGGGTCCCGGCGTTGCGGGGGATCCGGGGTCGTCCGGCGTCGCTTCTGGCACTGGCGCCGTTCACGGTGCCGTTTCACTGGAGAGCCCCGGGGTGGCCAGTATTGTGGTCCAGCTGGTCTCTTCCTCCTTGGAGGAGGATGATTCAGATGTGGACCCGTCCTGGCACCCTGACTCTTCAGAGTCAGGGTCTCTGGTGGGACAAGGTGCTAGGCAGCCCAGCGCGCCTATTCCTCTGTCTCCTCTGCTGTCCTCCTCTGAGGCCTTCCAGGCTGGGGGTGGTCTGGGGTCCCTGGAGGGGGATGGCGTGGAGGTGGAGGAAGGGGCTCTCCCTCCTGGGAGGGGGGGTTGTGGCAGCTGCCGATCCCGGTGCTGCTGCACCCCCACGGGGTGGGCAGTCGCTGGGGTCGAGGAGGAGGCTCTCGAGTCCAGAGGGTCGAGACAGGGTTCAGGCACCTCGGCTTCCACCTGCCACCGGGGCGGGTAGAGCTGGCACCCGGCACCGCTCTTTCCTTTCTAGCCCCAGGGACCCCTCTGGTGGCATTGCTGTGGGCTGCCCTTCAGGACCCATGCAGCCTCAGGTTCATCACAAGGGAGGATCCCCTACTAGGCTCTTCCAGGCTTTGCATCCCCAGGGTTCCATTCTGCAACCTGGTTTGTTGTCCGGGATCCCGCCAGCTTGGGCCCCGTTCCCCAGATTTCAGAGCCTCAGCAAAGGACAGTTGCCTTGCTGTAGGTGCCCCCTCCCATTCCTCTGCAGCCACCCCCCTCTCTCCCAGGCCATGTCGGTCCTACGGGCCCGTTATCCTGGGAGACGTTCAGAGGCTCTGTGGCGGCCTTTCCCTCATATGTCAGTTGCATGCATGAGCGGGTGTTTCGCCTATCCCTACAGCCGCAGGAGTCCTCTGGACATTCGAGCTCTCCACCATCCTCGTCTCTCTCCTTGGAGGGAGAGGAACCAACTGCTCATCTCTCCTCCGATGTTGATTTCACTGAATATCAGCGATTCCTTTCGAGGATGGTGAGGGATCTTTGTATCTCCTTTGTTAGGCAAGACAATACCGAACAGGAAATGCGTGAATTCTTCTGTGAATTCAGTGCCCAGCATTTGGTGGTACTATCCTGGCCTGTTCCCTTCCAGGAAGCGTCTATCCGTTCCTGGCAGTCGCCAGCCGCCCTTTCTCCAGCCCCTGCAGACTGCGGAAGAAGGTATTGTGCCCCATCGGAATCTCTAGGTACTCTCCCCAACCCACCTTCGGGATTGGCATACCTAGAAACTCCCTCTGGGCGCCGCTGCCTGGTGCACGACTGTCCACCAGACTCAGATTCCCTACAATTTAACCCGTGGGGGCGAAGAGTGTTCTCTTCCTCTTGTGTGATGTTATGCATCACATCACATCACATCAGACTCACCATGCTGCCTACAGTAGGCATTTGTGGTCAATGTTTCCCAAATCTTAGCATCAATGCCTGATACGGAGCAAACCAGACAAGCTACTGCCCTCTCTGCTGTAGGCCTGGAGCTGGCAAGACATCAAGCAAGGGCATCTTATGACGCCAATGAGGTGGCTTCCAGGCTTGCAGGGACAGCGATCTGTATTAGACAGACGGCATGGCTTCGTCTATCAAGGTTGTCACCCCTGGCCTGGCGTAGAGTGATTCGCTCCGCTTTCCGGGGGACCCATCTTTTTCCCACAGAGCTAAGAGACTTCTGCAGGGCTTCCTCCGTCCTCCCAGTCCTCGGGAAACATAGAAACATAGAAGTTGACAGCAGATAAGGACCAAGGCCCATCCAGTCTGCCCATTTCTTTTCTACCTTATAAATGTGCCATCGGCCTTTGCTCTGTCAGTGGCCTATCTATTCATACTCATCTGTATTGCTCCCTTATGCCTATCCATGCCTGTTTGAAGCCCTGCACTGTGTTCATAGCCACCACTTCCTGAGGTAGACCGTTCCATGCATCCACCACCCTTTCTGTGAAAAAAGAATTTCACATTGCCCTTAATCGCCTCCCTCTAATCTCATGCTGCGCCCTTGTCCTGCTATTTTTCTTATATTTAAACATGTTAGACTCTTTCACCTTGTTAATGCCCTTAAGGTGTTTGAATGTTTGATCAAATCACCTCTCCCTCCTTTGCTCAAGGGTATACATATTGAGCTCTGTTAATCTGTCCTCATATGTCTTCTGATGCAGTCCCTGCACCATTTTGGTTGCCCTTCTCTGGACTGCCTCAATTTGGTTAATGTCCTTGTGAAGGTGTGGCCTCCAGTACTGCACAGTACTCCAGATGGGGCCTAACCAGTGTCTTGTAAAGAGGGATTATTACCTCCTTCTTACGACTTGTGATACCCCTACTAATACACCCTAACATCCCCTAGCCTTACCTACTGCTTTAGAGGTCTGCTTGGATGATTTCAGGTCATCGGTGATGATGATGCCCAAGTCTCTTTCTTCCTTTGTGACTGCCAGCAACTCCCCTCCCAGCCTATAGGTTGCTTCAGGGTTTCTCTTCCCTATGTGCATGATCTTGCACTTCTTTGCATTAAATCCTAGTTGCCACTCTTCTGACCATTTTGCTAGTTGATCCAGATCTCTTCATATTCTGCCCACCCCATCTGGATCATCTACTCTGTTGCAGATCTTGGTGTCATCTGCAAACAGACAAGCCTTACCCTCTAGTCCATCTGCAATGTCACTAATGAAGATATTGAAGAGGACTGGCCACAGGACTGATCCCTGAGGTACCCCACTTGTGACTTGCATCTCTTCTGACTGTATACCATTTACCACCACTCTCTGTTTTCTGCCCATCAACCAGTTTGTCACCCAGTTGACCAACTTCTGACCCACCCCGAGACTACACAGCTTATTTATCAATCTTCTATGTGGAACAGTGTTGAAAGTTTTGCTGAAGTCAAGATAGGCGACATCAACTGCTCTCCCTTGGTCCACCACTCTGGTTACCCAGTCAAAAAAATCTAAGAGATTTGTTTGACAGGACCTTCTTTTGTAAACCCATGCTGTCTTGGATCCTGTGCCCCTATGGATTCCAGGTGTTGCACTATCCTTTCCTTAAGGAGTGCCTCCATAATCTTGCCCACTGCTGAGGTAAGACTGACTGGTCTGTCGTTCCCTGCCTCCTCCCTGCTACCACTCTTGTGGAGCGGGATCACATGAGCCCTTCTCCAGTCTTCTGGGACCTCTCCTGTGCTCAGAGACTCACTAAACAGTTCTGATAATGGCTCTGCTAGTTCCGCCCTTAGCTCCTTAAGTACCCTGGGATGCATGCCATCAGGTCCCATTGTTTTGTCCACCATGAGCTTAGCGAGCTCTTGTAGGACCCTTTCTTTTATGAAGGGTGTAGTGCTCACCTCCTTCCCCCGTGTTCATGGTGCTGAGCTGTGGGCCCTACCCTACCTTCTCTTCAGTAAATACTGAGCAAAAGTATTTATTTAGGATAGATGCTTTACAGGGTCCTCCTCCTCACATGCCCCCTTTTCTCCTTTGAGCTTAGCGATACCCCCTCTGGACTTTCTCCTTTCACTAATGTATCTATAGAAAGTCTTGTCACCTTCTTTTACTGTTCGTGCTAGTGTTTCCTCACCTCCTAGCTCTCCTCCACCATAGGCTTCTCACTTGATTAGCCCAGGGTCTTCCCCTCCTGTTTCCCACCAACAGGAGGCTGGGGGTCTTGCTCCCTCAGGGTTTCTTTATCCCGGGGGAGCATGGTACTCACCCAAGCAGTAATGAATGGTGAAGACTGACAAGGGAAGGTATGAAAATTATGTACCTACCGTAATTCTTGATCTTCTCTTGTACCTTCACCTTTCATTACTGATACCCACCCACCTTCCCCTCAGTGGCCTCCTACTGCAGCGTATCCCCCCTCCCTCCTCATTCCTCTCCTTTCCTTTGACCTTTATGCCAAAAAAAAAAACTATCCTGGTTTCCGTTTGTCTTGGACGGATCTTTTTTCCTCAAGGTAAAGGGGAACGAGTATGACTTTTTCTCCTATCCTGAGGGAACTCTTTCTGACTGCCCCTAGGGGTGACCTCTGGGCTCCTTAGCCACATTGTTCAGTTTACAGCTGAAGAAACCGTCCCTCTACGGCTCAGCCTCAAAATTAAGGTTCCCCCTGGCGGGCATTATTTAATTGTCAGCTTCTTCTGGTTGGTACTTCTGCACTTCTTAACCTTGAACTGCTGCCCTTGCCTTGCCTTCAGGGAGTCCGATTGAGTTCCCACTCTATCCTTCATACAAAGCTGGCTTTTGTAGGGCCAAACCCCTACCCACACAATTCGATGTTAGCACTTAACAAGGTGCTACAGTGCTTACCCCCCCCCCATAGTTGGGCGCTCTCCTTCCGGAACAGATTTCTGTCTGGGCAATCTGTGAGCTCTCAGCTAGAGTGTAGGGGGTTGGGATGATGAGAGGTTAGAGAATCTGCCCTTTGTGTCCAATCTATTCAAGCGGTTCGGTTGAACCTTTTTCTCAGTCCTATTAGGAGGGATTCTTGCTCCCTTGGTTTTGGTTCCGAGCTTATAACCCTCTCAACCAAAATATCTATGGGCAGTGTTCTCCCCTCTCAGCATCCCTTCTTTCTTCTCTTTCTTCTTCTTCTTCCTTTTCTCTTTATCTGTTCCTCCCTTAGAGCCGCCCCAGATGGGAGGCTCTTCGGTCCCTGAGGGTAGGTATTCTCCCTCTTCATTCTGTCCTCTACCGGCTTATTCCTTCTTCAGTTTATATCCTTTCCTTTTTCTATCCCTCGGCTCTCTTGCCTCACGCTCCCCTTTTTTTTCTTTACCCTTTATTTTGCCTCTCTGGCTACCAGAACTGAGATGGAGGAGTCATCTGCGGCAGCTAAAGGCCGCCCCTCGTGCATGACGCAACGCGCCGCCTCGTTGGAGCCGACTCCAAAAAAAAAATCTCCCGTACCGGGTCCGCTCCTCCGGCACTACCCAAGCAGTAATGAATGGTGAAGATACAAGAGAAGATCAAGAATTACGGTAGGTATGTAATTTTCATTTTTTGTCAGTTGTTTAGTAGCTCTCTTGTCACTTCAACAAACATACAGGAGTTTTTGGAAGTTAGGTTAAAAGTAATAAAATCAGCACTCACACTGCACTGCTGCTCAAACTAACTCCACAAGACAGGGCTGCAATTTCATTTATCTTAATTCATGATCCTCAGTTAATAGGAAGAGACACTTATACGCCAGTAGTGGTCTCCACCTGAATATTGCAGGAGTTAAGCAATTAGGCCTTCTCTGTAATGCAACAATTGAGAAGTGTCATTTAAACAGAGCACGCTGGGGGAGGGCAAACTTGTCAGGACCATCAAAACAACTATAAATCTAAAACTAACAGAAAAAAATACAATTAAATGCTTTTTATGTGCAACTCCAGAAGTCTAAATAATAATAAATTGAGTTAACCAGCATACTTGAAATCTATAAAGATTTAGATTTAACATTTATCACAGAGACTTGGTGGAGTCAGTCAGACGTGTGGAAAAGAATTAAAAGGATACCAGTTATACAGATTAGATTGCAAATACAGGAAGGGTAGAGGTGCTGCAGTATACGCCTCAAACGATTTAAGCCTAATAGATGTTTCGGAAAAAATCAGAACTCCCTCATCAAATACAGAAACACTTTGGCTACATTTAATAGATCAAAATTCTAAGAGTAAACTAATTGTATTTTGTTACCGACTACCAAATGCTGACTCATACATGAATAACGATATAAATGAAAAACTTAAAAAAGCTGCAGATCTGGGAAAAATGATATTCCTGGGCAATCTAAATTACCATGACATAGATTGAGTTTTGCAACTCGTACATACTGGCCCCAGCAGATAGTTTTTAAATACCTGTAAATCTAGATCTTTCTTCGAGAGGGTTCTTACAGTAGTTAATTATATATAGGACTGACGCCGGCAGGTGGCAGGACCCCACGGAAAAATTTCTAGCTAGCAGTCCCTGGCGAGGGACTGCCCCCTACGTCAGGTGACCAGCATCAGGAGACGTCGCTATAAAGGGACGGTCCCTGACGCCGCCTTCCAGTTCTTTCCCGCCGTTAGCTCGTGCAGCACCTCGCGGAAAAGTTTGTGCTTCGTTAGCCCTATCTTCGCTGCTTTTTACCGAAATAATTGCTTTTTTGACTAACGTCAGGTAGTTCATCGCTGTGCATGTCGCCCCTCACACCCTCCGAAAGCAGAATAATAAGTGCGATTCATGCGCGCCAACTACCGCACAAGGACGCCATTCCCTGTGCCTGTTCTGCCTAGGCCCCGATCACCCGGTCGGAAGTGCCAGCACTGCCTCAGCTTCAACGCGGCTACCCAGAAAAGGCGGCAGCAATCCCTGGAAGCCCATATTCTGAAGAAGAAAATGAGCTCAATGGAAAAGGAGCTCAAAAAACTGAGGCAGGCATCCACTTCCCCCGAAGGCCATCGGAAGGAGAAGGAGAGACACCAGGACAAGGATTCTCTACTGTCTCCCTCGGGAGTCGCTGGGACACAGGTAATGTCTCTCCGGGGACTGCTCGATGGCCACCTCGGAGGTTTCCGAGGCGCGCGCCGCCCGCCTGGCTCACGCCGAGCCTTGTGGGCACCTCCGGGCAGTTGGAGGCCTCCGCCCCTGGTTCGGCCACAGGCTGCGGCCCACCACTGTGGGCAACTCTCTAGTAAGTTGGTGTTGGCTCTTCCGACGTCCGCCTGAAGAGGGCCGGTAAGACGCCCAACCCTTCGGGGCAGCGCGCGGCCTCCACTCCACCGGACCAGGCCGATCCTTGTACTCGACCTGCCTCTGGTGATGGCTCTCATAAGTTGGACGCCGGCTCCTCCGGTGCCTGCCAGGAGCTCGCCCTTAAGCCACACGTCGGCTCGTCCGACATCCGGCTGGCGAAGGTACCGACGACGGACCCTCCCAAGTCCGTCGTACCCGGTTCCCCGCAGCCTTTGCTGCCGTCTGGGGACCCAGAGTCTCCCCAACACGACCCCGGGGATTTCTCCCCTCCATCCCCGGGCGAAGCTGGGGATCTTCCTCCTCCATCAGTCCTTCCGCCACCTGGTGCACCGGATCTGACGTCGGCTCCCCGGACGCCGGGTCCGATGCCGGCCACTCCGACGTTGGTACCTCCGACGCCAGCCCTGACACTGGCCCTACCGACTCCGGGAGACATCCCGCTCCCGTCAGGCCCTCCGCCCTCCGGGCCCTCCAATGTGGATCCACCTGTGAGGCCACCGGCCGGGCCATCTGCTCCGACAGCCCCCCCCGACTCCCGGGTACCCTCTGTCCTATCTGACGCCGGTGTACCCGGGACCGCAGTATCCGGTGCCACAGTACCTGACGCCGAGCTACCCACAGCCTGGTTTTGGATACGCTCCATACGGTTATAACCCATATCCTTATCCCCCGCCTCCTCCTCCTCCACCGCCCTCACGGCTGCTGGTGGACCTGCAGGAGACTCTGGCCTCCTGGTGGGCTGAGGCCAAGGCTCAGCTCACCAAAGAGGTCGAGAGCCGCCTTCCGATGACGGTGCTATCCCAGGTTCCCGTACATCCAAGGCGGCACACTCCCTCACCACCTCCGGATTCCAGGGTTCTTCCGTCTGGATCCAGAGAAGGGCAGGACACGCTTCCCCGGGGACTTCCCAAGGGGACCGTTCCTCCCCTGGGTCAGGAAAGGGAGTCTTTTTCCTCTTCATCCTCCTCTTCACCCTCGTATTCCTCGGATTCTTCCGACGGTTGCTCCGAGAGAGACGACGAGCCACGCTCTCCGTCGAAGCCCAGGCCAAGGACTCCTCCGAAGTCTCCTCCGGAGGATCCTTCTTTTATGGAGTTGCTTAGGAAAATCCAGGAGGTTCATCAGTGGCACTCTCTGGAACCAGGTCCTCAGCGTATGAAACTCGCTGAACATCTGGATCTGCCCGTGACAGATCCTACCTTGGTGCCACCCTGGATAGAGCCACACGCCGACCTCGTTACCACAATATGGAAACAGCCGTCAGCTTTAGCCCCGCTTCCTACGAAGTCAAACAGGCTATATCAGGCTCCAGAGGGTATTGATTTCCTGGATTCTCACCCTCGTGCCGACTCGGTCGTGATTAGCACCACTCACAGCCAGTTGGCAAACCCCAAACATCTTAACTCGTCACCACCTGATAAGGAATCACGCCTTCTGGATCAGTATGGGAGAAAGATTTACGCTTCCTCCACGCTGGGGATCAGGGCCCTGAACTATGTCGGCCATATGGGGGACTACCAGAAGACCATTCTGACTCAGGTGGAAGCCAAACTGGACTCCTTGCCTGACTCCCAAGTCAAGCAGGAGTTGGCTGATCTTGTCCACTCTGCTCTTTCGGCCAGTCGACACATGCTTCGTGCGACATACGATGCAGTGGACACTGCTGGGCGGAGCTCAGCTTTCGCTGTAGGCCTACAGCGTCATGCTTGGCTCCGTGTGTCAGGGTTGGTCCCGGAGGTGCAATCTGCTATCCAGGAGACACCCTTCCGGGAGATGGTGCTTTTCGGGGGTGAAGTCAAGGACATCATTACCGATTTGCAAGAGAAGGGGACGGCACTGAAGTCAGTTGATTCCATGTACCGTTCCCATCAGCAACAGCGCCGTCCCTTTCGCAGACTGAATCAGCCAAAGGCGAAACCGCAGGGAAGGCGGGCTACAAAACGCCGGGCCCCCACAGCTGCTACGCCCCCCCACCCAAAAAAGCAGCGGGTGCTTCAGCTCGGCGCTGCCCCACACCAACTGACTCCTTTCCTCTCCCACTGCCTCCGAACTCCCCGGAGGAACCTGTAGGAGAGAGGTTTTCCCTTCACCTTCCGGGATGGGAGAGGATAACCACAGATTCTTGGGTGCTCCAGCTCATAGCAGAAGGACACTTGATACAGTTTCTTCAGAAACCACCCCGCCACCCCCCTCTGAAGTCGTCGTATTCACAGGAACATCTTCTTTTGGTCCAGGAAGAAATTTCGGCTCTCCTGCTGAAACAAGCAATAGAACCCATCCCCCTCCACCTGCGAGGGACGGGTTGCTATTCCCATTTCTTCCTGGTCCCAAAGAAGACAGGAGATCTCAGACCAATTTTGGATCTCAGTTCCCTGAATCTTTTCGTAGAATACAAAAGGCTCAGGATGCTCTCTTTGCAGAGCCTTCTGCCCCTCATCTGGCCGGGTCAATGGCTGTGTGCTCTGGATATGCAGGATGCTTATCTGCACATTCCCATTCGCCCATCTCATCACAAGCACCTTCGTTTTGTGTTCCAGGGGGACCACTACCAGTTCAAGGCGCTCCCATTTGGTCTATCTTTGGCCCCCCGAGTGTTTACCAAATGCCTGGCAGTGGTGGCGGCCCACCTGCGTACCTGGGGAGTGCAGGTTTTCCCGTACCTGGACGATTGGCTCCTGGCAGCCTCATCCAGGGAGGAACTCCTGCGTTGCCTCTCCCTTACTCAGCAGGTTTTTACCTGCCTGGGTATTACCATCAGCCATTCCAAGTCTCATCTGGATCCATCCCAGAGACTACAGTTTGTTGGGGCGATTCTCGATACAACCACAGGCAAGGCCTTCCTGCCTCCGGATAGGGCGTCCACCCTCCAGACCCAAATAAGTCTGCTGTCCGACCGCAGGACGGTCTCTGCAAGGTCGGTCCTTCGCCTTCTCGGGCTCATGGCGGCTGCTATCCCGACGGTTCCTCGCGCTCGATTCCACATGAGAATTTCTCAGTGGACTCTACGCTCTCAATGGGATCAGCTAGTGGATGATCTAGATCACCCAGTTCTGGTCTCCCTTGCCGATGCTTCGAGACTTTCAATGGTGGATGGTTCGAGAGAACCTGTTTCGGGGAGTTCCTTTCTGTCGTCCTCCCCCCTCCCAGACTCTAACCACAGACGCCTCGGGCGAAGGTTGGGGAGCCCATCTAGGCCCTTATCGGACCCAGGGCTCCTGGTCTAAGCTAGAACAAGCTCTCCACATCAATGTGCTCGAGCTTCGGGCAGTGTTGTTCGTTCTCCAAGCCCTTCACCAATACATCCTTCCCAGCCACCTAGCCGTCCAGATGGACAACATGTGTGTGGTGTGGTACATCAACAAACAGGGAGGGACTCGGTCCTACCCTCTTTGCGGGAGGCAATGAGGGTTTGGGATTGGGCAACACAACACGACCTTCACCTCACGGCAGTTCACATTCCGGGAGTCGACAACACCCTGGCAGACAAGCTAAGTTGCTCTTCTGCTTTGACTCACGAGTGGGAACTGGACCAAGGGGTCCTAGACAGTATCTTCCGACTTCGGGGAACACCACAGGTCGACCTGTTTGCATCCCCTCTGAACGCAAAACTTCACGTCTTCTGCTCACTCGTTCCAGAGCGAGGCGCTTTTTGGAGTGACGCTCTCTCTCTAGACTGGAAGGACAGATTCGTCTATGCCTTTCCCCCAATTCCACTTATCCCACGAGTCTTGCAGAAACTAGCTTCAGAAGGAGCACGAATGATTCTGATCGCTCCTTTCTGGCCCAGGCAAGTTTGGTTCTCTCTTCTACAACAATACTCAGAGGATCCTCCTCTTCCTCTTCCTCCATCTCGAGGTTTACTGACCCAGGATCAGGGGACCCTGGTCCATCCAGGCCTCAAATCCCTTCAACTGCATGCTTGGCTCCTGCAGACTTAGCCCAATTCCGTTTTGGAGTGTCTCCCAAAGTGGTGGAGATTTTGGTGGAGGCCAGAAAACCGTCCACCAGATCCACTTATGCCATGAAGTGGAAAAGATTCACTATCTGGGCTGCTTCCAAGAACGTGGAACCCTTCTCCTGTTCAGCGGGGCTTCTGCTGGAGTATCTACGTCATCTATTTGACTTGGGTCTCAGTCATTCTTCTCTGAAGGTACACATGGCAGCTATCTTGGCCTACCATGTTCCCTTCGCAGACAAAGCTTTCACTCAACTGGAGGTCTCTAAGACCTTTCTCAGAGGGGTCCTCCATTTGAGGCCCCCCATCCGTACTCCTGCTCCCCCTTGGGACTTGAACTTTGTCCTCGAGAAACTTACTCTCCCTCCCTTCGAACCTGCAGCTTCTGCGGATTTGAAGTTCCTTTCTGGAAGACTCTTCCTGGTGGCCATTACTTCCGCTCGGAGAATTTCTGAGCTCCAGGCCCTGATGTGCAAAATCCCATACTTGATTTTTCACAAGGAGCATGTTGCTCTTCGCACGAATCCTAAGTTTCTTCCTAAAGTAGTAGCAGAGTCTACTCTAAATCAGTCCATAGAGTTACCTGCCTTTTTCACGCAGTACTCTAATCAAGGGGAGTATTTACTCCATACTATAGATGTTCACTGGATTCTGAGATACTACACCAACAGGACGAAGGATCTCTGAAAGACTGATCAGTTGTTTGTCTCTTTTGCTCATAAAAGGGAAGGCAATGCTGTTTCCAAGCAATGCCTATCTAAATGGTTGGCTTATTGCATCACTTTCTGTTATGACAAATACAACAAGACCCTCACGGGTCAAGTAAGAGGCCACTCCACCAGAGGAGTAGCTGCCTCAGTGGCTTGTTTCAAGAATGTGTCAGCGGCAGACATCTGTGCTGCTGCCACCTGGACTTCCATCCATACCTTTACTAAACACTACAGTTTGGATGTTGCCTCTCCACAGAGCAGGCTTCGGCTGGCTGTTCTGCAAGGCCTCTTATCTTGAGGCTTGCACAGCTAGAACTGCTTTTGGAGTAGTTTCCTCTCCGTGCCTCTCTTTGTTCCAGACTGCTTGGGATTCAGTCCTATATGTATTACCTACTGCAGAGCCCTCTCAGTAGATAGTACAGTTACTTAAGAACTTACGTAACAGTAGATCCTCGAGAGAATGCTTGCAGTAAACTCTCCCGCCCTCCATCCCCTAGGCTTTTTCAGCTCCTTTTCCAGTGAGGAAAATATCCGGCTCCTCTCTCGTCCGGCCTTTCTGGCCCATGGCGAGAAAAAGAGCTGGAAAGGCGGGCGTCAGGGACCGCCCTTTATACCGGCGTCTCCTGGCTGACGGTCACCTGACATGGGAGCGTCCCTCGCCAGGACTGCTAGCTAGAAATTTTTCCAGGTTCCTGTCGCCTGCCGGCGTCAGTCCTATATGTAATTACCTACTGCAAGAGCCTCTCTCGAAGATCTACTGTTACGGTAAGTTCTTACGTAACTGTACTTTCAGCATGTTGCCGACCCAGCTAGAGGAACTAACCTCTTAGGGATTATTGTAACTACGGATGGTAAAGTTGTAAAAAATTGTAGAGTGGGTACTCCACTCAGTGATAGTGACCATAACTCTATAACATTTAAATTAGATATAAATACTCAACAAGGAAGCATGGAAATTTACTAGTATCAGACTGCAGACGTGGCAGGAATACTTAATTTCTTTGACCGAATAAAACTGGGATGAAAAACTAAAAGGGGCTAGTATAGTCTCAATATGGGCATTAATTAAAAATACTGTTCTAACGGAATGTGACAGTTACATCAAGAAAGTAAGACTATATAATACCGGGGTATAAAGCCAAAGTGGATGAATAAAGTTATCCTTAAATTATTTTTATTTATTTATTTTAGTCTTTGGTAACTGGGTAAGGTCCACTAGGCATAAGTGCCTGTTTTCAGGGGCGACCTGGGAGCACTGGGCGGTTAAGTGACTTGCTCAGAGTCACACAGTATGCAAGTGGAGGTTGAGAGAATCGGACTCCAGTCTAGTCTGCTGGATGTACCAAGCATGTTCACACCTCGTTCCTCTAACCTCTAGGCTATACTGCCAGCCCAATAAAAGCAAAAAGAAAATTGTCCATACAATACTTGAAAACAAAAGATCCAGAAAACGGGGTAAAATACATCGACACATTATTTATTTATTTATTTATTTATTTATTTATTAAGATCTTGAATTAACCTTTGAGTATGAGCTCATTGCATAGGTTCCACGTCAGGGTCATTAAAAAAAACTACAGCTTACGGGAGGCCGTAAACAACAATTAAGGCAAATTAGGCAAGAGGTTACATGTGTGACTGAAATAAGTAAATACTATATACAATGGGACTTGCCAACACAAAAGGAAAAAAAGGGAGGGAGAGAGAGTGAACAAGGGGAGGGGTTGGCTCAGGAAGAGAGGGCTAATAGTGAGAAGACAAACTAGAGAGAGAGAGAAAGGGAGAATATATACTGAAAATCGGCCCAGAAGGTGGGCCTCGTCACTGGTGAGGGAGGCTTATACTAAGCATTCTGGCAGTGCCAGTAGCGGGAAGTATTAACAGAGGGTGTCGGGTGAGGGGGCGGTGCAGGATCAGAGCAGGATGTCAGTACAATAAGGGGAAGAGGGAATGGAAGCAGAAGGGGAGTGGTGGAGAGGGGAAGAGGAGAGGTAGGGTAGAAGGTGAGGGAAGGAGGTTGGGTCAGTTAGAGAGGCAAGTAGTAGGGGGCGGAGAGGCACCCGGCGGTGCGGGGGTAGAAGTGAAGGGGAGGAGGGTGGTACAGTTTAGGGAGGGAAGAAATGGGGGTATAGATGGCACCAGGAGGTACTTAGGTTGACGAACAGCCAGGAGCTGGAGGCCTTAGTGGAAACAGTCACAACTTGCTTTGGTAACCAGATATGATCGTAGCCCGCGTTTGAAAGGGCCTAGCGTTGGAATAGCAAAGAGACTTGGTGGCAGGTTGTTAGTCCATTTAGGTGCCTGTTGGGCAAAGACCCTTTGTCCTAGAGTGGTGCAACATCTTGGAACCTTGAAGACCATGCTCCCGGAGCTTCTTGTGGTGCGGCTGCATTCAAAGGGGGTGAGGAGCTTCTGGATGCCTACAGGTAGCATGCCTAGACTTGATTTTTTGGCCAGCAGGCAGGTCTGGTACTGAAGTCTGCTATTGAACTGGAGCCAGTTGGCGTGGGTATAAAGGTCACAGATATGGGTTTGACGTTCTGAACCGGTGGAGAGGCAGCATGCCTTATTTAAGGTGACTTTGATATGGTGGAGGGCTGTGCCCATTGCAGGTCCGTAGATTGCACTACCATACTCCACAAGAGAGATGACTGAGCTGTAGATGGCAAGATTTAGTGCTTCATGGGTGAGACTGTGCTTATGCCTATGTAGGAGGCCAGTGCGTATATTGAGTGATTTTACTATATTGACTGTATGATAGACAAACGACATGGTACTGTCAAGTGTAACCCCCAAGTACTTAAAGTGCTGTACCTGTTCAAATGATGCACCATCATCATTGGTAATGGTAAGTGGGTGCGATCGACGTCTGTTGATTCTGCGGGCTGGAGAACATCATTATCTTTGTTTTTTATAATTCATGACAAGTTTGCTTGCCTTGAACCATTTTTCCACTGAGGAGAAGTCATCTTGTAGGGTGAGCTCCAGTGACCTGGGGTCTGTGCTTTTGGAGAAGAGGACATCAACATCTGCGTAGAGCAGAATTTTGCTAGGACAGAAACTAGGAAGCTAATTTAGAAATAAGCTGAACACTAGGGGACCCAAGATGGAGCCCTGTGGAACACCCGAGCAAACTGGTCTGCTATCAGAGTACACATTGTCTATCCTAACTTGCTGGGATCGGTCCGAGAGATAGGTGGTGCTGTTTGCTTTGTGGAAGCCATGTTGTCCAGGGCATTGAATGTTGTATTTTTCCAGATATTCCACTAATTGGTCAGCGACAATCCTCTCTAGTGCCTTGGATAGGGAAGGGAGAATCGAAATGGGTCTGTAGTTTCCTAGCATGGATCGATCACCACACTTGAAGACTGGTGTCACTAATGCTGCCTTCCATTGCTGTGGGAACTGAGAGAATCTTAGTGAGGCATTGATTATGTAGGTTAGAGGCTTCAAGATGACTTCCAGGGATAGGGCTACAAATTTTAGATCAAGGGAGTCTCCACTGTATCGTGATTTTCCCAGGACCTTTAGAAGGTATTTCCTGGCTTCATTTAAGGAGATGGATCTGAACCAAAAATGAGGGTTAGTAGGCAGTTGGTTCATTGTTTGTTTGCGTTGTGACAGAGGAATTAGAGGGGCGGAAAAAGTCTGAGGGTAGCACTCTAGAGAGATCAGTAAACGTTTTAAGTGAGTCAGCAATAGTTTCCAGGTCAGTAGTAGGTATGCCATCAATGCTGAGCATCGTAGGGGCTGACTTGTTAACTTTCCCTATGAACTCCTTGAGGTTAGCCTGAGAAAGTACTGAGCAGAAGTATATTTGTAGGATAGATGCTTTTACATGGTCCTCCTCCTCACATGCTCCCTTATCCCCTTTGATCTTAGCAATTTCTGGTGCGTCTAATGTCAGTGAGGTATGTAGCACTGAATTACCTTCAATAACTGAAGAAGAAATCATCAAAACAATTATTAAGCTAAAGAAGCAACATTCCACAGGTCCAGATGGTATTTCTACACACATTCTTAAAATAATAGCAAACAAAATAGCATACCCATTAAAGGTATTATTCAAGCAGTTGGTTAAACCAGGAGCCATACCAAGTGACTGGCTAGCAGCCAGAGTTATAACTATACATGAAAAGGGTAGCAAATCAGATTACTAAAATCATAGACCTATAAGTCTTAACAGCTATTCCATGTAAAGTCCTCAAATCCATACTAAAAGATAAAATCAATGATCACCTGAAACAAACTGGTAAAATCAACACTGACCGACATGGTTTTACTAGAGGGAGGTCTTGCATTACTAATCTCTTGAGCTTTTATGAAAAAATGTAATCAAACCTTGATAAACATAAACCTGTAGACTGCATCTTTCTAGATTTCGCAAAAGCCTTTGACACAGTGCCACATTGGGCGATCAAAGAAAAATTTATTGAAAACAGCCAAAATATATACATCATTAACTGGATAAGTTTGTGGCTAACTAATAGATCATAACAGTGTTCCCATTTACCCCCATCTGTACTTAATTCAAGTACATTTTTGTGTGAAGGGGGTACACTGTACCCCCAAATTCTGTTTGAAGTATATGTACCACACAAAAGTGTTGTACAAATGGTAGAATGAACCCTTATAATTTATTTTGTACCCCTGAACATTTTTGGAGAGGGTGCAGTGCACCCCCACATCTGCAGCCTTAATGGGAACACTGGATCGTAGACAGTAAGTCAACAGCTTAATCTGGTTCACTTTCAGTTGGTTACCATCTTTATCCCCCAGCTGCCACTGAAAAAGGGACTTCTAGTCTCAGTGGGTCTACTGGGTCAACAAAATTCAGTAAATAAAATAGATTGCAGAGAGCATGTGTACAAGGACATTATTCTGTGAATGGTCAGGGGACTAGTGGTGTGCCACAGGGCTCAGTTCTGGGACCTGTGCTCTTTCTAATATTTATGTCTGACACATTCAAAAATGCTCAGAACTGGTCCATTAAGTACACAGATGACACTAAAATCAGTGGGGTAGTATGCAATAATGAACTGTCTATTCAATCAGACTGTGATCAGATAAGTAGATGGGCGTTACGGTGGGGCATGAAATTTAACTTTGAAAAAAGGTGTGTCATAAAGTTTAGACATCAAGTAGTCCCACACTCTTATATCCTGTGCAATTCTTTATTAAAAACTGTAGATGCAGAAAAAGACCTAGGTGTCGTAATTAATAAAAAAATTTGATTTTAATAGACAACGAATATCAGCGATTGCAAAGGTTAATAGGATCCTGGGGGCTATTGGGAAACAGGAATGAAGAGGTACTAATGCTCCTCTACAGAGCTTATGTGAGATCATTGTTAGACTATGGGAGCCAGTTGTGGTGCCCTTATAAAAAGCAGGATATTAGGCAGATGGAGAATGTTCAGTGTAGAACAACAAAACTGATACATAGTGAAAAACAAAATTCATATGAAGTTCGTATGAACAACATAGGACTTATGTCCCTCGAAGTAAGAAGACTCAGGGGTGATTTGTTACTAATGCATGATATTTGTGCCAAACCATACTTAATAAATCAAATAAACGTGAATTTCAAAAATGATTTTTAAAGGGACTAGAGGGACTTACACTTCTACAAATCTAAATGTAATATGAATAATAGAAAATATTACTTTACACAAAGGGTAATTGGCCCCTGGAATAATTTGCCACTAGAAATCATCCTGAGCAAGGATAAAAAGGAGTTTAAGAACAGACTGGACAACTACATCAACAGTGGAGCTCAGTTAAACTATATTTGGTAGAACACAGGAGCTGATATGGCCATAAGGTATTCCATGCTCCATATCACCATGGTATGAGATGTGTGGCAGTAACGTACTCACTCACTCACTCTTTGTGTCTCAGTAAAAGGAACTTGTTAAGTAGTCTGTTTCTGATGTAACTCCATCAACTGTAACTTCAACAGTGGTTTCAAAAGATTTGAACTCCTTCCAGAGAGTCCGTGAATGTATGAACACTGCAAAATTGGTGAAACATTAATATTCAGTCTTTTACTGACAGTACCGAACATAATTACAGTTTCCACAGAAGAATATACTCCATAGCGCAATATACTCTAGGGTGGGTTCCAGTGACAGTTTATTGGAACTAACAGAAAAAGAAATTATTGTAAGTCTGACAGAATTTCTTCTTTGTGTGTGTTAGTCCATGTTGCCACTGGGCATTCATTTACTTCTGGGATTTAATAAGAATTACCTACCAGTGCAGTTGGGAGAGAGAACATTTTAACAGTTTGAAGTGTGTCTTCTCACAGCTGTCTGAAGCATCTTTTGACTGATGACCACATCAGTGGAACCCTGAGAGTCCAGTCTGTAATGTTTACTGGAATTGTGCAAGGATGGCCAAGTACCTGCCTTGGACAAGTCAGCTATTGAGGCTGTTGCCCTTTCTGCTTGGGGGACTGCCACAGTGCTGGTCGAATGCACTTTGCTCAAAGCTTGTAGCTTCAGTTTTACTGCCACATAGGCTTTTGATATGGCAGTTCTGACCTGTCAACAAAGGACCCCTTGGAAATTTTCTGGCCATGTTAGCTGCTTTGGGTCTTTTTCTGCCGACACAGTAAATGGTTCAGTGTTTCAAGATTGCACTTAAACTCTGCTTGTGATGGAGCCTTTTCTATCTCCATGCCACAGATACGGAACATTGTTTCCTGGACATTTAGATGTTTCAGCAAATCCGTTCAAGACCTTGTTAAAAATGTTGCTGTTCAGGCATTCCTTGTAACTTGGTTGGAGCCCAAATGTACAGCAAATGCTGCAGTTTTTTTAGGCCTTTTCCTGTCGATAATTCAAATTGAGGTTAATTTTATGCATTTATTTATGGAATTGTACAATGTAGTTTTTCTTTTTTTGAAAATTTTGTAATATTATTGATATTCTTTGAGGATATCTCTTTCGTCAGGCCACACCTGTGGAACTTATAGCCACCAGGCACGAATATGAGTACAGTCCTGATCTTATGATACAGGATGAGGATGATGAGGCTGAGGATTATGCTGAAAGCCCATAAGAAAGCTGCACCAGCTCCACTGTTTCTACATGCAGTGAGGACTCTATGGTCAACACACCACAGTCCCCTCCAGAATATTCTACCTTCCTCATCATGATACAGCAGTTGCAGAGGGATTTGCCCTGGAGGAGCAGGACATTACCAAGAAGAACTTGATAGAGTTCTTGGAACTTTGAGTCTGCTGCCATTGTGGTGCCTCTTCTGCTTCTAACATTAGAGGATGCTGCCTGGTACAGACCAAACAACATACATTCTGTCCCCAGGAAGGCGACAAAATGTATATGGCCCCTTCTGGGAAGCCATTTTATGTCACACAACCTGAGACTTGCTCAGTGGTCATTAATGCTGCCCATGACATGTCTAGGGCACCTAAACATCTCGGTTCCCTCCCTCCTGATAAATAATCTAGGAGGTTGGATGTCATAGGCCAAAGAACATATGCCTCTGTATCATTGGGCCTTGGCATTGCCAGTTATCAGGCCCAAATGATGAAGTATCGGAACACCTTCTGGAGAAAGGCCAAGGCAGCTGAACAGCCTTGCCTGAGGGTTCCACTACATAAGGAGCTACTGAATGCTCTTACTGCTGTGGCTGATATGGGTAAGCATTTGCTCCACACAACCTATGATGTATCAGATGCTTCAGCCAGAGCTGCAGCTCGTGGCATCTGTCTTAGGAGATATTCATGGTTCAGGGTGACAGGTTTTGCTAATGATGTGCAACAAACCATTATTTATGCACCATTCAGAGGGCAGAAATTGTTTGGTCATGAGGTCCAAGAGACTTTGAAAGATCTCCGGGCCTCTGATAGGACTTTTAAGTCTCTGCATTCCCTCTATCATACCCATCACAGGGGTAGGAGCAAGGGTGCATTTTATCCAGCTGATGATAGCGCCCAGTCCCTAGACAGCAGGGGCTTTGCCAGTCCCTGGTACCACCCCACTTAAAAGCCCCTAGAAGTGGTGGAGCTGCCCCCACTGGCTCAGCCTGACTCCTCTTACACCCCCCAACTTCTTCAACCTCCAGGGGTGGTTGTATGGGGTCGACTGTTCCTTCACTGAAACTAGTGGAGGGAGGTGACTTCAGATGCATAGGTTCTGGAGATTATCGAAAAGGGGCATGCTGTGGGAACTTCTGGACAACCCTCCAGATCATCCCCACGTGTCACAACATACCCTCCAGGGCCCTTGCCCTGTTGTGGGAGGAAATACAGACTCTGCTGCAGAAACAAGCCATAGAACTAGTCCCTCTAGAACAGAGGTACACTGGGTTTTATTCCTGGTACTTCCTTGTCCCAAAGTGGACAGGAGACCTGAGGCCTATTCTGGGTCTAAGGGATCTAAACTTATTTATAGTGGATTTCCTTGGCGGAAAAGAGTACCTCATGGCAGAGAAGGACGAGAGATCTGTATCTATCTATCTTACATAGTTAAATTAAAGGTCCATAAGCAGGCATCTCTGTTTTATTCTGTGATCATAATGGCCAAGGGAGACCTGTCTCTGAATGATTCCTGCCCCACTGGATGCTTGGATGCAGTCTGCATTGCTGCTTGCTTACAGAGAAACATCAAAGAGGCTCTATAAGAAACCTGTTCCATGTGAGCTGTAGTTCATCTGTAGCTTCACTAAGAGCAGCTCCAGTTGCAGATGTGTGTTGCAGAGCCGCAACATTTATTTATTTATTTATTTAAGAACATAGGAATTACAACCCTTTGAGTTGTAGACTCGTTTCCAAAGGCTCCACGTCATGTACAAAGCATAAAAAAAAAAGTAGTGTTTACAGCTTCACCAAGCACCATGCCTTGGATATAATCCAGTAAACATGCAGACTCTGGGTTGGCACCATGTTAATAGTGTTTTGCTGTTCATGTGAGTCATATTGGTGGTGCTCTTTTGAACTGACTGGTTCTTAGTAGAGCAGTAGTGCCACTGCTTGCTACCATGATGACCCAGATTTGGGAACGGACTTTGGTTGCTCTTGGATTGGGGGGGGTTGATAGAGTATCCCATGGACAGATCTTCTCCTTTTGGGAGAGGGGGATATTATGCCCCACTGCTTGTCTGATATCTAGCAGAGTCTAAGTGGCAGCATACCAGGAGCAAAACAGCAGGGAAGAGAGGCAGCCCCTGAAAGGCAGCACACACGCACGTCATCGTGCACGGGCGTATGCGTCATTACATACCAGCAACCCTAAGGGGTGGAAACTTGGAGAAAATTAAAAACCGGCCAGCAGAATGACACCAGCACTCACCCTTACAAGCCACACGCCACCAACTGTGGCACCCACCCACCAGATACTGGTCCAGGGCAAGTGGTGGAGACCAGTCCCAGGGAAGGTAAGTGATGGAGCTGTGTGATGGGCTTAGGGGTGCCAGGTTTGGTACTTCTGTGCTTCAGACCATTTTTCCTAAATGGGTTCTAGACCCTGCTTGGAGTTTGCAGATTGTGTCACATCATTAGTAAATTCTTGTTGCTAGAAGAAAAAAAATACTGTAGTAATGATGTTGCTTCTAGAGGGTTTACTAGTGATTCAGAAAAACCCTTTCCTACATCCCCTCTAGAACATTAGTATGAAAGGGTTCTTCAGACTAAATCAAAGATTTGTTTTACTGCTTGAACATTTCATTGTTGCAAACTTTGCAGGTTTCAAAATTTTCATGTGTTTTTTGCATTCTTATTTACAATTACATTAAGTAAGAATACTTAGCACAGATTAGAGAGGTTGCCACAGCTGTCTTTTGGTCTCCAGCTATAAATTTGCCGTTAGAACGTGGGGGAAGCATGAATCACAGAGCATAGTTTGAACTTAGACATTTTAAGTTCCCTATCTGGGGCAACAGCTCGGGGCTGAGATGATTACAGATTGTATGAATTACTAATAACCCCTGTAGAAGAAACATCATTACTACGGTGAGTAGTTTTCTCTTGTGATTGTTGTATATATAGCTTTTCATATAACCTGTTATATAATTCATAAGTGCACTGTGTTCGTCTCATCTTGGCCCCTTAGACTATTGGTGGTTTCCAGCCTTAATAGTTAACACAGGAGCCACCTGAAAACAAGTTGCTTGCTGCTGAGTGAGTTTATTTCCTGGACAAAATATAAATCTACTAAAGTGACTGACATACAGCAACAAGTCTCCCTACATTCATTTGTGAGTAAACCGTATGTACTGTGCAGACAGCTTGGCCTCATTGGCTATACTGGTATCACTGGAAAGTGTCCAAAGCTTTAGCATAAGCGTATTAATAGGACTGGGGAGTATTCTAAGAAGTAAGGCAGGGCTTATTACCTGGGATACTTACATTTTTCATATATGCTGGCAGTGGTATGAACAGTCTGACCTGGCCTCATGCATGCCTTTTCAGAAAATTGGAACTGGTCTTGTCTACAGCATATTTGTTTTACAAACTCTCTGTTTTTCAGATATGCGCAAGAAGATAATATATCCAGATCGTGACATCAAGTTCACTGGCAATGTGACGTGGGTGGGGAAGACATCCTTAGAGGTCAAGATGCACATGTTTCAGGTCTGTTTTACTGCTTCATTATACTTCACTAATTTAAAAGATAAGAGTCTCCATGCAAAAGCCATCAAGCAAGGATTGGACATAATGTGCAGTGTGTAATGTCTGCTGTCAGGGCCCAGGACAAGCGGTGAGCCAGCCAGATGTTGACGGTGGTTTGGGTCATAGTGAGCTAAAAGAAAAAAGAAATGTAAATGAAAGAAGGCCAGATGCAAAAGAACTGAAGCAAGACTGTGAGGCCTTATAGCACCTTAGAATTTTACTTCAAGCATAGTCAGCCGCTGATCTGACGGCAAAGCAGTAACAGTAACGCTTGCAGGGATGACGACCTGGGTTCAGGAATGAGCCTGGCACATTGGGGGGCTGTCTGGGACAAGTATTTGAAATGTATCTGTCATGAGATGCCTGTACTGCATAATCCTTGTGTATGCTGCTGTATATTCTAACTGTTCAATCCTTGTATGATGCTGTATAT
Organism: Neoceratodus forsteri; assembly: GCA_016271365.2. Taxonomy (NCBI): domain Eukaryota; kingdom Metazoa; phylum Chordata; order Ceratodontiformes; family Ceratodontidae; genus Neoceratodus; species Neoceratodus forsteri. The sequence goes on along the minus strand of CM057458.1, from coordinate 578,801,579 downwards.
GTATTTATCTAAACCTGCTGTACATTACTGTATATACCCTTCCCCCCTCCCCCCAGGACGCTTCTGGAATTGAGTGGTACTCCGCTCAGTATGCCTTCCCGGTTAAACTCTTAAATAAATAAAAAGTAGGACTGAGCATCCAAGGGGCAGGTGTCCCCCATCAAGGAAGGAGGGATGTGAAGCCCGGCATTTGCCTGCCCCTAGTGGAGGCTGGGGGTGAGAGTGCATAAGACCATCATGATTTGGAGCAGTGGACATCAGCATGCTGTACAGGGAGCATGCATAACAACTTCCCAGAGGTCATTGCATGCCCACTCATCCTGGGTACAGAAATGTGGAGGAGAATGCCACTGACTGGGAAGGTGACAATGCACTTTGCCCCCCCCCCCCCATTCATCACTTGGCCTGTCCTGCCTGAACCTTGATTTCTCCTGGCCTTCACCTCCACTGCTGGGCTGACCAGTTGAAGAGGGGAGTCGCCAATGAGCAGTAGGCAACCTTGCCTTGGCGATATGACCTGGAGGTGTGCTGCAGGTGATTATGGAGCCCAGTGATGGGGGCTTGGAGGACAAGAGCGGGCTTTGTGTTTACCAGAGGAGGTCCTAGTTGGTGGAGAAAAGTGAAATAAAAAGAATTAAAAAAAAAAAAAGCCTTAGCCATCTGCAATTCCTCCAGTGTTATTTTCATATATTGCCTTGATGATCTCTGTTAGGGTGTCATTTTTTATGTTTCTTTAACACTTGGCTTTATTGCCTGTTTGCTTTATGCGTAAATGTTGCAACAGTGCTTTTGCATTCAGGTTCTTTTCTGTTTTCTTCTGCTTTCTATTCAATTTTCATTTGAGTTTTATTTATTTGTCTATTTATTTATTTAAAATTTGGTAATCGGGAAAGGCACACTGAGCCGAGGCTTGCTTCCAGGTGCGATCCTGGGGAGAGGGGAGAGGGATATACAATGGTCAGAGAAAAATACAACAATTTAAGCACTCATGGATACAGTAACAAAAAAAATACAATAATGATAAACAATCAAATGAAGTTACATAGTTGAGGTAACATTTTTCAAAGCGCAGAAATATAATGTTGGTATTTGTAAACTGTTTACATAGTGTTTTTTTTTTTGTTTGTTTGTTTTTTGAAGGACAGTCAACGGTATAATGAGTAGTGAGGGGTTGGCTGCCTGTGCGGCTTACAATCTAATTTGATAGAGTATTGCAAAATGAAACTTAAAATAAGGTAGGGTTGGGGGTACAAAGAGAGGAGTAGGAGACAGTAAGGAGGAGTCAGGAGAGACAGTTGGGAAGCTGGGAATGAAATATATGATGAACAATATTAATTCCTCATATATACAACAATACATGGGTCAGATATTTCAGCTAGAGAATAATAATATTACAAAAGTTGTCAAGCTAAAGTCCACCAGTATGAGGAGAAGTACAAGAATGAATTCATTGATTCATTACTGAAACAACTACTGAAATGCAGCTTATAGTTAAAAAGTTTCTATATTTGTCTGTCCCCTTTATTCTTAATCACTAATGAAATATGCCAAAAAACAGGACTTTTGCCCCTTGGACATCATTAGCTGCTGCTGTCCATGCATAACATCAGACTCTTCTGCTTGTGACATCCTATTCATTTAAAATGCTGCATAGTGTGATGTCATCAAAAAATTATATCGCGTGTAGACAAGCAGTAGTCAGGCAAATATCACTAGTAGTAAACAATGAAGTGAAGAGAAATGCTGAAACTACCTGAAATATAAGGTGGGAAGGTGGATGGTATCTATATACAGTGGTCCCTCGTTATAACGAACAGTCCAGGAGCCATGGATTTTGTTCGTTATAGCGAGTGTACCTTATACCAAAATAACGAGGTAGATGATTGAGTATCGTAGAAAGTACAGCATTTTATCGAAGACGCAAACACAGATAAACACACACACACACACACATATACATATTAACCCATACACATTAACATACAAAACGCAAATAAATACTGTATGTGTTAAAATTGATTAAAGCAGCTGTTGTTATTAAAAAGCAAGCTGTACAGTAATGTTATGATTTAAGGAAAAACGAGTCCAAAGTCGATTGCACGGTTTTGTTTAGTTTTTGTTCAGATTTTGCCAGCGAAATCATTTTTTTTTTTTTTTTTAATTAGTATTTTATTGATTTTCCCTTTTTTTTCCCCGTACCTGGGACTCCGGCAGACACGTACATGTACATGCACAGAGGTGCACACTGGGTACCGGCTCGGCCCCTTCCACCCACGCTTCCCACCGGACCTCCACCCGGTGGGAGTGGAATTAGAGAGGGTGCGGGCATCCACCCTGGGAGGGGATAGCCGCCTTGCGGACGCTCAATCCCGCTCCACCCCCATGCCAGCTCCCCGATGACCCGAGGTTGTTCCCGAACCCAGGTCGCCTGTGCAGCGCGAGGTGAGGCGTCCAGTGCCTTAGCCCTCAGCGCCACTGGGCCGGCTACGAAATCATTTTTTTTAACTGTAGCCCAGATACCGTCGACTTGGGAAGACAGTATTCAGCAGCAAGTTTTGCGGTTGACCCCCCATTTCATAGCCGACCCAGAATTTCTATTTTTTTTTTTTATCAAGGTCCAGGGCTTTTCGTTTCCTAGACTCAGCCATCAGGTAAGACACTGTGCAGACACAACCTTCAGCAGTCGGGGGATTCTGTATGTTTGTAAAACTAGGGGTTCTTAGCAAGAGGGAACCGGAGTGATTAAATTGAATTCAGATGATGGATTTCTTGGCAAGAGGGAACAGGAGTGATTAAATTGAATTAAGATAAAGGGGTTCTTAGCAAAATGTGAATGAGAGGAGAGTGGGATATAATGAATTGAGACAGGTGAATTGTGTCAGCATTGATTGAGTTGATTGCGTGTGGGCTCTTACTGATCTGAAATGTAAGGATGTAATGAATTGCTTCCGTGTATCCCAACCTCTGTAACCATGCTGGAATGCAATACAGTAAGTTACATTGTTACAGTGTCATTCATTACTGCTTAAAACTTAGCCGCAGAGTGAAACAAATGCAAAGCTGCAAAATACCTGTGAATGGGGAACATGAAGGTGACACTGGGTTCCAAGCTGGCCTTTCACTATAACCAAGATTCGTTATAGCGAGGGGAGCTATAACGAGGGACCACTGTATTGTAATTTCCAGTTTTGCAGTGGTGTCAGTAGTTCTTTAATTATATAATCAGTTTATAAAAACAGAGGGCCACAGTTCTCAACTATCTGTGCATAAAGTAAATATAAGTAGTTTGGCATTAGAGATGTCTGGGCAGTATACAGTGATCTTTAAAGGAAAAAAGTGTTCTATAATTTCATCAGCTAAATTATATCATGCTGTTATTATTGCGATAGTGACTCAGTAGTTAGTACACTCATCTCTGGGGCTGGAAGAACAGGTCATGTGTTCTAACCCCTTGTCATTACTTGGGGAAGTTACTGACACTGTAGTGCAGTACAAGGGGAAGTTACTGACACTGTAGTGCAGTACGAGGTAGTAAACTGAGGTCCCTTCTGCCTAACTCTGTTCACTGTCCAGGTGGTAGTGAAAGATCATGGCACTTATTAAAGAAGAATAGGGGAGTTTCCCCGTGTCATGGACAACATTCCCCTATCAATGAAACGGGTCCTTTTTGGACTTTTTCCAGTGTCACAGACATGCCATCAGCATAGAAGAGTCACTTCCACAGCCATCAGCCTAAATCTAAATCCATCAAATTCCAAAATCATCTTATGTGCAAATTTGTTGCTTCCATAGGTTTTAGCTGTGTCCAGTAGAACAGTTAAGCCGTAATTGGTTACTCTGGCAGCCTAACTGAGGCTCTCATTGGGGAAGAAAGAGGAGATGAAACTGTAGGCCACAGCTGTTGACCCCACTGGAGAGCCATGACATCAGTTTCATCGACTGACTCGGGAACTTGATGACAGACACACGTCGAGTCAATGTACCCTGCTGAAAATCTATAAAGACTGTAAACAAAACGGAATCTGTATTCAATAACCTAAAAATGGACTTAAAGTCAATAGATTATAACATCACAACGGCAGAAGGGAGAGTAGACGAGCATACTGACACCGTCAGAACCCATAACCACATCCTCCTCTACGTGCTCAAAACAGACAGAGATTTCCAAAGCAGATTGGAGGGTGCAGAAAACCAAAGCCACTGAAATAATTTCAGGATCCAGTGGGTGAAAGAAGAAACCGAAGAAGTCTTCGCTAACCACAGTGATTTCATTCAACACCTTCATCTGGAGGGGGGGGGGGTCGCTGGTGGGCGACAAGAGCAATGGGTAGGGTTGTAGGCTGCGCAACTGCAGTGTGCCAGTCTTTCTAAAAAGTGCGTGGAGGGTGAGGAGATGTTTAGTGTGCAGCCAAATACAGAAATTTAAAAAGGAGATCAAGAGTCTGCTGGAGGAGCTAAGACAGGCAAGGCAGACTGGAGGAGGTTATAGCCCAATGCTGGAGGGAGAGAAGAGGGGAGATAATGAGGGAGGGCAATTTGGGCCAACTGGGGGGAAGAGAGGGTCAGAAGAAGGGAAGCAGATACAGGGGACCAGGCCTAGAGGAATGGTGTTGGGGGAACCTAGGTCAAGGGAAAAAGACAACAGGAAGCAAGAGAAAGGGACTGGTGAGGGGAGGAGGAGAAGTGGCAACAGTTATGGAGTCGAAAGGAGAAAACGGGCTAGTATTAGGAGGGAGGAAGCAGGCATAGGAGAAGGATCTTCAGAAAATTGTTTTGCAGTACTAGAGGGAAAGGAGGAGAAGGGAGATGATGAGATTGGAAGAGCAACTGATATAAGTCCGGATGAAACTGGAGAGGGGGAAGTTCTGCTGGGGGAATTACAGCAGGGTTGAAGGGGGAACTACTGTGCAGGAGGAAGAGCCAAGAGCGAGAGTTGGGGATGAAGAGAAGCAAGCAGTTGGTAAGAGGGGTGGAATCTTCGTGCTGGTGGACTCAATACTAAGAGGAGTCAGGTGGGGTGGCAAAGGGAAGAGGCATAGTCACATTTGGGTGGAGGCCATGCTGGGAATGACAGCGGAAAGGGTGGGACAGTCTGTTCTAAAATATGCTAGAAGGGGTAGGGAGAAGCCTCATTTAATTACACATTTGGGGCAAATGACCTGGCTGACAGGATGGTATATATAGTCCAGAGGAGGTTTGAGGAACTAGGACAATTATGTGATAGGGCAGAAAGATCAATAACTTTCTCAGAGCAAGCACTGCAAGAAAGCTGATAATAAAGGATTTTAATGAATGGCTAAGAACCTGGTGTCATGCTAAAGAATATGGGGGGTGGGGGTGGGAAGGGACCTGGGAGAACAGTAGTTTCTATGCAAGGATAGACTACACTCGAGCGGGGAAAGAAAGTGTTGAAATAGAGGATGGAGGAGTACATAGAGGTAGGTTGGAATTTAAACTAGGAGCGGGGGGGGTAGCAAGTGGGCAAGGGACATGCAGAGACCAAAGGATGAGCTTACCCCCATAACAAGGACAAAGGACAAGTACTAGTGGCGATGCTTGTAAAGGGGGAGAGGAGGGGTGGAAGGTGGTCACCCTGAATGCTAGGCGCCTTGGGAAGAAAACTGCAGAGCTACAGATTCTCATGGCAGATGGGGAGGTGGACATGGCGGCCATCACTGAAACATGGGCCACCCAATACAATGACTGGGACCTGTCAATACCAGGGTACAGGATAGTTCATAGGGATAGAGTGATTGGGAGAGGGGTGGAGGGGTGGCACTGTATGTGAGGGAAGGACTGAAGTGTGTATGGGAGGAAGGGGAGGAGGGTAGTACGGAGTCACTATGGGTGCAAATCCAAGATTCCAAGAATAGGACTCTCAGGATGAGAGTGGTGTACAGGCTGCTCTCGCAGACAGAGGAGTTAGACAGGGAATTAGTGGAACAGATCAAGAGGACCTGCGAGAAGGGTAGTGTGGTGATCGTGGGGGACTTCAGCATGCCAGGAGTGGATTGGAGTACCCCAACAACCAGGAATAGAGGGGAGCAGGTACTGCTGGATGCCTTCCAGGAGAACTTCCTGATGCAAATGGTCAGTGAACCAACCAGGTTAGGGAATACCCTTGACCTTGTGCTGGCAAATGGGGAGTTTGTGAGGGAACTGAGGGTGGAAGAACTGCTGGTGGGGCGTGACCACCACTCAGTAGGGTTCACGTTGGATATGGGTAAAGAAGGAGTGGAATCCAGCGCAAGAAGGGTGCTGGATTTCAGGAGGGCTGACTTCGGGAGGATGGGGGAAGTGGTAAATGGGTACCTTGCCAGAATTCAGCCTAGTATGGGCACTAACCAGAGGCGGGAGCTCATAAAGCCGGGGGTTGTGGAGGCAACCAGAACCTTCAGCAAGGCCCATAACAAGAAGGCTAGAGCAAAGAAACCTAGCTGGGTGAGCAAGGAGGTCATGTAAAAGGTAAGGAGGAAAAGAGCTGCCTGTAGGAGGTACAAAAAAACAGGGAGGGGGGAGTACCTGAAGGAATCGAAGGAAGTGACAAGGGTAGTAAGGGCAGCCAAGGTGTCTACGGAGCTCAAGCTGGCGCAGGGCATTAAGAAGAGGGAGAAGGACTTCTTCAGATACATCGGGGAGAAAAGGAACTGTAAGGACCATAAGGGATTGTGGAAAGGAGGGGTTGGGTGAAGCGGGGTGATAAGGAAGAAGCGCAAACAATTACTCCTGCTCAGTATTTATTAAGGAGAAGGGGTGATTCCCAAGGGGAGGGAGGAGGAGGTAGAAATAGAGAGGAAGGGGGTGACGGATGGGAAAATCACGGAGGGCAGTGTTCTGGAGGGTTTGAGGGCACTGAGGGTGGACATGGCGCCAGGCCCAGATGGCATCCACCCCAGAGTGCTGAAGCAGCTGGCAGAGTTCCTGGCGGGACCTTTGGCAGACCTATTCAATGCTTCACTACACTCAGGGTGTGTACCTCAGGATTAGATGATGGCTCATGTGGTGTCTCTCCACAAGAGCGGCCCCAAGGATGAACCAGGGAATTACAGACCGGGGAGCCTCACATCCACTGTGGGTAAGCTGATAGAGACCATCCTGAAGGAGAAGCTGGTGGCCCTTCTGGGGGCCAAAGGGCTACAGGACAGCAGACAGCATGGCTCCGTGAGTGGCAGATCCTGCCAAACCAACCTGGTGGAGTTCTGTGATTGGGTAGTAAGGCACTTGGACGGTGGCCATGCAGTGGATGTCCTGTACCTGGACTTCAGTAAGGCATTTGACTTGGTGTCACATGGGAGGCTGGGAAGTAAGTTAGAAGGCCCAGGGGCGGGTGCAAAGCTGGTAAGATGGGTATGGAACTGACTTCAGGGAGGGCAACAGAGGGTGGTGGTGGGTAGGGAGCTCTCATCCCCAAGGGTAGTGACGAGCGGTGTTCCGCAGGGCTTGGTGTTGGGACCAGTGTTGTTCGTGATGTTCATTGCAGACATATCATTGGGCATCAAGAGCAAAACCAGTCTGTTTGCTGACAGCACCAAGATGGGAGCGGTGGTGGATGACCTAGTGGGATGGCAGGGGTTGCAGGATGATCTGGCAAAGCTGGAAACCTGGTCAGACACCTGACAACTGGGGTTCAATGCCAAAAAGTGCAAGGTGCTGCATTTTGGGGCAAAAAACAGCGAGGAGTTACCAGCTGGAGGGAGTGCAGCTAGCCAAGACAGAGGAGGAGAAGGATCTGGGGGTGCTCATTACAGGGTCAATGAACAACTCTGCACAATGTATAAAGGCAGCTGCAAAGCCCAACAAAATGCTGGGTTGCATTGTAAGGGGTATATCCTCAAGGAGGGGGGAGGTGATTCTGACGCTGTATAGATCATTAGTTAGACTGCACCTGGAGTACTGAATGCAGTACTGGCATCCGTATCTGAAGAGGGACATTAAGTTACTGGAGTGGGGTGCAGCGCAGGGTGACAAAGATGATCAAGGGACTGGAGGACTTACCATATGACAGGAGGCTAAGGGAGTTGAACTTGTACTCGCTGGAGGAGAGGAGGGACGGGGGGATATGATTGAAACCTTCAAGCACATGAAAGGAATAAACAAGACCGGTATGGAGGGGCTGTTCAGAGTAAGGGAGGGGAGGGACACCCGGGGCCATGATATGAGACTGGAGGGAGGAAGGTTCTGGAGAGAGATGAGAAGACACTTTTTTACAGAGAGGGTAGTAGTTGGGTGGAATGCATTACAGGCGGAGTAGTATCCAGTAGAACAGTGGACTGCTTCAAAGGGGTGGGACAGGGCAAGGGGAGGGTGGGGAGGGAAACTGCAGAATAAGGGGTGCTAGCTGCACATTCGAGCATAGACCAGTAGGCCTTTATCTGCTGTCAAATTTTGTATATTCGTAGAAAATAACCAGGTATGTTTGGCTACCAAGGCTAATACTACAGTCTCTAGCATAGTGGTAGGATCCTGTGATTCTACTCAGGGAATCTTCTTTACAGGAGCTGATCATCACCACTGATAGCAGTCCTCGAACAGATTCCAGTTCAGGGATTCTGGAGTTCACAGGAACAGTGTCTTAAGATACATATTATGGAAATGCGGGCAGTGCATCTGGAGCTGGCGCATTCCGGGACCATGTTGTGTCCCAGGCTGTGAAGGTGCCCTCAGACATTGATGTCGCCATTGTGTGCATAAGCAATCAAGGAGGCACAAGAAGCAAAAGCATGCTCTCAGAAGCAATGAAGGTGCTCCTTTGGGTGGAAGCAAACCTGCTGATGATCTAGCAAGAAATCTGAATGATCAGGCGGATTGAGTAAATTGCGAGAGCATTTACCCAGGAGAGTGGTCCCTACACCCAAAGGTGTTCAAGCTAGTGTGAAGAAGGTTTGGACATCCCCAGACAGATCTCTTTGCATCAAAGGAGAATATCCAGATTCCGAGGTTCTTCAGGCATTTTCAGTGCCCTCAGTCAGAAGTGGTGAATGCTGTACCCAGCAGTGGGACTTCAATAGCGTGTACCTGTTTCCACCACTGCTGTTGCTTCCCATGGTACTACAGAATGTCAGTGGTCAAGAGGAAATTTCCTTCTGATAGCACCGGAATGGTCAAGAATGCTGTAGTTTTCGGACCTGGTAAACTTGGCAGTTCAAACGCAGTTTAGTCTTCCATGTTGTAGGGTTTTGCTTGGACAGGGTCAAGTTCTGCATCCAAACCCAGAAGCGATGCAACTGTGTGGTGCCCTAAATGTGGTAAGATGGATGTTTACGCGTGCTGGGTTTCCACATCAATAAAAAGGGGTAATAAAGCAACTGTGTTGATGACTCCAGTAACTTGCACACAAATTACTAACACAGGTTCCAAATGGGTGGATGGTGCCACCGAACAAAGAGAGGCGAGAGTCAGAAGTAGGTTCCAAATACTTCTCAGGATTTTATTTATACCAAACCAAGGGGAAACATGGTCATGGGGAACACTTACACTTATTTCTACTCTCCTGTACGAGGAGGACTCTAAATAAACAGCTGTAACAGCTCCACGTTATGAGTGGTCTAAACTCTATAATCAGCAAATCACTTTACAATCTTTCCAGTACTACCCTGAGGTGCACCTCTGCCTAGGGCCTATTACCTGGAGAACTCCACTCTAAGGAATTCTAAAATGTATTACTGTAACACTCTACATTAATCATAAAAGGCAGTTTGTGCCCGGATGAACTTTCTCTGTCTTTGAGAAGGAACTGGGTTGCAGGATAAAACACAAGGGGAACACCGGGCTGACTGGGCTAATAACTAAAGGACTGCAGAGAGGATTTTGTACAGGCCATGAGTCTCTCGGCTACACCCCACCTCTCTAGGGCCGCCAGACTTTTAAGAACACAGCAACAAATTCCTCGGCTCAGAACCCACTGAGGGCCACTGTAATTGAAGCACAACAAACCTGGCCACAGCCCACTTCTGGACTGCCGGGGTAATGCAAAGAAGAACATGCTGAACCACTGGCCCAAAGCCCTCTTCTGGACTGCCGGAACACAAAGAAGATTCACTGAACACCCAGCTGCAGTCTTCTTCTGGACTGCCGGGACACAAAGCAGATACACTGAACACCCAGCCACAGCCCTCTCCTGGACTGCCGGGACACGAAGAAGATACACTGAAGAAAGGAAGTCTGTGAAACGTGAGCAACAACGGGGTTCTGGGCACCAAGGCCGGACGAGCCCAGGACTACGTAAAATAATAAACAGGACGATGATGCAAGATACTGCATCAGAAGATCTGGACGACACTTTAATACGAACGATAAAACAAGAAAATGAACGGTACCTTTGTATCGGACCAGACCGTACTTTGGGGAAACTGGAAAAGTGGACAATAAAAAACAAGATGTTGCAAATGACTGCGGCATGGTTCCTTGAAGATCTGCTACTGGCTGCTCCGAAGATGCACTGAAGACCACTTCTGGACTACTTTGGAGAAGATTGATCTGGATACCAATGGTGAAAGAATTCTGGAAAATTTCTGAAGACTGATTCAAGCACCTTGCAGCTGGAAATGCTGGCAACAAAGCAATGCTGTCTGGCACATTCACTGTTTGTAGCAATAATAGCAAGTCAGATAAAGTCTCAATTCTTGTTGCAGTGGTCAAATATATAGTCTCAATGTCCAGACCACAGTAAATATACAGGCAATTCACTTTTCTGGTTGAACCCTAGCACTGGTGGACCTATCTAACAGTGGTCCCTCTGACTAGATCGGGTTCCTCCTGTTACTGCGTTCTGTATGGCTAGCTAGTCTCCCTAACCAACTGGGGTCACTAATGCTGCTGGGCCCCTATAATACCTGGGGAATCTAAATGACTAGCGGTGGGCCTAACTTGCACTTTTAAATGGCAGTGCAATGTGGCAGTTGGCCTAACATGCCCTTTTAAGTAGTGGTGGGCCTGACTTGCCCCTTTACGTAGCATTGGGTCTAACTTGCCCTTTTAAGTAGTGGTGGGCCTTACTTGCCCCTTTATATAACAGTGGGCCTAACTTGTCCCTTGGGTCCTGGGCTCCCTACTGCCCTTGTAAATAAACTGTTGGGCCTATATCGCCCCTTTAAGAACTGGGCCACCCTTTAGCTGTGCTCTTGCAACTACACTGGGCTTCTCTTAATGAGCCCCTGTTAAATACCGGGCCTGTAATGCCCTTTTAACTATCTGGTGGGCCTCTAACTGGCTGGACCCTTTAACTAACTCTTTGACTTCAGTCAGGATCTTTTCTGCCCTTGCCCCACCTTAACTCAACCTTCGGGGCTTCCCTCTATTAATGTTTCTAACTTATCCTTTCAGAGCCTCTCTACCAGGCCCCTCCCCTGTGTGTCACTAAACCCAGATGAATATTAATCTGTATAAATACAGCCCTCTGACCTGCCCCACAGCTCTCAGCCATTCCTATTCAGCACTGACTGCGCTGCAAAATAAATAACTTTTACTTTAAAAGAAAAATAACTTTAGGTGGTCAGCACCTAGCTGCTGGTGCTGCCACTGACTCACCGCCCTGGCCTGGGGTAAAGAGAGTATTGAGGTAGGCGGAAGGTACTGCTGGCAGAGGCAAGGCTTTTCTTGCAGGTGGGCACAGTACATCTGGGGACTCAGCGAGGTCCTAGCGGCACGATGGCTCTGCGACTGTCTCACTTCGCAATGCAGCACTGCTACTGCTGCCTTTGGGGAACAGGAAACTGCACTTAAAATATAAAAAAAATAAATAAACCGGGGATCCAAGCCCAACACGCTGAACAGGACACTCTCCTCTTCTTACAGTGTGACCTGATGGCACTTCAGACAGCACAGCTGCTTCACAGGCTGGAGGCTGGCAGGATCAGGGGCGATAGTGGAGAATATCGGACCACCGCTGCTTGCGCAAGAAAATGCGTAAGCCAAACAGATGATGTGCGCGAGACATGGGCGCCTGAATCAAACTCTGCGCTAGTTCTCACGATTGAGTTCAGTAGCACTTGTATTCTTAGAGTTGGGTGAAATGTTGTATTAGTTTGTTTGAGTTGGGCTTCGCCCCCCACACCCCCTTTCCTTTTTTAAAGGGAGGTGTGAAGTAGCTCTTTCAAATAAACTAATACAAAAATAAATGAAATGTTCTGAGAGAGTAGCATAACGCTAGCTGTGGCACGCCCTTACGCTACTACGGTACGCAACTGCATTGCAGGATTCGTATTCTCAAAAAAAATATGTATGGTGGTCTGATGTTCTCCACTATCGCCGGATCAGGGACTGGAGGCAGTAGAGGCACACAGACAAGCTCCAGGTACAGCTTTAACCCTACAGGTAAGCTCTGTGATCCCCCTATGCTTTCTGTGTCCTCTCTCCTCCACAGCCACCAGGATTCACTCTGTAACAACTTATTTTTCAAAGAGCAACGCTCAGGGTTCTAATTCTGGAAGCATGGCAGGGGCCACACAGTGAGCATTCCATTAGCTCGGCCTGGCATTCTATTTGTTGCAGCATGGCATAAAGGCTTAATTTTTGCATTATTTCTGAGCTATTTACAATACTTTGGCAGGCTTTGTAACAAGGTTTGATGTTGGCATTTTAAACTGGGTACCTGGGCATTTCTTGGGCACCTTATTACCGTACTGAGGCACCTATAGCAGGCACTTTTCTATTTTTATTTTTCTGTGGTGCCCCCCAACTCTGGGGCACTACAACTGTCAGTTTGGCTTCTAAGAGTAGGAGTGCTTCAGCCAAGGTGGTAGACACCTTAATGGCCTCAAGGAAGGGTTGCACCTCTGCAGCCTATGACAGGGTGCAGATTTTTTTTTTTTTTGATTGGACCATAGCTAGGGTGATTAGATCCACCAGGGTGATGGTCCTGCAAATCTTAGATTTCTTACATGCTGGGATAGACAAGTACCTTATGAGGTCTAGTGTCTACTCTCTGGGCCGTTCTGAGTCTGTTATTAGAAACATTGTTAGGGAGCAGCATGGATGTTACCCGCTTTCTCACTGTGGTTAATTGGATCCAACCATCCTTCTAGTCCCTGGTTCTGCAGTTTGCAGGCAGTGGTCAGAAGATGAATCCAGAAGCTACCCTTCTAGGGGTGTGGATATGGTGTACTATCCACACTTCTGGCAGAATTCCTTTCTCCTTTAAAACTTGCCAGAAGGTCTGCAAGCTGGCTTCTCCCACCCACCCAGATGGTATCCTCGGCACCATCCTGTGACGTTAGGTCTTCCTTTCTGCTGGAAGAAGAAGGTTCCCTCCATTGCACACCACGTTATTGTAGGCCCTTTCGTTCTCTTGGTCTTAGAGTTGCTTTGTATTTTTTTTCACTATTGCTGTGATATGGCTTCTACTGATTCCAAGTCAACGCCCGGTAACTTTGTCCGTACGGGCAGAAAATGTCATGTACGGACCATCACGCCATGTGCGTGTACTGCCTGGGCCATGAATATGACTCCCAGGCTTGTGGGCTGTGTCGCACTTTGCACCACTCCACTTTTTAAGGACCGGTATGCACGACTTTTGCTGGGTCGTCTGGATGGGCGGGATCCTCCTGTTCAGTCCAAGGACACCCGTTGGGTGGTCTCCGCGGCTGCAGGGTCTACCAAAAGCTTTCGAGGAAGCTGCAGCCCAGGCCGCAGCACGTGTTTCTTCGGTGTCTGCACTGCTAACACTGGGCTTTGGCATCTGTTTCACTGGGGTGTTCCAGGACTTAGGCCAGTCCCTTTCTACCCTTGGGGACAGCCCTTCCCATGGGTCCAAATCTTCTATGCAGGACTTCAACTAGAAAGCTAAGAAGTCCTATCACAGATCGTGGGACCATTTGGGCCTAGGATTCCTATGCTTCTGTTGCGTAGACCTTCATCGATGAGTCTGCTTCAGCTGACGCTTTGGTCCAGACCGCGGGCCCTGCGGTGTCCCCAACAGGCCTGTTGGCCAAGACACGGGCCAACCAGGTTGTTGAGATTTTCCTCGACCCAGTTAACCCTTTTCCCAAGATGAGGGGATACGTCCCTCTCCGGACTCCAGTCCTGCCTCTCCAATCCCAGGGTAGGTCAGATCAGTTTTCAGAGCCGGTCCCTAACCCTTGGGACCCCAAGCTTATGGGGGATCCTAAGCATTCCTTGAAGGTTCCTGCCTCCCCTCGCTGTCCGGTCCCCTGGCAGTCAAGGTCAAGATCCCACAGCTCAAGGTCGAGTAGCTCTTGCCGGGAAAGTCGGTCTCACTTTAGACACTTGGGGAAAGTGGCACCACTGCTATTCCTCAGCTCATGTGGCAGCAGCTCCTTTTGGGTGCTGGGCCCATGTTGAATGCCTGCTTCTACCCCGGCACTCCCTTGGCTGCCGTTGCCTCGGCCCGAACCTGTTCCGACTTGGCCACTCCCGCCCTCATCACCCATTTGGGTGGAACCCCCGCTGCCGCAGCCAAAGGAGGGCTTACCTCCTGAGGACACCTGTACTGACATCGGGCTTCCTCGACAGCAGTCGGTTACGGTCACTCAGGCCGACAAGCCCCACAGGGTTAGCGGGGACTTGGTGGGGGGCAGTCTTCAATGAATGCTCAGTATCGAAGGCTTCCTACATGCATTCCCACCTTATTGACCTGGAGTCAGGGGAGGATTTGTTGCTGGACCATGGCCCTACCTCCTTCTGGGCCATGCTCTGCCTGATTTTGGAGGCTACGGGGATCCAGCTGGAGCCCATTCAGAAATGGGCTAGGTATCTCCTCATTGAAATCCTCAACCAGGACGACTCCCTTGGGGTTGCCTTCCTGGTGGCTAAAGCCATTCTTGGTCTGCGTTGGAGCTCTGGAAGACCAGTCTCCTGCCCCATGCCGTCAGGCCATATTGCCAAAATGTCCGATTCCTATGGGTTCCTCTCTGGTTTACTCAACACCCTTTACGGAGGCTTTTTTTTTTTTTTATCACTTCATTTTTATTGTGCTTTTAGCATACATAGTCGACATATCGGACTGTTTACAGCATTTAGATTTTACATATGATTATGGAATCAAGTCTAAAAAGCATTAATACAGTAGGCTTATAGCTTTTGACAGAGGTCACTATTATATTAACTTTAATAAATTAAATAAAAAAGAGAGAGATGAAGACTAGAACACTCCATGTTCATTATAAGAGGTCTATCTATGCCACTTAATATTGAGTAGAAAAAATAACTGGTCCACAATTTTAAGCTGAAAATTCCTGTTAGTTAATGACCTATTTTATGTTTTCACATGTGGGTGAATATCTTGTCCCCACGGACCACCCCCACTTGAGGAAGGGAGGTGGTGTAGGGGAAGGGGGGAGGACAACTAGTAGGTGCCCCTGCAGCCTCCCAACCCAGCTTTATGGGAGGGGGGAGTGGGGGAAGGGGGAATTTGTACTGGAAGGAAGGGTTAGGAAGGGGGTAGCTGGTGTATAGTCAATCTTGAGGATCTAAAAGAACTCTGAGTGAATCTAACTATTTTAAGAGATTCTTTCACTCAGTAGTGCAATTCAGGGGATAAAGGAGTCGTCCTGTAGCATGTAATATAGCTGCCATCGAGACCATCTGGAATTCAATTGGTCTCCTTGGTCATTTAGGTTATGAGTTATCTGCTTCATATAGTATATCTGCTTAGTGATCTGCCACCAATCTTGTATGGTTGGGATTTTTGTGGTTAACCATACTTTTGTAATGGCCTTCTTGGCTGCTGTGAGGAGAAGGAGGAGGAGGAGGCTGTATCTAATAGATGGTTTTCTTAGTTCTCTAGGGATTAATAGTAAAAGATATACTTTCCCAGTTAACTGAAATTGTGGGCCAAAGAGTTCTTGCAGGTTATCCTAGAGAGCTAATATAAAGGGTTGATGTTTAGGGCATGTCCACATAATAAGTGAATGGGTCACTCTGACCCCTCTGCATTGACACCAGCAGGCTGCAGATCCAGATTGGGAATAGTGACTGGTGATTATAGGGGTCCTGAAATATCTAACAAGGTTTTTCCAAGCGTATTCACGCCACTGATGGGAGCTGGTTACCTTAGCAACATATTGGCATGCTTTCTGCCATTCCTCAGAGGTAATAGGGTGCTCTAACTCCGCTTGCCATTGAAGTCTAACATTATCAGTAATGGTTAGTTGGTGAGATTTTTGGGAGTGGTAATAAGCTAAAAGTAAGTGTCTTTGTTCATGGGAATTGTTCAGTCGGATTTGAAGGTTAATCAGGGGGGCTATCTGAGCAGGCGTTCAAGCAGAGGCCGGCAGGGAGTTATAGTAGTGGCGGAGTTGTAGAAATCTATAAAAATCCCTGCATGGTAGATTGTATTGGGTTTGAATTTCGGTAAAGGGTTGCACATTCCCCAGAGTTGTGACCTGCGAGAGGTATAGCAGGCCCAATCTTTCCCACATTAAGAACCCGTGATCCATTCTGTTAGGAATGAACTGGTCTGTGCTTGCTATGGGACATATAAGGGGCAAGAAAGGCTCTAGATGTTGTGAGCTCCTTATGGTTCTCCAAATGTTTAGATAATGAATTATCCATGGATTCGTAAGGTTGGGAGAAGGAGATTTGTTGTGTTGCCCATATATTATCCTAAAGTAGTCCCTATTACTAAGAAGAGACATTTTGATTTCTGCGCAGTGCAGGTAGTTATGCCATTCTGCCTCGCCATCAGGTGCATAAGCAGTGCAGCATTATGATAAAGCTGGAGGTCGGGAAGTGCAAACCCCCCTTCTGATCTTGGGAGAGTAAGCACCTTAAGATGGACTCTGGGTCTCTGCCCTGTCCGAATTAATCTGGAAATGGAGCGGTTCCATATCTGGAAAGTTTTGTCCGTAAGAGGGATGGGAATGTTCTGGAATAGGTAAAGGGCCTTAGGGAGTACTACCATTCTAATTAGCTCTTGTTTTTCTGGAGAGGCATAGTGGCAGTGTGTTCCAAGTGGCCAAATCAGTTTTAAGTGGAGAGGTGAAGGGGGCATAGTTGTTTTTATAGTAGTCTGTTGGAGATTGGGGTAGTTGAATACCTAGGTATTTCAGTTTGGTCAAGGTCCAGTTGCAGGGAAATAGGTTTTGTACGTTGGAGGACGGGGAGTAGTGGAATGTGAGGATCTCAGTTTTAGAAAGGTTAAGCTTGTATCCAGACACCTGTCCAAACTCGTCCAAAAGCTGCCTTATTGCTGGGAGTGATTTTTCTGGGTTCTGGAGGTAAAGTAGCACTTCATCAGCATACAATGCAACTCGGTGTTCCGTGCCTCCCAAAGTGACTCTGGTGAGATTCTGTGATTCCCGAATATACTGTGCAAGGGGTTCTATGAATAAAGCAAATAAGAGCGGGGAGAGGGGACAGCCTTGTCTGGTTCCTCTACCCAGCCGTAAATACCCAGAGTGATGCCCATCTATTTTTACACAGGCCTGGGGGGTAGCATATATATTTTATGTGACCTTAACCAGGGTTGGAGGGATCCCAATTTTGTGGAGGACCTGATATAGGAAGGCCACGCCACCCTATCGAACACCTTTTCAGCGTCAAGGCTGATTAAGACTGAGGGGGTGTTAGAAGAATGCATCTTATGGGTTAAATGGAGGGTGCACTTAATATTATCAGTGGTGGTTCCGGTACTCACAAAACCAGTTTGATCTCTGTCTATGAGCTGGGGAAGAAAAGAATCTAGGCGATGGGCCAGGATAGACATAAATAGCTTGTAATCAGCATTTAAAACCAGAATTGGTCTGTAGGAGCTACAGAGTTGTTTTTTTTTTTTCCTGGTTTAGGGATAACTGAAATGGTCGCGTATGACCATGAGGGTGGGGGCAAGTCTCCTTCCAGGATTGAATTGAATAGTCTCAAAGTTTATGGTGGACCTGGGACTTAACCGCCCTGTAGAACTCTATTCCATACCCGTCTGGTCCAGTGGCCTTTAAAGTTTTCGCTCTAGGTAAGGCAGCGTAAGTATACACACCAAGAAAAAAAAAATTTTTGTATATTACTCATTGTCTATTATAAGGAAGAGGGACATGTGGGGAGTGGTGCAATGCACTGGCTGTGGGGCAGCAATTTTCCGGGAAACATTCTGGAACCTGCGTTGCTGCCCTATTTGCAGGCAACTGGCAGCTCTGAGGGAGGAGGTTGCCAACCTCCAGGCTGAACTGGCAAGGACTAAGGAGGACTCCCCCCACCCAAAGAGCACCAGTTCCACAACCACTGCCTCAGAGGTTGCCATGTGTGAAGAGCAGATGGACCACAGTAGGTTCTGGGAGGTGAGGGTGGTGGAACAGAGCTGAGCCCCGAGTTGCACCTCTACACAAATCATATGTCGGTCTGGCAAATCAAGGTTCCTCTATGATGACACCTCATTGGAGACCAAGAAGAATGCTGGGGACATCCACAGGGAGACCCATAAAAGAGTGGCAAGGACAACACAGGGAAAGAAACAGCTTCTGATAGGGGACTCAGCTGTTAGGGGTGTAGACCTGGGGAAGGGAGAGGAGAGGGAAGTAAGGTGCCTGCCTGGTGGCATGGCTTGGAGGGACAGGAAGCGAATCCTCAGGATTGTAGAAGCAGCATCACAGGAGAGGAAACTAGATATCATTGTCCACCTTGGGACAAATGACCTAGCTAGGCATGAGATCAGTGCAGTGCAGGATGAATTTGTGGAGTTGGGAGGGGCCTCAGACAGGTAGCAAGCACGTAACCTTCTAGAGGTGCTGCCAGTCCATGGCAGAGGTGAGGCTAGGGTACTGCACACCATGCGGTTTAATGAATGGTTGCAAAACTGGTGCAGAGCACAGGGCTTTGGCTTCATTGGGGACTGGGGTCCACCTGGAGAGATGAAGGTCTATACTGGCATGATGGTCTGCATCTGTCCAGGAAGGGAAACACGCTCCTAGGTGACAGGTTTAAAGGCTTCCTTGGCAAGCTTTTAAACTAGCCAAGGGGGGAGGTGCTGATAGGAAACAGGAAAGTTCAAGCCTCCCCCGCAAAGCATGGCAGGTAGTAGGGTAAACACTGAGGTACAGAGCTTGACAGAGGGCAGGACAGGGTAAATGGAAAAATGGACAAGGGCAATAAGAGCAGGGATGGGGTAAAAAAGGATAAAGCTAACATTAAATGGAGGCAATGAGTACCAATGCCCGTAGTCTTGAAACAAGCTTCCAGAACTAGTAGCCCTGATGGAAGTGGAACACTTGGATATTGTAAGTCACAGAAACATGGTACACGGAGAACCATGACTGGGATGTCAACATACCAGGGTACACAATCTACAGAAGGGACAGGAGGGTAAAAGAGGAGGTGGAGTAGCTCTCTACATAAGGGAAGGGATCAAAGTAACAGAACTAAAAGGTATATGGGAGGACAAGAGGAACTCTGGGTCACATTGGAGACAGGAATGGCATCACAGTCCGCACAGGGGTTGTATAGACCCCGCCTCAAGGGAGGAAATGGACAAGAAAATGATAGAGGGCATTCTCAAAATGGCTGAAAAGGGAGATACTGTTGATGGGGACCTGAATATGCCAGATGTTAACTGGGCAACATGGACTGCAGCCACATCCAAGAGCAGGGTCATTCTCGATGCCCTACAGGAGCATGCCTTAGACAGCTAGTGGTGGAACCCACTCGGGAGGAGCAATATTAGACCTGGTACTCTCAAATGGAGAGAGGATCACAAACTTAGAAGTCAGTAGACACCTGGGAACAGCGACCACTGCACAGTGTGCTTCACAATAAACACAACCATGGAGACAAGCCATACAAATACAAGGATACTGGACTTTAGAAGGCTGACCTTGGCAAAATGGGTGAATACCTGAGGAATGCATTAGCAAATGGCCAGAAAGGAGGGGTGGAAGAACAATGGAGAAAAATCAAAACTGCCATCATGGAGGCAACAAGCCTTTGTGTGAAACAAATAAAGTAAACAAAGCGGAATAAAAAACCACTATGGCTCTCAAAAGAAGTGTCAGGGAAGGTTAAGGAGGAAAAGGCTGCATTCAAAAAGTATAAGGAATCACAGACAGAGCACGACAGGGAACTGTATCAATTAAAGCAGAAAGAAGTGGGGAAGGCAGTCAGAAAAGCAAAGGCCCAAACCGAGGAAAGGATAGCCAACTCAGTTAAGAAGGGGATAAAACCTTTTATAGGTACATTAGGAACATAGAAAGGTTAAGGGAGGGATAGGGAAGATTAATAAAGGAGAGGGAGGTGGGCAGAGGAGACAGTGAAAAGGCAGAGATAATGAATGAATACTTTGCTCAGTATTCACAAGAAGAAGAGGAGGAGTTACCTAAACCAAACAGTAGAAGCACTCTGGATAGTGGGGTTGATACCAGTCCATTTAAAGAAGAAAGAGTACTGAAAAGAACTTCTAAAACTCAAGGTGGACAAAGCAATGGGGCCTGACGGATTCACCCTAGAATCCTAAAAGAGCTAAGGAGGACCAGTGACACCACTAACCACACTTTTTAACAAATCATGAGAAGATGGGGTGGTACCTGAGGACTGGAGGAGGGCAGATGTGATTCCCCTCACAAAAGTGGGAGCAAGGAAGCAGGAAACTACAGACCTGTTAGTTTGACCTCAGTGGTGGGGAAAATGATGGAATCACTTGAAAGAAAGAATTGTTGAGTACCTAGAGGCCAGCGGGCACTGGACCCAAAGCAGCATGGATTCACAGCAGGAAGGTCATGTCAGACAAATCTAATCAATTTCTTTGACTGGGTGACCAAAGTAATAGACCAGGAGGGGCTGTGGATATGGCCTACCTAGACTTTAGCAGGCATTTGACACAGTCTTGCACAAAGATTAATAATCAAGTTAGCCAGCCTGGGAGTGGGTCCATGGTGGTAGCCTGGGTGAAAACTGGCTGCACAACAGGACACAGAAGGTAAGTGAATGGAACACATTCTGCAAGAAAGGGGTTACTAGTGGGTACCTCAGGGCTCAGTCCTGCGTCCAGTCCTCTTAACGTCTTTATAGGTGACATTGCAGAGGGTCTGGAAGGAAAGGTATGCCTCTTTATGGATGACACAAAGATCTGTAACGGAGTTGATACACAAGGGGTAGAAAGGATGAGAAGGGACTTGGCAAGGTTGGAGGAATGGTCAGACATATGGCAACTTAGATTCAATGCAAAGAAGTGCAAGTAATGCACCTGGGAAATAAAATCCAGGAGAAGAGTACACAATAGCAGGAGGTACTAATAACAACAACAATAATGGAAAGGGATCTGGGTGTAGTCATATCAGATGACCTAAAGGTGGGTATGCAATGTGAGAAGTCAGTAGGAAAGCCAGGGGATACTGGGATGCATATGGAGGGCATCACAAGTAAGAAGAAGTGGTTATCCTCTATACAGACAGTTGGTGACCCCATCTGAGTACTCGTGCAGTTTTGAGACCTCATCTACGCAAGGACATAGACAGGATGGAAGCAGTCCAGAGGAGGGCAACTAAAATGGTGCAGGGTCTACATCAGAAACCATATGAAGAGAGACTGAGAGAGACTTATTATGTATACCCTTGATGAAAGGAGGGACAGGGGGGACATGATAGAAACTTTTAAGTACCTCAAGGGAATCAACAAAGTCCAGGAGGGTAGCATCTTTCAGAAAAAGAGATGTGTAAGAACAAGGGGCTACAATTTAAAGTTAGAGAGGGGACGGCTCAGGGGTAATGTGAGGAAATTCTTTTTCACGGAGAGAGTGGTGGACGCATGGAACCGCCTTCCTGGAGAGGTTGTGGGGTCTAAAACAGTGGAGGAATTCAAACATGCATGGGACAGACATAAGGCAATTATAGTGGGGGGTTGCAGGAAATAGGCTGTTGGTTAACTAGAATCTGCAGCTTATCCAGTAGGTAGGGAAATGGGCAGACTGGGTGGGCCAAGTGGTCCTTATCTGCCGTCAAAGTCTATGTTTCTATGTAACTCTATTTCTGTAATCGGATTGGTCAAGGTTTCCCTCTGCGGGTCTGAGAGTGTAGGCATGGTAATAGGGTGGAGATAGTGATTTATTTGCTGGGCAGTAGGAGATTGTTCTGGAGTGTATAAAGTGGAGTAGTAGGAAGTGAATGCCCCCATAACATCATGCAACTTAGTTAGCAGCTGGCCGTGGGAAGGGTGTCTGATAGTGGATCTAACTAAGGACTTCTGTTTTCTGATTTGGTAGGCTAATAACCTTGTTGCTCTGGGCCCTACTTCGTAGTATCTTTGTCTCAGTAAAGTTAAAGCAATCTCTGTTTGTTGTAAGGCTAAGCGATCAAGGCCTGACTTAGTTTCTTGTAGTTGGGGGAAGACTGAAGTATCCCCTTGTTTGTGAGCCATTTGCAAAAAGTGTAGTGTGTCCTCTAATTTGGTCTTCTGCTCCCTTCTTTGTTTGTTTAGTTCCACTGTGTGCTGAATTATATGTCCACGAAGGACAGATTTCACTGTGTCCCAGTGTATTGCAGGGGTTGATTCTTCTGGGGGGTTGTTGCCCACGATTTCCTTGATTTTGTCTAGAAGGTATTCTTGAAATTGCTTGGACCAGAGGTAATAAGGGTTAAGTTTCCATCGGGTGTTTTTGGGTTGTAGTCCCATGTCCCAAGTGGTAACCAAGGGGGCATGATCGGAAAGGGCTATGTCACCCATCCGTGCATCCTGTAATATGCTTAGGTTCTCGATTTGGGTATAGGTTTGGTCTATGCGGGAGTAGGTACGATGCACTGAAGAGTAGTGGGTATAATTCCGTGTCTGAGGGTGTGTGTGGTGCCAAACTTCGCACCAGCCCACTTCCTGTACAAATCTCTTGAAGAGCTTTTGGTTAGCTGTTTGCCTTGGGGGGGTGTGGGTTGGAGGAGTCCAGAACAGCGTCCGGAAGGAGATTAAAATCTCTTGCCAACAGGAGAGTCCCTCTGGTCATTTGGACTATTTTATGCAGGAGTGTTTTTAGTTGGGGAGCAGGGAGACCCAGGGGGAAATACGCATTCGCCAGGGTTACCTGCCTAGCACCAATCATGCCCTGCACAATAACAAGTCTACCCTCAGGGTCAATCCATTGCGGTCCCGGACTAAAGGGGGTATGTGAGGGTATTATAATTGACACTCCTCTACGCCTGCCATTACCGCTAGAGGAGTAAAAAACTTCACCACAACTTAGCCGTGCCAACTTGGCATGTTCTGTAGAACTTAGGTGGGTTTCTTGCAGGTAGATCAGATCAGATCTACTTTTCCTCAGGTGCGCTAGGACTCTGGATCTGTTGACTGGGGAGGTTAAGCCATTTATGTTATGGGATAAAAGTTTCAACTGTGGAGTGGTCATGAGCTGAGCTGGGGTAAGACACTGCCAAGGGGTCCCAACCCCTCCCCCAGAGCAATCAGAGCATCTCGGGGGTCCTCCGTCAGAGGTTTTCTTGATCCAATTACATAGTGACAGTCGACTAGATTATTAGAACAATAACAGATTTGACATTCATACAATCCATTCACAACAGGTACTTCTTGGAAGAAGTTAACTTGTAACAGAGAATCAACATTTACTAGCATTAAAAACCTAACAAATAACAGGTTCCAACAAGCGGCCAACTGGGCCACATCATCGGAGTAACAGTAACTAGTGCTTCCATGGGGCAGGGTCATTTCTAGACCCTGAAGAGAGAAATCTTCTTCCAAGGAGGAATCTTCCTGTGATGGGGGTCCTCCGGACACCTACGGTGTCTAAATAGGGTATAGAGAGAAGAAAAAAAATATATACAAGACGCCATAAAAAGAGGCGGTGATCAACCTTTGAGGGGATGTAACAGGAAAAGGTTAGCCTTAAGCAAGGGTCCTCGCTAGGGCTACCAGCTAGGAGGAAGGATGCCGGAGCCACCCGTGTCCCCAAAACCCCAGTCTAATGCAGTGAGTAGGGGGAGAGCAGGGCCCTCCAATATCATTATCCTGCACAGTCTGGTCTAATAATCCCACTTCGGCAGGGAGTGATGTGTAATCAACCAATACAATTAAGTGACTCTCCATCAGCATAGGCGAGGTGGTCTCCACGGGGGGGGGGGGGCAGAGGAGTTAGTCAGAAAATCGGCCCCTCCATCCAGCTCAAACCCAGCCACACTGACCTCTACGGCCCAACCAACTAGGGGGCCTAGCGATGAGGAGACAACATTCATCAGTCCACTCCCATTTCCATAGCTTGTAGCTATCCATTATCAGCACTGGTTTATAAAGCATGCAGCAATGCTCCCAGTCAAGTGGCCAGGTCGATTGCTGACTAGCAGTGGATCGACCGTCTAGATCCCCCCCACCCCGGACCCGGCCACCCAACCCAGATCTCAGTAGATGGCTACAAAGGAACACTTAACCATGTGCAGCACATTGATTGCTCATGCTGATATTGGGATGTAAATGTGTAGTTTAACCAATGGGAGGTAGGACTGTGTGTGCAACATCATGCCCGTGACTAAATTCATCACTCTCTCCCCACCCCCACCCCCAGCCGGACCCAGAGCGATCCCAAGAGAGAGAAGTGCAAGGGGGAGACCACGAGAGTGAGAGCTGTCTCGCTGTCCCCAACACTCTCGCTCTGGAGTGGAAAGCACACCTCCCAATTCCCTCACAAGACCAGTGTTACGAAAACATTAGGGGTCAGGGCACGGTAGGCCTCGCACACCCCAATCTCAAGACACAGGAATATACCCAACAATGCAGATCCCCCCCATCTCACAAGGAGAGGCCCTCTCGCCGCTTAGTGCCGTTCTCCACGTTAGCCTTTCCTTAGGTCTAGCGAGCACGCGGTTGTAACGCGCAGCATCAAGCCCACCTCCGAGGCGTAAGCCAGGCTACCAAGCAGCACCAACGCTGCGCACTGGACCCCCATCCCCCCGGGGAGGACAAGCCCCATCCACGGCCTCCCAGCCCAGACATCTCCGTGGGAGCAAAGGCCCAGAAGGAGGAAGGGAGAAACAGGGGACATTGGAGTAGGGAGATTAAGGCACTCTGTGGTGCGCACGCCCGCTCTCTACAGAGGAATACATAATCATGAGCAGCACATTTACTGTTCTTGTAGAAATTGGGATGTGCATATGTAGTTCAGCCTATGGGGGGTAGTACTGTGTGCGCAACAGCATGCCTGTGACTGAATTCATCACCCCCGGCCCAGTCGGAACCCAGAGCAACCTAGAGAAAGAAAAGAGTAAAGGTGGGAATATGAGAGTCAGAGGTGTCTCGCTGTCCCAGACTCTCTCTCTTTGGAGTGAAAGGTCCACCTCCCAATTCCCAGGCAAAACCAGTGTAACGAAACATCAGGGACCAGGCCGTGGTAGGCCTCGCTCACCCTGCTCCCAAGACACGGGAATATGCCCAACAATGTGGATCCCACCTATCTCACTAGGGCAGGGCCCTCTCTCTAAACAATGCCATTCTCCACGGTAGCTTCTCTTCAGGCCTAGCAGGCGTGCTGGTTGCAACGTGCAGCACCAAGCCCACCTCCGAGGCGCAAGCCAGGCAATCAAGCAGTATCGACATTGTGTCCTGTACCCCCCTCCCCCCGGGGAGAGCAAGCCCCATCTACAGTTTCCGGGTCTGGACATCCCTGCGGAAACAAAGACCCAGAAGGAGAAAGGGAGAGACACGGAACATTGGGGTAGGTAAATAAGACATTCAGTAGTGCACGCCCCCAGTCTCAGGGCAGTTTCGGAGAAGCAAGGCGGGGTGAGGGCCAGGCGGCCGCCATTCCCATCCGGGAGGAAGCAACAGACACACCAGGCCCCACGGACCCCAGAACTATAGCTATACAGTTGTACCAGTGCGGGTTGCACCACCAAACCCCCCCTCCTCCCGACCCCAGTCCCAGCAGATCCATCAGACAGTGGTATTTTTATATTAGAAGTGTCTGTTACAGAGAGAATACTTGCTGTTCGAGACAGCCAATTCTAGTCTCATGGGGGGGGCATCCGAGGAATCTAAACAGTCACGGGCAGGGACGGGTTGTCGTGCCTTCAAGGTGTTCATGATGTCCATTATTGCCTCTGCCCCCGGACGGCAACCTCCGTCACGTTGGCCACCACTCCACCTCTTCTGAGAGAGTCTTGCCACAATGGAGGGGCCAGCTGCATCGGCTCTGGGTCTCTGCTGGGGGACGTCTATCTTTCTCGTTTTCAGGGCCACAATTGCTGCAGTCGCCGAGTCGAAGGTGAGGGTGCCATCTTGGAAGTAAATTGTCATCTTTGCTGGGTATGGCATCCTAAATCGAATGCCTGCATTTTTGAGTGCTTTCATAATGGGGATGTAGGCCCTCCGTCTCAACATAACCTCCGGGGCAAAATCATTTTCAAAATATAACCTCTGATTGTTGAGGAGTACCGCCCCTTTCTTCCACACAGCATGCAGCACAGTATCCTTTTCCTGAAATTGAAGGAATTTGGCTAAAATCACTCTCGGCCGAGCTCCAGGGGCTGGTTTTGGGCCCAGGGTGTGGTGGACACGCTCGAACTCCAGGGTGCAGTGAGGTGGGAGGGTAAGCACTTCGCGGAGGGTGTTCTGGAGGAATTGAATGATATCCGAGCCCTCGGCTCCTTCAGGTATGCCAGCAATCCAGATGTTATTGCGGTGATTCCTGCTCTCCGCATCTTCAGCCCTGTCTTGAAGCTGTTTTATGTTGTGATGTAGTTGCACAATGGCTCATTCAGTATTATCCACCCTGCCATCCATTTCCGTGACCTGTGCCTCAATAGCTTCCTGCCATTTCTCCAGTTTAGTGATGTTGGTGCGAAGGCCAGCGATAGTGGATCTCATCTCTTTTCAAAAGTCCTGAAGCTCAGTTAACATCTGTGTCATTTGTCTTTGAAGGATCTCTGTTGAGACGTGACTGCAAGTGGTTGCGCTGCGGCGCGAGGCCGAAGAGGCCTGGGAGCCCTCGCTTTCTGAGCCACCCTCTGACAATCTCTCCTCATCCAGCGTTGTAAATAGTTTGATTTTCGATCGGTCTCTTGCTTGTGGCATTCTGTATCCTCCACGCAGTTTGGTTAGATTAGTTTTTATTGGAAGGACTGAAATTTGGAGGTTTTGTGTCGATCATCGCGGGAGCTCCTTATCTAGGATGTGCTGGGGAGCATGACGTCACCAGAAAGACCTGGCTGAAGGCTTGATTGCCGATTTGGTGTTCAGGCATAGAAACATAGACTTTGACAGCAGATTAGGGCTGCTTGACCCACCCAGTCTGCCCATTTCCCTACCTGTTAGATAAGCTGCAGATCCTAGTTAACCAATAGCCTACTTCTTCCTAACCCCCACCAGAATTTCCTAAGGTCTGTTCAATGCATTCTTGAATGCCCCACTGTTTTTGACCCCACGAGCTCCTTAGGAAGGCGGTTCCATGCATCCATCACCATCTCCATGAAAAAATACTTCCTCACATTGCCCCTGAGCCATCCCTCCCTCTATTTTCATATCGTGCCCCCTTGTTCTTGCACACCTCTTTTTCTGAAAGATTCTACCCTCTTGGACTTTGTTGATTCCCTTGAGGTACTTGAAAGTTTCTATCATGTCCCCTTCTCCCTCCTTTCCTTGAGGGTATACATATTAAGCTCCTTTAGTCTCTCTTCGTGTGGCTTCTGGTGCAGATCCTGCACCATTTTAGTTACCCTCCTCTGTACTACCTCCATCCTGTCTGTGTCCTTGTGGAGATGGGGTCTCCAGAACTGCACGCAGTACTCCAGATGGGGTCTCACCAGCCGTCTGTACAGAGGGATAACAACTTTCTGTTTTCTAGTGGTTATGCCTCTTCCTATGCATCCCATTATCCCCCAGCCCTCCTTACTGCCTTCTCACATTGCTTGCTTACATTTAGGTCCTCTGATATGACTACCCCCAGGTCCCTTTCCATTTTTGTTGCTGTTAGTATCTCCCTCCATTGTGTACTCTTCCCCTGGGTTTTTATTTCACAGGTGCATTAATTTGAACTTCTTTGCACTGAATCTAAGCTGCCATACTTTTTTTTTTTTATATTTTCTTTTTATTCATGGATGTGACATATACATGAAATACAGTCATTATCTTGGAATCTGCAATCAATGGTAGTATGAGTTGATACAATATATCCAGAGCAATAAAAATCATTATAATTTAACCAGTGTCTTTGCGTATTCTTTTTAGAGAGACTGAAGTTATTAGCTTGATAGTAAATTCACCTCATTGTATAATCATATATTTTTTTTTTGGTTCCTTCTAGGAATGTTGAACATTTATGAATCAACCAGATGTGATGGTGATGCTCTAGAAACCTCATGAGGATCTTTCTCTCTTTTGATAGAATATATGCCGTTATACTATGGAGAGGCTCAGGGGACAAAATCGGGTCACGAGTAGACAAGTATAATACCCAAGGTCTCCAGGAAATTTCAAATGCCTGGTATTTACCGTGGAGTCTGGCTGTAAGAGACTCCATATTATAAATATCCAGAACCACCCCCCTCCAGTCCTTTAAAGAGGGAATAATTGAAGTTCTCCGTCGCCTTCTTTGCTGCTAAAATATATATAGGTAACAGGGTACACTGCCATAGGGGTCTGTGAGGAGGAAATATAGATAAAAGTATCGATTCGGCCATAAACTCGACTGGCTTGCCCAAACAGCCTGATACCTCCTGTTGGAGCACACACCAAAAAGGAGTTAATTGAGGACATGTCCAGAATATATGGCTCTGGTCAGCATGTGTACATGCACAATTCCTCCAACATCTGCCAAAGCTGGATGGAAGATATTTCGCTAGGATAGCTGGGGAATGAAAAAAGTGACTATGGCACTTCCAGGCCAGGATTTTATTTAACTCTAAAAATTGATTAGCGTTTTGCTTATAAAACTGCTAAATCTTTGTGAAAATGCATAGCTCTTGCCTCCCTGTGTTTAACAAACACAGCACTTCTAGAAAATCTATATAAATACTTTCTGTACAGTTAGTATCATCCCAAGAAAAAAACTGCTAATCAATTATTTAAAACCCTGCAGGCAAATTATTTTCATTTTGTGGAATGTATTACTTTACAAGCTGAGGGAGATGCTTGTAACCAATCCTGGTCTGATATATCTTCGGCTAAATCCTTACACCAGCTATTAAGAATAGTGAGTGAGGAATCACCCATCCCTTCTCTGAGGATGTTATAGATATATCCCACTTGATGTCCCCATATATGACCATTTATATGGTCTTCTATGTATGTCCATGCCAAGGGGATAGGTTCAGGTAATTTTGTTTCCACCTCTCTCTGTCTTAGAATATAATTTTTAACCTGGATATACCTGTAAATGTCTGTTTCCGTTAGGCCATATGTCGCCCTTAGAGTTTCAAAAGGGGCAATGCCCATGTGACATAGGAATTGTCTAAAAAATTGAAGACCCAATCTTCTCCAAATTACAAACTTATGATCTATGGTAGATGGGAGAAACCTATCATCCCCTGAAATTTGCATATAAAAGAAAAAAAGTGCTCTAAAAGCCTTATGTGTTTTTAACTTATACCATAGATTCAGAATTTGTGGCGTAAAGGGAGTATAGTCTCTTACTGGTGCTGTCCTAGGTGCCGTAGAAAATATTATCTTAGTAATGTCAAACAGGTCATTGATGACAAATTCTAGCTCTTTCCAGGGGGCCTCATATGTTGAGGCTACCCAAAAAGTTAATATTCTAAAAAAAGCAGCCATGGCATAGAATTTCAAATTTGGAAGGTTTGCGCCGCCCTGAGGGAGTGGAAGTTGCAATAAGGACATCCTAATTCTAGGGCGATGACCATTCCATATAAAGTTAGAAATAATTTTATCCCATGATTGAAAGTAAAATTTGGAAGGGAAAATAGGGACATTTTGAAATAAGTATAAAAGTTTGGGTAGTATAATCGTGCGGATTGTCTCAATTCTTTGAAAAAAACTTAATGGTAGTTTAGACCAGCAAGCAAGTTCTGATTGAATTTTGATTGATAATGGTTCATAATTTATTTATTTATTTATTTAGCTTTTGTTGACCGGGTAAGTGCACTAGACAAATCCTGCCTATTTTCAGGCACGACCCGGAGGAGGGGGATACAGATGAATGCCAACTGACCTTGAACCAGATTAAGCTGTTGGTGGTATTTTTTAGTGAATGAGGGAAATTTGGCCAGGGCACCGGGGAAATTCCCCTACTCTTTTCGATAAGTGCCATGGGATCTTTAACATCCACCTGAACTACCACCAATCCAGGCAGATGGGACCTCGGTTTAACGTCTCATCCGAAAGACGGCACCTCAGAAATGCAGCACCCCTCTCATGCTGCATTACAGTGTCAGTACTGGGATATTAACCCAAGTGCCAGACGTGGGAACTGAACCAACAGCCCTCTGATCTCCCGGCCTCAGAGGCGAGTGTGCTACCTACTGAGCCACTGACACTGCTTCAGTTCAATAGTTCCAAGTTGTTTAAATTCTGTGGTATGTGGATTCCCAGATATTTAATTTTAGTTTGATACGATTTTAAAGGGTATTTCTTTTTGAGGGTTGGAGACGGAGAAAAATATAGTGAAAGGAGATCTGTCTTGGCTATATTTAATTGAAATCCTGAAACTGCTCCAAAGCAGTCCAAGACTTCCCAAAGCGCCGGGAGGGAGGTTTCTGGGGATATGGTAGAAATTAAAATATCATCAGCGAACAGGAGTACCTTATGTTTTCATTGGCCCACTGGAATGCCCTCAATCTGAGGATTACTCCATATTGCTTCAGTCAGAGGTTCAACATATAAAGCGAAAAGTAATGGGGACAAAGGGCAGCCCTGTCTCGTGCCCCTTTGTATCATAATTGGTTGAGATATGGAGCCATTAACTCATACATAGGCTTTGGGGTAGGAATAAATAATTTTCATACAAGAAAGAAAAATATTAGGAAAAGAAAATTTTGATAGTGTGGCCCATAAATATTTCCAGTTCACCTTGTCAAACGCTTTGTCTGCGTCTAAACTTAGTATTGTAGAGGGGATCTTTCTTGTATGTATAAATTCCATTAACAACATAATTCGGCGTAAATTATCAAAAGTATTCCTTGATTTTATGAAGCCAGACTGTAAGCTGCCATACTTTTGACCATTCCCCCAACCTTGCCAAGTCCCTTCTCATTCTTTCCACCCCCCCCCCATTGTGTATCAACCCTGTTGCAGATATTTGTGTCATCTGCAAAGAGGTATACTTTTCCTTCCAGTCCTGGCAGACGGGCAATGTCGGAGACGTAGACAAGCCTTTCGACAAGGAATCCAAGAAGTTGGATCACGCAGCCAAGAAAGTACATGGCGGCTCATCTTCGCCTCGCAGGCTAGTTTGGCCTTAATGATGGTCACTTTGCTTATGCCTTATTAGTCACCCTTGACCACGTGGTCCCTCGGCTCCTTGCTGACCTTCAGATGATGGTCAAGCAAGTCCAGGACTAAGGCCGTGTTGTGGCTAAGCAGCAGCTCCAGTTGGGTATGGACATTGGTGAATCCTGTGCCAGGTCCGTGGCCACGACCCTGGCTATGAGCCACAGGGCTTGGCTGAAGATCTTGACCTTCATGGCAGATACCCAGCACAAGTTGGTGGATGTCCCCTTCTTGGGTGCCGACTTGTTGGGCCAGGAGTGGATGGTCAGCTAAGCAGGATTGAGAAATGCAGTACCACCCTGGACTCCATCACCTCTGCCCAAAAGGATGTCAGGGGCTCTAAACCCCAGAAGAAGTCCTTTCTGCCCTACTCTGCCCCTATGGCTAAGCCATCCCAGCCCCCGGCTGGGCACCAGCAGGCCTGGTGTCCAGACCGAAGTCTGTCGCATCTGTGGTTTGGAAGCCTGGCAGGTGAGGCCCAGTGGCATCCTCTGCTGCAAGTGCCTCTGCCTCCAAGCCTGCCAAGTGATGGGTTTGGGGGGGTGCCCCCTCTCTGCATGTCCTGTCTCCCCATGGTCGTCCCATGGGGGGGGTGGCTCCACCACTTTTCTTTTTGCCTGGTGGTCCAGTGTTACCACAGACAGCTGGGTGCTAGAAGTGATCGGCCACGGCTTGCCTCTGGAGTTCGAGGCTCTCCCACCATTTATTATTTATTTATTTTATTTTATTATTAGATCATCGGTTTACAGACCTTTGAGTCATAAATTCATTTACAAAGGCATCTCGTCAAGAGAGCAATACATCACAGCAAACAAACAGTACTGTACATAACACTTAGATTAAAAAAGCAACCAATGTTACAGGCATTCACTGGTGGTACACGCTTGGTAATAGGTAGATCACAGTAGTCATAATATAGGTACACGAGTACCACATCAGGTATCAACCAGAGATATTTTATTACATTAGTCAGCAGACGTTGCATGAGACCCCAAGTATATACAGCAAAAGTAGACAGGGCAGACACAGCCTAGGGGTGAAGGTAAGGGGCAGGTGGGGGATTATGTGCAGTTGCAGCAGCGAGTGCTTGTCAGATGGCTTCTGAGGGAGACCTTGAAAGGACCAAGTTTAGTGGAGTCAGCTATATTGGCTGGGAGGGAATTGAACCAGGAGGGAGCCCGATAGCAGAAGGATCTCTGGGCCATAGAGGTCCTTACCCTGGGGACAATAAGGGAGGTTTTGACAGTGCTGCGGGTGGAGACTGAGGGGGAGGCACGCTGCAGGGAGGTGGCGACCCCAGGGGAGGAGAGCCCTAGCAGGGTCTTTTTTATAAGAAGGCAGGTTTGGAAGCAGAGTCTTTCTTCAGGGTTGAGCAAGTTGGTGGTGGAGTACAGCAGGCATGTATTGGTGCGCCTAGGGGCTCCCAGCATTAGCCTACAGGCCTTGTTTATAGAGAGCTGGATTCTTGCAAGCGCAGTGTTGTCGGCTGCAGCATAGATGGGCAACCCATAGTCGATTAGTAACAGGATAGAGGAGGTGATTGTCAATCTAAGGGCCTCTTGTGGTAGGCAGTCCCTATGGTGGTATAACAGTCCAATCCTGACATTGGTGGCAGCAGAAAGGGCATTGATATGGGAATGGAAAGATAGTGCCAAATCAAAGGTAATGCCCAGATACTTGTAGGAGGAAACCTGCTCAGTGGGGTTTAGTGTGCTAGGCAGTATCACGAGAGGGGCACCACTGGCTTTGCTTTGGCGATGCGAGAAGAGCATAGCTTTGGTCTATTTTAGGTTCAGGACTAGCCTTCGTGATGTGAACCAATGCTTAGCTCTATCAAAAGCTTGTTGGAGGGTGGCCTGGAGTGTGTTGGGGTTGTGGTCAGCGGTGAAGAGCACAGCGTCATCCGCATAGAGGAGGATCTTACTTGAGCAAGCCAAGGGGAGGGAGTTGAGGTAGAGAGTGAAGAGGAGAGGGCCTAAAATGGAGCCCTGGGAAACCCCAGAGCGGACAGGTCGTGTGTCAGATAGGGTGCTATTGATTTTTACACACTGAGTTCTGGCAGAGAGGTAGCTGGTGAACCATGCAAGGGGGCTGGGGAGAAACCAAGGCATCTGAGGGAGTCCAGCAGGACAGGATGGCAAACCGTGTCAAAAGCCTTGGAGAGGTCAATGAACACAGCACCGGCAGGACTTCCAGCATGCAGGAAGTTGGAGAATTCAAGTAGCGCGGTTGTGGTGCTGTGACCTGCACGAAAGCCATGCTGTTCAGGGCACAGGATATTGTGCATGGCCAGGTATTCTGCAAGCTGGTTGGCAACTACTTTTTCAAGGGCCTTAGAGAGTGGGGAAGGATGGAGATAGGTCGATAGTTACCTGGGGTTGCTCGATCGCCACTCTTTAGGATGGGAGTGATGATGGCAGTTTTCCATGTGCTGGGGAACTGCCCCAGGCACAGAGAGCGGTTGAGCAGCTCGCAATGGGACCAGGATAGCATCCAACGCAGGACTTAAGTAGCCTAGTGTCCAGTAGGTCAGTGCCGGGTTGTTACTACCAACGGCTTTTTGCAGAAGGGGTCTAACCTCCAACAGGGAGATGGTACGTAGGTAGAAAGGAGGTCTCTGGAGAGTGGGTAGGGGTGCTACTGGGATGGGGTCAAAGAAGTTACTGGGCAGGACTGACCTCAGGTCTGAGAAAGTGAGAACCATGCCAAGCCTGCGCCCATTGAAGGATTTATTTATGACTGCGTAAGTACACTGATCCCAGGAACCGTTTTCAGGTTCGACCCGGGCCTTGATATGTGGCATAGGAGGCAACTAAAGCAAAGTACAATAGAACATAGAAGAAAGCTAACACAGTGGTGCTAATGTTATACCAGAAGAATACAAGCAATGGATCATGACAATATTCGGTACAGAAATCTTAAGTACAAGGCAGATATCAGGTAATAGAGAAGCAGCTAAAGACAGAAGTACCCAGTAACTGTGACAAGTGGCAGGGGAAGAGACGGGGAAGTGGGGCTACCCAGAGAAGCACAGGCAGCTAGTCTCAGCAAGGAGCCAGTCTTTGAGGCGGGATTTGAACAAGCGGTGGGTATCCAGGGAGCAAAGCCCAGATGGCAGTTTATTCCATTGTGAGGGGGCTACAACAGACAGGGCTTTCCTGCCCATGTTGGTAGATACCCTGGGAACAGGAAGGGGGGGATGGCATTTGAGCGGAGGTCACGGCTCAAGGTTCTGACCAAAAAAGGGCTACAAGAGGGGATTCTTGGCCAGTGCCTACAGCATTGTCAACCAGGCAGCAAAGGGCATAGTCAAAGCGGCCTTAAAATGGGAGCCACCCCAGAGACTGATGAAGGACACAGTGGTGGGTGGAAAAGGGGTCCAGTAAGGCGAAGCAGCAGGCACTGTTGTAGGCAGTGGAGTTTGACAGTGAGGGAAGAGGATGCCCTGGCGTAGATGGAGGAAAAGTAGTCAAGGATGTGGTATCTGCACACACGTTGTCCACCCTTTGGGAGGACATCACCCAGCTCCTCCAGTAGGAGGTGTTGGTTCGTATCCCGGACCCACTAGTCAATCTAGGGATTGTCTCCAGGTACTTTCTGATTCCAAAACAGATGGGGGGCTGGTGCCCCATCTTACATCTACAAGACCTGAACAAATTTCTGTAGTCACGCATCTTCAGGGTGGTCAGTCTGACTCAGATCATCCCGTCCCTGGAGCAGGACATGTGGTTCTGCTCCATGGACCTCTGGGACACATTCTTTCACATTC
Source organism: Neoceratodus forsteri (assembly GCA_016271365.2). Lineage (NCBI taxonomy): Eukaryota > Metazoa > Chordata > Ceratodontiformes > Ceratodontidae > Neoceratodus > Neoceratodus forsteri. The sequence goes on along the minus strand of CM057458.1, from coordinate 578,766,505 downwards.
CCATCTGTCTGTCCCACCAGCAGTTCCTCTGGTTCTGTGCAGAAGAACCCTCTACGAATTCCAAGCCATGCCCTTCGGCCTCTCCTCAGTCTCCCAGGGTCTTCACCAAATGCATAGCAGTGGTGGCAGTCTTCCTGAGGTGCCGAAAAGTCTGGGTGTACCCATACCTGTATGATTGGCTGATTGCAGGCCCCTCAAAGGCAGAGGTGGAGCGGTCCATGGACCTGGTCCTCCAGATCTGTTTAAGCCTTGGCCTCCTGGTCAGCAAGGCCAAGTCAGAACTCGTCCCTTCATGGGTGATTCACTTTACTGGAGCGGAGCTTGACTCTTGCAGAGCCCAAGCCTGGCTCCCAGCAGACAGGGTGGAGGATCTTTCCTCCTTTGCCCGATCATTTCGGGTCGAGCAGTTCCACCCTGCCAGGGACTTTCTGCACCTCCTGGGCTACATGGTGTTGGGCCCACTGGAGAATGCGCCTCAGCAGTCGGGGCTGGCCTGTCAGTGGTCTCTGCTCCAGGGACAACTTGAATAAGTGGTCACAGTCACCCAGCAGGTGTGGGATGCCATCCAGTGGTGGTTGGTCCAGGAACATCTACAGGAAGGAATAACGTTTGTCTGCCCAGAGGTGACGCTCACTCTCACGACCGACGCCTCCCTGATGGGCTGGGGTTCCCACCTGAGGGAACACAAGGTACATGGCTTCTGGTCCCCAAGGAGTCCTGGTATCACATCAACCTGCTGGAGCTTCGAGCTGTTCACCTGGCCCTGACAGCCTTCGCTCCACATCTTCAGGGTCAGGTTGTCCAGGACCAGATGGACAATGTGATGATCATGTACTACCTCAATAAGCAGAGTGGGACGCATTCCCTACCTTTGTGCAGGGAAGCTCTCCACATCTGGACCCTTGTGCTCAGCCTCAAGGTCGACCTGGTGGCCATTCATGTGATCTCCACAGCTTCCAAGTTCCTCACCTCTAGGGGATGCTTCTGAACCTGGAAAAATCACAGCTTCAGCCGTTCCAACAGCTTCTCTTCATTGGAGCCCTTCTGGACACCTCCAGGGCAAGGGCCTTCCTTCCAGAGGACAGGAGAAACGACATTCTCCAGGTGGCTCGTTTCATCAGGGAGAAAAACTCTGTTCGAGCTCTCTTGATGTAGTGGATGCTAGGTCTCATGGCATCATCCGTATTCATGGTGCCTGTAGCCTGCCTACACATGAGAGCCACACACTGGATGCTCAGCACTCAGTGGTCACCGACGACGGACCCTCAATCCTTCCACATCAGTGTGACAGAGCCTCTGATGAGGTCACTTGCATGGTGGACTCAGGAAGACAGGCTTCTCCAAGGTCTGCCCTTTGCCCCACTAGAATCCCACATCACCATCACCACAGATACGTCTCTGACCAGTTGGGGAACTCACTGCCAGGACCTCCACACTCAAGGAGTGTGGAGCCGGGAGGAGTTCTTGTGACAGAAATGGGAAGAAAGGAGTTAATGGCTTGGATTTTTGACTGGGATTTTTCTAGCAGTTTGAAAAAAATAAACCACACTGGGATTCCGCTGCCCAGCAAGCATCTAGATAAAGTGACAGCCAGGTTGTATATCTTAGAGAAAATGACCAAGAGGGAGGCGTGCACCTACTCACACACTCGCACAGAGTTTAAAGGGATTGGATCACTCAAATATAAACTTAAGGTTAAAAATTAATGTAATTGGACACTGATAGGTGTTTAGTTTGATTGGGACAATTAAATACATACATGGTAAATGGTTGGTGCATTCAAAGGGAAACAAGAATCACTATTCTCAAGAGACAATATAAGATGCTGAAAGACAGTTATAGGGTTGTTGTTGCTGTTGGAGTTGCTGGAGAAGTTACATTCGAGAGATCAAGCTTGGTGCCTACCCTTCTAGCTACGTCTGTGGGAACTGGCAGGTAGCATAGGGTCCAGTTTCTCTTTATGGATAGTGAAGGGTAAGAGTAATAATGGCATATCTCAGTAGTAGCCGCTTTCTTTTGTCATCTGTTATTTAAAAACATTTGTTTACTTTTCCTGTAACAGTGTTATTCTCTTAATATATGAATTGTTAAAATAATATAATTGAAAAGCATACAAAAAAATGCTGATAATACCATCACTCCTGAAGCAATAATACTACTATCGTTCCCGACTGATAATACTATTGTTCAGGTGCCATAATACTATCGTTCAGCACCTGAACGATAGTATTATCACCAAAGCTGAAGAGCACATGCACAAGTCTGCCCCCGACATCTTCCAAAGCATGCCTTCTGATTGGCCACTTTTTCTCTGTGGGCGGGTGGGCAGAACAAGTCCTAAAACATGGCGGCTTGCTCGCTCGCTTAGCGAGAGAATCGTCGTCGGTAGCAGCAACCGTTTTCTTTCTTTTTAAAATGTTTTCTTGAGGATTATCAGCAATGCGACTTGCTTTCCCTGGCTCCTCTTCTCGCAACTGTGACTCGACCGATGCCGCCGCCGACAAACAGTTAAAACAAGGCGGGGCTAAACAAAACCCACACCACCTGCTGATGCACACAGCAGCGGGGAACCCTGCTGTCACGCACATGGATCCACTGACTCCACTGGCGAAACGGAGATGAGTCAATTCACTTCGGATCCATATATTTAAAAAAATAAATATGTTATTGTGCATCACAAGGCTGAAATCCCATATTGAGGTTCTGGGGACATGAGAACCTCTCAAGCTTTGCTCTCGAGGTTCCCTATGTCCCCAGAACCTCTCGATGGGATTACTGCTTTGTAATGCATAGAAACATATCTGTTATTCTATTTGTCTTAAACATACAGTATATATCCTGTAATGCTACTTTTGACCTTCTGTTAAGTAAAGAGCTGTTTATTTACTCAACAGTTGTGGCTGCGATTTAAATTATTTCTAAGGTAATTTATGGTTTCCACTGGCTGAGGCAAACTCTGTTTAGCATCCGCCACCCGAGAGACACACTACCAGGCTTTCATCTGTGCAATTGTATGTTTGACCTCCCAGTTCTGTGCAAGTGGGAAGGTAGGTGCTGGATGACCTAACTGGTGGCAGCGGATACCAAAAGACAGACACCTCTCTGAATGCTAATAGAGCCCTGAGAGAAAGGTGGGTTGTGTCAGTCCCATCTACACATACATGTCTTGGAGATGAGAACTGTCCTGTATGCTGTCCGAGCCCTGAAGGATGTCCTCCATTGCAAAGTAATCCACCTTCAAATGGACAACAAGGCTGTGATGTTTTACATCAACAAGCAGGGTGTAGTGCACTCTTACCCTCTGTGCAGAGAAGCCATGAGAGTGTGGGAGTGGTGCCTCTAGCATGATGCTCTGATCCAGGCCGTCTACCTGTCAGGAGTCCAGAATGATCTGACAGATTGCCTCAGCAAAACAGGTGAATCCGCAAGAGTGGTCGCTCACCCCAGACATTGTGCAGTTGCTATTTGATGAGTGGGGCACTCCGGACCGGGACCTTTTTGCGTCCCCACTCAGCGGAAAACTGCCTCTATTCTGCTCCAGAAATCCAGAACCTGGCATTTTCTGTCAGGATGCATTCGAACTGCGGTGGACAAGGCACTTTCTGCATGCATTTCCTCCTCTTCCATTAATTCAGAGGGTGCTGCTCTAGTTGGAGGCATGGGGGGATAATTCTCATTGCCCCATACTTGCCTCAACAGATATGGTTCCCATTGATCAACAGATTGTCAGAAGTCCCTCAGAGGCAACTTCCTCTGCAAACAGACCTCCTGACACAGGGACCTGTGGTCCATCCCAACCTGCGCTCCCTTCATCTCCATGCCTGGCTCCTGAGGAGATAGAAGCTGGTAGGTGTGACGTTTCTCAAAGAATCTCAGAAATCCTCTTAGCAGCACGTAAGCCATCCGCTAGGAAGACTTACATGGCAAAGTGGAAACTTTTTTCCATTTGGTGTGCAAAGTCCGTCCTGGACCCCTTTGTTTGCCCACCAAGTAAAGTGTTGGAGCACCTCCTAGACCTGTCAAATGCAGGTCTGCAATACTTGACAGTGAAGGTACACCTCTGCGCGATTTCCGCCTACCATGAGCCAGTGCAGAATATGTCACTGTCTCAGTCGCCGTGAGTCAGGAGATTCGTCAAAGGCATCCTGCACACTAGGTCCCCGGTTAGGAGACCGGTGGCCGCATGGGATATCAACCTTGGGCTAGACATGCTCACCCGTAAGCCCTTTGAGCCTCTAGCAACCTGTTGCTTGAAGTTTCTGACCTGGAAGACTGCCTTCCTAGTGGCCATTACCTTTGCTCGCAGAGTTTCTGAAATACATGTCTTGGTCACAGACCCCCCCTTACATGGTATTTCACAAGGACAAGGTGGTTCTCAGAACTCACCCTAAATTTTCACCCAAGGTGGTCTTGGAGTTTAACCTTAACCAGCCCTTGGTCCTTCCGACCCATTTTGCCAACTTCCAGAATGAAGGGGAATTCACCCTTCACTCCCTGGATGTCAAGAGGGTTTTGCGATTCTACATCAACAGAACAAAAGAGATTTGCAAATCCAAACAACTCTTTGTATCATTCAGTATGGCCCGGCTGGATCAGCCTGTTGCCATCAGACGCATTTCAGCATGGTTGGTGGCATAACTTCGCCATTGCTACTCGATGGCCAGGTCGAGTTGGAAGGCCGGGTTTATGCCCACTCTACCAGAGTGGTTGTGGCATCCCTGGCAGAGATTCGGAATGTGCCCATCGCAGGCATTTGTAACACGGCCACTTGGAGCTCTGTTCACACTTTTGTGAAACACTAAGCTCTGGATGTCCATGCCAGACAGCACCCTTCTTTTGGCAGGACAGTCCTAATGGACTTCTGTCCTGAGTGAGTTCCTTTTCCTGCTGCCCTACTGGGGGACTGATTTCAGCTTGGTACTGTCCCATTTATGTGAAAGAGTGGTGGAGACTTTTAGTCCAGGAAGGTATGAAAATTACGTACCTACCGTAATTTTCGATCTTCTTGGACGAAGTCTCCACCACTCAGTCACACGCCCACCCATGATCCCCTGATCTCACTCACTCTGTTCTGGTCTTCACTTCCTCGTTGGCCTAGGCTGCAAAGACACTGTTGAGTTAACCCTTCTTACACAGGTCATACGGACTATCTTATGTCTGGATTAGGTTAGTTTATGCTGCACCTTCTTGCTCAAAAAGGTACTGGGGCGGTTGGAGGGTCGACGCCAAGATAGCCTATACAGGCACGAGCCAGCCTTGCAGTGCCACGCATGCGCAGTCCTAGCTCAGCGCCGTCCCTCATGAAGATTTTTTGTCCCCGCTGGGTCCTAGTGCCTCCGGCGTAGTCCCATTAGTGTGAATGAGTGGTGGAGGCTGGAACCTTTGTCCAAGAAGATCAAGAATTACGGTAGGTAAATAATTTTCATTTTTGTGCCTTCCCCCCCAGCAGGATACAGTACAGGGGGATGCCTTCACGAGGCTCTGGACCTCTGGCCTTCTTTATGCCTCCCCTCCTTTTCCTCTGATCCACAAGGTCCGGATCAAAGCTCGGAGAGACAAGGTACGTATGATCCTGGTGACTCTTGACCGGCTGTGCCAGTTCTGGTACCCTGATCTCCTCAACCTCAGCAGCAGGCCTCCATGGCGTCTGCCACTTTTCCTGGACCTGCTCTCAAGGGAAGGTCCTCCACCTGGACCTTCAGTCCCTGCACCTGACAGCCTGGTTCTTGAGCAGCTAGAGTTCCAGGCTCTGGGTCTGTCAGACAAGATCCTCCCTGTAGTTGAGGCCTCTTGGCAGGAGTCGACTCATCGATGCTGTGTCTTCAAATGGAAGAGATTCTCCATTTGGTGCCAGGCCAAGGAGCTTGACCCCCTGTCCTGTCCTGGGGCTAGCATCCTTGATTACTTGTGGTCCCTCTCTTGGTTGGGCCTTCGGTCAATGACCCTCAGGGTGCACCTGGCAGCCACCTCTGTATACTGGGTGCGGGCTGGTATGCTAACGTTGGCCCAGGAGAAGGTGGTCAGAAGCTTCTTTAAGAGCCTTTTTTTTTAATTCATCTTTATTAGCATAATTAAGGTACACATTACACCATTTTTATTTAATTGCTTTCCATTTACACATGCTCAAAGCTCAAGCATCTCTCTTTTGATATTAGCAGCTGCTTTACTGGTTCAGTAATCATATACATCCATCTATTACATTTCACGTTCTGTTTCTTATTACAATATGATATCAAATTCCCATCTTCTACTAGAGGGAGGAATCATTCTTTCTAACTATTATATTTGATCAAAGTGTGCTTTTGTGTTTTCATTTGGATTTGGGTAATATCTAACCATATCAGCCATTTTGACCATATCTTTGTATACACATGGGTTCTTTGATTAATCCTGTATGTTATCTCCTCCATGCTCGAAATCTCTTGTACCACATCCCTCCATAGCTGAGCCGTGGGGGTGGGGGGGGGGCCGGTTGTAACCACTTATGGGTTATGGCTTTATGTGTTGCTGCTATCAGCAGGGCCCATAAATATGTCGAGTCTGTACCTCTGATCCCAAGGGGAGGAATGCCCAGCACTCCTTTAGCCATTGTCTAGGGAGTTCTTTAAGAGCCTTGACTACATTTTCCCTCCGGTGTGTGAACCACCACCACTTTGGGATTTGTTGCTGGTGTTGGCAGTGCTCATGGGCAAGCCATTCAGACTGATACAGAAGTGTGAGATGTCACACCTGTCATGGAAGACCATCTTCCTGGTGGCCATTACGTTAGCCAGAAGGATCAGTGAGCTCCAGGCGCTCTCCATGGAGTCTCCTTACCTGGACTTTCACACGGACAAGGTTTTCCTTCACCCCAGCCCGAAGTTCCTTCCGAAGGTGGTCTCAGAGCTTCACCTTAACCAGGTGATCAGTCTCCCAGTGTACTTAATCACCAATCACACCTCGGAGGCCAAGCACTGACTCCATACTCTGGACCTGTGGCACTCGCATGCCTACTAAAAGGAGCGCATTGCTTGAGTCCTGGGAGAGAGGTTCGCCAGCTGTTTGTCACTAATGCTGAAGTTGCACTTGGCAGACTGGCAGCAAAGCAGACGATTGGCAGGTGGATAGTCTCCTGCATTGACCTCTGCTATAGGTTGGCTGGTAGGGAGCCTCCTATAGGGCTTAGGGCTCATTCCACTAGACATACCGCTGCCTTGGTGGCTGTTTCAAGGGACATCCCTGTCAAGGAGATCTGCAGGGCTGCTACCTGGAAGTCAGCATTCACTTTCATCTCCCATTACAACATTGACCTTGGGATGCTGGTTTTGGGACCTCAGTTCTCCAATCTCTTTTCCCTAACTAGGGGGTTTATGCGTGCCCATTCCTCCAAGAGAACAGCTGGGAGTCTGCCAGAAGTGTGGATAGTACGCCATATCTGTGCCCCTAGAAAAACAAGTTACTCACCTGTACCTGTAGTTCTAGGAGCGGTATACATCCACATAACCCACCCGACCTCCCCTGGCAAGTGGCACACCAGTCTTGCTTCTAGCGGGTAAGATCTGACGTCACAAGGAGGATACCACCGGGTTGGGGGTGGGGAGGAGACAACTTGAAGATCTTCCAGCAAGCCTTAAATGGGAAAGGAATTCTGCCAGATGTGTGGATGTACATCATATACCACTCCTACAACTACAGTTACAGGTGAGTAACTTGTTTTTAGGTGTCATATATGGGACAATATTCTCCCCTCCCTTTTCCGAATAGGTACCATTTTACAACATGGAATGATAGGGAAAGGGGAAATTATATTCATATGTACTGCAGTTTTCTCTTTTGTTAGCGCCAACATTGTCAATGGGGCCACTCTCTGGAGCCAGTGGCTCCTTTTGGAGACTCCTGTCCGATATGTACACCTGCAGAGATTTTTTTGTTTCCAGATTTTCATATATTATGGATTAAAACAGTGTCTGGGTAACACATTAAATGAACTTATTGTTTAAAATATACTTTATATTGTTAGCAAGGTTTTTCATAGTTTTTCAAGTTTTGAGGAATTCTGTATAGGTTCACTGCTAACTGTTTCTGGAATTAAGTTATTGTCATTTAAAAAAAGTTTTGCATGGTATTGTTTTCGAGAAAATCTTGAGCAGTTATGCCAGAAGGAAGTGAGATTCAGACTGTCAGCATGGTTAAGTCTTTCTCCCAGATAAGGAAGGCCTGCATATTTCTTATTGGTTCAGAGGGTTACTAGCGGGGTACCACAGGGTTCAGTACTGGGACCGGTCCTTTTTAATGTCTTTATAAGTGACATTGCAGAAGAACTGGAAGGAAAAGTATGTCTCTTTGCAGACAACACAAAGATCTGCAACAGGGTTGATACACAAGATGGAGTGGAAAGAATGAGAAGGGACTTGGCAAGGCTGGAGGAATGGTCAAATGTATGGCAGCTCAGATTCAATGCAAAGAAGTGCAAGCTAATGCACCTGGGAAACAAAAACCCAGGGCAAGAGTACACAATGGGGGTGAGATACTGACAACAGTAAAAATGGAAAGGGACCTGGGGGTAATTATATCAGATGACCTAAAGGTGGGCAAGCAATGTGAGAAGGCAGTAAGGAAGGCTGGGGGATACTGGGATGCATAGGAAGAGGCATCAATAGTAGAAAACAGGAAGTTGTTATCCCTCTGTACAGACAGTTGGTGAGACCCCATCTGGAGTACTGTGTGCAGTTCTGGAGACCCCATCTCCGCAAAGACATAGACAGAGTGGAGGCTGTCCAGAGGAGGGCAACCAAAATGGTGCAGGGTCTGTACCAGAAGACATACGAAGAAAGACTAAAGGAGCTTAACATGTATACACTTGAGGAAAGAAGGGAGAGAGGGGATATGATAGAAACTTTCAAGTACCTCAAGGGAATCAACAAAGTTCAAGAGGGTAGCATCTTTCAGAAAAAGAGATGTGCAAGAACAAGGGGGCACAATTTGAAGATAGAGGGGGGACAGCTCAGAGGTAATGTGAGGAAGTATTTTTTCACGGAGAGGGTTGTGGATGCATGGAACAGCCTCCCTGAGGAGGTCGTGGAGTCTAGAACAGTGGGGGAATTCAAGAATGCATGGGACAGACATAAGGCAGTCCTAGTGGGGGGTAGGAGGAAGTAAGCTGTTGGTTAACTAGGATCTGCAGCTTATCTGTTAGGTAGGAAAATGGGCAGACTAGGTGGGCCAAGCGGTCCTTATCTGCCGTCAAATTCTATGTTTCTATGTTTCTAAATTGACGGTGTAATTTACAATCTTGAGAAAGGCTAACCCTGTTTGATGAACATTATTAGCCTTATATTTTTGTTACTGCATGGCAAATATAGGGACTGAGTGACTTTGTCTTGAGTGTTCATGTTCCTAAGGTTCTGTGCTGCCAGAACAGTCTTGTTTGAGACTGTCCACTATCCTTTGGTAGGGGTGCACATTACTTCCATATGTATCACATTCCTTCCCCATTGACAACATTGGAGCTATCCAAAAAGGAAATGATGGTAAGTATGAACAGAATTTCCCATTCTCCTACTTTGTAAGACCTTCTGATGTACTGCCACATAAGATTCTTTTTCCAAGTCCGTGTGCACAGCTGTCTGTTATCTTGAGGATATTTGTCATCTGAAAGTATGCTGTACCTCAATATGTAAGTTGCAGCTGATGAAGAGACCATTGAGGTTCCTAAAGCTTGTATTACAATTCTTCAGCTAGTCTAATAAAAGGTATTACTCCCAAAAATCATACTTGATATGCCTAGACATGCAGCTTTAGGGCTTCAAATAGAGAAAATGAGGACGAAATTGGAAGTTGTATTTACTGCTCTGAGTTATTAAATTGTAGGCTGAAGTAATATTTTTCTAGCGCTGCTATTATAGTTTTTTAGCATGGAACCTTTGTTAGATGTAAATCATAAACACTGCTGAATTTCATCCATAGGTTTCCGCAGTTTTTATCTTAATTTTATGCTAATCTGTAATTGGCCAATGTGCTGGTTTGCAACTAAAGATGAATTTGTTTCCATTTTCAGGACCATGATGGTTCCTTCAGTCCTGTATTAGAAGCAACATTTGTAATGGTGGCACGAGATCCAGAAAACAAAAGGTAATCTGAGAGACTGGTAATCTGGTTTAATACAGGTTCTTGCTCCCTGATCTTGTGTAGTTCTCAGTGTTCTGCCGAGGGGCATGTAGCATATCAGGGCCAAAATGCTTTAATGGGATCCAGATGTGCTTTGTGAAAACATTCACTTCATTGATTTCAGTGGGGACAAGAGGCAAGTGTAACAGATGACGTACTTCAAGGCAATCTTCCTCATTGAGCCACATCAGGGAACTGTAAGCCATCGGTGTCAGGACCACCAGGGAACGTTTGCTAGTTGGGGCCACCACGTCAGTATGCATTGTCGCCACCTATATAATGGCCCATCATGCCTCAGTTCTTTTTCCTGCCATCAACCGCTTGTCAGTGCATCACTGCTGAAGAACACTACCAAACTTTGCAGGTATTGCATGCACTTCTACTGCTTTGGTATTTTATATTTAATTAAATACTTATGCCACCGCCAAAGGAAGAGGAACTGCTGTTCCACCATTGTCATTGTGGTAAAGTTAAAATTTACAAGGATGACGCTCCTTCTGTGTGCATCCACTGTTTAGGCATTTCCCATGATGTGAAAGCCTGCAGCATTTGCCACAGCTTTAACCAGGCTACCAGGAGATGTCACTAGAAGGCCTTGGAAGTTTATCTAAAAGTCAAGGCTGTGGAGGAGAAACTGAGTGTGTCGCAGATGGCTTTGCTGTCGTCATCCACTCCTCCCCACAGCTCGCTGTTGACCCACTGCTTTCCATGTTTGATGGTGCCGGTTGTGGAATCATCAAAAAAAAAAGGACAGATCTGCTAAATCAGCGGAAAAATGCCATGCCGACAAGGACGAGCAGAGGCATGGAGAAAAAGATGCCTCTCCTGCTTGGTCCCATTCCCCTCTTAAAAGATGCAAGTCTGTAGAAGAAGAAAGATCCCAGGCTAAGTTCTTGGGTTCTGCTGCCCACCCGACCATCTCTCAGATACCAAGTTCACAGTCTGAGACTGGCTCTAATCCCCTGCAGGGCTTTCACAGCCTGTTCTGCTGTTGGGCACTGTCCCTTCAACGGATCCATCGTCGACAACCCCTTTGAGGGTCCATTGATGCACAGATGTTGTTTCAGAAACGTCTGAAGTCTTTGAAAAACTTCTGCCTCTGGCTGTGCTATTAATGCTAACCCAAATCTGTTACCAGTACAGCCACCGTTTCTTTCATTGACATTGCCGGGGATCTTTATGCTGTTACCATTCCTAGCCAAGGGCTTCCTCTGTCAATGCCGAATCTGTCGACATGTCCTTTTGTTTGGCCTCCTACTGCCATCATCCCGCTGTCCATTGTTATCGACGAGGAGGAGGAACTGGATTATAACTCTGACTTAATGGAGGAGGAATATGAAGGAGAGGATGATGGTCTTAGCCCTTCCCCCCAATGTGGTGGGCTCTAATTCGACTTTATCCTCCTGTAGTGAGGACAGTGTGCATTACACTCCTAGGTCCTGTCCTGAGGATGCCTCCTTTCAGGCTTTCCTTTAGCAGGTCCAGTCCAAGTGGGGTTTTACTGCAGAGGAGGAATATTCCTTTACAAAGATTGTCTATGAGTTCTTGGAGGTCTCTGCTCTGCCAACTCCGAAAGTTGTTCCTATCCATTTGCCTTTGTAGGATCCCTCTCTGGCTGCTTGGCATCACTTTTGTACTTTGCCCGCCGTGCCTTGTAAGGCATACAAACAATCTCCTGCTCCTTCGGGTAAGCCATATTATTTCTGTCAACCTGAGACAGACTCTGATTATCATGGCTGCACATGACAGATCAGAGGCTCCTTAGCGCATGAGCTCTCTTCCTTCTGATAAAGAATCAAGGAAAGTGGATGTCATGGGCAAGAGAATATATACTTTGGCGTCCCTTGGTATCAGGAGTGCCAGCTATCAGGCCTGTATGATTAAATATCAGAACTGCTTGTGGAAGTCTATGACTGCCATGGCTGATGAACTGCCTGATGGTTCAGATAAAACCATAGTCCAACATACTGTTGCCCCTGAGCTGGAGGCTGGTAAGCACCTCTTACAGTCAGCCTATGATGCCTCTGATGCTACTGCTTGTGCGGCGTCTTCTAGCATTTGGCTACAATGCCACTCCTGGTTGCAGGTTGCTGGCTTTGCCATTGATGTGCAACAGTCGATCCTTAATGCTCTCTTTAAAGGTAAGCAACTTTTTGGCTCCGATGTTGTGTCTGCCTTGCAGGATCTCCAGATGTTTAAGATGACTCTGAAATCCCTCAATACCTCTAAACATAAGCCTTGGATCAGGGGCCGGGGCTCCTTTCATAGGCCCTATGCCTGCCCTATAGAGACTATTCCTGGGGACCCAGCCATGGATTTCTGCTGCTGCTTTATGCCCTCTTCACAGGCCAGTTTGCCTCCTGATGCCCATGCCAGAGTCACCAAATGTGTGGGTCTTGGCGGCACCTGGGTCCAGGTTGGGAGAGTGCATTTCCCTCTTCCTTCCAGAGTGGGAGGAGATCATGAACAGATGCTTGGGTACTGGAAGTTTTTTTAGCAAGGACACACCCATGAACTCCTCTCTGTCTTTCCCATGCATCCTCCCTTTCCAAACTGTTATCTTCTGGGAAATTTCACCCTTCTGCTGGAGGAGGTTCAAACCCTTCTTTGCAAAAGGGCCGTAGAACCCTTCCCAGTTGCAGAAATGAATTTGGGCTATTATTCTCAGTGCTTCTTGAAGCCAAAATGGACTGGGGGATTTACGTCCCATCCTGGACATCCGAGGCCTCAACCTGTTTGTCAAATACAAAAGGTTCTGAATGGTCCCTCTGAAGTCCTTCCTCTACCTGCTCATGCAAGGTGATTGGATGTGTGTCCTGGATATGAAGTATGATTATCTCCATATCAAGATGTGCAGGTCCCACAGTCAGTACCTGCAGTTTATGCTCCAGAACTCACACTATTAGTTTTGTGTCTTACTCTTTCGTTTGTCATCTGCACTGCATATCTTTACCAAATGCTTTGCAGCCACCCTCAGAATGGAGGGCGTCTGTGTCTTCCCATACATCAACAATTGGCTTCTGAAAGCCCGTCAAGGGAGGTTATTGTTTACACACAGTTACACACTAGTCAGCTCTTAGAACAGTTGGGCATTCTGGTGAGTGAGCCAAAATTGGTTCTTACTCCATGCCAGTGTCTCCAATACATAGGAGTGGTTCTGGGCATGGGGTTGGGTCGAGCTTTTCTTCCCTCAGACCGTGCTACTGCACTGGGTGCCCAGGCTCAGCTGGTCTTTTCCAGCAACTATGTCTCAGCCAGATGTCGCTTAAGATTAATAAACCTCATGGCTGCTGCAGTTCTGACTGTCCCGCTGGCATGTCTGCATATAGAAACAGAGAAACATAGAATGCGTCGGCAGATGGGGTCCATGTGAATGAGCTTGGTACATCCAACAGCTCACACCTGGGTTTGAGTCTCACAACCTCCACTTGCATACTGTGTGACTCTGAGTAAGTCACTTAACCACCCAGTGCTCCCAGGTCACCCCTGAAAACAGGCACTTGTGCCTAGTGGGCCTTACCTGGTTACCAAAGACTAAAATAAAAAATAAAAATCTAGTCTGCCCATGTATATGAGGGTTCCACAATGGTTCCTTCGTGCCCAATTGACTCAGCATTCCAGCAAGCTGGAATGTCTCATAGAAGTGATCCCTCCGTCACTCCTTGCTCTGGTGGTTGGAATGCTGCAACCTCAAGACGGGATCGCCCTTTCTCCATCCATCTCCTCTGTTAGTGGTGATAACGGACACCTCAGGTTCCTGATAGAGTGCGCATCTGGGCCCCTTCCAAACTCCATGTCAGTGGTCCTCTCTTGATACAGTTCTGCACAACAACACTCTGGAGATGAGGGCTGTTCTGCTTGGCCTACAGGCCTTCGCTGCCATCCTTCCAGGTCATCAGCTGTTGATCCTTATGGGCAACATCTCAGTGATGTACTACATAAACCACCAAGGTAGTGGGCACTCTTTGACTGGTACATCTAGGACTAGTCATATTACGCCTGTGCTGCGCGAACTGCACTGGCTGCCTGTACAGTGGCGGATCACCTTTAAGGTCAGTTTACTGACCTATAAAGCCCTACATGAACAGGGACCCCATTACCTGCAAGATCTTCTGACTCCCTACTGACCCTCCCGCCCACGCCGATCCACCGACGAGGGATTGCTGGAGATTCCCAGGGTTCAGTTAAAAACATCGGGTGCACATGCTTTTTCTTTTGCTGCCCCTACCCTGTCGCTTAAGGGAATGCCTGACTGTCTCAAGTTTTAAATCTGAGTTTAAAACCTACCTGTTTCATTTAGCATTTCCTGATGGTTTTTAAAGTCTGCAGCTGTCTATGGATGTCATGATCTGCTACGTTCCCCCTAGGTTTTCAAAATTATTAGCCACTGTGGCTAAACAGATCCAATATTTTTTAGCCACCACAAGAGGTCTTTAGCCACACACGGTGAGTAATGCTAAAATGTATACGAAGTTGTATTAACATTGTTTTTAAATACCATTATGGACAAGATTTACTTGTAGTGGTAGGACAATATATTCACAGTTTGAGCCAAATTGTTTGAAATTATTTTGTATTAAGTAGATGTGCAAGTATGTGTACAGCAATAACATACATACCAAAGCTTAAGATGTGGTCAGCCCAGTTTTGACCCCCCAAAAAATGCAGCAATTATTATAAACTGTGTACATTGCTTTATTAGGCAAGCAGGAGACAAATAATGCTAAAGGCCAGGCAGATTCAGGCAGGGAAAATTAAACAATACCACTACAGTGGGTGCTCTTAAACAGTTTGATGGCATATTAAATATGTGACACCAGTCAGATGTCAATTATTTCGTGAAAATGACTGAGCACCTGGCAGTCGTGTTAGAAGAAATTTTGAATCTCTGCCCCCCAGCCCATTACTGCAATAAATGCCGGGTCAGGCTCACTAAAGCCTGTACATAACAAGCAACCCAGTTTAAAATAACATTGTGTGAAAACTTGAGGAATCTGTGCCATGCCCCATAAAAAATGTGACTAAAGGCAAGCCAGGCATCCATCTCAGACATTTAACAAGCAGAAAAAAAACAGTGAGTAACAGTTAACACACAGCTCCTCTCTCAGCCCAGATCAGTGTCGGGCCTGGTTCATAAGCAAGGCAGTAAAATTCTATTTTAAATGCCGCCGGTAACTATTGTTATTTAAACTATGTGAAAAATGTTTTGTTTGAAAATATTAGAAGCTAGCAAACTGTCATGGCATTAAATGAGAATTGCTGCCAACAAGGCAAAAGCAGTCATTTTTTTTTTATGTGTGTCTGAGCTTTGTGAAGACTACACAAGAGTCAAGTGGAGAACATGGCAACAATTAACACATTTTGCTGTAGCAGTAGGTACAAATTACAGTACAACAAAATAAATATCATAAGAAGAAGCACAGCCAGCAGTTTATTTTTCTTCTGCTAGGTCTATGCAGTAGTGTAGCTGCTGCAGGTTTTCTCGAGAAGAACTTGGAGGTGCATCTTCATTTGTCTTGACAGTTTGAAGGAACCCACGCCTGTCCTTTTCCGACGCCTCAGATGTCAAATGCAGTTTCAAAATCAAACTTTCCCATGTCATCAGGAGCCTCAACCAGAAGAGTCATTAGATAGTTCACATTCCAGACTTTAAGGCTATTCCTTCGGCAGTCTTAATGTTGTTATATGCACTAAACCCACGCTCACACTCCACTGAAGTTGATGGGGTTGCCAGACATACTGAATATAGTTTGGACATGTTTGGCCAAGATTCCTTGTTTGGGACTACCACTTTGACATTGAATTCTTCAATAGTGGACTCTTTGTGTGCCGAGAATAAGCTACGTAATAATGACCATTCCAGTTTGGTTTCATCTTGGTTAACTTGCAGGATGTTAGTACAGAGTCCTTTTTTAATGGCTCCTTAGTGAGCAATAAGATTCTCAACCTCCTGTTCTCCATAGCTCTCAATGTGATCAGGTGCACTGCGTGGGTCTAATACTGACCAGTTGTCCAACGATGTGCCTTCTGGAAAGTAACTTTCAAGCTGTTCAACTGTTGACTGCATATAAGATGTTTGCAAATTCTTGAACTCTTCTCTTTGCTGCCATGTATCTAGCAGTGTTTGTGTTCTAAATATAGATTTTCCCTCTTCTGATGGTTCACTTGGCATCTCTGACAAAAAAACTTTTAAGTGTGGGCCTGGATTTTCAGGCAGTACACGAAGTGCATCAGTGGTGCTAACAAGCTGCTGCCTTGCCTCTGAGAAGATGACAGACCGTTTTTGGAAAAGTTTTGAAAGAATTGCAAGAAGACCTACTGCATCAGCCAGAAAGAAAGTAGTGGCAACAAATTTGAAAGTCCCAATTTTTTTAAGGCACCCCATAGCAAGGTTTCGCTGATAGTTATCCTCTACCATTTGTGAGAAAGCAGACATAAATGAGGCTATGCATGCTTGTAATGCCTTCACAGAATCAGAAAATGAAAGCCATCTAGTGAAAACAATCTGTTTTAGTTTCCCAGCATGCTCCTCGTGTATGTCTTTGCTCTGATTGAGTATTCGACAAAATTTGGGCGAGTACTTTATCAGTTTCCCAAGCTGATTCACTGTAGACATATAACTGACCAGATACTGGTGTTGGTTGGCTGCTTTCTCTGATGCTAAAGCAAGTCTATGTGCGAGACAGTGAGTGGCAACTAAATATGGGTGATCTATTTTGGCTAGAGTGGTCACACCTTTTTTGCATCCTGTCATTACAGAGGCCCCATCAGTTGCAAGTCCTATCAGCTCTTTATCTCCTAAATTTTTATCAGAGATCATGTACTTCACAGCATTGTATACTGCTTCTGAATTGCATTCTGCAAGCTCAGTCACACCTAAAAATTTAGACTGAACATAGCCCTTGCAGTCAATGAATCTGATGTATACCATCAGTGTACTCTTGTTGGCTACATCTGTTCCCTCATCAATTTGTAAGGAAAACATTTTAGATGGAGAATCCTCCAATTCCTTTAAAAAAGCATCCTGCACTGCCTTAGAAATTGCTTTGTAAAAGTCACTGATGGACTCAGAATGTGTGTAGATGCCTGTGCCTTGGAGGACTGATTGCTTTATAGGTGCTAGCAGAGTAGATTCCTGTGCAGAAAAAGAGAAAAAAGGAATAGTCTGTCAGTTATTTGGAGCCATGCCCCCCCCTCCACAATGTGACTTGTAGCGCATCTCTGCTGCAGCACTGCTAATGTTTTTTTATTCAAATTCAGAAACGACAATACAGTAAGTGCTATTATTTATGTTGGGCCTGCAGTTTCGTGACATATGATCTGCAACTCTGAGGCAGTGTCCTCCATGTAATATACATGAAGCAAGACTTTAATTGATGTTCAGAGATTGGCAAGTAAAATATTTACATTGTGAACCTGCAGTTCCAAAAGTTTCTGTATGTTATGATTTGCAGTCAGAGTTTTGCCTATGTAATAACGCTTCAGATCTCTTCTATGATGGCACTTTTCACTGATGAATAAGCTGTGCTCACAGCCTTGTCATTCCCTTTTCCCAGTTTCTGCCTCGACTGCAAGCCTTATTAAATTAAGAGAAACCCATATTTACCATGACAATTAACAACAGATTCAGAAGACAAGAAGAATTGCAAACTGGTGGGGCATCTGTAATAAGACTCACTTGTGATCTTTGGACATCTGATGCTTATTTAAATCGCCAGCCTTTGGCTTATTGGTTGGTTTCCTTCTGAAAATATTTCTTCGCCAGTTTTTGCAAATTCTGCAGTAGAATACTGCAGCTTCTTTGTCATGAATGAGCCATGGGTAGGTTTTAAACCAGGAATCCTTAATTTCCTATGACTGTCTCTGTCATATAAAACTCTGGTTTTCTTGCTTGCAGCTTTGAATAGCTGCTCTCCATTGCTACAGCAGACGCTGCCACATGATTCTGGCTCAGTTTCAGGGACAGGACTTGCTGATCTGGGCCTTTGAAAAATCTGTTATCTTGCTTTGTTTTACTGTGGCCACCCGACTGCTCTGTTTAGCAGTTTCAGGATTTGCAGCTTGTTCTGACATTTTTATTTAGGTAGATGGTACAAGAATATATGTGACACAGACTAGAATATGACAGTATGTGACACTGACTGGATATGTGAGAATATATGTGACACAGACTGGATATTTGTACAAGAATTTATATGGGTCACCGACTGGACAGTGCACAAGAATATACACAGACACAGACTGGATGTTTCCACAAATATATGTGACACAGACTGGTTTGCACAAGAATATGTGACACCGACTGGGTATTTGCACAAGAATATGAGACTGGATATTTGCACAAGAATATATGCGACACCGACGGGGTATTTGCACAAGAATATGAGACTGGATATTTGCACAAGAATATATATGACACCGACTGGATATAATTTGCACAAGAAAATGAGACTGGATATTTGCACAAGAATATATGTGACACCGACTGGATATTATTTGCACAAGAATATGAGTGGATATTTGCACAAGAATATATGTGACACTGACTGGATATTATTTGCACAAGAATATGAGACTGGATATTTGCACAAGAATATATGTGACACCGACTGGATATTTCCACTAGAATATATGACAGACTCGGATGTCTTTTTGAATTGTGTGACTAATAAAAGTTCTTTAATGAAGCAGTTGGTCAGAGTTTTATTTCTTCACACACACACACACACACACACACACACTATGTGGCCAACAGTAATTGGGGTTGGGGGGGTTACAGGACCAGATATGCTTCAGTACTTAGAGTTTCATTTCTCAAAAAGATTACACAGCATGCTGCCAGTGTGTTTGTTTTCTGAACACACACATACACACACTGTACTGCAGCAGTATGTCACACAAATTACAGTCAGAGAACAGTTTAAAATAATTATTTTGCCTTGGCAAGTTTATTTGTGTATCCCCCTCTCAGCTTGTCTGTTTCTTGAGCACTTTTCTTTCTACTGGTTTGCTTTTTCTTAATCTTTATCTGCATACACACTTATCGTTCCATATAGTAGGTACTGTCTGTGCCTTAATACCCCATAAGCCTTTCTATTTTGTTTTAATATCTTTTTCAGTATTGCAGTATTGTACAAACAATTCAACACTGGTTCAATCCAAGAATTTATTTTTAATCTCCTGTCTGCCCTTGTCTACATTCTGTTTTCCTACCTGCTTTTTTCCATCTCTTGGCTATAAAGCACTGTGCCTTTAGTTCCCCTGCTCCTTTAAACTCCTCACATTCGGTTTGTACTTCCAAATGCTTTTTTTTTTTTTTTGTCTCCTGCTATTTCCCCCATCAAACTGCACTAACTGCTTTTTATCTGTAGTACTGAGCAAACAAAGCTCAAAAAATGCAATTTTCCCAGTCTCCGTTTTTTTTTTTTAATATCCGTCACACTGCAGCTTGCACTCGAACTTTCAAGTCTGTTCACATGTTTTTTTCCCGTTCCCCCGTTTATTTCTTCTCTCCTCACCTTTTCTGGCACCCTCCCTACCTACCCACAACCTAAATACGCCAGCAAAATAAGTATTTTAGCAAGAATCAGCGACCGCCAAGGAGGCTACAGTAAAGCACCCGCCCCTTTTCACCACTGCGATTTTGCTCTTCACAGCAAGAGCCCGCCCCAACATGCTGCAGAAACTGCACTGATTGGCCGGGGAGACGTGGTTCACCTAATCTCCCAATCAGACACAGTCTCCTCCGCACCAACAATTGAATCATGTGGTTTCTTTTCGCCTCCTAATGCGGTCAGATGGTTGCCAGTGACCCGAGCATGCGTACAGCATTACTGCACTCGAAGGTCACCGACAGGGTACTGCTGCACATTGTAGTTTTTCGGCCACTCTCTCGGTAGTTCCTATGTCCGTGGCGAGAGAGTGGTGAAAGCAGGCTGGCTCCTTTCGCCTCCGTGGCGCGGCAGGGATATAAAATTTTAGCCACAGGGCTTGTGGCTTTGCCATTGGCGACGTGGCGAGCGGCTAGCGGGAACGTAGATCTGTTTTAAATAGTTTTAAAGTGATGTGATTTTATGATTGT
Organism: Neoceratodus forsteri; assembly: GCA_016271365.2. Lineage (NCBI taxonomy): Eukaryota > Metazoa > Chordata > Ceratodontiformes > Ceratodontidae > Neoceratodus > Neoceratodus forsteri. The sequence goes on along the minus strand of CM057458.1, from coordinate 578,746,278 downwards.
AAGGCACCTTGGTTCTGGAAAGGCACTCTCTAAATAAAGTTTTATTTACTTACTTACTTTTTACTAGGATTACTAGGATTTGTAGACATAAGAAGGCTGAGGCCCATTGGGAATGTCTCCCACCGTAGTGTGGGTGAAGCTTATCATTGAGTTTCCCAGTTTAAGTGTTTATCAAGTCTCTGTTTAAACATGTCAGAATTGACTGAATCTACAATATCCTGAGGCAGGGCATTCCAGAGTCTGGCTGCTCTTATTGAGAAGAAGTTCTCCCTTCTATTAGTATGAACATTTGGGATAATTAACTGTTTGTTATGACTTCTTCATGGCATTTGATGAACATGAAAAAGAAAGCTACATTGTTTTGGTAAGGCAGGATCCTGAAGTATTTTATAGATCTGTGAAATATCACTCCTTTTTGCTCTCTCTTGGAGAGTTACTAAACTAGTGGCTTTGGGTCTGCCCTCATATGATTGATTCCTTAACTTGGGAATCAGTTTTGTTACTCTGTGCTGAACCTGTTCAAGTAGTTTTATGTCTTGCTTTAAGCTGGGGTTTCAAAAGGGGGATCAACAGTCTAAATGTGGATGTATATATGTTCTATATCAGGGTATAATAAAATACGAATTTTTGTTAGTGAAGGTCTTTTTAACACAGTTGAGTAACATATTTGCCGTTTGTGAGATTTTTTTTACAATGCGAGGCTGAAGAGAGGGAATTGTTGATAATGATACCCAGGTCTCTTTCTTTAATGACTGCATCAAGAGTGTGTTCATTGATAGAATAAGGGTAATGTGGATTATTAAATGCCAGATGTAATACCACACATTTGTCTTGATTTAGTGTCATTTTATTATCAGTTGTCCATTTAATAATGGTATTTAGGTCCTTGACTAATGAGAAATCTTTATTTAATTTATTAACTTCCGTTCCAGTTTTAGTGTCATCTGCAAATTTGACCATGTGGTTATAAATATTTGTATGTAGATTCCCCACAAATAGATTGAATAAAATTGGTCCCAAGACAGAACCTTGGGTGACACCACTAGTCACTTCCCCTGGTGTGGACAGATGACCATTAATTCTAACTTTTTGAGTTCTGTCAGTCATCCAGTTATTAACCCAGTAGACTAGTTGGTCTGGTGGCCCAATAGTAGTTAGTTTGTCAACAAGTTCCAAATGGGGGACTTTATCGAAAGCTTTACCGAAGTCTAAAAGTGCAACATCGACTGGTGTCCTGTTATCTAAACTTGTACTAATCTGGTTATAAAATGAGATTAAATTAGTGGTACATGATCTTCCTGGTCTAAACCCATGTTGTGTTAAATCCATGTTCCGAGAAACGGCTAACTCTGATTCATTTCTTGTTTTAATTAATTGCTCTAGTAATTTGCATAGGACAGATGTAGGACTTATGAGCCGGTAGTTGTTTACTTTACTTTTATCACCCTTTTTAAAAATAGGTACGACCGTATATTTTTTCCAATCCATAGGTACGTATGATGATGAAACAGATTTATTAAAAAGTATTATAATTACTGGCGACCCCCTTTAATACCCTGTTTTCAGACTCTGCTGAAATGCCGTAATAACTTGAAATCGAGTTATTACGGCATTTTCAAAACACTATTCATTCACAGTTCTCGAGCGTGTCTGAGCTCGAGACATTCTGAGCGGTGAAGCAATAAATTTAAACCGCGAATCAGTTAAACTTACAGTCGCTAGATTCAGAGCATCATCATTCCTGCCTGTAAAGTGTATCGTTCTGACCTGGTAGCATGGCCGAGTGGTGTCCCTTTCAGTAAATCATATGCCTCAAAATACACACACACAGCAGTGCTTTGATAAAAATTGTCTATAGGTGTTGCACTAATTTTATTAGTTCTGAATACAGAAGTCGCCGAGTGTAGACTGATGAAAGCGAGTGATTCGGCAGCTCTGAAGGCAGATTGAAGCGCGAATGAGTGTTACTATAGCAACACCATTCCCGCTGAATCTCGCGCTTCTGAAGCCGCCAGTCACCGCTCTCATCAGTCTACACTTGGCAGTTCTGTATTTCAAAACTAATAAAAATTAGCGAGCACCGACAGGTGACAATTTTTTAATACAAGGCACTTCTCTGTGTGTATTTTGGGGCATATAATTTACTGAAACGTAATTCGATTGCCCAGGCTCTCTCTCTCTCACCCAAGTTGTTTTAGTAGGAAGTCCATGCCCCAGTAATTATAAAAATAACAGATAGGCAGTGTGTGTTTATGAATATTTTTCACACTCAGCGTGATGCCCACATAAACCTCTCGAGCTTCGCTCTCGAGGTATATGGGTCATCACACACCTTGGGTGTGAAAAAAATATTCATAACACACACTTGCCTATCCATTATTCTCTATGTAATGGGCAAGGAAAGAGTGTTAATACAACCGGTTATTATTTTTGGATGAATCCCATCTGGAACTGGTGAGCCGTTATTTAATTTATGGCTTCAGAGATATCATCCACGTTAAATAGTGTTGGAAAAGAATCATCAGCTGCTTTGTAGATTTGGATTTGTTTAGGGTTATAGATGGAGCAGAAATAATTGTTAAATGCTGAAATTTTTTCATTGTTATTATTAGTTAATACGTTATTATTTTGGATTTGCCCAATCTTATGTGATGGATTTTTTTTCCATTAATATACAGTAACCATATAATGCTTTAGAATTGTCCTTGGTATGAATAATCCTGAATTCAATTTTCTGTTTTTCCTTTTTGATAAGGTTCTTTAGTTTCTTTTGTTCTTGTTTATATGTATATATTTCAGAAATGGTAATTGTACTCCCTTTGGTTCCCAATATGTCACACAATTGTTCAATATCAGATTTAATGTTATTGGTTGTTGTGTTACCAGTGTCATTGGTACCCACTTGCAGTGCTACAAATGGATTATCACCTGTATCATATAGAATGTTATCAATCATGGGGATGAGGTCCGCAATTTTTGCCCAACTAAAACTGCAACATGCTACATTGGCTTTGTCAGTGCCACACACAGCACGGCTATGTATTTTGTAATGGAGTTGCCCAAGACATATGAATGTGCTAGCAGAAACAGACCACCCGGTCTATCTAAGTCTGCTCAAGTGTGCAGCTAGCACCCCTAATTTGCAGCTGCCCCACCCCCCTCCTCTTTGTAATCCCACTGCCACCTCCCCCACCCTCACTCTCCCCTGTTCCCTGTCCCGTGCCCTCTTGAAGCTGCTCACACATTTACATGATACCACCCATTCTGGTAGTCGTTCCATTTGCTAGCACCCTCTCTATGAAATAGTGTCTCCTCATTTCCGTCCTAAATCTTCCTCTTTTATTCTTAGCCCGTGCCCCCTGGTGTCCCTCCCCCACTTCTTAGCTTAAAGACCTCGTCTGCCCCATCCTTATTGATTCCCTTCAGATACTTGAATGTCTCTAACATGTCTCCCCTGTCCCTTCTATCCTCCAGGGTGTACATATTCAGGTCTCCCAGCCTGCTCTCATAGTCTCTCCCCTCCATTCCACATATCATCTTTGTTACCCTCCTCTAGCCTGTTATCACACTTGAGGTATGGCCTCCGAGACTGCACACAGTACTCTTAAGTGCGGCCTTACCTGCGACCTGTAGAGGGGCAAGATCACCTCTCTTCGCCTGGACGAAAACCCACTCGCTATGCACCCCAGCATTTTGTTCGTTTTTGCAGCTGCTCTCCTGCACTAGGCAGTGTTGTTCATGGTCCCTGTTATCATTACCCCTAGGTTCTTCTCCTCCTCAGTGATCCCCGGCTTAACCTCCCCCCCCAGCCAGTGTTCTCTACTTGGGTTCTTCACCCCTAAGTGCATAACCTTACACTTCTTTCCATTGAACCCCAGCTACCACCTATTAATCTATTGCAATACCAGCTCATAAGCAAAAAGCTTCTGCTTAATGTGAAAAACACAAAAGCAACGCTCTTTTCCCCTTCCTCCTATGTGGCAAACCCTGCTTGCATTGGGGCTATCCCTCAGATTACCACAGTACTTGGAGAAAATCTAGAGTATGTGCCAAAATTCAAATATCTGGATGTATGGCTCGATCACAAACTCTCCTTCTCTGAACATCTCGCAGAACTACAGAAGAAACTAAGACAAAGACTAGGACTATTCTACAGAATTAACCACTTCCTTAATAGGGATGCCAGGCAGCGGTTGGTTCAAGCCACGTTCCTTTCATTAATAGATTACGCAGATCTTCTCTATAGCTATTGTACTGCCTCTGCCCTGGCTAAGTTGGACACCCTATACCACAGAGCAATCAGGTTCATAACAGGCATTCCACTTTCCACACACCATTGCTCCTTGTACACTGCGGTGGGCTGGACTTCCCTTCTTTATAGGAGAAATAGAAATGCCTCTCTATGGGCTTTCAGAGCGGTTACCAACAAGCTCCCCCAATACTTCTCTGATTGTATTCCCTGAGTGTGATAGGTGCCTATGCTCTAAGAAGCTATTCCCTAATTGTCTTGCAATTACCTAAGGTCAAATCTCGTTTCAGCAGAGCTGCCATAAGTTTCTCGTTGCCTTCCTTGTGGAACAATATGCAAAAAAAACTTGAAGCTGAGTTGTCCTGTTAGCCTGAATATTTTCAAGTTGCTCTATAACCGCTCCGTGAAGGAATCCTGCAAATGTTTCCCACATCGCTGGCTCATCTATTTTCCATTTTCCCTCCTGCCCATCCTTCCTCCCACCCTGCCTCTGCCCCTGCCTCTCTCTCCCTACCAAAATACCGGCTTCTCTGCCTCTCTTTAGCCATGGCCAAGTTCCGTCCCCTTCCCTGAAGTATGCCAGTTAACTGTTCCATCCCCCTCATTTCTTCCTAAGCTGGTATCCCTCTTCTTGTCTTTCTCTCTCCTTTTAAGTGAACATTCCGGCTGTACCCAGTTATGAGCCTATCTGTTGTAAAGGCCCTCTCACTCAAATGTTGATGTATATTGTTCTTCTTTGTATAGTATTGCATTATGTTTTACCATGTTACTGTACTATGATTTTTGTATGACCAGGTCCATTTTGCAAATGAGCCCTGCTCAATGGTGCCCACCTGGATAAATAACAATTTTGATTGATTGATTGACCACCTCTTTGACCACTCCTCTAGCTTGGTTAGGTCCCTCTGCAGCTGCTTCCATCCTTCCCCTCCATCCACCACTGCTCCGATTTTGGTGTCATCAGCGAACAGACTTGCCTTGCTCACCACCCCGTGTGCAACGTCTGATATGAAGAGCCCAAATAATGCTGGCCCCAACACAGAGCCCTCTGGCACCCCACTTGTCACCGGCCTTGGAGTTGAGAGCTCCCCTCTCACCACCACCCATTGTAGCCTCCCACTCAGCCAGCTTGTAATTCAGTTCATCATTTTGGCCCCTACCCCTACACCAGTTAGCTTCCACCCATACACATACACTTGCCTAGGCTGCATTACCACTGAGGATAACTTACTTACACTCGTACCCTTTCTGAAGAGAGGCAGTGAGAGTCTGGCACTGGGCTGTGGAACATGACATGTTCCTGTTGGCTGTCTTGGCCAGTACCTTCAGTCGTCTTGCAGATTGTCTCAGTCAGTCCCAGGTGCTCTGCCACTGAATGGGAACTGTTGGGACTGTGTTATGGGTGACCTCTTCATAAAAAGGTGTTGCTCTGACATCGGCCCTTTTGCGTCTCCATACAGTCCAAAATTGCTGCATTTCTGCTTGGTTGCACCAGATCCTGGAGTTTTTTTGCAAGACACATTGTCCCTCTCCTAGAAGGGGAGGTTCATGTACCCCTTTCCTATGTTCCCTCTAATACAGATGGTTCTGGTCCAGTTGAGGGCCAAGTCAGCCACCCTGATTCTGATAACTCCTTACTGGCACTGGCAAATCTGGTTCCCCTGTTTCAGTAATTGACAGTGGAATACTGTCTCCCTCCCTTTTTGAGCAGGACTTCTGTCAAAGGAGCAGGGCTGTTTGGTGCATCCTGATCTTTGATCCCTGCATCCCCAGGCCTGCCTGTATTTGACTTGGCTTAGGAGGCTCATTTTACACACACTCCGTGCTGGACAGAGAAAGTGCAACATCAGCACTGACCTTCTTGCATTTCTTTGTTTGCTGTTCACCTTCATCAGACTGGCAGCCTGACAAAATTTAAAAGAACACTGACCTTTTTATGTACTTCTGTTTGCTGATTTGCTCTATCTGACTCTGTTGAGGAGTGCAGTGTTATCCAGCAAAGCACAGTCGGCACACCAGCAAATAGATGGAAGAGAGAGAGAGAATCGGGGGCTCAGCAAGGTCACACATAACAGGAAGTGGAACTTAGAATGTCTGCTTGGAGGAGGCTAACAGCGCTATTCACAGTGCTAGTCACACATGCTCAGTGGCCCATTAATGGCCAAGTGACAGCAGCGGTGGTCACAATAGCCAGTGGAGGACCTGTGAGTAGGTGGCTGACAGCCTGTTAATGCTCAGTGAGAGGGACTGAACCATCCCAATAATGCGGCATCCCCATCTCTATTAATTATTAGGAGGCAGTATAGCTTAGTGGTTAAGAGTACTGAGCTGCAGACCTGGAGACCTGGGTTTAAATCCCATCAGCTCCCACTTGCATACTTGTGACCCTGAGCAAGTCACTTAACTTACTTGTGCTCCCAGGTCACACCTGAAAACAGGCTCTGGCTTAGTGTGCTTTTCCTGGTTAAACAATTTCCCCTTTCCCTATTAACAGGATGGGGGTGCCATTGAAATGAATAGCCACTTAATCGGTTCCCACTGGAACATCCCGATTATCTGCGTCCCGATTAAGTGGCTTGTACTGTATAAGCTGTGTTATAGTCTCATAGTCCACCATGACCCAAACCATTAAGACCAAACTATGACTGGTTCATCCTTCCCCTCGGCTGTTAACAGACAAGGCAGATGATGAGTCCTTCGTAGGATGAAACAGGTGTCTGTGTCTTCTGCTTTCAGCCCTTACAAAGTGTGTGAGAGGCCATTTGGCACCGTGGACTAACCAGTCTGAACTCTTTCATGGTGATTTGCATATACGTCCCATGATGCTTTGCATTGGGGCGATATGTAATTTTACATAGACTAAGAAGGATGTGTTCTAGGGACGTGGATATGATGTTCTATTCACACTGTCTGGTATTGTCCTTTCCACTTCAAATCTTGCCGGAAGTCTTCAAGCTGGCTCCTCCCGCCCACCCAGGTGGTATAACCCTCGGCTCCACCCCATGACACCACATCTTCCTTTCTGCTGGAAGAAGCAGGTTCCCTCCTTACCGCTCCTGCGTTGAGTTGGCCCTGGTGCTCAAATCTTCAGATTTACTTCCTTGGCTATGTAAATGGCACGGTGCCTCCACCTATGGGGATCCTTATAGCAGCGTACTGCCAGGGTGCTTGCCCACAAAAAATGAATACAGCCCCCTCCCTCGGTGATGGGTAGACTAGTAACACAATCCCCTCCCAACTTATCACTCTAAGCATGCAAATATAACATTACACAACAATGGCAAATACTTCAGCAATTGCAGGAAAATAAACAAAGGGGTTTATTTTGGGGTCTGGAAAATAAGGTAGGGAGCAAGGGAAGCAAAGGTAATAAACATTTAAAAATCAGCTTAGAATAAACCCTGTGATTACTCAGATAAAAGATAACCCAGTACAAATTACAACCCAGTATTCCCTCTGTCCCAGTCCCTCTCCCCCCACTGGTGCACCAGTTAACCCCATAGTCCCTGTGAGAACTCCCAAATACCTTGTGTGCACACATTGAGGAGTTGCAGGCCTGTGATGAGTAGACACTGGTTGCAGCACTGTTGCAGTGGGTGGATGCTGCAGTTGCAAATTACAAACTACACCAGTGGATGTGATTATACAGATGATCCTGGCTGTAACTGTTGCTGTAAGCTTAGCTTAAGGTCGCACAGGAAACCCAGGGGGTAAACTAACTAACTAGCTAGCTGGACAGATAGAAAAGCAAGTGTTTGGGTAAAACCCAGTACTCACGACCTTTAGGTGAACAGATGGTGCAGGCGTTGGGGGACATCTCTCCTTGCTGGCAGTTAGATAGAACAGTTAGGCTGGTGCGGATGTTGACAGTGATCCTCTTCACCCCACAGATGGACTTGTCTTCACCCACCTAAAAAGGTAGGCCAGCAGTTGTCTTCATCCCACAGAGGGACTTGTTTAATCCACCTCATTAGGTAGGCTGGCATTTGTCTTCACCCCACAGAGGGACCTGTCTTCACTCACCTCAAAAGGTAGGCTGGCAATTTGGCAGTGGATTTTCACCCCCACAGAGGGACTTGTCGTCACCCACCTCAGAAGATAGGCCAACAGGTAGGCAGGCAGGACCTCAGAGTCTGGTCCTCTGTCAGAAATCACAGTCTTTTGTGTCAGGATCAGAGAGGCAGTGGATTTTTCACTTTACAGATCACAAACAATTAATTATCATAACAGTCTCGGGTATCTTGCTTGCCAAATTCTAGGAAATTCAGTCAGGCTGAGCTAAATCCCCTTGTCTCTGGGGTTTACCAGGCAGTTGGCACAAATTCCACAGTACTTCGTTTGTTTTGGCATAAACGTTCAAGTTTCAGGCTGTGACAGCACAAGGAGCTGTCAAAATCACATGCTTTCTCTTCAGAAGCTCACACAGACAGACCCAGGGTTAAACTGTCAACCCTAGAATGTTAGATTTGAATACACAGCATCTCATTGGCTGAAAGGAGTCTCGAGCTCCACCCCCTGATTGGAATACTGAGGAAGTATTTCTTCACAGAGAGTGTTATAGATGCATGGAACGACCTTCCTGAGGAGATTGTAGAGTCAAAAACAGTGGGGCTATTCAAGAATGCATGGTACAGACATAAGGCAATTCTAGTGGGGGTGAAGGAGGAAGTAGGCTGTTTGTTAACTAGGATCTGCAGCTTACCTGTTAGGTAGGGAAATGGGCAGACTACGTGGGCCAAGCGGTCCTTATCTGCCATCAAATTCTATGTTTCTGTGTTACTGCAGCTACCAATAGGGTTCCTTGCTGTCTTCAGGCAGAACACATCCAATATGGCCGCCCCGTGCAAACTTGTCCAACTCTGTCGAATGTAATAAAAAGTGTAATGTGTTGGCAGCATCTGGCTGCATGGAGAGGACCCTCCTAGTCCCATCTGGTGGTCGCTAGTGCCAGGGGGTACATTAGTGGGACAGGAGCCCCATTGGGAGTTCCATTTGCAGCACTCCCCAGCAGAAGCTAATCTTGAAAATGGTACTCCGGATGCAAAGGCTCATGGGACTTAAAGTCCCAACCACTATATTGTCCCAGTATTCCTCGACCCACTGGAGGCTTCGATCAGGTCAGGGGAGCCGTTCTAAAGTTATTTATTTTATTGTTCAGTTCCCCCCAGCCCCCACTGGTATCTGATGGGGCTGGGGAGATGATTTCCACCAGCGGCACTTCTGCTGCATCCCGGGTGGGAGCTTGAGGCACCAGAAGCAAACTGCGGCCTTCCTACTGGCTTTCTGCCCCTCTGTGCAGCAGTTCGTGGAGGCAGGAAACAATCACACCGGTGGCTCACCAGCTGCATTTACATCGGGCACTCTGGCACCAAAGAAAGGTTTGGAGTGCTCTTTGGCCCTGGCAGCAATCCAGGAACGGGCCAGGGGAGCGAGGAAACTAAGCGGCTCGCCAGCTGCACTGGCTTAGGTGCATGGGGTGCTGCAGCTATACAGTCTGCTCCCCAGCCCTGGTTGCAGTCCAGGAGGGGCTGGGAGAGTGAAGAAACAAAGCAGCTGCCAGTTCTGGAGCAAAGGGCAGCTGCAGGAGGCATCGGGACCATGTTGGGGCCCCAGGTAAGCTCCTGACTTGGGAAGGGGGTTACTTATGCATTAGTTAGGGTGTTTTTGGTTATTTTATTTGTGTGTCTTGCTGTTTTTCCGATTTCCCAGGAACTGGAGAAGGCTGCAGGCTAATGCCGTTCCTGCCTTTAGGGAACCAACTGTTTATTTATTTTGCGCCTCTGTGCCCATTGGCACACCTCTCCTTCGGGCCACCAGTGCCTCACCCTCTACTCACCAGACTCACCCTCGTATCTTCAGCCACTACCAAAGTCCTCCTGCAGTCTTCAGATACACTGTACTAAATCCTTACCAGCTATATAAAATTTTTCATACGAAGAGAGATTAGCAATACTTGGACTACATAGCCTAGAACAGAGAAGACAACAAGGGGACATGCTGTATTATTTTGATGATATGAATGATTCTATAATGATGATTGAACTAAACCTCACATATAAAGATGTTGCACTAGTTCCAAGAGGTCACCCATTACAAATCAGTTTACATAGATTTTAAGACAATTAAACAAAAACATTTTTACACATTGTGACGCTTGGACAGCTGATGCTGATCACTGAATCATTTTTTGTAATATAAAAAAGGGTTATGGACTGTCTGTCATGAGAGATGCTGAGAAATCTGGTGCTCTTGGAGTGACCTCGCCCCAGGTCGCGAGCTGAAAGATGAAAGCCATGAGAAAATACTGAAACAGCATGTGAGATCACACACACACACACAGGTTTTAGATACAAGGTGTTACCTGGAAGGCCTGAAGCTAATTACAGGCTGGAAGAGGCTTGAGTTGAGCATATGCATTTTATGACATTTCAAGAGGAGGAAACCAGGTTTGGTAAACTGGTGCGAAATCATAAATGCTGATGTCTGTGTGAGAGGGGAAACTGATCAATAGATCAGATAAATGTCATCTGAAGAACATGAGTCATGCTGAGGTTGCAGAATTTAATACTTGGAAAAGACATCCTGTTTTTAATATAGATATATTTGTTTTATATATTCTGACAGGGAGGAGCTGGGTGACCTCATGCAAATAGGTGGGGAAAACCAGCTTTTAAACATTATTCTGTTTTCCTTCAGAGACACTTCTATCTAGACTCTGACAAAGAAACATCTTTGGAGCACTTTAAGCAGGTATTTAGAGAGAGAGAGAGACAAATCTAATTACTGTAGTAGGAATTGCACTGTTTAAAACCTTGTTCTTTTAAAAGATTTGTATGTCTTGTGATATAATAGTTCTGTATTTTGTGTTTTACATATTTTTATCTATTTTAGTAAAACTCTTTTTAGAGCATACTTGGTCTGTCTTTGACTTTCTTTCATTTGCAAGAAAATTATATATGGTTATAGCTGACACTAGGCATAAGCTTAAATGGTGATACCAAACTGGTAAGAGAAGCGTTGTAAATCTGAGGTCTTTATAAAAGTTTTTAAGGGTTCATTTCTGTATACCTGGTTAGGTGCCCGTAGGCAAAGATATCTGGTCCCCCAAAGACAGAATTATCTGAGCCTGTGCATTGCTTACGCTAGCAAGAGGTTCACAGTTTGAATCCCTCCAAGACTGGAGACCAAAGGTTGATCCAAACTCACAAAACAGACAAGAGGATTACCTTGTTCTGTTAAACTGTTGACAAGACTGCGCTCAGAGGTTGGCACTTTGGGAGTAGAGGGCTGACCTGCTGAGTGGGTTTGTGACAGATTGGTTGGTAGTGGTGGCATAATTTTGGTATCTCAAGCTTTTATTGTTCTGTGTCAGCTTGAGACTATAAGCTCACTTGCAAAGAAAGAAAAGGGCAGAGTTTTATTTTAAAAAGGAAACAGAACTATACCACTTGACATACAGTCTAGTTCCTACCCATTTTATTTTTTTTCTAAAGTGCAAGTCAGAGTAGCAGTAGTCAGGGAAGAAGGTGGCTTCTGACTACAGCAGGCACACTGTAGATTACTTAAAGCAGTTGTGCGGGGACAGAGGAATCCCGTTCGAGGTGACAGCTAAAAAGCAGAACCTCATAGATTCCCTGATGGTAGCAGATACCCAGAGCAGCGAGTCACGGATCGTGACTGGAAAGGACCAAACCTCGAGTGTGGCAGGGCTAGCGGCCAGTGCAGTGTCCAGATCCGATGAGGAGGGCAACAGGGCCACTGTCAGGGGAAGGTCACCAGTATCCTGAATCCAGAGGTACTCAGGCTGCAAACTGAATTGCGCAGGATGGAGCTGGAATTCCAGGAGAAGAGAGAGCGGGAACAATGAGAGGCAGAGCGAGAACAGAGACATGCAGACTGTGAGGAGTGTGAGCGCCAGCGAGCTGCAGAGGAGGAGAGAGGAGCGCCAGAGGCAACACGAACTGGAGAAGCTACGACTCCAACCTGCGGCACCAGAGCAGGTAAGTGGCTTCGGTTTAACTTCGACTGCAGGACTGGGTTACAAATTGAATTCCAAATTAATAGCTGAATTTAAAGAGGGAGTATATGGATGCCTTTTAAATTCTTTGAAAAGTTTGTATTCAGGCTAAAATTCCTAGAGAGTCCTGGAGCTTCCAGCTATCCCCGCTACTTACCAGGAAAGCACGGGATGCATTGGGTCAAATGGACAATGAGGACAATAATAATTACAGCAAACTAAAAGCTGCACTGTTAAAAAAGTTTGAACTAACTGCTGAATCCTACAGAGCTAAATTCCGTAAGCTCAGGAGAAGCCCTGATATGAACTATGAGGAGCTAGCCATGAAACGTCAGTTTTTAAAACGTTGGTGGGAAGGAATTGAGGCAAACTCTGTTGATAAAATTGAAAATGTGATTTTATGAGAACAGTTTTATTGGGCATGCCCAGTCAAGCTAAAAACCTGGCTAGAGGACCGAGATCCCAAAACAGTGCTAGAGGCTGCTGAACTCTCGGACCACTATGTCAAGAGCAGATCTGTCCTGAGAGCAGATGGGGCGGGTGTGGCAGTGCAGAAAGGGAAAAGCGCGCCTTCAGGGCAGCTCAAACCCTCACTGCCTCCACCGAAACAAGTTAGCCCCAGGTTTCAGAGAAAAGATTTCTCTGAGAGAAGAAATGAATGCTGGTTGTGTAAAGAAACTGGGCATATTGCCAGACAGTGCCCCAAAAAGGCAAGCAATACACAACAGGGTGCTAGAAAAGAAGTAGGTTGTTTGTGTGTCCCTGGAAGCATGCCAGTGAACATGAGGGAACACATGCACCCAGTCATGGTGAATGGTGTACAGACGCAGGGGTTAAGGGACACGGGCATCCCTGACCTTGGTAAAGGGGGATCTGGTACAGCCTGGTCAGCTTATACCCAATAAATACGTCACTATACAGGACTTTGTGGGTGGGGAGAAAACATTGCCCCTCGCTAGTGTTCTCTTAGACTGGCGTGAAACAGTGGGAACTGTGCAACAGATGGCTGTAGCCAAAACATTTGCAGTAGATGTGATCCTGGGCAACAATTTAAAACGGGATGGTATGTGCAGTTACCCATAGCCAAGCAGCAAGGGAAAATTGTAGTTCCCTGAACCCCACAAAAGCCATTGTGGAAACCACTGAGAGGCTAGTTCCCCAGCCTGTGTCTCCAGATGGGGAGACTAACGAAAAGGGGGTAGAAGTTTCCCCAGTAGCAAGTAACCACACAGCTACAGAGGGTTACTCCGATGAGGGAGGGGTGACCCATTGTCAGAGGGTTGGGATTGACAGTGATCCTGAGGGCCCTGACACTAGTGCTAGGGACCCTAGTTTAGCGACTGAAGGGGACCTGTCCCATGCCTTGGGAATGTGTGAAGGGTTTTGCAGCTGCTCAGAGGAGTGACCCTAGTTTAGAGAAGATGAGGACTTGGGCAGACTCTGATGGAGCACAGGGGGGTGATGGCAGACATAAGGTTTATTGGGAAAATGTACTTATGTATACTCAGGCAGTACAGACAGAGGGAGGGAGGGATGCTAGGCAGGCAGCTTGTCGTTCCCCAGGGGTATCGTGAGCAGTTGCTCAAAATTGCACATGATATTCCCCTGTCTGGTCATCTGGGAATCGCGCACACTGTACAGTGGTTAGCCCAGAATTTTACTGGCCTAACTTCACCCAGTAGGTGAAGGAGTATTGCAGGTCTTGTCACCGGTGCCAAGAAATAGGGAAGGCGGGCAAGAAAACCCAAGCCGCCTTGATTCCCTTGCCCATAGTGGTGGAGCTATTCCAGAGGGTGGGAATGGATATTGTGGGGCCTTTAAATACCCCCAGCTTCTCAGGGAAGAGATTCATACTGACTGTGGTGGATTATGCCACCTGGTACCCAAAAGCAGTCGCCATATCCTCACTGAGGACAGACAAAGTGGCAGATGCCTTACTTGGGATTTTCTCCCGTGTTGGGTTTCCACAGGAGGTAATCACCGATCGAGGGGGTTCCTTCATGTTGGACCTGATGAAATGTTTATGGGAGAAGTGTGGGGTGGTGCAGAGATGCACGACACCGTAGCACCCACAAGCCAACGGGCTTGTGGAAAGATTCAATGGTACCCTAAAGTCAATGCTCCAGGCATTTGCCGAACAGCATGGGAGGGACTGGGAGAAATACCTTCCCCACCTGTTGTTTGCATACAGGGAGGTGCCCCAAGAGTCAACAGGATTTTCCCCCCTTCGAACTCTTATATGGATGCCGGGTACGTGGGCCCCTAGACTTGATCTGGGAGGACTGGGAAGGCAAGCACACCACCCACGGAACTCTCATTGTGGATTACATCCCAAGGTTTAGGGAAAGGCTGAAGGAGCTTGAGGGGACTGCCCATAGCAACCTGGCAGCTGCCCAACAGAAACAAAAAGTGTAGTACGACCGCAGAACCAGAGCTCGCTTGTACATGGTGGGTCAGGAAGTCATGGTCCTTATTCCGGTCCGGAAAGACAAGCTGCAAGCTGAGTGGGCAGGACCATACAAAGTGGTTAGGAAGATAAATTACGTGAACTACATTGTGGAGGTACCTGACCAAAGACAGACAGAAAGGATGTACCATGTCAACATGATGAAGCCATATGCAAATAGGGCTGACATGGTGTTTGCAGTGTGTAGTCATGGGGAGGGGATGGACGAAGGAGACTCTCTTCTGGATTTGCTGGAAGAGAGTAAGTGGGAGTCCTCTGTGGAGGCAGTTAAATTGTCTCCCCAGCTAGCCTCGGACCAGATCCAGAAAATAAGGGAGGTTTTAGCAGACTTTGCCCCCTTGTTTAGCACCAAGCCTGGACTAACCCCCTTAGTGATGCACGATGTGGAGACCGGGACACAGACGCCCATATGGTGGACAGCATATCGGGTGTCAGAGGCTATTCAAAAGGACATTAGGAGGGAAGTGGAGAAGATGCTGGATTTAGGGGTAATCCAGAGATCCCACAGTCCCTGGGCGGGCCTCACCCATAGTCCTTGTGCCTAAGCCAGATGGCTCTACTCATTTCTGTGTGGACTATCATGGACTGAATGCAGTCACGAAGTCAGACGCCCACCCAATGCCTGGGACGGATGAACTCCTGGATAGGTTGGGAGGGACGACCTACCTTACGACCACTGACCTGATAAAGGGGTATTGGCAGGTAGAGTTGACAGACAGAGCTAGGGAGAGGTCGGCCTTCATCACTCCGATAGGCTTATTTGAGTTTAAAGTAATGCCTTTCGAAATGAAGAACGCCCCGGCCACTTTCCAAAGGTTGGTGAACCAGGTGTTAAATGGTGCTAAGGAGTACGCCGTGGCGTACCTGGATGACATTGCCATTTTTAGTACCAGCTGGGAGGAACACCTATCCCACCTTAGGGAAGTGCTGGGCAGGATACAGAGGGCCGGGCTCACTGTCAAAGTAAGGAAGTGCCAGGTGGCCGTGGGAGAAGTGGCATACCTCGGGCATGTGGTAGGCCGGGGACAGGTCCGTCCTAACCAAATAAAGATAGAGGTAATCCAGGCGTGGCCCAGACCAGAAACACAGAAGCAGGTCAGGAGTTTTCTAGGGACAGCAGGGTACTACAGAAAATTTGTACCCAGTTACTGTGCCCTGGCTGCTCCCCTATCTGACTTGACAAAGAAATGGATGCCAAAGAAAATTACCTGGGCCCAGCCTGTGAGGAAGCCTTTACCAGACTAAAGGAGGTACTGTGCAGTTCTCCTGTTTTGACAAGTCCTGACTATAGCAAAACCTTTATAGTTCAGACTTACGCCTCAGACGTGGGTATTGGGGCAGTACTGAGTCAGACATCCAGCCGAGAGAGGGATCACCCAATAGCCTACCTGAGTAAAAGGTTACTTCCCAGGAAGCAGGCATACTCCACGGTGGAAAAAGAATGTCTTGCCATTGTGTGGGCCCTAAAGAAGCTGGAGCCATGCTTATATGGGCAGCATTTTGTGGTGCAGACTGACCACAACCCCCTGGTGTGGCTGACGCAGATGGGAAAGAACAATGGTAGATTGCTAAGATGGAGTCTTGCTTTGCAAGGGTATGATCTGACAATTGTACATAGGGCTGGAGCAAAGAAAACAGAACTCTGATGGGCTGTCAAGGGTCTATGAGGAGTGAACTGATTTGGGAAGCTTATCCCATGCAGGGGATAGAGCCCCCAAATTCAGTCTAGGTGGGGAGGAATGTGACGCTGAGACAGCTGGTTCTGATCACTGTTATCATTTTTTTGTAATATAAAAATGGGTTATGGACTGTCTGTCATGAGAGATGCTGAGAAATCTGGTGCTCTTGGAGTGACCTCACCCCCAGGTCGCAGCTGAAAGATGAAAGCCATGAGAAAATACTGAAACAGCATGTGAGATCACACACACAGGTTTTAGATACAGGATGTTACCTGGAAGGCCTGAAGCTAATTACAGGCTGGAAGAGGCTTGAGTTGAGCATATCCATTTTATGACGTTTCAAGAGGAGGAAACCAGGTTTTGTAAACTGGTGCGAAATCATAAATGCTGATGTCTGTGTGAGAGGGGAAACTGATCAATAGATCAAAGAAATGTCATTTGAAGAACATGAGTCATGCTGAGGTTGCAGAATCTAATACTTGGAAAAGACATCCTGTTTTTAATATAGATATATTTTTTTATATATTCTGACAGGGAGGAACTGGGTGACCTCATACAAATAGGTGGGGAAAACCAGCTTTTAAACATTATTCTGTTTTTCTTCAGAGACACTTCTATCTAGACTCTGACAAAGAAACATCTTTGGAGCACTTTAAGCAGGTATTTAGAGAGAGAGACAAATCTAATTACTGTAATAGGAATTGCACTGTTTAAAACCTTGTTCTTTTAAAAGATTTGTATGTCTTGTGATATAATAGTTCTGTTTTTTGTGTTTTACATATTTTTATCTATTTTAGTAAAACTTTTTAGAGCATACTTGGTCTGTCTTTGACTTTCTTTCATTTGCAAGAAAAGTATATATGGTTATAGTTGACACTAGGCATAAGCTGGAATGGTGATACCAAACTGGAAAGAGAAGCGTTTTAAATCTGAGGTCTTTATAAAAGTTTTTAAGGATTCATTTCTGTACACCTGGTTAGGTGCCCTTAGGCAAAGATATCTGGCCCCCCCGAAGACAGAATTATCTGAGCCTGTGCATTGCTTACGCTAGCAAGAGGTTCACAGTTTGAATCCCTCCAAGACTGGAGACCAAAGGTTGATCCGAACTCACAAAACAGACAAGAGGGTTACCTTTTTTTGTTAAACTGTTCACAAGACTGCGCGTGGAGGTTGGCACTTTGGGAGTAGAGGGCTGACCTGCTGAGTGGGTTTGTGATACACATTACATTTAGCAAACTTGTGGAATAGACTTTCACTAAATATAATGTCAAGTACAACCAAAACTGAGTTCAAGATACAGCTAGACAAGTACATTGCCAACGGTGGAAGTTTAAAATATTATGCTGTGTCCTAACAGGAGCCATGATATGGGCAGCTTTGCCTTTTTTGTGCTCTTACAAATTAAGTGAACTAAGTGAAATACATTTTTCTTTTTTAATAACCACTTTTTTACTTATAGCACCACAGTTTTTCAGCACTAGAGTCGTGGTTCTAATATAGTGGGAACCAAATTGTTTCTATTACTAAATCTTTGAACTTGACAGTAAAACTTTAGATCTTATTATTAAAACTGTGGGTTTTGAGGTAAAGAGACCTTTTATAATTCCTTGGGCTCTGTTAAAATTTGACTGTTTTGAGAACTGATAACAATTTCTGTGGTTTATCAGCATTTGCTATGACTGATAGACCAAGGAAGACATGAACAGGACCTACAGGCTTTAAAAACTGCACCAGTTCTTTTTAGCTGCTGGCAAGGGCAGATTGCCACGAGCTCTGTCCAATGTGCCTGGCTCCAGACCACGATTTTTTAAATTATAAACTCTGTAAAAAGTTTTGCCCTAAAATGCAAAAGAAAAGGGCCAAAAAAAGGGAAGATTTTATGGCCTCTCAGTCTGCCTCCATGTCACCAAAACACAATAAAGGCTCAGATGAGGGTCCTTTCCTCAGAATCAACAGCAGTCCCTGTCAAAGGGAACAGATAAAAAAGATAAAGCTGTACAGCCATCAGTATGGTTCAGAACACAGGGTGTCCGAAAGAGGGACCCCCGAGTCCAGTGATGGCAAAAGTAAATATCCTCACGGGAATAAAAAAGGTACAAGAGGGAAGCATTTTTCAGAAACAAAGAAGCTCAAGAATAAGAGGACATACGAATATATGAATTTGCCAGCAGAAGTAGGCCACCTGGTCTATCAAGTCTGCTCGAGTGTGCATCTAGCACCCTCACCTTGCAGCTGCACTGCCACCCATCCCAATTGCCCCCCTCAGTTTGTCCCATCCCCTTTTGAAACTACCCACTGTCTTACAGGCTACCACCTCCTCTGGTAGAGCATTCCATTCTGCCACGACCCTCTCTGTGAAAAAGTGTCTCCTCATTTCTGTCCTAAATCTTCCCCCTCCAGTTTAAGGCCATGCCTGCTCGTGTCCTTCCCCCTCCTCAGCCTGAGTATCCCCTCAGTGCCCACCTTGTTTCTTTCCTGTACGTACTTAAAGGTCTCAATCACATCCCCCTGGTCCTTCCTCTCCTCCAAGGAGTACATGTTCAGCTCTCTCAGCCTCTCCTGGTATGGTCTGTCCTCCAATCTCTGGATCATCCTTGTTGCCCTGCATTGTACCCCTTCCAGTAATTTCACATCCTTCTTCAGATTTGGGCACGAGAGTTGCACACAGTACTCAAGGTGCGGCCTGACCAGTGCCCTGTAGAGAGGAAGGATCACCTTCCTGCTCCTGGAGGAGATCTCTCTCTCATGATAAACCCAGCATCCTGTTGGCTTTCACTGCCGTCCTTCTACACTGCTCTGTATTGTTCATTTTCCCCATTACAACCACCCCTAGATCCTTCTCCTCCTCGGTGGAACCTAGCTGCACCCCTCCCAGCTGGTAACCCCTCCCTGGGTTCTTTGCTCCAAAGTGCAGGACTTTGCAATTTTCTCATTGAACCCCAACTACTACACTTCCAACCACTCCACCAGTTTGGTCAGGTCGTCCTGCAGCCTCTGCCAGCTTGCTATATCGTTCACCACCGCCCCCAATTTCGTATCATCAGTGAATAGACTGATCTTACTTCTCATGCCGTACGAGATGTCTACTATGAATAATCCAAACAGCACTGGCCCCAGTACCAATCCCTGCGGCACCCCGCTCATCACAGCCCTTGGAGATGAGAGTCCCCACCACCACTACCCTCTGCCGTCTCCCCTGCAGCCGATTCTCAATCCATTTAACCATCTTAGTCCCCACCCCCACGTATATCTCAACTTCTCTCCCAACCTCCCATGCGGCACCGAATCGAAGGCCTTACTGAAGTCCAAGTATATGATATCCACCACATGATCCTTGTCCAATTCCCTTGTGACCCAGACGTAATACTCAACTAGGTTCGTCTGACAGGATTTTCTGGAGAGAAACCCATGCTGATGACTGTCCTGGAGACCACTGTCTTCCATAAAGGTCACCAGCCTTTCCATAAGTATTGTCACAATGGAAGTTAAGCTTACCAGCCTGTAATTACCTGACTCATCCTTTACTCCACTTTTATGGATGGGTACCACGTGGGCCATCCTCCAGTCATGTGGTACGCACCCTGTGTCCAGGGAGGTATTAAACAGTTCCACCAGCTCTCTAGCCAGGATCTCGGCCATTTCCCTCAGCACCCTGGGGTGTATGCCATCTGGTCCTGGTGCCTTATCCACCCTCAGAGCCTTTAACCCCTCCAATACTCTACCCTCAGTGATCACCCTGCCCGTTACCCCCGCTTCCCCCCTGTCCACCCCCTGTGGTAGTTGCCCTCCTTTCTCCCTCATGAATACAAAACAGAAGTACTCATTCAGTGCTTCTGCCTGATCCACCCCTTTCTCTGCCCACTCCTGTCCTTCCTGATCCTAACTATCTGGTCCTTGCAGCTTCTTCTTTCTCATATGAATCAGAAGAAATCCTTTTCCCCCCTGATGCCCTGTACCGGCCTCAATTCCCTGGAGGCCTTAGCTGCTCTGATTCCCCTGGTAACCTCCTTGGACCTCTTCACATACTTCTGCCTATCCTCCCCCTTCCCGGATTTCTTGTATTTCTTGAACGCTTCTGTTTTAGCCCTCACCATTTTTAAGACCCCTTTACTTAACCAGCTCGGTTTTTTAGCCCTTCCCTTTTTGCTCTGCAATCTAGTACATGTCTCAGTAGCCTCCAATATCCCCAATTTGATTTTTTCCCCATTTCTGATTTGCATCTCAGTGTGGCTGTATTCCTTCCAGATGCCCTCTTAAGATTTCACCCATCCTACCAAAGTCAGCCTTTCTGAAGTCCACCACTCTGGTCCCTGTACCTGCTGCTTCTCTGCTCATAGTAAGTGTCACTTCCAGTCAGCGGGCCCTCCACTCCCATTTCCTGTACAGCCTCCCTGTTGGCCAGAACTTTATTTTTATTTTTTTATTTTACCAGGAGAGAAACACTAAGCTGAAAGCTTGTTTACAGGTACGACCTGGGAGCACAAGGAAGTTAAGTGACTTACTCAGGGTCACCCAGTGTGCAAGTGGGGCCTGTGGGATTCAAACCCAGGTCTCCAGGTTTGCAGCTCGGAGTCTTAAACCACTGCACTATACTGCCTCCAGTGATTCCAGACATGCTATGAAGCTGCATGGTAGACTCAGGTGAGATGTGATGAAGTACTTCTTCACAAAAAGAGTGGTGGATGCCTGGAACAGCCTCCTAGCGGAGGTGGTGGGGGCAAAAATGGTAATGGGATTCAAGAATGCACGGGATAGGCATAATGGAACCTTAGTGGTAAGGAAGGGGGGGGATAAAGCCAGAGATCAAGTAAGGTCTGCAGTGTAACAGTAGGTAGGGAAAATGGGCAGACTAGGTGGGCAAAGCAGTCCTTATCTGCCATCAGATTCTGAGTTTCTTTGTAAAAGAGTCTCTGAGCAGGCACTGGAAACAGTGTCTGCAAAGAAAAAAACACATGTCTCAGTCACTCCTTCTGAAAAAGGAAGAGCGCAGACAGTGGACACAAGACAGATGCCCTCAGCAGGAAATGTTATGAATATGCCTGCCTCCACTCCCCAGGCTCTGGTTCCACACCAGCTGCCTGTGAAGGAGGAAGTAATATATTATGAAGATGATAAGGAGGATGAACCCATGGAACCAGATGGTTTACCTGAGAAAGATTTAACTCTCCTCCCAGGCCTTCTGAGGATTACACATCCCACTGTTCCTTTGTTAGGCAAATGGTAAACACCCTCAACATCCCTTCCCATGAAGCGGAGGAGAATGAAGAGGAGATTGTATTCATAGGCATAATGGGTCTGGCTCCCACAGAGAGGCTGCAACTTCCAATCTACAAATCTTTCCAAAAAGCCACTGCCAAAATCAAGTCAGCACTCACTTCAGCTGCTGGCATTGATAAGAAAAATTGAAAGGAAATATCAAGTGGACATATAGGGGTTGAGTACTTGTATGCCCACCCTGATCATGAGGGAGTGGTCTGGGCTGCTGTGTGTGTGTCCCCTTCTTTGCTCAGTCTCCAGAGAAGGATTCCAGAAAACTGGATGCCATGGCCAAAAAAGTGTACACCTCTGCTTCCTTGCTTTTCAGACAGGCAACTTCCATGGCATACACAGCTCAGTACCAGGTGGCATTATGGAGTTCAGTCCTGGCACTGAGCAAGAATGTAAATAGTGAGGCGGCACAGGACTTGGCTGACACAGCCAGATTAGCACTGGATGCCTCTGAGTACTAATTCCACATGGCTGTGGACACCAGTGACTCTGCTTCAAGGGTCCTGGCACATGCAGTGTCTCTAAAGAGATTTGCTTGGCTTGGGGCTACCATATTATCCTAGGACACAAAGACTAAGACCATGGATTTCTCCTTTGAGGGAAACCTCCTTGTTTGGTGACAAGACAAAGGCATACATGAAAACAGTGGATGAATACAAAACCACTTATAGAAATAACTCAGAAAAGGGAAAGGCCTCCACTTCCTACAGGCCTTATGGAATGGGAGTCAAGGGTGGGGGTTACTACTCAAAGCCTTATGACCCTATGAGTATCCGCCTCAAAGAGGTTATTGTAGGGGCAGGGGCAGGAGGAGCACTAGGCGTGTAGCAGCAGCACCAGTCCCTAAGCCACAGCCAAAACAACCCCCCCCCCCCCAACAGTTCTGCCCAGGTCACTCAACCGTTGCCAGTGTGGGGAAGACTGGCTCATTGCTTCCAGGAATGGACAAAAATTACCACAGATAAGTAGGTCCTGGAACTAGTGAGTCAGGGTTTTCCCCTGCAGTTCAAAAATTCCGAAACTGCAGAAACAAAAATTGTTCCCGTCTGTTTTCCAACAGAACAATGCTGGAGTTTGAGGTAAAGAAACTGTTGCTAGCAAGAGCAGTGGAGAAAGTCCCTGCTTCACAATGGGGCAAGGGACTGTTCTCTAGATACTTTCTAACCCACAAGAAAAATGGGGAATGGCGACCCATTTTAGACCTGAGATACATGAACAAACACATAAAAGAGGAAAGATTCAAGATGGTCACACTGGGCTCAGTGATACCATCCCTGCAGTCAGGAGACTGGTTGGGGTCTGTGGATCTGAAAGACACATACTTTCATATAGTGTATGAGAGAGTGCTGTTGTGTATAGAAACTGATGACTGGAATCAGTCTGTTGTGCATTAGTAGTGACGTCAAACTCCTGTTGTGCTTCACTGAAGATGTCACTACTAACGCACAACAACATTGAATCAGTGCTCGCGCTGAAATCTCCTCAGTCATGCCGACCGTTGCCAGAGCTGTTGCCTAGTAAGCAGACCTCCAAGTGGATGCCCTGAAAACTGCAGCAGATAAGACCATTTTACATGGCTCTCTCCCTAGGCTACTTGCTTATTTGAAAAAAAAAAAAGCATTCTCGCTAATCACGATGCCGCTGTATGTGAGTGCCTTCTCATACACTATAAAAGATTGTGTATGAGCAGGCGCCCTGAACTGAGGTGTCTTGAAATCATGAGGTTCCTTGGTGACAGGAGACCTCTCGAGCTGTGCTCTTGAGGTCTACTGTCACCAAGGAAACCTCTCGATGCAAGCATACCCTTGTTGTGTATGCCTGCTCATACACAATCCTCTATATTCCAGTCAGACATACAGAAAATATCTCCAGTTCAGACTAGGGAACTGCCAATACCAGTTCACAGCCCTTCTCTTCAGCCTTACCTCAGCACCAAGGGTTTTCAGAGTGCCAAGCTGTGGCGGTAGCACATCTGAGAGGGCAAGGTGTGGTGTTTTTTCCTACATGGATGGCTAGTCTCAGGAAAAACATAGCATGAGGAAGGGTGCTCCATACAGGTGGTAAAAAACACCTTAGAGGGCCTAGGCTTCCTGATAAACTTACAGAAGTCACAAATAGAACTAGCTCAAGCAGTGCAGTATAGTGTAGTGGCTGAGGGCACAGAGCTGCAAACTTGGAGATCTGAGTTTGAATCCCACAGCCACCAGTTGCATACTGTGTGAACATGAACAAGTCACTTAATTTTCCAGTGCTCCCAGGTCACACCAGGAAACAAGCCTCAGCTTAGTGTGTCTTTCTTGGCCAAAAATTGTAAAATAAAAAATAAAAATTGGACTCCATAAGTGCAGAGCTGGATACCCTGCAGGGAAAAGCTTTTCTTCCTCAGGCAAGGGTATCAAGCCCAATTACCACTGCAAAATCCTTCACACTAAGCTATCTAAAACATTTCCTGCAACTCCTAGGACACATGGCTTCCACTGCAGTGGTACCAAGGGCCAGCTTCCAGATGAGGGACATTCAGTGCCACCTAAGGGGCTGTTGGTCCCAAAGGTGGGACCCTGTGTCCAAACTAGTTCCAGTCACAAAAACGTTGATAAAGGCACTAGAGTGGTGGAAAGAAGAGGACAAACTCAGAGGGAGCATTTCCTTCCTCCAGTCGTGTCCAGCAAGTATCCTTACAACAGATGTCTCACTCTTAGGGTGGCATGCCACCCTGGAGGTTCACACTGTGAGTGGCACCTGGAGCACACAGGAGACTCCGCAACATATCAGCCTCCCTGAGCTCAGGGCAGTGCTCCTAGCAGTGCAGTCTTTTCCCTCCCAAATACAGGGTCAGTCTGTTCAGATCCGAACAGATAACAAAACAGTGTACTGCCTAAACAAGCAGAGAGGAGCAAGATCCTCAAGGCTGTGCACAAAAGCCATGAAGCCCTGGAAAGCCTGTTCCCTGAATGTAGAGCTATCTGCAGTACAGATATCAAGAAAGGACAATGACCTGGCAGATTCTCTAAGCAGAATCAGCTAAAGATACCGCAAGTGGACCCTGAAGCAGCAGGTGCTGGCACCAGTGTTCAGAAGGTGGGGCACACCAGAAATAGACAGGTTTCCTTCCTGGGAGAACAACTAGCTCTCTCAATTCTGTTGCAGGACCTCAGCAATAGGAACAGTCACAGTGGATGTGCCAATCCTGAACTGGATAGGGAGATTCCTGTATACCTTCTCTCCATTCCCACGCTTGCAGAAGATACTCATAAAGATACTCAGCTTAGGAGAGAACCATCTACAGTGATTTTAATACCACCCACCTGGGCCAGACAGATCTGGTATTCCACGCTCCTAAGTCTGTCCAGCAGGGCTCCAGTCAGCTTGCCACTGAGGCACAACTTTCTGACCCTGTCACAAAGCATAACATTTCCAGACCTCAAAACCCTGTGCCTGAGGGCATGGTTCTTGAGGAGTTAACAAAAGTTATTTTTGCCAGCATCAGTTAGTCCAAAGTATTTCTCGAACACCAAGACAAATATTGCACATCCAAGGAGACCATACGCTTGAAGAAATGTGCTATAAATGCACAAACAGGGAAGCCAAAAACCAAAAAGATGCGTTATCAAAGCTAAAATGTATTTATGCACAAAGCTACCACATCCACATCCATGTACGCTGCCCCCTCCTACAGCAATACAGGATGGTATCCTCACGTGTTTCGCGCCACCTAGTGCTTCATTATAGGAACAGCATATCAGAAACACCAACACCATTTAAATATACAGTGATTAAAGTGACAGTGCAAATTAAAAACATATTCTTTAATTAACTTTGTCTAAAAATTGAAGTTACTAACACATCATATAAGCATATATATTACCAGTTACCATTAATTTAACATTAAATTTTACCACTGTTGGTAATGTACACCAGTGTCCTCCTCCAATGAAAAACATGGGGATCCACTTAGAATTTTAGCCGTAGTATCTATAAAAGAAAATTAAACAAAAATAGGTTAAATGTATATACACACTAAAAAATTTGCATATTGTTACTGTAATCATATACATTTTACCATACTGAGCCAGTACTAAAGAACAGAACTAAACTCAAAAGCACACTGAAAAATACATTTATTTCTTTAGGAATGGTTTGATATCTATTCTTTCATTCAAACCTGGTCTTTCTAACCCTCCTGTCACAAAAATCCAGTATTGTTCTCTTTTTAAGAGGACATTATCATAATCACCACCTCTCGGGCTCTTTTTTGGCTTCTCTATACCTACAAATGACCAGATATGTCCTTTGGATTTGTTACTTTTCCCATATGGGTTGCCAGTGCATTCTTCTGGTCATTATGATTTATTGCTCTCAGATTTTCACCCATCCTTTCTTTCAGCTTTCTTTTTGTTTTTCCTATGTAAAAGCAACCACATGTGCAAGTGGCCATGTAAATGACTCCCTCCGTTGCACAGGTTATAAATCCTCTTACTTTTGTATCCCTTTGTGTTTTTGGGTTCAAAAAACTCTTAGTTTGTGTCAATGATTTACAAAACTTACAGTGAGGCATTTATGTATTTTTGGGAGGATATAAAACAGGCTGTCATGGGGTTCTGCACCGTTAGAAATGAAAAAGTATCCTCACTTATCCACCCTTTTTCCTTTATCTCAGAAAGACACTTATCTATTTCAGTTTTATGCACAGGGGTCGGATCTGTGGGTACCCTTTCATAGAAGTTTACATTCCCCAGTTGCCTGCAAACTTTCAAAGAGTATTTATCTGTGTCCATAACCACAACAGAGCCCCCCTTGTCCGCTTTTTAATGGTTATACTTTTATCACCACTTAATGCATTTAAGGCAGATTTTTCAGCCACATTTAGATAATTTCTTATGGATACAGTCCCCTTATTATACTGATTTCTGTCCAAGTCCAGCAAATCTCTTTCACAGCTTTTAGAGAAAGTTTGTAGAGCCGGAGTCAAAGATGGACAAAAAGTGGAGGGTAGTTTAAATTTCTGGATAGTTATATCAGTATTTTCATTCTCCACAATGTCACTTACCCCCATTTGAGTAGTCCCCATATTTTCTTCCTCTCTTCGGTTGAAAAAAGAGCGTAATCCCAGGTTCCTAGTGAATTTATGACACACTGTAGCTGGCATCCCAAAGGGGCAGTTTATGAGAGTGAAAAGAAATTGCAGCACTAAGGATGCATATGAAAAGAGAGCAGATGAACTTGAAAGTAGATTAAAAGAGAGAAAATATCCTGCAGGAATGATTTCAAAAGCCAGAAATGAAGTGAGTGGGATAGAAAGGTCAGAGGTCATACAGAAAAAACAAACAGAAAAATTGGAAAAAGGTGAGCAAAGAATAAACTTTGTTAGCACCTATAATGAATGCCCAGTCAGAATAAATTAGCAACATTATTAAAAAAAACATTGGCATTTGGTCAGTCTGGACCCAGGCCTAAAGGACCTTAGTGATGTAAAACCCAGAATGGTACATAGGAAAGGCAGGAGTTTAAAAGACATACTAGTTCATTCAGTGCACCTTAAACAGGAACAAGGTAGAATGTGGCTGCCAGAAATACAGGATGGTTGCTATAAATGTGGAAACTGTAAGTTTTGTAAATCCTTGACACAAACTAAGTTTTTTGAACTCCAAAACACAAAGGGATACAAAAGTAAGAGGATTTATAACCTGTGCAACAGAGGGAGTCATTTACATGGCCACTTGCACATGTGGTTGCTTTTACATAGGAAAACCAAAAAGAAAGCTGAAAGAAAGGATGGGTGAACCTCTGAGGGCAATAAATCATAATGACCAGAAGAATGCACTGGCAACCCATATGGTAAAAGTAAATAATCCAAAGGAACATATCTGGTCATTTGTAGGTATAGAGAAGCTCAAAAAGAGCCCGAGAGGTGGTGATTATGATAATGTCCTCTTAAAAAGAGAACAATACTGAATTTTTGCTACAGGAGGGTCAGAAAGACCAGGTTTGAATGAAAGAATAGATATCAAACCATTCCTAAAAAAATAAAAAATGTATTTTTCAGTGTGCTTTTGGGTTTAGTTCTATTCTTTAGTACTGGCTCATTATGGTAAAATGTACAGTATATGATCATAGTAACAATATACAAATTTTTTTCGTGTGTATATACATTTAACCTATTTTTGTTTAATTTTCTTTTATAGATACTACGGCTAAAATTCTAAGTGGATCCTCATGTTTTTCATTGGAGGAGGACACTGGTGTACATTACCAATAGTGGTAAAATTTAATGTTAAATTAATGGTAACTGGAAATATGAATATGTTCATATGATGTGTTAGTAACTTCAGTTTTTAGACAAAGTTAATTAAAGAATATGTTTTTAATCTGCACTGTCACTTTAATCTCTGTATATTTAAATGGTGTTGGTGTTTCTGATATGCTAGTCCTATGATTAAGCGCTAGGTGGCACGAAACACGTTAGGATACCATCCTGTATTGCTGTAGGAGGGGGCATCGTATGCGGGCGCTTTTTTGAAGCAAGCTCCGATTGGCTCAGATGAAAGGCGCTGCATATCTGTGCTCTGGGTTCAGTCCCTGCCGGGCTTTTTCTTCCCACCCCCTGCCAGTCCTCCATTAAATACTCAGTTAGCTCCACCCCCTATAGAGCTGTTTCACTGTATTCGCTCACGTTAAGGGCATAGACCGTGCTGCAAGCCACCCTCTCTCTAGGCACCCCGCTCCTTTCCTCTGCACTAGCCTGCTCTGCTGAACCATGACTCACCTCCCCATTGTCATTTTATTTTTGATCACTAACATCCTAACTATATGCTATCACGACAAAGTCCCAGGCTCAAAACCTACCCTGGAACATCTCACTGCTGTTTACGTCACCCCCTCTCACTGCACTAACGCTCATCCAAAGCCCACCCCTCCCTTTAATTACAACCCACTCCCCAGCTTTTATAACCCCCCTTCTCACATGTCACTCAGAGCATTATCCCTACTATCTATTAACTGCCACATTAGACTGTACTATAATAGCACTAAAATGGTATCCCCTACCAGTACTATTAGCCGGTCACAACTTAAAAAGGTGTCCAGATCCATCACAACAGCTATAAAAAAAACTCCTGCTCCTTCTCTGCTCAGGTAATGTAGAACTAAACCCAGGCCCTCTGTCAGCGTTCTCCTCGCCTACCGAGTTTGCTGCCACTCCTGGCCTTAAATTCATGTTGGTCAACATTTTAAGTTTGCCCAAATAAACTGACCTTTTACAAGCCTGGACCGCACACACCGAGCCTGACCTCGTCATTATCATCGAATCCTGGCTCAAAAATACTATTCTAGGGACATGGATATGTTGTTCATCCACACTCATTGGCAGTATCCTTGCCGCTTTAAATCTTGCCGGAAGGTCTTCAAGCTTGCTCCTCCCACCCACCCGGGTGGTATAACTCTCGGCTCCGCCCCATGACGCCAGATCTTCCTTACCGCTTGGAAGCTCAGGTTCCCTCCTTAACGCTCTGCGTTTGTGACTGGTTCCTATTTCTCCGTTTGCGGATTTAAAATAATATTTTGCAAAAGACTTCAGTCTTGATCCCTCGTGACTGCGATGGATAAATCGACTCCAGTTCGGAGATGCCCATGCGGGCAGAAGATGTCTCGGACGGATCCACACTCACGTGTGTCTACTGCTTAGGCCTTGAGCACGACCCGCGGGCTGCGACCTGTGCTCATCTTTCTGAGCCTCGTCCTCGAAGACAGTGCTGCCCGGTGCAACTGGGCCGTCCGAGAGCGTTCCCTCGGTGTAAGTCCAAGGAGGCCGGTTGGCGGTGTCAGCGTGGCGGATTTCGGCGGATCAGCTCGGCGGATGGTAGCCACCTCGAAGAGAGGCGGCGCGGGTGCATATCTTCCTCGGCCTTGGCATTTATCCGCCTCTCTGGGTTCTTCCTACACGGCTTCCTTTAAGGAGCTTTGTCTGTCCCTCTCACTAAAGGAGAAGGGCCTGCGTCTGCTGGACCTTTTCTCGGTCCAAAAGAGGGACAAGGTAGAGTCCCTCCGTCGGCGCTCTTGGGAGGCGGAAAGGTCCCTCTCCCGGGCCGTCGACCGTCGGCCCGATCGACCGCTCCGGCTTGACCACTGGCCTCACGGTGTCCCCGTCAGGTCAGTTGACCGAGACTCCCACTGATGAAGTCGAGATTTTTCTCGACCCATTGGACAGACTGTCGCTTTAGCAGCCGAGATTCCCCTCTCCGGTTCCCGGGAGAGTTGAGGATCCCGTGGGCTCGCCTGTGCCTCGGTTCGGAGCCCTGGATGGACCTTCCGAGCGAAGGGTGTCGGTTCGGCCGACACCTCCCTGCACCGACCCGAAATTCCGGGACTCTCGGTCGGTCTCGGACCTCTTGGCGGTTCAGCCGTTCCCACCGTCGCCGGCGGTCTCGGTCTCGGCACCGATGGCGGCGTCGCCCGCTTCGTCCTCGTCCTCACTCCCGGATGAGGAGGCTTGGCGTAAGTGCGTCGGCGATACGAGACCTTATGTTACAACAGCTCCTCCTGGCGGGAATAAGCCGACTCCGGCTTCCCGGCCATTAAGTAACTGTCACGGGCAGCCGGCACAACCCTCGACTTGCCGAGGCCTATGCAGGCGGTTGTTGGCCAAACCAGCTGCTCCACGATTGCGGTGGAACCTCCGCCTCCACAGCCACAATTGGGGCTCCGACCAAGGATTCTCGGTCGGTAAGGGTTTACCCCATCGGCTGTCAGTTACCCTCACTCCCGACCGACCTCGGCAGGTGAAGGGTGGCTCAGGCCAGAGGCAGCTCTTCGAGGACTCTTCCGAGTCGAAGATGATTCCTCCTTCTTCTCCAAGCGACTGGACTTGGGTCTTCAGGAGGTCAGCCAATGGACGATAGCCGTCGTCCTTCCTAGGACTGCTTCGGCTCATCTCGGAGTCTACCGGGATGGAGCTCGAACCCGTTTCAAAGCAGGCCAGGTATCCCCTCACGGAGATTCTGGACGAGGGATTCTCCGACGGAGGCCTTTCGGTGGCGAGGCCATAGTGGGTCCAGCACTGGAACTTTGGCAGCGCCCTGCTTCCTGCCCTGCGCCTGGCCAGGATGGCCAGGAAGTATCCGGTCCCTACGGTTCCTTGTCCGGTTTTGGAACACCCTCTGCTGAGGGTTGGTTACCGACAGCGTGTAGCGCCCGCGCGACGCGCCAGGGATGTGGACAAACCTCCTGACAAGGAGTCCAGAGTTGGACTATGTGGGCGAAAAGTCTCAGCTCGTCCTCTCGTAGCCGTCAGGCCAGTTCGGCCCGTCCTCATGGCACATTTTTCTCATGCCCTGTTGGGCTCCCTGGATGAGGTCATCCTCATCTTCCCGCCGATCTGCAGACTACGGTTAAGCAGGTGCGGGACCAGGCAGAGCAGTGGCCAAACAAGCAGCTCAGACTGCTTTGGATGTAGGGGACTCATGTGCCAGATCGGTGGCGGCGCAGTGGCTATGCGTCGGCGAGCTTAGCTGAGGATATCCACCTTGCCCGGATACCCAGCACAAGTTGGCGGATGTTCCCTTTTGGGACTGACCTCTTGACCTGGGGTGGAAGGTCACCTGCAGAGGATCGAGAAGTCCAATGCCACCTTGGACTCGGTCTCTTCCGCTCAGAAGGACAAGGCCGAAACCACAGCCTAAGCCCTTCGTCCTTCTGGCCTTGGCCGCCCGACCAACAGACGTCAGGGCCAGCAGGCTCGGCCTGGCATCCCAAACCCAAACGCCCGGCTTCCTCTAACAGGAGGCAGGGAGGAAAGGGCCCAGGAGGTCCCTCGGCGGTCCCTCCTCCAAGCCTGCCCAGTGGCGGGCTGAGGGTGTCGCCCCATCCCGTCACCTTACCCCTAGGTCCCCGTGAGGGCGGCTCCGCACTTCCGTTCCGCCTGGTCCGCTGTTACC
This sequence comes from Neoceratodus forsteri, assembly GCA_016271365.2. NCBI lineage: Eukaryota > Metazoa > Chordata > Ceratodontiformes > Ceratodontidae > Neoceratodus > Neoceratodus forsteri. The sequence continues at coordinate 578,714,669 of CM057458.1, read as the reverse complement.
ACGGACAGGTGGGTCTTGGAGGTGGTGGGAAGAGGCCTGCCTCTGGAATTCGAGCAGGCACCACCCTTCAGAGCCGTCGCCCCTCGGGGGGCTTCGGGATCCCCAGCCTCACTGGCGGCTCGTCGAGCCGACATACTCTCCTCCTCCAGAAGGAGGTGGTAAGAGAGTGGTGGACCCTCCTTCAGACCCAGGGTTTGTGTCCAGGTACTTCCTGGTTCCGAAACGGACGGGGGGCTGGCGCCCCATTCTCGACCTACCACGCCTAAACAAGTTCCTAAGGTCTCGAACCTTCAGGATGGTCACTCTGGCTCAGATAATACCATCCTTGGAGCAGCGTGTGGTTCTGCTCTCTGGACTTGCAGGGCGCGTTTTCACGTCCTATCCGTCCGTCTCACCAGAGATTCCTTCGCTTCCAGCGGAAGGATCTCTCTTGATTCAAGCCATGCCCTTCGGCTTGTCTCCAGCTCCCAGGGTCTTCACCAAATGCATGGCAGTGGTGACAGCATTCCTCTTGCGCGAGGTCGGGTGTACCCTTACCTGGACGACTGGCTGATAGCAGCTCCCTCCAGGAAGGAGGCGGAGTGGTCAGAGATCTGGCCCTCCAGGTCTGCTCTCAACTGGGCCTCCTTGTCCAGAGGCCAAGTCGGAACTCGAGGCGAAGCAGGTGATTTTATTCATCGGGCGCAGCTCGACTCTCTTGAGCCAGAGCGGCTCAGCCGGACAGGCCGAGGTTCTTTCCTCCTTTGCCCGATCATTTCTGGTTGGGCAATTGCGCCCTGCCGGGACTTCCTCGCCTCCTGGGTCTCATGGCGGCCTGTACCAGCGTGGTCCGTTGGGCCCGCTGGAACATGCGCCCCTTCAGTGGGGACTGGCCAGCCAGTGGTCACAGCGCTGCGATCCTTGGACCAGCTTGTGTCGGTGACACAGGGATGTGGAATGCTCTCCAGTGGTGGACGTTCCAGATCAATTGCAGGAGGGCATCCGTTCGTCCGCCCGAGCCGACGGTCTCTCTGTCGACGATGCCTCTCTGATGGGTTGGGGTGCCCATCTGGGGAATCTGCTCATGGCCTCTGGTCCCGCAGGAGTCCGGTACCACATCAACCTGCTGGAGCTCAGCAGGTCCGCCTAGCTCTCACCGCCTTTGCTCCGTTCCTCGGGGGTCAAGTGGTCCGAGTCAGGCGGACAATACCCACGACCATGTACTATCTAAACCGCCAGGCGGGGCCGCTCCATGCTTCTATGCAAGGAAGCTCTCCGCATTTGGTCACTCGTGCGCAGCCTGGAGGCGGATCTCCTAGCCATTCACGTGGCAGGAGCCTCCAACACCCTGGCCGATGCCCTGAGCGGATAGGGGCTGCATCCCGAGTGGTCTCTCCTGCCGGAGGTAGTACAGCATCTGTTCTCCTTTGGGGCACACCTCAGGTGGACCTGTTTGCCTCCACGGAGAGCGAAGCTGAGTCTGTTCATGCCGCCCCCTCAGCAGGCTCGCTGCAGGGGATGCCTTCTCGAGGCAATGGACCCGGGCCTCTTTCGCCTTTCCCCATTTCCCTTGATCCACAAGGTGCTTCTCAAGGCGAGGAGGACAAGCAGGTGATTCTGATAGCCCCAGACTGGCCTTGCCAGTTCTGGTACCAGATCTCCTCAGTCTCAGCTCCAGGACTCAGCGGCGCGCTTCCAGCTCGGCCGGACCTGCTCTCAATCAATCAGGGAAGGTGTTCCATCCGGACCTTCAATCCCTGCACCTGACGGCCTGGTTCCTGGCGGCTAGAGTTCCAGGCTTTGGGTCTTTCGACGAGGTCCTCAATGTAGTTGAGGCGTCCCGTAAGGATCGACCAGAAAATGCTATGCCTTCAAATGGAAAAGGTTTTCCATTTGGTGTCAGAACAAGAGCGGACCCTTCCTCCTGTTCCTTGGCAAGCATCTTGGACTATTTATGGTCCTTTCTAGTCAAGGGCTTGAGTCGGCGACCTAAGGGTGCACCTGGCAGCCATCTCTGCTTACGAGGCGCGGGCGGAAGCAGTCGATGGCGCAGGAGAAGGTGGTCTGGCGCTTTTCAAAGGCCTTGATCACATTTCCCTCAGTCTGAGGAACCCCCACCTCCGTGGGATCTACTGCTGGTACTGGCAAAGCTCATGGGCAAGCCATTCGAACCTATGCACAGGTGTGCTCTCTCTCACCTGTCGTGGAAGACCGCCTTCTTGGTGGCTATCACGTCAGCCAGAAGGATGGGAGAGCTCCAGGCGCTTTCCATCGAGTCTCCTTACCTGGTCTTCCACAGGGACAAGGTTGTCCTCGCCCCACCGAAATTCCTTCCGAAGGTGGTGTCGGAGTTTCACCTTAACCAGGTGTTGACTCTGCGGTGTTCTACCCCAATCACACTCGGAGGCGAATAGGCTCCATACTCTGGATCCTAGAGGCGCTCGCTTATTATAAGGCGCGCGGCTGAAATTCGGGAGAGGTTAGCCAGCTGTTTGTCACCTACGCTGAAGCCGCATCTGGCAGACCTGCAGCCAAGCGGACGATAAGCAGGTGGGTAACCTCCTGCATAGATCTCTGCTATAAGTTAGCGGGCATGGAGCCTCCCAGAGGGATAAGAGCTCATTCTACCCGCCATACTGCTGCAGCGGTGGCTGCTTCCAGGGACGTCCCTATCCAGGAAATCTGCAGGGCTGCTACCTGGAAGTCAGCAAACACCTTCATTACCCACTACCACATCGAGCCTTGAGTCACGCCGGGATGCTGGTTTGGGGCCTCGGTTCTCCAGTCTCTCTTTCCCAAGTAAGTATATGGGGGTGTGCGTCTTGCCTCCCTCCTCCCGGAGAACTGCTAGGAGTCTGCCAATGAGTGTGGATGAACAACATATCCATGTCCCTAGAAATACAGGTTACTCACCTGTAACAGGAGTTCTAGGAATGGTATATGTTGTTCATCACCACTCTCGACTCTCCGGCTTCGACGCACAACCTGAGCTTCCAGCGGGCCAGATCTGGCGTCATGGGGCGGAGCCGAGAGTTATACCACCCGGGTGGGTGGGAGGAGCAAGCTTGAAGACCTTCCGGCAAGATTTAAAGCGGCAAGGATACTGCCAATGAGTGTGGATGAACAACATATACCATTCCTAGAACTCCTGTTACAGGTGAGTAACCTGTATTTAAGGACCAGCAAATAACTCTCCTCAACTATAATCTCTATAGGGCTGATAGGCATACCGGAGTGTGGAGTAGTTATTTATGCCAAATCCAAATTCACTATTAGTGACATCTTCTGCAATTCTAAATCTAAGGAATACGAAATCGTATCTCTGAAACTCCACCTTCCCTCCAATGAAATTATTACAGTAATCGGCGGCTACAGACCTCCAATTGGTGGAACTAAAATCATCAATGTCCTAAAATCCTTAGTTACAACAGCCAACACAGAAACCCTGATACTCGGGGAGCTCAACATGGATTGGCTCACACACAAATCGCATAGCCTGAAATCCCTTTGTGATGAACTAGGTCTTGCCCAGATAATTAGTGAGCCCACTAGGATTAACACCACCAACATTGCCAGTAGTTCTCTCATCAATGTCATACTTCCCACCCATTCCCACAAAATACTACAGTCAGCTGTTTTTTCCAACAATATGTGTGATCATAGAGTTGTGGTCTGTGCAAGACATCAAACCAAAACCCGCAATCAGCCTGAGTTCATAATCAAGCATTCCTTTCATAAATTCAACACCATGAGCTATCTGGCCGACCTTAGCAAGGTCAAATGGCAAGATCTGTACCTCTTTAAAACAGTCGATGAGGCTGTCTCTAACCTAAATGAAAATCTCACCACCCTGGCTAACAAGCATGCCCCATTTATTAAGGTGCATACGCGCAAGGTCTCCCACCCCTGGTTTACACCGGAGCTCAAAACCACACTTGTAAACCGAGATAAACTCTGGGCTCTAGCAAGAAGAACTAAGAATCCGACAGATTGGCAGACATTTAGAGCAGCTAGGAACGCCTGTGTAAAACATCTTTGCTCTACCAAAGCGAATTAGTACGTTTCCACACTGGAAAAAGCCAAAGGAAACTGGCAGAAAATTTGGAGGACTGTCAAGTCTATTGAAGGTCGACTGGCTGCTCCCTCCATCCCAGCTAAGATCAACATAAATGGCACAGTTATTGAGAACAATTACCAAATCCTTGAAGAACTGAATTCTCACTACGCCACAGCTGGTCTAGCTTTCGATGCATCACCGTACGCATCTCGTACTAGTATGCATGCTAGCCCTATTACTGTCCCGAAAGCTACAGCCCATCCTTTCCAGCTGCTCCCCCTCAGCTTCAAAGAAGTTGAGGATTCACTCATCAATTTAGATACCACAAAAAGTGCCAGAGACGATGACTTAGAACCTTTTTTCTTAAAAGTCGGCTACTGCTATCTTACCGCTTCCATTCTCCATATATTCAACCTCTCTATCTCTTCTGCCATAGTTCCATTATGCTGGAAATCCGCTCATATCATACCCTTATTTACATCCGGCAACCTATGCGACTTAAACAATTACTGACCAGTCTCAATCCTGCCTATCCTTTCAAAAGTCCTCGAAAAATTGATTTGTATACAATTGAAGAATCATCTGGAAACCTACTCTCTCCTCAATCCAGCCCAGTCAGGCTTTCGCTCTAATCATAGCACCGTTATTGCACTAGCTAAAGTCACTGATGACTGGATCTCAGCCAAGGATGCTAAAAAAATTATGGGTGCAGTATTCTTAGATTTGAGTAAAGCATTCGACACCGTTGCCCATACTCTAATTGTGAACAGCCTCACCAATATTGGCGCTACCCTAGCTACTACAAATGGTTCTCCAGTTACCTATCAGGTAGGATGCAGAAAGTCAAACCTGGTGGGCTGTTCTCTGCCTCCTTACCAGTTACTAGGGGAGCCCGGCAAGGTTCCACCTTAGGTCCTATACTCTTCTCCCTATATATCAACAACCTCGATTCTCAAATAACCAGGTCAACCTTGCATTTCTTTGCAGACGATACAGTTTTGTATACATCCGGCCATACAATATCGGAAGTCAGGGATATACTGTACTTCAAGTCGATTTTGCACAGCTAGAAACAAATCTCATCAATACCAAACTCCTCCTAAGCTAAAAAAAAAACTAAAGCCATGATTTTCCCCCCTAATACTTCCTCCGTCACCCTCACTGTCCCACCTAAAGACTTCATCATTACATCCCTAGGTGAACCACTGGAAGTTGTCTCTAAATTTAAATACCTCGGCTTTTGGTTAAACAACAAGCTGTCCTTCAGCAAGCACATTGACGACCTGTCCAGAAGACTAAACGCTAGACTAGGCTTCTTCTTCCGAAATAGGTCCCTCTTTCCTCTGGAAACCAGACTCAGGCTTGTTCAGACCACCTTCCTCCTTTTACTTGACTATGGGGACATATTATACACTTCTCCAACAATTACTAACCCAAACAAATTGAACATTCTGTACCACCACGCCCTGTGCTTCATTACAAACTACCCATACCGAACCCACCATTGCGAACTATACGCAGCTGTTGGTTGGACTTCACTTACCATTAGACGCACACACCATGCTGGCATTTGGACCCTAAAACTTCTTCTGAATAAATTACCAAGTTATTTAGTAGCACTTATCCGTACTGCCACAGCTCTTATTTCCGTAGGAAATCAGATTTTATCCTACTCGACGCACCTTGGACTCGTACCTCCTTTGGCAGACGAGCCTTCTCAAGTGCCCATACCAACTATTTGGAACCAGCTGCAATCCACTCTGAAACTATCCAGTGTAGTCTCAGTAAATTTCTTCAAAAAACGGGGGGCTTCAAAAATAAAGGACACCTGTAACTATTTCTAAACTCCCTCCCTAGCTTTCTCCTTACTTCATTAGTTTGTTCTCACTACACCGCCTTCCTTAAACAACTTGTACTAAATATTTTTTGGTTTTTTTGTTTTTCACCCAGGACTGTTTACCCATGTACCTTGTAGGACCTGGTCCGCCATTTACAGTTGTGGCCAAAATATTAGCGCCCTTGCAGTTTTTTCTAATGATGGACCATTCCTTCCAGAACATTGTTGAAATTAAAAATATTTTGGTATCCACATATGTATTTCTTTGGTTTGCAGTGGAATAAACACAAAAAGCAGAAACATTTACTAAGTCTTAGTTTATTCCACACAGAAATCCTTAAATGGCCCGGACAAATTATCGGCACATTTTAGAAGTAGTTAGAAATAATTAGATTTCAAGCAAGTGATTCTCCTTCACTTTGAAATTGAACTCACCTGTGATGAATTGCAGGTGCCTGCAATATAAAAATCACTCATTCAACCAATTTGAATAGAGAAAAGGACTCATTCTCCTGTTTTGTGTCACTGTGTATACCTCAATGAGCACGGAGAAAAGAAAGACAGCCAGAGAATTGTCTGAGGAGGTCAGACAGAAGATTGTAGCAGCATGGACAATCTCAAGGCTACAAATCAATCTCCAGAGACCTTGATGTTCCTGTTTCCACCGTATGTAATGTTATCAGGATGTTTAAGGCCCATGGCACTGTAGCCAACCTCCTGGGCGTGGCGCAGAGAAAACTTGATCGAAGATTGCAGAGCAGGATTGTTCAAATGGTGGAGAAAGCAACCGATCAACTGCCAAACAATTCAAGCTGACCTTCAGACACAAAGATCTGACAGTTTCCTTTCGCACCATCCGTCGCCAACTCAATGAAAGGGGTTATGGTAGGAGGCCGGAGGACCCCACTGCTGAGAGAGAGACATAAGAAAGCCCGACTGGGGTTTGCCAAAACACACCTGAACAAGCCAAAATCCTTCTGGGAGAATGTCCTGTGGACAGATGAGACCAAATTAGATCTTTTTGTTAAAGCACATCATCTCTGTGTTTCCAGAAAACAAAATGAAGCCTTCAAAGAAAAGAACACCTTCCCTACAGTCAAACATGGAGGAAGTTCAGTGATGTTTTGGGGTTGCTGTGCTGCCTCTGGCACTGGGTGCCTTGAACGTGTGCATGGCATCATGAAATCTGGAGATTACCAGGCCATTTTGGAGCACAATGTTGAACCCAGTGTCAGAAAACTGGGTCTCCGTCGAAGGTCATGGGTCTTCCAGCAGGACAATGACCTCAAAACACTTCAAAAGCACCAGGAATGGTTCAAGACAAGGCGCTGGACTGTTCTGAAGTGGCCAACAATGAGTCAGATCTAAATCCCATTGAAAACCTGTGGAGAGATCTGAAAACAGCAGTTGGGAGAGGCACCCTTCAAATCTGGGAGAACTGAAGCAGTTTGCACAAGAAGAGTGGCCAAACTGCCAGTAGAAGGTGCAGGAAGCTCATCCATGGCTATAGGAAGCGGTTGATTGCAGTTATTTTGACCAAAGGCTGTGCTACCAAATATTAAGTCTAGGATGTCAATAATTTTGTCAATGCCATTTCTTTTCATTTTCTGATTTAAAGGATATATTAAATTCTGAATCAAAAACAAAGGTTCTGTAATATTAACAGAGGAATAAAGAATTGTGGAGACCAAATACTGTACTGTTGTTAATTTCAACTTATGTTTAGAGGAGATTGTGAGTTATTTGAAAAAGTGCAAAGGCGCTAATATTTTTGGCCACGACTGTATATATTGTTATGTTATTGCCTGCATTGTATATTTGTTGTAACCATGCACCCAGGACCTCCTTGTGAATGAGCTTGCTCAATGGAGCTTTCCTGCAATAAACTTGAACTTGAACATGGCTGCGGATGTGGAAGCTTGGTGCATAAATAAATTTTAGCTTTGATAGCGCATCTTTTTGGTTTTTGGCTTCCCTGTTTGTGCATTTATAGCACATTTCTTCAAGTGTATGGTCTCCTTGGATGTGTAATATTTGTCTTGGTGTTAGAGAAATACTTTGGACTAACTGGTGCTGGCAAAAATAACTTTCGTTTTCTACTTGTTGGGAAGCCGAGCACAGGACCCAGGTGCAGGCCTCGATACCCGTTTATTTTTCTTGAGGAGATAGAATTCTGTAGCTTACATTTATCAGAAGAGGTGATGAAAGTGTTGAAGGTTTCTAGAAAACCAACAAAGAGGAAAGCATATGCGTCAAAATGAAAGAGATTTTCATTTGGTGTGCCCCCAGAAAGATAATCCCTGTGCAGGCAGACCTGCCTACAGTCTTGGATTACATAGTGTACCTACAGTCCCTAGGCTCGAGGCCCTTAACTCTGAAGGAGCATTTTGCAGCAGTTTCAGCTTACACATCATCTGGCAAAAGTAAATCTCAGGCCGCACAATCTGTTTTCAAAAGCTTCTTTAAAGGCCCTTAGTCATTTATACCCTCCTATGGGGGACCCTGTTCCACCACGGGATCTAGATGTGAACATTGCTCAACTGATGGAAGCACCCTTTGAGCCTATTGCTGTTGCTGCCCTAAAGGGTGACGGAAAGTACTATTCCTAGTTGCTGTTACTTCTGCTAAGAGGGTGAGCGAGCTACAAGCCCTCTGCACAGATCCAAACTACATAATCTTTATAGAGATGAGGTAATCCTCAAGGCTAATAGAAAATTTGTCCCTAAGATGGTGTCAGAATTCACCTGAACCAGCCTGTTGCTCTCCCTGTGCTGTAAGTGAGCATTCCAGTTGAAGGGAACAAAGACTTCAGTGCCTGTATGTAGAGAGGGCATTAAGTTACTATTTGGACCACACAGAAGTAGTCAGGCCCAGCCACACTCAGCTTTTTGTCACTTATGCTAAAGTGGGAAAGGGTAAACCTAGAAACATGTAGAAACAGATAATTTTCTGGCAGATAAAGACTGCTTGGCTCACCTAGTCTGTCCATTTTACCATGCCTACAGTATCACCACAGATCCTACTTTATCTCTTGTCTGTTATGCCTTCCCTTCTTTCTTTCCCCTAAGATTCCCTTGTGCTTGTCCCATGCATTCTTGAACCCTTCACCCCTGCCACCTCCGCTGGAAGGCTGTTCCAGGAAGCCACCACTCTTTCTGTGAAGAAGTACTTCCTTGCATCTCTCCTGAATTTACCCCCCTCCAGTTTCATATCATGCCCCTTTGTTCATGAGTAAATTTTTTTTCTGGAAAATACTTCTCTCCTATACTTTATTTACCCCCATTTGGTATTTAAAAGTCTGTGTCAAATCCTCTCCTCCCTCCTCTCTTCCAGCGTGTACATACTCCTGTCTTTAAGGCTCTCCTCGTAGAGTTTCTGATGCAGACTCTGCACCATTTTAGTTGCCCTCCTCTGGACTGCCTCCACTCTGTGTCCTTCCAGAGATGTGGTCTCCAGAACAGGACACAGTACTCTAGGTGGGGTCCAACCAATGATCTATACGGATGCAGCTCCACCTCCCTCTTTCTTCTGGTGATACCCCTCTGTGTGCACCCCAGCATCCCACTAGCCCTCCCAACTAGCTTGTCACACTGCCTGGCTACCTTTACGTCATCTGATATGATTACCTCCAGGTCTCTTTTCTGATTGGTGGTCATCAGTACCACCCCACCCGTTTTGTACTCTGCCCCTCGGTTTCTATGTCCCAAGTGTATTATTTTGCACTTTTTCACACTGAAACCCAGCAGCCGTACCCTGGACCACTCCTGGAGAGTCCACCCTGTTGCAGATTTTGGTGTCCTATGCAAAGAGGCAGACCTTCCCTTCCAGCTCCTCAGCACTGTCACTTAGAAAGATGTTAGAGAGCCGGTCCCAGCACTGATCCTCGAGGCACCCTGATGGAAACCCTCCCTTCCTCTGCGTGAACTTTGTTTACCACCACCCTCTGCTGCCTATCCCCCTAACCAATTTCTGACCCAGTTAACCACCTTTGGCCTTCCCCTAAGCTACCTAGTTTGCCCAAGAGTCTGTAATGTGGAACAGTGTTGAAAGCCTTACTGAAATCTACACCCAGTCAAAGAAATCTGTCAGATTCATTTGACATGACCTGTCCTGGTGAATCCATGCTACTTTGGGTCCTGTAACCCACTGGATTCAAGATATTCCACAGTCCGTTTCTTCAGCAATGATTCCATTAACTTTCCCACCACAGAAGTCAGGCTGACTAGCCTATAATTGCCAGCCTCTTCTCTGCTACCACTTTTGTGAAGGGGGATTACATCCACCCTCCTCTAATCCTCCGTAACACAGAAGCAGAAACATAGAAGTTGTTGGCAGATAAGGACCTCTTGGCCCACCTAGTCTGCCCTATATTCCGTACCTATTGTGCCACCGTAGGCCCTACTAGCTCTCTGGTCTTAGCCCCTCCTTGCCTTACTTCTAAGGTCCCCTTGTGTCTATCCCATGCATGCTTGAATCCTGTTACCTTTTTAGCACCCACCACCTCTGCTGGGAGCCTGTTCCAAGATGTCAGCCGCCCTCACCGTGAAGAAATATTTCCTCACATCTCCTCTGAGCCTCCCCACCTTCAGCTTCATAGAATGATCCTTTGTTCTGGAGCATCTTTTTCTTTGGAAAATGCTACCTTCCTGTACCTTATTAATACCTGTGAGGTATTTGAACATTTCTATCATAGCCCCCCTTTCCCTCCTTTCCCCTAGGGTACATGTTTAGTTCCTTGAGTCTTTCCCAGTAGGGCTGCAGTCAAGTCCTGTACCATTTTGGTAGCCCCCCCTTGTAGCACCTCCACCCTATCTATGTCCTTTCAGAGGTGGGGTCTCCAGAACTGGACACAGTACGTGAGGTGGGGTCTTATCAGTGATCGATACATAATACTACCTCCCTCTTTGTGATGATGATGCCCCTCCCTATGCACCTGAGCATCCTGCTAGCTTTCCCCACTGCTTTATCACACTGCTTGGCTATCTTTAGGTCATCAGAAATTATCACCCCATGGTCTCTTTTCTGTTTTGTGGTTGCTAATACCTCCCCACTCAATTGTTATGTTTCCCCTCAGTTTTTGTGTCCTAAGTGCATGATTTTATTGAAACCCAGCTGCCATTCCCTTGACCATTCTTCCAGCTTTTTCAGATCGTCCCTCATTCTTTCCACCACCCTTCCCCCTCGGTGTGTCCTCTCTTTTGCAGATTTTTGTATCTTCTGCGAACAGGCATACTTTCCCTTCCAGCCCTTCCGCAATGCACTAATAAAGACATTGAAGAGGACTAACCCCTGTGGCATCCCGCTGGTCACCTTGCCTTCTCCAGAGTGTACACCATTTACCACCCCCCTCTGACTCCTATTACTTAGCCAACTTGGTACCCATTTTACTACTTTTGGACCCACTCCTTGGTTGCCCAGCTTGCTCACCAGTCTTCTGTGTGGAATGGTGTCGAAGGCCTTAGTGAAATCCAGGTAGGCCATATCTGCCACTCCTCCCTGATCCAGTTTTCTGGTCACACAGTCAAAGAACTCTTATCAAGTTTGTCTGGCAAGACCTCCTCCCTGTGAAACCATATTGCCTCGGATCCTGTAATCCCCTGGTTACAAGGTATTCCCCAATCTTTTCCTTAAGTGCCAATTCTATTACTTTACCTACTACCGAAGTCAGGCTGCCAGGTCTGTAATTTCCTGCCTTCTCCCTATTTCCACTTTTGTGTAGTGGGACCACATCTGCCCTCCTCCAGTCCCCCAAAACGTCTCCTGTTTCTAGTGATAGGTTAAACAGAGGTGCAGTCAGCACCTCCTTGAGCTCCCTCAGTATCCTAGGGTGCACCCCGTCATTTCCCATTGCCTTGTCTACTTTTAATTGTGCCAGTTCCTTGAGGGCTTGTCCCTTATCTTTGGTCCGTCACCTACCCCTTCCTCCGTAAATACTGAACAAAAGTAATTGTTCAGTATGTCTGCTGCTTTTTTGGTCCACTGCCTTACTATCCCTCCTTTGGCCTTTCTCTTCTCGCTTGTATATCTTACTCCGTTTGCGCCTTTGTGCTCCTAACTGCTCTCAGTGCCTCTCTCTGTTTCTCCTGGTAACTCTCCCTATCCTCCTCCTTCTGCGTCCTCTTGTACTTTTCTAAATGCTAGTTTTTTTTTCCCTTACTTTCTCCGCTGCTTCTCTAGAGAACCATAGTGGTCTCTTTTTTTTCTCTTGCCTTTGTTAACCTTCCTGACACAGAGATTTGTTGCCTTTTCAATGCCCCACCTTTATTTTTGCCCATTGTTCCTCGTCTTCCCCCCAGTTTCCCTGTTCTGCTAGGGTGTCCTGAGGCTTTCTCCCATTTTCTTAAATTCATCCCTCTTGAAGTCCAGGATCCTCGTCCTAGTGCAGCTCGATTGTGACCCAGTTCTTGTATTGAGCCACACTATATGGTGATCATTGGTCCCCAGGCGGCCACCCACTGAGACGTCAGCAATATCCCTGTTTGTTAGTACCAGGTCCAGTATTATTCCCCCACGAGTGGGTTCCTTAACTAGTTGCCTGGGGAATGCCCCATGTAGGGAGTCCAGGATGTCCCTACTTCTGACTGTTGCCACAGCTGGTAGGTTCAAATCCACATCCAGTAGATTGATGTCTCCTACCAGCAACACCTCCCCTGTACGTGTCATCCTTTGGATTGCTTCCATTATATCTTTATCCACCTCTCCCCCTTGTGCTGGAGGTCTGTAGATCATTGCTGTGTGAATAGCAGCCCCCCTCTGTGTCTCCAGGGTGACCTACAGTAACTCAGCGCCTCCCTGCTCTCCCTGTATTTTCATAGCTTGTGTGTTGCCCCTGACATAAAGAGCCACTCGACCCCCTTTTTTACCTATCCTGTCTTTTCTGAACTGAGTATACCCTGGTATGGCTATATCCCAGTCCTGGTTTTCATTGCAACAGCACTCTACAATTGCTACTGTGTCCAGGTCTGCATCTGCCATGATGGCCTCTAGGTCTGCAGTCTTTTGCCCAGACTTCGAGGATTCGCACACATGGCTCTCCAGATTGTCCTGCCACCCTCTTCCCCCTTTATTTTCCATTTGCCCTTCCTTATTTCCTCCACTATTTTTTTTTTTTTTACTATCTCTTTCCTTTTACCCCTTGTATTCCTTTATTTGGTTTCTTTTGGGATTTCTCTCCTTCAGGATTCCCATTGCTGACCTCACGAGCCTGTGTGTGGGGGTGGCAGTTTATGTCTGCGTGCCTTATTCTGACTCCCCCCCCCCCCCCAGCTAGTTTAAATGCTCTCCAATGTAGCATTTAAACCATTCGCCGAAGACCATGGTTCCCCTCCTGGATGGATGCAGATCGTCGCCCCTGTACAGGCCTTATCCCTCAGGTGGGGCCCCAGTCCCAATGAAGCCAAAACCCTCCTCTCTGGATCATTCCTTCAACCATGCATTGAAGATCCTGATGCAGAGAATCTATCCCCAATTGTAGACAGGTGGCACCTCCGAGAAGGTTACAGGTCGTGCTGCGCTAAGATCCCTCCCCAATTCCTTAAACTCCTCATAAACTATTGCTGGCTCATCACTAGCCAGGTCATTTGTCCCCAGATGGACAATAACGTCCAGATCTCACTCCCTTCCTGCTGCCCCAGCAATCCCTTGGATCCCCTTTCCATCCCTGTGAGCCGTGGCGCCGGGAAAGCACCTAACCTCCCTCTCCTCATCTTTACCTGTCCCCAGGTGTATCCCCCTCACTATGGAGTCCTGCACCAGGATTCGCTGCTTCCTCCTCTGGAGTCCTCTGCCACCCCCCCCACCCCCAATGAGGTCTCCACTATTTTATTTTTTGCGTGGTTCCTTCCTCCAGGCACAGGAGGTTCCAACCACCTGCTCCGCCCGCTGCCTCTTCCATCCCTGAGCTTAACCCCCTGGGCAGGGCCGCGGGGTAAGAGCCCCTTTCCAAAGTACTCGGTTGTCTAGCCCTGGCTTACCCACCAGGGTGGGGCCATGGGAGCGGACCCTCCCCCTAGTGGACTTTAGACTGTAGCGTGAGCAGCGGAGGAGATGAGGACCATCATTAGCGGCTGGCATTTTTACAGGTTTTTCCCTTGGGGACGGAGATGTGCAGTGATGCCAGCATCTGCCCCACCAACGTTTGGTGCTGGCCACGACGGTACCCCCAGCCTCCTCCAGAGGTTCACATAGCGCTGGACACTCTTCCCTCATCTCCCCGGAAAAGGACAGCAGTCCCTGGGATGCTCAGTCCTTCTCCCCCGATCTACTCTCTGATTCCCAAGTCCGTCCCCAAACCCGGAATATCAGCGCCGTGAGCGGACACCTTCTGCTGCACCAGCGGGCTGGCCTGGGATCTCCACTATGAAGAACCCCCACATCCACCCCAGTCACTATTTAAGCTGCCTCTGTGGGACATTCCTGCTTGGCCAGTGCGGCGTAGGTGTTTCATAGTGGTACCGGATGAGGGATGTGTCTATGCTCCACCACCCTAACCCTCCCCAAGCCCACTGTTGCCCAGCCACTCCTCCTTCTGGACAACCTCTGAGGTAGCGGTGGTGGATTAGGTGGTCCGTGGGTGGGGAAATAGGTGCTCTGAACCCAAGTCAACTTGTTCGTGAGTCTGGCAGCCTCCTCCCTCAGCCCAGAGAGGTGCATACAGATGGGGCAGCAACACAGTCTCCAGAAAGCCTTCCTGAAGGCTGCCACCCCACAACCACTGCACTGCGCCACTCTCAGCAGATTTATTGTATTTATTTATGACATTTTGATAACCGGGTGAGCCCACTGAGACCAGCAGTCCCATTTTCAGGGGTGACCCGGAATTAGTTCCATACAGTGCCAACAGGAAGTTCATGACATTTCAGACTACATAATTCACAAAAGATACATCATGGAAGTCATAAAAAAAACACACTTATGCACAGGAAAATTAGTTACATACATCAAATACACTTTAGCAGTAGCAGGATAGGTGAGATTCATGTGCTAACAAGCAAGTCATAGGTACACCTTTAACCTAAAATAACTATGTCCTCCCTTTCCTGTTTTTCTTTTTTGCCTCCTTTAGACCCTTTTACCTCTTGGCTAACTATTGCGTGACCCTAACTCACCTCTACCCTGCCTGTGTTTGTTTTGTTCACTTTAAACCCTTAATTACTTCTATCCTAGATAGGGTGTTTCCCCTTTACCCACACTGTTTCTAGAACCTAACATGCCACTACTCCTCTTTTTTTTTTTTTTCTTACTCCTACCTGTACCCTATCTGTGTGTCTTGAACCTCCTCACTCCCTTGCAATGGGTGTGTGGTTACCAGAGTTTAAGCAGGAAAATTACCTCTGGTATAGGGTACACTGTCCTGATGTCCTGCTTCCTCCTGTCTTACACCTTTTTTGCTGCTCCCCTGCCGGTTTGTTGAGGTGCAGCATGTCCGGCCGCCTGCTGCTTCATTTGGCTAACTCCGGTGGGCAGACTCCTCTGTGCTGTCCTTGTCTCTGGGATCCTTAGCATGGGGGGGGGGTGCTGCAGCGTGGGGGGCCGCTTGTAGGTCTGCCCCTTAAATAGTAGCTAGGGAATGCGTGGCACCTGAAGGATCTCCTGGTCCTGTTTCTTCCTGGACCTGGTTGTGTCTGTGGGAAATAGTGTTATGTTCTTCTGGCTCCCTGAGGTGCTATTACAGTCTGAAGATGAGTGCTGTTGGGAGGCCGTTTTTCTGATATATAGATAGTCCTTCACAGAGAATTTTCTGGTTGTTTTATCTTTTTATTTCCCCTATGTTTCACTCCTTAGATTAGCTTGTTCACAGGGTATTATTACTGTTCATAGAATAAAATAAAATAATAGATAGGTTAGTGTTCATTACTGGGGAGTAATACCTTCAAGAGGTTCTAGACACAAAGAAACCTTGAGAGCGAAGCTCAAGAGGTTCCAGTGTGTCCAGAACCTCAAGATGGTAGGACTCCACGGTAATGAACACTAAGCTATCCGTTATTTTTTTTAATATATGGATCTGAGAAGGGCAATGCAAAACTTACACTGATCTCGATATAGGCAAGGTGGTTTTCCAGCTCAGGGTTCAGGGCGATGAGGAAGGAGAAGGTGGCCGCAGGCTCAGCATTCGAGATGGTCACTTCAATGGTGATTTTCGCCAAGTGACTTGGTAGGTCCACCAGGTGCCTTGCCTCGTCTTTCAGCAGATTTACCTTGACGGTCCTGCAGCGGGTAAGCAGGGCTGTAAACAGCAGAAAGAGGCAGATCACCAAGCCATGCATGGCTGAGAACAGGACAGATGAAGCCAGAGTAGGGAGCAAAGAAAAAATGCTGCTTCTAGTGCCGAGGATTTCTCTCGCTGAGCTAGGGAGTGAGCCACCATGTTTTGGAAGTTGTTCTGCCACCCACACAGGAAAAGCGGCCAGTCGGAAGGCTCGCTTAGGAAGATGTTGGGGGCAGACTTGCGCTGTTGAGGTTTGGTGATAGTACCATTCAGGTATGGAACGGTGATATTACTGCATCTGAATGATACTATCAGTCGTGAAGTGTTATATTATCGCTCTGGGGGTGATCCTATTACCGACATTTTTTTGTATGCTTTACAGTAGTATTAATTTTAAAATCCATGTATTAATAATAATAATGAATATCACTTTGTGATTTCGTTATTTGTTTCTTTACATGTAAGTATTTTGAGTATTAGAGAGTACTTATATTACCACATTGTTTAGAATCTCTATTTTTCAGTACATTTCACACATTTTAATTTAGCTGTTCCATTCAGCAGCCTAATAGGTGGTAAAAAATACCATACAATATAGTGTTTTTTACAAGCTTAGGAATAAGGTGTTTTACTTGGAAGTGCCACCATCAACCAGTTCAGTATTTAAAATTTGTAGCTACGGCAGAACTGCATGTCACCCAAGTACCGTGGAAAGTATGTACCTGCTCTTTATGTGAGTTTGAATTACACTCACACTTATCTCATTTGTGTGGTTGTACACCTTCAGATGCCTGCAACACACAAAAGAGTTTGCCCTTTTTAGTGTTTTGTCAATAATTATATTGCTGGTTTCCTTTTAAGTTTAACACAGCTCTTTTTTTTGAAACCTAGAAACATAGACTTTGACGGCAGATAAGGACCACTTGGCCCACTCAGTCTGCCCATTTCCCTACCTATTGGATAAGCTGCAGATTCTAGTTAACCAACAGCCTACTTCCTGCAACCCCCCCCACTATAATTGCCTTATGTCTGTCCCATGCATGTTTGAATTCCTCCACTGTTTTAGACCCCACAACCTCTCCAGCAAAGGTGGTTCCATCGTCCACCACTCTCCCGTGAAAAGAATTTCCTCCACATTACCCTGAGCTGTCCCCCAACTTTAAATTGTGCCCGCTTGTTCTTACACATCTCTTTTTCTGAAAGATGCTACCCTCCTGGACTTTGTTGATTCCCTTGAGGTACTTAAAAGTTTCTATCATGTCCCCGTCCCTCCTTTCATCAAGGGTATACATATTAAGCTCTCTCAGTCTCTCTTCATATGGTTTCTGCTGCAGACCCTGCACCATTTTAGTTGCCCTCCTCTGGACTGCTTCCATCCCGTCTATGTCCTTGTGTAGATGAGGTCTCCAAAACTGCACGCAGTACTCCAGATGGGGTCTCACCAACTGTCTGTATAGAGGGATAACCACTTCCCTTTTTCTACTTGTGATGCCCCTCCCTATGCATCCCAGTATCCCCCTGGCTCTCCTTACTGACTTCTCACATTGCTTACCCACCTTTAGGTCATCTGATATGACTACACCCAGATCCCTTTCCATTATTGTTGTCGTTGGTACCTCCCCTGCTATTGTGTTCTCTTCTCCTAGATTTTTATTTCCCAGGTGCATTACTTTGCACTTCTTTGCATTGAATCTAAGTTACCATATGTCTGACCATTTCTCCCACCTTGCCAAGTCCCTTCTTTTGCTTTTAATAAAAGATTTTCTGATTTACCAACGGTTTTTGTTGCTAATTGCATACTTGATCAATGGACAGATGGTGTCTGCCATCATTAAAACGCTAGGTACTGCTGTCCTTGTTGTCCTCTCTAGCCTGTTTGAATATCCAGCGGAGCGACATCAGTCACTACCGTCTTCTCGTGCTATGCACGATTACAGTTGCTAAGCAACTGTACACATCCACGGCCCCGCAGGGTCACGAACATGTGTTATTCAGACAGGCTTCTTAATAAACACTGAACTGATATTGCCCCTTGCATGCATGTAAACATTGCTTTTCGTTTTTCTTAAAAAACATTTTGTATTGATTCATATCGCTGACTTACACCTGGGCTGTTCATCCCATCACCTCCCTCTCCACCTCCCTTTCTGTTCCTAAATCTTGCCCCTGAGTATCAAGTCCCCCACCAGAACTTGCTTCCTCCTCCTCTGGGGTCTTCTCCCACCCTCCTGGAGGACCCCCAAATCCTCCCTAGCCACTACCATGGGTGCCTCTTTCTGGCAGTCCCACCCCACCAGAGCAGCATTGGAATTTTGTACTGGTACCAGTTGAGGAACATGCCTCCGACACACCATCCCCACCCTTCTAGAGACCACCATAATCCAGCTGATCCTCTTTCCTGGCATCTTCTGAGGTAACAGTGGCAGACTTGGTGGTCCCTGGGTGGGGGAAGACGGTCCTGTGAATCCTAACCAACATGGCCTTGAGACTAGCGACCTCTTCCCTCAACCCAGAGAGGTGCACGTAGGTGGAGCAGCACCACAGTCTCCAGAAGGTCTCTCTGAAAACTTCCGCCCCACAGCCACCTCACCGCACCACTTGCAGCTTTGCCAGTTCTTACTCTTCCAGTGTTCCTGAAAAATGCTTTTGTACCCTTACCCTTGATAGAGTGTTTCTAGTTTATCCCCTTGTGTTTTTTGTTATACTCTTTTGTACACCTACCCCATATAGGATGTTGCTTCTATTCCCTGTTTTGGCCTACCCTTTTGTCTTTATCTGACTCATGTACTATTTACTCCTGGTAGTGTGTGTTTACTTGATATTACCTGGTTTGAGTAAACAAAGTGGGCAAATGCCCATTAAATTGTCTCCCACTCATAGTGGGGTTATTGTTTGGAATAAGTCTGTAGTGAATACTTATCTAGTTGTTTTTTAAAAGAGTTAAATGTAGTTTCATGCACTAGATAACCTGGGAGTGAATTCTGTACTACAGATGTTCTTACTGTATAGAAGTTGTGCCTTTTAACAGAATTTACTTTAGGGACTATTAACTGTGTACTGTGAGATCTAAGATTAATATTCCTGGGGTTGAGTTTAAGTCCACATTGCCCCAACAGAACCTGATTTTTCATAATATTATACAGCAATTGTAAGTCACCTCTTTTCTGTCTGATGTTAAGTGTGAACAATTTTAACACATGGGTTCTAGTATTGTAATCCAAGTCTTTAAGGCCTCTAATTGATTTCGATAGTTTTCTCTGAGTTTTTTCCAATAAGTTTATATCACGCCGTAAATAAGGGCTCCAAATTAGCGACCTATAATCAAAGTGAGGTAGTATATAGGTTTTATATAGTTTCAGAATACATTTACGTCCCGTGTAAGAAACATTTTTTTAAATAGATCGTGGCAACCTATTAGTGGTTTGGGCAACATGATGACGATCGTCTGTTGAAGAGAAATTCCTATTAATCCAAATGCCGAGATCTTCTTCCTTATAAGATGTTGTTAGCTTTTTACCATTTAAAGTATATTGAAATCCTGGGTTTTTATGGCCAAAATGGATAACTGTACATTTAGATTCATTGAGTTTTTAGTTAAACCCCTTTTGTTGTTGTTGTTCTCCTTTGTATACTTACTCTGTTAGGGTGTTGCTCCTGTTCCCTGTTTGATCTACTTTTTTTCTTCTACCCATCCCGGCAGTGAAGCCAGCAACTGGGGCGAACAGGTACCTTACCTTAATCAACCGGCAGAGTCCGCCGCTGCCCTGCTTCCTCCTTTAGATGCCTGCCAGTGCCAAATATGTCAATCTTATACCTGTTCCATTCCTTTTCTGTTCCACTCACTCACTGGGACAATAACGTGCTGGACATAGATGGATGGGAATTTATACTGCGCCTGCAGAGTTCTTGTTTACCCTTCATTGGCCAGTGTCAGTCATGTGGCCTCCGACATCCTCCTTTCTCAAGATGGTCCCACTTCTCTTTCTCTTCCTGCTCCATGTGGCCCGGCTGCCAAAAAAGTTCTAAAAATCAGCACTTAAATGTGCTTGTAACTCGCAGTTTCAGCAGAAGTGGAGCTCAAAGGATAGGTGCCATGCTTACAGCTTAGAAATGTGCAAAACCATAAAGTGCTCCCTTTTAACCACCACAGCTGCTTCTTGGTTGCCCCTGATTGGCAGATATTATTCAAATGGCCTCTGGCATCCTCCTCTTTCAAGGTGGACTCTTCCTCTTCCTGCCCCCTTCAGCCTGGCTGCTGAAAATGTCCCAAAAACCAGCAACTAGCAGAACTGTCTCACTTTGGATAGTATCCTGCATACAGCTCTGTTATGGAAAAACTAGCAGAATACTCCCCAGACGTGTACAGGCATACTCCATAAGGGGTACGTCTATTTGTTTGGGAGAAGCAAGGGGCATCCCCCTTCAAGAAATCTGTAAAGCATCTACCTGGAAGACAGTACACACCTTCACAAAACATTACTGTCTGGATATACAATCCAGAAGGGATGCCAGTTTTGGCACTGCTGTCTTGCAGGATCTTTTTCCTAAACAGGTTCTGGATCCAGCCTCCCAAGGTACTGCTGTGGAGTCTGGTATTGTAAAGCTATATTGATGGATTTCTGGGGTTAGAAGAAAAAATTACTCACCATAGTTATGTTGTTTCTGGGATCCATCAGTAAGCTTTACAATCCCTTACCCTGCCTCCCCTTCCAGAACCTGAAAATGGTTTCATACAAGAATCAAGTTTTTTTTTCCAATTTGCTTGAGCATTACTGTTGCAGTTCCTTCCCAGCTGTTGATAGGTGGTCAGTTACAAAACGGTTTCTCTAAAAATGTTTGTTGTGCTTTCCAAAATGTGTACTGTCTTCCAGTTAGTTGCATCCTTCCTACAGCGTGGCATGAACTGGTCCAGAAAATGATTCTTCCAATTTTTTTACTACTGTGATGTAGTCTATGGTGCTGCTCCCAAACCCTCCCTGACCAGATTGGACTCTCTCTTTAACTCCTTCTGTTGTTTCGCCCTTGATGCCCCATCTCGTTCTCATCATGATCTCTACTATGCCCTGTCTCTCTCACCCCCGCTTGCAAACAGGCGCACTGCCCATTGTCTAAACTCACTTCAAAGTTTTGGCTTGGGGAGCTCCCCATTTATCTCTCATGCTCCCTCTGTATCCCTCCACCTCCCTCCCACTCCCTCAGATCCACTGATACTCGGACCTTACTGGTCCCCCACCATTCCACTCTCGTCAGACAGACTGGTTTCTCCTATCACTTCCCAAAACTCTGGAATTCCCTACCCCCTCCAACTACGGCACTCCTCCTCCGTGCCTCTGCCTTACATACCCAGCTCTCCTCTAGCTGCTCCTTGCTTTAATCCTCCTTAAAGTTTCCTTCCATGAGATTGTTCCGCAGGTCCATACCCAATCCCCCACCCTTAAAGCCCCCCTTGCCTTTTTCCTGTCTTCTCCTGCTCCCTTCCCCCCTATCTTCTCTGTCTAATTATCCTTGCCAAAGTTCTTCTCCCTTGCAGGGTTCTCGGCGCCCTGGAGGGCTAGTTCTAGCATCTTTACATACTATCCCTCTGTTATTCCCTGCCCTCCCACCTCTTCTTTCTCACCCATATTCGTCTTTGCCCAGTTCTGTTCCTGGCAGGGTTCTCCGCTTCCTGGAGGGGTTAGACATAGGCATGTCTTGTCCTTCCCTAACCTCCTCCCTATTCCTTCTCTAATTAAATGTCTATACCTGGTTCTGCTCCTGGCAGGGTTCTTTAGCATCCTTGAGGTCAGACCTAGGCATACATTCCCTCCTCTCCCTGACCTTCACCTCTCCCTCCGCCCCTCTCATCTCACCTTTGTACCCCATTGCACTTATTTAACCTGCCCCTACATGCCCGAGCTATACTGTTGCCTCCCTGAACTGCTGCTTCAGCCCACCCTTGTTTGGTTCTAACTACCTCACTCTACAGTGCTTAGTACCGGTTACTGGTAATAGTCCTGTCCCCCTCTGTATTTTTGCTTCACCTTCCTCTAGTTAGACCCTCCGTTCCCTCTTTCTTCTCCCCTCTCTAGCACTTTAATTGTTTAAATATATACTGTTTTACCTGTTAATTGTAATGTCAATCCACCAATGTGTTGGCGATGTTGTTTTATTCTCTGTACCTTATCCCCCATGTATGTTAACTGGGACTGTATGTATAATCTTTGTTTTTATCCACGTGTACCCCACCCCGGTCGCTCCGGGAGACAAGCAGCTTGTTGCTCAGTGTGCCTTCCTGGTGAAACAGTGCAATAAATAAATAAAATGTAATTACATTTTTTTTTTTTAAATAATTTTTTGGCACACATTTGTCTAGTTTTAGTGATCACAACTCCCCTAGCTTTAGAAACAAATCTCTTGGTCGGAGTGAGGCCACAGTGCTGATTTGGAACTGAGTTCTAATTCTGAGATTTCAAAATTAACATAAATTCTGTCTCTGGGGTAACTCAGTCCAGAGGACTGATTGCTATTGTAAAGCTTACTGGTGAATCCCTTAAAGAGCTGCTGACATGATCGGGCAGGCAACTAATTCTGGGAAGTTGCCTGCCCGATTCGCTAAATTAATCAGTTTTAAAAAAATTTTCTCCAATGATAAACACTTACATTTTATCTTAGAACGCCCGTCTCATACCTTCTGTGTACAAGCCGAGTGGCTGTCCATGCACTGCAGCCCCACCCCGAAAATCAGCTTTTTGATGACGAGAAGTATTGATTGGGGCTGCAGGCGCTCTATGTAGGGAGTAATGTGCTGGAAATAGGATCAGGGGAGTTGGGCTGTCAAACTGTACTAACATCATCTTTGCTGGCAGTTCTACATGTATAGGGCTAGTACATCATAGCCCCATAGGTATAGAACTGCCAGCAAAGATGATGTTAGTACATTGTAGACAGCCCAACTCCCCGATCCTACTTCCAACCTATTACCACATACTCCTGCAGCCCCAATGCATACCTCTCATCAAAAAGCTGATTTTCGGGGTGAGGCTGCAGTGCTTGGATGGCCGCTCGTCTCATACATGGAAGGTACGAGACAGGCATTCAAAGATAAAATTAAAGTGTTTATAATCTGAGAAATTTTTTCAAAACAGATTCATTTAGCTAATTGGGCAGTCAACTTCCCGGAATTAGTTTCTTGCCCGATATGTAAAATCGTATCAGTGGGTCTTTAAGAAGAAACAACATTACGTCGATGAGTAATTCCTTCTTCTGGGTTGTAGGAACCTAAGTTGTAACTTAAAGAAATGCTTGGCAACTGTAGGCTTTTTCTGTTTAGGAAGGGAGGAAATGAATTTGGTTTTATATAGCGCCCTCTATACACATTGAATCCCAAAGTTTTACAAACGAATGTGAATTTGCAGCAGCCATTAAGCATCCACAGAAAGGGTGAGGGCGTTAGCTTCAGACTAAGAGAGTGAATTAAGTAGGGAGTGGTCATGTGACTTGCTCAGTGTCCCCCAGTAAATCAGTAGTGGCTGTGGAATTCATTCCTGGGTCTGCTGGGTCTCCAGGTTCACAGCTCTGTGCTCTAGCTATAAGGCTGTACTGCCTGTCTAGGAAAGAGAAGGCTGAGGGCAGTCCAGTGGCATGGTGCTGGTTGCTCTGTCACCTGGTGGTCGAGAGGTTGTGTATGATCCTCAGAATCTACACTGCGACTGGCTGGGGGCTGAGTGAGTCATGGGGTGAAGTGTTCGGTTCTTGACGGAAGGAGTATGTGGCAGGCCAGCCAGCATTTCGTGAGTCACTTTCTTTTTTTTTTTTTTTTTTGTATTTAACATTTTAATTTTTCATTAGGAAACACAAAAAATAGTGCGTACAGTGGGAAATGTGGATATTTATACAGCTTTTTGCAATAAATATATCTAGCAACTCACTTTTCAAGTCATAACAAGCATCTAGAGATATTTTCCAGGAATGTTTAATGCAATTGCAATTCCACAGTCATTATTTATAGAGGAGAGCTAATTTAAACCTATCTTGGTTTCTGGAGTATATCTAAGGCATCATTGGGTTCATTAAGGTTAAAGTCCACAAAGGGAAGAGTGACCAGTGGGGTACCACAGGGATCAGTGCTGGGACCGGTACTATTCAATATCTTCATCAGTGACATTGCGCAGGACCTAGAAGGCAGAATTTCACTGTTCGCTGATGACACAAAGCTCTGTAACAGAGTAGACACACCAGAGGGTGTAGACAAAATGAGAAGGGACCTGCAGAAACTTGAAGAATGGTCAGGGGTTTGGCAGTTGAAATTCAATGCAAGGAAGTGCAAGATAATGCATATGGGGCACAAAAACCCTGGCACAATATATCAGTTGGGGGGTGAGGATATATCATGCACCAAGCAGGAAAGGGATCTTGGGGTTATCATCTCTGATGACCTCAAGGCAGGGAAACAGTGTGACAAGGCAGCAGGTAAAGCAAATAGGATGCTGGGATGCATAGGCAGGGCATCACCAGCAGGAAAAGGGAGGTCATAATTCCACTATACAAGACACTAGTGAGGCCGCACCTGGAGTACACTGTGCAGTTCTGGAGACCTTACCTACATAAGGACATAGACAGGGTAGAGAAGGTTCAGAGGAGGGCAACAAAGATGGTGCATGGATTGCATCACAAGTCCTATGAGGACAGGTTGAAGGCACTGAACATGTACTCCCTGGAGGAGAGGAGGGAGAGAGGGGATATGATAGAGACATACAAGTATCTTACAGGGAGGAACAGGGTGCAGGAATGCACTATTTTTAAGCGAAAAAGATGTTCCAGGACTAGGGGCATGGGATGAAGTTGGAGGGAGGGCGATTCAGAGGAAGCGTGAGGAAGAATTTCTTCACAGAGCGGGTGGTGGACAAGTGGAACACCCTGCCAGAGGAAGTGGTGGGGCTGAAACAATCACGGGATTTAAGAATGCATGGGATAGACATAAAGGCATTCTGGAGGTCAGGGGTAAGGGGCAACAGACTTCTTGGAAAACATAAAGTGAACTTACAAACTTAAATGGGCAGACTGGGTGGGCCATAGGCCCTTATCTGCCGACACTGTCTATGTATCTATGTATCTATGAGTAATAAAACCACCTCTTAAGTCTGGTAATAGTAAGGGAGTTTATAAGACGTTTAGTCAATAAAACCTCTAAGGGGCAAGAAAAGAAGAGCTATATGGAAGGATAGGTAAGAGTATGAAGATAAAGCCGAGAGAGAGAGGAAGGAGTTGGGGGGCTTCTTAGGTCTGAAGGATGGAGCTATCTGCATCTGATGTGACACCCATCTTCTCCAATGGAAGTCAAAGGTAGGTATTTGATTGTGGAGAGAATATGTTAACCTCTCTAAGGCATATACTGTATTTTGGCCACCAAGGTACGCCAGTTGTCTACCATGGGTACTGTAGCAGTTAACCACAATCTGGTTATCGCTTTTTTGGTGACAAATATTAAAGTAAGAAGGAGTTTTGGGATCTGTTCCCAAAGCATGCTTCCTTGTGCCGGAATAGTGAGGCGTATTAATGAGGGAGTAATTGCTCCTGGGGCATTGAAAATTGCTTTGTGAGCCATTTTCTGAAACAAACAAAAACAAAACAAAGTAGGGGACAGAAATCCAGACCCTTTAGGCATAAGGGCCGGGATATTCAAACTGCGCCAGGCTGTGGCGCAAGCCTGGGCGCAGCTCAACTTTGTTACGCAGGGGTGTGGCTTGGGCGATATTCAACGGAGCTGCGCTATGGCGCAGCAGCTTTGAATATCACACCCTGGCCACCCGCACTGTGCATGGCGCAGTGCACTGCACCAGCGCAAGTGGCCAGAGTGGAGCATGGAGATGCGCTGGCACAAGTGCCATTGCGCCATGCACGCACCTGCTGATATTCAAAGGGACATGCAAATGGGGCTATAATTTATGCAAGGCGCGCATTACGGCCATTTAAAGCGTGTATCTCATTACGGCCCCATTTGCATGCCATTAGCATGCAGGTGCGCCCGATCACGGCGACTGCGCCTGGGGCCCTGCCGTGGCAGCCCCGGGGACCGATGCCCCCTGCAGCCGATCGCGGGCATTCTGTAATATAAAAATCCGTCCAATATCCCTGGTGGTCAGTGGACCTCATGTGCCCGATCGTGGCTCACTATAGTCCCCGTCCAATATCCCTGGTGGTCAGTGGACGCACTAAGGCCGATTGCGGGCATCGTGTGAACCCCCCAGTCCATTCCTGGTGGTCCAGTGGACCGATCGCTGCCGATCGCGGGCATCAGTGCCCTCATCGAATCGTCTACTACCTGGTGGTGTAGTGTACCCCACCGCCCACTGAGCCCCACCACACACAACCATGGTTCATTCACATATCTGGACTGGAGTAATGCGGTATGGGCTGCGCCCATTGGCTCATGCTGTGAACCAATGGCGTGCCTTCCAGCTGTCAGGCGGCAGGCGGGTGGGGTGCTGCCGGCTGGCGGGGAGGCGGTGGTGGGGCTCAGTGGGTGGGGTGCACTAGACCACCAGGGTAGTAGGCGTCTGATGAGGTACTAATGCCCGATCGGGCAGCGATCGATCCACTAGACCACCAGGGATATTGGACTTGGGGAATTTAGTAATGATGCCCAGATCGGGCTCAGTGCGGTCCACTGACCACCAGGGCTTGGCCTTGGGTGGGCTATAGTGATGCCCGCGATGGGGCATAGGGGGGTGCCACCAGGTGCGGCAGGAACTCGGGTGGCCACCCACAGGTGGCAGCTGCTGTGTTGTGCCCTGCAATGCGGCAGCTCACCTGTGGGTGGCCATCACTTGTTCCTTTTTTGGGGGTGTAACTTTGTGCAGGCGCAGGTAGGGGTTGTGCATGCATGACTCTGCACATCCCGGGCTGAATATCGGGCTGTGCAGGTTATGCATGGGCACGCCCCCACCTGTGCCTGCATACATTACTGATGCGCTCCGGCGCATTGGGATTTGTGCGGCGCACTTTTCCCTTTTGAATATCCGCGGAGCACATCAGTGGGTTGTGCATGGCGCAAGACTGTTGCGCCATGCGCAACCCTTTTGAATATCTGGGCCAGTGGCTAATAAAGTGAGGGTTATGTTGCCAGCAGACACCATTGACACACCAACTATGTGCAGTTCCAAGAGATCTGTGTTTGTGTTTATGAAGGGGATAGTGGCCTGTCTGGAGAGAGCTGGTAGGTAGTGATGAGAATCCGTGAATAAGAACAGGCATGTTGGGACAGTCAGTCTTTTCCTTTTACCATAATTGCTTATGTTTATGTGTCACCTCTACCAGTTGTAAGTGATGAGACAAACTGTCACAGTGTAGTACAGTATGTAACACTGTATATAAGTTAAGACTATAGCTTAGAAATATGCTGTGTACTCTTATCCTGTATTTCCTTCACCGCTTGTGCTATCTTTTAGACGTTGCCAGCAGAAGACCATCAGCCAGATTTTCAAAGGTTGATGCAGGGCTTGCGTCAAACTGTGACAGGGCTGAATAAGGCGCTGCCCCATTTGTCATGCAGAAAGAGTTAAACGCAAGGGTTTGTTACATCCTCCTCTTTTCTGTCTCTTCTCTGTCTGGTTGCGCAACCACATTTTCTTGGGTGACCTAGGAACTGATCACTCCGACGGTTTCACAATTCTCCACCTCTCGCTATCGCTCTGCCTTCCCTTGCTATTTCTGTCTTTTCTTCCCTCTTGCATATCTGCAGTTATAAAAACATATGTGAATCGTTGTGTGAAACTGTAAGTGATACTGGGATCCCTTTGTTTAAAACTGTATATAGTTCTGCTGTTGAAATAATTGCAAAAGCTAGTTAGAACTCAAGGGGTCAACTTGAGATGCAGTTTTTAAGCCCTTTGCAGAATTGCCAACAAGAGGTCAGTTCTGGGACACCATGTACTGTTTTGCTGCACCTGCAAGGAACAAAACTGACAAGAACATTCTGTAAACTTACAGGAACATTCTGTGAGAAGCATGCTGTTTTAACGAGTTCCCAGACAAAGGCTTATAAAAAGAACAGCAGTGCTTTTGCTAGAGAGACAAGGAGAGTGATAGACTGAGAGACTGAAACTTGGAATTAAGAGATGCCTCAGAAGAAGGATTTTGTTTTCTCTGTACTGCCTTTGCATATAGTTATACTGAATAATTTTTATTTTTATTTTGCCGTTATTGAAAAAAATAAAACACGCTATTTACTAATTTTGAAACTGCTTTTGGTTTTCCTATGCTTCTTGACCTGTGTCTCGATGGCACAAACCCTGCATCAGAGCCTTGCGCCGCAGCTGCTGTGGCATTACTGATGGCTGCAACTGCACCCAATGTTATCATCTCAGGCGCAATTGTGACAGTCTACCCAATTTTAGGCAGCTTGTATCAAACTTCGGCTGCAAGCTGCGTCTAAAGGTTCCCTGGTATTGACGCAAGCTAGACCACAAAAAGATGGTCTAGCGAGTGTCACTTTTGTCGCAAGAGATAGAAAACCCCTTTAGATTCCAGATGTCTAAAAATCTGGCCCCAAGTGACCATCCAGTGTGCCTTCATTCTTGTCAACACTGATATTACTTCACCAATAGCAACTTGTTGAAGAAGATGGGCAGTGTGACATGCAAACTGAAAAGTGACCTGATAATCATTTATGCATAACATTGGTTTGGTAGCTTTTTTAAGCCTACACATTTTCTACTACTCCTTAAGTCCAAAAGCAGCTTGGCCCGTCGGTCACCACTCCACAAAAAAATCAACGCTAAATGCTGTATCAAAGGATAAACTTTTATAGTATAAAACAACAAACAGCAGTAGGTTCTGGCGCTTCCTCCCCCCACAAGCAAACATTTTTGTGCTAACACGCATCTTCTCATAGAAACATAGACTTTGACAGCAGACAAGGACCGCTTGGCCCAACCAGTTTGCCGATTTCCCTACCTATTGGATAAACTGCAGATCTTAGTTAACCAGCAGCCTACTTCCTCCTACCCTCCACTAGAATTGCTTTATGTCTGTCCCATGCATTCTTGAATTCCCCTACTGTTTTTGACACCACAACCTCCTCAGGAAGGCTGTTCCATGCATCCACCACCCTCTCTGTGAAAAATACTTCCTCCCGTTGCCCCTGACCCCCCCATCTTCAGATTGTGTCCCTTGTTCTTGTACATCTCTTTTTCTGAAAGATGCTACCCTCTTGGACTTTGTTAATTCCTTTGAGGCACTTAAATGTTTCTATCATGTCCCCACCTCCCTCCTTTCCATGAGGGTATATACATATTAAGCTGTTTTAGTCTCTCTTCATATGGCTTCTGGTGCAGACCCTGCACCATTTTAGTTGCCCTCCTCTGGATGGACTGCCTCCATCCTGTCTATGTCCTTGCGGAGATGGGGTCTCCAGAACTGCACACAGTATTCCAGATGGGGTCTCACCAACTGTTTGTACAGAGGAATAACAACTTCCTGTTTTCTACTGGTGATGCCTCTCTCTATGCATCTCATTATCCCCCAGCCCTCCTTACTGCTTTCTCACATTGTCTGCCTACCTTTAGGTCATCTGATATGACTACACCCAGGTCCCTTTCCATTTTTGTTGTTGTTAGTACCTCCCCCCACATTGTGTACTGTTCCCCTGGGTTTTTGTTTCCCGGGTACATTACTTTCACTTCTTTGCACTGAATCTAAGCTGCCATACTTTTGACCATTCCTCCAACCTTGCCAAGTCCCTTCTCATCCTTTCCACCCCTCAAGGCGGCGAAGGGAGCATTTAGCATTGTTTTTTTTTTTTTTGTGGAGTGGTGACCGAGGAGTCGAGCTACTGGTGGACTCATGAGTACTTTGTTGTGCTTTTGTCCCCAGACCTTGCTGCCTTAGCCACCTGTCTGCTTCATTTACCAATTTTCGAGTAGCAGTCACTCACAGTACATATCACGTGCATTCTTGGGGCAGGACCTGACTGGGAGAGCACAAGGTCTACATTTGAAAATGACCAGTTCAGTCAGTTTAACTTTTAGTAACTAAGGAAGTAAGTATTTTATTTCTTAGTCTCCTTATCTCCCAGGCTTAGGGCACCTTACAAATGTACAGTACAGCACACAGGATTAAAGCAGCAATGTTCCTCAATCA
Organism: Neoceratodus forsteri; assembly: GCA_016271365.2. Lineage (NCBI taxonomy): Eukaryota > Metazoa > Chordata > Ceratodontiformes > Ceratodontidae > Neoceratodus > Neoceratodus forsteri. Next base: position 578,684,471 of record CM057458.1, on the reverse strand, counting down.
AACTCTATTCAGATTAATTTAACCCCATTTGTTACATCTGAAGCAGAATGGATGCCAGTACATATCTTTAATTCTTAGAATGCAAGCTAGTACAGATACGTGTAATTTATATACTTAAGATTTTATTTATATATTTAAATGTTGGTAACCGGGTAGGCTCACTGAGACCATGACGGTCCCTTTTTCAGTGGCGACCTGGGATTAATTACAGAAAGATAGTGAACAACATCTATAATACCTCTCATATCATACAGTATAATCAAATTACAGACACATAGTCTACATTAGAGATGCAGCGGGCAGGTTAAGTACAATTAACAAGTTTCAGGTTTATTAGTTCAGAAACAACCTTTGAGCTGGAAGCTCATTTAAAAAGATTCCACTTCTAGACAGGACATGCGATACAGAAAAATAGCAATATCACAAAAATCAACTACAAGGTCACTTGGCAAGGTTCTAAAGAATAATTTCACTCAGTTACAGACTTTAGAGTTGTTTATGCATTCTAGTGTAAAGAGCAGAGACATAATACGTATAGAGTTTAGGCTACTATATGATCTTAATGAAAGGAGAATGGGAAAGAATAGAAAGAATTATAGAGATGGAAAAGAGAAACCCTGTGCCGCCAGAGGAAGGCTTTGTCACAGCTTAGTTAGTGATATAGCTAAGTGGGATGGAGGAGGAGGGGAGTCATCAGTGTGATGAGAGGGGAAGTGTCCGGAGAGAGTAGTGGGAGGAGCAGCCTCACAGGTATAGGTGGTGAGACCCTAGGCTGGACTGGGGGGGGTCCTCAGATGCACGAAGGGATGGGGGTGGGGGGATTAGAGACTCGCAAGGCAAGTACTGTGAGTAAGGTTGTTACTATAGGTAGGAGTGGCCGGGATGAGAGGCTAAGTGCTGCTACTAAGTGATGGGATGGATCTCCCATAGGGGAAGTAGGTATTACTTTAAGCAGTTGCAAATGGATAAGTTGGTGAGGTACTGTTTAAGTTGTCTTTTAAAGATCCTCAGGCTCTGTAAGGCAGTTGTGCAGACTGGGAGATCATGCAACCATTGTGGAGTCTTGTAAGAGAAGGAGCGTTGCCCCAAGGATTGTCTTTTGAAAGGTACCTTGAAAGCACAATGTGAAGTCCCACAGGTATTGTGCTGGGAACTAGTTGTCTGGAACATTTGTAGGATGCAAGGTGGTACAAGAACTAGCAGTGCTTTTTTGCCTAGGCTACAGGTCTGAAATGTTATCCTGTCCCAAAGGTTGAGCCAGTTTCTGTGATTATATAGCAGTCGTGTGTAGTTGGTTGTCAACCCCTAGGACAAGCCTGAAGGCTTTATTTAGCGCAGTGGAGATCCTTTTTAAGGCAGCGTCAGAGGCTGTGCTGTATACCACTAGGCCATAATCAATCACTGACAATACAGAACTTGTGACCAATAGCCGCAGGGCATCGGACATGAGGTATTTCCTGTCTATAGAGGATTCCAAGCTTAGCATTGATGTTTTTTACCACATGATCGATGTGATAGGAGAAGGTGAAGGATTTGTCGATGTGAATACCCAGGTATTTGAATACCTGTACCTGCTCAAGTGGGGCGTTCTTGTTGTTGGGAAAGAGAAACATTAACAGGAAACCCAGTACATCTAACACAGAGTGACAAGGTAAGCTCAAGATCCTAGTAAAGGTACATCGGTCTACAGGGAACCAGCTGAGTCTTAGCAGTAGCAGGTGCAGTGGCACAGCTGCAGAAGGTGGATTTTAAGTCCCTTCTTAAAGCTCCCAAGGGAGGAACACTCCTGGAGACCACTAGGAAGGTAATTCTAGATGGACTGAATAGAGGCAGCGAAGGACCTGAGTCCTTGAGAAGACCTTACCATCTTATTTATAGTGGGTCCTGGGTCTACTCAGTTTTACTGGTAGGACTGAAACCATAGTCAAGTGACTTGTTGAAGGAAAAAAGTAAAAAAAAAAAAAAAAAGTAAAACTTTATTTTTAAAGCACTTTCCAAAGCCAAAGCACTGTACAAACACATTAAAACAAACAGTTAAATGAAATAGCCATTGGCTGTGGTGAGTTCCAGACCAGGGATGATCTGTTTCACTCTTTTGAGCTCAACCTAATATACCACACTGCCTGATAAGTGAGCTTTTTAAAATATATTTTCACAATATAAAATTAGTTATTAAATTACGCCTGATAATATTACAACAATTTGTTCTTCTATATTATTGTGCAGGCCAGCTTTTGTCAATCCACTAATACCTGAGGGACCAGAAGAAGAGCATCTCTTTCAACAAGGACTGTGTAAGTACTCTTTCCATAACACAGTCTAACACAATTTACTTTTAATATGATTGTAATGTTGTCCATCTGTGTTGTTTTGAAATGTACAAGTAACCACAGTACCTCATTTGAAAGAGCTTTTCATCAGCTTTCAGACTTTGAGGGACTGCACACCTACGTTCCCCTTTAATGCACAGCTAACTGAAAACGTTGGGTGAATTTTCAGGTCATTAGCAGGCAACACTTGGAATGCTCAGGGGCTTGGTGACAAAGAAAATGTTTCCCTTTTCCAGGGCCTTCAAGCATGCAAGTGTAAACATGTGCCAGTGTGGAGGTGACACTCACAGATTGTAGGTGCTGTGCTCGTACTTCCCCTTGGGCGCACCAGGAGGCAGTAAGAGACAGGCATACATCCCTCTCCAGAGGCTGCAGGTGTCCAAGCAGATGCTTTTTGCGCCTCCTGCTGGTGCAGCTCGGAGCCCAGACCTCATCAGCATGGCAAACAGTTCTCCAAGCACTGCTCTATTGGGCTTGCCACCTTCAACCTTTTGAATATACTATAGGGCCGAACAGCTGCATCTGCACCTGAGTTGTGCCTGGGCTAAAAGCACATTCAGTAGGGGGGCACCAAGTAAACTGCACAATGAACACTCAGAAAGATGACTGAGTGAAAAGTTTATTGAACGCACATACCACAGAGACACAAACCCCTATGGTTCACTAGCGTTTTACGTTGCTCCCTCAGCACTTTGTTGAGAAGTGCCAGTGGAGCAGGGTGAAATTTTGGTCGACCACAGGAGTTTGTTTCAACATGGTATGTGAATTCAGTAAACATTTTACACTTATGTCAGCCTTTTGAGTGTTCATTGTGCAGTTTACTTGGTGTTTTTTTTAATGTATTCCTTAAACACTACAGGGCCCCAGTTTATTTTCAGTTAGCAATAGCAGTAGATAAGTAGAATGGGTTTATGCCATTTCTTTCATGCATAACATGGGTTTGCCTGTTAGCACGAGTGTGTGTTTAATGTGTGGGAGAACTGTAGCTGAACTGGATGAAAATCACCAAAGGTAAAGCAACCCATTATGAATCCTACCATAGACTTTGGCTCAGGGTGTGACTGTGAGCAGGTCTCTTGACCGCCCTGAGTTTTAGTCCTCCAGCTGTAAAATCAGATGGGTCAGGGACTAGCTGTAGAGGAGGGGTTATCTCTCAGTTGGGCTATCCTGAGCCAAGACACTGGTAAACAAGCATTCTTCAGTGCCGAATGTTGGCTTGCTGGCATTGGCATTGGTAGTGCAGGAGTTAGAGTGACGCATAATAGGAATGGCAGTGAAGTACTGAACTAATGCCAACCCCCACCTGAGACTGAAAGGCGTTGGGGGTGTGCTTTTGGGTCGTCGGCCATAACGCTTATACCATTCCACCTCACCCCACCCGGCAGACAGCAACAGGTGTCACAGTCTGCCTTGGGATCTTTGTCCCTTACGCTCACCCCATTCCATAAGGAAATAAGCTGAGATGGGTGCAGTATAGGAGAGTGGGGTGAACGTTAAGGCCAAAGACCCCAAGGCACACCTCAATGCCTGTCAATGGCTGCAGGGTGGGGTAGGAATGCCGTGAGCATTACGGACGACGGACGCAAGTCACTCCCCCCGACACCTGTCCGTCTGTACAGGGTGGGGTATTACGGTTGGAAACCCTAACGCCCCAGGTGTTTGTTGGTATTTTCACTCCAAATTTTCAATATGTTTTTTTTGGGACCCCACCTCATGAACAGTGCCAGTATAATTTTGTTACTCAATCCTGAAAGGTGATTTCGCACAGTGACTGCGTCATTCGGTGCCACAGATGTGGAAATACATTTCGGGCAGGATGTGAAAAATAACAACTGTACTGTTCATGAGCAGGTGTGAAAAATGGCAATGTTGAAAATCTGGAGTGAAAATATGAAAAACTGGTGGCATTAAGAGCGTGCATAGAAACTGCGTAACGCAATCATTTTTTGGAATTTGTCCACCAAATTTTCAACATGGGCATTTTGGGACCTCCCCTCATGAACAGTGACACTGTGATTGTGTTATTCTGTCCCAAAAGTTGATTGCCCACAGCAACCACACCATTCTGCGCTACAGGTGCAAAAACACATTTTGGGCATGATGTGAAAAATGACAGCTGTACTGTTCATAAGGAGGTGTGAAAAAATGGCACTATTGAACAGCTGGAGTGAAAATATTAAAAAATGTCAAAGTTACAAACGTGCGTAGAAGCTGCGCGATGCACACTCGTAACGCAGTCATTGTTTGGAATTTTTCACCAAATTTGCAATATGGGCTTTTTGGGACCTTCCCTCATGAACAGTGGCACTGTCGTTTCGTTAATCGGTCCTGAAAAGTGAGTCCGCGAAGCCACCGCAAAATCAACTTTCGGGACCGAGAAACAAAATGACAGAGCCAGTGTTGACGATGTGGGGTTGTTGATGAGGTGGGGTCCCAAGAACCCTATGTTGAAACTTTGGGGCCAAAATAAAAAAAAAAATGGCTGAGATATCAACCTAAGTTGTTCCCCTCCATTGAGTCCCGTTATACGGCTTACCTTCGATTCTTCATTTTGCGGTTCGGCTTTGAAGAGTGCAGGCGTGTCCTGGTCCGTAGAAGATGACAGCGCCCGACCTCAGAGGTAAGTATGGGGTGGGGTGGGTGGGAGGGAGGAAGGTGCGCAGAGGAGGGTTGGGAATGGGGATGGGGACAGCGAGACAACGCTGGACTGTTTCTTTTTTTACAGGTACAAAAAAATAACTGGCGAAGGATGGTTTTCTTCTATCACAGGGAAAACATTTCTTTATTAATGCGGGCACACTGGGATGGGCTCACAGTGTGCCACAATAGTTGGGGGGAGGCATGCTGACACGGGGATTGGACACCCCGATGTCGGCAAATCATTTAGAGGTATTTGGGGGGCCCACCTGACACTGGGAGTGGGAATGCCGGTGCTGGAAGAAAATTCAAAAAAATGTTGGCACACTGGGTAGGCTCCCAATTGTGCCACGTGTGGGAGGGATACATGCCGACAAGGGAGGTGGGCACCCGATGTCGGCTTTGCAGGAGTGTGTGTTGGGTGGCAGGAGCCACCATGTTTCAGAACACTGGGGTGGGCTCCCAGTGTGCCACATTTAATGGGTTGGGATACATGCCAACACGGGGATTGGGCACCCCCGATGTCAGCTTTTCAGGACTGTGTGGTAGGCAACAGGAGCTGCCATGTTTTGGCACACTGGGGTGGACTCCCAGTGTGCCACATTCATGCCATGTCATAAGTTGCTCATAACTTCTGCCATGTGCATTACTGTGCACTGTAATGAGAATGGCTGGAGTCGTCATCTGCTGCTGCAATGACGAAACGGTACCTGATTGCAGCGGCAGATTTCTTTCAAGTTTTTGGCTCTCTTTGAAGTCTGCTGTCATCGCCAGCATGCTCACTGATTGGCGGCTGAGGGATGCACCCACTAAAGTGTCCCCTGCATTGGATACAACACTGCCACACCTTTGAAATGTGCTACTACCACAAGATGTTGTTTGCGCATGCGCAAGCCAACATAAAAAGGGAATGTTGATTTTATTTCCTAAACTTTTTGTTTGTTATACCTTTCTGTAATGCCCTTATTAGCCCATAAACCAAGTGGTTTCTGAATCCTGAACCTTGATTGTGACGACAGTGACTAGCCATGAGAGGAAAAAAAGTTTGGTGTGACAATAGAATTATTGTTTGTTTTAGGTTTTCGATGCATTTGTTTAATTAGTCCAGTTTTAATTGTTTTGTTGGTCCACATTAAAATGAATAATATATAGTTTTCTTCTGTGTACCTTTCAGTAAACAAAAAAAGAAGGGTCGACATTAGTACAGCATCCTTACTGAAAATGGCTCCCACTACTGAGGAAAGGAATATTATACATAACATATTCCTGGACACGTTAGACACTAAGTAAGTAGAAGCACAGTCTGTTGTTTGGGAAGGGCTTTTTTTTTTTCTTTGGCCTCATGGTAGATCTGGATCGATCCCCTAACTCCATCACCCAGCATTTGGGGGGGGGGGCTTTCCTCTCGGTCTTCCTCATGACTTACCCCCATGGCGGGGTGTGGCAGAACTCAACTGTTGCTTTAATGATCCAGTCCTTGGGGGAAGCTGCCGCATCAACAGTGCTGGGCCTACGAGGAGTCAGTCCATTACTGTGCCTTGGGCCTGCTGCTTCTCCTTTCCTCCATTTTTGATCCCTGCCCACGAGATGCTGGCCTGTGGAATGATGCAGGCATGCACAGAAGCGTAGTGTGTGTCATGTGTCAGCATCTCTCCGCTCGCTGAGCTGCTCCAGGGTGCACTGCAACCTGTGGTCACCCATGTGGCAGTCTTGCACCGGAGCAGACTGCCCTTCTTCCCTGGAAGAGGAGTACATCCTCTGGGACACTTGATCCCCCCACCCCCACCCCTGCCTGACACCCGACAACTTAGGCCTGCTTCCAAATCTGGGTCACCAGCATTGTGAGCGGTAGCACTACCAATGTACCGATGGGCCAGCAGGAAGTTTTTTTTGTTGTTGTTGAAAGAAGATAAAAGGTAAAGGTTGTGAACCAGAGCTCCTTTCCACCTGTTTTAGCAGCCTGTTTCTCTTGTGGTTTGATGTAATCTGTGAGCAACAACATCAGTTAGTTGAAGTATACCAAAACTGCTACTCCTGAGGAGTTCTTACCTGACAGGTATCCCTGTATGAGCTTGACATCTTGGGACTCTCGGAAACCTGGCTGAAGCCTGGCACTCCCGACTCCGCATGTGACATTCCTGGTTACAGCCTAATCAGATGGGACAGGGCTGGAAACAAAGGTGGGGGGGGGAGTACTCTTGTACTTCAGGGTGCACCTAAATGTATCCCTGCTATCCCTATCCCAGCTCAACCCCTCTGGTTGTGAATTCATTCACTCCCTTTTGCTTCTCGGGAACTCCAAAAAGTTGCACCTGGTCTGTGCCTATAACCCTCCCAAGGGCGGGTTACCTGGACTCTCCTTCCTGCTTGACCACTTAAAGGGCACTGTTGGGTCAAATGAGGTCCTTATCCTGGGGGATCTCAACCTCAACTGGCTGGGGCCGAATATCAAGCAATCTGAGCCGCTTCTGTCCTGCCTTGCCCTTTGTCAGACCATCTCCGGACCCACTCGTATCTCCACCCGGGGGACAAGGGCTCGCTGATCGACTGGTTACTGAGTAATCGTCCGGATAAAATCCTGCAATCTGGTACTCTCCCGGACGCGATCTCCGACCACTCACCCATCTACTGCGTATGGGGATCCACTACCCCAAACATTCCTAGTAGATTGATTCAGGTCAGGGATTATTCCAAACTTATCCCTGACGACTACCTGGATGACCTACGTCGTACTGACTGGGCCAGGGTACTTAGCACCAGTGACCCTACCATTGCATTAGACCACTTCCTATCGATTCTCATCCCCCTGCAGGACAAGCACACTCCCCTCACTAAAAGAAGGGTTAGGGGCACTGTCATCAAGTGGCTGCACGGTGGACTATTTGCTCTCATGAAACAGAGAGACAAGTGCTGGATCAAATACAAAATTTCTGGCGACCCACGAGATCTCCTTGAATATCGACGACAGAGGAACTCTTGTAAGGCCGCCATACGCGCCGCCAAGAGTGAGTTCTGTAAATCTGCCTTTGCTCAAGTCGGGCGTGACAACCCCCCGAGTTTCTGAAAACATTAAAAGCTTGGTGGGTGTGTCGCCAAGCACTCGGACGCTGACATGAACTTACGAGGGTCAACTGCAACAACCCCTTGACAATCGCCTCAGCGTTCAACCGCCTGTTCTCTGAACTGCTGGCACCCCTCACCTTCCCTTCCCACTAGGGACCCTCAGGTCCTCCCCGGCCTCCTTTCTACCTGAGGCAAGTCTCGGCCGAGAAACTCTCACCCTCTAGCCGGGCTCTCTCACCATTGAGGCGGTTTCGATCTCCTAGAACTAAGCTTCTGAGTCTAGGGTTCCTACCTTGCTCCGGCCGACACCCACATTTTAACTCTTCCTCACCCCGGAATTGTACCTGAGATATGGAAGGTGGCTAAGGTTGTCGGTGTTTAACATGGGGACCCCAAGGAATTAAATAACTACTGCCCCATTGCTATACTCCCAGCTATCAGCAAGGTACTTGAGAAAGCTGTAGCTGGCCAAATCTCCCACTACCTGCAGGAGTATGCAGTTCTCTCTCCTGCCCAGCACGGCTTCAGGAAGGGGCACAGTACCTCTGCCACTCTCGCCACGGTCACCTCCCAGGTCAGAGCTGCCACCGACGCTGGAAAACTGACTGGGGCCATCTTTGTCGACCTCTCAAAGGCCTTTGACCGAGTTAACCATAATCTCCTTCTCTACCCTACTTGGGCAAACTACTCCCCGGCGCTTGAATGGTTCACCAGCTACTTGAGGGAACAACAATACTCTTGTTTTAACCGTGCCCTCTCGGCCTCTCCCCAGTTAAATGTGGAGTACCCCAAGGGTCTGTTCTCGGGCCCATTCTGTTCTCCCTCTATGTAAATGAACTCCCCTCAGTCACGACCTTCGGGTCTACCACTCTATATGCGGATGATCTGGTATTACTATCTAGTGCCCGGAACCCCGCTACCGTCAACTCCCAACTCAATTCTGATTTTGGGCAGATCCAAGGCTGGCTCTTGGGACGTAAGCTTACCGTTAATCTCGACAAAACACACGCCATGGTATTCGGGTTGGCGGCAAAAATTGCTTCTGCCCCTCCCCCCTCACCATAATTGGGGGGAACGGCTCTCTCCTGCCTGTCTTGAACTCCGCCAGGTATCTAGGAGTGACCCTTGACCCCCAGCTTGACTTCACCCGAGCATATTCGAAGCATTTGCAAGGCATCAAACTGTAAGCTTGGCCTGGCCTACAGGGCCAGGACAGCCTCCTCCCTGCCGCCAGCTCACCATAGCCAGGGGGATCCTCCTACCTACGCTCTGTTATGGGCTTGTCGGGTTCGTGCCTGTCCCGAAGGCCTCCCTAGCAAAATGGGACATGGCATATAACAATGTCTGTCGCTTTGCCCTCTCGGCCCATCGCCTTACGCATCAGTGTGCCCTCTATGCCCGCCTGGAGTGGCTTCCCTCTGACAAACACCAAGCTTTTGCTTTTGGTAGCATGGTAGACAGCATTGTCCGTACTGCTTGCCCTCCTGCACTTGCCCTCCCCTTACTACCCTGCACTCCGGCCTATCAGCTTAGGCCTAGCTCGGCTACCGCCTGCAAAGTCCCCAGGACCCGCTCACTCACTGGGGATCGGGCATTCTCCGTCTTTGCCCCCAGATTTTGGAACTCCATTCCTTCTCCTGTGCGTGCTGCCCCTTCACATTCTGGCTTCAAAACGTCCCTCTGGAAATTCCTCAAAGGGGCCTCCACCTGCCCATGTGGAAACGTGTAGTTGTCACCCCTGGCTGCCTGACTCCTCTTCCACCTGGTTGGGCTCAGCCCTAACCTCTTCTACTCCCCTGCCTATTCGCTCCCCTGCCCTCTTCCAGCTCCCTGCCCACGTTCCCCCAGATGCACCCCTTCCCCTCCACCATGCTGTCTTGGATTCCCACCCTTGTGGCTCCGAGAGGGTCCCTCGCCATCTCCAGACCCGCCCACTGGGGCGGTCCCTGGACTGGTCAGTCCTCCTGCTGCAGTGCTCGCCCCTGCCTTGTGGTTCCCCTGGTTCTAGCCCTATATTGCCCACTGCTAATTCTTGCTTCTACCCTTCCCTACTGCTTCCAATATGCACTTTTGAGCCTGTGGTAAACTCTCTAGTTGTTGATCAGTACATGTATTATTGTCCTTATGCTGTTCCCACCTGTGTGTGGGTGAGATTGTTCCTTGTCTATACAATGTGCTGTCTACTGTACTCCATCCTGGCCCACTTGTAGTTGCGGGCCTGTATGTCGCCCTGTAAATGTACTATTGTTCTTTGTACTGTAACCTCCCGGGTCGCACCTGAAAATAGGCACTTGTTGTCTAGTGTGCTTACCTGGTTAACAAAAACAAATAAATAAATAAAATATAATATGTAATGGGCTTCAGAATCCCAGCAACTTCATTGGTCTAAATACATAACCTGACCATTTACTGCATTAATTGTCTGGTATACCACCAGTTCATAACTAATCTGCCCTACTATACCTAGCGAGAACTGAACAAAATGAAAAAAACAACTTTTCTCATTAAATAATAGCTATTTTACTTTTTAAATCCAAAACCCACAACAGTGCATAGGGTTCTACAAAATAAATGCATCTCTGGGTTCATTCAAGGGCAGGCACTCGACCTTTGTTACCAAACTCACATATTCTACAAAGCAGCAACCTAACTAAAGGAAAATAAAAACCTTTTTTTCAATGAGAAAAAAATCCCTATAAGCATGTTGACTGAAGCAGTCTTCAACCCATGATGATATCTCCTTATAAAGTAGCAAAAACACTGAAATTTCATTGGCTGAGAGACATCACATGACCATGCATTATAAAGCTAGCAATGCACGTTCGGGTGCGGCTCTCATTACCAAAAAAAACACACCACCTACGTAATCGGGGACTAGTTTCTATAATTTTTCCATTGATCTATTTAAAAATATTTTATTTAAAAATCAATATTAAAAATGTTTCACTTTACATATAGTACAAAACAGCAGCAAGCCATTTTTAATTATAGTAAGCCACTTCATTTGATTGCACTTTCCAAGGATATATTACATACACTTGGCCAACTACCACACGCCTCACTCCTTTGGGCTGTACATTAAAATGCTTTAATGCACAGCTCTTTGTGGCTTATTGCTTGGTACCCTGTTGTGCATTATTGCTTAATTGTAATCCTTCTAAATGTAGGGATCCTGAGAATTTTATTTGTTACTGAGAGTGGCTGAGTAATGTGACTCCAGTCATTCTTTGCTGTGTCAGTTGGTAGTGGACTTTACAAGGGTGGACAAATGCCTTTACCTGATGCAGTGGACCAGTTATTTTGAGGAGTCTGCTTGTCCTGAGCTTTGGACTTTTAAGACCAAGCGCAAGTGTCCTACAAAAGTGTTCCAGCTGCAAAAATGGGTAAAAGCAGGATCCCAATGGAATCAAAGATGTGGCGTCTCAGCTGGGCTATACTTGGTTTTGGGGGGGTCCCACTACCCCACTTGTTGTGAGCACTGACATTGTAACATATGAAGAAAGTTATTTCCACAGTATGCATAATGCTGTGGGTGCCACAGTGGTACACAGCCTAAAATCTCAGTAAGAGGGCAGCTTGGCTATTTGAAACAGCCTTTCCCGATGTCATCGTACATGACAAAAACTGTAAATGAGGCTGCTTACTTTACCACTAGAAAAAGGTTGCAGTTTTACTCTAAGTACTTGGGTGGACACATGATTGCCACTAAGGTTTCTCAGTAACTTTACTGCTTCCGCTGTGTGAATATTGCTAATATTAAATGAGGTTACAAATATTTATACATGAAACTGGCAGGCATTCAAATCAGGTAGATGCAAAGGGGCTATAATGTATGGTACAACGTTGTTATATGTAGAAAACTACCTTTTTATAACAACGTTTTACCATCGATGTGACGTCATGATGTTAACCCATCAATGGTATGTCACATCGATGGGTTAACTACTGGGGACGGACTGCGCATGCGTGCGCATTTCTTTTTCCGCATGAACCGACAGATGGGCACAGCGGTGAGAGAATGACCCTGAATGGCCGTGGCAGTGATTAATACTTAAAAAGTAAGGAGCTGTCTTCATTTTTCTTGATACCATACACCATAAAATATAATGTATGGTCCTTCTATCGGTAACCGGTTTGTGTTAACCGTCTCGAGGTTGCCATGGTGATATAAACCGCTCGAGCTTCGCTCTCGAAGGTTTACATGGTCACCCTGGCAACCTCTTGATGGTTAACAAACCGTTTACTGATAGGGGACCATACATTATCCTCTATGTTAGGGATATAAGAGAACTTGGAATTACGAAACGGTGGTGGAATGGAACTAGTAGCTTGAGGTAGGTATTCAGGACAGACTAGCTGGGTGATACACTTGCAGTATCTGTTCTATGTATTTTCACAGTACATTCCCAGGTGCATACAAGCCCACACAGAGGTTGTAGTGGGCTTGGTCCACATCCTCCTTTGGATCAGGACTAGCAGAAATCCTTTAGTACATGTATGTCTCTTGATATGGACGCTGAAACTCATTCCATTAATCCCAGTGAGCTGATGCAGGGGTGCTGGATTTAAATATAGCACCATTGTGTTCCTGAAAAAAAAATGGATTTTGCTGTGGTACATCTGGATGGGTTTATTTGCTTGCTTCTGGCGGGGGGGGGAGCCCCCCAAAAAACATTTGCAGGGTAGAATATAGCTTGGAGGCTCTTGACACAGTAGAATCAAGTGAGCATACTGCAGGGAAGCTCTGTCAATACAGAGCTCTGTATGTGCTTTGTAAGGGGATGGTTGGTTAATTTATTAGGAAAGGAGTTATCTGTAACTAGTTTATGTTGTTTTGTTATTCAAAATGTTTTCATTTTATTCTTGGAAAGCAACTACTTGAATGGAGCATTTATATACACCAATTCTTTTATTCTTATGTTCCAGAACTGTAAGTTTCCGTAGTCGACACTTGCCGCCAGCTTCAGTGTGGATGGAAGATACAAAACTCAAAGGTTTGGAGATTTGCCATCCCCAGGTATTGACACAATAAAACAATTAGACTTGTAAGATATACTGTTACAGCAACAAATCATAGTACAGATTTTCCACAGGAGTAGCATTTTTGGGCAGTCTTCCTGCATCACAGTCAGTGCATTATATACATCTCCAACCCAAACAAAGTTGCTTTAACTTTTAATAACTTCTTCAACTCCCATGCCCTCTTACTGCTCCCCTACCCCCATTACCATTCTCTTCCATCCCTCCATCTCTCCCCACCCTCCTTTTATTCTCTTGCCACCTTCCCCCATTACCACATACCCTCCCATCTCCACTCCTCTCATTCTTCCCATCTTCCCAGCTGTCAGTTCTCTCACTATTCAACCCCTCGAAGGGAAATAGCCCTGACCCTGAGCTCTTCACCTTTTCATTCCAGATATTGCTACCCCATATCTTTGCCCTCCTAAACCTCTCCTTTCTTTCCAGGAAGGTACCTAGTGCTGAAGTGTACTAGAGTTCTGACAGTCACTCAGGGACCATGAGCATAGGAACTAGAGGGGATGCACTCAGTAGCAATGCACTAAGTCCATGAACTGAATGTTCATTTGTAATTGGCGGATCAAGCACAGACTTTATTCTTTGCAGTACGGAACACACTGTCCTCCCCCACCGGCGCCATGGTCGGTGGGCATACTCCATTAGAGATTCAGGTAGAATGATTACAGGCTATAGCGGTATTTCACAATAGATACACCACACATGATTACACATACTGCCTTTTTTACCCTTTTATGTATCAAATACACTGGGGAAAGATCCACAGAATACTGTGGGTTGCTGGCACACCTGAACCTCTTTTCTCAGCAGCAGCTTCAGTTGAAATAATATTCTAGTGTGCTGTACAGCGTGACAAGTGAGTACCTCCCCTAGCAGGTCTTACTATGGGGAGTCCTTCTGTCTCAAGCAGATTAACCAGATAAAGTTAAACATTTTAAAGACATTAAGGCTTCTGTCTTGTGGGATCCCAACCTCTCTTACGGGTGGCACACACTGGGTACTCACAGCTTTCCCAGTGACCCTCCAGCTCTTCCCTCAGAGAAAGCAACATGATGGCCACTTCCACATCAGTGTTGTTGCAGTAGAGTCTGTCGTCGAGGCATAGGTCAGGAAGCATAGGAAAACCATGAGCAGTTGTAAAATTCCCAAGTAACATTTTATTATTATCAATAACAGCAAAATAAAAATAAAAATTATATTCAATATAACTATTTACAAAGGCAGTACAAACAGAAAACAAAGTCCTTCGTCTGAGGGAATCTCTAATTTCAAGTTTGTTTCTCAGTCTCTCTCTCTCTCTCTCACTCTAGCAAAAGCATTGCTGCTGTTATTTCTGCCTCCTGACCTTGTTAAGAGACCAGAACTGAGTAAGTTTCTTTCCTTGCAGGGGCAGTAAAATAGAACATGATGTCCCAGAACTGACCTCTTGTTAACAACTCTGCGAAAGAGTTAGTGCTGCATGTCAAGGTTAATCGCCTAAATTCCAAATAGCTTTCTGCAATTATTTCAACTGTGTAACTATACACAGTTTCAAACCAAAGGATCGCAGTATCACTTACAGTTTCACACAAAAATTCACATATATTTTTATAAACGCAAATGCGCAAGGGGAAGGAAAAGACAGAAACAGCAAGTGAAGACCGAGAGATAGCAAGGGACGGAGAACTGCGAAACCGTAGGAGTGATCAGATCTTACTTCGAGATGCAGCTCTTGCAGCAGGTTACACCATTAGGACTGAGCCATCAGGCGTCAGGACCCCACGGAAATTTTCTAGCTAGTAGTCTTCAGCGGGGACCGCCTCCGACGTCGGTCCCGCCTCTGACGTCAGGCGTAGTACATAAGGAGGCGGTCCCGCCACAATCCCCAGTTCTTTTCCCGCCATCGACATCGCAGCATCGGCCTCTCGGTCACTCTCTAGCGCGACGACTAGGAAACTTCAGCGTTTTTCTTCTCTTTTCTCACTGGATTCGTCTGATGTCCTCTCCAAACACCTCTTTGGAGGGCCATCCATCGAAGTGTGCCTGCGGCAAGCAGATCCCCTTCAAGGATCCTCACTCGGCCTGTGTGTGCTGTCTGGGCCCAGACCACGACACCCAGGCCTGCTCCTTCTGCCAGGGCTCAATAGCCGCACTAGGATCCGCCGCCAGAAGGCCCTTCAGGCTTTTCTTCTTGAGGAAGAACTCAAAGCTATGGATAGAGATCCTTCCTCCAAGGGGGAGTCGTCTGGGAAGTCCCATAGACATGCGAAAAGCACCGGGAGAAGGCAAGACCCCGATCCCCTTCCAGGGCCTTGGATTCCTGCAGCTCCGGCTCCAGGTCTGACCGCTGTCCCTCTAGGGCTCGCTCTCAGCCTCCAGGTCATCCAGCGGTACCTCCTCTCTGCAGCCTGTCAAGACCTCCAGGCCTGTGACTTCATCCACTCCGTCCAAGGCCTCATCCAGGTCTGGGGAGCGCCTCAAGTCTTCCTCCCGTCATCCGGACTCCGACGTCAGGTCAGTCTCCCAACCGCCGCTACCCCAGCGCAAGACTAAGGAACTGACCTCCCGGAAGTGGGCGTCGGATCCGACGTCGGCCAAACTCCATAGGCACTCCCGGGAACCGGTTACCGTACGACACCCGTCGCCGGTCAGGCGTTCACCCGCCGAGGGCGTCGGCCGGGGGACCGGCATCAGCTATTGCAGAGGGAAGGACCACACCACCGCCTACTGATGTCGGTCAGAAGGCGTCGGAGGAGGAGGACACTACCCAGCCCGAAGACCAGGCGGGCGACTCCGGAACCATTGAGTTCCCATGGGAACCCTCCCCGGAGCGGGAGACCCCTGGGGACCCGACCCCGGCGACAGACCACCCGTTCCCGGCCCGTCGTCGGGCTTGAATCTGACAGAGGTGAAGGAGCTCTTCACCTTCTGGTGGGACACCATCAAGAAGGATGTGGTCACCCGCACCAACCTCCTCGCTGGCTACCTTCAAACGCCCGCCCCCACTCCCCATCAGAGGGTCAGCAGGATGGTCATCGACCCCAAGGAGCCAGCATCCCTCTAGGGGCAGATCTTCGGACAGGAAGGCCTCCTTCAAGATCCACTTCAGGGTCCCCCAGCCCCAAGAGACACAGACGGCGTCGGTATACCCCGTCCGTGGAGGACTCCAGATCTGACACCTCTGAGTGCTCCAGATCTCCTTCTCCAATCAGCGTCCCTTCTCCAGACCCACGTGACCTTCCCAGGTCTTCTCCGGATGACCCCTCGTTCGCTGAGATCATGAGGCATATCCAGGAGAATATGGGGTGGGACGCTGAAGAGCTAGACCCCGAGAGACAACGCCTTGCCCGCTACCTTTGGCAGAAAGACCCAAAGCCTGTGGTAGTGCCACTCTTGGTGGACACCTTCGCGGACGTCACCAAGGCTGCGTGGAAGCGTCCGCATTCAACTCTGGCAGTGCCGAAGAAGGCTGACCGCCTGTACAAGGCCCCAAGGAGGACCAGTACCTGGCGAACCATCCTCTGGCCGATTCCCTGGTCATTACGGCCTCCACGGACTGGTCTCAAAACCGAGCACTTGAGCACACAGCCACCGGACCCGGAGTCCAAACAGCTGGATGTCCTGGGTAGGCGCACGTACGTGGCTGTGACTTGCGCCATTAGGTCGTTAAATTACCTCACCCACATGGTTCAGTTCCAGAACGCATTGTGGGAGCAGGGACAGGACTTAGTTGAAAAAATACCAGACGGTGGCCAAAAGGAGGAGCTGTTGAACCTCCTCCGTACGGGTTCGGACGTGGGAACCCAGGTGCTTAGAGCCACGTACAACTCTGCGGACTCTTCAGCCAGAGCTGCAGCCTCAGGCGTGTGTCTCCGGAGACACTCGTGGCTCCGTGTCTCCGGGTTTACCCCGGATGTCCAGAAGAATATCATGGACGTTCCTTACCATGGCGAAGTTCTGTTTGGCGAGGCCTCGGAGAAGGTGATCACCAAACTGCAGGATGTCGGGAAGGCGGTTAGATCTGTGCAGGCTATGTACAGGTCTCGACTCAGTTCCTTTCGCAGGAACCAGAGTCGTTTTCGCAGCCGGACTCAAAGGCAACAACCACGTTCCAGCCAGCAACAAAGGGGCTCCTTCACCCGAAAAGCCCAGGCTAAGACATCCTCAGGCAGAAGCCAGCGAGTCACAAAGTCGGCCCAACCTGCAGGATCCAATGCTGCCACAGCATGACTCCTTCCCGGCCCTCGCCCCCCTCAGGATCAACGGGAAATGAAGGTCGGGGGTCGCATCGCATGCCACCTGCCAGGGTGGCGGTTGATCACCACCGACAGGTGGGTGCTACAGTTGGTCGAAAAAGGCCATGATATAGAATTTGTAGGCAACCCGCCCACAAGGCCTCCTCTGCTTTCCCGCTACTCGGGTCAGTATGCCCTGCTTATACAGCAGGAAGTGCTCGCACTTCCTAGAAAAGGAAGCTTTGGAGCACGTTCCAGAGAACCAGAGGGGGTTAGGATACTATTCGCACTTCTTCCTGGTTCAAAAGAAAACAGGGGACCTCCGTCCAATTTTGGACCTCAGCGACCTCAATCTGTCGGTCGTCTACAAACGCCTCCACATGGTGACCCTTCCAGGTCGAATCCCCATGCTGAAGAAGGACACCTTCTTGGCGTCCCTGGACATGCAGGACGCTTACCTGCACATCCCTATTGCTCAAGCGCACAGGAGGTTCCTGCGCTTCGAGTTTCAGGGCCGTCATTATCAGTTCCGAGCGCTTCCCTTCGGGCTGTCATCAGCACCACGGGTATTTACCAAGTGCATGGCAGTTGTGGCAGCATCTCTGAGGAGACAGGGCACTACGTGTTCCCGTACCTGGACGATTGGTTTCTCATGGCCCCTTCCAAGGAGGCATTGTTGATGGCCATTCAGCATACCCAGACCCTTTTTCAGTCTCTGGGCGTTCTCATCAACTACGAGAGGTCTCTCCTGGTACCGTCCCAGAAACTGCAGTTTATAGGGCAGTTCTGGACACCGTCAAGGGAAAGCCTTTCTTCGAGGACAGGCGGACATTCGGTCCCTCATAAGGGACCTGTCAGCGAAGACCATCCCGGCCAGACTGGTCGCCGCCTGCTCGGACACATGGCTGCGGCCATTCCAACAGTCCCGATGGCAAGACTCCACATGCGGGTAACCCAGTGGATGTTAAGGGTGCAGTGGGACCAAAGGCAAGACCATCTGCAGCAACCAGTCCAAATCACGAAGGCCATGATTTGGGACTGGCAATGGTGGCTAGACCCGGGAACCCTCTCCGTGGGGGTTCCCTTTACAGCGCCGTCTCCGACGGTAACTCGCTCCACAGACGCCTCAGGGCTCGGGTGGGGTGCGCACCTAAATGGGGTGAGGTCTCAGGGCACATGGTCAATCCAGGAATTTCATCTCCACATCAATATACTGGAGATGAGGGCGGTCCTTTACGCCCTGCAAGCCTTCCAGTCGGAGATCCCACCGAGTACTCTCCTGTTGCAAACAGACAATACTGCAGTGATGTATTACCTCAACAAACAAGGAGTTACACACTCCTACCCCCTTTGCAGGGAGGCCATGAGAGTGTGGGAGTGGGTAATATGGCACGGCGCAAACCTTATTGCAGTTCATGTCCCCGGGGTGGACAATACCATTGCAGACAGCCTGAGTCGTTCTCAGGCCAGAGTCCACGAGTGGGAGCTTCTACAGGAGGTGGTAGAGGATCTGTTCCACAGATGGGGCACTCCAGAATTAGACCTTTTCGCGTCCCCATCCAACGCAAAACTGCCCAATTTTTGCTTGCTTGATAGATCCAGGGCCTGGTGTTTTCTGGTGAGAGGTGTTGTCCCTCTCCTGGGCGGGCAGATTCCTCTATGCCTTCCCTCCTTTCCCATTGATCCAGAGGGTTCTCCTCAAACTTCGCAGGGAGCATGCGACGCTTATCTTGATAGCGCCTTTCTGGCCCAGGCAAATCTGGTTCCCGCTCCTGCATCAGCTATCCGGAACCTCCGCTTCCTTTGCCAATCAGCTCCCATCTGTTGTCTCAGGAGGAAGGTTCACTAGTCCATCCGGGACTTGCGTTCATTGAACCTACATGCCTGGCTCCTAGAGACATAGCCATGATGCGACATGGGGTCTACTTGAGAGTGGCGGAAGTTCTTTCGCTGCTAGAAAACAGGCAACTTTACGCAACTTGTCGCCATGAAGTGGTGCAGGTTTTGCTTGTGGGCTCAAGCACGTCGGTTTCTAGCCCTTAGACTGTCCCAAAGCTGGTTCTGGAATACCTGCTTTCACTTTTCCAATCGGACTAAGCTTACTCCTCGATTAAAGGTGCATTTGTGCGCAATTCGGCTTATCATGCCCCCCATAGGCCATCGTGTGGTGGCTCAATTGGATACTAAATTGCCTTTTTAGGGGTCCTCCATCTTAGGCCACCTATCAAGGATCTGGTTCCTCCTTGGGACTTGCCCTTTGTCCTGGAGCAGCTTACGCTGCCACCTTTTGAACCAGCCGTGGATTGCGAGCTACATTTTCTGTCGTGGAAAATGTTGTTTTTAGTTGCAGTTACTTCAGCGAGAAGAATCTCCGAATTACATGCACTCATGTGCAAAGAGCCCTATTTAATTTTCCACCAGGATAGGGTATCCCTGAGGACAAATCCTAAGTTTCTGCCTAAGGTGGTTTCAGCCCTTACCCTTAATCAGGATATCGACTTACCAGTGTACTTTCCCAAGTGCACCAATCGAGGAGAAGCACTGCTTCACACCCTGGATGTTCACAGGTGTCTCAGATATTATCTGACCAGAACCAAACAGTACCGAAAGCGGATCAGCTGTTTGTCTCCTTTGCTGAGAGGATGAAAGAGCCCCTGTTTCTAAACAGTCCCTTTCACGTTGGCTCATTCATTGTATCTCTTTCTGTTATGACAAGCGCAACAAACCCTTGCCAGGCGTGGTCAAGGGTCATTCTACCAGAGGAGTGGCCACCTCCTTTGCAGCACTGAAGAATGTTTCCACTTCAGCTATTTGTGCTGCAGCTACCTGGAGCTTGGTGCATACCTTTATTAGGCATTACAGCCTGGATATTGCTTCAAGGCGAAGGGCAGGTTTCAGCCTAGCCGTCCTCCAGGGACTTCTGTCCTAGGCTCAAGCAGGGTTGTAATCTCTGCCTTTCCTCCTCCCGATGGCGTAAGATTGTCGCTATTGCTTGGGAATCAGTCCTAATGGTGTAACCTGCTGCAAGAGCTGTATCTCTAAGTAAGATAGTACAGTTACGTAAGAACTTACCGTAACAGTAGATCTTCGAGAACAGCTCTTGCAGCAGGTACCTTCCAGCCCACCATTCCCCCTTTGGAGGAGATAGGTTATAGCCTAAAATCCATCTTTCAAGATGGAACGATTTGTTTTTAGTCTTGGCTATCTGATGGCGGATCCTCGGTCTCCTCTTCTGATGTCAGCCAGCGGCCGGGAGTCTCCGGCGGGAGAACTGGGGAATGTGGCGGGACCGCCTCCTTATGTACTACGCCTGACGTCGGGGGCGGGATCGACGTCGGAGGCGGTCCCCGCTGAAGACTGCTAGCTAGAAAATTTCCATGGGGTCCTGACGCCTGACGGCTTCAGTCCTAATGGTGTAACCTGCTGCAAGAGCTGTTCTCGAAGAACTACTGTTATGGTAAGTTCTTACGTAACTGTACTTTCCTAGGTCTCACAAGAAAATTTGGTCACACAACCTGAAAGAAAAGAGGCAGAAAAGGAGAGGATAGAATAGACCCTTGCATTTAACTCTTGCTGCATAACAAATGGGACAGGGTCTTAGTCAACCCTGTCACAGAGTCTATTTTTTTTAATCAATAACATTTTTATTGAATAAATAGTGAAACAATTTTTGAAACAGATAACCAACTGAGAGCAGTAAAAAGATACAAATACAAACAATATGGCTAAAACAATCAATGAAAAAGAACAATCAAATCAGATGAGCAATAAAACATATTCAGTCTATAGTTACTAAGTAATTTTGGTTAAAGGTCTAAATTAAACTACTTATATAACCTACATGCACTTATAAGACATTCACTTAAAAACAATGTACATATTCTAGTTCTGAGTTTATTTCCCCCGTATCACGATCTTATTATAGAAAAGAGGAAGAAATGTGTACTGTGGTCTAACAGATTCTTACATCTATTGCAATATTATGAAATAAGTAAGCAGTAACCCATGACAGGGTGTGCAGTTATTGGGGATTAATCAACACCCCAGGTGCATTGTGAGACACGAGGCTGCAGGCCGAGTGTCCTCACAGTACCTGGGGTGTTGATTAATCCCCAATAAATGCACACTGTGGAGTGGGTCATTGCACTTATAATGTGGGGTTATTGCAGTGTGGAAAAAAAAGCAACAACAAAGGAAAGGCATATAAAATGATAAAAAAGTGAAGATTTTGTGACGTATCCTTCCCCCATATAAAATAGTCCCAAAGTTTAATGCCCATAGTGTCACTGTGAAACTGCTTTAGCCATGTGCAAAGTGTACCACACATGTGATGTGTGATAACTGAACAGAGAGAGATAAACGGACAGAACACTGTTGTTTTCCTCGCTGTCTCTGTGTCACTCTCTGTGTGCTGTGTGTTTGTTATGTTGTAGATGTGCTGCACCAAATGTGGAGAGACAGACACACATTTTTTTTTCTTCCCTCCTACCTCCCCTCCATCTCTGACCCTTCGGGGGCATCTGGGGAGTCATGTCTCTGCTAACCACCCTACCCAGGACTTACCTTGCGCCCCATGGAATCACGGCAAATCCCCTGGGCAGGGAATGAGGTGGGGCCCGTACACACCATACGAATCAACTTTTGTCAGGCAAGGCAGTCTGGGTGGGTGGTGGTACATCGAGGGCACGCTCCCAATGCCTCATCTTCCCAGAGACGGAAGGTCTTTTTCCTCCTTTTCTCCCTCACGTGGTGTGCGCCCTGACATAAAGGCGCTTCGTGCCGACGTCCACCATGTGTCTCGGCCGGCCCCTCCTGCAAGCAGGACTTGCTGTATCCCGAGCCTTCACTCGGGATCAGGCAATCTGTGGGCCTTGGCCCCCCCCCCGGAGAAGGCAAGCTGTCATGGGACGCTCAAGCCTTCGCCCCCGGCCTGCTCTCCAGCGACCCGGGTCCGCTCCTGAACCAGGGTTGGTGGCGTTGCAAGTGGAAATCCAACCCCTGCGTCAACAGGCCGACAGACACACATTTTTGGTGGGTACAGTGCTGCACAATATGTGGGGAGAGGGGGGGAGAGAGAGAGAGGGAAATGTCACAGTTCTGTTGCTCTCTCTCACAGCCATTCAAACTACTGATTGACAGCGGCACACAAGAGACTGTAAAGGAACTGTCCTTGGGATAAGCGCCTCTTTCTCTCTCTCTCTCATGCTGTGTGATACACTGTCCTGCTGTCATTCTCTTTGTGCGGCGCTGCCCACCACGCACCAACCTGTTCACTGGCTCTTTGGAAGGAGGGCCACTCACTCTCAGAATGGGTGTAAGATGCTGTCTCTCTCCCACTGACTCCTACACCCTGTTTTCCGTCGTGACTTCTGCTGCCACCCAAGATTTCTCTCTCGACAGTGCTGTGGCACATGACGGGATCGCGGTCGGGACTGCTGCTGCTGCCACCCAAGATCTGTCTGTCCACACTGGTGTGGCACAGGCTGGGATCGTGGTTGCAACTGCTGCTGTCACCCAAGGTCTGTCTCCCCACACTGCTGTGGCACAGGATGGGATTGCAGTTGCGACTGCTGCTGCCACCCCAGATCTGTCTCTACACACTGCTGTGGCACAGGACGGGATCGATTTTTGCAAGTGGACACCATTGGCAGCAAGGGCCAGCTGCTGCAACACAATTAAGGTAGCTCGGGGAGCAGTTATCCTTGGTGGGGGGTGCACACTTCAGCAGTTGAGCAGTTCCGCTGTACTGTGGCCAGGGTTGTCACTGCTCTGACATAAATGGATAGGTGACAGTAGGGAGATTAATGGTTTGGGGAAAATCTAGATATCGCAGCTGGGATGTTGAAGCTCACCTCCATTCTGCTGCTGCTTCCCTGGCCTGTTGCTTAACGAATGGATTATTGACTGCCTCTCACTGTGCAGTTCTGCCTCAATAACAAGATCAGACCCACTGCCTGATCTCTTGCCACGGCCTTCTCACCACTTGCTATACCGGTAACATGGATTAATTAATGGTCATGTCGTCTTCCAGTCGGGGACAGCAATTCTTTTGCCCCATGTTATAAGACAAGATAACCTAGTATCTCCTAGGAGTTCCCATTAAACCTAAAAGTCTGATCTATAAATGTGCCTTTTTAAATGTTTAAATTTGAGACCAGTGGAGTCTATTTAACAGTAAGGGGTACTGACAGCAAGAGGATCATCATTACACCTGGAGTATACTCCAGATGAGCCTTCTGTCCTGCCAACCACTTCTCACTCCATTCCCCTTACTCTTGCCTACCCATCACTTAACTTCTCCTCCCTACACGTTGTACATGCTTACATAAGTTTACGGTAAACCCTGCCCCTTGACACTCATCCCTTTATCAGAGGCCACAGAGTCAAGGAGTAATTATATATCTTTTTTTTTTAAAGGGGGATCTGCAGCAACAGATCCAGGAGACTATACATAACCATAAGGTTGTGGAGGTGCCGGGTGGGCCCCAAGGAGAACCCGACGGTTTCATTGACTCCTCCTCCTTACTTACTGCCTTCCAGTCTGGCTTCCACAGGACACACTCTGGTGTCACCTCTCTTATCAGGCATACTTGTTCTGTCCTGAAAGGCTTGGACCAGTCACCAGTGCCTGTACACCTCCACCATCTTTGTCAATTTTACCAAGGCTCTTCGCACCTGCACCTTAACCTACTTGGCAGATTTATTTATTTATTTAGTTTGTGTTCACTGGGTGGGTGGACTAGCCATTAAATTACTATTTTCAGGCATGACCCGGGAGGTTACAGACATAGTCAACAACAGTAGTACAGCACAATAACAGGATAATTGCGATACAGGGGAAAAGTACACAATATATAGCAGGAGCAATACAACAATATAACAAAATTATGTCTCCTGATGAGCTTTCTGTCCTGCCAACCACTACTCACTCCATTCCCCTTACTCTCGCCTATCCCATCGCGTAACTCCTCCTCCTTGCACGTTGTACATGCTTACATAAGTTTAGGGTATACCCTGCCCCTTGACAATCATCCGTTTATCAGAGGCCACAGAGACTGGTGTGTACTGGAGCCAGGCAAGTCTCAACTTGCAGTTTGTTAGTTGGCTCTGTTCTTCTTTGTCTGATCAACAAGAATCTGGTGATTCACCCATTCCCACAATCAAGTCAGGTGTCCCCCAGGGCTCTGTCTGGGGCCCCTTTCATTTTCTATCTTACTCAGTAACCTCCCATTCGCCTGTGTATCCATGCACTTTCATATGTATGCAGATGACATAGTGCTTTTTGTCTCAGGTCCCTCAGCATGTGAATTTGAAGTGGTTTTCCAGTGGGATTTTGATTACATTCAGCACTTTTTTTTTTTTTAGAACTAACCATTTCTCGTAGAATGCTCAAACAAAACTGTCTCCATGACCTTTGGCAGCAAACTGAGACTTGTCTTGCTCCAGTACACACACACCAGTCTTCTAGACTCTGAACCCTCAAGGAACGCCCTTCAGACAACTTGGAGTGTGGCTTGACTGTCGCCTTGACTTCTCTAATCACATTGTCACCATCCATGAAAAGCGCCTCCCCAAACTTGGAGCACACTGCCACATCAAATCCTGCCTCCCACTCCCTATCCCCTGGGAGATCATTCTCAAAATGATTCTCCCCATGTTTGGCTACTCAGATGTGGCTCTCAGTGCTGCCTGCAAATCCACCCTGGTGAAGCTGGACCCCTCTTACACTGCTGTTGTTCTACACCGAATTATCCTGCCCATACTCACCACTGCTCCCTTTATGTTGGTTTAACCCTCTCCTCCATGAGTGGTAGGCGGCTATCCCACTGCACTTCTCGTATCTCTAAATGCTTGTCCAACTCCATCCTCTTGCTGTCTCTTACCTCTCCTTTTCCTCTGCTCTCTTCTCCTCCTTTTAGTTCTGATCCTCTGACTCTTGTTCTTTATTCTTACCCTGCTGTAAATGCTCAGCAGGGCAAAATACTATCTTATACCATCTTCCCCGCCTAAAAGTGGCTTTCCGCGACACATGATATAAACAGGACACTCCACAGGACATCCAGAAATGTTTTTTTTTTTATTCACTCTAGAATATTGCAAACAGTGGTGTTCTAGAATCCGGGGCTCTGCTTTTCTATGCCATTCATGGGCAAACTAGGTGGGCCAAGCAGTCCTTATCTGCAGTCAAATTCTATGTTTCTGTGTTTCACTCATTTTGATGGCAACATTCCAGAGGGAATAAAAAGCTAATTGCTGGACACCATATGAAATATCCCCTACAAATTTCCCTTATGTAATATATGGATACTCAAAATCATAGTATCCAGAAGTATGCAAAAAAAATCCTCACAATGTCACTGTTTCAATCCAGCGATAATATTATGAGCTCTTGTAATACTATAGTTGGATCAAAGCGATGGTATTACAAGATCAAATGGCCAGCATGCATGCCACATCGAGTGTGTACAGCTGAGCGTGAGCCGGCTTTTACCGTACCCGTTGAGTACAGTAAAAGCTAGTCAACTCTTCAGGAACAAGAAGTCAGTGGAACCACACAGCAGCTATTGCTAAAAATGCCCCGAGGGCCTTTCTAAGAAAAAATGGAGGAGGGGGGAGGGGGAGGTCAGTAGTAGCTGAGGCCAACCAGTAAACTCACCCATATGGCTGTTTGCTTAAATGCCCATCAGGTCTTTATATGCAGGCCTGGGGGTGGGCAGCAGTGGGACACAGTTGGAGCCACCAGCTGAAAGCCGCAGCTGAGATCTGCATATATTACAAAAAATAACAGATAGGGGAGTGTGTATTTCTCAGCTATAATACTATCTCAAGGTTCTGGGGACATGTTAGAACCTGTCAAGTTTCACTCTTGAGGTTCATCTGTCCCCAGAACCTCTCAATGGTACTATAGCCTTGTAATACACACTCCCCTATCTATTATTCTATTTATAGTGTGGTTTTTAAACCATAAAATAAAGCAATTTTTACTTTTAGGTATCAGTAATGTTCTGGTATATCTGAATGTGTTTTTCTTTAGTATTAGTGGATCTATTTTGTTCCAAGACTATCACCCTCATCTTTTACCAGAACATATGAACTTGCTGCTTTTAGAAGTGAAGCACTTATGGTAACTTCAGCTGATGGTTTAATTTTCACTAATGTTTCTCCACGAACCATTAGTTGCTATGCAGGAATATCAAGAGACTGGAAGATGGATAATTACTAGTGTTACAATGCTGAATAAATGATGAACCAAGAGTTTTCTCTGTTCAATACAGAAAAAATAACAGGCACAGTTATTGAGTTATGTGACAGGGCAGCTTCTAATCTTCCAGTTGCAATTTTTTGTAACAAATCAGAGCAGTTGAAACTGATGATGCAGGAAAGGACATTTGCTGTTTGTGTGTATGGTGAAAATAGTATATCTTACTTTATGTGATGATTGTCTTAATGATTTCTGTGTCGTTCCACCTTGTCAATTGAAATACTTACATGCACCCTAATAAGGGGTTCTTATGTAAGTATCCCCATTGATAACGTCGGAACTAATAGAAAAAGACATTACCCTAAGTCCAGTAGAATTTCTTTATTTTGTAAGATGAAGTGTCCTATTGTGACAGCACTAAAAACAAAACTGGAATGTTAAATATGAAATTTGATCAGAGTGTTTACTGAACTGAGAAAGATGCAGAAGAAATATGTTAAGGTCAAAAACCTAAATAGCAGTTTTCAACTTTTTCTTAACTTTTTACTCATTTACACATAATATTTAATAGACGTGTTTAATTTACTGTTTAAATCTTTTGTTTTGCTCTAAGTGTCTTTGGCGCAGTATATATATTGTGTAGTGAATGTAAGTAACGTTTCTGCAGTTCACATTTTCCAGCCAAGTTTGCAGAATGTTAGGAATAGGCGAATTAGGATAATATCAGGTCGGTTGGTACATCTGATTGTAGAAAGTGATACCTGTGTAGAGCTGAAGATTCTAACTACAGCACCTAGAATCAAGTTTACTATCCACTCTTAGTATCTACTGAGCATGCTTAATCACAGTAACAATCTTCATGCGTGACTCATTCTACCACCCTATCAGATGTCCTCCTGGCTGTGCCCCCACTGATCACAGATCCTTTTTTCTACTGAAAAAGGCAGGTTACCGCCTCTGCAGTAACCAGAGCACCGAACACTGGTTGATGATTTGACAAGGTCAAACAAGTTGGTCATGGCTGGGAATCATGAACTTGATGAGGGCAGGAGGGGTCAACCCTACCCCTCGATCTCACCCTGTCTTTTAATTATTTATTAGTGTTTGTTTAGCGGTTGAGCCAGCTTCAATTACAAGAGAAACCTGAGAGTGAGAACACTTAATCACGATTGTACGTAACATGAAAAGTTGTGTAGCCCCTTGAAGCAGCATGCATGTATATATGTAGCAACATTCACAATTGTTAGTGTACATCTTAACACTGCCCCTTGTTTAATTGTATCTATATGTACAATAATGTTGCTATATTGTTAGATATTTTTATTCGGATGGTGGGTTTTTTTTCCTGTTATTGATGTTTAATTTTTAGCAATATTTATGTAACTGCTGTTACATTTGAAATCATTTTTACCTGGAACCAATAATTTTCCAAGTAACATACCTTATGATCAGTTCCTTAACCAAAATAATGCATTTCCAAATCAATGTTTTTCATTCTTTTCTTTCTGTTGTCATCAGAAAAAGTTTAAAAAGTTACATTTTCTTAAAGTCAGCCAAAAATATATATCAACACATAACAAATATTGACAAATGGAAACTGTATTAACAGAGCTCATCTATGTTGACAAATATCCAAGCTTTCATTTAAAAAATGACGTTCCTAGTCTTAATGGTTCCAAAGTTATGTCTTTCTAAAGATAATTTATTTGAAGGAGAACTCTGTTTAACCTGTAAGCCCATGTTTTTTGTGGAAGGTGTTTTTCAAATACTGGCTCACATTCTGATACTGTTTGATCTTGACCGTCCTTTTAACAAATTCTGTGAGTGTTTCTGATTTACGCACTACAGTTATTTATTTATTTATTGAAGTGTTTCCCCAGGAAGGCACACTGAGTGACAAGTCACTTGTCTCCCGGTGTGACCTGGGGGGGAAAGGGTACAATAGGAGTGAAACATTAAACTTTCAAGTTACAAGGTCAACATTAACATACAGTTCTAAGGCAGGTGTTACAAGCAGTGGTACAGCAGTGTTGCGCATAATAGCTAGAAAGAGTAGACAATATAAAATGCCGGGTTAATAAGTAAACAAGTGCTAATGTGAAAGAAAAGGGGGGCGGTGAGAGGGGGAAGGGAGATGGAGAGGTGAGTTGGGGGAAGGGGGAAGAGTCATGTTCAAATTGCATTCCAAGCTACAAGATCAAAAATAACATACAGTTGTAAGGCAGGTGTTACAAACAGTGTTAAAATAGAGTTGTGCATAATATGTTGAAAAAATGAACAATAATAAGTGCCGGGTTAATAAGTAAACAAGTGCTTACATGAAAGAAAAGGGGGGAAAGGAGAGGGAGGGGTGAGCTAGAGGGATGTAGGGAGAAGGGAGTAGATGAGGGATACAAGCCCCTGGGGGGGTAGGAGAGGGACCCATGGAGAGCATTTGGTGTCCCTTACATTCTGTGAGAGATCAAGGGAGGCCAGTAAGGGGGAGCAATTTGGGGAAGGGGAGGAGAGCTAGAAATTTGGTGGATGGGGGTGCACATGGTAAAATGAAGGTGATGGTAGAGGGGTAGGGTTTATCCAAGACTTAGAGGAGGGAATTAGGGCAGGACATGGCAGGAGCAGCTAGGTGCAAGGTAATTTTTGAGGGCAGAGCTGATGGAGTAGGCAGGGGATGAGTGTATGATTTGAGGGGGGGGATGAATTCCAAATTTTTGGGAGGCAGTGAGAGTAAGCAGATTGGCCGATTAGGGTGGATCTGCGGGGGACTACCAGGGTGCTGGAGTCGATTGATCTAAGGGAATGGAAGGATGGGGGGGGTTGTTATAAAGGAGAAGGTTAGGTAGGAAGGTAGTTCACCCAACCAGTGCTTGGAGGTGAATTTAGCACAGTGGGAGAGTCGCCTAGTTGTAAGAGAGGGAAAGGATAGGGCATGATAAAGATCGCAGTGGTGGGTGCGAGAGGGAACATCCAGGGCAAAGCGGCAGAAGGAATTGAAGAGGGTGTCCAGTCTGGCCAGGGAGGACTTAGGGGCTGCACCATAGACTATGTCACAGTAGTTGAAAATGGGCAGTATCATCTTCTGAACAAGTTCACGCCTAGCTGTAGGAGGGATGCAACTACGATTCCTGAACAGGGCACCAAGCTTGGGGCGCAGTTTTTATGGATGGTGTCAGTATGTCCAGTGAAGTTTAGATGTTGGTCCAACCAATCACCGAAGTACCTAAAGGAGGATGTGTCCTCAAGTAAAGTCCCATCAGGGGTGTGGAAAGTGGATAGGGAGGGAAGCCTAGAGAGTCTCTGCCTTGTGCCAAAGGTCATGGCAACAGTCTTCTTGGCATTGAGGAAAAGTTGATGGTTAGCAAACCAGAGCTGAATCTTATCGAAGTCTTGCTGAAAACTGGTTGTAACCTCAGCACGACAGGAGCCAGCTGCATACAGGACTGTATCACCAGCATACATATGTATAGTGGTGGAGGGGGAGCAAACAGACGGAAGGTTGTTTAAGAAGATGGAGAATAGGAGGGGCCCTAATTCAGAGCCCTGGGGACACCAGTGCTAATCGGGAGGGGAGGTGACGTGGCATCCAAGATCTTAACTGATTGGGTTCTGCCAGTAAGGTAGGCCTTGAACCAGTTTGTGGCGGAGGGAGATAGGCCAGCTGCTGGGAGTGAGTCGAAGAGAAGGGAGTGAGAGATGGTGTCGAAGGCCTTGGCCAGGTCGACAAAAATGGCAAAGGTTATTTGACCATTGTCCATCCTGGTTAGGATGGAGTCTTTGATCCGTAGAGAGAGGTGGTGGTTGAGTGTTTTTTCCTGAAACCAGACTGGAAAGGGGTAAAAGGATGTGTCAGATGGAAAAGAGATGAGTTGGGAGAGGACAATGTGTTCTTGAAGCTTGGCAAGGGTAGGGAGGAGAGAAATTGGGCGATAGTTGCCAGGGGATGAGGGGTCATCCCCTTTGGGTAGAGGGAGGACCACTGCATGTTTCCATAAAGAGGGTACCGAGGTAGTAGAGAATAAGAGATTTAGGATTAATGAGAGGGGGTAGGCAGTGGCCGGAACAGAGAGAAGAGGCCATCAGGCGAGGCACCTTTAGAGGAGTTGATGGTGAGGAGGGCACTTAGGGCATTGTTTGGGGTTACAGTAGTGAAAGAGAAGGGGAGATGGGAGGGTGGTGGAAGGGGCACACCAGTAGAGGGTGGGAAGGGTGATGGGTAGGAGGGGAGGGATTTCAGTAGCTTAGTGGCACAGGAGTTATAGTGGAAGTTAAATTCTGCTGCGACGGCTGGTGGGTCAGACACTGGTGAGCTATTTACTTTAAGTACCAGGGGGGTGGGTGAGATGATGGGCTAAATAGGGTGTTGACCACCTTCCAGAACTTAGAAGGGGAATTTATGTTGGTGAGGAAGGCAGATTTGAAATATTTGGACTTGGCTAATCTTGTAGCCCTGGTGCAAGCATTTCGGAGCATGCGTTAGTTCATGAGGTCACTGGGATGCTGGGTAGCTTTATGATGCTTCCAGGCCCGATCTCTAGGCCTGAGACTGGCCAGAAGTTCAGGGATTATCCAAGGTAAGTGGTTACCTCTGACTTTGGTTTGTTTTAGTGGGGCAAAGGCGTTCCAGTTTATAAGAAAGATTTATTTGAAGTAGGCAAGGGCCTTATCAACCGAGGGGAAGGAGGTTAGCAGGGACCAGTCAGAAGTGGCAAGGAACAATTGATTTATGAACAGGAGGAATTTGTAAGCATGGAGCGTGGAGGAGGTAGCTGTAGTTTAGGAAGGTATGAACAGGCAGAGATCCCTTTAGATAAACATTGTGTCCCTCTGGTGGCAGTACAGTATAACTTGCTAATGGGGAAAAAAAAAAGATTGCAAGTGCCCAACTGAAATCTCAGACACTTGCAGGAAGACCGTACCTTGCTATGCTGGCAGCTGTGATAGTTGAACAGGGTGAGGCTGGCAGCAGCAAGCTGGTGAAACTGCTGCAGCACTGGAAGGAGAGCACCCATGTCAGGGGATCTCTGATCTGTAGGGGAAAAGAGAGGTTTAGCAGTAGATATATCCGGGGGGGGCTGTTAGCCAGTGAAGAAGACAGAGGCACAGCAGGGTGCCAGAGGAGACAGTAAAACTTTTTGGTCAGAGGGCAGGAATTAGCACCAGGGGAAGAGTACAATCGTAAGAAGACGGGGTGGGGTGGGGTAGGGTAGTGCCAGGTCTGAGGGGGAGTTTAGAGAACGTGGGAGAACAGAGGAGGCTAAATTAGAAAGGCAAATTATTAATTTCTGAGAATTTACAAAGAAGGGCATTGCACAGACAAAGCAGGGTTTAGTGCTGGACAGTGCCAGGTTCGGAAGGGGGCGGGGTTGTTAGAGAAAATGAAAGAACACAAAGAGAAGGATTTAAATTGTTAATTATTAACTTGGCACATTAATAAAATAATTAGGCACAGTAACCAACTAAGCACAACAGTAAAATTAACTAAGCACAGTTCAATCAGCTAGGCAGTTTAGAACACATTTGTACATTTATAATGATGGCAACAAAAAGTAAAAATCAGTCCAGAAAAGTTTAGTTCTATTTAGAACTCTATGATGATGCATAGATGATTGGTGCTGTGTTAGCCACTGCTTAGGAGTTGAATTACGAATTGTAATGAGAAAGAAATAATGTGCCCTACTGGGAGTTGAACTCAGGCGTTCAGAATGCCTCGTGATGCTGTATCACTGAGGTACAGGCTCACATGGTTGAACCTTGGGTTCCCGGACACACTTCCTTTCTCTGGTGTTGCATATCCTGCAACTAGGAGCACTCGAGACAATTGGATGTTTAGTGCAGTATTAGTCACTACTTAGCAACTGAGTCACAAATTGAAGTGAGAAGGAAATAATGTGACATACTGGAAATTAAACCCAGGCCCTCCGGATACAGTCTCAGTGCTCTACCACTGAGCGGCTGAGAGCTGTATGATATAATTTATGTCTTTACACACCTTTTCTATTGTTGGAACAACGCATCCATGTTCTGCTATAGAACTGTGTGGCTGACGGGGACACAAACTGCATCATACAGTTCTACAATAATACTCCCCTAGCAATGTGTAACTGAGAAACAGTGATTATGTTTGCTAAAAGGTCAGTAAAGATGGAACCATAACAGAACAGGAACCCGTATTTAAAAGAGAAAAAAAAAAACAGCATTGACAGGAAAAAATGACTTGCAGGTTCAACACAGTTCTACTTTAAAACAGGATAACTTTGGAACTGTTGGGGCTAACATCTTAATGTTTTAAATGAAAACTTGGAGTCTTGTAGACAAAATGAAGACATATCCTACTTATTGATATATGTTAAATAACAGTTTTTATTGGAAATATAAAAAAGTCAAGTTAAACATTTTTATAGCTAGAGCCCCGCTGACGCGGTGCGTCAGCTCCCCACCACCACCACCAAGTCACATGCTAGTTTTAACCATTAGCCTACTTTCCCATTTGCAGGTTATACCAGCCATCCACTAGAGGCCACTACACCAAGGTTTTGCAATTACATTCAAAACCCTTGCTCTTTTAGCCTCCCCATTATGTCTCAACTTTACTTATTAATCTTCTTTATTGTCACCCCCTGGGTGTCCCTCCCACCATCAGTTTACCCTACGCTCCCAGATCACATCACATCTTGCGACAGGCTGCTAACAAATATTCCTACCTCCACTATCACAGCTGAATCGGACCATGCCCACCTCTACCATACTCTATCCACCAGCTCCGGGCTAATCCCAGCTACCTTCCGAATCAGCCTCCTAGTCCTTCTACCACAAACCTGGAGACCAAAACCTGACGCAGCCACACATCATACCACCTCCAGAAAACTTCAGTGGATAGCTCATCACACCAAACTAATGGTCACCCTGCTACTTCTCCTTGCAGGGGATATCGAACTTAACCCAGGACCAACCCATCCCCACGCCCAAAACCTTTCTGTCCCACTCCAAATCCCCTCGGGCCTCAAACTAATGCACATAAATATATGCAGTCTCTTGCACAAAATAACCTTGCTACAAGCCCTCGCTGTGTCTCTCAGCCCAGACATTCTTATTATCTCCAAAACCTGGCTAAAATCACATAACACCAACGCAGAATTTGCCAAACCCGGCTACACACTTCTCCGCCATGACCGGGTCGGCAGAAAAGGAGGTGGCATAGCTATGTACGTTTGCTCCACCATCAGATTCACCACAGTTGCCCTATCCTTACCGTCGGACTCCATTAATGCCTTAATGGTAAAACTCTCCATCCCCCACTCAATCCCAATCTACATAGCAGGTACATACTGAGCTCCAGGCACCACCTCACCTTCCATACTGGACTACTTGGGCTACTTAAACTCCCTGGCAGCAGGTGGTGAGATCCACATATTAGGGGATTTTAACCAGAACTGGCTTGCTGAGTCCCTTTCCAAATTTCGTGGCAAGGTAACAGCCCTAATCCTAACACAACTAATCACTGAACCTACTCGGGCAAACCACAAAACACAGAACCATAAACTGCTAGATTGGTCCCTCACATCTCACTTGCACAGGATTATAGCCTCAGGACTCCTTCTGGATGCCCTTAGTGACCACCACGGGATCTACACCGTACGCAAAATTCACAAACCCAATGCTCCCCCTCCCAGAATCTTACTTTCGAGATCCTACAAATCTCTGGACCGCCCTTCTTTATTAAATGAGTTGGGCAACTATGACTGGTCATGCATTAGTCATTTCACCTCGACAGATGAGGCACTGTCATTCTTTAAGTCCAAGTTCATCACCATCTGGGACCGCTGCACCCCACTCAGACGGTCCAGAATCCGAGGTGCTCATCTACCATGGATCTCTCCTGATATCCTAGCCCACCTCCGAATCCAAGACAAGGCCTGGAAGACCTTTAAGACTTCTAAATCCCAGGCTGACCTCCAGACCTACAGAGCCCGCAATTCTAGTACCAAAATAATCTGCCAAGCAAAGGCCAGCTATTTCATATGCGCATTCAGTTCCTCCTCCCATCTCATTTCTGGAAGGTGGTCAAATCGCTTCTCTGCCCACCATCACAACCACCAACCCCGTCCCTGCAGGTTGGTGGTCTCACCATCACTGACCCCTCAGCAGTTGCTGCCTTGTTCAACACTGTCTTCACTACCAGCCATGCTAGTCCCAGAGCCACCCCGCAACCGGCTCAGCATGCCCCCACTGACACCCCATCTTGTGGCGCTGCAGCTCAGCCTTTCTCCTTCCTACAAGTCACCCCTGATGAGGTATACAATGCTCTGGTTGCCCTTAACCCTGAAAAGGGCAAATGTCCCACGGGGTTGGACTCCAAAATGCTCTACCTGTCAGCCCCTGCCATAGCTCAACCCCTAGCCTCCCTTTTTAACTTATCATTCGTCCTAGCAGAAGTCCCCACTGAGTGGAAACATGCCACCGTAATCCCACTTCCAAAGTGTGGTGATGCCTCAAACCCAAGCAACTACCGGCCCATCTCCCTCCTACCGACCCTTGCCAAGATACAAGAATGCCTGGTTCTCTCTCGCCTATCCACCTATCTGTACTCCTCTTCCTTTTTTTTCCCCCTACCAGTCTGGTTTTAGGAAATCCCACTCCACTACCACCTCCCTTTTCAGGATTACCGACTCTGTCCTCACAGGGATGGATGCTGGCCACATCACTACTGCCA
This sequence comes from Neoceratodus forsteri, assembly GCA_016271365.2. Lineage (NCBI taxonomy): Eukaryota > Metazoa > Chordata > Ceratodontiformes > Ceratodontidae > Neoceratodus > Neoceratodus forsteri. The sequence continues at coordinate 578,649,281 of CM057458.1, read as the reverse complement.
AGGCTGGCCTATCTGACTGGGCCACATCTTGGTTCCACTCCTACCTCACTGGCAGATCCCAAGCTGTCCGTATCAGATCATCCATGTCGGACCCCCTCCCAATTACGTCTGGAGTGCCTCAAGGATCAGTCCTAGGCCCCCTCCTATTCTCGGTCTTTCTAAATGATCTGCCATCTGCCTGCACACACTCCGCCATCCACATGTACGCAGACAACACGGTGCTATACGCATCCGGCCCCTCGCCCTCTGAAGTTGCGTCCAGACTTCAGCATGACTTCATCTCAGTCCAGCACTAGGTCCGCTCAAATAACCTCCTCCTAAATGCTAACAAACCAGTCTCCTTAACCTTTGGGACGAGGCATAAAATTTCTAGGCTCCCTTCACCATTAGTTTTTCACACCCTGGAAGGGTCCCCTCTGGAGTCCTGCACCACCTTCAGATACCTCAGTGTCTGGCTTGACCAGCACCTCAACTTTTCCGCACATATTGATTCCTTACTTAAGAAGCTGCACCCTAGGCTTGGTGCACTTTACCGGAATCGTGACAACATACCCCTTCCAGCCAGGAAGGACATTGTATAAAAAATGATCCTCCCAGTCCTCAACTATGGGGACGTAGTCTACGGCGCCGGCCCTAAGACCACATTAGCTAGGCTGGACCCTCTCTTCCACTCTTTTTGCCGTTTGGCCCTGAACAGCCCCTCCTCCACACACCACTGTGCCCTTTATCAAGCAATGAACCTCACCTCACTTGACTATCGCAGGCTAACCCACTGCGCAAAGATTACGACCAAGTATTGGACTCAGCGGCTCCTTTCCTACCTCTCTGACATCTTAACAAACCCTAGCGCACAAGCATACACACTCAGAAACTCAGACTCCAGGTCCCTAGCTGTCCCATACCGGTCTACCTCCACAGGGCAATCAGGGTTCGGCTACCGCATTCCCTCGCTATGGAACTCCCTCCCAGCTAACATTCGTTGCTTCACCTCCCTTTCCCACCTAAACTCCATGCTCCAAGATCATTTCGTCCCTACCTGTGCTTGTGTCTAGGCGTCTACCAACTACTAGGCAACTCTCTGTGAATGTCGGCACTTAGCAAATTTTTAATTCATCAGTGTCTAACTGTTGTCCTCTTGCCTTGTGCTGTTTCTCATATGGCTCAAAACCTAATTTTGTTGTACATTTGCTGTATGTAACTGTGTTACCAACTGACACACACAATCCTGCATGAACGTGGTTTCAGAACCAAATGTTAGTGATCTTCCACAATGTATTCACTTGTCTATCCTGACTTCAAGTGTTATCTCATACCGTCAGTACTGTGTTACCAGTTGTCTCTCTCAAGCTACTACTGACTTGTAATCAGATCCAAATGTTAGTATTTCTCCCACTATGTATTTTCTTGTCTATACTGTGTAAAACTGTCTTCCTATGTTCTCCCTTCCCCCAGGACGCATCTGTAATCGAGCAGTACTCTGCTCAGTATGTCTTCCTGGTAAAACGCGCAAATAAATAAATAAATATCCCTTAACATTGTTTAGTGTATGGTACATTTGAAAGAATGCAGATAGCTGCCTAATTGGTCTAGTCACGTAACACACATTGCAGTACCCAGTCTGGCAGCCCTATAATCTTTTCAAAAGATAATAAATTATCATTAAAACTAGAGACACAATGTACAAAATACATATCAGGTTAAAACAGCAAAAGTGGTTTTGATCAGAAACAAGTACACTAAAAGTCAGCAAGCAAATATTGTTTTAGCTGTGATTTAAAAAATAGTATGGGAAAGGATGTCTCTTAGGTATTGAGTATTAGTGTTCCTTACTCGAGTAGCATTAACTTTAAAGAAATTGGGTCTCCTTTTGGTCCATACAGGGGAGCATAAAGAAGGTTCTATTTGAAGGCTCATGAACTGAAATTACTACGGTGTGGGTACAGTAAGTCTGCCAAGCAGGAAGGAGCAACCAGTCAATTGATAATGACCAATTTTGCAGTAATATATTTCAGATTTGACTCCGGAGATAACCATTTTAGTTTTAGATACAAGTTACAGTGATGGGTTTTATGTTTTACTATTGGACCAAACCTCCTTACCCTGTTTTATAGCACACATTTCTTGCTATGCTCTGTTACAGGAATTAGGTCACAAATAACTGCACCATAAACAAAAACAGGCATCATGTACTGTTTGACAATAGCCAGATAAACCTCGGTTTTATGGCAACTTCTTACCTGCATAGTAGTAGCGGTCTTCATTTTATCTAGCACCCTTCCCCAGAGGCTTAGGGCACCATTACAATACAAAGGACAGTAGGAGCAAACAAACAATTAATAATAATACGTAATTCATAAGACATAACCCGTATATGCACTCATGATCAAATGACATAAAATATTACTGAATAAATTAAGTAATTAATAACTAAGTACAGACCGGGTTGTCAGCATCTAGGAGATAGCTTACTCCCTAAATGCCTGAGCATTTCTCAGGGCTCTCGGGAGGGTGTTCCAAAGGACTGGGCCCACTACCTCAAAGGCCATGTCCCCTGAGGTTTTCAGCCTTAACTTGGGGACTACAAAGAGGCCCTCCTCAGTGGTGCGGAGAGGGTGTAAGAATTCTCAGAGGTGCAAAAGATAAAGCCAGGTAACCCGGGACCAGCCTATGCAGAGCCTTATAAGGTAGCAAACATAGAAATTGTTGGCAGATAAGGACCGCTAGGCCCATTCAGTCTGCCTGTAAGTCCTACACTTTAAAGGAGATATGCCACTTAACTGGCAGCCAGTGCAGATAGGCAGCACCAGGGAGACATGACACATCCTCAGAAGGCGGGTCAGCAACCTAGCCACGATGTTCTACACCAACTGCAGGCATTATAGAATACCTTCATTGACCCCAAGGTAAACAGCGTTGCAGTAGTCAAGCCTTGATATCACAAACATGTGTACCAGTGTGTCCAGGTCACCGGGGGAATAAGGGATCTATTCCAGCTGATATTCCATAGATGGTAAAAGCCATTCTAGACTGCTGCTGACACCTGAGCCTTAAATGTCCACCCCTCACCCAGAATGACTCCCAGAGTTTTCACCTTTGTGGCAGTCAAAAGCCCAGAGGAGCCGAGCCAAAGCCCTATCTCTCTCGCCCGGTAGCTGCCACTCACCCACATGACTCTGCTCCACCACCAGTGCTTCAGTTTTATCTGGGTTAAGTCTCAACCAGCTCTATAACATCCAGTCTTAGATCTTGGCCAGGCATCTATTAAGCACATCAACTGCATTCAGTATCCCAGGAGCAAAGGACATACAGAGCTGGATATCATCTGGATAGCAGTGAAGCCCATGTCCATATTGTCTAATTATCCTACCCAGTGGTAGCATTTACACAGCAAGCAGCATGGGTGTCACAATAGCTTATTTTTAATGTATGCCCAAACTTGTTTGTTTTCCTTTGCTCCTGAATAACATAGTTTGAGCTTTGGATTTAGTCAATAATAATTTGTTTGCAAACATCCAGTCCTCTGACTCCCCAAAATCAATTCTCCTGACTGATTTGAATCTGATCTCACCACTCCCAGATAAGGGGTTGAGGGGGTCAGGTCTGGTCAGTTCTCTGCGAGTGGTGCCCCCACTGGGAAACCACTGATGGTCAAATTGACTCTGGTTAACAGCCAGCTAAACTGACCTTGGTTGGCCAGCTGGTCAGGCTACTGCTGTCGGAGCCAATTCTTGCTGGACCTACTCCTCCACCGAGTCATCTGCACAAATCACACAAGTCCCTATATGGGTCCTTTTTAAGGGGCGTGGATATGGTTCACTTATCCACACTCTGGTAGTTCTAAGAGAACGATGTAATTGGCTGGACGTCTTTAAGCTAAGCTCCTCCACCACTCGGGTGGTATATCCCTCGACTCTGCCCTATGACATCAGATCTTTCTTTCTGCTGGAAGAGCAGCTCAACTTCTTCGTGACTCCTGCTTAGGTTTTCTACACCATAGGCGGACGTTATTCTTCAGAGTTTTCAATATTTCTAGCAGCTGTTTCTATGGTTCCTTCGACTCCATCCAACTACTGACGATAGAACAACGGAAGCCAGGTTTCAAATTTTGTGTGCGGTGCCAGCAAATGATGTCGGCCACCAATCTACACGATACGTGCATGTACTGCCTGGGTGGGCAGCACAATGTGGATGGGTGCATATGTTGCAAAAATAGGCTTCCAGAGTCTCTCAAGGACAGGAAGCTCCAGCTCTCAGTGGGTTGGCCTTCGGAGCGGGATCCGAAAGACTGTCATAAGGGCCTCAAGAAGGCCCCGGCTGTGGCCGGGTCGGCTGAACAGCTTTCAGCCCTTGAAGCAGAAGTGGCAGCTGCTGCAGTAGGCATCTTCTTGTTCTTGGCACTGTTCTCTGGGGCCAGCGTTGGAGGGCCTTTCACAGATACACAGAGAGTGGGGGCAGATATGGACCGCATGGCCCACCTAGTGTGTCCCCTTTTGCCTACCTAATGCATTACCGCAGACCCCTAATTGATCTGCGGCTTACACTCTCTTTCCTATTGCTAGAGCACTTTTCTGTCTATCCATGTATTCTTGAATTCCCCTACTGTTTTTGCCCCCACCACCTCTGCAGGAAGGCTGTTCTAAGCATCCACTACTCTTTCTGTGAAAAAGTACTTCCTCACATTGCCCCTGAGCCTACCCCCTCTAGCCTCATATTATGCCCCCTTGTTCTTGTACACTTTCTTTTCTGAAAAATGCTACCATCCTGTACCTTGTTTATACCCCTGATGTACTTGGATGTCTCTGTCATATCCCCCATCTCTCTCTCTCCCCTCTCCTCTCCTCAAGTTCCTTTAGGACTGTTTCCACCATAAACAGGCTGCTGTCCACCTCTCTTCCACTGGTGACCCTATCCCCCAATAGTGATCCTTCTCCTTCCCCTTCTTCTGTGAATACTAAACAAAAATATTTGTTCAGGATTGTTGCTTTTTCTAGGTCCCCCTCCGCACACCCCCCTTCTTCCATTTTTAACCTCACAATCCCACCCCTGGTCTTCTTTCTATCACTAATGTACCTGAAAAAGGTCTTGTCTCCTTTCTTAATTGCCTGGGCTATTTTTTCCTCAGTTTGCGCCTTTTCACTCCTGACTGCTTTCCCCATCTCCCTCTACTTTTCCAGATACAGTTCCCTGTCTTCCCCACTCTGTGTTTCCTTGTACCTCCTGAAAGTTAGCCTTTTCTCTCATACCTTCCCAGCCACATCCTTTGAGAACCATAGTGTTTATTTCTTTCTCTTGTTTTGCTTACTTGCCTAACACAAAGGCTTGTTGCCTCTACTATGGCTCCCTTAAGGTTAGCCCATTGTTTCTCTACATTCTCCCTTCTTCTTCCCCTGCCAGGGCTTCCGTGAAATACTCCCACATTTTTGCAAGTCAACCCATCTGAAATCCAGGAACCCTTGCTTTCATGTGGTTTGACTCCTCCACTGTTTTCACATTGAACCACACCATACGATGATCACTGGACCCCAAGTGGCTACCCAGCATTACATCGGTGACTATGTCCCCATTGGTGAGTATCAGATCCAATATTCCTCCTTCTCTGATGGGTTCTGTCACAAGCTGCTTGAGGCACGCCCCCCTGCAGGGCATCCAGGATGCCTCTGCTCCTGGCTGTGGCTGCAGTCTGGGTGCTCAATCCACATCAGACAAATTGAAGTCTTCCACCAGCAGCACTTCACTTTTGGCTGTCATTTTGTGGATGGCTTCCACTAGTACCCCATCCATCTCCTCCTCTTGTACTGGAGGTCTGTAGATCATGCCTGTGCAAATGGCAGTACCATTTCCTGTCCCCAGGGTGACCCACAGTGCTTCCGCTCCATCCTGCATTCCCTGAACTTCAGTTGCTTTAATTCCCTCCCTAACATAGATAGCCACCCCTCCACCCTTTTTTCCTACCCTGTCTTTTCTACGTAGAATGTAACTTGGTATGGTTATATCCCATTTATTGTTCCCCATGTAGCATGTCTCGGAAACAGCGACAATGTCCAGGTCCGCCTCTGCCATCAAGGCCACTAGGTCTGGGATTTTATTTCACAGGCTGCAGACATTCGTGTACGTGGCCTTCCAAGTTTTGCAACCTCCCATTCTAGTAGCTCCCTTCCTATCTCCATGTCTTCCCTCCCTTCCTCTCCAGTTTTTGCTCCCATTCTTCCTCATCTCTGCCATTCTACATATCTTGGTTTTAGGTTTTTGTGTCAATTTCCCAACCCTAGGATCCGCCTACTGATTGCTTTATCCTTGGGGGGGGGGGGGGCAGTTAGCTTCATCCAGCCTACTATCACCCCCCCTTGGCTAGTTTCAGTGCTTGCCAATGAAGCATTTAAACCTCTCACTGAGGATCTTAGTTCCCCCCAAGTTATCAATGAAGCTGAAGCCCTCTGCTCTGCACCAGTCCTACAACCATGGTTCCTGGTGAACCTTTTCAGTAAATAAAACCATGCATTGAATCTCGTGGTGCAGACTGCCCTGCCTTCCCCCCTTGTCATTGACCGGTAGCACCTCTGAAAAGGTTACAGTGTGTGCCACTTGTCTAAAACTCCTCCCCAACTCCCTGAAGTCCTCCTGCACTACACTAACCTCATCACCAGCCAGATCATTCATCCCCTAGTGGACAATGATGTCTAGTTCTCCCTCCCATCCTGCTGCCCCAGCAATCTTCTGGATGCGCTTTCCATCCCTTCAAGCCATGGCACCGGGTAGTCACTTAACCTCCCTCTTTCCCACTCCATGCGCCCCCAAGTCCAACCCCTAACAGAATCCCCCACCAGGAGCTGCTTCATCCTCCTCTGGGGTCCTCTGCCTCCACCCTGGGGTCTCCACCATGGAGGACACCCATCTCCTCCATGATCTCCACTGCGGGTGCCTCCTTGGGACAGTCCCACCCTGCTAATGCAGCATAGGAGTTGTGGAGTTTGACAGTAGGAGGGATATACCTCTGCCCCACGACCCTCACCCTTCCTGAGCCCACTGTAGTCCAGCCTGTCCTCCACCCAGGCAACCTTTGAGGCAGTGGGAGCAGACTCGGTCCCTGGAAGAAGGACGAAGTTCCCCAAATTCTGGCCAACTCGGTGTGGAGATGAGCAAGCTCCTCCCTCAGCACAGAGAGGTGCCTGCAGATGGGACAGCACCTCATCCTCCAGAATGTCTCCTGGAAGACTGCCACCCCACAGCCACTGCACTGCACCACTCCCATCATGTCTTATTTGTGGCCCCTCTCCTGTCGCTTTGTATGCTTACTCTCTCCTCCCTCTGTTTATTTATTTAGTTAGTTTTTTTTTCTCCCTACTTCCCTACTGCCTTTGTGCCCTTAAAGCTCCTGCCCTTCCTGTTCTGGGACAGGAACTTCCTGTATTCCTTGGTAGTCTCCTCCTTCCTTGCTCAGAGTCAGACCTCCAGTAGCTAGGGGGAGGGAGAGCTACTCTTTTCCTTCAAGGATGGCGAATCTTGTGTGTCTCAGTGATTCTTCCCTTCCTGCTGCCAAACAGGAAGTTCCTGTTGTCAGTCAAATCTAGTGCCTATAACAGTGGAACTGGCAAAGGGTGGGAGGGTGGAGGGTAGGGTAGGAGGGCAATACCAATGTGCAACAGGCTCTCTTGCTGAGTCGGAAGTGTTATAATAGTGAAGTTTCACAGGAGAATTCGGAAAAATGTGTTTTGCCCTACAGACGTTGGGGAAGAGCCTTGCCCACCGTGGTGCTAAAGGCAAGTGCCGCTGGCACCGGTCATGTGACAGGGAGTAATAGAAGTCCTGCCAGTCCTTCGAATCACATGACTGCTAGACAGCTGTCAAGCGCTCCACAGTTGGGGGCAGATTGAGGGCTCTTCAGGTTCCCCGTTGAGCCAGTCGACTCCAACTCTGGTCGAGCAGACCAACAAGGTTTTTCTTGAGCATGTTGACTAGCTGTTGGATGAGGTTGTGGATTCGATCTCACAGACCCTGGTGCCCCTGGTCCTCTCACAGGAGGGGTGTGGTCCAGTCAGTGTCCCCATCTAATCCTCGACGGGAGCAGGCTCCACTGGAGGTCAGATCTTCTGTGCTTGTCTTGCTGAATATGGGCAGGTATGTGGTCTACAGCAACCCGCTGTAAGGCACTTCTTGCTGTTGATCAGCCAGCCAGGGTGTTCCTGCTCTCGATTCTACTCGACCAGGAGATGTTGCCATTCCTCAACCTTCTCATCCTTGGGTGAGGAGAGGCACCGCCACAGTATGCGCCGGTGCTACGAGGAGCTCCCCTGGCAGCAGTGGGCCATTGCAGGGGTAGAGCTCTACCCCCTGGACCTTTGGTCACCTGGCCTCCACCCATGGCACCCCCTCCGGTCCACACCACACAGCTGCAAACCACAGCTGCTTCTCCACTTTTTCAGGTGGCGCCATCACCACCATAACTGAAGGTGGGCACTCCAACTAAGGAGGCCGGCCGTTTGGACACCAGCTTGCCAGGCTGGTTGTCAGTGAGATTCACTCTGGGAGAGGATTCCCGGGAGGTCTCTGGCGAGAAAGGGCCAAGGACCATTTCTGAAGAGTCATCGGATAACTCCTACCTTGAGTCCATGGCCTCCTCTGAGACTCCCTTCCTCGAGTGCAGCTTGGCTGAGGAGCTTACCACTGAGCATGGCCTAGTATCCTTCAAGGCACTTCTCCAACTCATCTCAGAGTCCATGTCTGTCCAGCTTGAGCCAGTCCAAACGAGGGCTAAGTATTACCTCACAGACATTTTGGACTGGGATGAATCCCCTGGGGTTGCCTTCCTGTGGCTTAGGCCATTTTGGGATGGTCCTAGAGCTTTGGCAGCGTCCAGCCGCCTACCTGGCATCCTCTGCTTACATGGCCTGCAAGTATGCAGTCCCCATGGGTTCCCATTCAGGATTCTCAGACCACCCCTCTGTTGACAAATTGGTCATAGATTCAGTGTCCTGTAAATCCAGACACCAGGGGGACGTGGACAAGCCTCTGGACAAGGAGTCTCGTAAGACTGACCATGCCACTAAAAAGGTGTACACCGCAGTGCCTTTGGGTCTCCACCATTCTAGATATGCCATGATGATGACTAACTTTGACCACTCCCTCATGGCAGTTTTTGGCATAGTCCTCCTTCACCTCCCTGTTGAGTAGTAGTTGGCAGTGGAGCTCATCAAAGATCAGGGTTATTCGCTGACTAAACACCAGCTCCAGATAGCCTTGGACATGGGCGATTCCTGAGCCTGTGTTGTGGCAGCAACTGTATGCATGCATCTCAGGGCCTGGCTGCATCTGTCCAATTTTACGGCAGACATCCAGCAGAAGCTGGCCAATGTCGCTTTCTTGGGCACCAGCCTCTTTGGCAGAGGATGGAAGGACATCTCACCTGTACTGAGAAGTCCATCGCAACCTGGATTCTATGACTTTGTCCCAGAAGGACCAGAAAAAGAAGCCTAAGAAACATGCTTTCCAGTACTGGCCCATTCAGTCTCAGCTTCCCCAGCAGCAGCCCCAGCAGGGGCAGTACCAGACCTGGCATCCAAAGCAGAAGTTCGGTGGCTAAAAAGGAGGGGGGGCAGGGGTAGTGGTGCTCCTCTGACAGCAGCCACCGGTGCCCCTGCAAAAGTTGTCCAGTGATGGATTGGGGGGCATCATCCCCTCATCCATCCTGTCCCTGACTGCTCTCCTGTCGGAGGCTGGCTATGTCACTTCTTGCCAGGTTAGCCTGCTATCACAATGGAGAAGTGGGTGTTGGATGTAGTGGGCAGAGGATTGCTTCTGGACTTCGAGGCTCTTACGCCTTACCACGTCCAGGTGTCTCAGGACAGGCTGTCTGCCCTAAGGGGGACATTGCTCAGCTCCTTGGAAAAGGGGCAATAGACCGTGTCCTGGATGCCCTGGCCAGTCAGGGTTACATGTCCAGGTACTTCCTGGTCCCAAAACGGACGGGGGCTGATGCGCCATACTGGATCGGCATGATAACCAGTTCATGTGGAAACACAATTTCTGAATGGTTATTCTGGGCCAGGTTAGACCATAACTGGAGCAGATCATGTGGTTCTGCTCCCTAGACCTCCAGGATGCATTTTTTGCCCATTCCCATTCATGCTTTGTTTCTCATCGGAGGGGAGAGAGGGAGACCTTGACCTTGAGGGTCCCCCCCCTCGCCCTCGCATCAGAATCTCGGGCTCCAAACAAAATGCTCCAGAGTGGAGGTGCCGGCTTGTTTCTTGCAAGCACCGGCGGGCCTCCTCGGGACCCAGTCAGAAGGATCAAGGAAAATCTCAAAGGCTCACAATCGTGCCCCTGCTGGTTGCAGGAGAACTGCTTGTCGGCAAGCCCAGCGGCGATCCAGGGTGAAGCGACGGCTTTTGAATAGCCCACCCACCTGCCCTGGTTTAGAGGTGACTTTTAATCCATTCGCCGTACCCCGCCTACTGCCAGCTAACTTGTCTATTGGCTTGATAGGGGTGGAGTTGAACTTACTCCCTCCCAGGTTTCTCTCCTACGCCCTGCCTTTTCTGTGCTCACTGAGCCTGCAAACCCGGCTCCATCCAAACTCACTCCAGTAACCTGCTGCATATCCTGTGACTGCTGCTTATTTACTAATAGTGTTTTACTGCTTAATTCCAAATTGTGTTAATTTCTTTGACCTTTTCAGGCAGTCGCTCTGTATCCTGAAACTGTTTTTTTTAAATCCAAAATTTTACTGTCATTGCTAAAGTGTCTCTGGACCTCCAGTTAGAGCTCGTTATCATCACATTTCAGGTCAGTTAGCCACACCCCTGGTGCTCATTATCACACAAGGTCAGTAGTCACACTCCCTGGTGTTTGCTCGGTGCTCCTGCCTGACACTGCTCTCTGTCTCCTCAATGCTCCCAGGTCCTCTACAGCATACCCCCCTGTTCAATCCAAGATCGGCCTCTCGGCATGATCTCTGCTAAAGCAATCCGTTCCCCCCCCCACTTTGTTCTCCTGGCTACCCTAATCTTGGGACTCATCCCCCTCCTCTCGGACATTGCCCCTGGCCAGGACAGTGGCTGCAGCAGGTCCATCCACCAATACTCCGCGACCGATTTTACGTTCTCTAACCTTATGGCTAATACCGTTGGTCCCCGCCATCCCCCTAGCGGATTGCTGCCTAGACCAGTCCTGCCCCAAATCCAGATAAAACGACGTCGGGTTTGGAGGCCAGAAATCAAAAGGTCCCCGAGAGGACCCCTCCTGTGGCTAATCCTACTGTCCCTTGCCCTATCTGGCGACATCGAAGTCAATCCTGGCCCCACCACCCTTGACTCTCCTCAGGAATGGTGGATGGAAAAGGGCCTGGAAGTTGCTCACATCAGTATTCGGAGTCTTCTTCCCAACCTTGACGAGCTCACTGCATGGGTCACTCTCTACAAGCCTGACATCCTGGGGATAACCGAGACCTGGCTCAAACCCCAGTTTCCCGACTCAGTCTGCAGGCTTCCTGGCTATGAGCTCAAACGGCAGGACAGAACAGGGAGCAAAAGGGGAGGTGGTATCCTGATTTACTACAGGGCCCACCTCAATGTATCCCTTATAAACCATTCCTCTGTACTGCCGTCAACCTGTGAGCTCCTCCATACCGTGCTGCTGCTTGGCAACACCAAGAAACTGCACGTGGTATGCTCCTACAACCCACCAAAGGGCGGGCTGCAGGGCCTCTCCCATCTTCTGGATACTGTCTGTCCCAGCGAACTCCTTATCCTGGGGGACATTAACCTGAACTGAGATGGGGATAACGTCAAGCAGCTTGAGGCCCTGCTTGCCACCAAATCCCTAACACAACTTGTAAGGGAGTCCACCCGTCGCAAGGCAAACGGTACTTCCTGCTCCCTCTTGGACTGGATTATGTCAAACCGTCCCGAGAGGATCTCCTCAGTAGGGGCCCTACCCAACGCAGTATCGGACCACTCTCCGGTTCTGTGCATATGGAATACCCCTTCCCCTAAGGTTCCCCACAAAATCATCCAGGTTGAAACTTTGCCAGATTAAACCCGGACCTGTTCCTGGAGGAACTCAGGTTTATGGACTGGTCAACAGTCTATAGAGCACTGGATCCCTCATCTGCCGCCGCCGCGTTCCACAGCATCTTTGTGGATCTACAAGATAGGTATGTCCCTATCACTAGGCGTAGGGTCCGTGGGACAGCCACCCAGTGGCTGCATGGGGGCCTCCTCTCCCGCATGCGAGCGAGAGACAAATGCTGGCATCAGTTAAAACACTCACACGATACTGCCTTGCTACAGCAATACAGAAAACTCAGAAATGAGTGGAAGAAAATGATCAGGGGCGCAAAAAGCGACTTCTGCAAGGCCGCCCTTCTCAGCTCTGCCAAAGACCCCAGGCGGTTCTGGAGAACCATTCAATCACTGGTCGGCGGTCGCTCCTACTCCGGGGTCACTGACATGCTCATCGAAGGAGTCTCCTGCAACAATCCTCACGTGATTGCTAATGCACTAAACTCTCATTTCGCTGACCTCCCTTCTGCTCTCCCGCTCGGGTCCTCAGCCCGGAGCTCAAGCGGCTCTGCCTCCACGTCACAGCAGGAGTCTGGTCTGCCCCGCCCTCCTCTTTGCCTAAGGGCGGTATCAGAAAGTGAGGTGCGGTCTCTCCTTCTTGGTCTCTCCCAGAATGCTAGCCCCGGCCCTGATGACCTGGAGCCCAAGCTTCTCAAACTAGTAGCCCCCCTTATAGCCGCCCCGGTGGCCCATATTTTCAACCTATCCCTTACCCAGGGACTTATCCCTGATATCTGGAAGGTTGCCAAGGTCGTCCCTGTCCCTAAGCAGGGCGACCCCAAAATCCTGGGCAACTACCGCCCCATAACTATTCTCTCTGCTGGCAGCAAGCTACTGGAAAAGGTGGTCGCCAAACAAATCTCGGAGTATATCCACTCCCATGGTCTGCTGACCCCGGCCCAACACGGCTTTCGTAGAGGGCACAGCACTACCATGGCTCTCATCTCTGTCTCTTCCAGTATCAGAGCAGCTATGGATCAGGGAAAACTCTCAGGTGTGGTATCTATTGACCTATCCAAGGCGTTTGACCTCGTTGACCACGACCTGCTTGCCTTGCAGATGAGGTCCCTTGGTCTGTCCCCCTCTGCCCTAAACTGGGTCTCTGACTACCTATATGGCAGAAAACAACTAAATTCAATAAAGTCCTCTCTGCCCCTCGGCCTGTTACCTCTGGTGTCCCTCAGGGCTCTGTGCTGGGTCCCCTACTCTTTTCCCTGTTCATCAACAATCTCCCTGATGTGGTCTCCAGCTGCCGTGTCACCATGTATGCGGATGACCTGGTTCTCCTGGCCCACTCCTGTGATACAGCCACACTAAACCGACACTTATCTGAAGACCTCTGGAACATCCAGACATGGCTCTCCAACCATAAATTGGTCCTCAGTCAAAACAAAAGGCTATGCTCTTGGTTCAGCTGCAAAATCACGGGCCTCTTCAACTCCCTTAATATCAACTACGAAGATGGCTCCCTCTCCCAACCATGTCCTCCTCAAATATCTTGGAGTGGCGCTTGATCCCCAACTGGACCTTGGTAGTCATATCCATAATGCCTGCAGTGGGGTGGACCGTGAGCTAGGGATGGCCTGAGGGCTCGGTACAACCTCTCAGCGGCTCGCATAGCTCTGGCCAGGGGAGTACTACTTCCCTCCCTCAACTACGGCTCCCTCATATTTGCTCATACTTCTAAGACCCTCCTAAGCAAGTGGAGCACAACGTACAACAACATCTGTCGGTTTGCCCTGGCTGCCCCCCGCCTCACCCATCACTGTGAGCTCTATGAGAAGCTCGGCTGGCTATCCCCGCTCAATCACCTTAACTTTAGCACTGGGTGCCTCGCGAGTAAAGTACCTAGCTCCGGCACCCCTCCGGAACTGGCCCGGTTTCTTGCCCCTGCTGACCTCTCCCCCTACCTGCTGTGATCCCAAGGCCCCGGACTACTAAATGTGCCTACTACCCGCACCATTATGGGGGACCGGAGTTTTGCTGTCCATGGTCCCAGGCTCTGGAACTCCTTTCCTGAAAGTGTCCGTACTGCCCTCTCTCACAAGCTTTTCTGGACCTCCCTGTGGGATCATCTTAAGTTGGCCTCTCGCTGTGAATGCCCTAAGCCCCCTTAGTCACCCGGTGCCCACTGGTGCCAGCTTCTTCTCTTCTCCTCTGGCGTCACCACTCTTGCACTATGACCTCGTCCAAATCCCCCCTCCCTTGTTGACTGACTCTGTGGTGTTCCTATGCTCATAAATCCCCACTAGCCCTGTTGGTCATTTGTATCTATCTCCAATCTTTACCTTGCCCCAGCATTGTATCTGGGTGTACTTTCTACGAAATTGTAAAACTGAATAAATTGTCTTTTCTCTTGTTTCTGTATCAAATGTATTCGTCTGAACAATTGCTGTATTGTTGTACCTGTTGTACCCTTTTGTACTCCCCCGAGTCGTTCCTGAAAATAGGCATAATATTTGTCTAGTGTACTTACCCGGTAAACAAAAACTAAATAAATAAATAAACTCAATCCCACTGCTGGTACCTCTGGTTTTGAGCAGAAGGGTTCCTGTAGCAGTTCAAGGTCATGCCCTTTGGCCTCTCCTCAGCACCCAAGGTCTTCACCAAATGCATGGCGGTGGTGGCAGCCCACCAGTGGCACCTCGGGTTGAGAGTGTACCCCTACCTGGACAACTGGCTGTTAGCCGGTCCATTGAGAGTGGCTGTGGAGAGGTCCAGAGATCTGGCTCCCCAGACCTGTTGAGACTTGGGCCTCCTGGTAAACCCGGACAAGTCCAAACTGGAACTAAAGCAGGCAGTCAAGTTCATCGGGGCAGAATTAGACTTCCTGTAGACCAGGCATTGGATCTTGCCTCCTTTCAGTACATGACGTCCTGTGCCAGAATGGTCTGTTTGGCCTGCTGGTGGATGCGCCACCTCCAGTGGGAGGTGGACCATCAGTGGTCCCAGCTCCTAGGCCACTTGGACCAGTTGGTCATAGTGACCCAGATAATGTGAGATGCCACCCAGTGGTGGCTGGTTCTGGAACACCTGGAGGAAGGAATCCCATTAGTTCACACAGAACCGACCATCACTGTCACAACAGATGCATCTCCAGTAGGGTGGAGAGCGCACCTGGGAGACCACAGAGCCCATGGGTTCTGGTCACCCAGGGAGTCCTGACACCATATATACCTGCTGGAGCTTAGTGCAGTGTGTTTGGGTCTGACCAAATTTGCTCTGATAGTCAGGGGTCAGGTTGTGCAGGTCCACATGGACAACATCACAACCATGTTCTACCTAATCAGGCAGAGTAGAACTCACTCCTCTCCTTTGTGTTGGGAGGCCCTCCACACGTGGACAGTCATGCGCAGCTTGGGTGTAGATCTCATGGCAATCCATGTTGCATAAGAGAACAGTCAGCTGGTGGATACTTTCAGCCAGGTATAAGAGACATTGCACGAGTTGTCCCTCCATTAGGAGGTGTAGAACCACCTGTTCTTCCTGTGGGGCACACCCTTGGTGGACCTCTTTGCCTCCTAGGAGAACACCAAACCTAGGCTGTTTTGTGCCCATCCTCCACAGTCTGGGGCACTGCTGGGGAATGTCTTTGCAAGACCCTAGACACTAGGTCTTGTGTATGCCTTTCCTTCTCTCTGATCCACAAGGTGGGGGTCAAGGCCCAAAAGGACAGATGTGGATGATCCTGATAACTCCAGACTGGCTACCGCAGTTCTGGTACCTGGATCTCCTCAGCCACAGCAGCCGGCCTCTGTGGAGACAAAACTAGTTTGTTACAGGTGTTTTTTGTTACTGTATTTGGAGGGAGTAGGAGATCCCACACACTAGACCTTTATCTCGGTGTCTTTTGAGTACACTGCAGATGCAGATCCACAGTCTCAGGGTGGGGACTTGGTTTGTGTTCATTATCAGTTGCTATTATTATAGTATGTGAACTGTTCAGACAGTTGGTCCTGGTTGGGCCCTTTTGCATTTTGATATTTCTCACACTGTTGGTATCTAAGCCTCCAGGCAGGCTTGGGTTGAAGGATGGCGAGGTTTCCTGATGTATCAGCTACTGTTGTGTTGGACACATTTACACTTTCATAACGGATATACTGTTGGATCTTACTTTGAGGGGGCTCTTGCTGCAGGCAACACCAGTAGGACTGAAGCCTCCAGGCACCAGTACCACATGGAAAACTTCTAGTTAGCAGTCGTGTCATGGAGGACCACGCTCACCGAGGTCAGCATGCTGACGTCCGCCTGTCTTATAAATGGGCAGTCCCACAGCCCTACCTCAGTTCTTTTCCCACCATCGACCCACATGTCAGACCTCCACAGACACCTGCTTGTCGACTGCCATTTTGCTCGTGTTTTACCCGCAATTTGTTTCTTTAATTTCCCATTCATAAACATAGAATTTTCAGTGTTTTCTTTGACAGGTTTATGTCTTCTTCTCAAGCCTCATCTTCTGACCAGCCTATGAAGTGTGCCTGTGGCAAGCACATACCTGCCAAAGATGGTCACTCTTCCTGCCTGCTCTGCTTAGGTCCCGACCACGACACTGAGGCCTGCCAGCACTTACCAGGACTTCAACCAGACTACACAGAGACACTGCTTGAAGACTTTAGAAGCTGCCTGCTAAAGCAGACATTGGCCGTGATGGAGAAAAAACTTCAGGCCAAGGGTTTCTCTTCTCCCTGGCTCAGTCTTCAGGGACATCTTTTTCTTCCCTGAAGGAGAAGAAATTCAGTGGGAAGCATAAGCACTGGGACAAGCATCGTGACCGTCCCTGGTCAGCCTGTCACTCGCTATCGCCATATAAACCAGCTTCCGCCTCTGGGTCTTCCTCCAGTGGGAGGTCGGTCCCTCCTTCCTTGGCAGCCCTCATTCCCTCTGGGCTGCTGGTGGTGCAGCCACCCGCCCTTATCTCCATTTTGGGTGGCAGTTCTTCGGGGCAGTGGACTTTCCCCCTGTCTCCCAGCCTCTGATGCTCAGGCCCTTAACTTCTACAGGTCATCAGCCAGTTGGCCTAGCCTGGGTTGGTACTTCAGGCGGTGGGTCTTCATCCATTGTCCCCCCGGCAGTGGCGTTGCCTTCGTCGGTCCCCATCTCCATGGCCGGCGCTAGCCCCTCCAGGCATTGCCCGGAGCAAGCTCTCGCCTGTTCCTCCATGCAGGCAACACCTGTGCCTCTGCCTCATGGGACTTCTCCCCCGCAGGTGACTGCCTCCCCTTTGGGGCCAACGTTGGCTGCTTTGCCAGACCAATATCATCCTTCGCCTCTCAGGCTGGTGCCAGCGGCGCTGTTGCCCTCACCAACAACTCCTCAGCCGTAGTCGCCTCCACCTCAACCTTCACCACAACCGATGCCTGCTGGCCCTCCTTGGGATCCTCAACCAGCGCCAGGTAGGCCTACGCCAGGGTACCCTATGCCAGTTCCCCCCACCAACATACCTGTACCTTCCTCCTCAGTATCCTTATCTGCCCTATAATCCTTCTCCACCAGTTGATTATAATGCTCTGTTTTCAGCCTGCTGGTCCTTCATGCAGAAGAATAATGCACCCATGCAACCTTCTTCTCCTCGTCTTCCCTGAGATCCCCCTCCTCAGGACTTAAATCGGGTAGGACCTAGCAACCCCCGTACCACAGTGTCTTCCAGGGGATGCACTGGGGACTCAGGCCAGCGTACAGGTGACTGTTGCCCTCCAACGCCAGTCCCAGACAGTGATCAGTCAGTGGACGACTCCTCTTCCTCCTCCTCAGAGTCGTCAGAGAAATCCAGGGGTTCCTCAGAAGGTCGAGAGCTTCCCAAGGAAACCCCTAAGTCTCCTCTCGATGATCCCACTTTTCTCAACATTATGCATCATTTCCAGTACCTTACGGGATGGGAAACTGAGGAGCTTGACCCGGAGCGACGTCACCTGGCCATATACCTCTGAAAAAATGGGACCCTCCCCTTAGTGGTCCGTGCTTTAATCGACTCTTATGTGGATGTTACTAAGGCGGCGTGGATTCACCTCTCTTACACCCTGGCTTTAGCCAAGAAGGTGGCTCGCCTTTATCATGTGCCAGTGGGCAAGCCCTTCCTTGGTGAGCACCCCATGGCGAACTCTGTGGTCATGGATGCAGCTCACAACCATACAGAGGAACCCAAACATCTCAGTACTCACCCCACTGACAAGGAGTCTCACCAAATGGACCAGTTAGGCAAGCGTATGTTTGCCTCCTCCACACTAGGCATTCGGGCTGTCAACTACCTAGCACACATGATGCAATACCAGAATGCTTTCTGGGATCAGTCGAGGAATCTGGTCCAAATCCTCCCTGAGGACTCTATTAAAACACAGTTGGCCCAACTCCTCAAGTCCGGATCGAATATGGGCAACTATGTACTAAGGGCAGCCTGTGATACTGTTGATGCCTCTGGGCATGGGGCGGCGGCAGGGATCTGCCTTCGCCGCTATTCATGGCTCAGGGTGTCTGGCTTTTCACCTGACGTTCAGGTCAAAATAATGGATGCTCCTTTTTGGAGCTCTGTCTTGTTTGGGGGAGATGCCTGGGATATTATCTCCCACCTTCAAGAATCAGGTAAGGCCCTTAGGTCAGTGCATTCCTTCTACCGGTCCCAGCCTAGGGCTTTCCAGTGTCAGTCCTTTCGTCGTTCCTCTCACTAGCCCTCCAAAGGCCAGCAGTCGAAGGGGACCTTCAAATGCAAGGCTAACACCCCACCAACAGGAGCAGCTACCACTAGTGCCCCTAGGGCACCAGCAGCAGCTCTGCCCACCCCCGGATCCACTGCCTGACTCTTTGCCCGACCCTCCTCCTCCAGTGGAGACTTTGCGGGAGGCAGTCGGGGGTTGATTCTCCCTCTGCCTAAACAGGTGGCGAACAGTAACCTCAGATCTGTGGGTACTGCAGATTATCAAACAGGGTCGCACTCTCGAATTTCTGGAGCCCGCTTCAGAAAACCCTCCCTCACCCTACCACTACCCTCTGGCCCACATCCCCCTCATTTGGGAAGAGATTCAGACATTCCTGCAAAAAAGGGCCATAGAGCTCGTCCCTCTGACTCAAACAGGAAAGGGGTTCTACTCCTACTCCTTCCTTGTTCCCAAGAAAACAAGAGACTGGAGGCTGATTCTGAACCTCAGCCACCTGAACCTCTACATAGAGTACAAGCGCTTCAGGATGGTCACTCTCCAAGGGCTGTTGCTCCTTCTCCAATGGGGGGGGGGGCTGGCTCTGTTCCTAGGACATGCAGGATGCTTACCTTCATATCCAGATATTCCCAGCCAACCGCCGCTTCCTCCGTTCTTGCTTACAGGGGGACCACTTTCAGTTTGGGGCCCTCCCCTTTGGCCTTTTCTCTGCACCCCAAGTCTTTACAAAGTGCCTGGTGGTGGCGGCCGCAGCCCTGTGGAGACAGGGCTTCTATGTATTCCCTTATCTGGATGACTGGCTGCTGACAGCTCCCTCCAGGGACCTCTTACTGCAGACTCTGGAAGGTACATTTCGGCTTTCCAGGCCCTAGGGATCACAGTCAACCTGCCAAAGGCTTGTCTCTCTACAGGCCAATGCCTCCAGTACATGGAGCAGTCCTGGTTCTAGGGACATGGTTATGTTGTTCTATCCACATTTTCTGGCAGTGCCTTTCCCTTTAGGACTTGGCCGGAAACGTCTTCAAGCTGGCTCTTCCCACCCACTTGGGTGGTAACTCCCTTGGCTCCGCCCCATGACGCCAGATCTTCCTTTCCAAAGCAGGTTTCCTCCTTACCGCTCCTGCGTTGAGTAGGCCCTCGCGCTTAAAATCTTGGAATTTACTTTCTAAACTTCTAAAACTATCATCTTCAGTTTGATCTTTGATAGCGACCACGATGGAGGAGAAGTCCACTCCCGGGTTCCGCCATTGCAGGCAGAAGATGTCCAGGACAGATCCTCATGCCTTGTGCTTCTACTGCCTGGGGCACAATCACTGACCCTCAGGCTTGCGATTTTTGTCCCTCTTTTCACCCTACAGTCCTGAAAGACCATCTCGCCCATTTGAAACTGGGCCGCCCGTCGCAGCGGAACCGGTGGTCAAATTAAAGGATGCTCGTTGGGTGATCTCTGCAGCCGTGGGATCTGCCGAGCAGCTTGCGGCCTTTGAGGAGGAGGTGGCCCAGGCTGGGGCTCACTCCTCTTCGGCTTCTGCCTTCATGCTGCTTCATCTGGGCTCGACAAAGAGTTGTGCCAGTCCTTGCTGACCCTCAGTCAGGGACCTTCAAGGCAAAATCCAAAGGTAAGAAATAATCTAAAAAAAGAGAGAGAGGATTAGACATCCATCGTGGGATCGGGAGCACTCTCGGTCGAGGCCTCTGCTTCCTGCGCTTCTCCGGATTTGTCTATGGTTGAATCTTCGACCTTGGCCGAAGGCTCCTCAGTAACCTCTGCTGGTCACTGTGACCCAAAGGATGTGGGACGCCATCCAGTGGTGGTTGGTCCCAGCACATCTGCAGGAAGGGATCCCTTTTGTCCACCCAGATCCGACGGTCGTCCTGACAACCAATGCCTCTCTCATGGGCTGGGGTGCCCACTTGGGGGAACACAGAGTCCACTGGCTCTGGAACCCCGTGGAGTCCCGAAGCTACATCAACCTGCTGGAATTCCGAGCAGTTCGGCTAGCACTGACTGCATTTGCTCCGCACATTTGGGGTGAGGTGGCTCAAGTCCAGACATACAACACCACGACCATGTACTACCTCAACAAACAGGGTGGAACCTACTCTCTACCTTTGTGCAGGGAAGCTCTCCATGTCTGGACCCTCGTGTACAGCCTGGAGGCGCGGATCTCCTAGCCATCTATATGGCAGGAGCCTCCAGTCAGCTGGCGGACGCTCTCAGCTGAGTGGGCGAGGCATCTCACGAGTGTTCTCTTCACTCAGAAGTGGTACACAGCCTGTTCTCCCAGTGGGGCTCCCCTCTGGTGGGCCTGTTCGCCTCCAGGGAGAACGCAAAGCTGAGGCTATTTTGTGCCTGCCCCTCTTAGCAGAGAACGCTGCAGGGGATACCTTCTGGAGGCCCTGGACCCCAGGCCTCTCTGTGCCTTCCCTTCCTTGATCCACAAGGTGCTGCTCAAGGCCAGGAGGGACAAGGCACAGGTGATCCTGGTGGCGCTGGACTGACCTCTCCAGTTCTGGTACCCCAGTCTCCTCAGCCTCAGCAGTAGGCTGTGAAGGTGTTTTCCCCAGTGCCGGACCTGCTTTCCATAAATCAGGGGGAAGGTACTCCAACCTGACCTTCAATCCCTGCACCTGACAGCCTGGTTCCTGAGCGGCTAGAGTTCCAGGCTTTGGGTCTTTCTGAAGCTGTCTTCACCGTGTTGGAGGCATCTCCAGGAAGTGCTATGCCTTCAATTGGAAGAGATTCTCCTTTTGGTGTCAGAACAAGGGTTTGGACCCTTTGTCCTGTCCAGTGGCTAACGTTCTTGACTACATTTGGTCCCTCTCTGTCTGGCCTTCGGTCAACAACCCTTAAGGTGCACCTGGCAGCCATGTCTGCTTACTGGGTGCAGGCCGGTCATCAGTCGGCGCAGGAGAAGGTAGTCTGGTGCTTTTTCAAGGGCTTTGACCACATTTCCCTTCCAATGCATGAACCACCACCACCACCGTTGAGATTGTTGCTGGTTTTGGCAAAGCTTATGGGCAGGCCATTCAAACCGATGCACAGGTGTGACATGTCTCACCTGTCATGGAAGCCCGCCTTCTTGGTGGCTAGCACGTCAGCCAGAAGGATCAGTGAGGTCCAGGCACTTTCGGTGGAGTCTCCTTACTTGGTCTTCCACAGAGACAAGGCTGTCCTGAGCCCCAACCCGAAGTTCCTGCCGAAGGTTATGTCAGATTTTCACCTGAACCAGGTGAGTAATCTCCCAGTGTACTTCACCAGTCACAGCTTGGAGGCCGAGTACAAGCTCCATACTTTGGACCTGCGGTAAGCGCTTGCCTACTATAAGGAGCGCATGGCTGGAGTTCGGGGAGAGGTTCGCCAGCTATTTGTCACCTATGCTGTAGCCGTACCTGGCAGACCGACAGCTAAGCGGACATTTGGCAGGTGGATTGTATCTTGCATTGACCTCTGCTATGACTCATTCCACCCACTATACTACTGCCTCAGTGGCTGTTTCCAGGGACGTCCCTATCCAGGAAATCTGCAGGGCTGCTACTTGGAGGTCATCACACACCTTCATTTCCAATTATCACATTGACCTCGAGTCATGTCATGATGCTGGTTTTGGGGCCTCAGTTCTCCAATCTCTGTTCCTTAAGTAGGGGGTGTGCGCCTTGCCTTCCTCCTGCTGGAGAACTGCTAGGAGTCTGCCAGAAGGTGTGAATAGAACAACATATCCACGTCCCAAGAAACAGGTTACTCACCAGTAACAATAGTTCTATGTGTGGTATATGTTGTTCATCCACACGGACCCACCCAACCTCCCCTGGCTTTAGCACACAACACTGCTTCCAGCAGGCCAAATCTGGCATCATGGGGCCGGAGCTGAGGCAGTTACCACCCAGGTGAGTGGGAGGAGCCAGCTTGAAGATGTTTCCAGCCAAGTTTTTAAGGGAAAGGCATTGCCAGAAAATGTGGATGAACAGAATATACCACTCCTAGAACTACTGTTACAAGTGAGTAACTGGTTTATTCATCCCAGGGCAGAGCCTTCCTGCTGATGGACAGAGTGCTTGACAGTGCAGGCCAGGCTGGTATCCTCCAGCCATCAGATACCAGCCAGAGCTTTCCTCCATCTGTTAAGGCACATGGCAGTGGCTATAGCCACAGTTCCCCTGGCCCATCTGTATATGAGGGTCCCCCACTGGACTGTTCGGGTCCAGTGGGATCAACGCACTGACGACCTGGATCAGCCGGTGTTAGTCTCCAACCTAGTGAGGAGGACTCCGGAGTGGTGGCAGAACCCTGCCAATCTCGTGCGGGCGGGGGGGGGGTCCCTTCTGAACTGTGTCCCTCAGATTCTCACTACTTTGCCTTGGGTCTGGGCTGGGGTGTTCACTTAGCTGGTCATCAGACCCAGAGGTCCTGGTGCGAGTCAGAGCAAAAGCTTCATATCAATATACTAGAAATGAATGCAGTTCTTTATGCTCTGCAGGCCTTCCAGACCCACATTCTTCCCGGCCTGCTGCTGGTTCAGACAGACAATATGTCTCTAGTATACTTCATCAACAAGCAAGGGGGCACCCACTCATACCCCATTTGTCAGGAGGCAATGAGAGTCTGGTACTAGGCCATTGAGCACAGCCTGGAACTCTCTGCTGTCCATGTTCCAAGCATCCAAAGTGCCCTGACCAACTGTCTAAGGTCGAGGACTCACGAGTGAGAGCTCTGTCCTCAGTGGTCGAAGATCTCTTTGACAGGTGGGGTTACCCAGAGTTGGACCTCTTTGCATCCCCATTCAACTCAAACCTGCTGCTTTTCTGCTCGCTCAGTCTAGGGCCTGGAGTTTTCTGATGCAACACGTGCCTTTCCTGGAAAGAGTGGTTTGCGCATTCCTTCCCTCCCTTTCCGCTCCTGCTGAGGGTTCTTCTTAAGCTTCAGTCAGAGGGAGCAGAGATGATTCTTATAGCTCCCTACTGGCCACATAAGATTTGGTTCCCACTGCTGCAGCAGCTGGCAGTGGAACCTCCAGTACCCTGCCTCTGTGCACCCATTTGCTGTCCCAAGAACAGGGCACTCTTGTCCATCCCAACCTCAAGTCTCTACATCTCCATGCGTGGCTCCTGCAGACTTAGCTGTCGCCCGCTTTGGGGTTTCTTCCAGAGTCACTGATGCTTGGTGGCTGCTAGGAAGCCTTCCACCAGAGCCAGTTATGGTAAGGTAATGTAAGGTAATCTTTATTTTTATAGTGCCTTTCTTGAACCAAGGCGCTTCACAAAGAACAATAAAAACACATCAATAAATACAAATATAAAACTATAAATTAATTAATATAATCTGGGGACACTTTTTGAAATAAATAGGTTTAAACTCTGATTTGAACCTCTCAACGGTCAAAGGCATTCTCTCTTAGCCGAGCGGTAGAAATTCCACAGGGTAGGGGCATAAGCAGCTACACGATGCACCAGATGTCTTCGAACGTACCCTGGGAACCTCTAGCAATCCCTCATCGGCAGATCGGAGAGGACGGAAGGAGTGGGAGGGAATCGGGAGTTCTTGCAGGTAGCAAGGTCCCAGTTTGTGTAGGGCTTTAAAGGTCAGAAGACCAACCTTAAAGGTGATCTGCCACTGAACCGGCAGCCAGTGCAGTCCGCGCAGCACAGGCGTAATATGACTGGATCTTAAAAGTCCCAGTCAAAAGCCTGGCCGCCGCATTCTGCACTAGCTGCAGTAGGCTCATATCAACCCCAGGAAGCCCTAGGTAGAGGGCATTGCAGTAGTCAAGGCGGGAGGTGATGATGACGTGGATCAATGTTGGAAGGTCATCCGAAAGAACCAGGTGTTTCACTCCGGGCGATATTCCTCAAATGGTAAAAAGAGGATTTGAGGATTTGACAACGGCAGACACGTGAGATTTCAGGGTCAAGCCATCATCAAAAATAACGCCCAAGTTATGCACCCAGTTGGAGGTTATGAGCTGGACACCTTCGAGCCAGGGATCGACAAATTTCAAATATATGTGGTAGTCCAGGACAAGTGGCCCATCCAAAAATGGTAGCCCCACTGTCACAAGTGGTAGTCCGATGGTCGGATTGCCATATTTTAAGGAAAACATATAAAAAATTATGTAGCAGCAAAGTAAATGGCTGTGTGTCATTCTATTATTAATGCTGCATAGATATAGGCTATAGAAAACAGTAAAAAAACAAATATGTAAATATCTTTAAATGTTTCTTAATACAGATTGTGTGATTTGAAGTCTGAGTCAAGTCACATGGTGCCCCAGAGACTCCATTCACTTCATTCAGTCCCACATAAGCCAGAATGAAGCAGAAAATAATTAGGGCAAACATAATCAGAACTCCTCAGATTCAGAATTGTCACCAACATCAAGTGTACTAGTGGTGCTAGGACAGGATGATGATGGAGCAGCAGCAACAGTGCTAACAGTATGAGATACAGAAGCATCAGATTCAGTTGAACCAGCAGTAGTAGTATGCTCATAAACATGTCGAGTGCCTGGACCAGACAGCAGCCAGTGGTTTATTGCTGGATCTGGATTGAAGTCACATAGTTCGGGACCCTCTACTGCTATTTGAAGAAGGGACTGTAGTGTGTCATCTGCCAGACGTGTCCTTATTTTTGTCTTTATCAGGTTTTGAATGGAGAACACTCGTTTGCACTTTGCAGTTGACACACTCATTGCCAGTAATATTTCCACTAACTCTAGCATATGAGCAATCTGGGACGGTTTTTCTTTCAGCAATCTTGTATACACCTGCAGATCGGGTTTGTCAACTGCAGATTTCAGCAGAGCCTTAAATGCAGCATATTCTGATCTAATAGTTTCCTGCTGCTCTTCTGTAAAAAAATTAAAGTATGCTGCTAAATTAGCCACTTCATTGGTCCCAAACTCTGCAAATTGTTCTCTTGGTAGATCAAATTGCTTGAAATCCAGGCAGCTGAACCATTTCAGAGGCACCTCCGAGAAATTTTGAAATCTTACATCGATGTAAGATATTGCTGCATCTACTAAAGTATGCAGTTGTGTATCTGTCCTGAAATTTGTTTCAGGACAGTTGCCTCTAAATGTGAAGGAACAGTCTTCTCAACTCCTTCTTTGGAATTACAAAGTCCATGCATCTGTCCTGAGGTTTGTAATTAGCTAGGAAAGCTGTCATGTATTTCCTGGCTTTGATTTCAGTTCCATCAGCGGAGGAGGCAGGTCCGATGAGTGTAATACTTAAGAATTATTAAGTCATCTCTTTGAAACTGCAGTGACAGATTTTTAAGAATGGGCAAAAAAATCTTGCAGGACATAAAGAGATTTGACAAAGTGCACAGACTGTATCTCTCTTAACAGCACCTTTGCTTTTGAACCATCAGCACCAGCTACAGTTTGTTGCAAGTGCTGAGCAATCATAGATAGGTTCACCTGAACTGCATGTACTGAACGAGATCTGCTGGCAAGCCATCTCACCTGTTTAATTGCACTAAAGTGTGCCAGATCACTATGTATCACTTGTGCAATTTCTTGAAGCTCCCTCATTTTTTTGGGACTATAGTGGTAGAATTTAAAGATGCCCTTTAGAGTATTTTCAAGGTTTGATATGAAAGGGTTTGTTTTCATCATATCAAGAACTGCCAGCTCAGCTTATGGGCAACACAGTGCATGGCAATGATGTGAGGACAGTGCTCCGTAACTGCGATGGTTCCACCTTTCACCCAGCATTACACTTGCCCCATCAAAATTGGCAGAAATCAAAGTAGCCCCGGATTGCTCACATTCGATAGGTCAGTGATAGGAAGATGTAAAGAATCTAATGCAGTACTTATTGCATTAAAGACACCTTCAGCATTTGAGGATTCCAAAGGTACGGCCTGGATCAGATATGTACATATATCTTTTGTGTTAGGATTTACAAAACGGAGGAAGATATTTTCCCATTCAGTTATAGCCGCATCAGTGCTGCCGTCAGCAAGAACTGTAACATATTTTGCATTTTTAATAGTCTGCATCTGTGTGTTGCATAGAACAGCAGATGTAGCTCTGCAAAAGTCCCTGGCTCGCTTATCATTGGTGTAATTTGTACCACACTTAATTCCATTTTCTCTTGCAATTCACATACCCAATCCATGTCGGAAAAAGGGCGCAGATTTTTTGCAATGGAGTACGCTGTGTTAAACAGGCGTCTCATCTTCACCTTTGTGGCCTCTTCCAACTGTGCAAAGGCTTGATAGAGTGGTGACTCACTGATATCACAATGAACTGCACACTGGCCACTTTCCAGAATATGTTGGTTCTGGCATAGCACATGTGGACTAGACTTTTCATGTGCACGTATTGATTCAGTTCTAAAATTGTTAGAGCCTGTGGCAAACACATTTGGTTTTTTTGAAAAGGCTGGTGTTGCAATAGTGGGATACTTTTCGCACACTTTGCAATACATCAATCCCTTTTTTTCATTGTATCTCAACCATTTATAAGTTGTCAGCCAATGAGGCTGAAACAGCCTGGCCCTTTTTTCTTGGTCGTATTTCTTGTCTTTACTTCGCTTCTCTTGCAAGTCATCATCAACAGGTACAAAACTGCGTTTCTTTGGAAGTGACACAGGGGCTTCAGCTAAGGCCTCACTAGGCAGCTCACTGCTTAAATCAAATGCCTGATGATCACCTGTTCTATCTAGTACCACAGATGCAGACTCCTTATTACTTTCATCTGCGAAGGTAGTAGTTGGGGTATTTATATTGGAAGAACTTGAGGATGCTGTTGGTGCTGCTGAGTCAGCTGACCAGAGGGATAATAGACTTTACGGTTTACTATGCCTAGTACTAGTCTTCTGCATTTTGAATGCCTCAATGTCTGGCTCTCTGCTTACACAGTGCTTACTTATTGTTTTGTGATGCTAATAAAATTTATTCTGTTAAAGTGTGGTGCCGTGTGTTTTTTTCCACTGGTGTTTGTTAGATTAGAATGGGGACGGGGGGGAAGGTGGAGCTGGCAGCCAGCAGCAGACAGTCACTTATATATTTCTTAACCTTTACAGGTTAAGGCTGCGTAAACTACAGAATCAAGGCAGTCAGGCAGTGGACTTCAAGAATGGGAAGAAATAGCAACAGCAATACTAAGGGGAGGAATGGAATGATGTTATTGCTGTTGCTTGCTTTGATGCTTACTTTTTTGTTTATATTTTTACCTTTTCTCACATCTGCACACACTTGCCAAGCAACCACATAGACAACACACACACAATGTCCGTCCCAGTCCGGTGACTGTCCCTCGCTCGTCCAACACACAACACGGACAGACAACACTATTATTTGTGTCCTCCTCCTCCGTCCTCTCTGTCAGTTAGTTCTGTTTTTTCGTTCACTTCACTTTCCTTTACTTTTCTCAGGGCAACACAGAGCCCAGCAAGCAAACCCTTCCTCCTTTAGACAGACTTTACTGCCCTCCGAGTCCCTACCTAGTGCCCTTGCCTTTACTTGTTTCTGTTCTGGCTGGCTGGTGGAATGGGATGCAACCTAAACAACACACACAAACAAAAGCACAACCCAGTTCCTTAGCTCTCTGTGCAAAACACTTGCTCTCTCCCAGTCTCCTCTCTTTCTCCTTAAGTTTTAAGTGGAAGGGAAGGGATGGTCTCTCATTTGGTTCAGGTCGTTCAGTCAGACCCCTTTTTGGATATTTTTAATGTCTACCTCACTAGCAAACTCAGTCTATCTATGTCCAGCCTGTTTTTGGCCAACTAAGTTTTTTATCACCACTTCTTCTGGTGCTAAATTCCTGTCCAACCAAAACTCTTTGTTAGTTGTTGGAATCAGCTAATAGTATGCTGCAGCACCTCGTCCTCTAAGCTCAGCTGCTGTACTGCAAACTAAGTGCATGCAATTATTGCAAACACAGTTTTTTCCCCTTTTCTTAGGGCAAGGAAGTGAAGCAAAACAGTCAAGCCCTGCTCTGTTTGGTCTCTCTTGACTGACTTCTCCTAGGATGTTTTAATTGTTCACTCTCTGCTGAGTTACTTGCTACTCTAGTCTCTGGCCCCTTTTTCTCACTTCTACAGATCTGCTCTGGTGGTAATAATTCACCTATATGATGTTAATCTTCTCCCCCTTACTGCAGCAGTTAGTTTTTTTCTCTCCTTCTGGCTATTACAAATTACAGGTCTGTCTCTCTCTCTCTCTCTCTCTCTCTCTCTCTCTCTCATCACCACCCTGGCCTTGTTAGTAGTGGTAGTAGATCACCCTTAGAAAGGAAAGAGCCAGGAAATCTTCTGATTTATTAATCCCACGCCTCACAAGCAGCAGCACCAGCTCGACTTGTGGTCGCTGGTCTTGCTTTCCTTCTCCCGGCTGACAAACTCCCATCCAGTCAGTCCCAGTCCTAAAACTCCCACCGATGATTGATCCTGCTTTTTGCAACAGTCGCCAGTCGGGCACAGCAGCAACGGGAAACGGAGTCCCGAGTCCAACTCCTCGCCACATAACAAATTAAACTCAACAACTCAGTAGCTACTAGCTAAGCACAACACACCACGTCCTTTCACCCAAATGAGCTGAGAAAAGTGAGTGAGCACTGAGCGACGCGTGAGTGAGTGGGGCGCGACTCCGATACCGGCGCCAAGTCATTGACCAATGAATGCAATCGGTGTTCTTTTTCTTACCACAGCTGCAGCCCATAAGCCCAGATCTGTCAATGCCTGAATGGATGGCACACCTGCCAGTCTGATGAGTGGCTCCTCCTCAGTCCCCCCCCCCCGTAGCTGCGGCTCGCTTCCGACACACAGCGCTTGCTCCTGGGGCACTGAAGATCATGTGGATGACAGGCTGAGCTCCCTGTGTCGATCACATGACGGCTGGATGAGTGGTGCTGTTACCAGCAAGCTCCCTAGTGGAGGAACATGGCAGTGCAGCAAAAAAAATGTTTGTAAAGCACTACTTGTCCGCGGACAAGTACTCCTGTGCCATCTGCTTGTCCGTGACTGTGATCTGGTAGCCCGGGACGTCGGGCTATAGTATTTGTCGAACCCTGCTTCGAGCCATATGACCGATGCGTGTCCAGCCCTAAACCCACCCCAGGACGACCAGGATCCACAATCATCATCTCAGTCTTCTCCGGTTCAGTCTCAGCCGGCTGGTGCTCATCCAGTCCTTGATCTCGTCGAGACAGTTGTTAAATACAGAGGCCACATCCCTCTGTTTGGGTAAAAAGGACAGATACAGTTGAGTATCATCTGTATAGCAGTGAAAACTCAAACTGTATCACCTAATGACATCTCCTAATTTATTTATTTAGATTTTGGTAACCGGGTAAGCCCACTGAGACCAGAGATCCCTTTTTCAGGGGCGACCCGGAATTAGTTACAAAGAGTACATAGCTTGGTGACATTGAACAGTAGTCTTAGATAATACATTTATAGATTCAGTGAATACATACATAGTAGAATTGTATAGGGTGATATTAAGTAAAATACATAACAAGGAGTGGGATACATAGGAGCAACAGTGGAGTAGCTTTAGCTGAGTACTTATTTAGTCACAGGGCGTACATAGGTAGTAGTATACATAGGTTTAGGGATTGTACATATTATGTATAAGGTATCATTGTGTGGCCCAGAAACAGGGGGTGCCACTAGGCTAATAGATATTGAGACAGTTTCGCAGTGCCTTGGCAGTTTACATAGGAGTATTTCTAGGGAAAGCGGATGAGGTTTAAACCAGAGGAGTGAGCACGATCAGGGGCTAACGGTTGCAGCCACTGAGACTAAGTTCCAGGAGATACGCTTTGAGACCAGATTTAAACCCTAGGAGAGAAGGCTTGTTGACTAAACTTTCAGGGAGGGCATTCCATAAGAGGGGGGCAACGTAGTGGAAGGAGCGCTTGCCTTGGTTGGTGCGAACACGGGGGATGGCAAGGGGACATCTAGCTGAGGATCGAAGGGTTTGGTGCTGGACTTTTGGGGTGAGCAGATCACGCAGGTGAGGAGGGGGTGCTGAAGGAAGTGAATTTGAAAGCCAGACAGGCAGAGGAGTAGGCCAGCTTGTGCCGTAGGGAAGGCCAGTTTAGATCCGCTAAAGCCTTGCAGTGATGTCTCCTAGGGGGAGAGTTAGTAGCAAAGTGAGCCACTCTGTGGTAGAGCGTAGAGAGCTTGTTGAGCATTTGACACTGTGGACCATGGCAGGATATACACTGCGAACAACATGGGTGTCAATATAGAGCCTTACGGGATGCCACAGGACAGAGGAAAGGGGTCAGAGGAATAAATTCCAGTGACTGTCCTGTGAGATGTGCCTGTGAGGAAAGATCGAAACCACTCTAGGACTGTCCCCGACAGTCCACAGAGACACCACAGGTGCTCTAAAAGCACACCATGGTCTACAGTGTCAAATGCTGCAGAGAGATCGAGAAGGACCACGATGGTACGTGCCTTTCAGTCCCTCGCTATCAGGAGGTCATTCACTACCCGAACAAGTGCAGACTCGTTACTATGTCTCTTCCGATATCCAGACTGGAGAGCATCATAGACATTGTGGGTCACAAGGTGATCGTCCAATTGCATCACAACCACCTTCTCAATAACCTTCCCTATAAAAAGGAGGTTAGAGACCAGGTCTGCAGTTAGCTAACAAGTCTGGGTCCAAGGAAGGTTTTTTTAGGCGTGGTTGTACCACTGCCTCCTTAAGGGGATCTGGAAAGACACCCCTGTCCAAGGACCCCCAAACAACTTTAGCTAGGCTCGGGCAGATGGCATCTACACAACCCACTAATAGGGGTGTAGGGCCTGAATCCAAACTACGTAGTTGGCTGCAACATTTGGATGATCTGCACAATGTCCATGAATTCCGGCTGGCTAAAGTCCGTACAGACAGACTGGGTGCTCATCACCTCCCGCTGACCTCTGCAGTCCCTCATAGTGACAGCAGTGCCAATACTAGCCCAGATGCCGGCAACCTTATCTGCAAAGAATCACGCAAACTCCCCACATTTTTCCTGAAAAAAGGCCCTTCCGGTCTGGAGACAGACTAGATTGCACAGTCTGTCCACAGTCTGGAAGAGCTGATCCGGTCAATTCCTTGCCACAGAAATCTCCCTGGACAGAAATTCTGCCTTCTTACTGGTGATTTCTGATTGATAGCATTTATATTAGTCTATCAATCTAAGCCTGTCGGCATCAAGGCCAGACTTCCGCCCTGCTCTCTCTAGCCTTCGACAAACTGTCCTCGACTCCTTCAAGGAACCATCAGACCACAGGGTCCTTGGGCGGCGAGTGAGAGATCGAACACGAACTGGAGCAATCTTGTCCAGGGCCTCTCCCACTGATCTATTATAGGCCAGTACAAGATCCCCAGGACTCATGCATTCACTCGAGAAACCCAATAGATCCAGCACCGCCTTCAGACCTTCTGGAGTAACATCCCTTAAAGGACGGTACCGGACCATCTCTGTAGGGGCAGGTCCATTCAGGGGGGCCGTGAAACTGAACCCTGTGGTGTGATGGTCAGACCAACTAACTGGTTCCACCCCCAAGTCAGTTATCTCCAATCCCAGGAGGAACACCAGGTCCAATGAGTGACCCCCTTTATGGGTTGAGGAGATAACCTGTGTAAGGCCCAGCATAGTCATTAGCTGGAGGAGATCCTGACCAAATTGCGAGAGTTCATCATCAACCCAGGCATTAAAGTCACCCAGAATTAACCATCTGGGCGTCTCCAGTGCCATGTCGATGAAGAAGTCCGCTATCTCCTGCAGGAATTCTCTACCATCACCGGGTGGACGGTAGATGAGGAGTATCCCGCAGCATACACCCTTACCCAGGATACACTCAAAGGACCTGGTGGACCCCACTGGCACATCCACAAGGCCCAGTTCCGTCTTAAACGTAATGGCAACACCCCTGCTTCTACGATCCAACCTCGGGTGGTGTATCACAGAGTCCCCGGCCGGAATCGCTGAGGCCAATGTAGGACCTGCATTCTCATCCAGTTAGGTCTCAGTGATGCAAGCCAGATCCATCATTTCAACAAGATCAGCTATAATACTCTTCTTGTTTTTAATGGATCTGGCATTGCATAACACCACCCGAGTAGGATGGGCTATTGAGGAAGACCTTAACTCCTGTCCATCAGTTATGGAGCTGTTGGGTATGGGAACAAGACAAGAGATACCTCTGTCCTGTCTCCATTTCGCCCCAGGGCGCTTCCTAGTCCCCACAACCCCAGTCTGCACCCCCTTTCCCCTCTCTTACCAGACCCAGTTCTACCCATTCTCCTTCGTCTAGCTATCCCCAAGGCTTGACACCTTGCATAAATATCTGCTGACAACGGGGAATGCTCAAAGGGGCACATTTCCTTGAGCCTGGTGGGGGAGTAGTGCTATGCTATGAAATAGAAGCACTTCTCCCTATGGGTTGCTACTCGCCACCTGAATCCCTTCACCCGCCCTGTGAATCAGATCTTGGAGTACCTGCTCTCCCTTTCGGACTCCGGTCTGTGGGTACTTCTCTCTTAAGGTTCACCTTTCCGCTATCTCTGTGTACCATGCACCTATTGAGGGCAAAGCAATTGCCCAGTTGGAGGTTTCTCGCACATTCTTATGGAGTATTCTGCGTCTGAAGCCCCCATTCAGGACCCCATCCCTCCATGGGACCTTCTTTTCATCTTGGAAAAGCACACTTTGCCTCCCTTTGAACTGGCCACGGGTTGCGAGCTGCACTTTTTGTCATGGAAAGTGTTGTTTTTAATTGCTGTTACCTCAGCTTGAAAGATTTTCAAGCTTCAGGCTCTGATGTGTAAAGAGCCTTACTTGGTTTTTCACAAAGACCATGGTGTCTTTGCGTTCTAATCCTAAGTTTCTGCCTAAGGTAGCGTCTGAGTTTACACTAAACCAATCCATCCAACTGCCTGTTTATTTCCCTGCATATTCTAATCAGGGGGAGGCATTACTACGTACTTTGGATGGTCATAGACTGCTTCGTTACTATACCACTCGCACCTAACCAGTAAGAAAGACTGATCAGTTGTTTTGTTTGCCCCCAAGAGAGAAGGGGCACCTGATTTGAAACAGTGTTTATCGAAATGGTTGGCAAATTGCATTGTTTACTGTTACCATAAGTACAGCAAGCCCATGCCTGGGGTGGTTAGAGGCACTCCACCAGAGGAATGGCTGCCTCTACTGCCTGTTTCGGGAATGTGTCTGCTGTGGACATCTGTGCAGCTGCCACTTGGAGTTCTGTTCACACCTTTGCCCCCCCCACTATAGTCTGGACATTGCTTCTAGATGCAGTACCTTCTTGTCTGAATCTACTCCTGATTCTTTTTGCCTCCTCCCAGCTGTCCTTTGGGGTAAGTTCCGGTACTGCTTGGGACTCAGTTGCCTGCTGCAAGAGCCCCCTCAAAGTAAGATAGTACAGTTATGTAAGAACTTACCGCAACAGTAGATCTTCGAGAGGAGTTCTTGCAGCAGGTGCTGCTTTCCCACCCTCTTTCCCCCTGACAGCTGTTTCTCCTTTACATTTACTTTCCCTTTCTGGGGCTTTGAAGAACTGTCCTAGTTCTCCCTTTTACACCTTATGTGCCAGGGTCTCCGGCAGGAGAACTGATGTAGGGCTGGGGACCGGCCCTTCATAGGATAGGCAGTCATCAGCATGCTAACATTGGCGGGTGCGATCTCCCATGATAGACAGCTATTTAGATGTTTTCCATGTGGTCCTGGTGCCAGGCGGCTTCAGTCCTACAGGTGTTGCCTGCTGCAAGAGCTCCTCTCGAAGATTTACAGATATGGTAAGTTCTTACATAACTGTACTTTTTCCTTATACCCATGCTGTCCTATATGTGGGGCTCACACCCCATAAGACCATTTTATTATAACCTCCGTATCACAGATATAATATTTACAGCTTGGAACATTAGAGGGCTCAATTCCCCTATCAAATGCAAGCACATGCTAAGCCACTTTAAGAAGCTTCACACCAAGGTAGCCTTTCTTGAGGAAGCCAGGCTATCATCACAGAAAGCTTGTAAACTACAGAGGGAGTGGATGGGTCTAGAGGTACATAGTAATTTTACATCTGGACATCTGGTGATGTCACCATGGAGTTAACAGCAGCTTAACGGAGCTGCACCATCTCACTGAACTAAATAACTAAATCCTCATCTTTTAGCTCAAACTTGGAGCGAATCTTACCTCAAATTGTGTTCTTAACATGGCAGGGCATAATCGAGGAGCAGCGGGTATTCCAGGAGACCTGCAGCCGAAAAGAACTCTCCAATCCCAATCTAGCAGTATGGCCTCCTCTGCAATGTGCAGCTCCCCGGAGAGATCGGTGGAAGCTGAGCCAGAGGAGGAATCTTTCACCATCACTTCTCGCACCTTGGTGACAGAACTTCGCACAATTAGTGCAAAACTTACAAAGCTGGAGGAAACAATTTTTCTTTCAAAACAGAACATTCAGCAGCTTCAGGAAAAACACACCGAGATTAGTTAATTAATTAATTTCTGATCTCAGACTAACTATTTGAGCTCAGAGCTCTTTACATAGGTTCCACGTTAGTACATTTAGAACAAGTAGGTGATTATGCAGAGTATTGAGACAAACAAGGCAATATAATTAGAATGAGAACATTTAGGTACATTTGGTCTTTGAACAAAGGAATACAAAAAATACAGCGAAAACTAGAATAGATAAACAGTCAGATACGTACAGGAACAGACTAAATAACTGTGCCCAACAGGGAGCCTGTTAGTTGTCAGCAACACAAGGGGGTTAGCGCATAAAAGTGCTGGAGGCGTGGGGTGGAGGGTTGAGCCCCAAGTGCAGGGTGTCCGAGAGAGACAGGTCTGTTTTGCAGAAGGGCAGATGCCTTTGCTAGGTGCTAGCGATGGCAGACACATTGAGATTCCTGTATTAAATGGTTCTTTAGGTTCTTTTTGAAGGTCCACAGAGTGGGTAGGCTAATAATGTTCTCATGGAGGGAGTTGAACCACAATGGTGCCCGATAGGCAAAGGACCTTTGTCCTTGAGATGTCCGACATTTTGGAGTCAGGAAGGACTGCAGTTCCGAATTTCGGGTGGGCCTGGGATTAGTGCTGGGAACTAGGAGTTGTTGACCAAGGCAGATCTTTTTGGCCAGGAGGCAGAATTGATATTTTAAGCAACCAAAGAGCATTAGCCAGTGAGCCTTTGCATAGAAATCGCAGGTGTGGGTTAGTTGGTGTGCCCCTAAGGTGAGCCTGCTGGCATTGTTAAGGGCAGTTTTTATATGTCGGAGGGCAGTATCTGTGGCAGAGCCATATATTGGCAGTCCGTAGTCCACTAGGGAACCCACTGAACTGTGGACTGCTATGCTGAGGGCTTCAGGGGTCAGGCTCTGCCTGTGGCGATAAAGTAGCCCTAAGTGTTTGTTGATTGCTCTAGCTGTGATGTCTATGCGGAGAGTGTAGGAGAGTGAGCTGGCAAGAATAATTCCAAGATAGTTGAGGTGATGAACACGTTCAAGAGGAACACCACCCCTATCACATATTGATAGCGGGTAGTTTTTGTGCTTGTTCTTAAGGCTGGTGAACAACATATTTTTTGTAGTTCATTATCAATTTATGATTTTTGAACCATGACAACGCTGGTGAAGTCACATTGTAGCTGTTGCTCAAGAGCAGTGGGGTCAGAGTAATTAGAAAAGATAACCGCATCATTCGCGTAGAGGAGGATACGGCACTGACTCATTAGGGGAGGCAATTCAGAAATAGGCTAAAAAGGAGGGGGCCGAGTATTGACCCCTGTGGAACGCCTGAGCACACAGGCTTGGTGTTAGAGAGAAAGGTATCTATCGTGACTTGCTGTGTTCGGCAGTGTAGGTAGCTGCGGAACGGTGCAGCCGCCTCAGGGGCAAGGCCTATGGCAATGAGTTGGTCAACTAGGAGGGCATGGTTGACCGTGTCAAAGGCCTTTGTTAGGTCAATATAGATAGCCCTGACTAGCTGGCCAAGATCGAGGGATTTGTGGATGAAGCCTGTGAATTCCAAGAGGGCTGTAGTGGTGCTATGCCCAGCCCTAAAGCCATATTGCTCTTTGCATAGGAGCATGTGCTTGTCCAGATAATCGACAAGTTGGTCGGCAATGATTTGTTCAGGGGCCTTCGAGAGTGGTGGTAGTATAGAGATGGGTCTATAATTCCCGGGGAGGGCACGATCCCCACTCCTGTACACAGAAGTGACCACTACAGCCTTCCATTTTTGGGGGAACACTGCGAGACTGAGCGAGAGGTTAAGGATATGGGTGAGAGGGGACAGGATTTCTTCAAGTGAGAGCGAGATTAGTTTCAGGTTGAGGTTATCCCCACCGAATCTCCCCTTTCCAAGCACTTTGCGCAGATATTTCCTGGCTTCTCCGAAAGTAATAGTCTTGAAGCGAAGGGGGGGATGCGATGGGGATTACGTGGGCGCAACAGGGATGGTGGGGGAGAAGAAATTGGAGGGAGAATATGCTGCAAGTCGGTGAAGGCATTGTTAAAGGTGTTGGCGATAGATTTAGGGTCAAGGATGGGGGAACCATCAATGCAGAGCATGGTAGGGACCGTTTTGGGCTATCGCCTGGTGACCTCATTTTGGTTAACCCAGAATTTGCGCCCGTCATTCCAGTTCTTGGTTAGGGCATCTTTATAGTATATGTTTTGGCTAATCGGATGGTCCTGGTACAGTTGGTCCTCCCACGTTTGTAGTTCAGGATATCAGACTGCTTGCCAGTGGCCCTAGCTATATGCCAGAGGTGGTCTCTGTTTTTCATTAGCTCAAGGGTATCAGGACTCATCCAGGGGTTAAAGTAGCCTTTGATCTTCCTCGTTTTTATGGGAGCATGGGTGTCACAGATTGTATTGAAGAGGAGGATGAAATGGTCGAGCACGTCGTCAACATTGGAAGCCTCAAAAAACGAGGACCAGTCAGCATTGAGGAGATCCATTTTAAAGCAGTCAGCGTGACCAGATTTGAGAACCCTGCTGGTGATTGTTCTAGGAGGCAGTTTGGAGAAATTATTAGCCAACTGAACATGACAGGGGAGTGGTCACTGATGTCTTCCGGGAGGACAGGGGCATTAGAGGCATGCTCAGGTTGGTTGGTGAGCACCCACACAATCAGAGTACTAGTGCACGTCCTGTAGTTGGTCCTAGTGGGAGTTTCAATGAGCTGGGTAAAGTGGATAGCCTGAATTGCATCCTTGAATTGGTTAGCTTCAGGGGCAAGCCAATTAATATTGAAATCACCTAAGAGTATAACCTCAGAGTTTAGGGTCAGGCTTCCAAGACAGTCTGTAACAGCATGGAGACCTTGGGCCAAGTTCTTTGGGGGGATGTAGACAGATAGAATTGTGACAGTTTTGTTGTGGGCTCCAAGAAGAAGCTTAATGGTAAGGGCCTGGGCAAACGACCTTACGCTGGGTAAATTCAGGACTATGTGCTGAAGGCTGTCCTTAAGGTAGATTGCAGAGCCGTCACCTCTTCTAGATTTACGATCTTGTCTAAAGATCGAATAGCGTGGTAGACTGATGGCTCCATCGGGGATCTTGGGAGTGAGACATGTCTCTACCACAGACAGTATATCTGGATTATGTAGAATTATTGTATTAAGCAGGGCCTCAGCACCTTGGTGACCCAAGTAGATTTTCACACATATCTTTACCGACAATACCAAGGAGTTGCTGCTAAATTAGAAGAACTTGAAGCACTGTCTCTCCAGAATATTGTCCACATTTACGGCCTCCCAGAGGAAATGAAATCTGGAAGGATGGAGGGGTTTATTTCCCCTTCCTTAGAGAACAGTTACGGTTGCTAGCTAAAATGGATGTTGTCATTGAAGGGCCAATTGCGCATTGGTGCCAAAGCCCCGAGACAAGAATCGTAAGCCTCGCTCAATAGTGTTTCACTGCATAAATTACAGCACCAAGATGCTAATACTAAAGAAGGCCTGGGACAAAAAAAGAAGGTGTTATTTGGGGACACTAGACTAGTTTTTTTACCGCAATTTTTCTCCAGCAGTTTTGGAGAAACAAAGGCAAATCTTGACCATTATCAAGCACCTTAGGGAGAAGAAGAAGATCAAAGTGCACCTCCTAGCACCAACACAATTAAGAATCTTTATGGACTCAGCTTGAAATTCTTTAAAACTTTGGAAGATGCCAGAGAATTGCTCACTAACCTTCATGTTCCTGTGCCAGAGCCAGCCCATCCTGCATTCTAGGAGGCCGTAGTACAATTGTAGCACCAAGAGTGGACCACCGTTCTGGCCACCCAGGAGAATAAAAGAAAATCAATACATAGCACTGAGCATATCACAAACGTTGTTAAATTTCAAAGTGCGGTAAATTTAAAGTTCAATAGATAATAACTGTCAGTGTTAAGTACATTGACAATAATTGGTGGTAATCTCTTGACATAAGACTAACACTATACAATTTGTATCATATAAAATAAAGTACTCTTCATTAGGTTGCGCAACCAGACAAGAGACAGGAAAGGAAAGAACAGAACAGATCCCTGCATTCAAACTCTCCATAACAACTGGGACAGAGTCCTGTTCAATCCTGTCACATACACCCCCTCCTTAGGAGGGAACCTGTTTTATTCAACAGGTTTCCAAAACTTTCTATTAATTCTCTAATAATATTAGCTTCTAACTTTCAGAAATTAAACACATGTGCAGTATCCTTTTTTCTATAACAGTGCAGCAAACAGTAAAGTTTAAACTCGTATGTTTGTTTTTCAACCTTTAGAACCCTCAATTCCTGATACGTATATTGACAAAATCAGCATTGCTATTCTCTTTACCAGATTTGTGTATCACCTTGAATTTAAATGGCTGTAGTGCCAGGTACCACCTTGTGATTCTGGAATTTTTATCTTTCATTTGGTTAAGCCAACAGAGAGGTTTGAGATCTGTTATACAGTGCCTTCCGGAAGTATTCACCTCCCTTGGATTTTGTCACATTTTGTTGTGTTACTACCAGAACTTTTAATGCATTGAAATTATTTTTTCCCCCCTTGATTCACACAGCATACTCAACAATTTAAAGGGCCAAAAATATTTATATTGTGTAACAATAATTTATGAAACATTAAAAACTGAAATATCTTGTTTACTTAAGTATTCACCCCTGAGTCAATACTTTGTAGGACGCCTTAGCAATTACAGCTTTGAGTCTTCTTGGGTATGTCTGTATCAGCTTTGCACATCTGGATTTGGGATTTTTAGCCCATTCTTCCTTGCAGATTTGCTCAAGCTCTGTCAAGTTGGATGGGAGCGCCGGTGAACCGCAATCTTTAAGTCTTTCCACAGATTCTCAATGGGATTCAAGTCTGGGCTTTGGCTGGGCCACTCAAGGACATTCACCTTCTTGTTCTGAAGCCACTCCAGTGTTGCTTTGGCTGTATGCTTGGGGTCGTTGTCCTGTTGGAACGTAAATCTTCGCCCCAGTCCAAGGTCTATTGCAGACTGATGCAGGTTCTCCTCAAGGATGTGCCTGTATTTGGCTCCATTCATTGTTCCCTCTATCCTGACAAGTGCCCCAGTCCCTGCCGCTGAAAAGCATTCCCATAACATGATGCTGCCACCACCATGCTTCATGGTAGGGATGGTGTTACATGGGTGATGAGCTGTGTTTGGTTTGCGCCAGGCATAGCGCTTTGCATTCAGGCCAAAGAGTTCAATTTTTGTTTCATCAGACCAGAGAATCTTTTGCCACATGGTCTCAGAGTCTGCCACGTGCCTTCCTGCAAACTCCAGGCATGCTATTATGTGGCCTTTTCTCAGGAGTGGCTTCCGTCTAGCCACTCTCCCATAGAGGCTACATCTGTGAAGTGCTGCAGAGATTCTTGTCCTCTGGACAGGTTCTCCCATCTCAGCCATGGAACTCTGTAGTTCTGTCAGGGTGGTCATTGGGTTCTTGGTCACTTCCCTGACCAAGGTCCTTCTTGCACTGTTGCTCAGTTTGGGAGGACGGCCTGCTTTAGGAAGAGTCTGGGTGGTTCCGTAATCTTTCCATTTCCTAATGATGGACTTGACTGTGCTCCTGGGAACTTTCAACACCTAGAAATGTTTTATACCCTCCCCAGATCTATGCCTCCTCACAATTCTATCACGGAGTTCTGGACAGCTCCTTGGTCTTCATGGTAGAGTTTCTGCTCTGACATGCACCGGCCAACAGTGGGACCTTATAGACAGGTGTATTTCCTCTGAAATCATGTCAACCATTTGAACTGACCACAGGTGGACTCCATTCAAGTTTTAGAGTGATCTCACAAGGAAATTGGATGCACCTGAGCTCAATTTGGAGTGTCATAGCAAAGGGGTGAATACTTATCAAATCAAGACATTTCAGGTTTTTATTTTAAATTACATGTACAAAACATTCCGGAAGTTTCATTCCACTTTGACATTATAGAGTAATTTGTGTAGATACGCGACAAAAAAAATCCCATATAAATGTATTTTAATTTGAGTTTGCAACATCACAAAATGTGACAAAATCCAAGGGTGGCGGGGGGGCGAATACTTTCTGAAGGCACTGTAAGTACAAAGTCAGTTCCTACTAAATAAAACTTAAGGGACTCCATGGGCCACTTTGCTGCTAAACATTCCTTTTCAATGGTGGAGTACCTTTTCGCTCTGTGATGCAGTTTCCTACTTATGAATAGAATAGGATGTTCTGTCCCATCTATATTTTGACTCAGGACTGCACCTAGACCTACCCCTGATGCATCCATTTATAACAAAAATGGTTTCTCAAAGTTTGAGCTTCTTAAAACAGGGGCTGAGCATATGCAGCCTTAATGGCATGAAAAGCTTCTCCACACTCTGGGGTTCATTTCACATTATTTGGGTACTGTTTTTTCGTGAGTTCAGTGAGTTCAGTGCGGGGAGTAGCTAACTCAGCAAAGTTAGGAACAAATCTCTGATAATAACCAGCCAGCCCTAAAAATGACCTGACATGTTTCTTTGTTTTAGGGACAGGGCTGTTAACTACAGCTTCTGTTTTAGAAATTTCTGGCTTAACTTC
The DNA here is from genome assembly GCA_016271365.2 of Neoceratodus forsteri. Classification (NCBI taxonomy): domain Eukaryota; kingdom Metazoa; phylum Chordata; order Ceratodontiformes; family Ceratodontidae; genus Neoceratodus; species Neoceratodus forsteri. Next base: position 578,607,547 of record CM057458.1, on the reverse strand, counting down.
TCCATTTTCCAACACATAGCCCAAATATCTGGTTTCCTGCATGCCCAATGCACATTTGGTAGGATTAATAGTTAGACCTACATTTTTGATAGCTTGGATAACTGCTTGTAGGTGTTCCAGGTGGCTTTTCCAGTCTGGACTGTACACCACAGCATCATCTAGGTATGCAGCACAATAACCAGTATGAGGGGATAAAATTACTTCCATGTAATGCTGGAATGTAGCGGGAGCGCCATGTAAACCAAAGGGCATGATGGTGAACTGATAGAATCCTATTGGGGTGGCAAATGCAGTTTTGTCTCTGGATTCTTTAGCTAGGGGGATTTGCCAGTAACCCTTGGTGAGATCAAGGGTACTAATATACTTGGCATGCCCCAGTCTGTCTACCAAATCATGTTTTCTGAGCATAGGATAACTGTCAAATTCTGGCACTTGATTGTTTCCTAAAATCAAGGCAAATTCTAACACTCCCTTCTTTTTTGTTTACAGTTTGTTTACAGTTACCATTGGAGATGACCAAGCACTCCTCGACTCTTCTGTGATACCCAATTCTTTCATTTTTATTTTATTTTTTTTGTATTTCCTTAACCACGTTATCTCGTAACTGCTCTGATAACTTGTATGTCTTTTGCCTAATAGGGTGAGCATTCTTTGGCACTATTATGTGCTCAACCCCTTTTGGTCGGCCTGGTACTGTGGTAAAAGTACTGTTAAATGTCTTTAGCAAGTTACAGAATTCTGCGGTTTGTTCGGGGGGTTAGGGAAACATTCACCTTTACAGCATCAGCAGGTAGTTTGTTCCAGTCTGTCATAAGCTATATCAGTATCTTTTTTATCAGTTTCTGGTAAAACAAGCAAAGCAGCTTTTGGCATTTTTTTCAACCCATTTCTTGAGGTGGTTAACATAGTATATCTTAGGATTTTTCCTGTCAGGAGTCTCATTCTCGTAGTTAACGGTGCCAGTACGTCTAAGAACTTTATAAGGCCCTTGCCACTTCATTAACAGTTTATTTTCTGTTGTGGGCAACAGTAGCAAAACCTTTTCACCTGGCTCTAAAATGTTTTCTTTTACCCCATGGTCATAATATACTTTCTGCCGGTTTTGGGCCTCTTCCTGATAACTATGGGATTTTCAACATATTTTGCCAGCTTCTTTCTTAGGGCACACATATAAGACGTTATAGATTGTTTCTGAGTGGGGTTATCTTCCCACGTTTCTTTTATCACATCCAGTGGCCCTCTTGGCTGCCTACCATACTTCATTTCAAATGGTGAAAACCCTACTGATGCCTGTGGCACATCTCTGTAAGCAAAAAGTAGGTGTAACCCCTAGGTAGCGCTATCCCAAGGGCTACTACCCCTGCATGCTTGGCTAATAGCAGGTTAAGGGGCCTGAGTTCTGAAACGGGTGCCTCCACCTGGAGGTCAGGGTTGGTAGTGGTCAAGCTAACCTGGGCACAGCCCTCTGGGACACTGTAACCCCCCCTCTTTCCTTACTAATGGCCGGAACAATACACAATAATCAGTTTCATAATATCCCTGATACACCACACAAGTACTTACACGGTTTGCACTTACCCCCAGGGCTTTCCTCTGGCTCGGCCTTGGAGACCCCCTGTAAAACAAGGTTATACACAGCAAATAACAGCAGTACAGTACTGTTGCACAAACTGGAGCCACAGTCAGGGTAAATGCAAAAAAAGTGTTAGATCTGATTTATTTCAGGGACTTGAACAAGGGAGGGGCGTAATCAGGCTAATTTGCTTAAAGGCTCTATCAATCAAACTGTTATGCGTGCACTTCAGGGTCCATAAACAGTCACACACTCTGGGTACCCAGATGGAGAATGGTGGGCTAGCCAGGAACGTTGCAGCTGGTTGGGGCCCTGTGATGGAAGAAAACGACACGCACAACACACACTATTTGTAATCCGGAGCCGGAGGGCTCATTTTATGAAAAGAAAACAACAAGATAATCAGATGACACACTTTTAGATTAGGCTGTTGTTGCAGGGAACTACCCCGATGATTACGCACGATACCCAAGACTGGACATAGGCTGGACGAAAATTGAGACAGCGGGTGGTTAATCTGGAGTGCCAGGAGAAGCAGGGCTCACACGATTTGCTGAGGCGTCATTCCTATTCAGGCGTGGAGCAGGGGGCTGATCCCCAGGCAGGTCTCTCGTTGGTGGCTTTCTCTGTGCAGTGGGGTAGTCTGGCAGGGCCAGCGTGACATGGCCCAGGCCGAATGGAGACGAACGTAGATTCAGTCCGATTAGGCTGGATAAAGCCCCCAGCAAGCAGAACACAGTTCACACAGTGGGGAGCCAAATCATGACCCGCTTTCCATACACAGCACATTTACATGTAAGGAAATTCTGCTGTACCAGGCAAACCGCTCTCCGGTCACGATTGCAAAGTCTCTGCACAAACCGGGGATCCAAAAGCAGCTGGAAATCCTGACAGGCTGATCGCATTTGGTAAAACCTTCGGTTTTCTTCAGGTATGAGCCTGGTAAAAAATCAGTGGCTTACTTCGTTCTTACAAACTTGGATTTAGTCCAAAATAATTCTCTTCTCTCCCTCTCAGGGGCAGCAGGCAGACATGCAGGCCTCAACTCAGGCCTTTCCACAGTTCTCCTGTGCGAAACTACTCAGACGGCTGCTTGACTGTCTCAAGCTGTTGCTTCTTCAGCTCCCAACTTAGAGCTGATTTAACTGCCAGCAAGCCTGGGACTTTCCCCAGAATCCAAAAGGTTTGGTTGGCTGATCTGTCTGTCAGTCACAACAAAGGCTCCCCCTTCAGGTGCAAAAAGGCGCCAAAGCCCAAAACTATAATACCTACAGATTTTTACTCCAGACAGCTCCTGTAGTCCGGCTCCATTTTAGGTCCCACCAGAACTGATTGGTCCAATTCGCAGTCCAGGACCAAGATAGTGGAGATAAACAAAACAGTCCTTGCTGCAAAGAAGGCAGGTTAGACAAACTACATTATCATTATCACTCTAAATGATTTTCAGCAAATAGTTACATCTTTCAACAGAGTTCCCTCTCAGATTACTTATGACTACAATCCAGGCAGCTCTTAAAGAGACAGTACACAGAGGCTATACAGGCACTCTCTGGCAATCACATTTAAACTGCTAAAGCAGGGACACCAGCCTGGCAGTGAGCATTGAGAAAGCTCGAGGAAGACTTTTGGAAGCCCCATTTGTAGCGGGGCAAGTATTGGTCCCAATCTTTCCCTTCCCCTTTTACAAACCTTTTTAACATGCGTTTTAGGGTTTGGTTAAAACATTCAACAAGACCGTCTGTCTGAGGGTGATAGGGGGAGGTTCATATGGCAGTGATACCTAGTAGTCTGTACAGCTCCTTGAGTAATGCAGCACCAAAATGACTACCCTGATCACTAATAATTTCTTTAGGTATGCCCACTCTGCTGAAAATTTTTGCAAGCTGTGCTGCCACTTTTGAAGTTGTGACAGTACGCATTGGAACTGCTTCTGGGTATCGAGTAGCATAGTCGCATATTACCAGGATAAATCTATTACCCTTTTTACTTTTGTCTAAAGGACCAACCACATCCATTGCAATTCTCTCAAAAGGCACATCTATTAAAAATAGGGGCACCTTGTCTTTTGTAGTGACTGGGGCTACTTTCTGATACTCAGCACAGGAATTACAATAGGTAGCAACATCTTCATGAATTCCAGGCCAGTAAAATCTATACAGCAATCTGGCAAGGGTGTGATCCCTCCCTGAGTGACCAGCCATAGGACTATCATGTGCTATCTGTAACAACTCTGTTCTATACTTCTGTGGTATAACCAATTGTTCTGTCTGGTCCTGTGTCTGAGGTGTAACCCAAACTCTGTACAGTAACCCATTACATTTTTTAAACATTGGTTCACCCTATTTTGGTTTCACCCACAGCTGCTTAAAATAACCCTGGAGAGAAACATCATTAGCTTGTTCTGAAAGAAAATCACAATCAGTGATCAGTTTAGTTTCAGCATTTTCATGTGTTAACCCCTTATGTCCATCAGTCATTTGTTTCCACAGTTTCTTCAGGCATCATCTTTCTTTCCTGAATTTCTAGATCTTGGAGCTGTGCTCAAACAAGTCTGAATCAGAGTCACTGAAAGGAAAAGTGTCCCCACTGTTTGAGATTTTATTTGCCTGTGCTTTTGTTAGAACTACTACTGAAACTGCAGGGTTCAATTCCTCTGAGATTTACTAAGTAAATCCTGGACAGTCATTTCCAGTAATCACTGGTAAAGGTAACTTAGGTACTACCCCCACATTCATTTGGTGTGACACACCCTTAATGGTCAGTCACTTGGGTGGTGGGATAGGATCGAGTGTCCCTGTGGATACAGATGACACCAGTACCTGGTCCTTTTGCACAGTGTTTTCCCAGCACTTCAGCATGCACTAGGGTCTGTTTGCTTCCCGAATCAATGAGTCCCTTTACAGTCTTATCCCCCACCTTCACATCTGTTAAATAGTTGCCCCAATTTGCCAAGGACAAATCTGCTCCAGTGTCACTCTTCATACGGCAGTTTCTTGCAATATGACCTGACTTATTACAGTTATAGCAAATAACTTCTTTAGGCACAGATTTGTTACCCCAACCAGAGTTCTTATCAGACTTGGAGTTTAAATGGGAAAAAGAGTGTCTTACTGGTGCTTGGTTGTTACCTCGCTGCTGTGGCATCTGTCTGGCCATTTGGTAGTCCTCGGCCGAAGAAACAGCCTTTTTCCCACTTTCTGGTCGGTGTTCTTTTACCCAAAACTGCACATCTGTAGGCAGGATGTTGATGAATTGCTCCATTGCAAATGTGTCGATGATCTGTCGGACTGCTTTGCCCTCTGGTTGGAGCCATTTTATCAGGAGTTATCTGAGTCAGATGAAGGCTTCTCAAGGATTGTCAACTGAGTTGTACTTCAGAGATTGAAATCTCTGCCTGTAGGTCTCTCCTGAGATGTCATACCTTTTCAGGATTTCGCTTTTCACCAGGTCATAGTTTTCTGACTGTGCAGTGTCCATATTGCTGTAGGCAAGTTGGGCTTTCCCTGTCAGGTAGGGTACCAATGTGATTGTCCATTACTGCTTTGGCAATTGGCAGGCAGTGGCAACTCTTTCAAAAGTCGTCAGGTATGCCTAAGTATCATCCGAGGGACACAACTTTGTAAGTTTAATGGCTTTTAAGTTGCTTGTGTTTTGTTGCTCATCTAGATCTGTGCCAGATCCTCTGCCTTTGATAGCTTGCAAGGCATCCAGCCATCGCTGCATCTCTTCTCTCCTCTGCTGCTCCTGTTGCTGCATCTCTTCTCTGTGCTTCTAAACATTGACTCTCTTTTCTCTCTGCTTCTCCATCTTTTTAAGTTGTATAGTCCATTTGATAAAGTCCATCAGGTTTTCAGGTTCTGTAACTGCCTGTTCTTTTTCCATAACTTGTGCTGGCTGTACGATCTCAGCTTGGACTTCTGTCTATGCTAGTTTGGCTGCCATTCTCCTGGTAACTACTCCTGGACTTACTGCTGCAGAATCTATACCTTTCTCTATGCTTCCCTGGTACTAGGTCCAGTATGCACACACAAAACCCCTGGCTCAGAGAATGCACGTCGTAAATCCCACGCAAGCTGACACCATCTATCATCAAGGCACAGGTCAGGAAGCATAGGAAAAACCAGGAGCAGTTGTAGAATTCACAAAAAGTATTTATTAGTACTAGCAGTCACATAAAAAAAACTTATCCAGTATAACTATTTACAAAGGCCAAATAAACAGAGAAGATCCATTTGAGTTTTCTTTCAATCTCTGTGCGTTTCTTGCAAGAAATTGCATCTCTGTTTTATAAGTCCTTGCAACACCCCTCCTTAACAAGCATCCTGTTGTATTTTTTTAAATGTTCTTGTAAATTTCCAGTGTTCTTGTAAATGTCAGGCAGGTGCAGCAAGAACAGAATGTCCCAGAACTGAGACCCCTTCTCCACAGCTCTTCTGAAAAAGGGCTTAAAAACTGCTGTCAGGTTAACCCATTGAGTTCCCAACAGCTTTTGGCAGTCATCTCAAACTATAATTATATACATTTCAACAGTAACACTATATAATTTCTAAACAAAGGGATCCCAATATCGGTTACATTTCCACATGATGATTTGCATATATTTTTGTATCAGCAGATATGCAAGGGAGGAAAAAGACAGAAACAGCAAGGGAAGACTGAGAGACAGTGAGCATCAAAGAATTGCAAGACCGTCGGGGTGATCAAGTCATAGGTCTCACGAGAAAATTTGGTTGCTCAACCAGACAGACAAGAGACTGGAAAGGAAAGAACAGAATAGATCCCTGCATTCAAACTCTCCATAACAACTGGGACAGGGTCCTATTCAACCATGTCACAGGGAGAAGGACAAGCTGATCCAGTTTGGTGGCTCATATACTTATTTGAGGCCTGAGTACAAAAGTCTAAAATCATAAAAATGCATATGTTGTGTCAATCAGTGAGTCCCCTTCAGAAGTCAACAAGGCACATACAAACTCTTTCTGCACTAAGATTACTCCAACCCCTACTCCACAACATGCTGATTAGATCCCCAACTCATAAGTGACCCTTTGTTTGGGTGAGCACATACACACCAGCTTCAGCCCAAGTACAAGCCAGCCACAATTGGGAATAAGTGGCTTCAGTTCTAGGCCATTACTGGTCCCTGTAGTGCCCAAACCATCTCCAAGGCAGCTCACATTGGGACTTTTCACCAACCAAATGTAGTGCAATACTTCAGACTTGTCCCAGTATCCCTGAGCATAATGTGCCGGGTTAGTTAACTGGGAGAGCATCACTCAGAGTCACAAGATAACTAATTTTCAGACGCAAATCCTGGAACCACCTCCAGTTGCTATTTGTAACTCGGCCTTTAGCTAGGTGGAATACATTATTAAAAAAATCCCCATTGAAATTCCCAGCCCTGTGCCTTGATTAAACTTTCCAAGCTGCATACTCTTATTGAAATTCTCAACAGTGTCAATTAATTGTCAGATTCATTAATTCATAAGTGCATTTCAATAAATGTCAACCCTGTTAAATTGCTGGTTTTGTCCAATTTCTATCAACATTATATATGCAAATAAACATTAATAAAAAGGCCATAAACATAAATTGATTCTATGCAGTTTAAACATACCATTAAATATTTGTACTAGTACATACAGATAAGTAAGCAATAAGACACGACGGGGTGTGCATTATGGTGTTATAACCGCACTCTTAGGGGTGTAGTTAGGCACAAGGCCGAAGGCCGAGTGCCTGTCATCCCTAGGAGTGCGGTTATCACACAATAAAGCACAACCCTGGAGTGTTTTATTGTGCTTATAAAATGGCCCTTTATTTTTAGAAGCAGTTTTTTTTTATTTTGAAACACATTTTTAATTAATTGAATCTCTGCATTTAACTTAAAATAGTCCTTCCACCTATTGATGCGAGATTAAAATAGTGTCATACAGTGTGTGCCTCCCTGCCCACTTAAACTTCATATTCCCCTGCCAGCCGCAACAATTCACAAATGCTGTTTTCCTTATTCTAAGTATGACACATAGCCCCCTTACTTTATTTCATTCTCCTCACTCTGTCGATAAAACTAAAAGGAAGCCATCACAGAGGCTTCCCAGTTCCCCGATGCTGCAAGCTTGAGCGTGGTTCAAAACTGCCACACTCACTGACGGCATCATGAATTGCTCGCTCTTTCCTAAAAGATAAACAGCAGGGTGAGTCATTTACCACCTTTTCTCTTTGTTTATATAGCATTGCTTACTTTCTTCATTCTGTTTTTTTTTTCTCTGTGTTTCCCCACATTCAAGAAATGGAATGTTTATCATGGAATGTTTACCATGGAATACAGGGATTAAAAATTCGGTTCAGTTCTACTAGCAGAATGTTCCTCTACTAACATACTGTACACACACACAACAAAGGCCTGTTTTAGAGCTAGAGATTCAATTATCTAACTGTCAGGGCAAGCATAAGAGATTTCTGTGATGAGCAGGTAAAGACAGAAGGGGGTGGTCACTGTTAGCAAAGAAACAGTTGTAATGAAAACTATAAATAGCTGTAATGAAAACTATAAATACTTAATGTTTCTAATTTCTTTATGTGTTTAACGAGAGTGTGATGGTCTGGTAAGCAACAATTAATTTGTTTTATTTTATACTTAAGGTAATTTTATTTTTAGGGCCCAGCTGAAGGTTTCTACAGTGTAGCAGCCATGTTTGTGGTGGAAGATCAGTTCTGGTTGTAGGAAGATTGATGGAAGATGGTTCTGGTTGTAGGAGGACTGATTTGCTCATTGTGTGATGTGGCTTAGGACCAGGATGACTGTATGTATATAGAGATTTAATGTACGGTCAGCTGATCTCTCTTAGCCTATGAGATTTCTAGACTTTTTCTTGCCATTTTATAATAGCTCCATTTTATGGTTGAGACACCCCCACAGATTTAAAATAATATCTCCTTAGTTCATAAATTTTTCTCTAAAAAGAGACATACTTCTAAAAAAAGAAAACAAGAGTTCAGCCTTCCAATGTCAAACATAGGATAGAATGCACTGGGGAAATCAATCCAGCAGCCTTGCTTCAATAATTTATCTAAGGCATTTAGACACCGTCCAGAAAATGATCCTATCCATGTCATTATGTGAGATGGAAGACCCCTTAAGTAATACCATTAGATATACGAGGAAGAAAACAGCACCTCTTAGGTAGTGAAAATGTCTTGTAACAAGATGCCATAGGTCACATATTATTACAGCGTCTCTATAGGTTTGCAGGGGGGAATTCCATGTGCTAATATGCAGTCTTACTTGGCTCCCTTTTCTCAGTCTGGGAGTAAATTAATTTTGTAGCTTGGGTTTTGTGGATTACACATGAATCTAGCTTCTCTGGGAATGACTGCAATTTCAAACCCCCTCAAACCAAAGAGAAAAAATGAAATAAATTTTGATCGAGGTAGGAGTAATGTGGTCCACTTTTCCACACTACCTACAGTATATATGCAAGGACATCAGATGACAAGAACCAGTTTTCTCAGCGTTTAGTTTATTTAGGGAGTCCACCAGAACCCCATATAGACTGCTATACTGACCACTGTGCGGGCCCTTTCACTGCTGTAGATGTTTATAAGTATTTATAGAGTGAGGGTCAAAGTTGCCCAGCCCTTTATTTTTAGTACACAAGTAGTCCTATGAGCACAAGCGTAGTCTTTGTGTACAATGACACTGAAAGCATATTCCAAAAATACATTTTTTTACATTACTTTTCTTCTGAATTTGCTTGTCATGGCACCATTTACTTCAATAGTTCACCACGATCCATCCATTTGTTGGGCAAAAATTTAGTACAGATAAAATATGGAAAGACAGTACATTTTTAAGGGGGAGTTCTGACTCTCCCTGCAAAGAGTACCTCAAGGCCTACCAGCCTACAATCATGGCTGCAATTTAAAAAAATTTGGGCCCAATGGTCAGTTCCTTCTCCAGCCCCAAGTCTCTTCTAAATTTCTCCAGCTTCATACTAGATGTGTTTCCTTTTCCCAAAAGGGGTTTCACAAGCTTTTTGGCGACATTGGAAGAAACAAGAAAAGCGTGCTCCACTAAGCGTAGTATTATATTTTAAAATCACAAGTAATACCAAAGCCTCCAAGCCCTCAGGCAACTTTAGCGTACCTTTGATATGAAGGAATTAAACATATTAAACACTAATGACACTCCTCTCTGGATTTTCATGGTTTCACCGACTCCAGACTAAATTCTGCTGCATCCAGTGATACCCATTGTAAGAACACAGCCCTTCGAGTGGTCTCACCTCTCCTTGGTAATGGAGAGAACACCAAACTCAGCCGGCTTCAAATCTTTCCAACTTTCTCTTTCCGAATAGAAACTGGTGTGTTTCGGTTTATTCCGTGCTCCCACTAAACACACCGTTTGCCTCACAAAATATTTCTCCTGGCCTCTGTTTAGTAAAAAACAGAGAGATGCCATCAATAGTTATCAGCAGTTCTTTCAATGCGCTAGTCAGGGGCACTCCACCAACACCTTGGGGAGAAACAAACTGCAAAACCTCTGACTTAGATTATAGGGTGTGGCAGCGCAGGAGTAAACAGCATGTCACCCAGACAACACCCGAGCGATAAACAGGTCCAGTGTAGCAAAAACTGGCAAAAGAATTCACTATTTTATTTCAAAAAAATACTTTGAACATCAAAATGAAATTATCTCAGTGTAAAACTCCACTAAAACACCCAGAGAAACATAGCATAGTGGGGAGCGGAGCAGCATCGTGGCCATCTTGCCGCTCCACCCTTCCTCTCGTAGTCCATGATGGAGGTAAAAAACATTCACCTACTGTGATTGCAGCATGCCCTAGAGACCGTTAGTGAGCAAGCAGTTAACATGCTCTTTGGGCCCTGCTGAATTCAGACTATTTTGTGAACAGACTGTTGTGATTCTGCTGGGGGGAAAGGAGAGGGCTGAGAATGTTTTTACCTGTGGGATACTGCAGCGATTGAAGGTATGTCTACCCTACTCCCCTTTTGTTTGGGTTGGCGGGAGGAGTGGCCTTCCCCAGTCAACGTTCTATTCAACTTAATGGACTTAAGGGTTTGACAGTTACATCAAGGGAGGTACTTTTTGTGCTGAGACTGACACATGATGGAGCACTACAATTAGTGGGTCCCTCGGTGTTGGGAGACCTGTCAAGGGATTATACTGAATTACCTGCTTGGGGGGGGGGTACTGTGGGGGTGGCCCTGGTCGCACCTATTCATGGGATGGGGATCTGAGGAGGAGCTTACGTTTCTGTACCAATGTAGTTATGGCTTGCAAACCACCTCGGTGGATGGGTGGTGGGGGGCGGACTTACCTTCTGGCTTTTTATGTTCAGGGGCTGGATCTGTGAGGGGTGGTGTGCAGGAAATGGTATATCCTCCTCTGGCAGGACCAGTCGGCCTGCGCAGTGGACGGCAGTCCTGGTGATGGCAAGTCTTGGGGAGGTGGTCCTTCACTTCAGGCGGCAACCGTAAGCTACTCTGTCAGCCACCAGTTCTCTAATATTAGAGGAGGAATCACTTCATGACCCCTCAGGTTTCTGTAACCAGCCAATCCCTGGGGTAGTAGAATCCCAATAATTTTAGATCAGGCAGGAAGCCTGGGCAGTTCTAGAGGATGTAAAGCTCTCTGTAGTACTTTATGTAACCCCCCTACAAATGGGAGTTCCCAAAAAGTCTCCCTTGAGCTTGCCTAAATGCTTACTGCCAAGCTGGTGTCCTGCATTTTAGCAGTTTAAATGTGATTGCCAGAGCCTGTATAGCCTCTGTGCACTGTCTGTTTAAGAGCTGCTTGATTGCAGCATAAGTAATCTGAGATGGAGCTCTGTTGAAAGATGTAACTATTTGCTGAAACCATTTAGAATGATAATGATAATGTAGTTTGTCTAACCTGCTTTCTTTGTAGCAAGGACTGTTTTGTTTGTTTCCACTATCTTGGTCCTGGACTGCAAATTGGAGCAATCAATTCTGGTGGGACCTAAAATGTAGCCAGACTATAGCAGCTGTCTGAATTCAAAATCTATAGGCACTGTGGTTTGAGTTTTTTCGCCTTTTTTTGCAACTGAAGGGGGAGCTCTTGCTTTGACTGACAGCCAGATCAGCCAACCAAAGCTTTTGGGTCTTGGGAAAGTCCTGGGCTGCTTGCAGTTTTCAGTTAGAACTAAGCTAGAAGCTGAGCAAGAAGGAGCTGAAGTGATGCTGAGAGCAATCCTGAGTGGATTCCCATGGGAGAACTATGAAAAGGCTGAGAGTTTGGCCTCCATGTCTGCCTGCTGCTCCTGAGAGGGAGAGAAGAAAATTATTTTGGACTAAATCCAAGTTTGTGTGACTAAAGTAAGCTACTGAAGTGGGCCAGGCTCAACCTGAAGAAAACCGAATATTTTTGCTGAATGCGATTGGCCTGTCAGGAGTTCAGCTACCCCTAAGCTCCCGGTGTGCAGAGACTTTGCGATTGTGCCCGGGGAGCGCTTTGTCTGGTACAGTAGAATTCCCATACATGTAAATGTGCTGTGAGCTGCTAGTGGGTTGTGAGTTAGTTCCCCACTGTGTAAACTGTGTTCTGCTTGCTGGAAGCTGTATCCAGCCCAAAACGGACTGCTTCCAAACTTGTCTCCATGTGGTCTGGGCTTTTCCAGACTTGCCCAGCCAGTCTACCCACTGCACAGAGAAGCCATTGACAAGAGACCTGCCTGGGGATCAGCCCCCTGCTCCATGCTTGAACAGGAACGACGCCTCTGCGACTTGTGTGGGCCCTGCTTCTCCTGGCATTCCAGATCAACCACCTGGAGTCTCGATTTTCATCCAGCCTGTTTCCAGTCTTGGGTATCGTGAGTAAATACCAGGGAAGCTCCCTACAACAACAGCTTAATCTGAGTGTGTTATCTGATTGTCTTGTTGTTTCGTTTCCTTTACGAACTGAGCCCTCTGGCTCCGGATTACAAATATTGTGTTGTGTTTTCCACCACAGGGCCCTAACCAGCTGCAACCCCGGGCAACTGTCCTGGCTAACCCATCTCTTCTCTACCTGGGTACCCAGAGGTGGACTGTGTGAGGGGACTCAAAGCGCATGCATAACTGCTTGATTGATATAACCTTTAAGCTAATTAACCTGATTTTGCCCCTCCCTTGTTCAAGTCCCCTGAATAAATCAGATCTAACTTTTTCTGCATGTAATCTGAATGTGGATCCAGTTTGTGCTCAAAGCACTATACTGTTGCTTTTGCTGTGCTTAACCTTGTTTTACAGGGGGTCCCCAGGGTTCAGCCACAGGAACCAGCCCTGGTGGTAAGTGCAAACAGTGTGGGTACTTGTGTGGTGTACCAGAGGTATTGTAAAAGTGATTATTGTACAGTGTTCAGGCCACTAGAGGGGAAAGAGGGGGGTTACAGTGTCCCGGAGGGCTGTGCCCAGGTTAGCTTGACCACTACCAACCCTGACCTCCGGGTGGAGGCACCTGTTTCAGAACTCAGGCCCCTTAACCTGCTACTAGCCAAGCAGGCAGGGGTAGTAGCCCTTAGGATAACACCACCTAGGGGTTACATGTACATCATCACTTGCTTAGCTCTGCTGGGGCAGGAGATGATGTAATAGAATTTAGAACTCTTGCAGCAACGTAACCCTCAGTGCTGTGCTGTTGGGCTTCTGTGAGTCAGTCTGAGTCTGGAGTTTGGAGCTGAGAGTTCCACAGACAAGGCCACTTGTCAGAAGGAAGGACCCCGAGTTTATTTTCTTGCCCTAGTACAGTAACCAGCAGCCAGTTTTGTGGGACGTGGTGGTTGCCAGATCCTGTGAAGCCCCGAGGGGGGCGAATATTGCTCAGCAGGAGTAAATGGGACTGAAGGCTCAGTGAGTAGTTTGGGGCAATCCGCAGAAGACTGTGAGAACTAACAGAACTGCCCAGAACAGAGTCTGTTTGCAAACCAAAAGCTATGCATTTTGGATGGGAACTGTGGAGTTCAAGTGTCTTAACAAATGTTTTGGGGGCACATCATGCTGTAAGTACAATATTCATTTGTTGTTTAGCTGTGGGTTGGCTGGTGCCTTGCTAGGAACCCAGCAAGGCTCAGATGCAGGTTCTCAGAACCCTTGCTCAAGAATGTACAGTAAGGATGTCTCCTGTGGCCCCTGTGTGACTGGAGAATCCTGGTTTCCTAAAAATGTAATGGCAGAGAGAGTCTAGTGTTGGCCAGAGTAGAGATGACCACTCACTCCAGTTTCAAGGGGCCTAACTGATTACAAGATAGGGTCAGAGGTGTTAACTTAGTTCACCTAGTGGTGCTCGAATTTAGTGGTGTGGAAACAACCACTATAAATGCACTGGTAAAGTCCAGAAATCCCTAAACAAAGGGGTGGACGTTTATGGGAAGTGTTGTTGTGAGGAGTCTCAATACTACAAGAAAGAGTTGTGAAATGTTTCTGCCTGCTACCAGTATGCCATCTGTTCATACAGCTACAAGCCCTGGGGGCACCACCGTTTTTCTGTTACCATTCTGTCAGGAATAAAGCCATACAGTACAATTCCAATTTTCTGGTTGTAGATATTCCATCTCAGAGTGACCTGTTTGAGTTTTTGGGGCCCCCACAGATAGACACAGCATAGCCCTGGCACCTCTCCCCAGGACCTGAGTAGAAATATAAATGTTGTTTTGTAACACTTCCCTGCCTCCTAGAAGCCCGAGCCAGATTTTGTCCTAATGCCAGGGGTGATGGCCCTTGTTGTGGTGGAAGTTGCCTTGCTGACAAGTTGCCAATAAGAAAAAAGGGGGTGACCATTACATTTCTAATCCAGACTGAGATGCTAGACATTGGCAAATGTCGTCTGCTCAGTTTCAGCCTCAGGGGTGCTTGTACGGGGGAAGGGGTGCTCCTTGTCGGCCTCTCATCCATGTCTGACCTGGCAGATATTTAGTTTGATATCTGGGGTGCAGGCCTTACCCTTTTTAACAATCTTCTGCTCTCTTTTCAGCCCTGTGCGGGGGTTGAGGTGGGGTTAATAGGATCCTCTGAGTTCTTGGGGGGGCTGTCTTCGTTCCTCAAGGCTCGCCCCCTCAGTACAGACTGGGGTGGTGAAAGCTTAGATGCAAGAGGTAATGATGTACTTATGGAACAAGCTTTGGCAGAGGAGATGTGGAGCTATGTTCTCTGTGTGTACCAGATGGGCACACCTGGGATATTGCCCCAGGTGGTGAGGGCACACACAACTATTTATTTTTTTGTCCTCCACCTACACACCTTGAATTTTACATGTTACCTTTGCTGTTCCAGTTATTGTTTTCTTCTTGTTAATGTCGGTCATTCCAACAAGTCATGGGAGTTGCTGGCCGTTTAAGTGCCAGAGCTTATGTTTTCCCCTTTTTGGTGGTTATCATCTACTAATTGGCAGGAGAGAGTGAGCTGACGCCAGTCACATATAATGTCAAGGGCCTCTCAGGTCCAGTGGAACGGAGCAGGGTCTTACAAGAATTAAACAGAATGAAGGCCTCTGTTGTACTTCTGCAGGAGACATACGTCATGCAGGAAGAGCACTGGAAATTGTTACGGCCTGGGTTGGTGGGAGATTGTTACTCCTTTTCCTTCAGGCAGCACCCCTACAGACATAGGGTGGCTATCTTAATTAGGAAGGGTATTCCAGTACAAATTGAGACTGTGGTGGAAGATGCTGGAGACCACTTTATATACATTGCTGGGGTATATTGGGCAACCCCTTCGTCATCCTCAACATTTATGCCCCCCGTTCAGATCAGGAGAGGGTGGCTTTTTATAAAGATGCCTTGCTGAGATTCTGGTCAGATGTTGGGAGATTATTTATCCTTGAGGGTGATTTAACACGACCCTTAATAACTCATTAGACAGGCAGGGTGGAGGAGATAAAACCCTCTCACAAGATAGAAGTACCCTGGCACATAAGAAAAATGATCTAGGGAGCTGGGTAGTGAGAACACATGGCTCTTTAATCATCCCATGATCAGGATTTCACCTTCTGTTCTACCCCTCAGAAGTCCTGCTCTAGACTGGACATGGCGCTCCTTCCCAAGGAATGGCCACATAGTGTGCAGGATGTCAGAATTGTCAATAGTACACTCTCCGATCATGGCCTGGTGACGCTGGGCCTTACTGTTGGACCTATGCATAAATCTTCATCCTGGTGGCTTAACAACTCCCTGCTCAGCATATCTGATTTTGTCTTGTATCTTAAATCGTGATTACAGGAATGTTTTAGTAATAATCAAATAGGGAGGATGTCCTTAGTGGTGAGATAGCATGGCCTTTACAGCCTCATTAACAGGAGACATAATTCAGTATGCATCTCATAGGAAAAAACAGGACACAGCTAAAAGGCTTGCCCTGGAACAATAATTATTTGATGTTGGGGCCACCCATAAGCTCATGATAGATGATTCCTTGCTCCCTAAAATACAGGACTGCAAAAACCGGTTGAAGGTTTACTTAGAGCAGAAAATAGAAGGGCAACTTCGTTTTACCAGACAAAGATTTTGTGAGTCTGGCAACAGGGCAGGGAGACTGTTGGCTTGGCAGATCAGGAAGCAACAGACCAGTGGAGCTGTCTTAAGAATTCAGGAAAGGAGTGGGAAAAACACACACTCGTTAGTCACCCAGGGCAGATTGCGTCTGTCTTTGCAGATTATTACTGTTCTTTGTATAGGAGGGAGTGACTTTTAAACCATGAAGATCTTATCAAGGACTGTTTGGCTAAGATTCATCTCCCGACATTGTCGCTTAGGGATATGGAAAGTCTGGAGGCCCCAACATGGACTGCTGAAATAGAAGGGGCGATTAAAGATATCAAAAATGGAAAGTCATCGGGGGGGGGAGAGATGGGTATACTGGAGAATTTTATAAAGCATTATGGTGGGAGTTGACTCCAGAGTTGGGTCATCTGTTTCAGGGAGTAATTGTCGGGGAGGGGTTCCCCAGAACCTGGCAGAGGGATCACATTTCAGTTTTACTAAAACCCAGGAAGGATGTTGTGGTTTGTGAACTTACCACTCCAGTTCCCTACCACCAGTAAAAATTCCAGATACCTGCACTCTTAAGTAGGTTGAAATAAAGCTCCACACACAATTTGCAGCTTTCAAATGCTTTAATAGCAGCTCAGATTCAGTGTGTTACAAACCACACATCACTGCCATGTAGCCCCAGTGCTTCCCTACTGCCAGTGGACCTAAAACTGTTAACCTGTTCTAGCACACAGACTGCAGGGGGTTGTGGGGGGCCTTTTCCCCTTGGATCAGACTGGCTTCATACAAGGAAGGAATCTTCATAATAACAGTCTCTTGAATATTCTCTCTTCACAGAAGGGGTGTCCCTAGTTTCAGAGAGCCATTTTGATGGAGGCAGGTGTGTCCCCCTGTCCTTGCTCCTGTTTGCCCTCTGCAATGAGCCTTTAGTGGCTACAGTGAGACAATAACCAGATATTAGGGTTATAAGGGTAGGACTGGCAGAACAGAAGATCAGTTTGTACGCAGATGATACCATCTTTTTTCTTAGGGACCCAGTGGTCTCCACACCAGCGCTCTGCCGAGATCTGGAAGAATATGGTCGAATTTCCAGGTATAAAATTAATTACAACAAATCAGAAGACCAGCTAGTTTCAGGGCACTGCCCTATTCAGTTCAGTACTACCTTTCCCTTCAAGTGGGTCCCAAATAATACCATTCGATACTTGAGGGGTGAAGATCTTCCCGCAGCTTTCAAAATTATACCAACTGAATAACCTATGCCTCCTGCAGGAGCTGGCATAAGATCTAAATTCTTGGACCCCGCTCCTATTGTCCCTTGGTGGCAGGATGTTGGTATTAAAAATGAATATATTACCCTGGTTGTTGTTTCTTTTTCAGGCCCTGCCCATCACTATCCCCCTTTCTTTTTGGAAAAAAGCACAGAGGCCTTCCATTAACATTTTTGTGGCAGGGACATCACATTAGGGTGGGTATAAATACTTTAAATGTACCAAGGGAGCAGGGAGGTTTAGGATTACCGAACTTTGAGTGGTACTTTCTGGCAGCTCAGTCTGCAAGCTGATCTCCATGGGTAAGCAGACCATCACCACAGGTTGATATGCTTTAGAGAATAGAGCATCCCTTCTTGGTCCTCTGTACACGTTACCATTTATGCACTGGACTACTCAGCGGGTCCGTAATGTTTAAAATCCATGGATCAGAGCATCTATTAAAATCCTGTTAGATCTGTGCAAATGTACTAACACCCCCAAGGGAGTGACTCCCCTGACATCGATCATAGGAAACCCAGACTTACCTCAGGGCAGTCAAGATCCCCGTTTTCGCAGATGGAATCAGAGGAGGCTCACAACATTCTCCCAATTCCTGTCTGTTGGTACCTATCTTTCCTTCGCGGACCTGAGGGATAAATTTTGCCTCCCAAATAGGTACCATTACAGGTTTTTGCAGGTCTGAAATTATAATATTACTGGGAACAACAAGGAGTTCTCCCAAGAATTGTCTAAATGAGAAGATAGTTTGTATTGGGCCATTTACCTACAAGATCCAGGGCAATCGATCTCAGTCATATAATGTATACGTCAAGCAGCTGCTCAGCATTCGATTGCTAAGGTCAGACGCAGCTGGGAGGCAGAGGTGGGGAGCCCTATCTCGGATTCCGATTGGGATTAGATCCTGGGTAGGCTGTGGAAGGTGACCTTGTCACCGGGTTGGAGGGAGTACAGATGGAAGATTCTGCTTTAGGTTTTTTCCTACCCCGGTGATAGAACATTTTGGGAGAACCATTTCTAATCTGTGCTGGAGAGGCTGCCAAGAGATAGGAAATCATCATCATCATGCTTTTTGGGCATGCCCTGTACTCAAGGAGGTATCAGTACAAAATGCAGACAGAGAAAATCCCGAGTCCCAAAAGCCTAACACCGATATCCTGACAGGCAGGCACCGACGAAGGTAAAATCCCAAACAACAGGCTGCATTACATTGGAACTTGCAGTGATGTGGAGTTGATTTATATTATTTTATGGGAGGTGAGTAGGCAGAGCCACCCCCCCCCCCGCCGCAAATATAATATAATCAACTCCGCTTCACTGCAGGTTTCAGTGTCTGGCAGGTGGTTGATTGGGATTTTACGTTTGTCGGGATATCAGCGTCAGGCTTTTTAGACTGGGGGTGGGGTCTTTGTCAGCATTTTGTACAATACCCTTCAAGGATTATTGGAGACAGATACATGCTTAGCTCAAGCGGGGGTAAGGTGTTACTTTCCCCTTCCAATATGAAGTGATGGTGCTGGGTATAGCTCCACTTGGATTAAGGAGGCAGAAACATAGGAAGATGTGTCATACGCTGTGCTTAGTGGCAGCGACAGTCATTACCTGCCACTGGTTATCCTCTGACGTACCAACTTTATCGGAATTAAAAGCAAGGGTGCAGCAAGTAATTGATATGGAAAGGATCACTGCAGAGCTCTGGCTCACCTGAGAGAAATGGATTGAAAAGTGTAGAAGGTGGGACATACAAGTACTTGGGCTGTAGGCTAGATTTAAGTTTGCTCCTCCCTTAATTTCAGTTACAGTGTAAAGGGGAAAATGTTTAACATTTGCTGGCTTTTCTAGTTAAAGAACCAGGAATGACAATGAGTTGATTGTTCACATTTACTTTTTTCTTCATGTTAACGATGGTTTAATAGGAAATTTTTATAGATTCCTCGTTCTAAGTAAATTAAGGTAATATGTGGTAGATAGACAGCATTCTACATTTCTCTCAGGGAGATATTCTATGTAACAGCATATTAGGAGTCTTTTAAAGGGTGACGTATTAGTAGAAGATACAGATATTGTAGCTATAATGTTTAGTTGGCTTACTTTGAAAATTTAACAATCACACGGGTATTCAAACACTGGCTACAATGTATACCATAAGTTGTGTACCTATTTGTTGCATACTGTCGAGTGTTTGTTATTCCTTTTTTGTCTTAATAAACCTGAAGTTTCAAAAAAAAAAAGTAATTTTGTATCTTCCAAAAGAGGAGTCTCTATTCTAGTTCATAAATCCCTGAAATGGTGCCATACATACATATTCCTTTACGGACAAAGAGAGCCTCTGGGTCATGGCCAGAATGTCCACTCTTGAAGGACCCCTCCTGCTCCTCTATATATGTGCCTAATGTGGACGACCCCTATTTCTTTTCCCACCTCTCTGACAACTTGGCATCCTTGAATACTGATTCTTTTCTCATTATTATGGGAGGTAACTTCAGTCTCACCCTTAATCCCTTCCTAAACCGCTCCTCTGCACTCCCCCGAAATGCACTCAAAGGCAGCAGATACACCAACAAACCTTTTCCAGGAGCATTCTCTCACCGACACCTGGAGACTAGCAAATCCCACCACTTAAGATTATACCAATGTCTCAAGTGTGCACCATTTCTTCAGCTGTACTGACCTCTGGCTTATCGACCTTCAGATCACTTCACTGCAGATATTACAGTACACTCCATAATTATCTCCAATCATGCCCTAATCATACTACATATGGCGTGAGGCCTGTCATTCCCCAAATCTTCATTTTGGTGCCTTGACCCCCTATTATTCCAGGACCCTGACTTTATCCCCTGGATCCGACAAGAGATTCACAAATATCTTGCACATAATGATATAGGTGAGGGTGGAGCGCTGTGGAGCCCGAGCAGGACGGACGGTTTCCCTTAGAGCTCTGCAAACTAAACTAATTACACTTATAAAAGGTACAGATTGTAGACATTTATCATTAGAAATATAACGAAGAATTGCAGACTACAGGTTATCAGTGGCAATGGGTAACCCTCGTCAGGATAAAAGCTCCGGAGAGGGAGCACAATCAAAATCTACAGCCGCTCAACATCCTACGCAGCCTTACCAGGGCCCGACCATGGATCAAGAGGAAATACCTCCTGAAGAGATGTTGCAGATCCTCAGAGCCAAATTAAATAAAATCATGGCATCGGTTGGAGGTTTATCTGATAAATTCGATGCTTTGAGTAACCGAGTGGCAGTCATTGAGGCAACAATAGATTCAGTCAGGGGTGCATCTTTTGAAGCCACTAAATGAGCCAACGCAACGATGGGAGCGGTATCATCCATCATAAAAGAAAACACCCATTTTAAATCTCGGTTAGAGACTCTTGAAAACCAGGCAAGGGCTTCCAATATTCACATTATAGGCCTCCCGGAAGGATGTGAAGGGGACCATTTACTTTTTTTTATTTGGGATTGGATGGTACAGCAACTGGGAGAAGAGGTCTCTGAAAGAACCCAAAGACTTCAGAAAGCCTACCGTGTGATGTCTAGAGGTAGGCCGGACAACCCAGAAGCTCCTCGTGCAGTGGTAGCCGTCACTGATGGTGTTGGATCCCGCGACTATCTGTTGGTGATTGCCAGACAAAAAAAATGCCTTCTACAAGACGGGGAGCAGGTCAGGATGTTTCCCGACATAGGATACGCAACCCGCCAGCGCAGGAAGACGTTTAACGGGAATCGAGCAGTGTTAAGGGAATCGGGTATCCAACATGGCCTGGTTTTTCCGTCGTGTCTCCAGATTTCACACCGGGGTAAGGTGTATCTCTTCACCGAGCCTAAGGAAGTGCTGAAGTGGGCTCAACGTCCTACTCCTCATCGATCCAGACCAGTGGAATCTGTTGCTTCATCATCGGAAGAAGAAGAATACTGAGTGTCTCTACGCTTTGGAGGGATTATTGAAGAGGTTGGTTGGGGTAATGGATAATTTTTTTGGACTAGAGACTTTGAACTGTTGCCTCCTTTCTGAAGTTTCTACTAGGGGATTACCCACTCCAGTTATGCCTACTATCGATTTTCTCCTATATTGAATGAGAAGTAGCCCTTATTGAATAAGAATCGCTCTATTGAGCTTCAGTGTTAAAGTTTTATGGTTTGCCTACACTGACCTGATGTTATGCATTTTACTACTGATCTGCATAAAAGCGCTTATATGGGATAATTTAATGTGGGGTTTGAGGGGAAAGTTTACTATTCACTTATAGCACATAAGGTGCCTTAATAATTGATTTGGTGGATTCCTACCTCCCTGGTGGAGGATGAGGGTTGAGGTTATTTTATTTCCTATCAGACTTTCGACTCAGTTCCACACAGCTCATGGGCTCACTACTGCAGTCAGTTGGACATTAAATATTTTATTTTTCATCTTATTCACCCGCATGATGTATCTGAAAGCACTGACGAATTTTGTCGTGTTTACGGAGAGGAGTGGCGCCCTCATAGTATTCATTGTATTTTGTAAAGCAATGCTTGTGTACAGACTGTATGTTTGTTATATTTTAATAAACATAAAGTTTAAAAAAAATTGATACAGGTGAGGTATAGGACAGAACGTTATGGAGCGTGCTTAAGGCCTTCCTAAGAAGCCAAGTTATTGGCTATGCCATGCATAGGCAGCAAGCAAGGGAACAAGAAGCTAGGTAGTAGAAACCAAACTGCAAGAGCTAGAGGGCAAACATAAAGCTGACTCCTTGGCTGATCCTTCTGAAATGTGAGGCATTAGCGCTAAATTGAATGCTCACTATGCCAGGAAAGCCAAACTAGCCCTTTTTAGAACTTACCATAACTTCTGGGAGGGAGGCAAAAGTACAAGCATGGTCCTATCATGTAGATTGCGCAAACTTCAGGCTGAACGATGCATCCATGGGCTTAAAGACCCCCATGGTAATATCTAAGCCAAACAGAAAGATATTGGATATTATGAAGGACTTCTGATCAAAACTCTGCTCTGCTGCCTCACCATCTAGTATGAGTAACATATCCTGTTGTTGGGAATCCCTTTAGTTCCCATATTCAATTCCCTCTCAGATGCAGGACCTTGACTATCCTACATCATCTGAGGAGATCACACATGCTATTTTGAGCATGAATAAGAACAAATCCCCAGGACAAGATGGCTTCTCCATTGGAATTTTGTCAAGCCTTGCACGGTGTCCTAACTCCTCTCCTTTTAAGAATGTTTGCCTATTCTTTCTTCCAGTAAGCTCTGCCTCCTATGCTAAGGGAAGCAATTATTACTATCCTCCCCCAAAAAAGACAAAGATCCATTATCACCCAGCAGCTATCGACCAATCTCCCTAATCAGTGCTAATGGCAGAATTCTGGCACAGGTTCTGGCCACATGTTTGGAACAGGTCCTACCGAATCTTATACACCCCTCACAAGGTAGGGTTTATTGGTGGGGGGGGGGGGACTGAGCTCAGACCACCTCAGAACCCTTTTTGATGTACACATGGTAACAAGGAATACCCCCACTCATTTGACACACTAACCATTGGTTTTGAGAAAGCACTTGATTCCATGGAATGGGTGTATCTCTTTGCCGTGCTGCAACTGGGCGGGGGTGGGGTCCCATATTTCTAAATAGTATTTAGATCCTATATACTGACACTTCTGCTTGAATACTTACCAATAGTCACCTCTCTTAACCTTTTCCTTTGTCGAGGCACCTCGCAAGGATGCCCTCTTCTCCCCTTATTATTCCTCTTAGCTATTGAACCCCAAACAGTAGCCATTCGGGCACAACCAGATATAACAGGCATCACCAGTGAGGATGTTGAATTTAACTCACTCTCCTACAGAGATGACCTACTCATCTTATTGGTGGATACTCCTCGAGTGATAATCCCACTCTGTTAGTTATTAACTTTGTTCACAGAAATGTCTGGACTAAAAGTTAACCACCACAAATCAGAGGTCCTCCCCCTTAACTGCCACTGCACAGCATCCCTCTTTCACAATACAGGATGGAAATGGGCTGCCTCTGGTATCGTGTACCTTGGCATATGCATCACCCCCTTGATCACCGACATCTGCAAGGCTAATTTCATACCATTATTGGTCTCCCTCAAGGCAGAGGTAGACAGATGGAGTGTATTGCATATCTCTCTCACTGGAAAAATTGCCGTCATCAAGTTGACGCTGGCCCACAAAGTTCTCCACCTCCTCGCCCATCTTCCCATCCATATACCAGACAAATGGTTTGCTCAGTAAACTGATAGGCCACTTCCTACGGGAGGGCAAACTACCAAGATTTAGCAGAACAAAACTGAGGCAACACTGGTCTGAGGGAGGTTGGGGACTGCCTGACTTTGCCCAATACTACATGGCCTTTGTCGCTGCACAAATTATCAAATGGTTCCCCAACAAGGACAGGTAACTCCCCACAGTAGGTCACACTTGAAGGTCACTTTGTTGGTGCACCATCACCTCTGCATATCCTTTACTCTAAAACATCTAAATGGGTGTAACAACACCTGACCATTAGTGTCTCTCTTCCCTACTGGCGTAAAATCCTACAAATCATGCACATCCCACAACCGCCCATTTCCTCTGCTCCCCGATGGAGAAACCCCATGTTCACAGTCAAACAGGCTGGGATCCATGTGGTTCAGGATCTTCGTTCACCAGGTCAAAACTACCTCATGCCCTTTCCAGAACTGGCTTACCAATTCAGACTCCAAGGCAAGGATTTTTGGCAGTACCTCCAAATCAGAACTGCTGCCATTCCTACATTAAAGTAAATTCCCAAGGACTTGCCCCTATTTCCAGAAAAAAACATCCACTTATAGCTTGCCCCACCCAAGGGGAGGGCTGGAGCTATTTACAAATGTCTGAGGGATAATAGGCCCTCTCCCACCACCTTCAGCAAATCCAAGTGGGAATCTGAGCTAAATGTCACAATCTAAGAACAAAACTGGAAGAACTGCTGTTTCCGAGCACACGTGGCTTGCAGAGATATCAAGGCACAACTTATTCAGTGCAATATCCTACTGTGCTGGTATTGAGCCCCAGAAGCATTAAATCATCTGGGAGTGTCCCCTACTGATAACTGCTGGAGGTATTCCTCTCATACTGGGTCCCTATCACATATCCTGTGGTTTTTCACCTTTATCCTGCCGCTTTGGGGCTAGATCCTGAAAACTGTAGGACAATATTGTGACTCTTACTACAGGATGATCCATTTGTGCTTCTGGGATCCCCCCTCCGCGATACCCAAATCTTACCTAGCAGTCCAGGCTAGCAGCTACCATTGCAGCCAAAAGACTCATACTGCATCGCTGGAGGTCAGCAGAAATTCAAGCATTTAATGAATGGCTCCAGACAATCAGCCAGCTGGTCTCCCTTGAATGCTTCACCTGTCAAGTGCTCACTCAGTAGAGTGGCTTTATATGACAACATTTGGGGTCCATTTCTTTCCCTTAGGGAAAGATCCTCTCAACCAGGTTGATGAAGCTATACAGAGTCTCAGAAACTAGCTCCTACATCATAGTTACTGTATGTATGGAATCTACCCTGTCTATACGTTGTACAACCTATACAGTGCGATTTATGCTGTAATTTGTTTGAAAACTTTCAGTAAAGATTTTATTTTTTAAAAAAGATAAGGGTTGCTAAGAGACATGCAGAGCAGTATGAAGGTTACCTTGTCCAAATGTCATTACCCTGGTTTTCCAACATCCAAATATGAGAGCAGTGGGGGCAGAGCCAGGAGGGCACCTGATTAGGGTGGGGGTAGAAGGAGTCACGCATGAAGACTGTTGTAGTGATTGCACATGCTCAGTGAATACTGCCTAAGTATGGATGTGAACTTAATACAGTACTAGCAATAGCGCTGTGGTTACAATAAAGTGACCTGTTTTCTGTAACAGACTTAAAAATACTATAAAAGCAAAGGCTTAGCAGTCTATCTTGCAGAATCAGTAGTGGAAAAAATCGACCAGATTTGTGTCCACAAACACAGGTGCAAAAAGACCACTTTGCATTAATGCCAAGTTTATGACCCCATCAAGCCATGGGCAGGGGCCTCAATACAAATGAGCATATGGCCAGTCACAAACAATGACGGCCTTCACAACCTAAACTGCAAGCTGCTGTGGGTTCACTGAGTTAACTGCGTGAGCCGGGGGAAGGGGGCATGAACAGAGTGTGAACCTCTGGACACTGGGATTGGGGGTTGCACTGGGCACCTACGAAATGACTTGGAAATTAGTAAGATGGCAGCAAGAGACCGAGGAGTGACATTAGAGAACGGAGCCTGAAGCAAGTGCTATTTTGGGGTGACAGTGAGTGGTTGCCAAAGAGTGCTTATAACATTGTGGGTGGTGGGCACCACTAGATACAAAGTAGTGTTTGCAGCAAGCGAGGGGTGGTGCCACATAGCTACATCAGTGTGAAGTAACAGAGATGTTAGCTGTCATCTGGATCAAGAATTTGCATTGTGGCACTCCCGGGGGGGGGGGGGTGGATTCTTACTCTGTGGTTCAGGACCACGTGTAAGTAGAGCAGTTGCAAACTGTGTTCTGCACTGGTCCAAGTGCCACTGAGAATCATGCCCTCTATCTTTAAGGAAATATTTAAATCTGTAGAAAGAAGAGATTGGTGCTAGATCATGTAAAGACAGGCTCCAGATTAAAGACCCAGTAATGAAAATGGGCCATTCTGTGATGCCTGACATAAGATGGCCCAAATCTTTACCCCTCTCATTTGATCCTTGCTGGTGCTATGATGCTCCTCATTTAACTCCAATTTTTGTCCTGCTGAAGCTCAACGAACATGAAGCATAGGGTGAAGTATTATGGCAAGAGCATGGGCAAAACCCTGTTTCAGTTAGGCTTTATTTATCTCCATAGAGCATGAGGTGATGGCCATGAATATACCGCCATATCCTCCTAAACCCTTTTAGTTTTTTTAGGCATTTGTAAAACTAAAAAGGTATCTTGAAATTGTCACTCCAGTGTGACTTTGACAATGTCCAGTGTTGGTTCCCCTCAAACCAGCTGTTACGAAATGTTTAAAAGATTGTTTCCCTCAATTTTGATACTGGGCAGAGACTAACATACCCATCTTAAAGACTCTGGATGGCAACCCGCTTGAAGAGGTACCCCACTTCAAGTACTTTGGGGTGTTTCTGGACAAGAACCTCAGCTCCTGCCCCACATTGACACCATGCATAAGAAACACAATCCGAAGTGTGGTGTGCTGTACCACAACAAATTACTGCTTTCCTGTCCTGGTCCACCACAAGGTCACCCTCAAGATGATGTTGCTGGTGTCTGACTACACGGATGTAGTCAACAGTGTTGTCCCAAAATCTGAGCTTGTGAATACATAAAGGAGAACTAGAATCATTCGTGTCCTGGAGAATCGTGGGGGTGCAGCAAAGGGCGGCCCAGCCCAGCAAGAAACCAAAGTTAGTGAACCTGCACTCCAAAGCAAATGTTTATTATGGCAACAGCTGCAGTGGTCTGCCAGTTTATACCTGGTCTCGGTATAGCACCGAGACCTCTATGATCAAAACCGGAGTTAGTAGAAGCTATCAGCACACATGAATGTAATGGAAGGACCTGCGGCTGCTCACTGCATGCTACATCATTCTCGGGACAGTTGTGGGTGGTTGTGGGCACGACGCTCAGTGCTGCTATTCATAAAATGCCAGATGGAGAGGATTTTTTTTTTTTTTTTTAGAGTCCAAAACATCACAGAAGGTAAAAATAATTACTTTTTCTGACACTCCTAATCAGGTCCTGCCTCACACTGAGGTGGAGTCTGTTTGTTACCCTTTAAACACAAAATAATTGTGTGTTAAACAGAACTCCGCACTTTCTGACAAAAATGTAGGGGAAATCTCAGTACTGCCCCGAAAGAAATGTTTGACTGCTTCGAGACGTTTTCCAAGCATTATGGATGTGTATAGACTTGTTACGTCTATTGTTAGCTAACTATAGCTTTTACTCCACTTAATGTCCCTCATTGTATCCATTATATCCAGACTATCCCTTAGACGTGACCTCAAATCAAATACCTTGGGTTGTTAGAACCCGTCAATAACTAGGGATAGATTTTGAGTCTGTGACCCAATACTCGAAATAATAAGGTGTCCGGGTGGATTTACAAATCTTTCTGAGTCTTGGGGAGAATGTACTGTACATACCGGTAGTTGCAATGGTAGGGTTCTTTGTGTTTGAAAATTCTACTTCTTTAGTATTTATCCACCCACGGCGTAATGATAGGTCTAAAAATTCCACAATAAAGAAGCTTGTTACTGCTGGCCCCGTGATGCTGAAGGTTGAGGCGCTGGACGCCACACCTCGCGCAGCCCCAGCGTCCCATGTTTTAGAATGAGCTTGGGTCGGCAGCGGGAGGGAGGAGGGAATAGTTGGATTGAGCCGCCATTAGGCAGCTCTCCTCTCCTTGGGAGGGTTGGGCACCAATCTGACCAATGGACGGTGTCAGGAAGAGAGGGTGCTGTTAGGTGCTTGGTGGAAGCCATGTCTCTGCACAGCTTCCTGCCTGGACTTTTGTCTTTCGCGCTTGCACCCTCTGGGGGGGGTTAGGGCTTCCAGTGCTAAATCCATAACAATGGGAAAAGCCCACAGCCCCTGCCATGCCCTGTGATCCCCATACGGGGGGGGGGGGGAGTGGATGGTCGTTATGTCACCACTGAGTCTCACTGTCAGTCGGGCCAAAAAATGTCCTAATTAAAAAAAAAAAAGGAAACTTTTTACTTGGCAACGTTTGCTTTGGAGTGCAGGTTCACTAATGTTTGTGAGGCTGGACCCCTTTTTCATTCCTTTTGCTAATTCACCCTTAGTGCTTCATCTCTTGCCCATCACTGCTCTCTGTGTGCAGATTTCTCCCCCCCCCCCAAGGCCAGGCAACTCTCACATTGTTCCTCCTTCATGGCCAGATACTGGCTTGCCACTATTTCCCTTGCCTCTCCTTAACCCTGCCATCCATTGCTCATTCCTTTCTTATCCCTCACTGTAAATCTGTAATAGGACAGCCTGCTGTTTTATTCTGCCTCCTAACTGTGGTACAGCATTCCTCTTCACATCCATCTCTCATCCTTTCTGCACTCTCTCAAACCGGCATACTTCTCAGAAGCATGCACCTGCAGCTAGCCATCTTCCTCTTCTCTCCAGCATAACAACAACCCATACCATCTTCATCCCCTCTTTTAGAACCCTTTTTGCCACTTACCCTATTGTATAGCTTAAAACTAGGTGCACTCTGTATATCACCATGATTCTGTTACTGGCATCTTGCCATTCGTAGATACATAGATACATAGATGTTGGCAGATAAGGGTCTTGTGGCCCATCCAGTCTGTCCTATCCCTCTTTCTAATTCTTAAGGTACCCTAGATGCTACAAGTTCCCCCCCTATCGCCTTAGTGTGATAATTCCCTTGTGCCTATCCCATGCATTCTTGAATCCCTGAACTGTGACCACCCCCACCACTTCCTGAGGGAGACTGTTCCTTCTCTCCACCACCCTTTCAGTGAAGTAGAATTTCCTCAAGTTCCCTCTAAGTTTTCCCCCTTTTAGTCTCATGCTGTGCCCCCTTGTTCTGCAATTTCCCTTCATGTGAAAGATGCTCTCCTCTGGTACCCTGTTGATCCCCTTTAGATACTTGAAGGTCTCAATCATGCCCCCCCCCTTTCCTCCAGGGAATACATATTGAGAGCTCTTAGTCTCTCCTCATACGACTTATGCTGCATCCCGGACATGATTTTTATCACCCTCCTTTGTGCCGTCTCCATCCTGTCTATGTCTTTTTGGAGATGGGGCCTCCAGAACTGAACACAGTACTCCAGATGAGGCCTTACTAGGGAGCTGTACAATGGTACCACCACTTCCCTCCTTCTACTTGTTATATCCCTCCCTAGTAGACTGCACACACTCCTAGCTTTCATCCCTGCTACCCCTGTAGTCTGTGTACTTTGAACACTTTCTACGTAGTTTTTTGTTCTCTTTCTGGAATTCATTACCTGTACCATGCTTTTATTGTTCATGCATATTCTCCCATCGTTGTCACTATATTTGTTCTTGCTGTATCACTTCCTGCTGTATCCCCTCCCCTGGGTTGTACCTGGAAATGAGCTCCGGCTCAGTGGGCCTATCCTGGCAACCAAATGCTAAATAAATAAATTAGCCCAACAAAGACTAACTTATGGTGCTCTTTTATTTTTATTAAATTAGGTTCATAATAAAGAGCTGGAGGGGGAGACAGTTACTTGCCTCCATGCAGGATTAAACTTTTCAACTTCAAAGCAGTTATCATTAAGGAACAAATTGGGGAATTCTTGGAAGAAAATGGGTTGCAGGATAAGAGGAAGCCTGAAAGTTTGTAGCAGAGTGCTCTTACCAAACTAGTCTGATCAACTTCTTTGATTGGGTCACAAAGGTGGTAGACTGGGGCCAAGCAATGGATGTGTTGAATCTCCACTTTAGCAAGGTCTTCAGTTCCATGCCACACAGAAGGCTAATAAAAAGCTGGGTGACCTGTGGGTAGGGAGCAAACTGGGTAGGTGGATAGGAAACTTGCTAGGTGGCAGGCTGCAGAGGGTGGTCGTCACGAACTGGGTGCTGCAGGGATTGGATCTCGTGGTGCTCTTTTCTTTATTTGGGATATAGGAGAGGGGACTGAGAATAAGGCATGTCTCTTTGCTGATGATACTAAGATCTGTGGCAGAGTGGACACTGAGGAGGGATTTAGAGAAACAAAAACAGACATGGCAAATTGGAAAAGCGATCCAGATTATGGTAACTAAAGTTCACTGCAAAAAAAAGTGTGAAGTGCTGCACATGGGTGGAGTGTAAGGGTGTTCCAGACAACTGAGGAGAGATCCCTGGGGACATCATTAGTGACAGCCTCAAGTCCACTGCACAGTGCATCAAAGCAGATCTCAGAGGTGTGTGTGTGTGTGTGTGTGTGTGAAGGCATACAGGATGCTGGGGTGTATAGTAAGGGAATTTGATAACAGTAGGAAGGAAGAATTACTGCCCCCCTATGGGTCCCTGGTAAGGCTGCACCTGGTGTACCACAAGCAGCTCTGGAGTCCATACATCAAGAAAAACTGGGGCCATATATTGACAATACAAAGGAGGGCCACAAAGAGGATTCAGCGGCAGCAGGGGAGAGATCCTATGAGGAAAGTCTGGCAGTCCTTCACATGTAAAAAAAACTTAAAAATGGCTGGCCCATCGGCTCAGTGGTTGGATTTCTGCTTGCGACACCGGCAACCTGGGTTTGGGAACAGACTCAGGTCGCTGGAGGGCCAGCCGTGGGAGAAGGCTTGAGCATCCCAGGGACTGTTCAGCCTTCTCCGGGGTCAAGGCTCGAAGCTTGCCTGACCTTGGGCAGAGGCCCAAGGTATAGCAAGTCCTGCTGGTAGCAGGAGGGGCCAGGGGAGGTGCATGGTGGATGTTGGCGCCTAGTGCCTTGACGTCAGTGCGTAACACCACACAGAAAGAAACACTGGAAAATTACCGCCGGAGCCACGGGAAGACAGAGCACCAGTACCGGCCCTGATAGCTCCTACTTGCCTGACCACCGGGGGACCCGACAAAACCTAGAGATGTTGGGGTGTAAGGGCCCCGCCTCGTACCCACCTTGGGGACATAACCACAGCTCCATGGGGGAACCTCCGGGGATTCAGGTAAGGCAGAGATGTGGGGTAGTACCAGGTGTCCCCAAAGATGTGGCACTGTGGCGTGGGAGGCGGATAAACAGAAAGTTAAAAAAAATTAAAAAAACTTAAAAATGATGGGGCTCATACCAGTGTCGTCTTAATCTTTTTTATTCTTATGAATTTTAGATTGCCACAAAATAAATTACGCTGGTAATGTTATATGGTACATGCAGTGTTGGGTAAGTTACTTTTTCTATTACTTTCTATTACTTTTGGAAACTTGTTCCAGAAAGCTCTGTGCAGTCACTAGCAAGGATGGAGAAGTACTGGAAAAAGTAATACACCTTACAGTTACAATTACTTATATAGAAAAGAAATACGTAACTGTAACTGATTACATTTATTTGAAAGTAACTAGTAACTAACCTATTACTTTGAAAAAATGTAATATGTTATTGTTATTTATTATTTTTATATTGTGTTTGTATAAAAAGAAATAAGTAACTATAATTGTAAGGTGCATTACTTTTTCTAGTACTTCTCTATCCTTACTAGTGACTGCACAGAGCTTCCTGGAACAAGTTTCCAAACATAATAGAAAGTAATAGAAAAAGTAACTTACCCAACATTGGGTACATGCTACTTTGTTAGGCCCATGTTATGGTACTGTTGAGTATAATAATAATAAATTTTATTTTGGAAAAATGCCTTTCAGGCCATCAAGGCGCTTTACAAAAAGATAAAAACAACCATGATAAAAACAATGAATATAATAATAAAATAAATAACAGAGGATCCAAATAATTTGGTGCCACCAAAAGCATGACACCATAAAAAGGTTTTCAGCACCTGTTTAAACCCACCCACAGTTGTGCACTCCCAAAGCTGACAGGGTAGAGAATTCCAGAGGGGCCACGTGCATGAATGCACGGGCTCCCGAAGATTTCAAAGACACCTTGAATCTCTCCAGCATCCCTCACATAACGAACTGTCACATTGGGCGGTAAGGCACAAGAAGCTCTTTCAAGTAGTCTGGGCCCAGTCCATGTAGGGCTTTATAAGTCAGTAAACCAACTTTAAAGGTGATCTGCCACCTAATCAGCAGCCAGTGCAGATCGCGCAGCACAGGAGTAATATGGGAAGCTCGAGAAGCCCCCATCAACAATCATGCTGCTGCATTTTGCACGAGCTGCAGGTGGTGGATATCAACCCCAGGTAGCCCTAAGTACAGGGAGTTGCAATAATCAAGGCGTGGGGGTCACAAAAGCATGGACCAATGTAGGCAAATCCCCGGACGGAACCAGGTGCTTAACCCAGGAGACGGTCCTACGATGATAAAAGGAAGTCTTGATGACGGCAGACACTTGAGCTCGTAAAGTCAGCCCGTCGTCAAGCACTACCCCCAGGTTTCGCACCCAGAGGATAGGATCTGAGAGCCCCCGAGAAAAAGTCCAGAAGGCTGATCAGCCCACAATCCCTCTATCCAGCGACCCGGGTCCACTACCATCACTTCTGTCTTTCCGGCGTTCAACTTTAACCAGCTCGAGTTCATCCAATCCTGGATTTCGGCAAGGCAGTTATTAAATACCGGGACAGCTCTGTCGTGTTGGGAGCAAAAGACAGGTAGGGCTGGGTATCATCAGTGTAGCAGTGCAACCTCAGCCCATGCTGTTTTACAGTGTCTCCAATGGGCAGCATATACACTGCAAACAACATGGGAGACAGCACTGAACCCTAAGGTACCCTACATGGCAGGGAGAATGGATCAGAGGAAAAAATCCCAGACAACACTCTCTGACTCCTGCCAGTGAGGAAAGATGTAAACCACCTGAGGACCGTACCTGTTGGTTCACAGATGGACCTCAGATGTCCAAGCAACATCCCACGGTCTGCAGTGTCAAAGACTGAGGAGAGATCAAGGAGCACCAAGATAGAATGACTTCTCCGGTCTCTCGCCATCAGGAGATCACTGAGCACCCGAACCAACACTGTCTCAGTACTATGCCTCTTTCGGAAACCAGACTGGAGAGATTTGTAGATGTTATGGATGGTCAGGTGGTCATCCAGCTATACCGCTACTACTTTCTCAATCACCTTCCCTATAAAGAGAAGGTTTGAGATTGATCTGTAGTTGGCCAGAGAATCCAGGTCCAAAGAAGCTTTCTTTAGGAGGGGGGGTTACCACTGCCTACTTAAGGGAGCTTGGAAACTCACCAGATTCCAGGGCGCACTGGACTATCTGCGGCAGGACCAGGCCGATCATATCCCAACAACCCATAATCAAGGAATTTGGACCCGGATCCAAACTACAGCATGTAGGGCGCATACCCTGGACAATCCGCATGACATCTGCGAGCTCGGGCAAGGCAAAGGTACTCCAGGAAGCTCGAGGTGAAGTGACCGAACACCGATCATCATCAGCTTCCATAGAGCGAGTCGAAAGAATTTCCAACCTGATGTCGGACACCTTGTACCCAAAGAACCAAGCAGGTTTATCGCACTCCACTTGCGAAAAAGGTCTTTGGAGCTTCAGACAGGTTAGGTTGCACAACCTGTCAACAGTTCAGAAGAGCTGAGCTGGTCGGTTCTGAGCGGCAGCAATGTCTCTGGACAGGAATTCTGCCTTCTTGCGGGAGATCGCTGATTGATAAGTCTGATAATGCTCAACCAATCTAAGGTGGTCGACCTCCAGGGCAGATTTCCGCCAACGCCTCTCTGACCGACGAGGGCGAAAGGGAAGAGGACGAACATGGACGGGAGCAATCAAGGCCAGGGCTACGGAAATGGCCTTATTATAGGCCATGACTAAAGTCTCTGGACTTGAGCTGGCCACAGGAAACTCGGAGAGATCAATCACCGCCACTAGGCCTTCAGGGCTCACTTCCCGAAAAGGGCGGTAACTGACAATCTCCACAGGGGCAGGCCTTCGAAGGGAGGTGCAAAAGTTGAACCTCACGGTGTAGTGATCAGACCAAGTGACAGGCTTCACCTCCAGGTCGGAGGCCTCAATCCCCAGGAGGAAAACCAAATCAAGAGAGTGACCGTGTGGAGGAAGTGTTGTCCAAACTGCGAGAGTTCGTCGCCGACCCAGGCATTGAAGTCACCCAGTACCATCAATCTGGGTGACTCCAATACCATGTCGGCGATGAAATACGCTACTTCCTGCAGGAATCGCGTCTCGTCCCTGGGTGCACGGTAGACGAGCGCTAACCTGCAGTCTACACCAGCCACCACGGTACACTCAAATGATTCGGATTCCTCAACTGGTACACTCATGAGGCCCTACTCGGTCTTAAAGCAGACTGCCACCCCCCACCCCCCGCGATCCAATCTCGAGCGGTGTATCACTGAGTACCCGGCCAGATATGATTAAATTTCTCAGTGTTCACTGTGGAAAGTTGCACTGTTCATTTCTAATTACCCGTATCCTTCAAATTGGTTGAACTGACCGGACTGGATGCTTCCCTCAAAAGTCTAATCAGATAATCGGATCTGACACCATTGTGCAATGTCAATAGCAGGACTCTCCATCCAGTCAACTTCCACGACTATTGGAAGTAGTCTACTGACGACATACTAAAATTCGTAAGTATAAAAAAGATTAAGAAGACATTGGTGTGAGCCCATCCTTTTTACCTTTTTTTTTTTTTTTTACTGTTGACTGAGATATACACGTTCTTGCAAGGAATCAACAGGGTGGATTTTAAGGAATTTTCATGAGGGCACAGTAACTAGAAGATACATGTGGAGACTGGTGGTAATGGTGGGAATTCGGGAGGGATGCGAGGAAGTTCTTCAGAAAGCAAGTGTTGAACAAATTAAATAGAGTGCCCGAAGAGATGGCTGAATACAGGACTGTGACAGGATTTAAACTTGGGCAGGACAGATACAAGGGAACATTGGGACCCACAGGCAGAAGAGAGCAAGAGATACCTGGGGAAGGGGTTGACGATCAGCTACTAGAGCTACCATCTCAAAATCCAGCATGGTGTTAGCGAAAACATGATGCTAAGAAAGAAAATGGGCAAACTCAATGGACCTCTGGGTATTTTTCTGATGACACAATCTGTGTTTATGTTTCTAAGGCTCTTTAAACATTGGCATATTTTTTATTTATTTATTTATTTAAAATTTGATGGCCGGGAAAAGCACACTGAGCCGAGGCTTGTTTCCAGGTGTGACCCGGGTACAAAGTGTACAGTGAAGAAAAAGGAGTAACAAATGGTGAAGAATACAATCAGTATGTACAGACATTTTTACAAGGAATATAATACGTTATCTATATTAAAACAAATTGTAAGTTGGCAGAGTAGATGAGTGGAAAGGGGCAGGGTTGCAGACGGGGGGTTAGGTAAGGGTGAGTAGAGACTGTGAGGGGCCTCTGCTGCATGCTGGGACCATTAGTACAATACGGGCAGTGTGGGGGTGGGTAGGAGCCTGAGAAGTTGGAAAAGGCCAAAGGAGTGGGGGCCAGGCAGAGATTTGAGGGGAGATTGTTCCAGAAAAGGGGGAGACAGTAAGAAAAGGCAGCTTGGCCGATGAGAGTGTGAGGTCGGGGCAGGTGGAAAGTGCATGGGTCCCTGTGGCGAAGAGAGTAGTTTAGGGAAGTGGCTGATCTGAGGTGGGAAGTGAGGTAAGGAGTCAAACTAAAATTTTGCTGTGAAGGAGGCGCTGTGGGTGGCTCTCCTGTGGGAGAGTGGAGCAAAGGCTAGTGCGGCATAGAGTAGGCAGTGGTGAGTGAGTGTGGGGAAAGCAGTGACAAAGCAGCAGAAAGAGTTGAGAAGGATATCTAGTCTGGAGAGGGAGGATGCTGGGGCAATTCCGTAGACAATATCGGCATAGTCTATGACGGGCAGGATTGTTTTGTGTACAAGCTTGCGACGGGTGGGGATATGCAAGCAGGTTTTGTGACGATAGAGGAGGACGAGTTTGGGCCAGAGTTTGAAGCAGATGGCCTCGATGTGAGTGGAGTAGTTAAGGTGACTGTCCAGCCAAACACCCAGGTACTTGAAAGCTGGGACTAGCTCCAGCGGCAAGCCATCCAGGGTGGTGATTGCTGGTGGATGCAGGGAGGGTAGCAAGTTTTTGCCTGGAGCCAGAGGCCATGGTGACAGGTTTATTTTTGCGTTGAGTGTGAGCAGGTTGTTGAGAAACCAGGACTGGACTCTATTGAAGTCAATTTGAAGGTTGGGGAGGACAGATTCGTAGGAGGGGCCTGTGGCAAAGATGATAGTGTCATGTGCGTATAGATGCACATTTGAGGAGAGGCAGGTAGAGGGAAGATCGTTAATGAAGAGAGAGAAGAGGATGGGACCAAGTATAGAGCCTTGGGGAACACCTGATAAGATAGAAAGAGGAGTGGAGATAGCATTGCCTACTTGAACAGCTTGTTATCTATCATGAAGATACGAATGGAACCAGACGATGGCAGGTTGGATGATGCTGAAAGAATTAAGTTTATGGAGAAGCAGCGGGTGGGAGACAAGAGTCGAAAGCTTTAGCCAGGTCTATGAATATGATGGCTGTGGTTTGGCTGTTGTCCATGGCAGAGAGGATGGAGTCGGTTACGCTTAGAAGGGGAGTGACAGTGGAGTGGTGCTTTCTGAAACCTGACTGTAAGGGTGAGAGGGAGCTGTTGGAGGAGAGAAAGGCTGACAGTTTGGACAAAATGAGGGATTCCTGGACTTTAGCAAGGGCAGGGAGGAGCGAAATAGGCCTGTAATTTCCCGGAAGGGAAGGAGTCACCACCTTTGTACAGAGGGATGATTATGGCCGATTTCCAGGCTTTTGGAACAGTGGCTGTGTGTAGAGAGAGATTTAGTATGTGAGTCAAGGGGGTCACAATAGTGGGGGCAGACATAAGGAGTAGTTTGGGGTGAATACCGTTGGGGCCGGTTTTGGTCGTACTAAGGGAGGATAGTGCATGGTAGACTTCCTGTGACGTGAAAGGAGGAAAGAGGAAGCCGGAGGAAGGAGATGGTGGCTCAGCCAAGTTAGGGGAGGAAGGGGGGAGTTTGGGAGGGCACAGGAGACAACTTATTAAGGAGCTCTGCCACGGAGGCAGGGTCCGAGACGGTGCTTCCGTCTATGTTAAGAGCAGGGCATGCCCATTTAGTAGGAGGGTCAAGAAGGGAGTTAATTGTCTTCCAGAAGGACACATCGGGGTTCTGGTTCTGTGTGAATTGCACTTTGAAGTAAGAAGATTTAGATTGCCGGATGGCCTTAGTGCATTTAATTCTAAGATGTCTGTAGGATTGTAGGTCCTGTGAGGTATGGGAAGCTTTGTGCAGTGTCCATGCCTTGTCCCTGGTGCAACACAGGGAGACAAGGTCGGGTGTAATCCATGGGTGGTGGTGGCGTTTTACCCTGACCTTCCTGGGGTGTGCATGTAGGTCCCTGATACACCAGATGATACGGCAGAACTGGGAATGAGCAATGTCTGCATCAGACGCGGAGAGGACTGGTAGTCAGTCTGCATTAGGGAGGTTGTGCTGCAGGGCGTATTCATTTAGGAGGTGTAGAGGGCGAGACCAGATAAATTTGGGATGGGAGAGAGGGGAGTGGATTTTGCGGACCCAGTAAGTTACACAGTGGTCACTAAGGGCATCGGGGAAAATTTCTGAGGCAGATATACGGTGGGGATGGGAGGATAAGATTCAATCCAAAAGGGTGTGGTTTTGGGAACGATGGTTTAGCGGGTGGGTTCCCGGATTATCCAAGAGAGGTTCAGGGCTTTTATTTTTAGGGTGGTGTGTTTGGTGGACGTGGAGAGCCAGTCAAGATTGAAATCACCTAGAAGCACAAGTTCGCCGTTTGATGTGCTGGAGGAGATCGACGAGATGGCATTTATGACTGAGTCAGGCGAAGTCTTCGGTGGAGCGTAAAGAGCTCTAATGTAGAGGGGGGTGGAGAAGGGGAAGGATAGGTGCGCAACAATAGATTCAAGGGAAGAGTGGCTGGATTCACTGAAAATGATAGAGCATGGGAGGGATTGCCTGACATATAGAGCCACGCCCCCTCCTCGCTTGCCTCTGTCCTGGTGAAATGAGTTGTAGTCAGGAATGGCAATAGAGGAGTTAGGGATTTTGGCAGATATCCACGATTCCGTGATGCAGAGAATGTCTGGGTGGTACTAGGTAACCCATACAGTTAGGGCGTCCAATTTCGTGAGGAGGCTCCTGGTATTGAGGTGGAAAATGCGGAGGCCCTTAGGGAGTGAGTCAGGAGAAGGGCGAGTGGGCAGACCAGAGGAGGTGGGGGATGAGTTGGGGATTTGCCTGG
The DNA here is from genome assembly GCA_016271365.2 of Neoceratodus forsteri. Taxonomy (NCBI): domain Eukaryota; kingdom Metazoa; phylum Chordata; order Ceratodontiformes; family Ceratodontidae; genus Neoceratodus; species Neoceratodus forsteri. The sequence continues at coordinate 578,569,219 of CM057458.1, read as the reverse complement.
ACACAGCGTGGCCAGGGTTGGGGTGTATGTCACCCCCCAGAAGCAAGAGGAGGATGGAGCATGTGAGGAGAGGGGAGTGTTTGGATGCTCTGGAGCATCAATTGTGTGAAGGGATGCAGAGGTTCAGGCATCGTAGTAGAGCCTCCAGGTTGATGATGTGGGAGAGGAACAGAGAGGGGTGAGTGGATGGAGAGGGTAGGAAAGGGTGGATGAGGGAGAGAAGTAGGGGAGAATGGGAGAGAGGAGAGCAGTTAGTATGGGGCAGAAAAGCGGGGAGGAGGGGTGGCTCCAGGGAGTGGCGGGGTGGAGGATTGTAGGGGCGGGGAGAGCTTAGCAACAGGAGTGTTAATGAGGGGTGGTGCAGGTTCTGAGATGAGGGTTGTTTGTAAGAGAAAGCATATTAGTAGAAGCGTCTGCATATTGGCTTCAGTTAGTGCAAGGTAATGCAGCTGCGTGTTGTTGCAGTAGCGGGCACTAGGGGCAGGAGAAGGCAAGCTGCAGAGAAGGAATCTCTGCTGACAACGCTGGTTTAGAGGGCTAGCGGCCACCAGAGGCAAGAGAAAATAATCTGCAAATGGGGAAAGCGCCTGATAGGTTTTTCTCGAACGTGACTACAGCTATAAAGCCTGAGTCCGCCGGGGTGGCGGGGCTCTCCTAGCCATTAGTTACAGCTGAGCGCATGGAGCTCCCACTTGCTCCTGGACTTGGATTCGAACCTTAGATTGAGGTGGAAGCTGTGGGTTAGGGTTGCGTTGTCCTGCCCTCGTGACCCTCAGGGGAGCCGTGAAATACTTAGATTGAGGTGGAAGCTGTGGTGAAGGGCTGCGTTGTCCTGCCCTCGGGCACCCTTGGGGAAGCCGTGAAATACTTAAATTGAGGTGAAAGCTGTGGGGGAGGGCTGCGTTGTCCTGCCCTCGCGACCCTCGGGGGAACCTTGAAATACTTAGATTGAGGTGGAAGCTGTGGGGAAGGGCTGCGTTGTCCTGCCCTCGCGACCATTGGGGGAGCCTTGAAATACTTAGATTGAGGCAGAAGCTGTGGCATATAAACATCTGATGACAGTCGAGCCTCCTAAGGACCTCTTTTCTGTTGTAAATATGTGCTGGGCATGGATTGTACCCACCATGTTTGGAAATGCAGTGGTCGCATTTTTTTTTTTTTTTTTACACAGAAAGGGTGCATAATGCTCACTGAATTGCAGCACTTACCCAGTTGGTTAAAAATGTTTTCTTCTGGCTATTTTTGTAAATTGATGTCTAAAGTGAGTATTTTATCAGATCTGACTTTTAGTAATGTACTTATTTAACTATGGTTCAAATGTTATAAGTTATAGCTTTATATAGTGTACTGAAATATTCTAATCGTGATCTCTGTTGTTAAATCCTATAGGAACGCAACATTTTCAATAGGATATTTGGTGGTTTTCTGATGAGAAAAGCCTACGAGTTGGCATGGGCCAATGCATGTGCCTATGGGTAAGATACAAGAAAATGTATTAAGTATACCGAAATAAAAAAGCTAGTCCAACAGAAAGTTTTTTTTATGAACTTTATTTTATGGAAGGATATTTTTCTTTTCCAGAGGGTCAAGGCCATATGTAGTGGCTGTGGATGATATCATGTTTCGGAAGCCAGTTGAGATTGGATCCTTATTGTACCTGTCCTCCCAGGTATGGAACTTTTAGTCAGCTGTTCTTACAAACATGAGTGCCCTTTTCTTTGTTGTCTTAATAATAAACCAAACTTTAAACGTTGCAGAACAGCAGCCAAGATAGTGCTTGATGCTGGGATACATGGCCTGTCCCAAATCCAAAGCATGGTTTCCTGGTGTCTGTATGCTAAAAGATGCCTCAGAATCTCAAAAGACCATATCTGTAGTATTTCAGGCCTCCATTTGTCTGATACTGAAACATGATCAAAGCAGATATTCAGGTTTAAGGGATATCACTCAAAAAACAACCACCTCACCAGACCATCAGCACAGCAGTAGTGCTACCACTTGCTATGCCGACAACCCGGGTTCAGGAATTAACCTGGGACATTGGGAGCTGGTCAGTTGGAGGAGGATTGAGCGTCCCAGTGGATGCTGTCCTCCTCCAGGGACGGTAGATCGCTGTTCTCGCTGCAGTACTGCCACCTTGTTGACCACAGATGGCAGTGCTGTCGAGGGCATCAGGGGAGGGACAGACACAGGCCAGGGGTTTGGCGCAGCAGTATGCCTCTTGTGCATTCATGCCTTGTACTTTCCTGGTGCACCTGTCTGTGTCCATGGGGATGGGGAGAAACCTAGAAAGTGGCCCCAGTGCTTGAAGGATGAGGGACCCCGGTATACCAATGGGGACCGGACCTGAACCCCTAAGCAGAGCTGCCTGACGAAGACACGAGTAGTCTGAGGGGTACATCCCCACTGCCCAGGTGGGGGAGGGATATCTGAGGCAGCATGGAGGACAGGGCATGGCAGAAACCGGCACGTTGGGGAACCCAGAGGTAGTTCAAGGCAGTGGAGAAGAAGACGCCAAAAACAAAGGACAACCCCCCTCCTCAAAATCAGATCAAAGTCACATTTCAAAAGATGGGATCACATCTTTGTTTCTAGGTAACCTGATTCAGTTCAGTATCTACACTTCCTGTAGGCAGTCTACCACTGAGCTCAGTCACCAAAATAGTATTCAAGCTTGACTCCTCCTACTACTACCCAAACATGTGGTCCTCTGGCTCCCCCCTAAGCACACTCCGATCTTGTTATCCATTGGAAGGAAAATGTCTCCTCCTTCACAGCTCCACCTCCTGCTAGTAAATTAGGATTTTTATAGTTTTCAGGCTTCTAATGCTATCAAAGTTTTCGCTTCAGTTTTCAGTTCATTCCTGTACTCTTATTGTTGGATTCCTTCTCCACTGTCGAAATTCTCTGTAGACCAGAAAAGGAAGCTGGGGTTGAAGAGGTGCATGTTGTGCAGGTATATATAGTGTCTGCAACTGAAGTACATGGCACCTGTGTGCACTGTTTAGGCATCTGCCATGAATGCTAAATAGCTGGGGCCAGATTTTCATAGGGCCTGGCATGGTCCAGGGACAGAGTACCCTTGTACAACTCTGTGGTGCGGGGTTAAATCCTTGCAACAGCAAAAATCATGTTTTCAGCATTTTATTTTATTTAATAAACTTTATTAACATTTTACAATACAGAAATACACAAATTACACACAACATAGAACATTAACAACACAAAACAATAAGCTAAAAAAGAAAACAGCTTCAGTATTTTTGTGCATGGAAAGCAGTAATCTTTTTTGTACAGGTGTACAAAATATGTTGTGTGTGGTAATACCAGGTATAGGATTTTTATGAAGCTACTTCAAAAAATCTGCACAAGCTGTCCTAAAATGTGGAAAAGATTGCAGAAAGGCAACTTTTTTGAAAATGTCATGCATACTGAAATAATTGCTGTTGTGCAGGGATACCCTCCCGTTTAAAACTTTTTCTGCTGCTTGTGCACTAATTTTTCCACTTCTTAAAATCCGGCCCCTGTTGCCAGACCATGCACTTTTAAGTGCTCGGCAAGTCAAGTATCATCTTTGAGCGCTCCAGCAGGTAAGCCAACGAAAGTGTATGTGCTAACCATATCTGCGGGGTTGATAACACAGTTGCAGGCCCAAGAGGCAGAGGGGGCCAATGAGGATGTTCCAGTCCCAGACCTTCTGTTGACACAGTAGGAATACGCATTGGATCTCGCAACTCCTTGTAAAGGTGAAGGTTTTAAAAATGTTCTTCTGTCACTCTACTTCTTCAAAGTTAAGTCTCTGTTTTGGGACCAGTGTTATTCGACAAACCCTTCACATTGTCCGCAGCTAGAGGGTCTACGTGGTTGTCATCCTCTAAGAAGGTTGAACCATACATAGAGTCTGTTGGTCAGTACCTGAGTTCTCTTACTGGGGTACCTGGACCCGTTGCTCCAGCGGCATGACGATCCCTGAGCTGACGGTTTGAAATTATGGTCATGCTCTTGATCCCATTCTCGACATAGATGTTAACATTACTCTTCCTTATCGTTTGTCTCCTACCAATGACTTCAAGCCCATCACAGAGGGTAGCTTGGCAGTAGTGGGCTTACAGAGCATTTGCCCAGGATTAAGGTCGCCAATCTCTTCAGAAGAGTCAGCCCAGCCTTGGCAGGTTCTTGTGCCTACTCCGGTTTTGCATCTCATGGCTTCTTTTGCTGTGCTGCAGCAGTCAATACAGGTGGGTCACCTACCTCCACAGCTGGTGGAGGATGCTCCATCCAAGGATGCTAGGCCTTAGTCTGGACTCCCAAATCTCCTGTTAATGGTGGTTAGAATTGTCCATACCCAGTGTCAGGAGTCTACGCTCTTCTATCCTGACTCAGATTCAGATGTTGTCCAACCTTTCAAACCCACGTTGATGGAATGGTAGCCAGCGAACAGCCAGGCTCTCTTCAGTGGACTAGTTCTCCTTTGCCACCCTCATGGAACACATGCCCATAGCCCTGGACACTGCTGCAGGAGGTCCAGAAGGAGACCTATCCGATGTTGGATAGTTTTGATTGCAGCTCCTCACCTGGTGTAGCACCCTATTGCCTCTGCCATTCTGGGCCTGGGACTCAGCATGCGGCAGCACCCAGCCTCCTGCAAGGCCCCACTGCGCTATATGGACCCCAAGTTTAATGTCTACCTTGACAGACTGTTTGGTCATTTGGAACATCTGTCACTGGAGGTGCTAGTGGCAGATGCATTATTCCACAAGGTGAAAGGTGAGTTGAAAATGCTGCCAGACGTGGAATCTAAGAAACAGGACCACCTTGACTGACAGGTCTGTGCAGCTGCATCATGAAACATTCATCAGGTCATTTGGGCAGCTTTGATGGCTCACTAATGCCATGAGTTTCTTGAGAGGCTCTCTGACCTTACCAGCCTGCTCCCTGAACAGAATTGGTGTTCTGGGGCCAACGGAGACCAGGCACCGATTTCAGGTTTCCCTTGACATGCCCGACGTGTTGGCACTGATGGTGGCTGCGGTAGTGTCCATGCACCAGCATGCTTGGTTGCAAGTTTTGTCTTTCATGCAGGAAATCCATCAGTGGATGGATGATCTGCCCTTCAATAAGATGGATTTCTTTGGGCCAGGGGTCAAGGACCATCTCACACATGTCAAGAAGTGCGGCATGATCCTGGATTCCGTTACATAGGTGATCAATTCAAAGCAGTATCCCAAGCCCAGACCACAATCATCAGTTTCCTTTTATGGCCCCTATCAAGGCACAGAAGGTCAGCTGCAGCAGAGGTAGCAGTTTCAGCAGCACCACCTGGTCAAACCCTGTAATAAGTCAGGAGGTCAGGGCCAACTTAAGGGTAGAGGACGGTGGTTCCTCCTAAGATCAGTCTTCTGTGGTCACCAGAAGGGCAGAGAGTGACAGGATGAGGGGCCGCATTCCCTCGCTGTCCTGGTTCAGGCAGACTCTTCCACTTCATGCTACAGTGGTCAGTTATTACTTTAGACAAGTGGGTCCTGAAAATGGAGGGATCGGGGTTGTCTCTGGAATTTGAGGCCATAATTCCTGGCTACGCCCTCTATAGGAAGGATAGGACAGAAGGTAGAGTGGGAGGGGTTCCCCTTTCCACCTGGGAAGGCAGCAGAGCCACAGAGGATATGGACCTGAAGGGGAGCCCCACCATTTAGACCCTTTGGATACCACTGTCTGTAAGTAGTGGAAGGCTCATCAGGTTTGAGGTGGCTTACAGGCCACCACATCAAACAGTGACAGAGGATGGGATACTTAGGGAAGAGATCCACAGGACCATAGTCCAGGGTAGAGAGGTGCTGGTGACTGACTTCAACATGCCAGATGTGGACTGGAGTGTCCCAGTAGCATCAAACGCCTGAGACTGGAGGAGGCTTTTCAGAATGGATTGCTGGCGCAATGAGTCAGAGAACCAGGGAGGGAGCAGTCGTAGACCTGTTACAAACAGGGAGACTGTCAGGAAGATTACTGTAAAGGAAAAGCTGAGGGACAGTGATGATCAGCCAGTATGGTTCAGCATAGTGCTGGAGGCTGACCACACCATTTTTAGGACCAGGGTGCTGGATTTTAGGAGGGCTGATTTCAACAGGATGCAGGAAGTACCCGGGTATGTTGGAGGAGGTGAAACTGGCAGTAGGGGTAGACAGGAAATGCAGGGTTAGAAGAGGTCACTAAACTCTGTATAAGGAAGGCTGGAAAGAACAAGAAGAGAAGGAAGCCTGTATGGTCTTTGAGGGAGGTGGACAAGGTGGTGAGGGAGAAGAGGGTGACCTCCAAATGTTACATAGTCAACCAAACAGATGAAAACAGGGAGGTGGACTGAACTTGAAGGATGCAAACAGGACAGTGAAGAAGACAAAAGCAGAAGCTGAGCTCAAGATAGTTGAGGGAGTGAGAGAGGGAGACAAGGCCTTCTTCCTCTACACCAAGGAGAAATGAAAAACCAAGGAAGGGATTGTCAGGCTGAAAAGGCGAGAGGTGGAAGAAAAGAAATAAGGGTAAAGCAGACATACTGAATGAGTACTTTTGTTCTGTCTACAGTGGAGGAGAATGAACTACTCCCACTTTGAGGTATCAGGCCCAGGCAAGGGGTTGGGACATGAACATGGGAGCTGTAGAGGAGGAGAAGGTAGTTATGGAGCTGGAGTCACTAAAATGTAAACATATCCCCAGATCCTCACAGTCTTCACCCAAGGGTATTAAAAGAAGCTAAGTGCTCTCGGCACCACTGACAGAGACCTCTTCCTGTGCTCACAGGAGACAGGAGTGGCACTGGGGGTGCCACTACACAAGAGTGGCAGTACAGATGACCCAAGAAACTGCTGGACAGTCAGCTTAACTTTAGTAGTGGTTAAGATGCTGAAATCTATTATCAAGAAAAGGCTGGTAGAGTTCCGGAGGTAAGTTGGTTGCAAGACAATAGTCAGCATGGGTTCATAGCAGGAAAATCTTGCCAGATGAATCTGATTGATTGCTTCGATTGGGTAACAGAGGTTGCTGACAGTGGTCAGGCTGTGAATATATTGTACCTGGACTTTAGTAAAGCATTCAACTCCATCTCACATAGAAGACTAGTTAAGAAATTGCGTGACCTGAATGTAGGTAAGATATTAGTTATCTTGGTTGGAAACTGGTTGGGGAGGGGGAGAACAGAGAGTGGTGCTCAGTGGAAAATTTTCAGAGGTAGCAGCACTCAGTAGTGCTCTGCTGCAGGGGTTGTTCTTGAGGCTGGTGCTTTTTAACATCTTTTGTAACATAGGTGATGATATCTAGGGCAAGATTTGCCGATTCACCAATGACACAGAAATCTGCAAAAGGATGGATAGCAAGAAAGAAATAAGGGTAATGAAGGTAGATTTTGAGAGGTTGTAGAGGTGGTCCAGGGTATGACAACTAAAATCCAATGCAAAGAAGTAGAGTCATGCACATAGAAGCAAGGAATCAAAAATGGAATACAAGATGGAGGAGTTGAGAGTGGAGCTGATGAAGGTACAGATGAATCTGGGGGTAATTATATCTGATAACCTGTAACAGTCTGTACAGTGTAAAAAGGCAGTAAGCAAGGTCAAAAAATGTTGAAGTGCATAGGCAAAGGGATTAGCAGTAGGCACAAGAAGGCGCTATTGCTCCTATACAGATCCCGATGAGATCCCACTTTGAGTACCGCATGCAGTTCAGGAATCCTCACCAGAAGGATATGAAGACAATCTACAGGAGGTCCAACAAGGAAAAGCTGACAGACCTTAATATGTACTCGTTAGAAATCATGAGGAAAAGGAGGTCATGAAAGAAGCATTCAGGTTTCTGCAGGGAAAACTAAGTGGACAGCAATGCACTGTTTCCCTTCAGTACAAACACTTGCGGTGCTGCAAAGAAACTCGTAGGCGGCAGGTTTAAGAAGGATGTCAAGAGGTACTTTTTTTACAGAGAGAGTGAGGAGAGGTAGAACAGATTGCCCAGTGAGGTATTCTGTGCAAAAATCAGTGGTAGGTTTCAGGGATAGGTGGTATTGACACATGGGTTGGGGGGGAGCAATGGGAGGATAGAACAGAAGAGGAGAGAGACAAGGAATGACCACTAGCGGGCTGCTTCCTTAACCTCATAGGTTAGACAGGGATAAGGGCTGACCGGATAAACCAACTGGCCTTCTTATGCCATTAATTCCTGTGTTTATCTCCTTGTCGGACCCAAGCACCGTGGATTACAGGGTTTCACTGGCATCTTTCCCTACTCCTCGTGTTATAGTATTTTCTCACACCCAAGAAGACAGTGGTTGGCACTACATTCTTGACCTGCAAGTCCTGAACCAGTTCATTCAGACGGAAGTTTGGAATGGTGACTTTGCACCATATTGCTCCATCCCTGGATGCTGGTTTAGCTGTCTGGACCTCTAGCATGCAGACTTCCACAGACTATTCTTATACTTTTGGGTGGATGGAACCCTGTATCATCTGAGAGGCATGCTGTTCAGCCCACCGTTAGCAGCCAGGTGGTTCACCACTGGCAGGTCATGGCGGCCTTCCTCAGACATAGAGGCATCAAGGTATTTCTGTACCTCAGTAACTGCCTCATCGCAGAGACCTCATTGTGGAATGTAGAGGGATCCATGAATGTGGCTGTCTGGATGTTTTGAAACCTCAACCTGATGGTCAGTCTCGATAATTTCGAGCTCACCCTGACACAGGTGATACTTCTCATTGAAATGGAGTCTGATACCTTCCAAGCCATAACTTGTCTGCCCCAGACAGAGTAGTGGACCTGTCCTCCTTTGCCTGCTCATTTTGAATTTTACAATCATGCCTAGCCTGGGATTTCCTGCAGCTTCTGGGCTTTATGGTTTCTGCCACTGCTGTGGTGTATTCATCCCACAGGTACATGCAACCCATGTAGTGGAAACTGAGGCTGCAGTAGTCCCAATCACACACAGCCCTAAACTAGTGGGCTCAAGTGACGCAACTGATGTTGGATGCCATTCAGTAGTTGCTGTCCCCCACAAACCTTTTGGAGGGTATCCCATTAATATGGTCAGAGCCCATGGCATTCTGATGACAGACACATCACCGGTGGGCTGGGGTGCACATCTTCCAGACTATAGAGCACATGGGTTCTGATTGTTAAGCAAGTCAGCTCCTATCAGCCTGCTGAAAGTCAGCGCAGTTCACCTAGTGCTAGTGAAGTTTGTTCTGCTGGTCTGAGATTGAGTGATCCAGGTCAATACGAACAAAACAACCACCATGTTCTACTGGAACAAACGCAGCAGCATGCACTCCTTTCCTATGTGTCAGGAGGCACTCCAGACATGATATCTGGCTCGTTTCCTGTATAGATCTACCGACAGTCCTTATCGCGGAAAAAAAAACAGCTGGTGGATGCTCTCTCTTGTGTGGCAGAGGCTCCCCCGAGTCATTGCCACACCTGCAGATAGTGTCTCGGGTAGTCTCAGAATGGAGAATACTCTCTGTAATTGGTCTGCTTCTTGGGAAAACTGGAAGCTGAGGCTGTTGTGTGCCCATTCCAGTTAGGAGACGACTCTGCAGGGGAACACATTCTCTCAGCCTTGGGCTTAGGATCTCATGTATGCCTTCCCTTCATTTCCTCTGGTTCATGAGATGGTCCTCAAGTTGTATAGGGACAGGGTGTCCATGATCCTGATCACTCTTGACTGGCCGTACCAGTTCTGATATCAGGATATCCTCAATCTCAGCAGCGGGCCCTCCACGGTTGCTTCCAGTTCTTCTAGATCTGTTGACGAAGTCAAGGGGGACGATCAGCATCCCAGCCTACAGTCCCTGCATTTGACCACCTTGTGCCCGAGTGGCTAGAGTTCCAAGCCCTTGGGCTTTTTTAGGATGTTCTCTCTGGGTGCTAGAGGCATCTCAGAAGGAGATGACTTGCAAGTCGTACACTTGCAAGATGAGAAGTGTGGAATGTTTCCTTCATTTGGTCCATTTTGCACATTCTTGACTACTTTTGATCCCTGTCTCAGGCAGTGCAGAAAGTGATGGTCCCTCAAGGTGCACTTGGCCCGCCACTTCAACATACCATGCCCAGGTGGCTATGCCAGCAGCAGCACAGGACAAAGTGGTTATCCATTTCTTTAAAGGTCTGGACCACATGTCCCCTTCAGTGGTGAACTACCTCCACTGTGGGACTTAACGATGGCACTGTCACAGCTGATGGTTAAAAAACAATCAAGTGTGATCTCTTGCACCACATTTTTGGTTGCTGTCACTTAAGCTAGTAGGGTGAGTGAGCTCCAGGCACTGTCTGTGAAATCACCATACCTGGTTTTCCACAAGGACAGTGTTGTCCTGTGCCATCATTTGAAATTCCAGCCCAGGGTAGTCTCTGAGTATCACCAAAATCATTCATTCTAGCCACTAAAGCAGTCATTCTGTCCACCATCTTCCAGAAGGGGAGAATTTTATCACCCAGGACAGCATTTGTAAAGTCCCAGTGGACTCGGGCTTCATTCATTGAGTGTGGACTACCCCTAATATACCGGTTCTAAAGTCTGTACTGGAGATATTTTTTAATTTCCGTACCACGTAGGCCCCATACATACAGGAGGTATTTGTAAATTTCAATACCTTGTGGACTCCAGATCTTCTAAGAATCAATCATTTTCAAAGAGCCCCACTCTTTGGCAAGTGGCACTGACCCCATAAACAGCACAGATGGTCGGGGTTGACGTCAGAGTTGAGGCCAACACTAAAGGTGCCGGCCCTGACCTCGGGTTGGCCCGATGGACAAGACAGCCAGGCCATGATGAGTTCCCCCAGCCAAACAGAAGGACCCAAGGGTCTGCCCGGTACCACCACCAGAGATTCTCATGACCCCAGTGTGTTGGAGGAAGGGAGAGCTCAGTACCTCAGCCAGCTCGGAAGAGTGGTGAGGGGGGCCTGAGGGAATGGTCCCAAGATCTACTTGCTGATTCCCGTGGTCTTGGCCTGCTGCCAAAGCTGTTTACCAGTCTACTGAGCTTAAAGCAGCAATTCCCCAATGTCTGGCAGTCGAAGGAGAAGCAGGTGTTGCAGTAATCCATATTGTGGTCAGCACCGAGGCAGGTGATGCATACTGAATGGTGATCTGTACAGAATATACTTTTCCTGTAGAGGCAACGTTGGAAAAAGAGCTTTTTTTCCCAGACTGGGCATTCCAAAAAAATAAAGTAAGACAAAGAGAAACTCATAAACTGAAGCTCGATGTGCTCACATGGTGCTTACTCAACCACAGGGAAAACCGAATTGGGGTAGTAAGGACGTTGGTTATTGTTTAGTGCGGGCACCATGCAGTGTTATGCACGTGCTGTTGCCAGCAGCTGGTGCCAACGTCCTGACTGAAAAGATTTGCTCTGACGGGGTCCTAGCACCTCCTTTCCTAAGACAAAAGTGTTGTGCCTAATGGAGAAGACATACTTGAAGATCTACAGTTGCAGTAAACAACTTCTGTGTCTTCCACAAAAGTGTCTCCCCGTTAACCTTGCTTTTTTCAGCCGGCCCGGTGGTGCTGAGGGGTGAGGTGCTGGACACCACACCTCATGCTATGCCGGCGACCCGTGTTTGGGAATGGGCACGTTCCACCAGGGGTCGGCAGGGAAGGGGAAGGATTGAGTGTCCATAGGATTGCTCTCCTTCTCTGAGGAGGGGGGAAGCACAACACCAGTGTCACGTCGCCCCCTGGTGGAAGCTGGGGTGCACGGCACCAGGCGAGAGCATGGGGAGCTGGAGTGCAGACGCCCGAGGGGAGCGATGATGCTGCAGGGCTCCCTGACTTGCAAAATTGCACGACTCGTTCCACAGGGTAACCAACCAGAAAATCCAGGTGGGCCTTCTCCCATGAAGCCCTCCCTGGGCTTCACTTAGCCTCTGTCGCTGGATCCCCACACCACTACTGGTTCCGCTGGCTGGATAGGGGACTATCTGGTGGCCCCAAGCCCGAGGGGGGGAAGCTGGGGGTAACCAGGGGATCATGGCAGTGATAGAAGGTTGAAGTCTGGGGTGCATGACCAGGGCAGAAATCTGGCACAGAGCCCTGTCACAAAAAAAAAAAAAAAAAAAAGCTTGCTTTTGTCATTCTGGCTTGGTGAACTGAATCTAAACCTTTCACCACTCTAACCACTAACAGTAGAGCAGAGAAGAGTTGCATAGAGTCTAGAAAAAATGCCAACCTTTTCTATTATCGTTCCAATTTTTGGATAGTTTTGTGGCCATGGTATCTTGTGAGACTTTTCTTACCTTTTCTGCGTCTACGTTCCCTATTCTGACAGTCTAATTCCATGGGTAGAAAGCTCTGTCTGCTTCTCTTCATCACAAACAGGTGACTTATGTGGTTTACTTTGACCCGAAGGGTTGAGTGACTTATCGACCGCCTCCTTGCGGGCATCAGGGGGGCTGACATCCGGCTTACCGGAGCCGCTCGAATCAATAGGCCGCACAGTGATGGCTTTACTGGGAGCGGAGGCCTCCAACAGCCCGGAGGCATCCAAAAGGCCCGAGCGTGACCCAGACGGGTGGGCTGACGCCACCTTGGAAACTTCCAAGACGGCCATCACGGAGCGTTCCCCCGAAGGGGACGTTACCTGAAGCACAGCGACTCCAGCTGGAGTCGCGGTGGAAAAGGAGCCCTTGTCCCAGTGCTTCTCCTTGTCCTTCTTACAATGGCCTTCGGGGGAAGTGGACGCCTGCCGGAGCTTTTTCAACTCCTTCTCCATGGAGGACATCTTCTTCTTGACGATATGGGCCTCCAGGGACTACTGCCTCTGTCTGCAGGTGGCGGCGTTAAATTTAAGGCAGTGCTGGCACTTCTCCACCTGATGGTCCGGGCCCAAACAGAAGAGGCACTGGGAATGGCCGTCCTTGTGTGGGAGCTGAGCGCCACACGAGTCACACTTATTTTTGTGCTCAGAGGGTGTAGGGGACGACATACACTAAAGAAAGGCTGACAATTAAGTCGAATAACTTGAAAAAACGACGGTAAATACTACCGGCGACAGAGCTGACGAGCGTTGAACTTTACTGCGAGGTGCTGACACAAGCTAGCAGCGGGAAAGAACTGGAAAGCGGGCGTGGGGGACTGCCCCTTTATACTGACGCCGCATGACGTTGGTCACCTGATGTGGGGGCGGTTCCCCGCCAGAGACTGCTAGCTAGAATTTTTTCCATTGGGTCCTGACGCCGCCCGGCATCAGTCCTATATGTAATTACCTACTGCAAGAGCCTCTCTCGAAGATCTACTGTTACGGTAAGTTCTTACGTAACTGTACTTTGATGCCTATGACATTTCTCTGTAAGCAAAAAATAGGTAAGGCAAGTATTGATCCCAATCTTTCCCTTCCCCTTTTAAAAACCTGTTTAACATGCGTTTTAGGGTTTGGTTAAAACACTCAACAAGCCCGTCTGTGTGAGGGTGATAGGGGAGGTTCTTACGGCAGTGATACCTAGTAGTCTGTACAGCTGCTTAAGTAATGCAGCACCAAAATGACTACCCTGATCAGTAATAATTTCTTTAGGTATGCCCACTCTGCTGAAAATTTTTGTAAGCTCTGCTGCCACTTTTGAAGCTGTGATAGTACGCATTGGAACTGCTTCTGGGTATCGGGTAGCATAGTCGCACACTACCAGGATAAATCTATTACCCTTTTTACTTTTGTCTAAAGGCCAACCACATCCATTGCAGTTGTCTCAAAAGGCACATCTATCAAGGGTTGGGTCACCAGGGGCACCTTGTCTTTTCTAGTGATAGGGGCCACTTTCTGACACTCAGCACATGAATTACAATAGGTAGCAACATCTTCATGAATTCCAGGCCAGTAAAATCTATATGGCAATCTGGCAAGGGTGCAGTCCCTCCCTGAGTGACCAGCCATAGGACTATCATGTGCTATCTGTAACAACTATGTTCTATACTTCTGTGGTATAACCAGTTGTTCTGTCTGGTCCTGTGTCTGAGGTTTAACCCAAACTCTGTACACTAACCCATTACATTTTTTAAACATTGGTCTGCCCTGTTTTAGTTTTACCTCTGCTTAAAATAACCCTGGAGAGAAACATTGTTAGCGTACTGTGAAACAAAACCATAATCAGTTATCAGTTTAGCTTCAACATTTTCATATTTAAACCCTTTATGTCCATCAGTCGTTTGTTGCCACTGTTGTTTCAGATGTCTTATTCCTTTTCTGGACTTCCAGATCTTGGAGCTGTTCTCAGACAAGTCCGAATCAAAGCCACTGAAAGGAAAAGTGCCCCCACCGTTTGAAATTTTCTTTGCCTGAGCTCTTGTCACCACAGCAATGGAAACATCAGGATTTACTCCCTCTTTGATTAACTCAGTAAATCCTGAAAAGTCATTCCCAATAATCACAGATATAGGTAACTTGGGTATTACCCCAGTTTCATTTGGTGTGACACACCCTTAATGGTCAGAGTCACTTGGGTGGTGGGATAGTACAGAGTGTCCCTGTGGATGCAGATGACACAAGTACCTGGTCCTTTTACACAGTGTTTTCCCAGCACCTCAACATGCACTAGGGTCTGTCTGCTTCCCAAATCATTGAGTCCCTTTACAGTCTTATCCCCCACCTTCACATCTGTTAAGTACTTACTCCAATTTGCTAAGGACAAATCTGCTCCAGTATCACTCTTCTTATGGCAGTTTCTTGCAGTATGACCTGGCTTATTACCAAGACCCCGGGTTTTCTGTGATTCCACATCCAACCACAGAATTAGCTGTGGAATTTACGGCCATCTTGCGGAAATCCTGGCCATTCGCGGCCGACCACAGAATTTGCAGTGGCAGACAGCGGAAGATACAGCTGAATGAAACCCAGACTACCATTTCTTTAATGGTGCAGTTTTTTTCTGAAACCTACCATATAACACTGTTTGACATAATGTGTTGTAATACTGTAAATTTCCAAGTCCGGGAGGCTTCAGTTCAAATAAAAAACGAGAGGTGCTCCACAGGCATTCAGTGATAAGAATCAAATTTAGCTGGGACCATTGCTATCCCCTTGCCTCGGTATCTTATATTATTTTATATATAACATGATGCCACACTGGGCTGCCTTATTGTACAAATAGTGTAGTGAGCACCTCCATAGCTCTCCAAGGCTTCCTACGCAGTCACTGGGTAAAAAAAAAGAAAACAAAATCATCTCCCCCAGAGCTTCAGTATGCCGACTGCTCCAGATATTTTACAGGGGCATACAATGTATTAATAATTGCTGGGACCATGGCTACCTCTCAGTGTTACCCCTCTCCAAGTCATTTAGCAGGCTACAACAGCTCAGGAATATTAAATAAGAAAATGTTGTGCCCTCCTGGCAAGCCCCTAGTAATTTTTTGAACCGAGTTCCAGGTCGGAACCCCGGGAGCAATGAGAGCTTCTGTTCAAATTCAAAAACTGTTTGCTTTCCCGCCAATAGCGGTCCACAGCCCCGAGCCCCATCCTTGTTTACAGCATTCAATATGCAATTTCTGTCCAGAACACTAAGCTGACAATAAATAAATACATTCATTAATAAATTCAGAAAGTATTATCCAACAAATAAATAAACCAAACAGAAAATAAACTCTGCCATGCTCCTGTTGGAGAAAACATAGAAACATCACATCGCAGATGGATTTAATAAACATTTAATGCACCGCTCAGGTTTACTTTTTCTTTCAAATATATAATCGGGCTACACTAGGGATGTGTGTAGCAATGCAGTGGGGGGGAGTGCCAGCAAGGGTTGGACATGTTTTTTATTCCCCCCCTCCCCCAAATCCCAGGTTGGAGCCATGGTGGAGCAAAGGTGGCTTCATGTAAAATAAAAAAAACTGTTTGGTTTCCTGCGGTGCCACAGAACTGCCTAAAGCAGTGCATCCTAATTCCTTAACACAAAGAATTATATTGCATAAAATACTAATAAATAAGTAACACATGCAGAGCTGTGCTTCACAGGTGTGCTTCTTGTTAAAATAGTTGTGTGGCCACAGAGATCCACAAGCAGCAATAATAATAACAATACTGAGCAGGAGCGTGAGCTAGCAGTGGGCTACTTTACAGGCAAATCAGCAAGGTGAGCGGGCAGCAGGTGGACGGGGGAGGGTGGAGGTTTGAAAATTAACATAAAACCTAAACACCGTAAATAGAACTTTTTTTTTTTACTGCTGCTTCTGTTACACTGCCACCTGATGTATAGCATCAGTTATTAAGTTATTAATTAACATACCGAAAGGAAAAGCCGTAACCCATCGGGCCACCCGTGGTTTCCCATTATTGACAATACAGTCATCACCATTTCAAAACAAAGAAACAAAACATAAATGCTAAAGGGTGAGTACATGCATACACCACACAGTGGTCTATTTTTCAGCACGAGGCAGATTATTTTGACCATTTTAAACTGGGCTATAACTAACCTGATGATATGACAGCCCGAGCAAAATCAGATTTTATGTATAAACAAACTAGGTTTTTGCCAGCCTGTACTGACAAACTAGACAGACTAAAAGACAGTACCTGGGTCCTGTTCCTGTTAAGAAAAAGAAGCCTTCCTTTGCTTAGCAACATAAATACCCAGACCAGCAACACTGGTGTAAAACACCTGGCAGTGACCTTCCTCAGTATCCTCTGTCCCCATGATTTCCCTTCCACCTTCATCCCGATCTCCTTTCTTGCACACAGAGCATGCCCTGTACCCCATATAGCCATGATCATGTCTTGAGAGCCATTTTAAAATAATAATAATATGGACACAGTATGGCCTGCCTGAGTGATTACTTCGTCAAGAATCTGTTAATTACGCACTGTAAATGTGTTATAACAATGTTGTACAGTGGAAAAACTTAATATTTGTTTGGGTAAGTTGCTGTACTTGGATAAGTTGCATTGTTATAATGAAATGAACTGTGAGGTATATCATCTTACTTGTTATACTTTTATAATTAATGGGCTTCCCTTTTTCCTGTTGGGAAACTGTGACGTAATTTTCCATTATAAAGGAGCATTTATAATGGCAAACACGCGCACGGTTTTCCCCACACTGCGCATGCTCGAACTCCTTGCTTGCTGTGTCCTTCCCAAACAGGAAACCTTTCCCCTACCCAAACTCACCATGGAGAGAAAATGCCATGGACACTCGGCAGTAAGTAATTTTTAAAATTACTTCAAATGTTCCACACAGCTACCAGATGGACCCCCATGACAATATTTTAAATAAAGTGAAAGCGGACCTCGCTCGTTGATGTAATCTGACTGCGCCGGCACAGCAATCTTTTTTTATTTTATATAATTGCTGAGGTGAAAAAGAGAAGCCCAGCAATTATATAAAATAAAATATGGGTCTCAGTGTGTAAACTTGTATTTACACACACCCTCAGAGTTTGATGCTATGCATAGTGTAAATTCTCGTTACACATTGAGATCCATAATTTATCCTATATTTATCAAAATCTTGGCTATGTTGTCACAGTGTCATGTAAAGACTTCTTCGTGCAAGTAGAATCTGTAATTCTGCTAAATGGATCTGTGAGCTTTTTCCTGCAGAATAGCTTTCCTAAATGTAAAGTCTTGATGATAGCCCCTTCGTAGATCTCCAGGGCTCGGTCCCACTATTAGCCATCAGCGGGAAGCAAAAGGGACTGAATTTTTAATTAAAGCCTCCGTGACTCTACAGGGCTTTTTTTATACATAATCCAGAGCAGCTTCTGATGTTCAACATACAGTATGAATTGTGTGATGTCGTTTTTTTGTAAAGATTTCAAGAATGGGGACAAAACATTTTTTTTCACTTATGTTAGAGAAAGGATAGATAATAGATGAGGGGTTAAAAGGCAAAGAAGGAAAGCTGGAGAAGTGTGAGGAAGGGACTATGAGAAAAAGCAGATACAGTGAACCTAAACTTTTGCTCAATGATCGTAGAGGGAAGGGAAGGTGATGGTCCACATAACAGTGTCAGGATCATTCTTAGTACAGAGATGAACACTGATGTGTTTCACTGCAGTACAGTTTTTTCTTCAGCTGATACACACACACACACACACACACACACACACACACACACACTACAAAAAGAATAGTCACAGAATGATCAATCACTGTATTCTGTTTTTTTTTGTTCTTGGTTTACATTTGATTGTAATTTACCATTTAGATAAGCATCTGTGCTTTGGCTAACATAGAGAATAGCTGGTCACTGGCTATGCGTAGACTAATGGCACTTTAATGATAATTGTTGCCTATTCTTATGTAGAAACACCAATTATTTATTTTTTTCTTTACTTGTATAATGCCCTTCCGTGTGGCAGCCACCCTGTCACCCTCATCCCCCCTCCCTCCACCATCCCCACACCCCAGTCATGAACCTAGGCGTCGTATTTGGTTCTGTAGTAAAGTGATCCCATCGCTGTGACATTGCAGACTGGGAAGAAATATTTATTGATCTTGCTGATTATGGAGTCTGATATCTTCAGTCACTGGCAGTGTGGTATTTGTCAGCATTCAGTGTACTGTGCATGTCTCAACTTTTTATGTATGCATGCTTTCAGCTGTCACATCAGACCTAAAAGTGAAATTTAGATTTTGAGATGTTTTGGGTTATGAATTTAAGAAAATAAATAAGTAAATTAAAGGCTTGCACCCTTCTCAGTGTAATGTAGTCACCAAATACTGCTGCTTGTCAGATTGCCATTTGTTCTATTCTAGTATAACCGTGTGTCTGAATGTACCAGTAATGTTTCTAGACCTGTCAGATATTTATTTATAGAGAGCCGATTCATTGTGCATTCTTTGCAAAAATGTTCATTACTTCTACATAATTGATATTGATCTTTTTCAAAACTACGTCCAATATAGCCTGAGTGGTCTATCTGTATGTTGTTTTTTTTTATTTCTTTATTTACTTATTTATTTTGTTTGAGATAATTATGTGATCATCTGAGAATATAATATAGAAATTTGGTGCAGTTCTGATCATATGTGCGTGTAGTGAGCAAAGGTTGCCAGGAATAATCAATTAAGCAACAAAGTTTTATGCATAAGGTGCTCAAAACTATGATCTCTGATCTCACTTAGGAAAGATGAGGTCAGTATTAAACACTGATTATCTTGTGTAAAGATAGGTATACTGAAGTGTTTATCTGGCAATAGGGATACCTAGAAACACTGAGTTTGATGGCAGATAAGAATTCGCTTGATCTACATTGTGTGCACTATTTCCTTCACATACTGTACACCACAGATCATAGCCACTGGTTTTCTTCTTCTTAAAAATGCTTCCCTTTTGAACATTATTTATGCATGTGTGGAATATTAAAGTTTCTATCATACCCACCCTCTCTCTCCAAGTTGTTTTGTGTGTTCCTCCGTCCCATTTGCCGTAGTCATTGCCATGGATATGGTGTCTGGACACTACAATATGGTGGTACATTGTCACCACAGAAATTACAAACCAGTGCCACAGAAGTTCTGTGGCAAATGGTAATCTTGCCACAGAATTTGGTCCCAAAGTGCCGCAGAAAAATTGGGGCTTTGCTTATTACAGTCCTAGCAAATAATGCCTTTGGGCACAGATTTGTTACTTTCACCAGAGTTCTTATCAGACTTGGAGTTTAAATGGGAAAAAGAGTGTCTTACCAGTGCTTGGCTGTTACCTTGCTACTGTGGCATCTGTCTGGCCATTTGGTAGTCCTCGGTCAAAGAAACAGCCTTTTCCCCACTTCCTGGTTGGTGTTCCTTTACCCAAAGCTGCACATCTGTAGGGAGGATGTTGATGAATTGCTCCATTGCAAATGTGTCGATGATCTGTCGGACTGCTTTGCCCCCTGGTTGGAGCCATTTTTTATCAAGAGTTCTCCGAGTCAGGTGAAGGCTTCTCGAGGATTGTCAACTGAGTTGTACTTCAGAGATCAAAATCTCTGCCTGTAGGTCTCTCCTGAGATGTCATACCTTTTCAGGATTTCGCTTTTCACCAGGTCATAGTTTTCTGACTGTGCAGTGTCCATATTGCTGTAGTCAAGTTGGGCTTTCCCTGTCAGGTAGGGTACCAGTCTGACTGTTCATTGCTGCTCTGGTCACTGGCAGGCAGTGGCAACTCTTTCAAAAGTTGTCAGGTATGTCTTGATATCATCCGAGGGACACAACTTTGTAAGTTTAATGGCTTTTAAGTTGCTTGTGTTTTGTTGCTCATCTGGATCTGTGCCAGATTCTCTGCCTTTGATAGCTTGCAAGGCATCCAGCCATTGCTGCTCCTGTCGCTGCATCTCTTCTCTCCTCTGCTGCTCCTGTCGCTGCATCTCTTCTCTCCTCTGCTGCTCCTGTCGCTGCATCTCTTCTCTCCTCTGCTGCTCCTGTCGCTGCAACTCTTCTCTCCTCTGCTGCTCCTGTCGCTGCATCTCTTCTCTCCTCTGCTGCTCCTGTCTCTACATCTCTTCTTTTCTCTGCTGTTCATGTTGTTGCATTTCTTCTTTTCTCTGTGCTTCAAAATGTTGAAGCTGTTTTTCTCTCTGCTTCTGTCTCTTTTTGTTGTATAGCCCACCATTTGAAAAAGTCCATCAGGTTTTCAGGTTCTGTCACTGCCTGTTCAATCTCAGCTTGGACTTCTGTCTCTGCTAGTTTGGCTGCCATTCTCCTGGTAACCACTTCTGGACTTGCTGTTGCAGAATTCATACCTTTCTCTATGCTTCGCTGGTACTAGATCCAGTACCCAAGCACAAAACTCCTGGCTTAGAGTATGCATGGTGTAAATCCCACTACTAACACCATCTGTCATAAATGCACAGGTCAGGAAGCATAGGAAAAACCATGAGCAGTTGTAGAATTCGCAAAAAGTGTTTGTTAATACTGGCAGTAACATACAAAAACATAAAATTGTTCAGAATAACTATTTACAAAGGCAGAATAAACAGAGAAGATCCATATGAGTTTTTCTTCAATCTCCATGTCTCTCAAAACGTTGTAGCTCTCTCTTATAAGTCTTTACAAACCCCCATCTTAACAAGCATCCTGTTTTTTCTAAAATGTTCTTGTAAATTTCAGGCAGGTGCAACAAGGACACAGTGTCCCTGGACGGCCCGGTGGTGCTGAGGGTTGAGGCGCTGGACGCTACTCCTTGCGCTGCACCGGTGACCCAGGTTCGGGAATGGACTCAGGCCACCGGGGGCTGGCAGGGTGAAGGAAGGAAGGAAGGATCAAGCGTCCCATAACTGCTCTCCTTCCTTTGGGGTGGGTGAGGGACATGCACCGCACTGTTGCGACACGTAGTGGAGGCTGGGTGCTCCACAGACGTGGGCATACACAGGGGGAGGAGCGTGGCGGGCATCTGCATGTCTGTGCGTTGACGCCATTGCACATCCAGCTCCTCGGGGTAGAACTGGAGGAAAATCGGTGGGGCGGCTTCGGCGGCTGATGGCCAGCCTTATGCCCCTGGAGTTGCATGGCATCTTCACTAGTTCAAGCCACAAGTCCCTATTTCGGGAGGAGTTTACTCCCATTGACTGGACAGTGCGATGGGGCATATTGATTAGCACGCCTGACCGACTCCAGGGGTACGGGTGCCGGGGGTCGAAGTGGACCGTTCTGACCCAGGCAAGTAAATAATGACATATTAAAGAGAACACAGTGTCCCAGAACTGAGGCCCCTTCTCCACAGCTTCTGAAAAAGTGCTTAAAAGCTGCTCTCAGGTTAACCCCTTGAGTTCCCAATAGCTTTTTGCAATCATCTCAAACTATAATTAAATACATTTCAACAGTAACACTATATAATTTGTAAACAAAGGGATCCCAATATCAGTTACATTTCCACATAATGATTTGCATATATTTTTATACCAGCAGATATGCATGGGGGAGAAGACAGAAACAGCAAGTGAGGGTAGAGAGATAGCGAGAGGCAGCGAATTGCAAGACTGTCAGGGGGATCAAGTCCTAGGTCTCACAGGAAAATTTGGTTGTGAAACCAGACAGACAAGACAGGAAAGGAAAGAACAGAACAGATTTCTGCATTCAAACTCTCCATAACAACTGGGACAGGGTCCTATTCAACTCTGTCACAAGGGGACCTTCATCCCGTACTGGATCTTAGTCAGTTGAACAGTTTTATTGAATACAAAAGATTCAGGATGGTGACACTGCCGGGATTACTGCCCATGCTACATCAGGGGGACTGGCTCAGTTCCCTGGACACGCAGGACGCATATATGCACATCAGAATCCTGCCATCCCACAGAAAATACCTTCGCTTTACCTTCCAGGGAGAGCATTACCAATTTTGAGCACTGACATTCAGTCTTTCCTCAGCACCTCAAGTATTCACCAAGTGCCTAGTGGTGGTAGCAGCAGCTCTCTGATGGCAGGGACATTACATCTACCCCTACCTCGATGACTGGCTCTTGACAGCTCCCACAATAGACCAGCTTCATCGTACACTGGACTGTACTTTCCAGCTGTTCCAGCACCTGGGAATCACCTTGAATCTTTCCAAGTCATCTCCCTAGCCCAATCAACGATTACAATACATAGAAGCTGTCTTGGATGCCATCCAGTGAAGAGCTTTTCTCCTTTCAGATAGGGCAGATTGCCTACGAGCGTTGGCTTGGAAAATTGCCTCCCTAAGCCAGGTTCCAGCCAGAATGATCCTGCAACTTCTAGGTCACATGGCAGTAGCCATCATGACAGTTCTCTTGGCTCGTCTCCACATGAGGGTACTCCATTGGAACCTCAGAGTACAGTGAGATCAGCGTTCGGATGACCTCGAGCAGCAAGTTTGGATATCCAACGCCGTGTGTCAGACTTTGGAGTGGTGGCTCATCCCCTTCCGTCTAGAGACTGGGGCCCCCTTCCGAAGTCCAAGTCCTCAGCAGATACTGACGGTGGATGCTCCGGGACTGGGGTGGGGTGTGCATTTTAAAGAAAGACAAGAGGGACGTGGACTCCTTTGGAACGCAGTCTCCACATAAATATGTTGGAGAGGAGAGCCATTCTGTACGCTTTACAGGTGTTTCAGACAGACCTCCTTCCAGGCCCCTTACTGATCCAGACAGACAACATGCCGGATGTTTTTTATATCAGCAAACAAGGGGGCACACACTCCTATTCCCTTTGCAGAGAGGCCATGAGAGTCTGGTACTGGGCAGTGGAGCACAATCAGTAACTCACAGCGGTTTATGTTCCAGGAGTACAAAACACCTTGGCCGACAGTTTAAGCCACTCTCAGTCTCAGCCTCACTGTGGGAGCTACTACAGTATGTAGTAGATGACATATTTGAAAGATTGGAACTTCGAGAACTGGACCTCTTTGCATCCCATTCTCAGCGCCAAACTGCGTAGTTTCTGCTCATTAGATCCAGGGCCTGGTGTTTTCTGACAAGAGGTGTTGTCCCTTTCTTGGACAATGAGGTTTCTTTATGCCTTCCCTCCTTTCCCATTATTTCAGCGAGTACTGCTCAAGCTGCAGGCGGAGTGAGCAGGCATGAGTCTGATAGCACCATTCTGGCCTCAGCAGATTTGGTTTCCATTGCTTCAGCAATTGGCCATAGAACCTCCGCTTCCTCTACTCCTGTCATCTCACTTGCTGTCCCTGGAGCAGGGCACTCTCGTACACTTGAATCTCAAATCTCTGTACCTGCATGCATGCCTCCTGCAGACCTAGTCAGGGACCGGTACAGGGTGTCAGGAAGGGTAGCAGATGTCCTCATGGCCATGAGAAAACCCTTAACCAGGGCCACCTACGCCATGAAATGGAAGTGCTTCTGCCTATGGGCTTCTGCCCATCATCTGGACCTGTTCGATCGTCAAGTGAATTTGGTCCTGGAGTATCTGCTTTCCCTGTCTGATTCAGGTCTTAACTACTCATCCATAAAGGTACACCTTTCTGCGGTATCAGCTTATCATGTACCAGTGGACGGCAGGATCCTGGCACAATTGGATCTGTCTCACACTTTAATTCGAGGTATAATGCATGTTAAGTCCCCCATTCAGGACCCTGTTCCCCTATGGGATCTTCTATTTATGTTAGAGAAACTTACGTTACCTCTCTTTGAACCAGCCGCAAGTTGCGAGCTACACTTCCTGTCTTGGAAAGCATTATTTTTAGTTGCTATTACTTCAGCCCTGAGAATTTCCGAGCTTCAGGCTCTGATGTGTAAAGAGCCCTGTTTAAATTTCCACAAGGACAGGGTATCCCTGCGCACTAATCCTAAGTTTCTCCCAAAAGTGATGTCCGAGTTCACTTTTAAAAAGGACATATATTTCCCAGTTTATTACCCGGAGTACTCGAACAGAGGGGAGGCCTTGTTGCATACTCTGGATTTTCACAGAGCTCTTCATTTTTCTGTGGACCGTACTCGGTCTTCCAGAAAATCTGATCAGTTATTTGTGTCTTTTGCCCTGCGGATGTTATGGGCTCCTGTGACCAAGCAGACCTTGTCTAAATGGTTGGTATATTGCATTGTCTTTTGCCATCAGAAGTATGACAAACCCTTTATCGGATTTGATTAAAGGTCATTCCACTAGGGGTGTAGCAGCTTTATTTGCATCCCTTCAAAATGTGTCCGTAGTGGATCTGTGTGCTGCTGCCACCTGGAGTTCAGTCCATGCATTCATTAAACATTACAGATTGGACATTGCTTCCAGAAGGAGGGCAGGGTTTGGCCTTGCTGTCCTCCAAGGACTGCTCTCTTAAGAGCTTCTGAGGGTTTCCATAACACTGCTCTGCTTACTTGGATTCTGTTTTTGTACTGCATGGGACTCAAACCTGATTGTTATTGTCTTCTGCAAGAGCTCTCTCTCGCGAAGTGAGTACGTAAGAACTTGCCGTAACAGTAGATCTTCAAGAAGAGCTCTTGCAGCAGGCATGCTTTTCCTCCTCCCTCCCTCCCATTGATTATGTTTTATTTTTCTTCTCCCTATTGGGATGTTTGAACCTCTCTGGTTCTCCGTCCTCTATGCAAGCTGGGTCTTCGTCGGGCTAACTGAAGTGGTGCCGGGGGACCGCCCCTTTATACCATTGGTTGACATCGGGGGGCAGCGCCGACGTCAGGGGGCAGTCCCCTGCCTTGTGCTGCTAGCTAGACATTTTTCAGTAGGGTCCTAGTGCTTGGTAGCATAGTCCTGATGCAAGTGCTCTCCTCGAAGATCTACTGTTACGGTAAGTTCTTACGTAACTGTACTTTGTCTTTGTAAAAAACCCATGACCGTTTTATTCATTTGGTAATAGTTTTATTCTGTTCTTTGTTTTCAGACTTTTTGTTCTTGATATTAAAATGACAGCAAGCATGTCTAAGATGTTTTTTTTTTTTTTTTTTTTGTCTTTCATTCTACCCCTGAAATAATTTCATAGGTATGCTACACAGAAAACAATTACATGCAGGTTAGAGTGCACAGTGAGGTTTTTGCTCCTGATACTAGACAGCATGACACCACCAATGTTTTCCATTTCACCTTCTACTCCGAGAAGGATGTGCCGCAGGTTGTCCCAAAAACATATGGGGGTAAGTAGTATTTACTTGCTACCTTGTCGTTAGGATGCATATGAGAATGTAATCCCACTCCTGTCATTATTTACTGCTTTTTTGTTTACTTGTCTTAGTTTTATAGAGCATATCATTTCACAAGATGCTGCATCTCATGTAACTGTGCCCAGTGGGCACAATTGTAAACAAAAGGGTCATTGTGCAGTGTCATAACCAGGATCATAGATTAGTTAGAGGATGATGCATGGGTGACTGAACAATGTGCAGTGTCATAACCAGGATCATAGATTGGTTGGGTGACTGAACAACATGCAGTGTCATAACCAGGATCATACATAGGTTAGAGGATGATGCATTGGTGACTGAACAATGTGCAGTGTCATAACCAGGATCATAGATTGGTTGGGTGACTGAACAACATGCAGTGTCATAACCAGGATCATACATTGGTTAGAGGATGCTGCATGGGTGACTGAACAACATGCAGTGTCATAACCAGGATCATAGATTAGTTAGACGTGATGCATGGGTGACTGAATAACGTGCAGTGTCATAACCAGGATCATAGATTAGTTAGAGGATGATGCATGAGTGATTGAACAACGTGCAGTGTCCTAACCAGGATCATAGATTAGAGGATGATGCATGGGTGACTGAACAACAAAGTGGTAATTTCAACTGAAGCTGGAATCAAAATAAGCCACAAAGGTCCCAAGATGAAATTGCCACCCGGTTATTCTTTGTCACCCATGTTTTATTAATTAGATATTACTTTGCGGGTTTTTTTATGGAGTACTAAAAGTAGGTGTGAGTCATTGTCGTTTATAGGTCACACATCTAATTTATTTAGAACTTGGTGACTGAGTAAGACACACTGAGCTGAGACTCATTTTCAGTTGAGACACAGGGGAGTGGAATACATAAAGGGAAGAGAATGCAACAAAATAAATTGTAGAATGGCAAAATTAATACCCAATCAGTTTTACACAAAAATATGTGAAGTTGCAGTACTACATAAGGCAGTATGGAAGGAAACAATCAAGACTTAGTTTACAATATTACACATGTGCAACTCAAGGGAAGCAGAAGGCACTGACCAGCTTTAAGGACTGCCAGCTGACCATCGGGGGTGGCACAGAAGGGAAAGCAGGAAGAACAAGGGGGAGGATGCAGGGGTCAGGTACAGGAACAGATGACAGTAACGTGGTCGCAAATTGAAAGTTTCAAGATAGTCGGGGATGGGTATGAGTGAAGGAGAGGTTAAACCAGAGCTGTAGTTGTCTAAATGAGAAAGCATCTTTGCCAGCAGCAGTTGTAGGAGAATGGAGTTAGAAGGAGAGAGAGTCATGGCCTCTGAGAGTGGAGAAAGAGTGGAGAAGGCAAGTAAGATGGAAGGGGCAGGTGGTCAGTCCTACAGGGGTTACAGCTCCACAGTCTTCCAGAGGGTACTTTGGGAGTTTGGATGATACACAGTTTGTAGGAGGCTCATGGCCCTCGGTATGGAATTAGCTTACCTGCAAGGCTGAAGTGCAATACTTGAGAAGCAGCTCAGTGCAAGGACCACTAGGGGCTGCAATCCAGTTACCTCAGCAGGTACTACATGTCAGTACTAGAGGATCAACTGCAGTGGAGCAGGCAGTAGGAGGTGGGAAAGGAGAGGAATTAGCATGAGTGAGACCCCCATGAGTGAAAATGCAGAATCTCTTCATGCCTCTGTCAGAACTGGTTCCGGACAACTACACCTCAAAGGAAGCAGCTTTTGTGACAACAGAGGGCATGGCTTCGTGCACCTGTGGGGACGGGAGCAGGTAGCATGAGGGGGAGAAAGATACACTTCTTAGTCCCAGGAGACTCCGTAGTTAGAGGGGCAGAAAGGCTTGTGTACAACTCTAACCAGGAAAAGAGATCTGTTCTGTCTCCCAGGGGTGAACATTGAAGTGGTAATCCCCAGCTGGAGAGGCTGCCCAGAGCAGGAGTGAAACAAGGCGTTATGATACACCTAGGTACCAGTGACCTGGCATATTGCAGCGTAGACAAGGTTAAGGGCAAGTTCAGGGAATTAGTTAAGGTCAGTTGCAGCTTCAGTAGCTTTCTTGGAGTTGCTGCTACATGAGGAGGGGTGGACCCTTACCAATCGGCAGGTCTGGGGGGAGGGGGCATCACTGGCAGGTGGGGAGGGCTAAGCAGGGAGAAGAGGTACTGGAGGTGGAAATCACAGCAGAGTGAGGAAGCCTCAGCTCCTTAGAGACGGAGAAAGCACCGGGTCGGATAAATTACATCCTAGAGTGCTGAAGGAACTTGCAGATGTCCTGGCGAAACCCCTGGCAGAGCTTTTCACCATCTCTCTGAGGACAGGGTGGGTGCCCCAAGACTGGAAGGTGGCGCATGTAGTGCCTATCCACAAGGGGGGATCAAGGGAGGTGGCAGGGAACTACAGGCCTGTCAGCCTGACATCAGTGGTGGGCAAGGTGATGGAGGGCATTGTCAAGGAGTGGCTAGGGGGGGCCCTGGATAAGTCAGGGTGCCTGGATGATAGACAGCATGGATTCATCCCGGGGAAATCGTGTCAGACAAACCTGGTGGAGTTCTATGACTGGGTGACAAGTGCCTTGGACCTGGGTAGACCAGTGGATGTCCTCTTTCTGGACTTCAGCAAGGCATTTGACTCTGTTCTCAGGGGCCTGTTGGATAAACTAGGAGAAATGGGGTGGGAAACCAGATGATCCGATGGATAGGCAATTGGCTCAGGACCGGACCCAGAGGGTAGTTGGTGGGATAATCTCTTCCCAAGGAGGGTCATTAGTGGGATCCCACAGGGATCAGTCCCTGGGCCCTTCTGTTCAACGCCACGATCTCGACATAAGGACAGGAATCAGGAGGAGATGAGTCTCTTGCAGATGACTCAAACTGGGGGCAGTGGTGGATGGGGAGGAGGGGAGGGTGGCCCTGCAGGGGACCTGGAGGCTCTGGAAAGATGGTCTAGAAAGTGGAAGCTGAGGTTTAATGCAGGAAATGCAAGGTACTCACCTGGGCGAAACCCAGGCCAAGTGTACACCCTGGGAAATACTATGTCCCAATGGCTGAGAGGGACCTGGGGGTGGTGGTGGATGTCAAGATGAACAACTCTGAGACTTGTAGGAGGGCAGCAGCCAAGGCCAACAGGATGCTGGGATGCATCGCTGGGGATCACCTCAAGAAGGAGGGAAGTGATACTCCCTCAGCCTAACTTCTTGGTGAGGCAGCACCTGGGTACTGGTGCAGTTTTGGAGGCCACACTTAAAGAGGGACATTAACCTCCTGGAGAGGGTCCAGAGGAGGGCAACCAAAATGATTTGGGGCTTGGGGACAGGACCTATGAGGAGAGGCTCAAGAGCTAAATATGTACACTTTGGAAGAGAGAAGGGACCGGGGACATGATAGAGGTCTTCAGGTACATGAAGAGGGTAAATAGGGGAGGAACAGTGAGGGTGCTTGAAGGAAGGAGGAAGGGGCCACTAGAGGGCATGGGTGGAAGCTGAGGGGGAAGATTCAGGGAGAAAGGAGGAGGTGCTACTTCACTGAGAGGGTGGTGAAAGCATGGAATGCACTACCTAGGGGCTGGAGGGCAGAGACAGTGGAGGGGTTCAAGAGGGGTGGGACAGGTACAGGGAAGGGTTCAGGAAGCAAAATCCAATGCAGCAAGAATATCCGGAACTGGGAAGGGAGAAGCCAGAGAAGGCGAGGGGGACAGCAAGGTCAGCACCCAGGGTGGGGGCTGACCAAACGAGCAGACACGAAAGACCATTAGGCCTATTCTGCTGGCATTTTAGTATGTTTAGTATGTTAGTATGCAGGACAGTAAAGAAGGGATAAAATAATAGAATGCAACATGTGGCTAAGGAGTTGCTGTGATGAGGAAGGGTTCCCAGACTATTCACAAAGAATCGTCTGCATCTGAGCATGGGAGAAACAGTTCATTCGGGCAAATGCTAGATGTACTGTAACAGCAAGATATTCTTCGAGGATATTTCTTTCATCAGACCACACCTATGGAACTATAGCCGTCAGGCACCAGGACCACACGGAAACTTTTTTGCTAGCAGTCCAGTAGGGGCCTCCCATGACAGTGTTTTGTGTCATCGTCCACGCTACATAAACGTAGATGGCCCCTCTCCCTCCTCAGTTCTTTTTCTACCGTTGACCATACTCGCTACAGTCGACTGCGCAATCTTCGATTTTTCTGAGTTTTATTGTTTTTCTCATCCTTGTAGTCATCACTTTATTTTAAAGTGATTGCCGTCGTGTATGTCAATGAAAGACTCCGCTGAACTTTTCTCTTACTGCAAGTGCAATGGAAAAATCTTCTCAGGCGAAGAACACGATGTCTATTTGTTTTGTCTCAGACAGGCCCGCAATGCTAAGGCCTGCAAGATCTGCCTGAAGTTAACTCAAGTTACCCGGCGATGCCGTCAGAAAGCCCGTCATACTTTTCTTCTCAAGCAGCAGGTAGCCAGAATGGAGAGAGAGCTGCAGGGGAAGAGCCCTGCTGTGTTGCCAGCCCATTCCTCAGGCTCCCAGTCCTCCAAGGCCCGAGATAAGTCTTCAGGAAAGCATAAAACAGTGGGAGAGGGAGCAGAATAAGAATAAATCTCTCCTCCCCGGTACGCTCCCGGTCGCTGCTCTACTTGGCACTGACCACTGCAGCATCGTTGCCTGCTTTGGCAGCAACATCTCCTGCTGCTCAGACCTTGGAACCTGCAAGGTCGGCTGTGGCAGTAAGTTCCACTGGACCTCTCAAGACCGGCGAAGGCCCGTCAACGTCAGGGCTGCTGACACCCCCATCGATGTCGCAAGTCCTGCCGCTCAGACCTCGGAACCCTCAAGGTCATCTGACAGTGATTGCCGCCAGACCTCCCATGGCCCGCGATGGCCCGGCAACACTGGGGCTGCTGACATCCCTGTCGGCATCCAGAATCCTGCCGCTTAAACCTCAGAACCCTCAAGGTCAGCTGGCAGTGAGATCCGCCGGACCCACTACGGCCGCAATGGCCCATCGATGTCGGGGCTCCAGTCACCATACTAATTCAGTGACTTTTAAAAGCTTCAATTTGCCAAAAAGAAGACTGGACATTACAGATGAATTTCAGCAATCTATGAAAGCCAGACTGAAAAAGTGGACCTTCACCTTGAGCTTGAACACCTCAATTGAGGGGGGCCTCCCGGACAGCAGGTGGAAGCAAGTTCCATGAGGTCGGCCCAGAGACACTAAAAGCACGGTCTCCCAATGTCGTGAGCTAAACCCTGGGAACATCCAGGAGGCCCATCAAAGAGGAGCGGAGGGAGCAGGCAGAGGTCGCCCGTGACAGGAGCTCTGACAGATAACCAGGACCCAGTCTATATAGGGCCTTATAGGTGAGCAGACCCACCTTGAAAAGGACCCTCCATCTGACTGGCAGCCTAACCTGGCCCCTGCGTTCTGCACCATCTGCAGTCTACGAAGGATCCCTCCCGTGATCCCAAAGTACAGAGAGTTACAGTAGTCGAGCCTAGAGGTAACAAAAGCATGCACCAGCGTCGGCAGATCCACCAGATCCTCGGGTGGAACTAGGAGCTTAATCCTGGCAATGTTCTGTAAGTGGTAAAAAATACTTCTAGGAGCGTGGATATGTTGTTCTATCTACACTGGTTGGCATGTCCCTTTCCCTTTAAATTTTGCTGGATGGTCTAAAAGCTGGCACCTCCCACCCACCCCGCTGATGTATGCCTTGGCTCCTCCCCTTGACGCCAGATCTTCCTTTCCACTTGGAGGATTCAGGTTCCCTCCTTACTGTTCCTGCATTGAGTAGGCCCTGACGCTTAATCCTTCAGGTAAATTACCAAAAATCAAACTCGTTAGAGTTTTTCCATGTAAATTCATGATAGCGACCACAATGGAGGACAAGTCCTTGCCTGGGTTCCGCCAGTGTCCCTGCAGACCGAGGATGTCCCATACTGACCCGCACGCCACCTGCATCTACTGCCTGGGCCATGCACATGATACCTAGGCTTGCGATTTTTGTTGCGCCTTTCATCCCGCTGTTCTGGACGATCACCTCACACGTTTGCAACTCAGATGACCGGAAAAACGGCACCCACCGGTCAAATCCAAAGATGCCCGTCATGTGGTCTCCACGGCCGCGGGATCTGCCAACCAGCTGGAGCAGATGAAGGCCTTCGAGGAGGAGGTGGCTCGCGCCACTGAGCAATCCTCTTCAGTCTTGGCTTTGTTCTGCTGAAACTGGGCACTTCCTTCTCCGGATCCTTCAAGGAGATGTGCCAGTCTCTCCCGACAGAAGAGGGCCTGTCCGGCTCGCACAACTCCCAGTCCTGCTAGAAGGACAAAGGATTGAGTGAAGATTCATCACATCGATGACACTCTTGGGACAGAGAGAGATCTCGGTCCCAGGAGTCACCCATCTTGACTTCGGTCGAAACTGCGACCTCGGCCGCTGGCTTCATGGTACCCCCATCAGGCCAGCCAGCTCAGATGTGGGCCGATGACCAGGTCGAAATAGTAATCAACCCCATCGACCCATTGTCGACTGATGAGGCCGACAATTCTCTATTTAGGACTCCGGTCCTACCGGCCACCAAGGAGGAGACCCAGCTTGCTGGTGCTCCTACCGTGGTCTCTGTCCCAGACCTGGAGGAGCCGCAGTTCTCCTTGGCCCCTTCCTAGAGCTCCCGTTGGTCCCCCTGATGGTTGAGGTCATGGTCTCGGACACCCTCAACCGATAGGCTGAGGAGGTCTCACAGGCAGTGCTCCAAGAAGTGGCGTTACTGCCATTTGTCCTCATCCTCCTCGGATGAGGAGAGGCTCCAACACAAGCTGCATCGATGCTACGAGGACTTCATGTGGCAACAGCTCATGCCATCCGGTCCGGAGTTGACCCCGGCTTCCACTCCGGCCATCACTTGGCTTTCGCCTTCCAGGCTGACGCCGACTCCTCTGGAGCCAGTAGACACTGTCCCTCCACCTGCGGAGCTGGTGAAGACCCTCCCAGCTTGACCAAAGCTGGCCGCTCCTCCTGTTTTGGTGGAGCTGCCACCTAAGCAGCCTCTGTCTGGGGCTCCTGCCAAGGAGTCTCGGCCCATTCATGGCCTCCTGCTCAGGCTGTCCGTCACCCGTACTTCTGACCATCATCAGCGGGTTGAGAGTGACTCTGATGGTCAGTCGCTGTATCCAGACTCCCAAGTCTGAGGATTCAGACCAGAATTTGCATCCATGCGATGACGATTCCATGAGTCTCTCGATGGAGGAAGGTCCTACGTCCTTCCTGGGCGTCCTCCATCTCATCCCCAAATCAATGGGAAAGACCTTGGAGCCTGTTGAAAAATGGGCCGAATATTCACTAACTGATATCGTCAGAAAAGGGGATTCTCTGTCCGAGGCCTTCCCAGTGGCCAAAGCCATAGTTGGCCTGGCCTTGGAGCTTTGGCAGCACCCAGCCTCCTGCCCTGCGCCTTCAGCCCACATGGCCCACAAGTACACCATTCCCCTAGGCTCCCCTTCGGGGTTTACACAGCATCCCTTGGCTGAGGAGTTGGTGACCAAGTCTGTGTTTCGGCGCTCAGGCAAATCAGGAGACATGTATAGACCTCCACACGAAGAGTCCAAGAAATTGGACCATTTGGCCAGAAAGGTCTATGCTGCCTCCTCACTTGTTCTCCAACAGGCGAGTTCAGCCATCATTATGGCACACTTCTCCCATGCCCTCTTGGGCTCTCTCAGTGAGGTGCTTCCTCATCTCCCCGCGGACCTTCAGACTACGGTCAAGCAAGTTCGTGACCAGGGTTGAACTGTTGCTAAGCAGCAACTCCAGACGGCTCTGGACATCGGGGATTCTTGTGCTTGTTCAGTGGTGGCTACAGTCGCCATGCACCGCAGGGCCTGGCTGAGAGTCTCGACCTCTACGGCAGACACCCATCACAAACTAACGGATGTTCCTTTCTTGTGTACTGACTTGTTCGGTCCAGGAGTCGAAGGTCACCTCCAGCGTATTGAGAAGTCCAGTGCCACCTTGGACTCCATTACCTCTGCCTAGAAGGAACCCCAGGGTTCACAGAAGCAGAAAAGGAAGCCTTTTCGGCCTCCTGCCTCTACGGACAAGCAGCCCCAGTACCAATCTGGGCAGCAGCAGCAGATTCAATCTTGGCACCCTCGACCCAAGTCGGGGGCTTTGGCAACCCGTATGCCCAGTGGGAAGGGCTCAGGCGGTCCCCCCCACTGTATCCTCCTCCTCCAAGCCTGCACAGTGAGGGGATGGGGTAGGCACCACCATCGCATCACGACCACTCTGGGTCCTCTCATGGGGGTCCGGCTCTGCCACTTCCTTTCTGCCTGGTCCGCTGTCACAACAGACATGTGGGTCCTGGAAGTGGTCGGCCAGGGACTGCCTCTAGAATTCGAGCAGTACCCTCCAAGCCGAGCCCGCACCCCATGGGAGGAGAAGGTATCCGCCCATACTCTGTCGGCTCTCAGAGACGATCATACCATATCTCGAGCAGAACATGTGGTTCTGCTCCCTGGATCTGCAGGGCGTGTTCTTTCACGTCTGGATCCAACTGTCCCACCGACGGTTCCTCCACTTCAGGGTGGAGGGAACCCTCTATAAGTTCCAAGTCATTCCATTCGGCCTGTCATCGGCAACCAGGGTCTTCACCAAATGCATTACAGTGGTGGCGGTCCATCTTCGGTGTCAATGGGTCAGGGTGTACTCCTGTCTTGATGATTGGCTCATAGCTGGTCCCTGCAGACTGGAGGTGGAGAGATCCAGGGATCTTGGTCTCCTGATCAACGAGGCCAAGTCGGAACTCTTGCCCACGCTGGTGATTTGCTTCATCGGGGCAGAGCTCGACTCTTGCCGAGCCAGAGCCAAGCTCCCAGTGGAAAGGGCAGAGGTTCTCTCCTCCTTTGTCTGATCATTTATGGTTGGGTAGTTGTGCCCTGCCCGGGACTTCCTGTGACTTCTGAGTTACATGGTGGCCTGCACCTCCGTGGTTCGATGGGCCCGTTGGCATATGTGCTTCTTTCAATGGGAGCTGGCCAGCCAGTGGTCTCAGCGTCTAGGTCACTTCGACCAGCTGATCACAGTAACCCAGAAGATGTCGGACGCTCTCCAGTGGTGGACCGTCCTGGAACATCTGCAGGGAGGGATCCCATTTGTCCGCCCCGAGCCGACGGTCGTCCTGACAACCGATGCCTCTCTTTTTTTTTTTGAAATTTAACTTTATTAGTTTTAAAGTTACAGCAAGTCACAGGTTTAATCCAGAGCTATACATAGGGTGAAAACAACTCCTCTATACATCAGAACAGTAAGTGGGACATAAAATAGGAAAAAAGAAAATCCCCCTATAACTGTAATACTACCCCCTTCCCCCCCAACCCTAACCCTCCACGAGTGTGCTTATTTTATTAGTAATGTGGTATTAACACAATATCATAAGACAATAGGGTTAATATTGGAATAAGTAGGGGAAGAGAGCTTCAGAGACAGAGCCAACAGATCACCGATGCAAATACAATGTGTACAATTTATCCCATTTTTTGTGAAATAAATCCATACGGTTGCGGGAACTAGCAGCGAGTCTCTCCATATTAAAACAGGTTGATAGGTCTTTCAACCATTCGGTATATGTTATGGTTAATTGGTCAGTCCAGTGCTTGAGGACCAGTCTTTTGACCACCATAGAAATTAGTGCGATATGGAATCTGCGCTCCTGGTTCACAACTTTGGAGTAAATACCCAGGATGCATGTTTCGGCAGTGAAAAAACTGTCCAGACCCAAAAGAGGATCCAAGTTGGCCTGGATAGAACGCCACAAGGGGGCCACTTTTTCACATTGCCAAAAAATGTGGAGCAAGTTCCCTCTTGATTGTAAACATCTGGAACATAGGGAAAGAGGTAGTTTCCCTAAGCGAGCTAGCTTGACCGGAGTGTAGTACATGTTATTTAGTATGTGATATTGAGTAAGCCTGAACCTATCTTGGGTATGGTATTTGTGTAAATCTATCCAAATCCGTGGCCAATTAGGGGTGGTGTCTGGTAAGAGGGAGGTCCAGACACAGGAGCCTGAGAGTGAGCTTGGATATTTAAGGTCCAGCAGGTAGGAGTATATTGATGAGATGCAATGAGGTTTGGAGGTTAAGTCTTGGATTTGGCAAAGGAAGGGACTGACCTGTGAGCTACGGAATTCGGCACCGAAATTGGCATTAATAAGATGTCTCAGTTGGTATATCTTGAAAATCTTATTGTTAGGAAGGCCAAACTTGGCTAAGATATCCGGAGAGGAAAGAAGAGCGTCTTGAGAGTATAGGTTCTCAACCAGTGCTTCTCGGATTTGAGGAAGCCAATCTGGGGTAATTATCGAGCCTCCTAACCGAATATTGAGGTTCAGGATGAGGGGTTGAGCCATGTCCCTTTAAGGGGAGATTTTGAGATAGTAAAGGCACTGAGAGAGAGTTTTGAGAGAGATGATGATGGTTGGATTCGAGATTGAGGGTGGGAGTGCTGCCCTGGGAATGAAAAAAATTGTCTGAGAGCAGAGATTGGCCTCCTGGAGTATCCGTCTCTCGATCTGGAGCCAGATCGGGAGAGGTCCTTCGGCCTTATTTGGGAGCCATCTGCCCAATTTGGAGAGGTGGGCTGCCCAGTGGTAGAATAGTAGGTTAGGAAGACGAAGTCCTCCGTTATCCTTTGGAAGGCATAATTTAGAGAAAGAGTGTCTGGCAGTTTTGTTTCGCCAGATAAATTGAGAAAAGATGGAGTGGAATCGTTGTAGATATGAGAGGGGTAGCCAGGGGCCCAGTAAGCTAAGGGGGTAAAAGATACGGGGCAGGATGTTCATCTTGATGTTGTTAACCCTGCCCCAAAGAGAAATGGGAAGTTTGGACCATCTTTGCAAATCTAACTGAATGTTAGACTTAAGGTCGTCTAGGTTAAGCTTCTTAAGTAAAGTTGGGTCAGAGGTAAAGTGTATGCCCAAATACTTAATTGATTTAGGAGACCATCTCATACCGAATCTAGTTTAACAGTGTTTGTGTGTGAGGGAGTTCAAAGGGAACACTTCTGATTTTGCAAGATTCAACTTATAGTAGGAGAGGCAACCGTATTGCGTAATCACCTGGAGAGCGTGCGACAGTGACTTTCCGGGGTGGGCCACATGAAGTAGGACGTCATCCGCATAAGCAGAAAGAACTAACTCCTGTTGCTGCACCGGACAGCCCTGGATATATGGGGAACGCTTAATATTGAGAAGAAGAGGTTCTAAATACAGATTGAACAAAAAGGGGGAGAGGGGACAGCCTTGTCTGGTACCAGTAAAGAGATGGAAAACTGAAGAGAAGACCCCATTGCAATAGATCCTAGCCGAGGGAGATTTATATATAACCTGGATCCACCTGATGAATGAAGATGGGAAATCCATCTTGGCTAGTGTTGCCCATAGAAAATCCCAGTTAACTCTATCAAACGCTTTTTCAGCGTCTAGAGAAATTAGAGCCATTGGAGTATGTGATGATTGGACGGCATGTGAGATATGAGAAAGGGTCCTAAGGTGGTCAGCAGGGGAACGTGCTTGCACAAACCATACCTGTTCAGGGCTCAGAAGGTGGATCCAGATCTTTTTAATCCTCTCGGCTAAGATCTTGGATAGAATCTTCATGTCACAATTTAAGAGGGAGATGGGGTGATAACTTGCAGGGTCTTTGGATGGTTTGTCTGGTTTAAGGATTAACATGATCGTGGCTTCCGGTAAAGTAGGGTCAATGGTATCGGCTTCAAACATGTAGTCATAGAGCTTAAGAAGAGTGGGGGCTAGTTCCTTGCTAAAGGTTTTGTAAAAATTAGAAGGGTAGCCATCTGGACCCGGTGCTTCCTCAGGAGCGAGGGAAGCGATGGCATCCTCGATCTCAGACAGAATGACAGGGGAAGCGAGCGCATTTTTGTGGTGTGGAAGGAGGCTGGGAAGCTCAAGATCTTCTAGGTAGGTCTCAATATCTAAAAGGGATGCTGGGGCGGAGTGCCTACTGTAAAGTTTTTTGTAGAACTCCTCAAAAATCTGGGTGATTTCTCTGGGGGTGGTTTTAACTAGTCCCTCCGGGGTTTGCAACGCCGGGATTAGTCTCGAGCTCTCTGTTTTGCACAGTCTTAGAGCCAATAACCTACCGGCCTTTTCGCCTTGATCGATGTATTTGGATTGGGTTTTTAAAATAGCATATTCAGCCTTTTCTTTAAGTAAATCCGCGTAGTCGTTCTTTATTTTTAGCAGGGATTCGAGCGAGTCTAAGGAGGAGGAGGGAACGTATGAGCTTTCCATTTCTTTAATTTTGGCCAATAACGAGGCGGCTCGTGCCAGCCTATGTTTTTTTCCTCGAGGAGGCCAATTTGATTAGCTCCCCTCTGAGGTAGCACTTCAGGGAACACCAAATTGAGTCCTCCCTCGGAGTGGAGTTCTTGTTGAGATCCAGAAAATTAGAGATGAGTTCTTTAATGTGGGAGACCGTCTGGTCTTCCTTGAGAAGTTGAGTGTTGAGTTTCCAAATAGTGTCTCATTGAAAGTTGGGATCCAGAGAGACCCTGGCCCAGAATGTGGCATGATCCGACAGCACTATTGGTTTGATACCCGACTGGAGGAGACAAGGGAGGAGTGACTTACTGGTCAGAATGTAGTCTATTCTAGACCAAGAGTTATGTACCTGGGAGTAAAAAGAGAAGGACCGGAGTGAGGGGTTAGTAAGCTGCCAAGGATCGCAAAGACCCAAGAGCTGCATGAAGTCCAATAGGGCCTTTTGAGCTGGAGTTGTTGGTCTCTTTGGTTCATGGGATCTGTCAAGGATTTGACAAGGCGGGACATTCCAGTCCCCTCCTAAAATTAGTTGTGAGGGTAGAAAAGTGCCGATTTTATCCTCTAGGGTCATAAAAATCTCAGGACTCCCTCCTACTGGTCCGTAAACAGAGCCAAGTACAACATTACAGTTGTTGAGGCAACCTTTGACCAGTATAAATCTGCCCTCTGGGTCTGCTAGTTCTTCTTCTGCCAGAAAAGAGACATGGTTCTTAATTAGGATAGCCACACCTTTGCTAGCTCCGGAGCCATTCGCTGAAAAAACTTGAGAAAAACCAGATCTGAGTAACCAGATTTTTTCATTATTGACCAGATGGTTTTCCTAAAGCATAAGTATATCAATCCTGAGTAAGTCACAATGACTAAAAACCTGAATCCTTTTGGCTCGATCTCTGAACCCCCGTACATTCCAAGAAGCTGTCTTAATCGACATCATGGCCATTTCTGAACCATTAAATTAAGAAAACATAGATTATTATACCTTCGGAATGAGAGATAAGGGTGGCACACTCTAACCCCCCCCCCCCTGTAAACCTGCATGAACTATAAGGGGGAAAAATATTCAAACCTCTGATGTGTAGAAATTGACCAGTAAAAGCAGGTAACATTGTAGAACCATTGAGAGATAATGTCATAGAACCAGAGACAACCCCCCCAAACGAAAAAAAAACCCAACCAACTATGTACAAAGTGGTTCCAGGCTTGGACAGGTAAACTATGAGAGAACAAACAACAGGAACCTGAAACCAAAACCCCAGTGGGGAGACCCAGGAATTTCATAGACCAGTACCAATCGACTATGATATTATTACAGGGGAGAAGGAATAATCTGAGTAGGTCGGCCAGCAAAATATGAAATGGAATCCTCTGTTATTAGCCTGAGGGTCACCATATCCCCCCTTAATAAGCTCGTGAGGCAGCTTCCCCTAAGCTTGTCGCATCTCCGGGGACCCCACCATCCCATCTTACAATAGTGGAATAGCAGCCACGCACAACTGTGGTCAAAAAGAGAAAAAAAAAGGAAAAAAGCAGATAGCAAGACAAACAAGGTTAGCGGCTTCAATCAGCTCCTGCATGAGGCATATGACACACGCCAGCTGGTTGTATTAGCCAGCCGCTTACTGTAATCTGCAAAGATCTGCTGCCGTAGAAAGACTGGTTCTCTGTGTGGGAAAGAAGCAAGGGGTATCTGCCCCATCCACCATTAAATAAGTAGGCGATCCATCGCTTTTACGAGGCCCTGGGGGACATAATATGCAGCAGGACCAAAGTCGGTCCACAGCCAATCCAGCCGGCCGGAACAAAAAAACCCATCCCAAAGGTTCCGGGACCATGCTAGGGGAATCAGGGGAACCGCGGCCTCCCAGGATCGAAAATCAGGAGCATCTTATTTCCTCATACCCCACAAAACCCAACCCCCTCCCACCGAAACCAAACAGGTAAGCATTATGCCAGTCTCATCATTATAGAAGAAAGAGACACATCCGTGGTAACAACTGATCCCATAGAGTTCCGTTCATCTCTCTTTAAACAGGTTAGGAAGTCTGGAAGTTAAGTCTTTAATGGCTTGGTCGGGGAACTCGTAGGTGAATGCAGAGCCTTCAATCGTGACTTTCAGACTGGCTGAATAGAGCATCCTGAAACGGATACCTGCCACGATTAGCTTTTGAACAATGGGATGGAAGGCGGTTCTTTTCTGCCTGGTCTCAATTGGGAGGTCTTGAGTGACTCTTATCTTGGATGTTCCCCAGGTTATTGATTGTAGCTCATGAGCCTTGGTGAGGACATGCTGTTTCTCAATAAAGCTTAAGAATTTGATAATGATCGGGCGGTGAGCAGAGTCTGTTGGGGGCCTTGGCCTCAAAGATCGATAAGCTCTTTCAATATGGTATTGGGGGTTGAGAGGTGAGGGACCTACAATTTTAAGTAGGAATTTTTGGAGAAAGGCGATGGTAACTGGACCTTCTTCCAGCTCCGGCAGCCCAATAATTAGGAGGTTGTTCCTCCTACTGCGCCCTTCCAAATCCTCCATTTTGAGCTGGAGCTTCTGCACTTGCTGCTTCAGTAAAATTATTTCTGGCTCCATTGTGCCCCTCCATTTTTCCTGAGATGTAAGTCTGGCTTCTGAGTCGATCATCCTGCTTTTTAGGGAGGTAAGATCACCTTTAATAGATTTTAGCTCGGAGGTGATGCTTTCCAGCGCTTCCCGGAGAGGTGATACCTCCTGGAGAAATCTTTCTTCAGACAGGGGGACTATTGAGGGAACAGTGCCGCCCGAATTGCCAGAGGCCTGGTTCCTCGCTTTCTTAGGAAGCTTTTCCGGCATGTTGGGAGGGGTGTGCCACATCGCGGCCTGCTTCATCTCTGCCTCCATCGCCGCGATAAAGCTGTGCGATACCGGGAGAAACAGATGAAGACAAAAGGCAGAGATTAAGAGAACTCCGATTGCTGTTATTTATTGAATTAGGAGGCTAGAATCAATTTAAAATCGACTTGGAGCGGATGGGTGGTAGGAGCCCAGAGAATGCACAGCCTTCAGGCAGCTTGCATCACGTGACCTAAACGATGCCTCTCTTACGGGCTAAGGTGCCCATATGGGGAATCACAGAGTCCATGGGCTCTGGACCCCCAAGGAATCCCGATGCCATATCAACCTGCTGGAGCTCCGAGCAGTTCAGATGGCACTAGCTGCATTTGCTCCATTCCTTCAAGGTCAAGCGGTTCAGGTCCAGATGGACAACACCACGACCATGTACTACCTCAACAAACAAGGCAACACGCACTCCCAGCCTCTGTGCAGGGAAGCACTCTGCATCTGGACCCTCGTGAGCCAACTGGAGGCAGATCTCCTAGCCATCCATGTGGCAGGAGCCTAGAATCAGTTGGCGGACGCCCTCAGCCGTGTCGGCAAGACAGCCCACTAGTGGTCTGTCCACCTAGAGGTAGTTTACAGTCTGTTCTCCCAGTGGGCACCACTCAGGTGGACCTGTTCACCTCAAGGGAGAACACAAAGCTGAGGCTGTTCCACGCCTGCCCCCCTCAGCAGGGCTCACTGCAGGGGGATGCCTTCTCGAGGCCATGGACCCCAGGCCTCTTCTATGCCTTTCCTCTACTTCCCTTGGTCCACAAGGAACTCCTCAAGGTCAGGAGGGACAAGGCACAGGTGATTCTGGTTGCCCCAGACTGGCCCTGCCAGTTCTGGTATCCAGATCTCCTCAGCCTCAGCACCAGGCTCCCAAGGCATCTTCCAGCATGCCTGGACCTGCTCTCAATCAATCTGGAAGGTATTCCATCTAGACCATCAATGCATGCACCTGACAGCCTGGTTCCTAAGCGGCTAGAGTTCCGGGCATTGATCACTCCAATCACGTCCTCAGTGTAGTTGAGGCATCGAGGAGGGAGTCGACCAGGAGGTGCTATGCCTTCAGATGGAAAAGATTCTCCATTTGGTGTCGGGGCAAGGGCCTGGACCCTTAATCCTGTCCAATGGCTAGCATCCTTGACTATCTTTGGTCCCTTTCCAAAGGAGGTCTTCGGTCTATGACCCTTAAGATGCACCTGGCAGCCATCTCTGCTTACCGGGTGCAGGCTGGTCATCAGACGGTGGCACAGGAGAGGGGTGGTCTGGCGTTTCTTTAAAGGTCTCGACCATATTTCCCATGCATTGTGTGAGCCACCACCACCATGGGATCTACTGCTGGTACTGGCAAAGCTCATGGGCAAGCCATTCAAACTGATGCACAGGTGTGAGATGTCACATCTGTCATGGAAGATCACCTTATTGGTAACTATCACGTCAGCCAAAAGGATTGTGGAGCTACAGGCGCTCTCTGTTAAGTCTCCATACCTGGTCTTCCACAGGGACAAGGACGTCCTGCGCCCCAACCCGAAGTCCCTTCCGAAGGTGGTGTCGGAGTTTCACCTGAACCAGATGATGACTCTGCCAGTGTACTACACCAGTTACACCTCGGAGGCTGAGTACAGACTCCATACTTTGAACCTGAGACAAGCACTCTCTTATTACAAGGAGCATACAGCTGAAGTTCGGGGAGAGGTTCGCCAGCTGTTTGTCACCTGCGCTGAAGCCGCACCTGGCAGTCCTGCAGCAAAGTGGATGATTGGCATATAGATTACATCTTGCATTGATCTCTGCTATGATTTGGCGGGCATGGAGCCTCCCGTAGGGATAGGAGCTCATTCCACCTGCCACACTGCTGCGTCGGTGGCTGCTTCTAGGGACGTCCCTATCCCGGGTATCTGCAGGGCTGCTACCTGGAAGTCGGCAAACACCTTCATTTCCCATTACCACATCGACCTTGAGTCGCGCCGGGATGCTGGTTTTGGGGCCTCAGTTCTCCAATCTGTGTTCCCTAAGTAGGGGGTGTGCGCCTTGCCTCCCTCCTCCCAGTGAACTGCTAGGAGTCTGCCAACCAGTGTGGATAGAACACATGCTTCTAGAAAAACAGGTTCTAGGGACATGGATATTTTGTTCATCCACACTGTCTGGCAGGTTCCTTGCCGCTTTAAATCTTGCCGGAAGGTCTTCAAGCTGGCTCCTTCCACCCACCCGGGTGGTAAAACTCTCGGCCCGCCCATGACGCCAGATCTTTTACCGCTGGAAGCTCAGGTTCCTCCTTAGCGCTCATGCTTAGACTGGATCCAAACTTTCAGTTCCCAAAATAATTTGAAAGTTTTCAGACTTCGGTCTGCTTCTTCCTTCGCAGCTGCGCGGACAACTCGACTCCAGTTTTCAGGTGCCCATGCGTGCGGAAGATGTCTAGGACTGAACCCGACTCCACGCAAGGCCACTGCCTGGCTTGACTACGATCCGCAGGCCTGCGATTTGTGCAAGTCCTTTTCAGCCAATGTCCTCAAAGACTGTGCTGCCAGGCTTCAACTTGGGTGCCCCGAGAGACGTATACCACAGGTGAAGTCGAAGGAGGCCTATCGGGCAGTTTTCGCGGCGGCTGGCTCGGCTGAGCAACTGGAACAGATGATCGCCCGAGGAGGAGGCAGCCCAGGTCAGATCTTCGCCTTCCCGGTCGCAGCATTTATCCCGCTCTCCTTGGGCCCTCCGACACAGCTTCTTTTGATGAGCGCCTAATCCTCTCCAAGAAAGGTGAGGGGCCATCGGGACACTCCTCTCGGTCCAAGAAGAAGAAGGACTCGAAGGTTAAGTCCCACCATCGACGTTCATGGGAGCGGGACAGGTCCCCTTCCCCGGAAAATAAACTTTTGACTTCGGTTGAGGTTGCGGCTAAGACTGCTGGCTTCACGGTGTCCCCGTCAGGTCAGCCGGCCGAGACACCCGTCGGACGGGCTGTTGACTGGAGAAGCCAACAACCCTTCTTCACCAGTTCCCCCGGTGGAAGCCGAGGACTTGCTTGCGCCTCCTGTGCCGGAGTCCCCAGTTAAGGCTCCTGAGCCAAGGGAGGAACGGGTTTCCCCTGCTCCCTCCCAGACCCACCCTCGGAAACACCGACTGTCTCGATCTTGGTCTCGGACCCCTTCTCGGTCCAGCCGACACCGGCAGTCTCGGCCCCAGCACCTGAGGAAAGGGCGTGGTG
Organism: Neoceratodus forsteri; assembly: GCA_016271365.2. Taxonomy (NCBI): domain Eukaryota; kingdom Metazoa; phylum Chordata; order Ceratodontiformes; family Ceratodontidae; genus Neoceratodus; species Neoceratodus forsteri. The sequence goes on along the minus strand of CM057458.1, from coordinate 578,525,298 downwards.
CCACCTCTGCCTTCCTCGGAGGAGGCTTCGTGCAAAATTGCACGACGCCACGAGGACTTAATGTGGCAGCAGCTCCTTCTGACCAGGAACAAGCAGATGCTGTTGCCTTCCCCGGCCATTAGGTGGCTGTCACCCGAAGGGCCAAAACAACCCCTCGCGGTGGTCGAGGTTCCCAAACCGGCGTCGGTTGTTCGGCCAAAACCAGCTGTCCCACCGATTGTGGTGGAACCCCCGCCTCCACAACCAAAATCTGGGGCTCGATCAAGGATTCTCGGTCTGGTCAGGGACTGCCCCAGCGGTTGTCGGTCACCCTCGCTCCCGACCGTCCTCGGCTGGTGGAGGGTGGCTCAGGCCCTAGGCAGCTGTTCGCAGACTCCTTGGAGTCTGACGACGACTCTTCCCTGTTCTCCAGGCCCCTAGACCTGGTGTCCTCTGGGGGACAGTCGATGGACGAGAGCCCATCCTCATTCATGGATTTGCTTCGGCTCATCTCAGAGTCCACTGGGATACAGCTGAGCTCTAGCATCCAAGCGGGCCAAGTATCCCCTCACGGAGATACTGGACCGAGGGGATTCTCCCACGGAAGCCTTTCCGGTGGCTGAAGCCATTGTTGGCCAGCTTTGGAGTTATGGTAGCGGCCGGCTTCTTGTCCTGCTCCTTCTGCCAGTATGGCCAGGAAGTACGCGGTCCCTACCGGGTCACTGTCCGGTTTCTCGGAGCACCCCTCTGCAGAGGAGTTGGTTACCACTATCGTTTTCCGGCATTCCAGAGACGCCAGGGACATGGACAAGCCCACCGACAAAGAGTCCAAATACCTGGACTATGCCAGGCGTAAAGTGTATGCTGCATCCTCCCTCGGCCTCTGTCAGGCCAGTTCGGCCACTGATGGCGATTTCTCCCACGCCTCATGGGCTCCTTGATGAGGTGATCCTCATCTCCTGCTGACCTGCAGACTACGTCAGCGGCGGGATCAGGGAAGGGCAGTGGTGAAACATCAGCTCCAAATGGCTCTCGATATTGGAGACTCCTATGCCCGGTCAGTAGCGGCCGCAGTGGCCATGCGCCGCAGAGCTTGGCTGCAGATCTCCACCTTCATGGCGGATACCCGGCACAAGTTGGCAGATGTCCCCTTCCTGGGTACCAACTTGTTCGACCCTGGGGTGGAAGGCCACCTCCAGAGAATCGAGAAGTCCAATGCCAACTTGGACTCGGTCACGTCTGCCCAGAAGGACAAAGGCCGGCAGCAGCATAAGTCCTTTCGCCCTTCTGCCCCTGCGGCACGTCCAGACCAGCAACACCAGCATCAGGGCCAGCAGGCTCGCACTTGACACCCCAAAGCCAAGCCTGCAGCTTCCTCCAGCAGGAAGCTGGGAGGAAAAGACCCAGGAGGTCCCTCGGCCGGTCCTTCATCCAAGCCTGCCCAATGATGGGTTGAGCTGTGTCACCCCCAGCCACGTCGCCTTCCCCTGGGTTCCCCTCTGTGGGGGGACGGCTCTGCCACTTTCTTTCCACCTGGTCCACTATCACCATGGACCGCTGGGTATTGGAGGTGGTAGGAAGGGGTCTGCCTCTGGAGTTCGAGCAGGCCCCGCCCTTCCAAGCCGTCACCCCACGGGGGGCTACGTGGTCCGCAGCCTCTCTGTCAGCTCGTCAAGCTGACATTGCCCTGCTCCTCCAGAAGGAGGTGATCAGAAAGGTGGCGGATCCTCCACCAGACCCAGGGTTTGTGTCCAGGTACTTGGTCCCGAACGGATGGGGGTTTGTGCCCCATTCTAGACCTGCACAACCTGAACAGGTTCCTAAGGTCTTGAACCTTCAGGATGGTCACTGGCTCAGATCATTCCATCCTTGGAACGAGGCATGTGGTTCTGTTCTCTGGACCTCCAGGACGCCGCTCTTTCACGCCCCAGTCCGTCTGGCCCATCAGCTGACTCCTCTGCTTCAGAGTGAGAGAGGTCCTCTGCGGTTCCTAGCCATGCCCCTCAGCCTTCTCTAGCTCCCAGGGTCTTCACCAAATGCATGGCAGTGGTGACAGCATTCTCAGGCGCCGGGAGGTCCGGGTCTACCCCTGCCTGGACGACTGGCTGATTGCAGCCTCCTCCAGACCAGAGGTGGAGTAGTCCAAGGATCTGGCCTCCAGATTCAGCTCTAAGTTGGCCTCCTCATCAACGAGGCCAAGTCGGAACTCGTGATCGGGCAGGTGATCCATTTCATCAGGGCAGAGCTCGACTTGCAGCCAGAGTACAGCTCCCAGGCGACAGGGCTTTGAGGTTCTTTCCTCCTTGCCCAGTCATTTCAGGTTGCACTGCACCCTGCCCGGACTTCCTGTGCCTCCTGGGCCTCATGGCAGCCTGCATCAGCATGGTCCATTGGGCCCATTGGCACATGTGTCCCCTACAATGGGGACTGGCTAGCCAATGGTCACAGCGCTCCAGTCCCTTGGTTCAGCCAGTGACAGTGACCCAGGAGATGTGGAACGGCCTCTAGTGGTGGACCGTACCAGCTCATCTGCAGGAGGGCATCCTGTTTGTCCGCCCCAAGCCGATGGTCTCTCTATTGACCGACGCCTCTCTGATGGGTTGGGCTGCCCATCTAGGGAAGCACAGGGCCCACGGCCTCTGGTCCCCTTGGGAGTCCCAATGCCATATCAACCTGCTGGAGTTTCGAGCGGTTCGTCTAGCCCTCACCGCCTTCGCTCCGTTTGTACAGGGTCAAATGGTCCAGGTCCAGACGGACAATACCACGACCATGTACTACCTAAACTGCCAGGGCAAGACGCGCGCCATGCCTCTGTGCAGGGAAGCTCTCCGCACTTGGTCCCTAGAGCACAGCCTGGAGGTGGATTTCCTTGCCATGCATGTGGCAGGAGCCTCCAACATTCTGGCCGATACCCTAAGCCAGATAGGGGCTGCGTCCCACGAGTGGTCTCTCCTGCTGGAGGTAGTACAAGATCTCTTCTCCCACTAGGGCACGCCTCAGCTGGACCTGTTTGCCTCCAGGGAGAATGCGAAGCTGAGGCTGTTTCATGCCCGCCCCCCTCAGCAGGGCTCGCTGCAGGGGCATGTCTTCTCGAGGCCATGGACCCCGGCCTCTTCATTCCTTTTCCCCATTTCCCTTGGATCCACAAGGTGGTTCTCAAGGCGTAGGGAGGACAAGGCTAGGTGATTCTGTAGCCCCAGACTGGCCCTCGCCATTTGGTATCCAGATCTCCTGAGCCTCAGCTCCAGGCTCCCGAGGTGGCTTCCAGCCCGCCCGGACCTGATCTCAGTCAATCAGGGGAAGGTATTCCATCCGGACCTTCAATCCCTGCACCTGATGGCCTGGTTCCTGAGCGCATAGAGTTCCAGGCCTTGGGTCTTTCCGACGAGGTCCTCAGCGTTGTTGAGGCATCCTGTAAGGAGTCGACCAGGAAATGCTACGCCTTCAAATGGAAGAGATTCTCCATTTGGTGTCAGGGCAAGGGGCTGGACCCTTCCTCCTATTCCTTGACAAGCATTCTGGACTACCTGTGGTCCCTTTCTCAGCTAGGGTTTCAGCTGACGACCCTTAAGGTGCACCTGGCAGCCATCTTGCTTACTGGGCTGGGCTGGAAGCAGCCTGGTGGCAGGAGAAGGTGGTCGGGCTTTTCAAAGGGGCCTGATCACATATCCTCCGGTGCGTGTAGAACCTCCACCTCCGTGATCTACTGCTGGTATTGGCTAAGCTCATGGGCAATTCATTCGAACTGGATGCACAGGTGTGACATCTCTCACCTGTCATGGAAGACCGCCTTCATGGCAATCACATCAGCCAGAAGGATTGAGAGCTCCAGGCGCTTCCATCGAGTCTCCCTATCTGATCTTCCACAGGGACAAGGTTGTCCTGCGCCCCACCCAAATTCCTTCCAAGGTGGTGTCGGAGTGTCACCTTAACCAGGTGTTGACTCTGCCGATGTTCTACCCCAGTCGCACCTCGGAGGTCAATATAGGCTCCATACTTTGGACCCTAGAAGAGTGCTCTCTTTATTATAAGGAGCGAACGGTTGAAGTTCAGGGAGAGGTTCATTAGCTATTTGTCACCTACGTGAAGCCAAAGACTCCGCAGACCTCCAGCCACAGACGTATAGGCAGGGGTGGGTCACCTCATGCATAGATCTCTCATAGGTTGGGCGGGCATGGAGCCTCCCAAAGGGATAAGAGCTCATTCTACCCGGCCATACTGCTGCGCTCCGTTGGTTGCTTCCAGGGACGCCCCTATCCAGGAAATCTGCAGGGCTGCTACCTGGAAGTCAGCACACACCTTCATTACCCATTACCACATCGACCTTGAGTCACGCCGGATGCTGGTTTCTAGGACATGGATATGTTGTTCATCCACACTCATTGGCAGTATCCTTGCCGCTTTAAATCTCTGCCGGAAGGTCTTCAAGTTGCTCCTCCCACCCACCCGGTGGTATAACTTCGCTCCGCCCCATGACGCCAGATCTTCCTTACCGTTGAAGCTCAGGTTCCCTCCTTAACGCCCGCTTATGACTGGTTCCTATTTCTCCGCTTATGGATTTAAAAATAAAATTTGCAAAGTCTTCTATCCCTCGCGCATGGCGGACAACTCGACTCGGATTTCGGAGATGCCCATGGGGCAGAAGATGTCTCGACGGATCCACACCCACGGTGTTCACTGTTTAGGCCTTGAGCACCACCCGCAGGCTGCGACCTTGTGTTATCTTTCTCGCCCACGCCTCAAGACCGTGTTGCCCGATTGCAACTGGGCCGCCCCGAGCGCCCCTCCGTGAAGTCCAAGGAGGCCCGCTGGCGTGTCCGCGGGCGGCGGTTTCATGGGATCAGCCGAGCGATGGTCGCTCAAGAGGAGGCGGCGAGGTCGGAGTCTTCTCGGGTCAGTGCATTTATCCCGCTTCTCTGGGTTCTTCCTACACGGCTTCTTTTAAGGAGTTTTTGTCTGTCCCTCTCCACTAAAGGAGAAGGGCTCATGCCTGCTGGACCTTATTCTCGGTCCAAAAGAGGGACAAGGGTAAGTCCCTCCGTCGATGCTCTTTGGGAGCGGGAAAGGTCCTCTTCCCGCCGGCCGTCCGTCAGGCTTGTCGTCGATTGCCGGGTTCGCCACTGGCCTCACGGTGTCCCCGGCCAGGTCAGTTGACCGAGACTCCTACTGATGAAGTTTGAGATTTTTCTCACCCATTGGACGGGCTGTCCCTTTAGCAGCCGAGATTCCTCTCCCGTTCCCCGGAGGAGTTGTGATCCTGTGGCTCGCTCTGTGCCTCCGGTTCCGGAGCCCCCGGATGGACCTTCCGAGCCTAAGGAGTGCCGGTTCCGCCGACACCTCCTCGCGACCGACCCCGAAATTCGGGACTCTCGGTCTCGGTCTCGACCTCTTCGTCGTCCAGCCGCTCCCCACCGCCATAGGCGGTCTCGGCCCCGGCACTGCTGGTAGCGGCGTCGGGCTGGCCGTCTCGCCCTCCTCCTCGGATGAGGGCGTCTGCGAAATTAGCCGACGGTATGAGGACCTTATGCTGCAACAGCCCTCCCGGTCGGAATAAGCCACCCGCGCCTTCCCCGCCATTGCGGGCTTCACCGAACTGCCACACAACCTCGAATTTGTCCGAGAGGAGCCTATACCCAGGCCGGTTGTTCGCTAAACCAGCTGCCCAATCGTCTCGTGGAACCTCCGCCCCACAGCCACCACCAGTCTCACCAAGGATTTTCGGCCTGCTAAGGGCTTTACCCATCGGGCTGTCAGTTACCTCACTCCCACCCACCTCGGCAGGTGAAGGGTGGCTCAGGCCAGAGGCAGTTTCGAGGACTCTTCCGAGTCCGAAGATGATCTCCTTTTTCTCCAAGCCACTGGACTTGGAGTCTTCAGGAGGTCAGTCAATGGACGATAGCCGCCGTCCTTCCTAGGACTGCTTCGCTCATCTCGGAGTCTACCGGGATGGAGCTCGAACCCGCTTCCAAACGGCCAGGTATCCTCACGGAGATTCTGGACCGGGGATTCTCCGGCGGAGGCCTTTCGGTGGCCGAGGCCATAGTGGGTCCGGCACTGGAACTTTGGCAGCGCCCTGCTTCCTGCCCTCGCCTTCGGCCAGGATGGCCAGGAAGTATCACGGTCCCACCGGTTCCTTGTCCGGTTTTGAACACCCCTCTGCTGAGGGTTGAGCACGACAGCTGCCCGTTCGGCAGCGGCAATTACAGGGGATGTGGACAAACCTCCTGACAAGGAGTCCAAGAAATTGACTCACGCTGGCTAAAAAGTTCACGCTAAGGCTCCTCTCTCGGTTCTTCACAGCCAGTTCGGCCGCTCATGGCACATTTTTCTCATGCCCTGTTGGGCTCCTGGATGAGGTCATCTCATCTTCCGCCGATCTGCAGACTACGGTTACAGGTGCGGGACCAGGCAGGGTAGTGGCCAAACAGCAGCTCCAGACTGCTTTGGATATAGGGACTCATGTGCCAGATCGGTGGCGGCCGAGTGGCTATATGTCGGCGGTCGTTGGCTTGGCTGAGGATATCCACCTTACTTGATACCCAGCACAAGTTGGCGGATGTTCCTTTTTGGGACTGACCTCTTCGGCCCTGGGGTGGAAGGTCACCTGCAGAGGATCGAGAAGTCCAATGCCACCTTGACTCGGCCCTTCCGCTCAGAAGGACAAAGGCCGCAAAACCACAGCCTAAGCCCTTTCGCCCTTCTGTGCCTCCGGCGCCGCCCGCCCAGCTAACGCCAGGGCCAGCAGGCTCGGCCTTGGCATCCCAAACCTGCCGCCGGGCTTCCTCTAACAGGAGGCAGGAGGAAGGGCCCAGAGGTCCCTCGGCCGTCCCTCCTCCTCCCAAGCCTGCCCAGTGACGGGCTGAGGGTGTCGCCCCATCCTCGTCACCTACCCTCATGGCGTCTCGTGGGACGGCCTCGCATTTTCTGCTCCACCTGGTCCGCTTGTTACCAATGGACAGGTGGGGTCTTGGAGGTGGTGGGAAGAGGCCTGCCTCTGAATTCAGGGCAGGCACCACCTTCAGGAGCCGTCGCCCCTCGGGGCCTTCTGGATCCCCAGCTCACCAGCCCGTCGAGCCGACATCGCCGCCTCCTCCAGAAGGAGGTGGGAGAGGTGGTGGACCCTCCTTCAGACCCAGGGTTCGTGTCCAGGTACTTCCTGGTTCCGAACGACGGGGCTGGGCGCCCATTTCCTAATACCTACACGACTCAAACAAGTTCCTAAGGTCTCGAACCTTCAGGATGGTCACTCTGGCTCAGATAATACCATCCTTGAACGCGCGGGTGTTCTGCTCTCTGGACTTGCAGGGACGCTGCTTTTTCACGTCCCTATCCGTCTGCCCCACCAGAGATTCCTTCGCCTGAAATGGAAGGATCTCTTCGAGTTCCAAGCCATGTCCTTCGGCTTGTCTCCAGCTCCCAGGGTCTTCACCAAATGCATGGCAGTGGTGACAGCATTCTCGCGGGCGCCTAGGGTCCGGTGTACCTTACCTGGACGACTGGCTGATAGCAGCTCCTCCAGGAAGGAGGCGGAGTGGTCCAGAGATCTGGCCTCCAGTTCTGTTTCTCAACTGGGCCCTTATCAACGAGGCTAAGTCGGAACCCGAGCCAAGCAGGTGATTCTATTCATCGGGCGAGCTCGACTCTTCGAGCCAGAGCGCGCTCCCGGTGACAGGGCCGAGGTTCTTCCTCCTTTGCCCGATCATTTCTGGTTGGGCACTGCGCCTGCCCGGGACTTCCCTGCGCCCTGGGTCTCATGGCGTGCCTGCACCAGCGTGGTCCGCTAGGGTCGCTGGAACATGCTGCCCCTTCAGTGGGGACTGGCCAGCCAGTGGTCACAACGCCATCCCTTGACCAGCTTGTGTCGGTGACATGGGGATGTGAACGCCTCCAGTGGTGGACCGCTCCAGATCATTTGCAGGAGGGCATCCTGCTCGTCCGCCATGAGCCGACGGGTCTCTGTCGACCGGCTGCCCTCTGATGGGCTGGGGTGCCCATCTGGGAACACCGGCTCATGGCCTCTGGTCCCCAAGGAGTCCCGATGCCATCAACCTGCTGGAGCTCCGAAGCGTCCGCCTAGCTCTCACCGCCTTTGCTCCGCTCCTCCGGGTCAAGTGGTCCGAGTCCAGACGGACAATACCACACTCATGTACTATCTAAACCGCCAGGGCGGGACGCGCCCATGCTTCTATGCAAGGAAGCTCTCCGATTTGGTCACTGAGCGCAGCCTGGAGGCGGATCTCCTAGCTATTCACGGGCAGGAGCCTCCAACACCCCTGGCCGATGCCCTGAGCCGGATAGGGGCTGCATCCCACGTAGTGGTCTCTCCTGCCGAGGTAGTACAGCATCTGTTCTCCTTTGGGGCACACCTCAGGTGGACCTGTTTGCCTCCATGGAGAACGCGGGCTGAGTCTGTTCCATGCCCGCCTTCAGCAGGGCTCGCTGCAGGGGATGCCTTCTCGAGGCAGTGGACCCCGGCCTCTTTTATGCCTTTTCCCATTTCCCTTGATCCACAAGGTGCTTCTCAAGGCAGGAGGGACAAGGCAGGTGATTCTGATAGCCCCAGACTGGCCTCGCCAGTTCTGGTACCCAGATCTCCTCAGTCTCAGCTCCAGGACTCAGCGCAGCTTCCAGCTCGCCCGGACCTGCTCTCAGTCAATCAGGGAAGGTGTTCCATCCGGACCTTCAATCCCTGCACCTGACGGCCTGGTTCCTGGAGCTGCTAGAGTTCCAGGCCTTGGGTCTTTCCCGACGAGGTCCTCAATGTAGTTGAGGCGCCCCTGTAGAGTCGACTAGAAAATGTTATGCCTTCAAATGGAAAAGGTTTTCCATTTGGTGTCAGGCAAGGGCTTGGACCCTTCCTCCTGTTCCTTGGCAAGCATCTTGGACTATTTATGGTCCCTTTCTAGTCAAGGGCTTAGGTCGACGACCCTAAGGAGTGCACCTGGTAGCCATCTCTGCTTACCGGCTGGGCCGAAGCAGTCGGTGGCGCAGAGAAGGTGGTGGTCTGGCGCTCAAAGGCCTGATCACATTTCCTCCAGCGGGAACCCCCACCTCCGTGATCTACTGCTGGTACTGGCAAAGCTCATGGGCAAGCCATTCAACCTATGCACAGGTGTGTTTTCTCTCACCTGTCGTGGAAGACCGCCTTCTGGTGGCTATCACGCCAGCCAGAAGGATGGGAGAGCTCCAGGCGCTTTCCATCGGTCTCCTTACCTGGTCTTCCACAGGGACAAGGTTGTCCTGCGCCCCACCGAAATTCCTTCCGGCAGGTGGGCCGAGTTTCACCTTAACCAGGTGTTGACTCTGCCGGTGTTCCCACCAATCACACCTCGAGGTCGAATATAGGCTCCATACTCTGGACTCCTAGAAGGGCGCCGCTTATTATAAGGAGCGACGGCTGAAATTCGGGAGAGGTTCGCCAGCTGTTTGCTCACTCGCTGAGTCAGATCTGGCAGACCTGCAGCCAAGCCGGACTGATAAGCAGGTGGGTAACCTCCTGCATAGATCTCTGCTATAAGTTGGTGGGCATGGAGCCTCCCAGAGGGATAAGAGCTCATTTCTACCCGCCATACTGCTTGTCAACGGTGGCTGCTTCCAGGGACGCCCATCCAGGAAATCTGCAGGCTGCTACCTGAAGTCAGCAAACACCTTCATTACCCACTACCACATCGACCTTGAGTCACGCCGGGATGCTGGTTTTGGGGCCTCGGTTCTCCAGTCTCTATTTCCCAAGTAAGTATTGGGGGTGTGCGCCTTGCCTCCCTCCTCCCGGAGAACTGCTAGGAGTCTGCCAGTCAGTGTGGATGAACAACATATCCATGTCCCTAGAAATACAGGTTACTCACCTGTAACAGGAGTTCTAGGAATGGTATATGTTGTTCATCCACACGACCCACCCGACTTCCCCGGCTTCGACGCACAACCTGAGCTTCCAGCGGGCCAGATCTGGCGTCATGGGGCGGAGCCGAGAGTTATACCACCCGGGTGGGTGGGAGGAGCAAGCTTGAAGACCTTCCGGCAAGATTTAAAGCGGCAAGGATACTGCCAATGAGTGTGGATGAACAACATATACCATTCCTAGAACTCCTGTTACAGGTGAGTAACCTGTATTTTGGGACCTCGGTTCTCCAGTCTTTATTCCCTAAGTAGGGTGTGTGTGCATTGCCTCCCTCCTCCCAGAGACCTGCTAGGAGTCTGCCAGACAGTGTGGATGAACAACATATCCATGTCCCTAGAAACACAGGGTACTCACCTGTAACAGGAGTTCTAGGAATGGTATATGTTGTTCATCCACACGACCCACCCGGCCTTCCCGGCTTCAACGCACAACCTGGCTTCCAGCAGGCTAGATCTGGCATCATGGGGCGGAGCCGAGAGTTTTGCCACCCGGATGGGTGGGAGGAGCCAGCTTGAAGACCTTCCGGCAAGATTTAAAGCGGCAAGGAACCTGCCAGACAGTGTGGATGAACAACATATAGCGTTCCTAGAACTCCTGTTACAGGTGAGTAACCTGTATTTACTCAACTGTAACAGTAGATCTTCCACGGAGTGGTCTCTTGCAGCAGGTAATACACTTGGTTCGTCACCAGAGGTCGCTGTGGCGCATGGCAGCTCTTCTAGCAGTCTTTTTCCAGGGGCCACCCACACATGACATCAGCTTCCTGTTTCCTATGTAAGTGTGGGCTGTCACTGGTACCCTCAATTCATTTTCCCGCCATCTTCAGCTCGCACGCAGCAGCTAGAGCAACTTCAGACAGCAGTCATCAACGAGAATTTGAGCACAAAACGAATGTCCAAAGAATCTTCAAGGAAAAAGGCGCTATTTTGTTCTTGCCGTTGCGGTAGGAAAATCTACCGCTTCAACAACCATACTACCTGTGTAAGGTGTCTGGGACCCACACATGACACCAGTTTCTGCCTTCATTGTCAGAATTTTAACCAGGCAACCGTCGATGACAGTTGCTTGAAATCAGAAACCATTTAATGGAGCAGAAATTGTCTCTCATGGAGAATCAGGGGTCTCGTCCCAAAGGCTCCCCCACCACTGATTCTCATCGACGGCACAAAAAGGAGTAGTCCTCCTCACACTCCGTGCCTAAGCACTCACCGACAGCCACCGTCACAGGTGCTCCACCGTCAGTGGTGCAATCTCAGACTGCCTTCTCATCGACAGTAGGTTTTCCCCTCTCATTGTCGGCGATTTCTAGCGCGTTGACGGCAGTCTACAATGAGCCTTTTATGGGTTCTGTCGACTGGGACTCCTCTTCCGTCGACAGGACCATCATTTTCACAGCATAAGGCTCTTTCCCCAGCAGCTTCATCGACGAGGAACTGCATTCCTCAGGGGAAACCTACTGCATTTGCTATGCTTACTGCCCCTCCACCCTTGCAGGTAGGCACCTGTAGGGGCCAGGCAACCCTGGTCTTTACCACTGAGGGGCAAGACCTGTTCAGGCTATGCATCCAATTCCCTCCATTCTCCCATTGGTTTCCCAGAACATCACCCTCCTACTCAACTGGACGTTTCTACAGTAGTACAGCACATCTTGCATGCCATGCAGCAGGGCTTGACAAATCGTATAGCCCGACGTCCCGGACAACCAATTTTTGGCTGGGGACACGCAGATTCCAAAGTTCTGCTTGTCCCACAGACTGTTAATCTGCAGGCAGGGTTTGAAAATGTGCCCCAGTTTAGCGCCCACTGGGCACCTTGCTATTTTTCAAAATTTTGCTGCCGTTTTCCCTGATTGCCACTAGTGGCCGCAGTGGAGTGCCGCCGGAGATTGTCAAAAGGCCACCGAAGTGAGCCCTTGAGGATGAAACTGCACGAGAAGAGGAGCTTTCGCTGAGAAGAAACCTGCCCTTCTCAAGCGAGGAAATGCCATTTCTTGCCGGCGCCATCTGTAACTTTGAGAGTTTGTCCGCGCCGTGACCGTTCAGTTCTGCGAGCCCATCTGTGCAGCTTCCAACATCTTAAGAATCCAGGAGTTGAGAGAGAGGGAGTGTCCAGTGTCGGTAAACCAGAGAGGAGCAAGGAGTCCAGAAAACCCGTGTCCAAGAACGAAGGCCTGGTAGGTAAGTACTGAGAGGGCCTGGGGGGGGACGTGCTACTGCTGCAATGCTCACAACAGAAGTCAAGAACTGGCAGGCTCATCGGATCACCGATAGGGAGTGTAATGAGAGGGGAGTCTAAAGGGGCAAAGTACATCAGCACAGACTAAATTTAAATTGGGCAGGGGAAAGTGGTAAGAAATCACCGATTACATTATTTACATTTTTTTGTACATTTTTGTAGCTTTCTTGGGGAGTAATACTGATCAATTACCCAGGTGAAAGCCATTACTTCACCAACTTTTCTATCATTGCTTTGCTTCCTCTTGAAGTATTTCCCAGAGCTTGCATCGTGGGTTTAAGTTATTTTTAGATGCAGTTCTCAGATGGCAGCAAGGGAGTTCAGGTATTCTGGGGCTGCTAATGAAAACAGTCACTGCTCTTCTATTGCTCGCCTTTGACCATTTGGGGATCCAGTGGCTGTGCAGTGGGAAGCGGCTGATCCTCATTTGTTTCTGTGATTGTCTCAGCCCACTCTCTGCATATCGATAATCAGTCCTTCTCCTGTATGTCAACCCCCTTCAACCCCTCAACTTGATACCCTCCTGCTGCAGTTAGATCCAAGGCCATGGATTCCACGTCTCTTAGTGCCTCAAATCTATTAGATGTTTTGACAGGTGGCAGCCCTGGAGATGCACTGCTGGCATCCAACAGTACCTGCTGGCTTTGCAAGCTTCTGGACTGGTTCCCCCTCAGAGATACTCTTTCCTCCATGTCGTTCCTTGCTTTTTTCTTTTGCCTCCTCCCCCTTTTCATCTGATACCAGCCAGGGTGGTACAAATCAGGTAGCCGGGGGGAAGGGGGGGAGCAAGCACATATGGGGGAGGGTGCTATTGGGCAGCAAGCACAACAGGGAAATGAATAAAACATTCAGATGTGCTGCATTTACAAATGTTCTTCCTCCCTGAGTCTAACGTGTGGGAGATGTTTAAACCTCCTCTGGGACTCTTCCATGCTGCTGTCCTGAGAGAGGGTGACTGACCAGTAAGCCAGGTTGTGTTGCATCTCTGCATAAGGTCAGCTAGTAGACGACTGTGCGAGGATGCTGAGAAGCATGACCGAGAACAGACTGCTCTGATAAGCATGTGACAGACCAGTAACTATAGGCAGGGTATTTTATTTGCTATGCTAACTCAGAGATTTTGATAGCAACATCTCTGAATTAGCAGCAGATAATACCTTGCCTTGCTGGTCTGTCACTTGCTCAGACAGCTGTCTGTTCCCTGTCATGAGTGTTCCTCTCACAATCATCTGATAGCTGTATAATGACCAAGTTTTATGCAGAGCTGCAACACAAACTGGCTTACTGGTCACCATGAGTCACCCGGAGTAGTGACACAGAGCCTACTCATTCCCTTCACTGGTAAGCTTGCTCCATCAGAAATTATTGATGCTTCTGCTGTCCTCAGATTTTCCTCATGCTTTGCTGCGAGTCCCTCTCTCAGGACAGCAGCATGGAAGAGTCCTAGAGGAGATGGTTGAGTCAGGCTTAGTAGTGACAGTCTGCAGCTTGCTGTTCCCATTATTCACTGCATACTCTATATTTTTGTTCTTCAGCTGTATGGTGTGTGTGTGTGTGTGTGTGCGACCGTGCATAACTGAGTCATACAGCTGCCAGATCACAGGGTTGTCATTACAGGGAGCACTGGCAGACTGGGCAGTCAGAGTGACCAGAACGTGGTGCTGCTATGGTTGTACATAATATTTATTATTGCTCTGCGACTGCATAATAATTAATCTTTGTTGCTAATTCAAATATTGTGAGGATTTATTTTTGTCACTGGACTGTGCCCAGGGTACTTAACTTACAGACGTTACCGTACCAGAGATCTCTTACACCTGCAGCACTGTTAATTGGTTAAAAAGCAGAAAGCAGTCCTAGAAGTTTGTTTTTGTGCCAAAATTAAGAAAAAAGATAGCATTCCGGAAGTATAAGGAAACACTGAGCAGGACAGAGAGCTGTACCAGTTAAGGCAGAAGGAAGCAGGGTGGGAAGTCAGAATAGCAAAGGCCCAAACTGAGAAAAAGATAGCCAACTCGATAAAGAAGGGGGATAAAACCTTTTATAGGTACATCAGCGAGCGTAGAAAGACAAAGGGAGGGATAGTGAGGCTGAATAGAATGAACAGCGGGTGGGCAGAGGGGGACAGGGAAAAAGCAGGGATACTGAACGAATATTTCTGCTCAGTATTCACAAAAGAGGAGGGGGAAGTGCCTAATCCAATTAACAGAAGCACTCTTGATAGGGGGGTCGATCCCAGTCCTTTTCACTGCAAGAACTCCTAAAACTGAAGGTGGACAAAGCAATGGGGCCTGATGGAATTCACCCCAGAATTCTAAAAGAATTAAGGGGGGAACTAGTGAAACCACTGGCTAATCTTTTTAATAAATCATGGGAGGATGGTGTGGTACCCGAGGACTGGAGGAAGGCGGATGTGATTCCCCTTCACAAAAGTGGGACCAAGACAGAGGCAGGAAACTACAGACCTGTCAGATTGACCTCTGTGATAGGGAAAGTGATGGAGTCACTTCTGAAGGAAAGAATTGTTGAGTACCTAGAGGCCAGTGGGGCACAGGACCCAAGGCAGCATGAGTTCACAGCGGGAAGGTCATGTCAGACGAATCTAATAGATTTCTTTGACTGGGTGACCAAAGTAGTAGACCAGGGAGGGGCTGTGGACATAGCCTACCTAGACTTTAGCAAGGCATTTGGCACAGTCCCACACAAAAGATTAATAGTCAAATTAACCAGCCTGGGAGTGGGTCCCAGGGTGGTAGCCTGGGTAAAACTTTGGCTGGACTACAGGATATAGAAGGTAATTGTAAATGGAGTCCACTCTAAAGAAAGAGGGGTTGCTAGTGGGGTACCGCAGGGTTCAGTGCTGGGTCCAGTCCTTTTTAATGTCTTTATAAGTGACATTGCAAAGGGACTGGAAGGAAAAGTATGCCTCTTTGCAGATGACACAAAGATCTGCAACAGGGTTGATACACAAGGAGCTGTGGAAAGGATGAGAAGGGACTTGGCAAGGTTGGAGGAATGGTCAGAAATATGGCAGCTAGGATTCAATGTAAAGAAGTGCAAAATAATGCACCTGGGAAACAAGAATCCAGGGAAGAACACAATGGGGGAGGTAGTAACAACAACAAAAAGGAAAGGGACCTGGGGTAATCATATCAGATGACCTTAAGGTTAGCAAGCAATGTGAGAAGGCAGTAGGGAGGGCTGGGGGTATACTGGGATGCATAGGGAGAGGCATCACCAGCAGAAAACAGGAAGTTGTTATCCCGCTGTACAGACAGTTGGTGAGACCCCATCTGGAGTACTGCGTCCAGTTCTGGAGACCCCATCTCCGCAAGGACATAGGATAGAGGCAGTCCAGAGGAGGGCAACTAAAATGGTGCAGGGTCTGCAAGAGAAGCCGTACGAGGAGAGACTTAAGGAGCTTAATATGTATACCCTTGAGGAAAGAAGGGAGAGGGGGGACATGATAGAAACGTTTAAGTACCTCAGTGGAATCAACAAAGTCCAAGAGGGTAGCATCTTTCAGAAAAAGAGACGTGCAAGAACAAGGGGACACAATTTAAAGATAGAGGGTGGGGCAGTTCAGGGGCAATGTGAGGAAGTATTTTTCCACAGAGAGGGTAGTGGATGCATGGAACAGCCTTCCTGAGGAGGTTGTGGGGTCTAAAACTGTGGGAGAATTCAAGAATGCATGGGACAGACATAAGGCAATTCTTGTGGGGGGTAGGAAGAAATAGGC
Source organism: Neoceratodus forsteri (assembly GCA_016271365.2). Taxonomy (NCBI): domain Eukaryota; kingdom Metazoa; phylum Chordata; order Ceratodontiformes; family Ceratodontidae; genus Neoceratodus; species Neoceratodus forsteri. The sequence continues at coordinate 578,509,447 of CM057458.1, read as the reverse complement.
TGTTGGTTAGCTAGGATCTGCGGCCTATCCTGTATGTAGGGAAATGGGCCGACTAGATGGGCCAAGCGGTCCTTATCTGCCGTCAAAGTCTGTGTTTCTTTCTTTCTAGCTCTAGCTACTAGCTATAACTGACTCTAGTACTACAAATACAGTAAGTAGTAACATAACTATTTACAGAGAGACAACAAAGGAGAGCCAGGGTTGGGATTTTATTTTGGCCAGCCCAGAAAAGTAAAGGAAGTGGGCAAAATAAAAATAGTAAACTGGTGTGTACTGCACTTGGTGCATTGTGACTGTGCCTTGCCAGCTTGCCTACTACCCTTCAAACCAGCTAGTCTAGCTTGCTATAGTGGTGGAAGCCAAGGGTGTTTGTGGGTGTGTGGCGGCTGTGAGTGAGAGAGGAGCCTGTCCTGGATGAGTAGAGATGCTAATTCTGTCATAATTCTCTCCATCCTGACCAAAAAAAAAAGAAAAGAAAAAAATTGTGTTCTCCTTATTGTCTATTACAACCCTAAACAATGATACTAATACATCTGTTTAGGTTTTCTGTATTTTTATACTTTCTTAAAAATATGCCATTTTTTACCTGGACTACCAACTCAAGCACCCGGACAACTACTTTTTGACAAGCCACTTGTCCGTGGACAAGTACCCAATTTTAAAATTTGTCGAGCCCTGCTATGCAGCATACTCAGCCCTCCGATCCAGGAGAGCCGAGCCATCCATCCCGTTCCCCTACACCTCCGCCAAAACAATTTCACAGCGACAGGGATCCTATCCCACACTGGTCCCTTCCCCCCTATATGAAGGACTGACTACCTATCAGACGAGCCTGATTTTCCGCCAGATTTTACTGGAGGTTTAGAGGACAAGGAATTCCAAGATATAGATTTCCAACCCCAATCTCCTCTATCAAAGTTCTCTTCACTAGAAGATGACCTGCCCAGATATACAGCTGCCTCTCTTCCAGATGACCCATCTTTCAACAAAATGATGGTCCAAATTCAAAAAGTCACGGGATTTTCTATTACTGAACATGACAAACAACGCAAGAATATGGCAGACTATTTAGAGTTACCAGAGCATCTGATCCTAGTGGTACCCCCACTAATCCAAGCCTATCAAAACACTATGCTTGCAGCCCGTTGATTCCACTGAGGTACTTAAACGTTTCTATCATGTCCCCCCTCTCCCTTCTTTCCTCAAGGGTATACATATTAAGCTCCTTTAGTCTTTCATCATACGGCTTCTCTTGCAGACACTGCACCATTTTAGTAGCCCTCCTCTGGACTGCCTCTATCCAGTCTATGTCCTTGTGGAGATGGGGTCTCCAGAACTGGACACAGTACTCCAGATGGTGTCTCACCAACTGTCTGAACAGAGGGATAACAACTTCCTGTTTTCTGCTGCTGATGCCTCTCCCTATACATCCCAGTATACCCCCAGCCCTCCCTACTGCCTTCTCACATTGCTTTGCTAACCTTAAGGTCATCTGATATGATTACCCCCAGGTCCCTTTCCTTTTTTGTTGTTGTTACTACCTCCCCACCAATTGTGTATTCTTCCTCTGGGTTCTTGTTTCCCAGGTGCATTATTTTGCACTTCTTTGTTTTGAATCCTAGCTGCCATACTTCTGACCATTCCTCCAACCTTGCCAAGTCCCTTTTCATCCTTTCCACGCCTCCTTGTGTATCAACCCTGTTGCAGATCTTTGTGTCATCTGCAAAGAGGCATACTTTTCCTTCCAGTCCTCTGCAATGTCACTGATGAAGACATTAAAAGGACCGACCCAACACTGAACCCTGCGGTACCCACTAGTAACCCCTCTTTCTTCAGAGTGGACTCCATTTACAATTACCTTCTGTGTCCTGTTGTGAGCCAATGTTTTACCCAGGCTACCACCCTGGGACCCACTCCCAGGCTGGTTAATTTGACTATTAATCTTTGTGTGGACTGTGTCAATGCCTTGCTAAAGTCTAGGTAGGCCATGTCCACAGCCCCTCCCTGGTCTACTACTTTGGTCACCCAGTCAGAAATCTATTAGATTCTGTCTGACATGACCTTCCCGCTGTGAACTCATGCTGCCTTGGGTCCCTGTCCCCACTGACCTCTAGGTACTCAACTTTTCTTTCCTTCAGAAGTGACTCCATCACTTTCCCTACCACAGAGGTCAGACTGACAGGTCTGTAGTTTCCTGCCTCTGTCTGGGTCCCACTTTTGTGAAAGGGAATCACATCCGCCTTCCTCCAGTCCTCGGGTACCACACCATCCTCCCATGATTTATTAAAAGTGTAGCCAGTGGTTTCACTAGTTCCTCCCTTAATTCTTTAGAATTCTGGGTGAATTCTATCAGGACCCATTGCTTTGTCCACCTTTCAGTTTTAGGAGTTCTTGCAGAACCTTTCTTCTGTGAAAGGACTGGATCGACCCCTATCAAGAGTGCTTCTGTTAATTGGATTAGGCACTTCCCCTCCTTTTAGGAATACTGAGCAGAAATATCTGCTCAATATCCCCATGCTTTCACTGTCCCCCTGCCTACCCCACTGCTCATCCTATTCAGCCTCACTATCCCTCCTTGTCTTTCTACGCCGCTGATGTACCAATAAAAGGTTTTATCCCTTCTTAACTGAGTTGGCTATCTTTTCCTCAGTTTGGGCCTTTGCATTCTGACTTCCTCCTGCTTCCTTCTCTGCCTTAACTGGTACAGCTCTCTGACCTGCTCCTTCTGTGTTTCCTTATACTTCCAGAATGCTATCTTTTTCTTCCTGACTTTCACAGCCACCTCTTTGAGAACCATAGTGGCTTTTTCTTTGTTTTGATTTATTTGCTTCACACAAGGCTTGTTGCCTCTGTGATGGCAGTTTTGATGATTCCCCATTGTTGCTCCACACCTCCTTCTAGCCTGTTTGCTAGTGCTTTTCTGAGGCACTCTCCCATTCTTGCCAAAGTCAGCCCTCCTAAAGTCCAGTCCTCACTTTTGTATGGCTTGACTCTGTAGCTGAGTTTAACGAACCACACTGTTTGATGGTCACTTGTCCCCAGATGGCAACCCACTTCTAGATCTGAGATCCTTCACTGCCCGCTTGAGAGTATGAGGTCTAAGATTGTTCTCACGAGTGGGTTCCAAACTAGCTGTCTAATGCCTGCCACCTGTAGGGCATCAAGAATGGCCCTGCTTTTGGATGTGGCTGCAGCAAATGTGCTCCAGTTAACATCTGGCATATTCAGGTCTCCATCAACAGTATCTCCCTTTTTTCTGCCATTCTAAGAATGCCTTCTATCATATCCTTGTCCATTCCCTCCCCTGACATGGGGGTCTGTACACAACCCCTGTGCGGATTGTGGTGCCCTTTCCAGTCTCCAAGGTGACCCACAGTGCCTTCTCTCCTCCCTGTTTACTCTTTTGTTCAGTTGCTTTTATCCCTTCCTTTACATAGAGAGCTACTCCTCCCCCTCTTCTCCAGTCATTACAACTTAGACATTGCTGCACGCCGTAGGACGGCCTTTGGCTGTGCTGTCCTACAAGGCCTCCTGTCACAATGTCCACCCTTTTGAGGCATACTGCTTGGTATTCATCCCAAGTGTATTACCTAATGCAAGAGACCACTCCGTGGAAGATAGTACAGTTACGTAAAATCTTACCGTAACAGTAGATCTTTGAGGAGTGTCTCTTGCAGCAGGTATGATCCGACCCTCCATACCCCTCCTTCTGTAGGAGAACAAATTCTGGTCCAGTGACTTATGGGTTGGGATACCTATGGTACCTGGGCTTCCCCTCGGTCCTCATTTAGCAAGCTGAATCCGGCGGAGGAAACTGAGGATACCAAGGATCACCCACACTTATATAGGAAATAGGAAGCTGATGTCATGTGTGGGCGGCCCCACGCCATAGTGACCTCTGGCAATGACCCAAAATGCCCACAGCAAGAGACATCCTCAGAGATCTACTGTTATGGTAAGATTTTATGTAACTACTTGCTAGGGAGTGGTATATGTTATTCATCCACCAGACTCACCACCCGCCGTCAGGCTGACAGCACAACCCTCTGCTTCCAGTGGGCAAGATCTGGCGTCAAGGGGTGGAGCCAAGGTATATACCACCTGGGTGAGTGGGAGGAGCCAGCTTTTAGACCATCTGGCAAGATTTAAAGGGAAAGGGACATGCCAGCCAGGGTGGTTGAACAACATATATCCTAGAACTACTGTTACAGGTGAGTAACCTGTTTTTTTGACCACAGATGACACCTGATCTTCAAAAGTCAATCTGCTATCCAGGATAACGCCAAGATTTCGCACCCTCGGGGATGCTGCCAACGGAGCAGACCCCAGGACAAGGCCCGTGTCCGCTCTTGTCGGCAATTCATCATGTCCGCGACCAGGCCTGATCACTAGTACCTCCGTCTTGGCCGGGTTAAGTGTCAGCCACCTGGAAGCCATCCAGTCATTGATTTTAGCCAAACAGCTGTGGGTAGTCTTCAAAAACACTGGAGTATTTTTATTGAAAGTTCGAAGACATACTCACAAATACGCATCACACAAGAATATAAAATCCTTAGACAATCCAGTGAGATACAAGGTAAATCCACAGGTATGAAACCCCACTCCCTCAAACAAGCAAGAAGCACCAGGTCACCTGATGCATTTCGCACTTGATGTGCTTTTTCAGAGGATGACGTGGTAGCTGTATTCCCTCTCTTAAATTCCTAAAACTCTTAAAGTGACGGTATCATTATAAGAGAACTTTTCATGCTGTTCTTGCGCTTTTTCAGATATATAGCCAAAAATGGTATAGTTAGGGTTGAGTAGGCTGTTTAATGTTAAACACCAATTCTAGGGACATGGATATGTTGTTCATCCACACTTACTGGCAGGTTCCTTGCCGCTTTAAATCTTGCCGGAAGGTCTTCAAGCTGGCTCCTCCCACCCACCCGGGTGGTAAAACCTGCTCCCGCCCCATGACGCCAGATCTTCCCTACCGCTTAAAGCTCAGGTTCCTCCCTTAACGCCATGCTTAAGACTGGTTCCTAATTCTTCAAAGTTCAAATCAAAAGTTTTTACAAAAGACTTCGGTCTTCTTCTCCTCGCTGCTCGCGATGGACAAATCGACTCCCTTTCGGAGGTGCCCTTGCAGGCAGAAGATGTCTAGGGACGGATCCGCGACTCCACGCGCGTCTACTGCCTGGGCCTTGAGCACGACCCGCAGGCCTACGGTACTTGTGCTCTTCCTTTCGCCCACGCCCTCGAAGACCGTATGCCTGATTATAACTGGGCGCCCGGAGAAAAGAATTCCATCGGTGAAATCGGAAGAGGCCCGATCATGTGTCCGCGGTATGGGCTCGCGGATCAGCTTAGAGCAGATGATCGCCTCAAGAGGAGGCGGCGCTGGCCGCCGCACCGCTGCGCATTTGTCCCGCCTTCTCGGTGCCTCGTCATCGCTTCTTTTATGGAGCTTTGTCTGACCCTCTCAACCAAGGGTGAGGGTCCAACTTCTTCGGACCTTTTTCCAGGTCCAAAAGAGCAATAGTAGCTGTCTCGGTCGACGCTCTTGGGAGCGGAAAGATCCTCCCCTTGTCGACAGTTGACTGGCCGCATCCCTCAGCTTCGCCACTGGCTTCTACGGTGTCCCTGCCAGGCCAGTTGACCGAGACTCCGTCCGATGCGGTCGAGATTTTTCTCGACCAGACGGGTTGTCGGCTGGAGAAGTTGAGAATCCCCTCCCGCGTTCCCCGGTGGGAGTTGAGGATCCTGGCCGGTTCGCTCCTTGGCTCCGGGTTCCGGAGCCTCAGTGGATTGTCCGAGCCGAGGAGTGCCGATTTCCGACACTTCTCCCTCGCCTCCTCGGCCTAGTTCTAGAGACTCGGTCTCCGGACATCCTTGCGGTCCATCCATCCCACCGCCATAGGCGGTCTCACCCCGCACTGCAGCAGCGGCCACGCTTCCTCTTCCTCAGACGAGGGGAGGTCGCAAGTTCGCCGGAGGTACGAGGAACTTATGGCAATAGTCTTTCTTGACCGGGAATAAGCCGACCCAGCTCGTCTTCCCCGCCATTAAGTGGCTGTCACGGAGCAGCCGAAACAACCCCTCGTTGTAGTCGAGGAGCCTGTTCTCAGGCCGGTTGTTCGGCCAGTTCCAGCTGCCCCACCGATTCTGGTGGAACCTTCGCCTCCACAGCCATTGGGGCTCCGACCAAAAATTCTCGGTCGGCTTTGGGTTTGCCCCATAGGCTGTCTGTCACCCTCACTCCCGATAAACCTCGGCAGGTGGAGGGTGGCTCAGGCCCGAGGCAGCTCTTTGAGGACTCTTCTGAGTCCGATGATGGTTCCTCCCTCTTCTCCAAGCGCATGGACTTGGAGTCTTCGGGAGGGCAGTCAATGGACGATAGCCCTTCGTCCTTCTTAGGGTTGCTTCGACTCATCTCGGAGTCCACCGGGATGAAGCTCGAACCCGTTTCTAAACGGGCCAGGTATCCCCTCACGGAGATTCTGGACCGAGGGGATTCTCCTACGGAGGCCTTTCCGTGGCCGGGCTTACAGGGTCGGCCTTTGAACTTTGGCAGCGCCCTGCTTCCTTCGCCAGGTTGGCTAGGAAGTATGCGGTCCCCACCGGTTCCCTGTCCTTTTGAACACCTCGCCGAGGGGTTGGTTACCAACAGCTTTTCCGATGCCGGAACGCCAGGGATGTGGACAAACCTCCCGACAAGGAATCCAAGAAATTGGATTATGCCGCGTAAAAGTCTATGCTATGCTCTCTCGGCTCTTCGCAGGCCAGTTCGGCCGCCCTCATGGCACATTTTTTCTCAGCCCCTGTTGGCTCCTGATGAGGTTGTCCTCATCTTCCTGCAGATCTGCAGACTACGGTCAGGCAGGTGCGGGACCAGGCAGTGCACAAAGAGCAGCTCCAGACTGCGTTGGACATCGGGACTCATGTGCCAGGTCTGTGGCGCGCCGCAGTGTCAGGCTGCATGGGTCTCTGGCTGAGGATATCCACCTTTACCTCGGATACCCAGCACAAGTTGGTGGATGTTCCCTTTTGGGAACTGACCTCTTCGCCCTGGGGTGGAAGGTCACCTGCAGAGGATCGGAAGTCCAATGCTACCTTGGACTCGGTCTCTTCCGCTCCAGAAGGACAAGGCCGCAGCCACAGCCTAAGCCCTTTGCCTTCTTCTGCGCCCAGGCGCGCCCGGCCCAGCAACGCCAGGGCCAGCAGGCCTCGACCTTGGCATCCCAAACCAAGCCGGCTTCCTCCAACAGGAAGCAGGAGTTAAAGGCCAGGAGGTCCCTCGGCCGGTCCCTTCTCCAAGCCTGCCCAGTGGCGGGCTGAGGGGTGTCGCTCATCCTGTCACCTCACCCCTGGTTCCCCCGTGGGGCCGGCTCGACACTCCCTTTCCGCCTGGTCGCTGTTACCACGGACAGGGTGGGTACTGGAGGTGGTGGGAAAAGGCCTACCTCTGACTCGAGCAGGCCCCGCCCTTCAGAGCCGCTGCACCTCGGTGGGGGCCTCGGTCCAGAGTTCACTGGCGGCTCGCCGAGCTGACATTGCTCTCCTCCTCCAAAGGAGGTGATCACGGAGGTGGAGGACCCCCTTCAGACCCAGGTTCAGTGTCCAGGTATTTCCTGGTTCCAAGCGGACGGGGGCTGGCGCCCCATTCTCGACCTACACGACCTGAACAAGTTCCTAAGGTCTCGAACCTTCAGGATGGTCACTCTGGCGCAGATAATACCATCTCTGGAACACAGTGTGTGGTTCTGCTCTCTGGACCTACAGGACATGTTCTTTCACGTCCCTATCCGTCCGTCACATCGGAGATTCCTCCGCTTTCGGCGGAGGGATCCCTCTTCGAGTTCCGAGCCATGCCCTTCGGCTTATCTCCAGCTCCAGGGTCTTCACCAAATGCATGGCAGTGGTGAGCAGCATTCTCATGGCGCAGAGGGGTCACGTGTACCCTTACCTGGACGATTATTGATAGCAGCCTCCTAGACGGGAGGTGTGGAGCGGTCCAGAGATCTGGCCCTCCAGGTTTGCTCTCAAGTTGGCCTTCTCATCAACGCAGGCCAAGTCGGAACTCGAGCAGAGCAGGTGATCCTGTTCATCGGGACAGGCTCGACTCTCTTGAGCCAGAGCACGGCTCCCGGCGGACAGGGCCGAGGTTCTTACCTCCTTGCCCAATCATTTCTGGTTGGGCACCCGCGCTCTGCCCGGACTTCCTGCGCCTTCTGGGTCCATGGCGCTGTACCAGCGTGGTCTGTTGGGCCCGCTGGCACATGCCTTCCAGTGGGGACTTGCCAGCCAGTGGTCACAGCGCTGCGATCCTTTGGACCAGCTAGTGATAGTGACCCAGGAGATGTGGGCAGCTCTCCAGTGGTGGCACGTTCCATTCCATCTGCAGGAGGGCATCCCGTTTGTCCGCCCGAGCCGATGGTGTCTCTGTCGACCGATGCCTCTCTGATGGGTTGGGGTGCCCATCTGGGGGACACCGAGTGCACGGCCTCTGGTCCCCAGGGAGTCCCGATGCCACATCAACCTGCTGGAGCTCCAGGCGGATCGCCTAGCTCACTGCCTTTGCTCCATTTCTCCGGGGTCAAGTGGTCCGAGTCCAGACGGACAATACCCGACCATGTGATTACCTGAACCGCCAGGGCGGACGCGCCCCATGCTTCTGTGCAAGGAAGCTCTCCGCATTTGGTCACTCATGCGCAGCCTGGAGGCGGATCTCCTAGCCATTCATGTGGCAGGGCCTCCAACACCCTGGCCGATGCCCTGAGCCGGATAGGGCTGCATCTCACGTGGTCTCTCCTGCGCGGTGGTACAAGATCTGTTCTCCCACTAGGGCACACCTCAGGTGGACCTGTTTGCCTCCAGGAGGCCATGAAGCTGCTGCTGTTGTTTTCACGCCCCCTCAGCAGGGCTCGCTGCAGGGGGATGCCTTCTCGAGGCTGTGGACCCCGGGCCTCTTCTACGCCTTTCCCCCATTTCCCTTGATTCACAAGGTGCTTCTCAAAGCAAGGAGGGACAAGGCGCAGGTGATCCTGATAGCCCCAGACTGGCCCCGCCAGTCCTGGTACCCAGATCTCCTCAGCCTCAGCTCCAGGCTCCCGAGGCAGCTTCCAGCTCGCCCGGACCTGCTCTCAGTCAATCAGGGGAAGGTGTTCCATCCGGACCTTCAATCCCTGCACCTGACGGCCTGGTTCCTGAGCGGCTAGAGTTCCAGGCCTTGGGTCTTTCCGACGAGGTCCTCAGTGTTGTTGAGGCGTCCTGTAAGGAGTCGACCAGAAAATGCTACGCCTTCAAATGGAAGAGATTCTCCATTTGGTGTCAGGGCAAGGGCTTGGACCCTTCCTCCTGTTCTGTGGCAAGCATTTTGGACTATTTATGGTCCCTTTCTAGCCAAGGACTTAGGTCGACGACCCTAAAGGTGCACCTGGCAGCCACTCTCTGCTTGCTTACGGCGGGCGGGGAGCAGTCGGTAAGCGCAGGAAAGGTGGTCGGAACTTGCCAAAGGCCTTGATCACATTTCCTCCGGTGCGAGTAAACCTCCACCTCCGTGGGATTTACTGCTGGTATTGGCAAAGCTCTTGGTAAGCTTATCTCAGACCAATGCACAGGTGTGATATCTCTCACCTGTCGTGGAAGACCGCCTTCTTGGTGGCTATCACGTCAGCCAGAAGGATGGGAGAGCTCCAGGCGCTTTTCATCGAGTCTCCTTACCTGGTCTTCCACAGGGACAAGGTTGTCCTGCGCCCCCACCCGAAATTCCTTCCGAAGGTGGTGTCGGAGTTTCACCTTAACCAGGTGCTGACTCTGCCTGTGTTCTACCCCAGTCACACCTCGGAGGCCGAATATAGGCTCCATACTCTGGACCCTAGAAGGGCGCTCGCTTATTATAAGGAGCGCACGGCTGAAATTCGGGGAGAGGTTCGCCAGCTGTTTGTCACCTACGCTGAAGCCGCATCTGGCAGACCTGCAGCCAAGCGGACGATAGGCAGGTGGGTCACCTCCTGCATAGATCGCTGCTATAAGTTGGCGGGCATGGAGCCTCCCAGAGGGATAAGAGCTCATTCTACCCGTCATACTGCTGCATCGGTGGCTGCTTCCAGGGACGTCCCTATAAAGGAAATCTGCAGGGCTGCTACCTGGAAGTCAGCACACACCTTTATTACCCATTACCACATCGACCTTGAGTCACGCCGGGATGCTGGTTTTGGGGCCTCGGTTCTCCAGTCTCTATTCCCTCAAGTAGGGGGTGCGCTTGCCTCCTCCTCCGGAGAACTGCTAGGAGTCTGCCAGTAGTGTGGATGAACAATATCCATGTCCCTAGAAACAGGTTACTCACCTGTAACAGGAGTTCTAAGAATGGTATATGTTGTTCATCCACAAACCACCCGACCTACGGCTTGACGCACAACCCTGAGCTTCCAATAGGGCAGATCTAGCGTCATGGGGCGGAGCCGAGAGTTTTACCACCCGGGTGGGTGGGAGGAGCCAGCTTGAAGACCTTCTGCCAAGATTTAAAGCGGCAAGGAACCTGCCAGTAAGTGTGGATGAACAACATATACCATTCCTAGAACTCCTGTTACAGGTGAGTAACCTGTATTTTTTGCACCTTAATAACTTTGCCGTTGTTCAGTGAAATAGCCCAAAATTTGGCATGTGCGATCAGTCTGCCAGACTCTCAAGATGTGAGCATCTTGTTCAGTTTTTGAGGTATGAATAACCAAAAAATGGAAAAAAACACATTTGGTTTCCCTCTAAGTAACATTAAGTATTTTTTGCTCTCATCTGTAGCTTAGATGGTGTGGAATTTTTTCATGAAATTTTCGGGGTTGAAGGGGTCCATGCCGAGGGTGTGCCTTTGGAAGGTTTAATGAAAAAATATGACATTGTTCCAGTGTAATAATGATTTTAGAGTTAATGTCATGATGTGAAGGGTTAAAAAAGATCACAATTGCTTATTTTCATTTACAGTACCTTGCAAACAGTAAAGGAAAAAACAATCTCAACTTCTTATTTTCAGGTTCTACCTCTCGTGCTGACATAAATAACAATTGTGTTGGCCACCATTTGTTTCCTAATTTTAAAGTTACAAACATTAAAATGTATAAAAATAATCTCTTTTAAAACAGGACCTATTTATCAAGATTCTGCTGTTTTTTTGTTTTTTTTAAAGTATTAAGAAATACCATTTTTGGGGACCCCAAAATCCAGGGTGCCCAGGTTAGCGAGAGGAGCCATTACCCCTGTTCTCTGTATGAGAACTGCGGGACTTTCTTGAGTTCTGCAGCTGCAGATGGAACTCATGCTGTGGGCTGCTCTGAGAGCAGCAAGATGCTCTTTGCCTAGTGTCTTGTGGTGGCCCCCACCCTCCCATCTCCCTCCCCTTTGTATGTAAAGTTTTCTGGTGTCTAGTGGCAACCTCCCCCCCACTCCCACCCTCTGATCACCATCCCTTATCTATCTTTTGTTTCCTGGTGTCTAGTGGCATCCCCACCCTCCGATCATGCTCCCCTTATGTGTGCTGTTTCCCTGGTGTCTAGTGGCACTCCCCACCCTCCAATCACCATCCCCTTATGTGTGCTATTTCCTTGGTATCTAGTGACACCCCTGCCCTCCGATCGCCGTCCCATGAAGTATGTTATGTTTCTCTGGTGTCTAGTGGCACCTCCACCCTCTGTTCACCGGCCCGTATTTTTATAAAGTTTCCTGGTGTCTAGTGGTGCCCCCCAAACCCTTCGATCACTGTTCCTTACTTACATAATGTTTCCCTGGTGTCTAATGGTGCCCCACCTTCAATCGTCATCCCTTATGTATTCCTGTTGTATAGTGGTCCCCCCAAATCACCAAATCAAGCCCAAAAGGTGATTTTGCAGTTGTTGGTGAAATCACCTGCCGGACGGGATCTGAAAATTTTCACCACCCTTGTTCATGAATAGGGGTTATAAGAAGACTATGTTGAAAATCTGAGGTTAAAATATGAAAAAATGGTAACATGCACATACAGTATGTTTAAATTTTACTATGGTCGCTCATAACTTAGGTAATTTTAAATATTTTGACCCCAAATTTTAAACATAGCTATTTTTTTACACCACCTCGTGAATGTGACAGCTGTCATTTTTCAAATCATGTCCAAAATGTGTTTTCGCAACTGTGGCGCAAAATGACGTATCGAAGCTGCGGAATGATGTTTCAGTGGTGGGTTGAAAATTTTCACTGCTGGGTTCATGAGGTGGAATAATAAGAAGGGTATATTGACAATGTGGTGTGCAGATGTAAAATTTCCTAGGTTATGAGTGAACGTAGTAGTAAGGGTAGTAGAGGACCCCAGAGGAGGATGAAGCGAATCTTGGTGGGGGACTCAGTAATAAGAGGGATACAGTTGGGGGCAGGTAGGGACAAGGAGCGGGAGGTAAGGTACCTTCCAGGTGCCGCAGCTCGAAGGGATGGAAGGAGGATCCTAAGGATCGCTGGGGAAGCAAGGAGGGAGGGAGAGCTGGATGTCATTGTCCATGTGGGGACAAATGACCTGGCTAAGGAGGAGCCAGAAACAGTTCAGGAGAAGTTCCAAAAATTGGGATGGGGCCTTAGGGAAATTAACACAGTCTTTTACTTTCTTAGAAGTGTTACCTGTCCATGACAAGGGGGAGGACAAGAGTCTCTGCACCAGGAACTTCAGTGTATGGTTGAGGAAATGGTGCAGAGAAGAGGGAGTCGGATTCGTTGAGGACTGGGTCTCCACCTGGAGGGATAGAAGCCTGAACAAGGACGACGGCTTGCATCCATCCAGGAGGGGATCTGGTATCCTCAGTGAACAGTTTAAAAGCTACATTAGTAAGCATTTAATAAGCATTGGAGGTAGTATAGCACAGTGGTTTAAGGCTTTGAGCTACAAACCTGGAGACCTGGGTTTGAATCCCACAGCCCCCACTTGCATACTGTGTGCCCCTGAGCAAGTCACTTAATTTCCTTGTGCTCCCAGGTCGCACCTGTAAACAAGCTATAGCTTAGTGTGTCTCTCCTGGTTAAAAAAAAAAAAAATTAGCCAAGGGGGAGGTGGAACAAGGAAGGAGGACATAGACTGTCTCCCCCACTCACGCTTACAGGATCAGCAGGGGAATTCCCAAGGGTGAGAAATCACAAAAGGAACAGGAACAAATAGAAATCCAGGAAAGGAGAGAGAGGAAAGAAAACAGTGGAGGAAACTGGTGGGCATAAGAGCAAGAGGAGGGGTGGCAGTACAAACTGGAGAGCCATGTGTGCAAATGCCCGGGTTGAAATTGGCATGGGACTACTAGCCAAATGTTGGTAGATTTTGTATCAGGCTAGTAAGATTTTCCTTTAACTAGCCCTGCGGGCTTGTACTAGAGAATGTAACATTTCAATAAGTACACCAGCTGGGCCAGTGGAAGAGTCTGTGGGGCTAGTGGATTTTTTTGCTCATTAGCCCAGCAGGCTAGAGGCTGCGAAACTTAATTTTGACCCCTGAAATGCTCAGCTCCTGTGACTAGGTAGATTCACAGGAGCCATCTTTATCGACATGACTAAGGCATTTGACCTAGTTGACCACCCCATCCTCTTAGCCACCCTCACATCTCTAGGCTTTTTGCCAAATGTAGTCAAGTGGTTTGACAGCTACTTATCCGATAGGACTCAAATGGTTAAATTTAATTCCACCCTCTCAGATAAAACAACCATAAACATTGGTGTACCACAAGGGTCTATTTTAGGACCACTGCTTTTTACCATCTTTATCAACAGTATCACGTCTAACCTCCTGCAGACCTCCTCCCTGTTATATACGGATGATATTGTCCTATACAAGAGTGCGAAAACTGTTGAAGAGTTCAACTAAAGTCTCTTCCAAGATTTCCAACAAATACAACGATGGCTGTCGGGACACAAACTGGTCCTGAACGAATCTAAGACCCAAGGCATGCTATTTGGGTCCATCATGAAACTCAAAAATTCCCAACCAAATTTCAGAGCCTCCTCCTCTAATGGAACATCAGTTGAGGTGGTAGACTCATTTAAATACCTAGGCATAACACTTGACCCGCTACTTAACTTTGATATCCATATACAATAGACCTGCAAGCTGGTCAACATGAAACTCTGTATTGCTTACCAAACCAGTTATGTCCTTGCCCCCTCGGCAAGGCTTGCCATAGCACGAGGCATGCTCCTACCAACCCTCACTTATGCTGTTGCAACATATGCCTCTGCGGGCAAATCATACCTTAAGAAATGGGATGTTACCTACAACAACAACATCTGTCATTATGCGTCCTCCTCTCACTGGCTGAAACATCACTGCCCCCTTTACTCTGATCTGGGGTGGCTCCCACCACAAGCATCACGGTACTATGCATATGGCACCATCATTGACAACATTATCAGATCACAGATACCCAAGCCACTGGCAACTCTCTTCCAAAACCACACTTCCTGCTATGGCTCACGATTGATGGAAAATGCTCTTGTCCATATCCCTAAACACAGCACCTCCAAAGGTGCAAGTGCTTTTGCCTGTCATACCCCCCAGTACTGGAACTCCCTCCCTCTAAAATTATGCCAAGCCTCTTCCCATGCCACGTTCAAGAAGGAGCTACGTAATCATCTCACCACTTCCAGCATGTGCTCCTGTTTCAAACCACCTTAGCTTCGTAACTCTCCCTAACCTCCACCATCCAGGCCATTTCTGTTAGCCCGCTTAATGCTCTGCACTTGCTCCTACCTTCTCTTACTGCCCTTACATCAACTAAATTCTCCCTCTTGTCTTGCTCCAAGCCCTACTCTATCCCACCCTCTACCCTCCATGCCTCATTTTTTCTCTGCTACACCTACCTGATATTGGCTATTTCATAGATCATAGCAATCATTGTATTTTCCTCCCCTATTTTCTGACACAGTTATGATTTAATGTGTATCTACCAGTATTCTTGCTGTACCTTTGCACTGTTATGTATTTACCCTGCTTTGTTGTTTACGCCTGCTGACACTGTTCACATAATATGCTATTGTCTACTATGTATTGTAATTTGTTTTCTGTCATTTGCTCTATACCCTCCCGGGTCGTGTCTGAAAATAGTCATTGCTATGGCTAGTAGCACCTACCCGGTAAACAAAAACTAAATAAAATAAACAAGATTGCAGACCTAGAGGCCACCATGGCAGTAGCGGACCCGGACATAGTCGCAATTACAGAGAACCTGGTGCAGTGAAAACCAAGACTGGGATGTAGCCATACCAGGGTATGCTCTATTCAGGAGGGACAGGGTAGGAAAAAAGGGAGGAGGAGTGGCTCTTTATCTGAGGGGAAACATAAAAGCCATGGAAATACAGGGGGAACAGGGAGTGGCAGTGGTACTGTGGGTCATCCTGGAGGCAAGAAAGGGGGCCACTGTTAGAACAGTGGTGACCTACAAACCTCCAGCACAGGCGGAGGAGGTGGATAAGGACTTGATGGAAGAAATCCAGGGGATGGCCAATAAGGAGGAAGTATTGCTGGTGGGAGACTTCAGTCTACCAGACGTGGATTGGAGCCTCCCAGCTGCAGAAACAGGTAGACGAAGGAAATGCTACACTTCCTGCAAGGGGCATTCCTCAGGCAACTAGTTAAAGAACCTACTCGGGGGGGGGGGGGGCAATTTAATACTGGACTTGGTACTGTCAGACTGGGACAGTGTCACAGTGGGGAGCCTCCTGGGGACCAGCGATCACCGTACGTGTGTTCATTGTAAGAACCAGGCCAGAACCTAACCACACTAAAACAAGGGTCCTGGACATCAAGAGAGCCAACTTAAAGAAAATGGGAGAGTGCCTCAGGGAAGCCCTAGCAGGGATAGAGAAAATGGGTGGAGTAGAGGAACAAGGGGAAAAATAAGGAAGGCCATTGAGATGGCAACAAATCTCTGTCAGACAGGTTAAAAAGAGCAAACGTAATAAGAGACCGCTATGGTTCTCCAAGGAGGTAGCAGAGAAAGTAAAGGCAAAGAATCAGGTATTCAAAAGGTACAAGTCGGCACAGAAGGAAGAGGATAGGGAGGGTTATCGGGGAAAGCAGTCAGAAGCACAAAGGCACAAATGGCGGAGAACCTTGCCAAGTCTGTAAAAAAAAAAAAAAAAGGGGGGATAAAACATTCTTTAGGTATATAGGTGAAAAGAGGAAGAACAAGGCTGGGATAGTAAGAATAAAAGGGGAAGGAAGGAATTGTGTGGAAGAAAACCAGAAGAAAGCTAACATATTGAACAAGTACTTTTGTTCATTATTTATGAAGGAAGGAATAGGTGATGGGCCACAGATAAGGAAAAGGGGCATTAATGGAAGGGAGATGGCCACTAGCCCCTTTACAGAGGAAAGAGCCCTCTAAGAACTAGCAAAACTAAAGGTGGATAAGGCAATGGGTCCGGACAGGGTTCACCCCAGAATACTGAGGGAACTTAAGGAGGAACTGATCACACCTCTAATGGCCCTGTTCAACCTATCACCAGCTACGGGGAAGTTCCAGGGGACAGGAGGAGGGCGGATGTGATTCCACTTCACAAAAGTGGGAATAGGGAGGAGGCAGCAAACTGCAGACTAATAAGCCTGACTTCTGTGATGGGCCTTTCTGTAAAGTAGTGTCCACTTCTATTTCCTTTGAACTTTCCACCATCCAGTTTTAAGCTGTCTTCCAGTTTTTATATTTCCTTGTGTCTTAAAGATGCTCCCTTCCCTCAACTTGTTTATTCCCTTCAGATATTTAAAAGTCTCAATTATATCCCCTCATTCCCTCCTTGTTTCCAGTGAATACAGGTGACCTCCTCCAGCCTCTCTTCATATGTCCTCTAGTGCATGCCCTGCACCATTGTGGTCACCCTCCTCTGGATTCTTTCCACCCTATCTTTATCTTTATGTAGTTGAGGTCTCCAAAACTGAACCCCATACTCCAGATGTGGATGAACCATGGACCTGTATAGGGGCATGATCACCTCTCTTCTCCTACTTGTAATTCCCCTCCCTGTACAAGCCAGCATTCCATTTGCCTTACCCACTGATTTATTGCACTGGTTCGCCTCTTTCTGGTTGTCTGATAGGATAATCCTCAGATTTCTCTCCTGCAGCATTACCTGAACCTCCTCTCCTCCCAGTGTGTAAGTGGCCTTTGGATTCTTGTGCCCTATGTGCATTATTTTGCATTTCTTAGCATTAAATCTCAATTGTCAACTTTCTGACCATCCCTCCAGCTTTATCAGGTCCTCTCTCATCTGCTCCACACCATCTGGTGTGTCCACCCTATTGCAGATTTTCATATCGTCTACAAATAGGCACACCTTCCCATTAAGTCCCTCCACTATATCTCCATTGTAAATGCTAAACAGTATTTGCCCCCAATACTGACCCTTGGGGTACCCCACTTGTCACCCTTTCCTCCCTTGAGTGAACCCGATTTATGACTACCCTTTGGACTCTGCCTTCAAGCCAATTTTCCACCCAATTTGTTATTTTATTCCCTACCCCTAAACTGTCCAACTTGCTCACCAACCTCCCGTGAGGGACAGTGTCAAAGGCCTTGCAGAAGTCCAGATAGGCCACATCCACGACCCCTCCCTGATCGCACACCTTTATCACCCAGTGGAAGAATTCGATCAGGTTTGTCTGGCAAGATCTTCCCTCCATGAACCCGTGTTGTCTGTCGTCCCGAAGACCACATTCCACCAGGTATTGTACTAACCTTTCCTTAAGGAGTGTCTCAATAAGCTTACTCACTACTGAGGTAAGACTGACTGGGCGATAGTTGCCCAGCTCCTCCTTCCCTCTGCTCTTGTGCAGTGACACCACGTCTGCTCTTTTCCAGTCCCTTGGAACTCTTCCCCCTTTCCAAAGACAAGTTAAATAGCCTCATTAGTGGTGCCACCAGCTCCTCCCGGAGCACCCTGGGATGTATGGCATCCAGCCCCATTGCCTTGTCTACCCTTAACTTACCCAGTTCCTCCAATACCCTGCTCTCCATGCAAGGGCTGGTGTCCACCTCCCTAGCTTCTGTTCCCTTCCCCCTCAATTTCAGTCCCCTCCCCTTCTTTTCCACTGTGAAAACTGAGCAGAAGTACCTATTAAGTAAGTCTGCTTTTTCCTCATCCCTCTCCACCAAAGCTCTTCCCTCCCCTGTAAATTGCATTACAGGTATAACCTGCTTGCTTTTTCCTTCTTTTGAGTATGTATCTGAAGAACTTTTTGTCCCCCCTTCTTGCCTCTTTCGCTATCTTCTCCTCTGCTACCGCTTTTGTCCTCCTGATTGTCCACCCTGCCACTTTATGCTTTTCCCTGTATTTCTCCCATTCCTCTATTCCTTGTTTTCTTTTGTATACCCTGAAAGCCCTCTTTCCCCCCATTGCCCTTACTACCTTTTTAGAGAACCAAAGCAGCCTCCTTCCTCTTTTGTTCTTTCCCACCTTTCTAGTGTGCCACTCCAGTTCTCTCCAGATTCCTTCTTTATTGCCCCAACAGTTCTTCTACATCCCCCAGCTTTTCTTTGCCCTCCATTTCAGCCCTGAAAAAATTACCTCATTTTATAGAAATCCACCCACCGAAAGTCCAGCACCTTAGTGTTGGTTCGACTCCATTCCGGCCCTGTCCTAAGGCTAAACCTTACTGTTCTGTGGTCACTTGCCCCCAAATGTTCCCTCACTGAGATCCCTGCTACACTGTCCCCATTTGTCAGGATCAAGTCTAATGTACTGTAGCCCCACCCCTAGTCAGTTCCCTGACAAGTTGCTTCAGGAGTGCTTCCTGCATTTCTTCCTGCGATTTTAATAACATGAGGGAGTGGTTCACCAGGTCGGGCCTAATTATGAATACAAAGAAAACCAAGTTATTGCATATTGTACCTAAAGGGAAAGGAACAATTAAAGTAAAAATAGATAGTGACAAAATATTAGAGCAGGTAGATCAAAACTGTTATTTGGGAGTTGTTTTTGATACTCAAATGTCCTTTGGTGCACATGTGAATTCATTGGTAGGTAGGGTAAATACAAGAATAGGAGCTTTACGTAGGACAACAAAATGTTTAGGAAAGAATGCTCGAAAAGCTGTGGCAGAGCAATTGATTATGCCTGTGTTAACATATGGTGACCTTGTATATCGTACCGCAAATAAACAATTAATTAATAAATTAGATAGGGTACAGTATAAACTGGCTAGATATTTGTTACCGAGTGAGTTTAGAACACATCATTGTGTACTTTTGTCTCAATTGCAATGGCAGTCTCTGGATGTCAGTTGTATTGGATCGTGACAAAAATGAATATACAAATAGCATGTGCTTTTTCCAAACCATTATATAAATAAAATATTATTTGATAAGCAAAGGATAAATGATAAGACTAAGAGAACAGTCCATGCTGAAAAAATGTATACCCTTAAAATTCAGAATAGACATGGGATATGGACATTAAATTACTAGGCGTCCAAATATTGGAATAACTTGCCATATATATTTTGCACTTTATCTACATTAGGAATATTTATTCAGGGGATAAAGGAAATAAATCAATTTAGATGTACATGTAGTTAGAAGGTTGTAACTTAATATCCAAATAAAACGTACAGAATTTGTGGATTGTTGTTTTGATTTTGTTTTTATGTATATTTGGTATTTTAGTGATGTGTATTGTCAATTTTTGGGTATGTATATTTGTTTTTGTTTGCTGTGTGTAACTTGTATGTAATTTTTGTTAAATGATAACAGGACTGTCTTGTAAACTGGGTTTCTTTTTACCTAAATGACATCACCCTGTATAAAAATACGTTTTTACTACTATTCCTTGCAGATGATGCTGTTACACTCTCCCAATCTACATCTGGAAGATTAAAATCTCTGGAGACAATATAGCGCAGTGGTTTAAGGCTCTGAGCTGCAAACCTGAAGACCTGGGTTTGAATCCCACAGCCCCCACTTGAATGCTGTGTGACCCTGAACAAGTCACTTAATTTCCTTGTGCTCCAGGTCGCACCTGTAAACAAGCTTCAGCTTAGTGTGTCTCTCCTGTGGGGGAGTGCTAACTAGGCTAGGTCCTCAGTGTTTTTCCTTCACCCCTTTCTTAGTTATGTACTCCCCCTCTCCTAGTTTAAATCCTTTCC
This sequence comes from Neoceratodus forsteri, assembly GCA_016271365.2. Lineage (NCBI taxonomy): Eukaryota > Metazoa > Chordata > Ceratodontiformes > Ceratodontidae > Neoceratodus > Neoceratodus forsteri. Next base: position 578,489,334 of record CM057458.1, on the reverse strand, counting down.
TAGGACCCCATCAATGTAACCCTGCAACTTCCCCCTTAACACCCCCATCATTTATGTGTAGCCTGTCCCTCATGTATAGATTTTCCCCTGCCCAAGTGTCCCCCCATTCCCCTAAGTAGGTAAATCCCTCCCCTTTACCTCAATCCCTTAGGTTGACGTCCTTTATTCTCAGCTGTCTAGTGGTGCTAATGCAAATGTACCAGCAAGACCTCCGACAAAGCCAGAGCTCACCTCCTCCTTATATCCCCTAACTAGTTCCCTGAACCTTCTTCATACTTCCTGTACATCATCTCCTGCCAGGCTGTTTGTCCTTAAGTGTAAGACTAGGTGCGGCTTACCCCCCAGTGTCCCAATATGCTTCCTTTATTTTTGCAGCACTCTTCCTGCCTCCACCCCAGGTTTGCAGAATACCAACCTCCTTTAATAGGCTACTCCCTTCCTCGACCAGTGGACTCCCTTTATGATGGAGTCCCCAAAGACCATAGCATTTTCCCTACTCACCGTCTTTGTGCTTTCCCCAGCACCCCTTTCTTTTTCCCCTTTCACTGCATTTCTTGTTTTGCGTACTTGATCTCAAACTCCCGACTTCATATTGCCCATGTACTCATCCCTTCCCTCTTGCGTCCCCCTTTCCCCTACACTTCCCAGTTTTTCCTGCTCTTTCCTTTCCACTTACCTTTTCCCTCTTAATAAAGTTCCTTTCTCCTGGTTACCTCCCTCTGCCACTCAGTGTCCTCCATACTTTCCCTCCCTTCGGCCTCCCTCTACCCCTTTTAACCTCCTCCAGTCTGTCATAGTCTTCCTTACTCCCCTCTCCACCCCACCCCCTCTATTACCCCTGCATCTCAAATCCTGCTTCCCCTTTTCTACCCCCTCTCCTTGATCCCATTCTCCCTGCATCTCCGCCAATAGTGGCAACCTGTTTGACATTTCAAAATGTTTTCCTTTGTATGCCTGTCTGTACCCATGAACACTCCCTGTCTTGTGTCCGTGACTTTTCCCCGTCTCTCCCTCCCCTTTTCTCCCCACCCTTCCAGTTCATTTCCTCTCTGTATCATGGTCTGTCGCCCATCCTTCCACCCATCCCCCTTATTACCCTGCCTCCTTTCTCCCCTCTCCAGTCTTTAGCTTTGTCTGTGCCGTTGCCTCCTTTCTCCTCTCTCCGTCTAACTACTCTCCACTCCACCTCTCTATGTAGCCAACTTATTTCAGCCTCCAGCGTACCCATATTTTGACATATTGAGCATCCCCTGATCTTCCAAAGCATGCCCATAAAAACTGCCACCCCACATCCACTGCAACTCACAATTCTCCCACTCCTTGCTGGTCCTCTAAATTCATCCTGTCCCCTGTGCCTTCCCCCACTCGTCCTCCACCACCCCTTTCCAGGATATTCCATTCCTGTCCATGCATACTCCCTTCATATGCCACATTTTGCTTGATTTCCTGTTACTACTTATTTTTCTTTTTGCTAACTACCGTAAAAATAGAACATAAAAAAGTTCCAACATGTGCCGTAGTATAACTCAAGATTCAGTTTCAAACCGTTTACCACACTTTTATACCCCTTTTAGAATGCTTTCACTTAACAACAATGTACTCTCTATGATTTGATCAATTGACTTTTTTCACCTATTTTGGATAGCACCCCTACAGTAACTAATCCTTAAGAGAACAGTAACTAATCCTTAATAGAACAGTAATATAACTAGCAAGCACTAACATGAAACAGTTCCAGCATGCACCTTGTACAACCCACAATTCAGTTTCAAACCTTTTATCACACTTTTGTATCCCTATTAGAACCAAAATTAAAATCCACCCCTTATGCTTCAACCTTTGTACCTTACTGTTTGTATCCCTTTAAATACCACTTTGAATGCCACACCCTGAAATTTGTTAATCTAACTATTAGGAGGGTAAGGGCAGGACCTCATGGGAATAGAGCCCGTTTAAAGAGGCTGGTGCCAGGGTTGTAGCGCCAGGGTGGAGGGCGGGAACATTTCAGTTTCAGTAATTTAGTTCAGGACCGCTCCGCATCCAAGCCCCCGACTTGCACTAAATCAATAATTGAAATCAGTTCTGCTCTGCTTCTCTCTGGATTTAAACCTCTGACTTGCAGTCAGTAATTAAGTTCAACTCAGTTCTCCTCTCTCTCTTTTTCCACACCATCTCATAAATGTAATGTGTCATTTTTAAAATCCTGGGTGAGATGTATTTTTGCACTTCTGGTACAAAATGACATGTTGGCCAGTATACTATAAATGGTACATGTTGTGTTTATAAGGCGAATCATAGAAGGAGTATCTTGAAAATATGGGGTCAAAATTGAAAAAAACAATATATAATTGTTAACAAACTTTGTGTGTAGTGCCACTCTTGACCCTATTGGGTATGCTTTTGCGATCCCATGCTGGTGAGCCGAGTTGGGGTTGAGCTTAGTGTCCCAGCTGAATGGGGTGAGCATGGTGGGATGGTGCTGTTACGCAACCCTCCCACCCAGCCAGGGATTGAAAGATGCAGGGTTGTCTGCACGGGCTTGGATACCATATAGGAAGGACAGCTGCCCTGTTGAGCATAGGGCCCTGGGTGGCAGAGGGCCTTGTGCATTGGCTGACAGATGCAGTGTTTGCCCAGTGTATCTGTGTCTACGGCTGCATGGAAGCGCAAGGATCACAAGGCCCTGCACTTCACAGCCCACCAGACAGCCCCATGAATTTTTCACATCCGTCTCTACACTGAAGTGCAGGGCCCTGCACTTCTGTAGGTAAACAGAGTCTTCCCTTGACGCAGGGCATCAGGTCTCAAAGGGACCTGCGTGAATGAGGATATGATTCCGCTGTCTCAAAAAGAAAGGAAAGTCTTTGCAAAAAACGTTGTTAAACTAGTTAAGGTAACTTAATGCCACAAAAGTAGGGAAGTGTGGCAATAGGGTTTCCTACTGTAACTCCCCACCATTACTCCCCAAGCAGCAAAAGAAAAAAACATTAAGGTTTTGGATCTCTGGAGTATTGGCGAATCAGTGGTGGGGTCTTCCTTGGGGTTCTCGACCCTAATGGTCACCCCTTTCCCTGAGCAAACAACGTCACAGATGATCTCCTTTCGAGCCCTGCATGAAGAAAGCTACAACAAATTGTGTTGGCAATGTGGTGAGACATACTTCTGTGCCTTAGAAGAGTGTATCACTATGAGAGTATTGGGACTTTGGTTTTTTCCTGACTCATTTTTTGTATGAAGGCATCCTTTTTCTTACGGGTTTTTCGTACCATACAAAAAAGTATTCCTTCATTCAAAAAGATTTTGGACTTAGTTTTTTTTCCCCACACATTTGAACTTCAACAAGCCATAACTCCCCCAATATTTGGACTTAAGGGGCAATCTGTATATCAAAACAAAGACCGTAATGTGTACTACAGCAATAACATATATTCCCACCCCAAAAATGTTTATGGTCAGTATAAAAAAAAAAAAGAATAAAACATGCAAATTCCCATAACATAACATTGGAACTTCAGTAAGCCATAACTTCCTTAGTCGTTGGACTTAAGGGACAATCTGTGTATCAAAACAAAGGTCTTCGTGAGTACTACAAGAATGCCACATATTCCCTACCAAACATTTAGGGACAATATAAAAAAAGCATAAAAAATAAGAACTGCAAATTCCCATGGGATAACATTGGAAGTTTAACAAGTCATACAACAATGCCCCCTGCTGCCTTGATGCACTTTATGTAAGGCGCCCAGCCCACAGCCCCTGTGATTGGGCACCATATAAATAATAAATTACTTATGAAGGAAAGAAATGGCTGTTTTTGCACAAATGGACAATTCCACAGGAACTTAGATGTATGCATCTCTGGAGGGATGGAAGCCCCACAGGCAAATGAGGGTACAATTATACTGTCTCAAAAAGTAAGGAAATTCATTGCAAAAAACTTTGTTAATGAACTAGTTAGAGTTAAACCAACAAAAGCAGGGAAGTGTGGCATTAGGGTTTCCAACCTTAACACACCACCCCCATCCTCCAGGCAGCAACAGGAAAAAACATTACGGTTTCACCTCTCCTTCATCTTCGCAAATCAGGCATGGAGTGTGCACTGGGGTTGTCGATTCTAACACTCACCCCATTTTCATATACTCTGCAAATTTCAGCTTTCTTAATGATGGACTGGGGTGAGTGTTAGAGTTGACAACTCCATGGCACACTCCACTCCTTATTTGTGAAGATGCTGGAGAGATGAAACCATAATGTTTTTTCCTGTTGCTGCCTGGAGGGTGGGGGTGAGGTGTTAGAGTTGGAAACCCTAAAGCCAGATTTCCCTACTTTTGTCGGTTTAACCCTAAGTGGTGCATTAATGAAGTTTCTTTGCAATTAATATATACTGTATATACATGCTTACTTACAGAGGTTCCTGGCAGGGGTTCTATTCCCAGGCGGAGTGATGATAATGGCAATGCAGTACTCTTTAAATTAATTATTGAGCTTTCTTGACCCCCCAAAAATGGTGGATTGCTGTCTTTTCTGTAGATCTTTGCATGGATATAACATTTAAAAAATTATTCAATTTGTTTTTGTTTTACTTTTAATTTTTCCTTTCTTACCTATTGGGTGAGACTCCCCTTCTGTTCATCCACAACCCCATGATCCCTCGTCTGCTGGAGCAATCACCAGTGGCCCCTAGATATTTACAGTGTGTCTTTCATATACCGTTGGCTTTCCTTTCTGCCTGCCATCTAGGGGAAGAGCCTGGTGGACTGATTGACACACAGTAGGACAGCGCTGGATATATGATGCCACCTTATCATATGGAGTCCTGTGTTACATAAACAGCAAGATTTCACTCCTCTCCCTAATCTGGAGTCGTTTAATGGCAGAAGGTGTCTGAGACACTCAACATTGGCATTACTATTGATGTATAACAATCCACTCTTGGGACAAAAATCTTTGTTTAATGGGAATTCAAAGCCTGCTTTTGGTTGACCCCCCTCCTTTTTTTTAAAGACTGCGGAGGGCTGAGAGTTCCCTGAAAGACAGTGGGTTCTTCATAGCTACTTTATAATGAAAACAAAATGCTGTTTGGTTAACAACGGTTAAGCAGTTTTCAGTTCACCAAATGCTGTTATTTTAGGTATGATTAAGATATACCATCATGTACCTAAGTTTTCAGCTTTCTTCTTTTTGCAGAATCCATGCTATATTTGGATGGAAAACGCCATTTTGACGTGGCTGTCAAGGGTATCGAACTACATGAATGAGGAACCAACTTACGAAAAACAAACTGGAACAGAAAGTTGTTTCCAGCATGCCATACAAAACAAATGAAGTGCTTTATTGCCTTCTTACACTATTAATGATGACTTGATGTGCAAATGAAGAGAGGTGAATATGGAAGAGGAATTGTATTTATTTTTTTATAAAAACTAAAGGAAATATAATGGACCCAGCCTTCACAACGTGAAAGGTGTTCTCCTGTTTAGAACCAGCAGTGGCGTTTTCCTCCTGCAGACTTTGGACTTGACGCACACTACAAGGAGCATACGTGGGTGTCACCTTAAAAAGACCTTTCTGCTTTTAGAACCGCATTTTGAGTTTTCTTTCCCCACCACATTTGCTGGTGTTTTCTTCACTTGCACATAATAACATTTGAGCTGTTTATGTTTTCTCTATTCAGGAACAAATGCTCATACGGGCTTTTGAAAAATGAGGTGTGTGCTGAATGTCATGTTGATAGTGTTGTCCCCGAGGCTTACATTTATGGACCAAGGGGCTATATGTTGTATAACCAAATCATGCCATGAACAAGACGTTTAACATTTTGTATACAGGAGTTGTTTTTTTTTTTTACTGGTTTGGCCAACATGCTGTTGTATCAGATTGTGTATCCAGTAATTTTGACACATTTCTACAAAAAGGAAGGCTTTATATGAAAGTTTGCTCACACCATGGTGGAATATACTTGCAAGAACACAATAGTATGCCAATTGTCATTTTTTTCTTAACCCAGACATGCATAAAGTTGATAAAGGAACCTTTCTTATAGTGACAAACTGTTTTATTGATCTTATTGTGCAGACAGTGCTCTTACTGTCTTTATTGGGGCCATTTGCTAACTCACACCATACAGAATTGTTTTTCTTGCATGCTCCTTTCCTGGAAGTGAATTAATAGATCAGTGTTCTTCAGCTAGGAGAAAAAGTATGGGAGGCCATTTGATTTAAAATGACAGCTTTCTGAACATGGTACATAGTGTAGCAAAATAATGTGACATGCTGAAATGAATAAGACACAAAAAATCAGTATTAAACATTATGATATTAACACAGAAACAAATAATTTGTCAGTGGAAAAGGACCACTGAGCCACCCAATCTGTTCAGATGGTCCCTGCCTACTTTGTCTTTGAAGAGTCTAATTGGTCTCCAGTGACCTTCCTTTGTCCCTGCCTGTTTACTAATACTTCTCTATACCTATCCCCCTCCTGTTTTTGCCTCCACCACTTTCGCTGGCCATCTTTTCCAGGCCTCTACAACTCTTTCAGTGAAGCAGTACTTCTTCATATCTCTCTTAATCTCCCCCTCCCCCAGCTTCACCATATGGCCTCTGATCCTGATACTCTTTCTCACTTGAGAGAGACTCCCCTCCTGCACCCTGTTCACCCCGGAGAGGTACTCAGGGGAACGTCGCTGGCGGAAATCTGGTCTTGATGCTGACAGACTTAGATTGATGGCCCATTATTCAGACTTATCAGTCGGTTATCTCCCATAAGAAGGCAGAGTTCCTGACTGGGGAGATTACTGCTGCACGGAACTGACCAACTCAGCTCTTTTGAACTGTGGACAAACTCTGCAATCCAGCCTGTCTGCAGGTCTGAAGAGCTTTGTCACAAGACAAATGTGACGACTTTGCTCCCTTCTTAGCAGATAAGGTTGCCAACATTAGATCAGAGATCCGCGTAGCCCGTTCCAAAGGGCAGTGCGGTGCGAAGTTGCTGAGGCTTGGTTTGGCTGGTCTGCTTTTGAACAGGTGGCAATTGTGGATATCATGAAGATTGTCCAGAGTATGTGGCCGACCTGCTGTAGTTTGGACCCGGGCCCAACCCACCTCCTTGTGGGGTGCACTGAGGTCATCCACCTGGTCCTTGCAGAGTTAGTCCGGTGCTCATTGGAGACTGGTGAGTTATCTGACTCCTTGAAGGAGGTAGTGGTGATTCCCTTACTTAAGAAATCTTCTCTCGACCCAGACTGTCTTGCTAACTACAGACCAGTCTCTAACCCTCCCTTTGTGGGTAAGGTTATTGAGAAGGTGCTCGCGCTGCAGCTGGAGGATCACCTTACCATCCATGGCATCTATGATCCTCTCCAGTCGGGATTTAGGAAGAGGCATAGCACTGAGACCATCCTGGTTCGGGTGCTCAGTGATCTCCTGATAGCAAGAGATTGGAGGTCTCATTCCATCTTAGTCCTCCTTGATCTGTCTGCGGCATTTGACACCATGGATCATGGCGTACTGCTTGAGCACCTGTGGGAGATCTGTGGACTGTAGGGGACAGTCCTCAGATGGTTCCATCATTCCTCACTGGTAGGTTTCAGAGAGTAGCATCAGGAATTTAATCCTCTGATGCCTTCTCCCTGCTATGTGGGGTTCCCCAGGGCTCTGTATTGTCACCTGTGCTATTTGCGGTGTATATGCTGCCATTGGGAGACATTGTAAATCTGTATGGACTGAGTTTTCATTGCTATGCAGATGATACTCAGTTATACATGTCCTTTGCACCCAATCGGGATGATGCGGTCCCCGTGTTTAATAACTGCCTCTCCGAGATTCAGGAATGGATGAGTGCCAAGAGGCTGAAGCTGAATCCTGGCAAGACTGAGGTTTTGGTGGTGGACCTGGGCCATCGGGTAGAGGGGTCTTCAGCTGAGCAGGCCTCTGGTCTTTTGCTGGGTGATTGCCTGCTGACGACCTCTGAACGGTTGCAAAGTCAGAGCATTATTTTAATGTCTGAGGAATAGCGCCTGGATTAAGCACCTGATTCCGCCCGGTGACCTTCCGACTGTGGTCCATGCCTTTGTGACCTCTCGCCTTGATTACTGCAATGCCCTGTACCTAGGGCTACCAGGGGTGATATCCGCCGCTTGCAGCTGTTGCAGAATGCTGCAGCCGGGTTGTTGACTGGGCTTTCTCGATATAGCCATGTCACACATTTGCTGCATGAACTGAACTGGCTGCCAGTTTAGTGGCAAATCACCTTCAAGGTCGGCTTCCTGACCTGTAAAGATCTACATGGACAGGGACCGAGCTATCTGCAAGCTCTCCTGTGTCCCTACTGTCCCCTCCAACCACTCTGCCAGTGAGGGATTGCTGGAGATTTCCCAGGGTTCGTTTGAAGACCTCTGGGGCTCGAGCTTTTGCATTCGCGGCCCCTATCTTGGGGAATTCTTTACCTCATCGGGTTAGAGGGTGCCTGACTGTGGAGAGCTTTAAAGCAGCTCTAAAAACTTATTTATTCTCGCTGGCTTTCTTAGACAATTAATATTTGGCTGTTTGTTGCTAAACTGAGGATTTATATATTTGTGGTTTTGTAGTTTTAAGGTTTTAATCTTTATAAAAGCACTTTAATATCTGTTGAATTGCGCTTCTTATAAATAAAGATATATTATTATTACTTGTGGGTCTATATCATGTCCCCTTTCACTGTCTTTTTTTTCAGGGGTTACAGGTTGAGATCCCGCAATCTCTCCTCATAGGGCTTTTGTTGCAACCCCTCCACCATTTTAGTTGCCCTCCGCTAGACAGCTTCCATCCTATGTCCTTTCTAAGGTGCAGCCTCCAGAACTGGACATACAGAACATAGACACATAGAATTTAATGTCAGATAACGACTGCTTGACCCACCCAGTCTGAACATTTACCCCTGCCTATCTTATCCTGTCATCGCAGACCCGGCTTGGTAAACGCCCTCCCCGCCCTTCGCTTCCCAACGTAGATTCCCTTGTGCTTGTCCCATGCATGCTTGAAATCCACACTGTTTTCACCCCCACCACCTCTGCTGGAAGACTATTCCAGGCATCTGCCACTCTTTCAGTGAAGTACTTCCTCACATCTCTCCTAAATTTCCCCCTTCAGCTTCATTACATGCCCCCTTGTTTTTTGCATCTTTTCCTAAAAAAAAAAAAAAAAAATACTCCCCTCCTGTACTTTATTTAATCCTACGGGGTATTTATAGGTCTCTATCATATCCCCTCTTTCAGTTCTGTTTTCCAGGGTGTACATATGCAGATCCTTTAGTCTTTTGTAGGGCTTGTGCAGCTGCCCCTGCATCATTTTAGTTGCCCTCCTTTGGACAGCCTCCACCCTGATTGTGTTCTTCCTGAGATAATGGCCTCCACAACTGGACACAGTACTCCAGGGTAGTGTCTCACCAGTGATCTATACAGTGGCAACACCGTCTCCATCTTTCTGCTGGCGATGCCCCTTCCCTATGTACCCCAGCATCCCACTGGCCCCACTCTCTGCCATGTCGCACTGTTTTGACACCTTATGGTCATCAGATATGATTACCCCAGGTCCCTTTCCTGTTTGGTGACCGTCAATTACTTCTCCCATTCTGTACTCTGCCTCTGGGTTTCTATGACCTAAGTGGATGATTTTTCACTTTTTTTCATTGAAACCCAGCTGCCATGAGCTTGATCACTCTTCAAGTTTTCTCAGGTCTCTGCACATTCTTTCCACCCCCTCAGGAGTGTCTAACCTGCTAAGGCGGAATGATATATTATAATTACATACCCACACCAAGAATTCAACTCCACAAAATTATAGCAAATCCAGTTTAATAATATGTATACATCATATCTAACACCTGCTAGACTACATAAATTTAATCCAGATCTTAAGGAAAATTGTCCCAGATGCCAAACCAGCCCTGGATCCCTTGTACATATGTTTTTAACTTGTAAAAAGATTACCAGATTCTGTGATTCAGCTTTTGAAATCTTAAAAAAAGCCACTGCTATTAAATTAGCTTATGATTCCTCACAAGTACTTTTAGGGCTCAATTTAAGGAGCCATTACTCTTCCAACGTACAAGGAAAATACTCTCTCTGGGAATACTTGTAGCGAACAAATTTGTTCTGATGGCATGGAAGGATGTAAACCCCCCCCCCGGTAAGAGCTTGGCTTAATCATATGATAGATCTATATTGCTTAGAGCGAATACATTATTATATAAGGGATAAAGCAGAAACCTTTAAGGCTATCTGGGAGCCATTTATTAATATAGCCTTGACTTACAACAATTAAGCCTTCTCCGTAGACCTCCTAAGAATCAGTTTTCTTTCTCCTCATATGATTTTCTGTGCTCCAAAGAGGTTGTTATAGATACAATACTATCATTAAAAACAAAGCCAAAAGGCTTACGTATGTCAGTATTGTGTATATTTAGTTACAGATGCCTTTGTGCAACTACTGTTCTAGGATCCTGGATATGTTGTTCATCTACACTCTTTGGCAGGTACCTTGCCGCTTTAAGATGTGCCGGAAGTCTTCAAGCTAGCTCCTCCCACCAACCCGGGTGGTATAACCCACGGCTCCGCCCCATGATGCCAGATTTTCCTTTCCGCTGGAAGATACAGGTTGCCTCCCTCGTGCTTTCCCATATTGTAGGCCCTGGCTCAAAAACTTTAGGTTATTCCGAAAATTCATCTAAGTTTGCATTAGCGATCGCGACTACTTACCGTCGATTATGGAAGACAAGTCTTCCTCCGGATTTCATCGGTGTCTGTGCGTCCAGAAGATGTCGCACACCGATCCTCACACCAGGTGCATGTACTGTCTCGGTGTCGACCGTAACACCTCGAAATGCGATTTGTGTCTCGCTTTCCACCGTAACGTTCTCGACAACCATCTCGCACGCCTGAAGCTGGCGAGGCCGGAGAAGCATAACCCTCCGGTGAAATCCAAGGAGGCCCGGTGGGCAGTTTCTGCGGCTGCGGGATCCGCCAAGCAATTGGAATGCATACAAGCATTCTAAGAGGAGGCAGTGCGGGCTGCAGTATCTACTTGGAGCTTCTTCGTTCCACTCAACCTGGGCTCCACCTTCTCGGGTTCCTTCCGAGAGTTGTGCCAGTCTTTCCCAACCAAGGGAGAGGGTCCTGCTGGCACGTACTGTTCTCGATCCCGTATGCAGGAGGAGGATCCGGGATCATCTTCGTCCCGACTCAGACGCTCTTGGGAGCAGGAGAGATCTTGTTCCCAGGAACATGCGGTTTCGACTTTGATCGAAATTGCTTCTTCGGCCTCTGGCTTCTCGACTTTGCCGTCTGGTCAGTCGATCGATGATGTTGAAATCGTCATTGACTCAATCGATCCCATATCGCCAACTCCAGTCGACGATTCCCTCAATCAAACTCCAGTTTTGACTTTTCCCTGATGAGGAGACCCAGCCTGCTGGAACTCCCATAGACGAAGTGGTCCCTGACCCCGGGAAATCGCCGGTCCCGCCGACGTCTCCTGAGCGACCGAGTCGGTCTGTCCAATCTCGATCAAGGTCTTGGACCACCTCGACCGACAGGCCAAGGAAGAGCCACATCGGTCATCCTCGTCCTTCTCGGATGAGGAGAGGCTCCGGCAGAAAGTCCGGCGGCTCTATGAGGGCCTGATGTGGCAGCAGCTAATTTTGACTGGACACAAGCCTACCCCGGCTTCTACCCCAGCCATTACTTGGCTTTCGCCTCCTAGTTCGAAGCCAACTCTTTCGGAGCCGATCAAGTCTGTTCCCCCGCCTGCGGAGCTGGCGAAACCTCCCATTCGGCCTAAACCAGTCTCTCCACCGATTATGGTGGAAACATCACATAAGGGGTCTGTGGGAGGGGCTCCTTCTAAAGAAGACAGGCTGGACACTGGACTTCCCCAACTTCTTTCGGTCACGATCACTCCGGACCGCCCTCGGCAGGACGAAGGTGACCTAGGTGGTCGACCGTTATATACAGATTCCTTGGATTCGGATGTCACCGGCCTGCATTCTCATCCCGGGGATGACGAATCACCCGGTGGGGTAGAGACGGAAGACGGTCCCTCATCTTTTCAGGGCATTCTCTACCTCATCTCTGAGTCCACAGGGATGCCCTTGGAGCTAATCCAGAAAAAGGCGGAGTACTCTCTCATGGACATCCTCAAAAGAGGGGATACCCTGACGGAGGCCTTTCCAGTGGCCGAGGTCATTGTTGGTACGGCACTTGAACTTTGGCAGTGCCCTGCCTGTTGTCCAGCTCCATTTGCCCGCATGGCCCACAAGTATGCGGTGCCCATGGGGTCCCTTGCGGGGTTCACAGAGCACCCTTCGGCCGAGAGCCTGGTGACCGCTTCTGCAGGAAAGTCTATGCGACTTCTCCTTGGGCCTTCGTCAGGCAAGTTCGGCCGTCATCATGGCACACTTCTCCCACGCCCTTCTAGGGTGTCTGGATGAAGTCCTCCCACATCTCCCTGCGGACATGCAGACCACAGTCAAGCAGGTCTGGGACCAAGGCCCGAGCTGTTGCCAAACATCAGCTTCAGACGGCCCTGGACATTGGGGACTCTTGTGCGTGTTAGATGACAGTCACAGTTGCCTCTCATTGCAGGGCATGGCTGAGACTCTCCTCCTTCCTGGCGGACACTCAACACAAACTAGCTGATGTGCCTTTCCTAGGGACCAACCTGTTTGGCCCAGGGGTGGCTGGTCACCTTCAGCGCATTGAGTAGTCCAACGTCACCTTGGACGCTACTTCTGCCAAAGGCTCTTCAGGCAAGAGCCAGCAGCGGCTCAGCAGTCCTCCTTTCACGAAGGACAGCAACAACAGCAGCAGGCTCAAGCTTGGCGCCCCCGGCCCAAGCCCGGGCCTTCCCAAGCCTGTAAAGGAGGCCACGATTCTGGTCCTGGATCCTTCTCCTCCAAGTCTGCTCAGTGATGGGGTGGGGGCTGCCACCCCCTCTCCCATCATGCCAGCTCTTAGTCCTCCCCTGGGGGGGCCGGCTCCACCACTTCCTTTCCACCTGGTCCGCTGTTACCATGGACAGGTGGGTTCTCGAGGTGGTCAGACAGGGACTGCCCCTGGAATTCGAGCAGTGCCCTCCAAGTCGAGCCAATGCCCCTTGGGAGGAAAGAGCATGCGCCCAGTCTGTCTGCTGTCCGAGATGACATTGCTCAGCTCCTCCTCAGGGAGGCAGTAGCTCCAGTGGCAGATCCTGCAGCAGACCCAGGCTTTGTCTCCAGGTACTTCCTGGTGCCCAAGTAGACAGGGGGCTGGTGCCCCATTATAGATCTGCACGACCTGAATCAATATCTCAGGTCACGCACCTTTCAGATGGTCACTCTGTCCCAGATCATACCATCCTTGGAGCAAAACATGCGGTTCTGTTCACTAGATCTACAGGACATGTTCTTTCACATCCCAATCCGTCCATCCCATCAGCGGTTCCTCCACTTCAGGGTTGAAGGGACCCTGTACGAGTTTCAAGCCATGCCGTTCGGTCTGTCATCGGTCCTATGGATCTTCACTAAATGCATCACAGTGGCGGCGGCCAATCTCAGGCGTCGGGTGTCAGGATTTATCCTTACCTCGACAATTGGCTCCTAGCAGGTTCCACCCGACATGAGGTGGAGAGGTCCAGGGACCTGGCCCTCCGGACCTGCTCCCAACTCGGCCTCCTGATCAACGAGGCCAAATTGGAATTCGTGCCCTCTCAGGTGATGGGCTTCATCGGGGCAGAGCTCGACTCTTGTCAAGCCGTAGCTTGGCTCCCAGCGGACAGGGCTGAGGTTCTCTCCTCCTTTGCCCAATCATTTCTGGTTGAGCAATTGCGCCCTGTCCGGGATTTTCTGCACCTTCTGGGTTACATGGCGGCGTGCACCTCAGTGGTTCATTGGGCCTGGTTTCACATGCGTCCCCTCCAGTGGGAGCAGGCTACCCAGTGGACTCAGTGCCACGGTCATTTCGACCAGCTGATCACTGTAACCCAGAAGATGTGGGACGCTGTCTGCTGATGGACCGCCCCAGACCGGTTGCAGGAAAGGATCCCATTTGCCTGCCCCAACCCGACAGTTGTCCTTACAACTGATGCCTTTCTCATGGGCTGGGGAGCCCACATGGGGGACAAAAGGGCCCACGGGCTCTGGACCCCCGAGGAGTCCCGATGCCACATCAACCTGTTGGGGCTCAGAGCAGTCAGACTGGCACTGTCAGCTTTCACTCCTCAGCTCCGGGGTCAAGTGGTTCAAGTCCAGATGGACAATACCATGACTGTGTACTACCTCAACAGACAGGGTGGCACGCACTCCCGTCTGCTGTGCAGGGAGGTGCTCCGCATCTGGACCCTCATGAGCCGTCTGGAGGCAGATCTCCTAGCCATTCAAGTGGCAGGAGCCTCAAACCATCTGGCGGATGCTCTTAGTCGCTTAGGAGAGACATCCTATGAGTGGTTGCTCCATCCAGATGTAGCTTACAACCTGTTCTTCCACTGGGGCAAACTGCTGGTGGACCTGTTTGCCTCCAGGGAAAGCACCAAGCTGAGGCTGTTTCATGCCTGCCCCCCTCAGCAGGTCTCACTGCAGGGGGATGCCTTCTTGAGGCCTTGGAACCCAGGCCTCCTATACACCTTCCTTCCATTTCCCTTGATCCACAAGGTGAGGAGGGACAAGGCGAAGGTGACACTGGTAGCCCCAGACTGGCCGCGCCAGTTCTGTTATCCAGATCTCCCCAGCCTCGGCTGCAGACCCTCGGAGCAGCTTTGCACACTCCCGGACCTGATCTCTCTCAATCAGGGGAAGGTATACCATCCGGTCCTTCAATCCCTGCACCTCACAGCCTGGTACCTGAGCGGCTACAGTTCCTGGCTTTGGGACTTTCCGAGGATGTCTACACTGTGGTGGAGGCATCCAGAAAGGAATCGACCAGGAAATGTTACTCCTTCAAATGGAAAAGATTTTCCATTTGGTGTCAGGCCAAGGGCCTGGACCTGCTGTCCTGTCCGGTGGCTAGCATTCTCAACTACCTTTGGTCTCTCTCCAAAATGGGTCTTCGGTCATCGACCATTAAGGTGCACCTGGCAGCCATCTCTGCTTACCGGGCGCGGGCCGGCCAGCCGACAGTGGCGCAGGAGACAGTGGTCAGGTGCTTTTTCAAAGGCCTGGATCACATATCCCCTCCAGTGCGTGAACCTCCACCTCCATGGGATCTTCTGCTGGTACTGGCAAAGCTCATGGGCAAGCCATTAGAACCTATGCACAAGTGTGAGTTGTCACACTTGTCATGGAAGACTGCCTTCCTGGTGGCTATCACGTCTGCCAGAAGGACAGGGCAGTTCCAGGTGCTTTAGGTGGACTCCCCTTATCTGGTCTTCCACAGGGACATGGTTGTCCTGTGCCCCCACCTGAAATTCCTTCCGAAGGTGGTATCAGAGTTTCGCTGTAACCAGGTGCTAACTCTGCCGGTTTACTACCCCAATTACATCTCGGAGGCCGAGTACAGGCTCCATACTTTGGACCTGAGACATGCTCTCTCCTATTACAAGGAGAGGACGGCGGAAATTCGGGGAAAGGTTCGCCAGCTGTTTGTCACCTACGCTGAAGCCGCCTCTGGCAGACCTGCAGCTAAGCGGACTATTGCACGGTGGATCACATCGTGCATCAGTCTGTGCTACGAGTTGGCGGGCAAGGAGCATCCCAGAGGGATAAGAGCTCATTCTGCCCCCCATACCACTATATCGGTGGCTGCTTCCAGGGACATCCCTATCCAGGAAATCTGTCGGGCTGCTACCTGAAAGTCAGCAAACACCTTTATTACCCATTACCACATCAACCTTGAGTCACGCCGGGATGCTGGTTTTGGGACCTCGGTTCTCAATCTCTGTTCCCTAAGTAGGGGGTGTGCGCTTGCCTCCCTCCTCCGGAGGAACTACTAGAGTCTGCCAAAGGTGTGGTTGAACAACATATCCACGATCCTAGAAAAACAGGTTACTCACCTGCTAACAGTAGTTCTAGTAGTGGTATATGTTGTTCATCCACAAGGACCCACCCACCCCAACTGCGGACGCACAAACCTGGCTTCCAGCGGGCTAAGATCTGGCATCATGGGGTGAAGCTGAGGGTTATACCACCCGGGTGAGTGGGAGGAGCCAGCTTCAAGACTTCCGACACATCTTAAAGCAGCAAGGTACCTGTCAAAGAGTGTGGATGAACAACATAAACCACTCCTAGAACTACTGTTACAGGTGAGTAACCTGTTTTTATTGTTAATAACCTTTATCTGCTTGCTTTTGTTTCTATATTAATATTTCTAGCTCAGTTAAAAAAAAAAAGTGTCACGTTTTAACCTATTGCAGATTTTAGTGTCATCTGCAAAGAGGCATACCTTCCTTTCCAATTCGTCTCCGTTGTCACTTGTAAAGACGTTAGAGGACTGGTGTCAGTACTGAGCTCTGAGGCATCCCACTGGTCACCTTCCCTTCCCCTGAGTGAACTCCATTTACCACCGCCCTCTGCCGCCTAGCCATTAACCAATTTCTTACCCAGTTTACTACTTTAGGACCCACCCCTTAGCCACCTAGTTTCCTTATGAGTCCTGTGTGGGATACAGTTTTGAATGCCTTACTAAAATCTAAGTAGGTCACATCCACATACCCCACCCTAATCTGTTTCCCAAGTCACCCAGTCAAAGAAATCTGTCAGGTTTGTCTGACATGACCTCCGCCCATGAAGCTATGCTACCTTAGCACCCGTAACCCATTGGATTCAAGATACTGCTCAGTCTTTTTCTTTAGCAGCAGCTCCATTACCTTACCCACCACTGATGTCGGAGTGAACAGCTTAGAGCTGCCAGCCTTCTCCCTGCTACTGATCTTGCATTTGTATTTCTTTATTTTACCTGGGAAAAAAGCTCCATTGAGCAGTGCTCATTTACATGGAGGTCCTGGTTAGGACAAGTAAAAATACAGAAGATGAGATGACAGTATACCAGATGCAGTACATATAATACAGTTAGAATTAGTTCATAATGCAGGTCAGCAGGTGTTAATACAAAGACTAGCACAATAGGAGCAGTTTGATATAGGTTTAGCAGCAAGGAAAAACAGAACAAAATCCAGTGCTTCATAAATTGTAATGCATTGTTTATATAATGTTCTAATAGCAAACACATTTGTCAACACAAAATTGACCAAGGAGGGCCTGAAAATGATGGGGGCTAACTTGTGAATTTAATTTAAGTGATTCCTGAAGGGCATTCCAAGTCATGGGGCAACCTAGCTAAAGGCCATTTTACCAAATTTTGAAAAGAGCCTAGGGACATCGTGCAGCATAGCACTGTCCTTTCTTAGATTGTATAACCCCATAGATCTGCGAAGGAGAGTAGATGTGTGTGTTGTTAAGGAATTCTGCATCCCTTTAAAGTTTAATGAAGCAGGACTTCATCTGCCCTTCTCTAGTCCTCTGAAACCACTCCTGTTTCCAGTGAACTGTTGAATAGGGCTGTCAGAGGCACAGCCAGTACCTCCCTAAGCTCCCTCAGTATCCTTGGGTGTGCCCCGTCTGGCCCCATAGCTTTATCAGCTTTCAGATCTGTGGGTTCTCTCAGGACTCACTCTGTAACTAGACTTGTGTCTGCCTCCCTCCCCTAGTGTTCCTGCTGCTTTTATGTGGCCCTTCCCCTTCCTCTGTGAAGACTGAACACAAATATTTGTTCGGGATACCTACCTTTTCCTGATCCCACTCAGCATAGTCTCCCCCACCCTTCTTAACCTCACAATCCCTCCCCTCACCTTCCTATTTTCACTTATGACACAATACTCCAAGTAGTATCTTACCAGTGAGCAATATAGTGGCAACAGCACTTCTTTCCTCCTGCTGGAGATACCCATTTGCCACTCTGCCTGACACTTTGAGATCATCAGATGTTATAACCCCAAGGTCCCTTTCCTGCTAAGTGACTATCATTGACCCCCCAATCCAGTACACAGCTCTGGTTTTATGTCCTAGGTGTATGATTTTGCACTTGTGGCATTGAGCCCCAACTACCATACTCTTGACTATGCTAAGTTTTCCCAAGATCCCTAAGATTTTCTTCACCCCCTCCTGAGTGTCTACCCTATTTGGGTGTTATGTGCAAAAAGGCATACTTTCCCTTTCAGTTCTTCTGCAGTGTTGCTTTTGAAGACATTATACATTGGCAAAATAAATTCTACCAACCTGGTTGGCTGGTGACCCCTAGACACAGTGATGTTAGTAGACAATAACATCACTGTATCTAGAGCAGGCACCAACACGACCACATAATATGACAAGAAATTGCTTCCCACACAATCCCTCTCAAACCTGTTTACATTTCCTCGCTTCTGCTCTGTCGGCAGCACAGACATAAACATCATAACCGTGCTGCGCACTTTACATCTCATGAGCCCATGAGTGTCCCGATGTCATTTACATTAAACCAAAAAGAATGTAAAGGTGCTGACAGCAAACTTAATACTAGACTGTTTTGCACCAGGAAAAAAATGTAACTTGAATGGCATTTTTTTTTTTTTGCTTCTGAAAGCAAACGACTTTTACTGAACCATTGCAGACCGTAACTACGGTCGTAGCCAGACGGAAAAACCGATCAGTTAAACACCCATATCCTCTCATAGACTTCAGTATAAATGACTAAATAAAATTTATTTTCAATGTTACAACTTACAGGAATGACAAACCCATTTTATACAGCCATTTGCTATCATGGCTTCATAAGAGCGTGCTCGCTCAGTCCTCACCATTCGCTCATTCTCCCGTGGATCTTGATTGAAAACGCAGTGAAACAAACAAGAAGAACCATGGCCAAAATAGGTGGCCACCAAGAATCCTATATATCTGTCTTGGCCGGGGAGGGGAGGGGAGAGGACCACAACAGAAACTGACAGACCCACAGACAAACTGAAGAGAGGAAGGGGAGGGAAAGCATGAAAACCCAGCGCCAACTACTGGACTAGTTTTTCTTCACACTTCCAACATATGCCTTACACACACACAATAAAAATGTCAATTTTTTTTTAAAACTTTTTATTGTTATTTTAAAATGAGCCATTGTATAATAATAGTAAGGCACTCCAGGGTGTGTGTTATTGTGTAATACGGTCACTCCTGGGGTGGTGGAAGCACACAGCTTCACCTGATCGTCAACTCACACCCAGAGTGACATTATTACACTATTAATGCACACTCCCTGTCGCTGCTTATTTCTTAATTAAAGAGGACTGGTCCCAGTACTGAGCCCTGCGGCACCCCACTGGGCACACTCCAGTCATTAGTGTGAGTGCTCTTAACCACTACCCTCTATCTCCTATCCGTTAACCAGTTTTGTGACCCAGTTCACCACTTTGGATCCCACCCCAGGCTGCTCAGTTTTCTATATTGGTCTTCTGTACAGCACAGTGTTGAAGGCCTTGCTAAAGTCCAGACAGGCTACATCCACTGCCCTCCCTGGATCTGTGTCCCTAATCACCCAGTCAAAGAAATCAATCAGATTCGTCTGGCATGACTCATAGAAACAGAATTTGATGGCAGATAAGGACAGCTTGGCTCACCTAGTCTGCCCATTTCCCAACCTAATAGATAAGCTGCAGATCCTAGTTAACCAACAGCCTACTTCCTCCTACCCCCCACTAGAACTGCCTTATGTCTGTCCCATGCATTCTTGAGTTCCCCCACTGTTTTTGACTCCACAACCTCCTCAGGAAGGCTGTTCCATGCATCCACAACCCTTTCTATGAAAAAATACTTCCTCACATTACTTCTGAGACATCCCCCCTCTATCTTCAAATTGTGCCCCCTTGTTCTTGCACATCTTTTTCTAAAAGATGCTACCCTCTTGGACTTTGTTGATTCCCTTGAGGTACTTGAAAGTTTCTATCATGTCCATCCTCTCCCTCCTTTCCTCGAGGGTATACATATTAAGCTCCTTTAGTCTCTCTTCATATGTCTTCTGGTGCAGACCCTGCACCATTTTGGTTGCCCTCCTCTGGACAGCCTCCTCCCTGCCTATGTCTTTGCGGACATGGGGTCTCCAGAACTGCACGCAATACTCCAGATAGGGTCTCACCAACTGTCTGTACAGAGGGATAACAACTTCCTGTTTTCTAGTGGTGATGCCTCTCCCTGTGCATCCCAGTATTCCCTCAGCCCTCCTTACTGCCTTCTCACATTGCTTTTCATTTTTAGATCATCTGCTATAACTGCCCCCAGGTCCCTTTCCATTTTTATGTTTGCTTGCACGCATGTGCAAGAAACATAGTGCCATCATCCGAGATTTCGGAGGTGTGTCACCCCCTCTTCCAATTCAGTCAGTGTGAGCGAGGCGCGGCCTGTCCATCAATGCATGCTGGGGCACTGCATGACAAGCTCCAAATGCAGTGGCGTACATTTGAAAGGAGCTACGGCTGGTGAGCAGCGATAAGATATCGCCTGCTCATGCACACAACTCCCCTATATACACACACACACACACACAGAAGCGCGAGCACGCGTACTGCGTGCTGCCCTCCTCACACACACGTGATAGCCGACGGGGTGCCCAACTCCTGTCGGCTTGTGCTGCGCCCAAAGCTTTTCATTATGCCACGCTGGTGCCCACCCCAGCGTGGCAACTCATAGAATAGCCACGGGGTGCCCAATACCCCATCAGCTCCACTGTCCTCACCCCTCCCTGAGTACTGGGTGCCACGCAGAGCCACCCCAGCATGGCAACTGATCATATGGCGATGGGGGTGCCCAATCCCCATCGGCTCCACGGCCCCCAGCGATCCCTTGTGCCACGCTGGGAGCCCACCCAGCGTGGCAAACATCCTGCGTCGTCTTTTTTTTTTTTTAAACCCTGTGAAAAAAACCCGGTCCCGCATGATCTTCCTGCCCCCCTCCCCCACAACCCACACCCACCCACTGCGCACCCAACTCCCCCACCTCCCCCACCCCCGCCCACTTACCTCCGGAGCTTCCCAGTGCGGCAGTCTGATGGACCCGGGGCTGCGTCTGCACTCTTCAAAGCCGACTGCGAACTGAGGAAATGCCGGTGGCCGTATAATGGGCTAGAATAGGGTTTTTTCAACTTTGTTGCATATCTCAGGCATTTCTTGGAATTTTGCAAAATTTTCAACATGGGGTTTTGGCACCCTTCTCATGAATGATGTCTCTGTCATGGCGTTATTCGGGGCTCGAAGGATGATTTCTCGGTCACTCGTGAAATCCTTTGGGCGAATAATCGACGTGACATCGTCATGAAGAATCCGTCCATATTGAGAATTTGGTCTAAAATAAAATAACTATTTCTGACGTCGTTGCGGTTCACGCGGGCTCGTGGTTCGCGAATTTTCAATATTTTCCTCCAGATTTTCAACATTGCCATTTACCACACCTTCTTTTTGAGTAGTACAGCTGTCATTTTTCACATCTCACCCAAAGCGTGTTTCCCCCATGTCGCACAATGCGCATGATCGATGTCAAAATCAATGCATGGGACCATTAAGAAATCACAGTGACACTGCAGAGGTCTTAAAAGTGGCTATGTTGAAATTTAAAAAATTCTAAAATGACTGTTTCTGAGCGTCGTTCTTTGATTCTATGCATTTAGTAGTTTGCAATTTAATATTTTCACTCCAGATTTTCAACATTGCGGTTTCATTACACTTCCTTATGAACAGTACAGCTGTCATTTTATCGTTGCCCAAAATGTGTTTGCACATGTAGTGCACAATGGTGCTGGTGTCTTGAAGCAATGTTTAGGACAGAGTAAAGAAAATCACAGATACACTGTTCATGAGCAGAAAGTCTTAAAATGGCTATGTTGAAAATACAACCTAATCCATAAAATGACTGTGTTACGGTGAGCATTACTGCGGTTCCATGCACCCTCGTAAGTTCATGACTTTGTAATATTTTCAGTCCAGATTTTCACCAGTGGCATTTTCCACACTTCGTATGAACAGTACACTGTCATTTCTCACTATGGCTGAAGTGTGTTTTCACACTTTCACGCAGAGATGCGTGGTAAGCTGTGGGAAATCATTGTTTGGCACAGATAAAGAAAATCACAGTGACACTGTTCATGATCGGAGGCACCAAAATGCCTGAGTTGACATCTGCTGTAAAAATCCCCAACCTAATTATATTACAGTTGTGCGTTGCACAGTTTCTATGTCACGCTCATGACTTCACCATTTTTTATATATTTTACTGCAGATTTGCAACATTGCCATTTTACACCTCCCCATGAACAGTACAGCTGTCATTTTTACATCCTGTTCGGTATGTTTTGCACCACTGTGGTGCTAAATGCCGTAGTTGCTGTGCATAACGGCTTTTAGGCTAACAAACTGATATTCCGCTGTTCATGAGGTGGGGTCACAAAAAACATGTTGAAAATTTGGAGTGAAGAATACCACCAATGCCTGAGGTATTAGGGTTTCCAACCATAACGCCCAACCTGTAGAGAATGACAGGCATCAGGGGTGTGACTTGGGATTCTTGCCTGTAATGCTCATACCATTCCACATCCTGCAGCCAGTGAGGGAGGCATCAGGGGTATGCCATGGACTCTTGACCCCAAAGTTCACCCCATTCTCTATATCGCACCCATCTCACCGTATTTCCTAATGAAATGGGAGTGCGCAAAGACAAAGACCCAAAACACCGTGACACGTGTCGGTGTCTGCAGGGTGGGGTGTGGTGAAATGGCGTGGCCATTATGCCTGACGACCCAAAGGCACACCCCAATGCCTGTCACTCTCTGTAGGGTAGTGGTGGGGTTGGCTTTAGTTCAGTACTTCACTGCCATTCCTATTACGCAGCTCTGTAACTTCTACACTACCACTGCCAATGCCAGAAAGCAAACATTCAGCATTGACAAATGCTTGTTTTTGTTGTCAGTATCTCACCCCCCCCCCCATTGTGTACTCTTCCCCTGGGTTTTTGTTTACCAGGTGCATTACTTTGCACTTCTTTGCGTTGAATCTAAGCTGCCACACATTTGGCCATTCCTCCAACCTTGCCAAGTCCCTTCTTATCCTTTCCACCCCACCTTGTGTATCAACCCTGTTGCAGATCTTTGTGTTGTCTGCAAAGAGACATACTTTTCCTTCCAGTTCCTCTGCAATGTCACTTATAAAGACATTAAAAAGAACCAGATTCAGTACTGAACCCTGTGGTACCCCACTAGTAACCCCCCTTTCTTCACTGTGGACTCCGTTTACTATTACCCTCTGCGTTCTGTTGTTCAGCCAGTGTTTTACGCAGGCTATGACCCTGGGACCTACTCCCAGGATGGCTAATTTGTTTATTAATCTTTTGTGCAGGACTGTGCCAAATGCCTTGCTAAAGTCTAGGTAGGCCATGTCCACAGCCCCTCCCTGGTCTACTACTTTGGTCACCCTGTCAAAGAAATCTATTAGATTCATCTGACATGACCTTCCTGCTGTGAATCCATGCTGCCTTGGGTCCTGTGCCCCACTTGCCTCTAGGTACACAACAGTTCTTTCCTTCAGAAGTGATTCCATCATTTCCCTATCACTGAGGTCAAACTGACAGGTCTGTAGTTTCCTGCCTATGTCTTGCTCCCACTTTGTGAGGGAATCATCAGCCCTCCTCCAGTTCTCAGGTACCACACCATCCTCCCATGATTTGTTAAAAAGGGTAGTCAGTGGTGTTACTAGTTCTCCTCTTAGTTTTTTTAGAATTCTGGGGTGAATCCCATCAGGCCCCATTGCTTTGTCCACCTTCAGTTTTAGGAGTTCTTTCAGAACCCTTTCTTCTGTGAAAGGACTGATATTGACCTCCCTATCCAGAGTGCTTCTATTGACTGGCTTGGGTACCTCCCCCTCCTTTTCCTCTGTGAATACTGAGCAGAAGTATTTGTTCAGTATCCCTGCTTTTTCACTATCCCTCTTTGCCTACCCACCCTTCTCTTTATTCAGCCTCAGTATCCCTTTCTTCGCTCCCTAATGTACCTATAAAATGTTTTATCCCCCTTCTTAACTGAGTTGGCTCTCTTTTCCTTGGTTTGGGCCTTTGCTATTCTGGCTGCCTTCCCCACTTCCTTCTGCTTTAACTGGTGCAGTTGCTTTAACTGGTGCAGTTCTCTGTCCTGCTTCTTCTGTGTTTCCTTGTACTTCCTGAATGCTATCTTTTTCTCCGTAACCTTCCCCGCCACCTCTTTTGAGAACCTTAGTGGGTTTTTTTTTTTTTTTTTTTTCATTTTGATTTGTTTATTTGCTTCACACAAAGGCTTGTTGCCTCTGTGATGGCAATTTTGATGTTTCCCCATTGTTTCTCTACCCCTCCTCCTTGCCTGTTTGCTAGTGCTTTTCTGAGGTACTCTCCAATTTTGACGAAATCAGCCCTCCTGAAGTCCAGTACCTTCACTTTTGTATGGCTTGACTCTACAGGTGAATTTATCGTGAACCACACTGGTGGTCACTTGTTCCCAGATGGCTACCCATGTATAGATCTGAGATCCTCTCTCCATCCCCTTTTGAGAGCACCAGGTCTGAGATTGCTCCCTCTCGAGTGGGTTCCAACACTAGCTGTCTGAGGCATGCCCCCTGTAGGGCATCGAGAATGACCCTGCCCTTGGATGTGGCTGCAGCAGAGTTGCTCCAGTTAACATCTGGCATATTCAGGTCCCCCATCAGCAATATCTCTCCTTTCTCTGCCATCCTAAGGATGTCTTCTATCATTTCCTTTTCCATTTCCTCCCCCTGAGACGGGGGTCTGTTTACAACCCCTGTGCAGATTGTGGTGCCATTTCCAATCTCTAGGGAGACCCACAGTGCCTCCTCTCCTACCTGTTTACCCTTTAGTTCCATTGTTTAGATCCCTTCCCTTACATAGAGAACTCCTCCTCCTCCTCCTCTTCTACCCTCCCTGTCCTTCCTGTAGATTGCGTACCCTGGTATGTTGACATCCCAGCCAAGGTTCTCTGTGTACCATATTTCTGTGACTGCCATGATATCCCGGCATCCCTCTTCTATCAAGGCCATCAGTTCAGGGAGCTTGTTACCTAGACTATGGGCATTGGTATTGTTACCTTCCATTTTTTGATGGCCTAATCCCTTTTTGCTCCATCCCTGTCTTTACTGCCTTTGTCTTTTTCTCCATTTACCCCTGCCCTTCTCCCTATCGACTTCTCTGTCTTGGTGTTTACCTCACTAACTACCCTGATTTTTTGAGGGGCTAGGATTTCCCTTCTCCTTTTCAGTGCCTCCCCCTTGGCTAGTTTAAATGCTTGCCAATGCAGCATTCAAACCTATCACCTAGGATCCTGGTTCCCCTCCTGGACAGATGCAGACCATCACACCAGTATAGAGCCTGCATCCCTCCAGGTGGACCTCCAGTCCCCAGTGAAGCCAGAACCCTGAGCTCTGCACCAGTTTTTCAACCACTAATTGAATCCCATGGTGCGGAGCACCCTAGCCTCACCCACTGTGCATGCTACTTGTCTAAGGCCCCCTCCCCAACTACACAAACTCCTCCTGCACTGCTCTGATCCCTTTTCCAGCCAGGTCATTTGTCCCTAAGTGGACAATGACATCCAGCAGGCACCTTACCTCCCTCTCCCCTCCCATCCCCACTTCTACCCTCCTAGCAGTGGAGTCCCCCACCAGGAGTTGTTTCCTTCCCCGTGGGGTCCCATGCCATCTTCCTGTGGGTCTCCTTTGTGGAGGTTCCCAGTATCCTCCTTGGTCTCCACTGAGGGTGCCTCCATAGAGGAACCACACTCTGCCAGAATAGCATATGGATTGTGGAGAGGCACAACGGGGGGGATGCACCTCTGTTCCACCACCCTCACCCTCCCTGAGACCACTGTGGTCCAACCACTCCTCTTTCTTGGCAACCTCTGAGGCAGCAGCGGTGGCCCTGGTAGTCCCTGGGTGGGAAAGGAGCTCCCCCAAATCCTGGCCAACTCAGCCTGGAGATGAGCAACCTCCTCCCTCAGCCCAGAGAGGTGCCTGCAGATCGGACAACACCGCATCCTCCAGAACGTCTCCCAGAAGACTGCTGCTCCACAGCCACTGCACTGCACCACTCACATCATGTTTTATTTGTGGACCCTTAACTGTTGTTTTGTATACTTACTCTTTCCTCTCTCTATTTTCTTTTTTTTTATATTAAATTTTTTTTTCTCCCTACTTTCCTACTGCCTCCATGTCCTTAAAGCTCCTGATCTTCCTGTTCTGGGACAGTAAGTTCCTATATTCCTTAGTAGTCTCCTTCTTACTTGCTCAGAGTCAGACCTCCAGCAGCTGGGGGGGGGAGAGCTACTCTTTTCCTTCTAAGATGGTGAGTCTTTTGTGCCTCTATGATCACTTCCGTCCTGCTCCCAAACAGGAAGTTCCTGTTGTCAGTAAAATCCTGTATCTGTAAAAGTAGAACCGGCTAAAGGTGGTGGGGTGAAGGGGAGGGATGGAGGGCAATATAGTCCCAGTAAAGTTCTAACAGCAGCTCCTTCCTCTTGCTGTTCTGTGCCGCAAGCTATCTAGGTCAGTTTTTTTACATGCAAACACCTGGCTTCCTTCTCTCTAAGCCACTCCTAATTCACAGTTTCTTTTTCACCAAGCTAACTGAACAGATAATTTCTTCACCCAACTCAGACAAACACACTCTCTTTTTAGTTTGTTTTTACCCTAATGAATCCATGCTGCATGTTGTCTTTCAGTACATTTGATTAAAGATACTATACCAGCCTTTCCTTTAACAGGGTTTCCAATAATTTCCATATCACTGAGGTGAGACTGGCCTATAGTTGCTAGCCTCTTCCCTGCTGCCGCTGTTATGTAGAGGGACCATGCCTGTTTCCAGACAGCTGTTGAATAATGCCACCAGTGGAGCAGCTAGCACCTCTCGGAGTTCCTTTAGTACCCTAGGGTGTATCCCATCCAGTTCCATAGCCTTGCCCACTTTCAGAGCTGCAAGTCCTTCAGGACCCTTTCCTCTGAAAATGGATTTGTGTCCACCCCTCCCTTTGTTCCTGTTGTTGTCTGGTGGTCCGTCCTCCCTTCCTTCCTCCACTGTGAAGACAGGTCAGAAGTACCTGTTCAGGACATACACTATTTGTTGGTCCGGTTCTGCACACACACACACACACACTCCTGCCATCCTTCTTATCCCTCCTCTGCCTTCCTCGTCCCACTTATATACCTGAAGAAAGTCTTGTATCCACTTTAGCTACCCTCTTGGCCATTCTTTCCTCTGTCTTCGACTTTGCTCCCCTCACTGCATTTCCTGCTTCTGTCTATTTTACTTGGTACACCTCCCTGTCTTCCTTCCTCTACATTTCCTTATAGTTCCTGAATGGCATCTTTTCTTCCCTCACCACCTTGACCACTTCCCCAAAGAACCCCATCAATCTCTTTTTCCATCTGCTTCTTCTCACTTCCTTCACGCAGAGGCTGCCTTCCTTAATTATGCCCTCCCTAACCTTAGATCTTCGAGGGTATCTCCTCCATTAGGTCACTTCACTCATTTGCAACTACTGCATAAGCTGTCAGCATTAGAACCACATGGAAACTTTTGCTAGCCAGGGGCCATCCACGATGACATGCAGCATCTGTGTATATAAACGTGAATGGCCCCATCACTTCTCAGTTCTTTTCCCTCCATTGATCATTCTCGTTGGACCTGCTGAACCTAGCCATTGCCATTTGTTCTTTTACTTTTATTACTGTATCTGTCATCATCTCTGTAATGCCTCTGAAGTTGAAAGACACTTTATTTCTGTATTGTAAGAGCAGAAATAAAATTCACAAAGAGTACACACGCTTAGAGTTTGTGTTTGCTGTTTGGGCCTGTCTGACAATGTGAGGATTTGTGAGGTTTGCCAGAGCTTCAACCAGGCTACGACGCAACGCCATAGGAAAGCTCTATGGAAGTTTCTTTTAATAAAGACATTCAGAGCCATGGAGAAGGAACAAGGGTCATCTGCTTCTCCTTCACAGTCAGCCGAAAGGTGGCTGTCACCGTCCAAGGATAGGAACAAGGAACAGTTGTCATCGTGGCCCTCCTCAGCATCCGGCCATAAGCACACAGAGAAAAAGAAAAGTCTGCTTTGCCAGCTCAGTCCCAGTTACTGTTGAGACAAGGAGAATCTTCATCAATGTCTGCTTTGGTGACATTCACTACAGCCTCCCCTACCGTTGCAGAGACACCATGATCTGGGCTTGGCTTAGGTGTCACCTTAGCTTCTGTGGATGGTATGCCATCATCGTCAGGCCAAGGTTTGTCAACGCAGGTATTCCAGCCTCTTTGCAAGGTGCCATCGACTCAAGGCTGTGCTGACATCATTTTCAGACAAGATTCGACGTATTCTGCCAGGGTTACCAATACAGCTAGCTATTCTGCCAATAGGGCCTCCTGGTACTTAGCCCCGTCAATGAGTTACACTAGCGTATCGCAGATTCCTGCCTCTCACCTGCCGAGGTCTGTTCTGTGGCTCTTCTTGTCGATCGTGCTGACGACAATGAAATAGAATATAATCTTGACCTTATGCACTTCGAGGAGGATTTAGAGGAGGCATATTAGGGTGAACAATTTTGGGAGAGTCCTCTAGCTCTACCCTCTCATCTTGTAGTGAGGACTCATAGATACATAGACAGTGTCGGCAGATAAGGGCCTATGGCCCACCTAGTCTGCCCATTTGAGCTTGTAAGTTCAGTTTGTTTTCCTAGAAGTCTATTTCCTCTTACCCTGACCTCTAGAATTACTTTATGTCTATCCCATGCATTCTTAAATCCCGTGATTGTTTCAGCCCCACCACTTCCTCTGGCAGGGTGTTCCACTTGTCCACCACGCTCTGTGAAGAAATTTTCTCATGTTTCCTCTGAATCGCCCTCCTTCCAACTTCATCCCATGCCCTCAGTCCTGAAACATCTTTTTCGCTTAAAAATAGTGTTTTCCTGCACCCTGTTCCTCCCTGTAAGATACTTGTATGTCTCTATCATACCCTCTCTCCCTCCTCTCCTCCAGGGAGTACATGTTCAGTTCCTTCAACCTGTCTTCATAGGACTTGTGGTGCAACCCATGCACCATCTTTGTTGCCCTCCTCTGAACCTTCTCTACCCTGTCTATGTCCTTACGTAGAGTGTGGTCTCAGAACTGTACACTGTACTCCAGGCGGGGCCTCACTAGTGTCTTGTATAGCGGAATTATGACCTCCCTTTTCCTGCTGGTGATGCCCCTGCCTATACATCCCAGCATCCTATTTGCTTTACCTGATGCCTTGTCACACTGTTTCCCTACCTTGAGGTCATCAGAGATGACAACCCCAAGATCCCTTTCCTGCTTGGTGCATGCTATATCCTCACCCCCCAACTAAAACTTTCTACACTCTGTCCCTAAGCTGTACTCAAACCCAGTACCCTTGCCATCAGAGTCAACAGCTCTACCTCTTAACCACTTTGTCTAGCTCAGACTCAGTGATCTATACCCAAGGTCTCCTCCTAGGACCTATCCTTTCCAGTCAGGATGCAGGAAATATAGTCTGCCTTGGGCTTTGAGGTAGAAAAGGGAAGATTCTACTAAAAGGAATTTCATGGATTTGTTGAAGGTGCCCTGTTCCCCTTCCATTATCATTCCACCCATATATCCTGCATTAGAGGATGCTGGTGTGGCTGTATGATACAGATGAAACTCCCTACCTGCAGTTCCTAGAAAGGCTGATGTCACAAACCCACTCAGCAGGTCAGGCCCTCTACTCGCAAAGTGCCAATCTCCGAGCGCAGTGTTGTGAACAGTTTAACAGAACAAGGTAACCCACATGTCTGTTTTGTGAGTTTGGATCAACCTTTGGTCTCAAGTCTTGGAGGGATTCAAACTGTTAACCTCTTGCTAGCGTACTCAGTGTACAGGCTCAGATATTTCTGTCTTCGGGGGGCCAGATATCTTTGCCTACGGACACCTAACCAGGTATTCAGAGATGAACCCTTAAAAACTTTAATAAAGACCTCAGATTTAAAATGCTTCTCTTTCCAGTTTGGTATCACCATTCAAGCTTATGTATATTGTCTTCTTTAACCATATATACTTTTCTTACAACTAAAAGAAATTCAGAGACAGACCAAATATGTTCTAAAAAGAGTTTTACTAAAAATATGCAAAACACCAAAATACAGAACTCTTGTATCACAAGACGTACAAATCTTTTAAAAGAACAAGGTTTAAACAGTGCAAATTCTTACTTACAGTACTTAGATTTGACTCTCTCTCTAAATACCTGTTTAAAAGTGCTCACAATCTTTCCTTGTCAGAGTCTAGGTAAAAGTATGTCTGAAGTAAAACAGAATAATCCTTAAACAAACTGTATTTGCCAACCCCTTTTGTGTGAGGTCATCTAGCTCCTCCTCTGTCAGATTATATATAAAAATATATCTAATAAAAAAAAAGGATGTCTTTTCAAAGTATTACATTTTGCAACCACAGCATAACTCATATGTTTCAAATGACATCTCTTTGATCCATGCTGCATCCTCCCTCACACAGGCTTCACAGAAGCATTTACAACCTTGCACCAGTTTGCTAAACCTGGTTTCCCATTTTGAACTTCATAAAAGGGGTGCTGATCTCCCCTTCAGCAGCCAAAGCTATAATTAACTTAGAAAAGTCTGTAATAAGCTTCTGGCTTGCCACGTAACACCGTGTCTCTAAAACCTAGTATGTGTGTGTGATCCTCACATGCTGCTTTCAGCAGTTTCTCAAGGCTTTCATCTTTCAGCTGAAACCTGGGGGGGGGGATGAGTGAGGTCATTCTAAGAGCACCAGATTTTTCAGCAGAGACAACCAGTAATACATTTTTATATTTAAAACAAAATGATACAGTACTCAGAACTGGCTGTCCACGTCACAATTCCTCCCCACCCAGACTGAATTTGGGGGTTCTGTCCCCTACATGGGATGAGCTTCCAAAATCAGTTCACTCCTCATAAACCCTAGACAGCACAGCTGAGTTCTGGTTCTTCGCTCCAGCCCTACGTACGATTTTTAGGTCATACCCTTGTAAAGCAAGACTCCATCTTAGCAGTCTCCCATTGTTCTTCCCCATCTGCGTCAACCAAACAAGGGGGGTTGTGGTCAATCTGCACCACAAAATGCTGCCCATACAAGTATGGCTCTAGTTTCTTTAGGGTCCACACTATGGCAAGACACTTCTTTTCCACCATGGAGTATGCTTGCTCCCTGGGAAGCAGCTTCCTACTCGGGTACACTACTGGATAATCTGTCCCTTGGCTGGATGTCTGGCTCAGTACTGCACCAATACCCACATCTGAGGTGTCAGTCTGAACTATAAAGGTCTTGTTATAGTCAGGACTTGTCAGAACAGGAGCACTGCACAGTGCCTCCTTTATTCTGGTAAAGACTTCCTCACAGGCTGGTCCCCAGGTAATTTTCTTTGGCATCCTTTTCTTTATCAGGTCAGATAGGGGAGCAGCCAGGGCACTGTAATTGGGTACAAATTTCCTGTAGTACCCTGCTGTTCCTAGAAAGCTCCTGACCTGCTTCTGGGTTTCTGGTCTGGGCCACGCCTGGATCACCTCTATCTTTATTTGGTTAGGATGGAGCTGTCCCCGGCCTACCACATGCCCGAGGTATGCCACTTCTGCCATGGCTACCTGGCACTTCTCGGCTTTGACAGTGAGCCTGGCTCTCTGTATCCTGTCCAGCACTTCCCTAAGGTGGGATAGATGTTCCTCCCAGCTGGTACTAAAGATGGCAGTGTCATCCAGGTATGCCACGGTGTACTCTGCTGCACCATTTAACACCTGGTTTACCAAGTTTTGGAAAGTGGCCGGGGTGTTCTTCATTCCGAAAGGCATTACTTTAAACTCAAATAAGCCTATTGGAGTGATGAAGGCCGACCTCTCCCTAGTTCTGTGTGTCAACTCTACCTGCCAATACCCCTTTGTCAGGTCAGTGATTGTAAGGTAGGTCGCCCCTCCCAACTTGTCCAGGAGTTCATCCATCCAGGGCATCGGGTGGGCGTCAGACTTCGTGACTGCATTCACTCCACGATAGTCCACACAGAAACGAGTTGAGCCATCTGGCTTGGGCACAAGGGCTACGGGTGAGGCCCAGGGGCTGTGGAATCTCTGGATTACCCCTAAATCCAGCATCTCCTCCACTTCCCTCCTAATGTCCTTTTGGACAGCCTCTGACACCTGATATGCTGTCCTTGTCTCCACATCGTGTGTCGCTAAGGGGGGTTAGTCCAGGCTTGGCGCTAAACAACGATGCAAAGTCTGCTAAAACCTCCCTTACTTTCTGGATCTGGTCCGGGATCAGCTGGGGAGACAATTTTACTACCTCCACAGAGGACTCCCGTATACTTTCCTTCCAGTAAATCCAGAAATGGGTCTCCCTCATCCATCCCCTCCCCATGACTACACACTGCAAACACCATGTCAGCCCTATTGGCATATGGCTTCATCATGTTGACATGGTACATCCTTTCTGTATGTCTTCTGTTAGGTAACTCCACAATGTAGTTCACGTCATTTACCTTCCTAACCACTTTGTACGGTCCTGCCCACTCAGCTTGTCTTTCCAGACGGGAATAAGGACCTTGACTTCCTGACCCACCATGTACGAGCGAGCTTTGGCTCTGCAATCGTTCCACACTTTTTGTTTCTGTTGGGCAGCTGCCAGGTTGCTCTGGGCTGTCCCCATAAGCTCCTTCAGCCTTTCCCTAAACCTAAGGACATAATCCACAATGGGAGTTCCCTGGGTGGCGTGCTTGCCTTCTCAGTCCTCCCAGATCAAGTCTAGTGGCCCATGTACCCGGCGTCCGTATGAGAGTTCAAAGGGGGAAAATCCTGTCAACTCTTGGGGGACTTCCCTGTATGCAAACAACAGGTGGGGAAGGTAATTCTCCCAATCCCTCTCATGCTGTTCAGCAAATGCCAAGAGCATTGACTTTAGGGTACCATCAAATTATTCCATAAGTCCATTGGCTTGTGGGTGATACGGTGTCATGCATCTCTGCACCACCCCACACTTCTCCCATAAACATTTCATCAGGTCCGACATAAAGGAACCCCCTCGATCAGTGATTACCTCCTGCGGAAACCCAACACAGAAGAAAATCCCAAGTAAGGCATCTGACACTTTGTCTGTCCTCAGTGAGGATATGGCAACTACCTCTGGGTACCGGGTGGCATAATCCACCACAATCAGGATGAATCTCTTCCCTGAGAAGCTGGGGGTATTTAAAGGCTCCACAATATCTATTCCCACCCTCTGGAATGGCTCCTCCACTATGGGCAAGGAAATCAAGGCGGCTTGGGATTTCTTGCCCGCCTTCCCTATTTCTTGGAACCGGTGACAAGACCTGCAATACTCCTTCGCCTGCTGGGTGAAGTTAGGCCAGTTGAAATTCTGGGCTTACCGCTGCATAGTGCGTACGATTCCCAGATGACCAGACAAGGGAATATCATGTGCAATTTTGAGCAACTGCTCACGATACCCATGGGGAATGACAAGCTGCCTGCCTAGCATCCCTCCCTCAGTCTGCACTGCCTGAGTATACATAAGTCCATTTTCTCAATGAACCTTATGTTTGCTGTCACCTCCCTGTGCACTGTCCGAGTCTGCCCAAGCCCTCAGCTTCTCTAAACTAGAGTCACTCCTCTGAGCTGCTGCAAACCCCTCACACATTCCCAAGGCATGGGACAGGTCCCCTTAGTCGCTAAACTAGGGTCCTAGCACTAGCGTCAGTGCCCTCAGGATCACTGTCAATCCCAACCGTCTGACAGTGGGTCACCCCTCCCTCTTCGGAGTAACCTTCCACAGCTGTGTGGTCACTTGCTACCGGGGAAATTTCTACCCCCTTTTTATCAGTCTCTCCATCTGGAGAGACAGGCTGGGGAACCAGCCTCTCAGTGGTTTCTGCTCTGGTTTCTGTGGGGTTCAGGGAACTACAATTTTCACTTGCCGCTTGGCTATGGGTAACTGCACATACCATCCCCAGTTGGAGATTGTTACCCAGGATCACATCCACAGCTAACGTTTTGGCTACAGCCACCTGTTGCACAGTTCCCCCTGTTTCACCCCAGTCTAAGAGAACACTAGCCAGTGGCAATGTTTTCTCTTCATCAGTAAACCCTTGTACAGTGATGTATTTATTGGGTACAAGCTGTACCAGACACCCCTTTACCAAGGTCAAGGATGCCCCTTAACCCCTGTGTCTGTACACCATTCACCATGGCTGGGTGCATGTGTTCCTCATGTTCACTGGCATGCTTCCAGGGACACACAAACAACCCACTTCTTTTCTAGCACCCTGTTGTGTATTATGGCTTGCCTTTTTGGGACACTGTCTGGCAATATGCCCAGTTTCATTACACAACCAACAGGCATTTCTTACTTCAGAGAAATCTTTTCGTTGAAACCTGGGGCTAACTGGTTTTGGTGGAGGCAGTGAGGGTTTTAGCTGCCCTGAAGGCACGCTTTTCCCTTTCTGTGCTGCTGCCACGCCCACCCCATTCACTCTCAGAGCAGGTCTGCTCTTGGCATAGCGGTCCGAGAGTTCAGCAGCCTCTTGCACTGTTTTGGGATCTCGGTCCTCTAGCCAGGTTTTTAGCTCTGCTGGGCAAGCCCAATAAAACAGTTCTAATAAAATTACATTTTCAGTTTTATCAACAGAGTTTGCCTCAATTTCTTCTTACCAACGTTTTAAAAACTGCCGTTGTTTCATGGCTAGCTCCTCATAGCTCATATCAGGGCTTCTCCTGAGCTTACGGAATTTAGCTCTGTATGATTCAGCAGTTAATTCAAACTTTTTTAACAGTGCATCTTTCAGTTTGCTGTAATTATTACTGTCCTCATTGTCCATTTGACCCAATGTATCCTGAGCTTTCCCGGTAAGTAGTGGGGATAGCTGGAAGCTCCAGGACTCTCTAGGAATTTTAGCCTGAATACAAACTTTTTCAAAAGAGTTTAAAAAGGCATCCTTGTCCTCCCCCTCCTTAAATACGGCTATTAATTTGAAGTTTAATTTGTAACCCAGTCCTGCAGTCCCAGTTAAACCCAAGCCACTTACCTGCTCTTGTGCCCGCTGGTTGGAGTCGTATCTTCTCTAGTTCATATTGCCTCTGGCGCTCCTGCTCCTCATGGTCTGCATCTTGGCGTTCTTCTCTCTTCTCCTCTGCAGCTCGCTGGCGCGCACGCTCCTCACACTCTGCCTCCCTCTGTTGTCTCTCTGCCTCTCGCTGTTCCCTCTCTGTGTTCTCGCTCTGCCTCACGCTCTCTCTTCTGGAACTCCAGCTCCATCCTGTGCAACTCAATTTGCAGCCTGAGTACCTCTGGATTCAGGATACTGGTGACCCTCCCCTGCTGCTGTGGCCCTTCACTGACAGTGGCCCTGCTGTCCTCCTCATCGGCTCTGGACTCTTCACTGGCCGCTAGCCCTTCCACTCTTGAGGTTTGGTCCTTTCCAGTCACGGTTGGTGACTCGCTGCTCTGGGTATCTGCTACCATCAGGGCATCTATGAGGCTCGCTTGCTTGCTTTCACCTCGAACAGGACTCCTCTGTCCCCGCACAACTGCCTTAAGTAATCTACAGTGTGCCTGCTGTAGTAGGAAGTCATCTTTCCTGACTACTGCTACTCTGACTGCACTTTAGGGAAAAAAAATTAAAACGGGTAGGAACTTAACTGTAAGACAAGTGATATATAGTTCTGTTTCCTTTTTAAAATAAAACTCTGTCTTTTTCTTTCTTTGCAAGAGAGCTTACAGTCTCAGCTGGCACAGAACAATAAAAGCTTGTGATACCAAAATTATCCACACCGCTGCCAACCAATCTGTCACAAACCCACTCAGCAGGTCAGGCCCTCTACTCCCAAAGTGTCAACCTCTGAGCGCAGTCTTGTGAACAGTTTAATGGAACAAGGTAATCCTCTTGTCTGTTTTGTGAGTTCAGATCAACCTTTTGTCTCAAGTCTTGGAGGGATTCAAACTGTTAACTTCTTGCTAGCATACCCAATGTACAGGCTCAGATATTTCTGTCTTCGAGGGGGCCAGATTTCTTTGCCTACGGGCACCTAACCAGGTATACAGAGATGAACCCTTAAAAACTTTAATAAAGACCTCAGATTTAAAACGCTTCTCTTTCCAGTTAGATATCACCATTCAAGCTAATGTATATTGTCTGCTTTAACCATATATACTTTTCTTACAACTAAAAGAAATTCAAAGACAGACCAAAAATGTTCTAAAAAGAGTTTTAGTAAAAATAGATAAAAATATGTAAAACACCAAAATACAGAACTCTTTTATCATACGACATACAAATCTTTTAGAAGAACAAGGTTTAAACAGTGCAAATTCCTACTTACGGTACTTAGATTTGACTCTTTCTCTAAATACCTGTTTAAAAGTGCTCACGATCTTTCCTTGTCAGAGTCTAGGTAAAAGTATGTCTGAAGTAAAACAGAATAATCCTTAAACTGTATTTGCCAAGCCCTTTTGTGTGAGGTCATCTAGCTCCTCCTCTGTCAGATTATATATAAAAATATAAAAAAAACCAGGATGTCTTTTCAAAGTAATACATTTTGCAACCACAGCATAACTCGTATGTTTCAAATGACATCTCTTTGATCCATGCTGCATCCTCCCTCAGACAGGCTTCACAGGAGCATTTACAACCTTGCACCAGTTTGCTAAACCTGGTTTCCCCTTTGGAACGTCACAAAAGGATGCTTATCTCCCCTTCAGCAGCCAAAGCTATAATTAACTTAGAAAAGTCTGTAATAAGTTTTTGGCCTGCCATGTAACACCTTGGCCCAGATATTCAAACTGCGCCAGGCTGTAGCGCAAGCTTGGGCGCAGCTCAACTTGGCTGCGCAGGGGTGTGGACTGGGCGATATTCAACAGAGCTGCGCTATGGCTCAGCAGCATTGAATATCGCATCCTGGCCACTCCCAGTGTGCATGGCGCAGTGGCACTGCGCCAGCGCAAGTGGCCAGAGTGGAGCATGGAGGTGCGCTAGCGCAAGTTCCATTGCATTATCCACAGCAACCGCGATATTCAAAACTTGACATGCAAATGGGGCCATAATGTCGGCGCACATGGGGCCATTTGCATGTCATTATGGCCCCATTTGCATGTAGGTGCGCCAATCCCCGACGACTTGCACCTGGCACCGTGCCAGGCAGCAGCCAGCGGGGACTGACGCCCCCTGCAGCCGGCAATGTGCTCCACAGCCTGATCACGGGCATCTGTATGACTAAAGCAAGATGTCCAATATTCCTGATGGTCCAGTGGACCGCTTTGTGCCCTATCGTGGGCATTAGTAATACATAAAAATAGCCCCAATATCCCTGGTGGTCCAGTTGACCGCTATCTGCCTGATCGCGGGCATTAGTATTTAAGAATTCCGTCCAATATCCCTGGTGGTCCAGTGGACTGCTGTCTGCCCGATCACGGGCATTTGTAATTACAAATAGAAATATGTGTTTATCCCTGGTGGTCTAGGGTACCCCCTGCCCACTGACCCCACCACCCGCTCCCCGGTCAGCGGTGGGTGGCAACACCACCTGTCTGCCGCCCCACAGCCCGCCACCTGACACCATCGGTAGGGCTGTCGCCCGATGCGTTCTGGCGTGAGCCAATGGGCGTGCCGATCGATGCCGTACTACACATTCAGATATGGGTATGATCATTCACATATCTGGAATATGTAATGCAGTACAAACCTACATGCCCATCAGCTCACGCTGTGAACCAATGAAGCTGCTATGATGGTATCAAGCGGCCAACAAGCGATGGTGCTGCTGGCGATGAGGCGATGGGGCTCAGTGAAGGTGGCGAGTGGGTACCCTAGACCACCAGGGATAAACACATATTTCTATGGTAATTACAAATACCTGTGATCGGGCAGACAGCAGTCCACTGGACCACCAGGGATATTGGACCTAGGTCTTATTTATTTTACAGAAGCCCGCAGTCGGGCAGGCAGCGGTCCACTGGATCACCAGGGATATTGAACTTAGGTCTTATTTATTTTACAGATGCCCATGATCAGGCAGGCAGTGGCCCACTGGACCACCAGGGATATTGCACTTAGGTCTTATTTATTTTACAGATGCCCGCGATCGGGCAGGCAGCGGACATCACCAGGGATATTGGACATTCTTTTTTTTTTTTTTTTTTTTTACAAATGCCCGCGATCGGGCATGGGGGAGCGCCGCCAGGTGCAGCCGGAGCTCAGGTGGCAGCTGCTGTGTTGTGCCCTGCAATGTGGCAGCTCACCTGTGGGTGGCCATCAGTTCCTTTTTTTTTTGGATCAACTTTGTGTTGGCGCAGGTAGAGGTTGTGCATGCATGACTGCATATCCCGAGCTGAATATCGGGCTGTACAGAGTATGCATGGGCACGCCCCCCCCACCTGTGCCTGCATGTATATTACTGATGCGCTCTGAGGCATCGGGTTGCCGCACTTTTCCGCACGGATATCGTGCTGGGGCGCATCAGTGGGTTGCGCATGGCGCAACACTGTTGCGCCATGCAGAACCCTTTTGAATATCTGGGCCCTTGTCTCTAAACCTGGTGTGCGTGTGTGATCTCACATGCTGTTTTCAGCAGTTTTTCATGACTTTCATCTTACAGCTGAAACCTGGGAGGGGGATGAGTGAGGTCATTCAGCAGAGACAACCAGTAATACATTGTTGTATTTAAAACAAAATGATACAGCACTCAAAACTGGCTGTCCACATCACAGCTGATAAGCAGTATCCTGCACCAACGGCTAAGCCTTATTATGCTAGCCAGCCAGAAACTGACTCTGTGATCATCATGGCTGCTCATGGTAGGTCTAGAGTCCCTAGACATATGAGTACTTTACCTCCTGATAAGGAATTTAGGAGGCTAGATGTGATGGGCAAGCGTACTTATGCCTCAGCATTATTGGCCCTTAGGGTTGCAAACTACCATGCTTTGACAGGGTTGAATAAAGCCCTGCATCATTTGATATGCAGAAAGAGTTTAAATGTAAGGATCTGTTCTATCCTCTTCTTTTTTGTCTCTTCTCTCTCTGGTTGCACAACCAAATTTTGTTGTGAGACCTAGGAAATGATCACTCGGACGGTTTCACAATTGCCTGCCTCTCGCTATCTCTTTGACTTCCCTTGCTATTTCAATCTTTTCTCCCCCCCTTGCATATCTGCGGGTATAATAATAAATATGAATCTTTATGTGGAAATGTCACTGATACTGGAATCCCTTTGTTTAAAACTATATATAGTTATACTGTTTAAATGATTGCAAAAAGCTATTTGGACCTCAGCGGGTTAACCCGGTATGCAGTTTGCAAATTCTCTGCAGAAGCTGTGAACAAGAGGTCAGTTCTGGATTGCTATGTTCTCTTTGTTGCACCTGCAAGGAAACTGACAAGAACATTCTGTGAGAAGCAGGACATCTCATAACGAGGTTCCCAGGCAAAGTCTTCTATAAAAGAGCAACAGTGCTTTTGCTAGAGAGACAAGGAGAGTGACAGAGTAAGAGACTGAAACTTGGAATTAAGAGTTGCCCTCAGAAGGACTTAGTTTTCTGTTTGTACTGCCTTTGTAAATAGTTATACTGAATATTTTTTATTTTGCAGTTATTGAGAAAAATAAAATCCTATTTGCGAATTTTGAAACAGCTCCTGATTTTCCTATGCTTCCTGACACGTGCCTCAATGACAGATGGTGTCAGCCTAAGTGGGATTTATGCAGTGCATACTCTAAGCCAGGAGTTTTGTGTGTGGGTACTAGACTTGGTACCAGGGAAGCATAGAAGAAAGGTATGGATTCTGTAGCAGCAAGTTCAGGAGTGATTACCAGAAGAATGGCAGAAGCAGAAACAAAAGTCCAAACTGAGACTGTAAAGCCAGCATCAGTCATGGAAAAAAAAGAGCAATCAGTGACAGAACCTGAAAGCCCTTTCAAGTGGTGGTCTATACAACAATAAGAGATGGAGAAACAGAGAAAAGAAGAGATGCAGTGACAGGAGCACCAGAGAAAAGAAGAGATGCAGTGACAGAAGTAGCAGAGAAGAGAAGAGATGAAGCGACTGGAGCAGTGATGGCTGCATGCCTAACAAGCTATCAGAGTTGGAGGATCTGTCACAGGTCCAGCAGAGCAACAAAACACCAACAACTTAAAAGATCTTAAACTTACAAAATTGTGTCCCTCGGATGATACCGAAGCATACTTAACTTTTGAAAGAGTTGCCACAGCCTGCCAGTTGCCAAAGCCACAATGAGCA
The DNA here is from genome assembly GCA_016271365.2 of Neoceratodus forsteri. NCBI lineage: Eukaryota > Metazoa > Chordata > Ceratodontiformes > Ceratodontidae > Neoceratodus > Neoceratodus forsteri. The sequence goes on along the minus strand of CM057458.1, from coordinate 578,449,054 downwards.
GACTGGTACCTTACCAGACAGGGAAAGCCCAACTTGCCTACAGCAAAATGGACACTGCTCAGTCAGCAGACTATGACCTGGTGAAAAGAGAGGTCCTTAAAAGATATGACATCTCAGAAGAGACCTACAGGCAGAGATTTTAGTTTCCAAAGTACAAGTCAGTCAACAATCCTTGAGAAGAACTCCTTATGAAATGGCTCCAACCAGAGGGCAAAACACTCCCACAGATCATTGAAACATTTGTAATGGAGCAGTTCATCAACATCCTACTCACAAACTTACAGCTTTGCGTAAACGAACACTGACCAGAAGGTGGGGAAAAGGCTGTTTCTTTGGCTGAAGACTGCCAAATGGCCAGACGGATGCCACAGCAGTGAGGGAACAGCCAAGCAATGGTAAGACACTTTTTCCCATTCAAACTCAAGGTCTGATAAGAACCTTAGTGGGGGTAACAAATCTGCCCCCAAAGACTTTATTTGCTATAACTGTAATAAGCCAGGTCATATTGCAAGAAATTGCTGTAGTAAGAAGAGTGACACTGGAGCAGATTTGTCCTTGTAAATTGGGGCAAGTACTTAAATATTAAGGTGGGAGATAAGACTGTGAAAGGACTTATAGATTCGGGAAGCAGACAGACCCAAGTGCATATTGAAGTGCTGGGAAAACAATGTCCAAAAGAACCAGGTACTGGCTAGCCTGGTGGTGCTGAGGGTTGAGGCACTGGATGTCACACATTGCACCATGTGGCCAACCCATGTTCTGGAGTGGACTCGGGCCATTGGGGGTCAGCAGGGGGAGGAGAGGATCGAGCAGCTGGAGGACTGCTCTCCTCTCCTGGGTGGGCAGTCCTGCGCAGTTAGCAGCACCCAGTGGAGACCAGGTGCACTAAAGTCGCAGGGACCATGCAAGGCAAAGGAACACGGGCGGCCACCTTCTGGACATGAATGGGAGCACTCACGTAATGGGCAGGGCAGCACTGCATGTCTCACATTGGGGGGAGTAGAAAAAACTCTCACCATTGGTAGGCAATGGTGGGGCCAGAGGTCATGACCCCACATCACCCCCCCAGGCATTAAGGTCGCTCAATCTGGTCCTATCCGAGATGGCACCCTTCAACACTGTAGATAGAGCACCAGAGGAGCATGGTGTCTCTCCCCGGGGGGACTGAGATCCGGGGTCGGACTAGCCAGTCTGGAAGGAATGTCCCCACTGGAAACAACAGCCAATGCTTCAGGCAGACTGGAGAAGTCGCAGCACCAAGAGCCTACGCTGGAAAGAGGCCAATGGGGGAGAGGTGAGAAAGAGAGTTTCAAAAAAAAAAAAAGGACCAGGTACTGGTGTCATTTGCATCCATGGGGAAACTCGATACTATCCCACCAGCGAAGTGACTATGACTATTAAGGGAGTGTCACACCAGATGAAAGTGGGGGTAGTACCTAAATTACCTGTACCTGTGATTATTGGAAATGACTTTCCAGGATTTACTGAGTTAATCAGAGGGAGTAAATCCTGATGTTTCAGCAGCTGTGGTGACAAGAGCACAGGCAAAGAAACTCTCAGATGGGGACTCCTTTCCTTTCACTGATTTTTATTCAGACTTGTTTGTGCATAGCTCCAAGACCTGGAAGTCCAGGAAAGAAAGATGACGCCTGAAGAAACAGTGGCAACAAAGGACTGGACATAAGGAGTTAACATATGAAAATGCTGAAACTGATCTGATCACTGATTGTGATTTTCAGAACAAGCTAACAGTGTTTCTCTCCAGGGTTAATTTAAGCACCTGGGGGTGAAACCAAAACAGGGTGAACTTATATTTAAAAAACTGAATTGGGCTACTGTACAGAGTTTGGGTTAAACCTCAGACACAGGACCAGATAGAACATTTGATTATACCACAAAAGTATAGATCTAAGTTGTTACAGATAGCACATGATAATCCTATGGCTGGTCACTCGGGGAATGATTGCACCATTGCCAGACTGCTGTACAGATTTTACTAGACTGGAATTCATAAAGATGTTGATACTGGACTTCCGGTTCCGCCACAGACAGCTAGACAGCGTAGCAAAGAAGCTCCCTCCCATGCCTTACTAAATAAAAGCTAAAAATCCCCATTGAGTGTCTTCCTTGAAACTAAAATACTGCTCAAGATGTCGAAAGAAGCCAGGAGGAGAGATAAAGGAGGCAATCCGAAGAATAATTACCCAGCAAAATCAAGAGATGTAGTTGGATTGGAATCGGGACACAGGCCTAAAGCATGACGGGCACCAAGCAGTATTAGGGGATCCGACTACGATGCGGAAGGGAGCAGGGAAAGTTATCGAGGACGCACTTTGAGACAATTCTAAGGGAAATCCGCAGTTCAAGGCTGGAAACAAAAAAAGGATATACAGGGGCTTTCACAGTAGATTGCAAAGCTAGATAATCGAATCAAGGAGGCTGAGGCCCGGGTCTCAGCGGTAGGAGATGTATCAACCTGCCTCAGTCAAGCAGTGAGGGCTCTGATCCAACAGACGATATGGCTTCAGGCAAGAAATATAGATCTGGAAAGCAGGTCACGCCGGAATAATTTAAGGCTGTATGGGCTAGCGGAGGGCGCAGAGATGATCCCGATGTCAGCCGTAGAAAATCTGCTGAGATATACCAGAGTTACCACCAAACTATGATCTGAAGGTAGAACGTGCCCATCGGTCACTCAGACCAAAGCCCCAAGACCCAAAGGCGCGTCCTCGCTCTATAGTATTCTTGGTGTCAAGCTATCAAACAAAGGAGGATTTGCTTCACAGAGCCTGGGCGAAAAAGGAAATGACTTATTTAACTTCAAAGCTTGCGACGGATCATGACTATCCGATAGAAATTCAACAAGCAAGGTAGCAATACCTTCCGATTTTGAGAGTGCGGAAAGAAAGGGGTATCAGATTCCAGACACCATTCCCTGCGAAGCTGAGGATTCATTGGCAGGAGGGAGTGCAAGTTTATAGTTCCCCAAGCTAGGCAATGGAGGCACTAAAGCAGAAGGGAATACCGTTGTCAACCGAAGACGGAACAGATTAGCAAGAGCCAGAGGTTCCCATCCGACGTATTTCAACAGGCAACACAGCGTAAGGGAACGCTGCCAATCAGGGAGCTCAGAGAAACACTCGAGAAGCTACAGAAGATGGAATGGAGTAATGGACAGAGATAGAATCGAGACGGATCGGAGATAGAAGGCTGAAATGTGGATGGCGGTGAAAAGAGTTTACAGACATTTGCATTTCGGGCGGGAAGCCTGAAGAGACGAGATGTTCTGTCTTTGAGAGCATTCCAAGTAAGTGGGATGACTGGAAGGGGCTACCCGAACTGCCAAATGAAAAGACTGAGCTGTTTATTTAGAAAAGAGCAGTGCAAACAGAACTGATTACTGGATTCTAACACAGACTATTAAGGGACAAACTCAAACAAATTAGAAAGGTTTAATTGGTCAAATAAATGGCTGAATTAATAGCGGGAGGGAATGAATGGGGGGAGAGTTTGAGAATCTTGCCCTAGGATGGATTATAAAATGGCTGGAGAAAGGTTTAGCTTGAATTCAGCCCCCAATTGAAAGGAGGAGAGGTGGGAAAAGTGAAAGGGAAGGGGGCTCCTCGCTGGGCTGTACTATGATAATTTTCTTTGGGTCACCTGAGACTCATAACCGAAACTGATAATAGCGGTAAGGGAAATAGGGAATAGAAGTGATCCTGACTTATGTGTAAGATCGCTGGTTACTTCCGGGGATAAGAGAGTATAGCTATGTATAATGATCTTGAAATAAGGGGCAAGGGCACCCAAGTAAAAATGGATGAGGGGTCGGGGGACTTAAGAAGGATAACAGCGACTCCTGATTTACATGATGGATTTTGACTTAAGAAGGTTAACTGGGAAATTGGCCACCACATATACGAACAAAAGGAAAAGTATTAAGTAATATTGGGGGGGGGACAACTGCAAACAGAGAGGAAAAGCAGGAATTAAAGAGATACACATATTACACAGATTACGATAGCAGGGGAAAGAAAAAGGAATAAAGGAAATGGGCGTGGGGGGATGGAAATGGGAGGTACTTAAAGGCTAGTACCATAGCTGCACTGCTGGGCTGTCTGAAGGTGAGAGATTATATAAAGGTCACTAGATAGAGAGTGCCTTTTTGAGGGAATAACCCATGAGGGTGGGATTAGTTCCACTCGAGTCTGTCCTTAATAACATCTTTGGAGGGCAGAGGAAGGGAACCACACAGTTGGGATTCCCTGCCTTGGAAGCAACCACTTTTCACTAGTCCCTCTCTGGGAAGGGGGGGAAAAGTTGTGTTTTTCTAAGTTGCTTAGTAAAAGTTTATTTTTAAAATGTTTAGAAGAATATCCATTAAATCTTTAAAGAGTTGGGAGATTGAGATGTTCGAATTTCATGTTAAGATGGGAATTAGTTTGTTGTGTTTACAGCAGTTTAATAAGCCTAAAATGTATGAAAAGGAAAGGGAAATGAATGCATATTGCCAAAATATTTGGAGGACCATCACCTTGGGGAAGACGGGGGAGAGAAAGGGAAGAACTAAGGTTAGAAAAAGAAAGGATAAAAGGGAATATGAAGATGGATAAGACAACATTAATCTGTTCATTTAATGTTAATGGACTGACCAACCCCATCAAGAGAAGTAAAATACTAGCAGCAATGAGAAGGGAGGGCCCGGACTTTATCTTGTTACAAGAGATGCACTTAACCCAGGTTGAACATAGTAAATTAGGGAAAATGGGTTTTAATTATGAAGTTAGTGACACTTATGGCCGAGGTAGAAGGTGGGGGGTCTCTATACTGGTGCTAAGTAAAACAATATTTAAAACAATAGACAAATGTATAGATAAGATGGGGAGATACGTATTTCTTAAAGGTAAATTTCAGGGAAGAATGATAACCTTGGCATCGGTATATGTCCCACCGGGCTCTAATTATCAGGCATATAGATTTATACTATTAAAGCTACAGGAATGGGCGGAAGGGCAGGTTATACTGGGAGGAGACCTGAACATAACACTAGATCTGCATCTGGACAGTACAGCTCTGGGAGGGTGCAAGGAGAGAGGAACCTCAAAAAAGTTGGTGAAACTGCTGGGGGAGATGGGGTATGTAGACGCATGGAGAGTGGGACACCCTAAACAACGGAACTACACTTTTTTTCCCCACCATATAAAAGCTACTCGAGATTAGATTACTTTCTCTTGCCAAAAGAAACAATGACAGAGGTGAAAGATAGCTGGATAGGTAGTACAGTATTGTCAGACCATGCTCCGATTTTTTTGCAAATAAAGTTAGGGGACTTCCAGAGGAGAACGTTTTGGAGATTGAACGTCTCATTGTTGCAGGATAAACTAAACAAGAGGTGATAGACACTATTAAAAAGACTATAGAGGAAAATACAATACCAGAAGTAACATCAGCTTTAATATGGGATACGTTAAAGGCCATATTGAGAGGGAAGTTAACAGCTATAGCGGCACATAAAAAGAAGCAAAGGGAAAAGAGAATAGAAGCTTTAAGGTGAGAATTGGAACAACTTGAAACTCAGCTTAAAAGGAAATACAACAAAGAGATCTTTAAAAAGTTAAGTAAAATTAAACAAGACTTGAATAAAGAATTGGATTATTATATAGAGCAAAAATTACTGTTCATTAAGCAAAGATATTATGACGGAAGACTAAAAGCCACTTGAGTGTTAGCGGCTAAATTACGCACCCAAAGAGCAAAGGCCCATATAAGTAAGTTAACACATCCGCAGAATAAAAAACAGTTACAAAACACTTTAGAGATAGTAGAAGCCTTAGAGTTTTTTACAAAGACCTGTATACAGCTTCCCTAACCCGAAAGAAGACGGACTTGGAACAATATTTACGAACTATCCCACTACCCAAGGTATCGGAATTGGAACAAAAACAGTTGATGAAACCAGTAACTAGTGAAGAATTGATTGGAGAAATAGCTAGACTTAAAACAAATAAATGTCCCGGAACGGATGGATACCCCGCTGAAATGCATAAACACTTCCAGAAACAATTTATTCCCCTATTACTAAAGGGTTTTAATGAAACCCTTTTAACAGAGAGTTCCCCACCAGAATCTTGGTCGCAAGCTATTATCTCAGTGATCCCAAAGGAAGGTAAAGACCCAAAGGTGCGTCCCTCCTATAGACCAATTTCCCTCTTGAATACAGTTTACAAATGATTTATGGCAATATTGTCACGCAGATTACAACAAATACTTCCACAGTTAATACAAGCCGATCAAACTGGATTTATCCCAGGGAGACAGGTGCAGGACAACTTAAGCGAACAGTGCATATAATAGATCACTTGAATCGCACTAAGCAGCGTGCAGTACTCTTGAGCCTAGATGCCGAAAAGGCTTTTGGTAAGGTCTCATGGGGATTTTTGGGTGCGGTATTAGCGAGATTTGGGTTCCTTACACAATTTACTGAACTTATCGGGAAAATCTATGAAACACCTAAGGCCTATGTAAGAGCAAATGGGCACCACTCAGAACCATTTGGTTTGGAGAGGGGAACACGGCAGGGATGCCCACTTTCACCTCTATTATTTGCCCTATATTTAGAGCCCCTAGCGCAAGGAATTAGAGACAATCATGAAATTGAAGGTGTGCAGTTGGGGGGGGAGACAGCAAAAATTAGCTCTATATGGGGATGATATTTTACTCTACTTAACTAGCCCAGAATAATCTATAATACATCTCTTTAAACACTTAAAAATGTTCTCTAACTATGCGGGATATACACTAAATGACACTAAGACAGAGGTACTCAAACTAAATTACACCCCGACTCCACAGATTAAAAGTTTATATCTGATGAGATGGGACCTCCCCTGTTTGACATACCTAGGGGTAAAATTGGATAAAACAGTCTACTGGTTACCACAGATAAACTATCCTACATTGGTGGAGCAAATACAAAAAGATATACAGAGATGGAGGTTGTTACCAATGTCACTACCCATGAGGATGCAGACAGTCAAAACGAATGTCTTGCCTCGCTTTTTGTTTTTATTTCAATGCGTACCTGCCCCAGTGTCCCTCAAGCAATTAGGAGGATGGCAAAAGCTGATATGGAGCTTTATCTGGTTAAATAAAAAAGCTAGAGTCAAAAAGCAAACCATGTACTGTATCTCCCAAAGAAAATAGGAGGACTTGCGGTTCCACTGTTAATGGGATATTGGATAGCTGCCCAGACCAGAGTAATACTGCTACTGCAACACATGGATTACATGGCGAGATGGAAGGAGATAGACTTAGAGGCTGCAATGACACCATCAATATTGGCACAATGCTCGGTGCTGCACCCTAGGAAGGGGTGGACAAGCACACCATACTTGGGGACTAAAACAGCAATACAAGGATATAGGCAGGGACTCACTAAAGGCTCCACCAGAATATACCAATGGAAGTATACATGGTGGACTATGGATATAGGGAATAATCCAGCAGCTGGAGATCCTTGGTATAAAAAGCAGGAAGGGCAGGGGTGTAGAGCACCCTGGCAGTTCCTCAAAGGGGAAAATGTGATTTCATTTGTGGAAGCTCAAATTAAGTTTAACTGGACAGGAAAGGAACTTATACGTTACTATCAGATTAGAGACTTTATAGGGGTGTAAATGAACAAATCAATTAGTAGAGCTGAGGCCCCAAATGCATTTGAGACAATATGGAGTTCAAGCAGGGGGGAGAGAGCCATTTCTATATTATATCAGAATTCTATCAAGGATCTCCAGTACTCAACGGAGTATATTAAAGTCAAATGGGAGCAAGAGTTACGGATTAAGCTGGATTGTAGAGAATGGACAGCAGTCTGGCAGAATTCCTGGAGCACCACATCCTCCCCAGAGTGGAGGGCTTTTCTTTGGAAATTGAGATCTAGATATTTTAGAGTACCAAAGCAAATGGCCAGGTGGCATAAAGATACCACAGGTAGCTGCTGGAGGGGATGCGGTGCTCGACTTGCCAACCAAGCACATGTTTTTTGGAAATGTCCTGATTTAAAGGAATATTGGGAAGGGATACAGAGGGATTTGAGGACAAGGTTTAACATAACCACACTATTAGGATCAAAACATATGTTGCTAGGGATCTATCCTTCAGAGCTCAAAGGAGAGAAGCCAAATACCCTTTGGAAGGTATTGATAGCTGCAGCTGGGAAAGCCATAACTAGAAGGTGGCTCTCACTGAGTCCTCCCACAGTGGTGGAATGGAGAGAGATAGTAGAAAAGATAAAGATGTTTGAAAGGATTACATATACCCTGAGACAAAAATTACTGCAACACCAAAACAGGTGGCTGAGATGGGAATTGGAGTGAAGAAAGGAATTGAGAGATAGAACTTGAAGAGAATAAGAGGAATAATGAGGAGATGAAATAGATAGAGGAATGAGACTGAGAAGGGAGGTGGAGAGGTCTGAAAGAGCTGAGGAGAAAGGGGAAGAGATTGACCATTCCTGCAAAAATGTAAGAATGTAAAATTAAAAATAGATCAAATAGATCTCCCTTTCCACTGTAAGGGAACAGGAGAGAAAGAGTGAGGGAGGGGAAAAGAGAGATGGTGGTGGGGGAGAAATAGAGCATAAAGATAACCTGTATGTTATAGATAGAGGTAAAATGCATTCGAATAGTGAGGATGAATAATACAATGTAAGACAAGAAAAGCGTGCAAATATACAAAAACTAGGCTTATGTTTCTATGTTATACTAAAAGAAAAAAAGGAATTAGAGTACTGAGTAAGGGAAAATTTAGATGGTAAGAATCGGAAAAGTGGAAACAAAGAAATGAGTGTAAGTGATTGTGAAGTAATGTATGAAAATTTTCATAAGTGAAGAAAATAAAGATGAAGTATAAAAAAAAAAAAAGATGTTAATACCTATTGTATTTCCTGTGTGGAGTGTCAGAAAGTAGCCCCAGTGACTAAGAAAAGACAAGGTGCCCCTACCCTTGATAGATGTGCCTTTTGAGAGAATTGCAATGGATGTGGTTGGCCCCTTAGACAAATATAAAAAGGGTAATTGATTAATTTTGGTAGTATGTGACTTTGCTACTCGATATCCAGATGCAGTTCCAATGTGTACTGTCACAGCCTCAAAAGTGGCAGCAGAGCTTGCCAAAATTTTCAGCAAAGTGGGCATACCTGAAGAGGTCACAAATTGCACATACCTCGGTAATGCAAAGCCTTATGGGATGCATGCACAAATATCCATTAATTAATTTGGACTGGCTCAACTTTAAGCAGAATTGCATGGTGCCAGAAGGCCTCACAATACAATTAACAAAGGCTGAGAACAGCAGACACAGACACGTGTTTCATCCTCATTTGGACTCATCAGTGTGCCATATCTGTATCTCAGCCCAGGGAGAGGGAGCCAGCCACCCTATAGGGGATCTTATTTGTTTGGGTCATGAGTAGCCCAAAGTAGAGAGAGAAGATAACTACAAAAGAACCACAGAACAAATGCACTGGGACATGGGTTATCTCGGAGGATATTGGCCATACAGCCAAATTTTAAAGAAAACACAAATTGCACATACCCAAAGCATGATTATTACTGATCAGGGTAGTAATTTTGGTGCTGCATGACTGAAAGAGCTGTACCGACTACTAGGTATCACTGCCATAAGAACCTCCCCTTATCATCCTCAGTCTGACTATCTTGTTGAGCATATTAATCAAACCCTAAAATGCATGTTAAAAAGGTTTCTAAAGGGGGGGGGGAACGACTGGGACCAATACTTACCTTACCTGCTTTTGCTTACAGAGAAGTGCCACAGGCATCAACAGGTTTTTCACCATTTGAAATGCTATATGGTAGACAACCTAGAGGGCCACTAGATGGAATAAAAGAAACAATCTGTTACATCTTATATGTGTGCCCTGAGAAAGAAGCTGACAAAATATATTGAAATTGCCCATAGTAATCAGGAAGAGGCCCAAAACCAGCAGAAGGTGTATTATGACCATTGGGTAAAAGAAAAAGGTTTTGAGCCAGGTGAAAAGGTCTTGCTACTGTTCCCCATTACAGAAAATAAACTGTTAATGAAGTGGCAAGGGCCTTATAAGGTGTTTAGATGTACTGGCACAGTTAATTATGAGACTGAGACCCCTGACAGGAGATAGGAAAAATCCTACTAAGATATACCATGCTAACCTCCTCAAGAAACGGATTGAAAAAACACCAAAAGCTGTTTTGCTAGTTTTACCAGAAACTGATAAAGAAGATATTGATGTAGCTTATGACAGACTGGAACTGCTGATGCCATTAAGGTGAATGTTTTCTTAACCTCCAAACAAACCGCAGAAATTTGTAACTTGCTAAAGACATTTAACACTGCTTTTACCACAGTACCAGGCTGAGCCAGGGTCGAGCATATAATAGTGACAAGGAATGCTCACCCTATTAGACAAAAAACATACATATTATAAGAGCTAATGTGGTTAAGGAAATGCAAAAAATGAAAAAATTTTGTATCCTAGAACAGTCGAAAAGTGCTTGGTCATCACCAGTGGTGACTGTAAACAAAAAAGAAGGGGGTATAAGAATCTGCCTTGATTTTAGGAAACTTAATCAAGTATCAGAATTTGATAGTTATCTTGTGCCCAAAATAGATGATTTAGTGGACAGACTGGGTAGTGCCAAGTATATCAGTACCCTCAATCTCACAAAGGTTTACCGGCAAATCCCCCTAGCTACAGAATCCAGAGACAAAACTGCATTTGCCACTCCTGTAGGATTCTATCAGTTCACCACCATGCCGTTTGGTTTACATGGTGCACCTGCTACATTCCAACGGTACATGGATGCAATGTTATTGCCTCATACTGGTTGTTGTGCTGTGTACCTGAATGATGTCATGGTGCACAGTCCAGACTGGAAAAGTTACCTGGAACACCTACAAGCAGTTATCCAATCAATCAAAAAGGCAGGTCTGACAATCCTACCAAGTGTGCATTGGGCATGCAGGAAACCAGATATTTGGGCTATGTTTTGGGGAATGGAGAAGTCAAGCCAGAGGTTTCTCAGATAGAAGCTGTAGCCAATAGCCCTGTCCCCCAAACCAAGAAACATGTCAGGTAGTTTTTACGGCTGACTGGTTATTATCTGAGGTTTGTTCTCAACTTTGCCAAGTTAGCTACTCCCCTCACTGAATTCACAAAGAAACAGTTCCCAAATAATGTGAAATGGACCCCAGAGTGTGATGAGGCTTTTCTGGCCATTAAGGTTGCATTATGTTCAGCTCCTGTTTTAAGAAGCCCAGACTTTGAGAAACAAGTTATGTTACAGACTGATGCATCAGAGATAGGTCTAGGTGCAGTCTTGAGTCAGCATATAGATGAGAAAGAACATCCTATTCTATACATAAGTAGGAAATTGCACAATAGGGAGAAAAGGTACTCCACCTTTGAAAATGAATGCCTTGCGGCAAAGTGGGCCACGGAGTCCCTCAAGTTTTACTTACTAAGAGCAGACTTTGTACTTGTAACAGATCACAGTCCTCTCTGTTGGCTTAACCAAATGAAGGATAAAAATTATAGAATGACACAGTGGTATCTGGCACTGCAGCCATTTAAATTTAAAGTGATGCACAAATCTGGGAAAGAGAATGTCAGTGCTGATTTTCTGTCAAGGTATGGATCAGGAATTGATCATTCCGAAGGTTGAAAAAAAATGTGAGTTGAAACTTCTCTGTTTGCTACTGTATACTGCATATGCACTGAACTGTAAAGGTTACAAGCTACTGTAATGTTAAATGAGAATTTAAAGAATGTCTTGGAAACTTTTTGTTTTAAATAGGTTCACATTTAAAGAGGGGGTATGTGACAGGGTTGAATAAGACCCTGCCTCATTTGTTATGCAGAAAGAGTTTAAAGTCAAGGATCTGTTCTATCCTCTCCTTTTCTGTCTCTTTGGTTGCACAGCCAAATATTCTTGTAAGACCTAGGAACTAATCACTCTGACGGTTCTGCAGTTGACCACCTCTCGCTATCTCTCTGTCTTCCCTTGCTATTTCTGTCTTTTCTCCCCCCTTCCATATCTGCAGGTGTAAAAATATATGTGAATCTTTATGTGGAAATGTCACTGATATTGGGATCCCTTTGTTTAAAACTGCATATAGTTATACTGTTGAAATGATTGCAGAAAGCTATTTGGAGCTCCAGGGGTTAACTTGGGATGCAGTTTGCAAACTCTCTGCAGAAGCTGTGAAGAAGAGATCAGTTCTGGGTTGCAATGTTCTGGTTGTTGCACCTGCAAGGAAACTGACAAGCATTCTGTGAGAAGCATGACATCTCTTAACGAGGTTCCCAGGCAAAGACTTCTATAAAAGAGTAGCAATGCTTTTGCTAGAGAGACAAGGAGTAAGAGACTGAAACTTGGAATTAAGAGATGCCATCAGAAGGACTTAGTTTTCTCTGTTTGTACTGCCTTTGTAAATAGTTATACTGAATATATGTTTTTTATTTTGCTGTTATTGAGAAAAACAAAACACTATTTACGAATTTTGAAACTGCTCCTGGTTTTCCTATGCTTCCTGACCTGTGCCTCAATGACAGATGGTGCCAGCCTAAGTGGGATTCATGCCGTGCATACTCTAAGCCAGGAGTTTTGTGTGTGGGTGCTAGACCTGGTACCAGGGAAGCATAGGAGAAAGGTATGGATTCTGCAGCTGCAAGTCCAGGAGTGATTACCAGAAGAATGGCAACCAAACTAGAAATAGAAACAAAAGTCCAAACTGAGACTGTATAGCCAGCACCAGTCATGGAAAAAAAGGACAGGCAGTGACAGAACCTGAAAGCCTGACTGCATTTTTCAAATGGTGGGCTATACAACAAGAGATGGAGAAACAGAGAAAAGAATAGATGCAGCCACAGGAACAGCAGAGAAGAGATGCAGTGACTGGAGCAGTAATGGCTGGGTGCCTTGCAAACTATCAAAGCTGGAGGATCTGGCACAGGTCCAGCAGAGCAACAAAACACAAACAACTTAAAATACCTTAAACTTACAAAGTTGTGTCCCTTGGATGATAGCGAAGCATACCTGACAACTTTTGCAAGGGTTGCCACAGCCTGCCAGTGGCCAAAGCTGCAATAGGCAATCAGACTGGTACCTTACCTGACAGGGAAAGCCCAATTTGCCTACAGCAATATGGACACTGCATAGTCAGAAAATATGACCTGGTGAAAAGAGAGGTCCTTAAAAGATATGACATCTCAGGAGAGACATACAGGCAGAGATTTCGGTTTCTGAAGTACAACTCGGGCAACAATTCTCCACTTGACTCAGAGAACTCCTTATGAAATGGCTCCAGCCAGAGGGCAAAACACTGCCACACATCATCGAAACATTTGTAATGAAGCAGTTCATCAACATCCTATCCACAGATGTACAGCTTTGGGTAAAAGAACACTGATCAGAAAATGGGGAAAAGGCTGTTTCTTTGGCTGAAGACTACCAAGTGGCCAGACAGATGCCACAGCAGCAAGGTAACAGCTAAGCAGTGGTAATGCACTCTTTTTCCCATTTAAACTGCAAGTCTGATAAGAACTCTGGTGGGGGTAACAAATCTGCACCCAAACACTGTATTTGTGTAACTGTAATAAGCTGTGTCATATTGCAAGAAATTGCCATAGTAAGAAGAGTGACATTGGAGCAGATTTGCCCTTAGCAAATTGGGGCAAATACTTAATAAATGTCAAGTCGGGAGATAAGACTGTGAAAGGATTTATGGATTCAGGAAGCAGTCAGACCCAAGTGCATATTAAAGTGCTCGGAAAACAATGTCCAAAAAGACCAAGTACTGGTGTAATCTGCGTTCACAGGGACACTCGATACTGTACTACCACCCAACTGACTCTGACTATTAAGGGTGTGTCACACCAGATGAAAGTGGGAGTAGTACCTAAGTTACCTGTACCATTGATTATTGGAAATGGCTTTCCAGGATTTCCTGAGTTAATCAAAGAGGGAGTAAATTCTGCTGTTTTAACAGCTGTGGTGACAAGAGTTCAGGCAAAGAAAATCTCAGATGGTGGGGACTCTTCCTTTTGCTGATTTTGATTGACTTGTTTGAGCATAACTCCAAGATCCGGAAGTCCAGGAAAGAAAGACGACGCCTGAAAAAACAGTGGCAACAAAAGACTGATGGACATAAGGGGTTAATATATGAAAATGCTGAAACTCAACTGATCACCGATTGTGATTTTCTTTCAGAACAAGCTAACGATGTTTCTCTCCAGGGTTATTTTAAGCAGCTGGGGGTGAAACCAAAACAGGGTGAACCTATGTTTAAAAAATATAATGGGCTACTGTACAGAGTTTGGGTTAAACCTCAGACGCAGGACCAGATAGGACAATTGGTTATACCACAAAAGTATAGATCTGAGTTGTTACAGATAGCACATGATAGTCCTATGGCTGGTCACTCAGGAAGGGATCACACCCTTGCCAGATTGCTGTACAGATTTTACTGGCCTGGAATTCATGAAGATGTTGCTACCTATTACAGTTCCTGTGCTGAGTGTCAGAAAGTAGCCCCAGTGACTAAAAAAAAGATAAGGTGCCCCTGGTGCCCTTACCCTTGATAGATGAGCCTTTTGAGAGAATTGCAATGGATGTGGTTGGCCCCTTAGACAAAAGTAAAAAGGGTAATCAATTCATTTTGGTAGTATGTGACTTTGCTACACAAAACCCAGAGGCAGTTCCAATGCATACTGTCACAGCCCCAAAAGTGGCAGCAGAGCTTGCCAAAATTTTCAGCAGGGATTATATTCAAAAAATTATAAATTGCACTTACCCCAATAATGCAAAGCATCATGGGAAGCATAGGCAAATGCTCATGAATTTATTTGGACTAGCTCAACTTTAAGCAGAACTGCATGGTGCCAGAAGGCCTCACAATACAATCAGCAAAGGCTAAGAACAGCAGACACACACACGTGTTTCGTCCTCATTTGGACTGATCAGTGTGCCATATCTGTATCTCAGCCCAGGAAGAGGGAGATAGCCACCCCATAGGGGGATCTTATTTGTTTGGGTCATGAGCAGCCCAAAGTAGAGAGTAGAGAACTACAAAAGAACCCCAGAGCAAATGCACTGGGGCATGGGTTATCCTGGAGGATATTGGCCATACAGTCAAATTTCAAAGAAAACACAAATTGCACATACCCCAATCATGAGACGCATATGAGATTATCACTGATCAGGGTAGTAATTTTGGTGCTGCATTACTGAAGGAGCTGTACTGACTACTAAGTATCACTGCCATAAGAACCTCCCCTTATCACCCTCAGACTGACGGTCTTGTTGAGCGTTTTAATCAAACCCTAAAACGAATGTTAAAAAGGTTTGTAAAAGGGGAAGGGAAAGACTGGAACCAATACTTACCTTACCTGCTTTTTGCATACAGAGTAGTGCCACAGGCATCAAAGGGTTTTTCACCATTTGAAATGCTATATGGTAGACAATCTAGAGGGCCACTAGATGGAATAAAAGAAACAATATATTACATCTTACATGTGTGCCCTGAGAAAGAAGCTGACAAAATATGTTGAAACCACCCATAGTAATCAGGAAGAGGCCCAACACCAGCAGAAGGTGTATTATGACCATGGAGTAGAAGAATAAGTTTTTGAGCCAGGTGAAAAGGTCTTGCTACTGTTATCCACTACAGAAAATAAACTATTAATGAAGTGGCAAGGGCTTTATAAGATGCTTAGATGTACTGGCACAGTTAACTATGAGATTGAGACCCCCTGATAGGAAAAATCCTACTAAGATATACCATGCTAACCTCTTCAAGAAGTGAGTTGAAAAAAACACCAAAAGCTGTTGTGCTAGTTTTACCAGAAACTGATAAGATATTGATGTAGCCTATGACAGACTGGAACTGCTGATGCCGTCATGGTGAATGTCTCCTTAACTTCTGAACAAACTGTAGAAATTTGTAACTTGCTGACATTAACACTGCTTTTACCACAATACCAGGCTGGGCAAAGGGGGGTCGAGCACGTAATAGTGACAAAGAATGCTCACCCTGTTAGACAAATGACATACAGATTACCAGAACGGTTAAGAGCTGGTTAAGGAAATGCAAACAAATAAAAGAATTGGGTATCATAGAAGAGTCAAAAAGTGCTTAGTCATCATCAATGGTGATTGTAAACAAAAAAGAAGTGGGTGTAAGAATCCACCTTGATTTTAGGAAACTTAATCAAGTGTCAGAATTTGGCAGTTATCCTATGCCCAAAAAAGATGATTTGGTGGACAGACTGGGAAGTGCCAAGTATATCAGTACCCTCAATTACACCAAGGGTTACTGGCAAATCCCCCTAGTTACAGAATCCAGAGACAAAACTGCATTTGCCACTCCTGTAGGATTCTATCAGTTCACCACCATGCTGTTTGGTTCACGTGGCACACCTGCTACATTCCAACGGTACATCAATGTAATTTTATCTTCTCGTACTGGTTATTTTGCTGCGTACCTGGATGATGTCGTGATGTACAGTCAGGACTGGAAAAGCCGCCTGGAACACCTATGAGCTGTTATCCAGTCGATAAAAAAAGCAGGTCTGACAGTCCTACCAAGTATGCATTGTGCATGCAGGAAAACAGATATTTGGGAAATGGAGAAGTCAAGCCAGAGGTTTTTAAGATAGAAGCTGTAGCTAGCAGCTCTGTCCCCAAAACCAAGAAACCTGTCAGGTAATTTTTAGGGCTGACTGGTTAATATCTGAGTTTTTTTCCCAGTTTTGCCAAGTTGGCTACTCCCCCCACTGAACTCACAAAGAAACAGTTCCCAAATAATGTGAAATGGACCCCAGAGTGTGACAAGACTTTTCAAGCCATTAAGGCTGCATTCTGTTCAGCACCTGTTTTAAGAAGCCCAGACTTTGAGAAACAATTTCTGTTACAGACTGATGCATCAGAGGTAAGCCTAGGTGCAGTCGAGTCAGCATATAGATGGGAAAGAACATCCTGTTCTACACATGAGTAGGAAATTGCACAATAGGGAGAAAAGGTACTCCATCATTGAAAAGGAATGCCTTGCAGCAAAGTGGGCTGTGGAGTCCCTTAAGTTTTATTTACTAGGAGCAGACTTTGTACCTGTAACAGATCACAATCCTCTCTGTTGGCTTAACCAAATGAAGGACAAAAATTCTAGAATCACACGGTGTTACCTGGCACTACATCCATTTAAATTTAAAGTGATGCACAAATCTGGGAAAGAGAATGTCAGTGCTGATTTTCTGCCAAGATATGGATCAGGAAATGATCATTCCAAAGGTTGAAAAAAATGTGAGTTGAAATTTCTCTGTTTGCTATACTGCATATGCACTGAACAGTAAATATTATAAGCTACTGTAATGTTAAATGAGAATTTAAAGAATGTTTTGGAAACCTGTTTTTTTTTTTAATAGGTTCCCTCTTAAAGAGGGGGGTATGTGACAGGGCTGAATAAGACCCCACCTCATTTGTTATGTAGATAGAGTTTAAATGCAAGAGTCTGTTCTATCCTCTCCTTTTCTGTATCTTCTCTGGTTATGCAACCACAGTTTCTTGTGAGACCTAGGAACTGATCACTCTGACAGTTTTGCAGTTGTCCGCCTCTCACTATCTCTCTGCCTTCGCTTGCTATTTCTGTCTTTTCTCCCCCCTTGCATATCTGTGGGTATAAAAATATATGTGAATCTTTATGTGGAAATGTCACTGATAGTGGGATCCCTTGGTTTAAAACTTTATATAATGATACTGTTGAAATGATTACAAAAAGCTATTTGGAACTCAAGGGGTTAACCTGGGGTGCAGTTTGCAAACTCTCTGAAGAAGCTGTGAACAAGAGGTCAGTTCTGAGTCTCTATGTTCTGTTAGTTGCACCTGCAAGGAAACTGATAAGAACATTCTGTGAGAAGCAGAACATCTCTTAACAAAGTTCCCAGGCAAAGACTTACAAAAGAGCAGCAATGCTTTGCTAGAGAGACAAGGAGAGTGAGAGACTGAAACTTGGAATTAAGAGATACCCCCAGAAGGACTTAGTTTTCCTCTGTTTGTACTGTCTTTGTAAATAGTTATAATGAATAATTGTTATTTTTTATTTTGCTGTTACTGAGAAAAATAAAATGCTGTTTGCGAATTTTGAAAATGCTTCTGGTTTTCCTATGCTTCCTCACCTGTGCCTCGATGACACAGGCCCACATGAGTAAATATCAGAACAGCCTGTGGAGCTGCTTGTACTGCTGCCTAGGCTTTGCCAAGAATGATCTAACAACATTATATGCTGGTGCAGAGGTTGGCAAACATTGCTGTTCTTAGCTTATGATGTATCTGATGCCTCTGCCACTGCTGCAGTTTCCGGCATTTGCATAGGGAGATATTCTTGGCTTAGAGTTGCTGGCTTTAACAGTGATGTGCAACAGGCAGTTCTGCATGCTCCCTTTAAAGGGCCCAAACTGTTTTGCTCTGATGTTAAAGAGACCCTACTTGGCCTTTAAAAATTACTTGCAGACTTTGGCGCATTTACTGTGACCCCAAAGTCGTCGTACCTCTGACATGTCATGGCTTCATTGTATCTTTGTATGTTCAAGACTGGGTGTGTAGCAGAGCTTCCCTGGAGCCAGCCTTCAGGAGTCAGTCTTCCAGACAAGGGACAACATAAAGACCTTTCCTGTGAATGGCTGCTGCAGCTACTGCCAAGCATTTGGTAAAGACCTCTGACGCAAAGACAAGCCAAAGGGCAGTACTTTGAACTGACAGTGTTCTCCCTCCCACATAAAGTGAAGGCATCACCTGTGGGATTTCCTGATCTTTACATAAAAGTTTACATCCTTCATGTTCAAGGAATAGATCTCCAGAACGTACTTGTCCATAGTTATCTCCTGACACTGCTTCAGATACTGGGAGATCACCCCCCACCCCTGGAGGTAACAACTGAAGTGGGGAAGAAACAGAAAATAATCCGGCCTTTAACTTCTTTTGTGTGGGCACTGGGGGGGGGGGAGGTGACCCAAAAGAGGCCACCTTCTCTGCCATGACCTTGCTGATGGTAGGCACGACCACCTCGGGCAGGAGATGAACGAAAGGAACCCCGACCACTACCTAGGATCACTAGGGTGGCAGGATGGGAAGGACAGCTAGATGATGTTGTTTACCTGGGGACTAATGACTTGGCTATGGACTTGACTGGGACAGAGTGGGGAAGGGGGTTAGAGAGCAGGGGAGGGGTCTTGGATAGCTCGCTCACTGACTTTTGCTGAGGTGCTGCCTGTCTATGACATGGGACAGGAGAGGGATCTCTGCACCAGGAGCTTCAACTCACAGATGAAGGAGGGGTGTAGAGAGGAAGGGTTTGGCTACATTGGGAACTGGGGAGCCACCTGGGGTAATGGCCTGCATCAATGCAGGAGGGAAACGGCAGTCCTTAGTGGACGGTATAAATGTTACTTCAATGAACATTTAAACTTGCCAAGGGGTGTGGCAGAAGGAATTGGGAAGTTAGAAACTGCCCCCCTCAAAAGGATGCAGTAGAGAGTAAGGAGAACCCAAGAGAGAGGAATCCCCAAGGGTGCAAATTAATAAAGAAAGCAGGGTAGTAAAGGGGAAAGGAACAGAAGCATTAAAAAGAGAGGTGGGAAGGAGGGCAAAAAGGAAAAAGGGGGGGCAACAAGCAGAGTGGAAACAAAATCGGCAAGCCCATGTGCGTGAATGCTAGAAGTCTAGGAAATAAGATTCCAGAGCTAGAGACCATCATGACAGAGGCTGACCTGGATATTATGGCCATTACCGAATCATGGTGCACTGAAAACCATAACTGGGACATGGCCACACTAGGCTATGCTCTGTTCAGCAAGGAGTGGGTGGGAAGGAAAGGAGGGTGTGTGGTGCTTTATGTGAAGGAGATGAGGGGAATAGAGGGGGAGGCAGAGGCACTGTGGGTCACCCTAGAGATGGGGAATGGAGCCACTATTCCCACCGGAGTGATCTCCAGTACAGAGGGAGGAATTAGATAAGGTACTGGTGGAAGAAAAGGGGAAGGTGCTGCTGGTGGGGGACTTCAACCTGCCAGATGTAGACTGGAGCCTCCCAGCAGTGGCTAGAAGTAGGGACATCCTGGGCTCTCTAAAGGGGGCATTCCTCAGGCAACTAGTCAGTGAACCCACTCATAATGAGGCAATACTGGACTTGGTACTAACAGGAACAGTGTTGCAAACGTCAAGGTGGGAGGCCACTTGGGGACCAGTGATCACCGTATGGTATGGTTCAATATAAGGATGGCTGCGGAATTTAATTACACAAGGGCAGGGGTCCTGGGCTTCAGGAGGACAGATTTTAAAAAGATGGGGGACTGCCTCAGGGATGATCTAATGGGGGAGTGACTTGGGTGGGGTGGAGGAATACTGGGTGAAAATAAAAGGGAGCATAGTAAAGGCAACAAACCTTTGTGTCAAACAAGTGAGCCAAAGGAGAGAGAGACCACTATGGTTCTCGAAAGAGGTGGCTAAAAAGGTAAAAGCTAAAAGTGTAGTATTCAGAAAGTATAAGGAGACACTGAGGGAGGAAGATAGGGAGGTGTATCAGGGGAAATGCGGGGAAGCAGTAAAGTGCCCAAAGGTGCAAACCAAACAGAGTATATCCCAGGAGGTAATGAAAGGAAATACAGACATTTTTATAGGTATGTAAGTGAAAAGAGGAAGACCGGGGATGGGATTGTAAGGTTAAAAAGAAAAGGGGGGGGGGGGAGACTGTGCAGAGGGGGACCAGGAAATGACAAACATCCTGAACAAATATTTTTGTTCAGTGTTCAGAGAGGAAAGGGAGGAGCCACAAAAAAGTAACAAAATCTTTGACAAGAGGAACGTGGACACTTTCCTTCTTTGGAGGTGAGAGTCCTGACGGGACTTGCTACTCTGAAGGTGGACAAAGCAATGGGGTGCATCCAAGGGTATTAGAGGAGCTCAGGGATATAACTGGCTGCACCTCTGACAGTTCTGTTTAACAGGTCACTGGAATCAGGAGTGATTCTGGAGGACTGGAGGAGGGCAGATGTAGCCTCACTACACTGAGGTGGTAGCAGTGAGGAGGCTGGTAATTTATAGGCTAGTCAGCTTGACATCAGTGGTGGGAAAGTTATTGGAATCACTGCTGAAGGAAAGGATTGTGGAATATTTTGAATCCAGTGGGTTACAAGACCCAAGGCAGCATGATTTCACAGAGGGGAGGTCATGTTAAATGAATCCGATAGATTTCTTTCACTGGGTGACCAAGGAACTAGATCAGGGTGATGTGGTTGACATGGCCTACCTAGATTTCAGTAAGGCATTCAACACCATTCCACACTGGAGACTAGTAAGCAGGCTGAGTAGTTTAGGTATGGGTCCAAAGGTGGTAAACTGGATAAGAAATTGGTTAGGGGATAGGCAACAGAGGGTGGTGGCAAACGCAGTTCATTTAGGAGAAGGGAGGATGAACGGTGGGGTATCTCAGGGTTCAGTGCTGGGACTGGTCCTCTTTAATGTCTTTATAAGTGACACTACAGAGCAGCTGGAAGAGAAGTTCTGCCTCTTTGCAGATGACACCAAAATCTGCAATAGGGAGCACATGGGGTGTAGGGGGATGAGCAGAGACCTGAGAAAACTAGAGGAGCGGTCAAAGGTTTGGAAGCTGTGTTTCAATGTGAAAAAGTGCAAAATGATGCACTTAGGGCACAGAAACCCAGGAGCGGGGTACAAAATGGGTAGAGTGGTGCTGACAGCCACCAGGCAGGAAAGAGACCTGGGGGTCATATCAGATGACCTAGAGGTGGCTAGGTAGTGTGACAAGGCAGTAGGGTGAGCAAGTGGGGTGCTGGGATGCATAGGGAGGGGTCTCAGCAGCAGAAAGAGGGAGGTGGTATTGCCTCTGTATAGATCACTGCTAAGACCCAACCTAGAATATTGTGTCCATTTCTGGAGGCTACATCTCTAGGACATAGAGTGGAGGGAGGTCAACTAAAATGGTGCAGGGTCTGCATCAAAAGCCTTATGAGGAGTGACTAAAGGACCTCAGTATGTACACTCTGGAACAGAGGAGGGGGAGGAGGGATATGACAGAGACCTTTAAATACCCCATGGAGGTAAATAAGGTACAGGAGGGGAATATTTTTCTGAAGAAAAGGTGTTCAACAACAAGGGGACATGCTATGAAACTGGAGGGGATAGATTCAGGAGAGATGCGGGGAAGTACTTCTTCACAGAAAGAGTGATGGATTCCTAGAACAGCCCTCCAGCAGAGGTGGTAGGCGCAAAAACAGTGGTAGGGTTCAAGAATACATGGAATAAGCACAAGGGAATCATAGTGAAAAGCAAGGGGAGGAGGGAGAAACAGCTGTAGATTCTGCACGGTATATGGAAATAGTGTAGGTAGGAAGAAATGGGCAGACTGGATGGGCCAAGCAGTTTTTATCTGCCGTCAAATGCTATGTTTTTCTAGCAGGAGTGGAATATAGGGACTTTATAGACCGTAGCTAAACATATGATCCGACAGGGAGTGAACAACACAACACAGAATTCAGTGGTTGCACTTCGTCCCATGGAGACGAGCAGTGGAAACGACACTGTTGACTACCTGTGTGATGCTGCAGTATGCCCAAAGCCTTTGTTTGGTGGTGAACCTGTGGAGCCAAGCCTTTATTCCACATCTGGGTGTGAATTAATACAGCTTCTAGTTGGCAACATCTGGTATGTCTTCTGACACGTCTGTGATATGTCATGTATCACCCTGAAGTGCTATTAAAGCATGTTTAAAACAGTGTATCTCCTTCCTCAAGGATAAGGGAACCATGGGGGGCGAGACACAGGTAACTGTTAATACCCCTGGGGGGGGGGATTTCGCCTTAGCCTAAAATCTTTTTTAGGATATTTACATTGGCTCAACCCGGAGCTGTATTTCTGTTTGCTAGTATCTACAGCCCAGGAGACCCCTGGGTTGTAGGCATGTGCCCTCTGGTGTCTCCCAGGTCTGTAACTAGGTGTCATTTCCTTTTGCCCAGCAAAGAAAATAAGTGCAGTCCTTAGTGGAGTAAACCTTGTAGCAATATTGTGGTATGGCAGCCCTTGGGGCTATCTGACTAAAAGTAATTATAAGAAGCCAGGCCCAGGTATGCTAAAACCCATTTAATGCAATATTAATACTGAAGCAGTCTATTTCTGATTTTTTTTAGAGGCTAGTAAATTATTTCATTCCCTAACCTCACCTGACTCGCAGCTCAGTGGCACCAAACCCCCCACTTCACAGACTCCGCACTGGGGGGGCACCAGCTTAATGGAACCTGGCAGAGACCCATCAGGTGCCATACTAGAGGGGGCTTCTCTTTTTGCCTCGGTGAGACCTAGGAGTCTACATATGGGAGAGCCTGTTATATGGGTCAGTGGGTTGTATTCTCTGTTGGGTGGGGGTGGGGGGCATACATCCCCCCCTTATAATTGGAACAATGATTTAGGGTTGCATTCAAACTGATCACAGTCAGCATTAGTAAATATAAGAGAGTTATTCGTGCTTATGACAATGCACCATGATCTGTGGGTATCTGGTGCTGGCTCTGCAGTACTGACAATTAGTAAAGCATGATCTGTTTAAAAAAACAAAATGACTACTGGGTTGTTGGGGCCTGCCTCCATCTTCAGGTGTCTGTTTCAGTTGATGTCTTCTTCTTTCATGGTGTGTGCCTTCTGAAGATGTCCTTCCAGTCCCTGATGTCCATCTGAGTGGTCTCGTCCTCCAGAGCTCAGGGATTATTGGAGTGTTTCCCACCTGAGGTTTGTATCCATGCAGCCTGCAGCAGGCTTTTTCAACAGCCTCCCTTTCACTGTATTGGACGTTTATCTCCAGTTTTTTAAGTGTTTGTCCTGCATCAACTGAGCTTGAGAACGTTTAGGGCTTATCCTCAATGAAAATGTCAAGCTTTGTGGGGAAAGTAAGGTAGCTCTTGATCTGTTTGTCTCGGAGCTGCTTCTAAATGAGGTAAATCTGCTTCCACTTACTCCAAAGCTCAGTGAAGTGGTCCAGTTCAAAATACAGCTAGTTGCCCTGATGCTTGGTTTCTTTTTCAGACCTAGCACTGGACAGAAAGTACAGTTATGTAAGAACTTACCGTAACAGTAGATCTTATTCACTAAAAATACCACCAACAGCTTAATCTGGTTCAAAGTCAGTTGGCATTCATCTGTATCCCCCTCCCCCAGGTCATGCCTAAAAATAGGCAGAATTTGTCTAGTGCACCTACCCGGTCAACAAAAACTAATAAAATTCAAGAAGATCTCTTGCAGCAGGTCATCACTAGAAGGATTAAGCCACCAGGCGCTAGGACCACATGGAAACCTTCTAGTCAGCAGTCTTTCAGAGGGGGCCGCCCACCTCCAACATCAACCAGTCCTATAAAGGTGGGCAGCCTCTATACCCTCCTCAGTTCTCCCACCGGAGACCAAAAGAGGCTGCAGTAAGGGGGGGGAACCAAGGAGGATTCCAAAGTGTCCAGAGCATAGAAAAGAAATGCAGAAGGCTCACCCCTGTGGAAGGGGAGAGAGGGGAAGGGGGAAGGATGGAAGGAAAGCAGGGCCTGCTGCAAGAGATCCTCTTGAACAAATCTGCTGTTATGTAAGTTCTTACATAACTGTACTATCTTACTTCGAAGGTATCTCTTGCAGCAGACAGTCACAGGTAGGACTCAGTCCCAAGCAGTACTGGCATACAGACATACAGTCCGGGTGGTAGGCAAAAAATGGTAGCCTATGAAAGGAGGCCCTGAAGAACAGCATAGCCAAAGCTGTCCCAACACCTAGAAGTGATGTCCAGACTATGGTGTTTGGTGAAAGTGTGGATAGTGCTCCAGGTGGCAGCAGCGCAAATGTCAGTAGCTGACACATTTCTGAAACATGCTACCGAGGTGGCCATACCCCTAGTGGAATGGCCCTTAACCCCTCCAGGAAGTTCCTTGCTCTCCATCTGGTAACAAAAGACAATGTGATACAGTGAGTAACAGATATTGCACCAGGGTGGTGAGAAAGACCATTTATTACCAATTGATATTGAATAACCTGTATGCTAAACCCAAGGTGGGGAGGGAGACAATGCAATTGGCTAACCATTTAGACAAATGCTGTTTGGACACTGGAGCACCCCCTTTCCCAGGGGTGAATGAAACAAACAACTGGTTAGACTTCCAAGATCTTTAGTTCAGTGTGTATAGTGAGTACCTTAATATTCTATGCACATCCAAGGTATGGAGCAATACCTCCTCTTGACTGGAATGCTCCAGATAATAAACAGGCACGTGGATAGATTGATTCAAAGCAAACTCCAACACCACCTTAGGAAGACACTTCGGACTGGTACACAGACACCCTCTCTTTGTGAAAAATAAAATAAGGCTCCTTATACATGAGGGCCTGAAGCTCAGAAATCCTTCAAGCAAAAGTAATGGCGACTAAAAATAATGCTTTCCACAACAGAAAGTGCAGCTTGCAGGATGCAGCCAGTTCAGAGCGAGGCAGTGTAAGTTTTTCCAACACAAACTTGAGGTCCCAAGGCAGGGACAGAGTCACAGATTGAAGGTTTCAAATACAGAATGCTCCTTGAGAATGTGTGAGACATATCAAGTTGAGCCACTGAATGCCCATCCACAGGTATTGGTATGCAGAGATGGCAGAGAGATGCACCTTGATAGAGGAGGACCACAAACCCAAGTCTGAAAGAGACAGAAGGTACTCCAGGACCTGATCCACTGGACAAGGGAAGGGATCTAAATGGTGCGATGCAGCCCAAAGACCGAAGTCCTTCCATTTCATAGAGAAAGTGACCCTGGTGGAGGGCTTCCTGGCTGCCACCAGGACAGTTGCTACTCTAGGGGAGACCCCATATCTGGCAATGGCTGTGTCTTCGGGAGCCACGCATGGAGAGGAGGAAGAGATTTGAGGTCTGGATAGACCAGGGTGCCCTGCTCCTGGGAAAGCAGGTCTGTGCAAAGGGGCAGGGACAACAGAGGTTCCACTGCCAGCCTCTGAAGCAATGGGAAACAGATTTGATGAGGACAGAAGGGGGCTATGAGTATCTTTGTAGCCCCCCCCCCAATCTGGAGTTTGATCAGAACTCAAAGAAGCAGGAAGGGAGGAAAGCATACAGAAATCTCCCTGTCCAGGAGAGGAACAATGATTCTTGCCAGAAAAACTCCAGGCCCTGGATCTACCAAGCAGAAAGCGGCAGTTTTACGTTGCGTGGGGAAGCAAAAAGGTCCAACTGTTGAAGAGGTCTTCCACCATGGAGGTCAGAAGTTCCCCCCTGGAATGAGTCCCCCCCTTAGCTTGTTTATGTAATAAACAACACACATATTCTCCGTCTAAATCAAGAGCAGACCTAGGGAGAGCTGAGTCAGGAAGAACTGCAGGGTGTGCAAACCTGCTTCCATCTCCAGGACATTGATGTGGTGGCCCCTTGGACCATGTCCCGTGAGTTTGGTGGGCCCCCAGGTGAGCCTCCCAGCTGAGGCCCAAGGCATCCGTCGTAAAGACCTGCTCAGGGAGAGGTATACAAAAAGAAACTCACTGAAGCAGGTTTCTGGGCTCCAGTCACCATAGCAGTATCTTCTTGACTGGCTTCAATACCAACAGTGGTGGATCCAAGGCATCTGTGCATTGGTCCCACTGGACTCACAGTGTCCAGTGAGGGATTCTCATTTGCAGTCTGGCCAGGGGAGCAGTGGCAATGGCTGTGGTCATGAAGCCTAGAAGCCTCAGAAAAACCCTTGCCGGAACATGACGGCTGGCGTAAAGAAGCCGGGCCTGGTCCATCAGAGGCTCTGCTCTATCTATGGGTAAGAAGGCCTTCCCCTGTGTCATGTCCAGCACTGCCCCATGTACAGGAGGCACTGGCAATGTGTCTGAAATTACTTTGGCATGTTTATGGTAATGCCTGGAACAGGCTGCAGATGTGAGTACGTTTGAAGGAGATGGTTCCTGGAAGGGGCATCTAGCAGCCAGTCATCCAGGTAAGGAAAAACGTGGAACCCCTGCTGTCTGAAGTCAGCTGCCACCACTGCCAGGCATTTGGTGAAGACCCTGGGGGCTGAGGACAAACCAAATTGCAGAGATCCGAACTGGTAGTGCACTCCCTGGAAGTGGAAATGGAGGATGCACTGGTGGAAGGCAAAAATCTTGATATGCAGGTAGGAATCCTGCATATCCAGAGAGCAGAGCCAGTCCCCCTGATGTAGCAGGGGTAGCAAACCCTGAAGGGTGACCATTCTGAACCATTTGTACTCTATAAAAGGTTCAGTTTAAGTACAGGATAGACCAAAGATCTCCTGTGCCCTAGTGAACCAGTAAGGTGCTCGATGAGCTGCAGCACCCAGTTGTCTGTGGTTATCTCCCTCCACCTGTCCAGGTGAAGGGAGAAGTGACCCCCATGACTTCCTCCTGCTGTGCTATGGGGAGGGGGATCCGCAAAGAGCCAGGATGTGGGAGCAGCCACTGTTCGGGCTGCTGTTGCTGCCCCATGGGCAGTACGTGTGGTGGTGAGGGAGGGGTGGGGAGAGCCGACCCCGCCTTGCGCTTGCTCTGGGCTTTGGAAAGGGGTTGGACAGGCCTGCGGGAGGAGCGATTATATGGAGCTCACTGTCCCGACATTGACTTTGTATGGTTCATGGAGTGGATGGATTTAAGAGCCTGTTCTGAGGCCTGAAGGTCAGAGATGATGTCCTGAACATCTCACCCGAAAAGTTTGAAACCCCTAAAAGGGGCATCCATTATATTAGACTAAATGTCCAGTGCAAAACCCGAGACCCATACCCAGGAGTGGCACCTTATACAGATGCCTTTGGTCGATGCCCGGCCAGAGGCTTCTACTACATTGTGGGCAGTCGTGAGGATACGAGTATCGATGTCTGAGCCCATTTTGATGGTCTGCTACTTTGAGGGGTCATCCAGCATGGCTAGGACCACCTCCCTAGCCTGGTCCCATTGGAGATTCTGGTACTGCACCATATGGGCCAAACAACTGATGGCCTGGATGGCCAGAGTGGCAGATACAAAGGCACGCTTGCCTATCTGACCAGCTGGTGAGAGTCCTTGGCAGCGGGTGGTTCCTGGCAGCCCAGGTCCAAACCTGGAACACCTGCCAGAAACTCAACCCAGCCACCAGAAGATACTGCCAGAAGATCCTGGAGAACCACCTCCTTAAGTAGAAGGTTGCTTCAGTGGAATGTGAGCTGCAGGCCAGGAGCTCCTCTTTTTCCCTGGCCCAGTCCTCAGGTCTTTGTCCTCCAAGTCCTGGGATAAGGCCACCGGGAAACTTAAGCACAGGGACAAGGATTGGGACTGACCCCGGTCTGTCTTCCTCTCGCGGTCCCCCCATAAGAAGTCTTCAGTCGTGAAATGGTCTTCTTCCCTTGAGGGGGTCGACCTCCATTGCTCCACATGCCCTAACTTCTACAGGGCTACTGGTGGGCCAACTGCCCACCCAGGTCTCTCTCGTGGGTGGCGGCTCTTTGGGTCAGGGTACGTTGTATTCTGCTCCCCAGCCCCTGCTGTTTCAACCATTATTCTCAGTGGGTACACAGTCAGGTGGTTCAGCCAGAGTCTCTTCAACCAGCGCGGGTGCAGTGACACCAGTCTTCTTGCTGCCGCCCCCAACACCCACACTCCTGGTGCCGGTTTTAACTTCTGGGACTGCCACCAGTTCTGCACCTCCTTCTTAGGGGCAGATGCTGCTGGACACCAGCACCTCCTTGGACCCAGTCTCTCCTCAGCCTTCAACCAGGGGGGTTGTCCTCCACTCCGGCACCAGTCTCCCCAAAGCTGGCACCCATGGATCCCCCTCCAGCACTACCCCAGCTGGCATCCACTGGGCCCGCACCTGTTCTCCCTCCACTGCAGCCCACAGAACCTATGCCAGGCCTGCACCTGGCCTTCAGCAGCCAGCGCCCGCTGGGCCCATGCCAGTCCTTCCTCAACCAACTCCCATTGGGCCTGTGCCTGTCCTGCCACAACCTGCTCCTGTAAGACCCACGCCTGTCCTACCGCAACCTGCATACATAGGACCTCAGCCTTGGCACCCTACGCTGGCACCTGTGGATTCACCATCTGTCTACCCCATCCCGCGCTGGGTTACTTATATCTGGTGCCCCTGGGAACTGTGCTGGTCTACAATTACCTGATGCCCAGGGGACCGGTGCCTGTGCCCTTCAACTACCATGGTCTGCTGTCGACATTGTGGTCCTTTATGCAGATGCAGGTCCTCACCCTGAGAAGACACCCCCCCCCCGTCACCCCTCAAACTCCTCCCCTTTTCTCAGACCCTATTTGACTGGGCCTAGTTCTGCTTGCACCTCCTGGGGTAGGTCTGATGCTGGGTCAGCCAGCTGCTCGGATGATCGTCGGCCGAAGGATAGCAGGGATGACGACACAGATGATGCAGACAAGAGTGTAAGCAGTGAGTCTTCCTGTCTAGGTCCAGAATCCTCAGAAGGGGAAGGGGGCCCTGAGTGACTTCCCCCAACCTCCCCCCCCCCATGATTCCACTGTCATGGCCATCATGAGGCACATTCAAGCCACTATAGGATGGGAGACAGAGAATCAGGACCCTGAGAGGCATTGGTTGGCGATTTACCTACGTCAGTCTGACTCCTCCTTTGGCGGTTCCAAAAAAGCTGACAGGCTTTACCACGCACTGCCTGGCAAGCCGTATTTTAGAGAGCAGTCCAAGGCCAATTTGGTCATCATCAATGCGGCGCACAACCGAACCAAGAGGCCAAAACACCTCAGTTCTCCCCCCTGAAAGGGAGTCTCACCAGCTGGACTTTGCCTCTGCCACTCTAGCTATTTCAGCCATCAGTTATTTGGCCCATATGATGCAATATCACACCCTCCTATGGGACTAGGCTAGGGAGGCAGTCCTGGCCATGCTGGATGACCCCGCTAAGCAGAAGACCCTCCAGGCCCTCAAAACGGGTTTGGTCATCAGTACTCAGAACCTTAGGGCTGCCTACGATGCAGCAGAAGCCTTTGGCCAGGCTGCGACTGTAGACATCTACATGAGACGCCACTCCTGGTTACGGGTCTCGGGCTACACGCAGGACGTCCAGTTTAACATAATGAACGTCCCTTTCTGGGTTTCAAAACTTTTTTGGGGGGGATGTTCAGGATATCATCGCCGACCTCTTGACCTTGGGACAGGCTCTCAAATCCATCCACTCTTATGTACCATACCCAGTCAAAGTCATGACAGCAGGCTCCCTTTTATCACTCCTCCTGTAGACAGGTCCAACCCCCTCCCAAAGCCTAGGGCATGTGCAAAATGGGAGCAGCCCTCCCCACTCCCTCCTCCACTGCCAATTGTAGCACCCAAGGTGCAGCAGCAGCCCCAGCAACAGCTTCTCCCAGCTCCTGACTCCTGCCAGACCCCTCTCCCTCTTCCAGTTGCTTACCAGGAGGCAGTTGTAAGGGGTCATTTCTCCCTGGAGAGGTGGAGGGAGATAACCACAGGCGACTAGGTGCTGCAGCTCATCGAGCATGGCCACACTCTCGAGTTCACAGAGTGGCCTCCAGAAAACCCTCCAGGGAAACTCTTGTATCCTCCCGGCCATGTCCCCCTCATCCAGGAGGAAATTCAGGCCTTATTTTGAAAAAGGCCATAGAGCCAGTCCCATGGTTTCAGCAGGGAAAGGGGTTCTACTCCTACTTCTTCCTGGTCCTCAAGTGTATGGGAGACTTTCAGCCCATCCTGGACTTAAGCAAGCTGAACCTGTTTAAAGAATACAAGCGGTTCAGGATGGTCACCCTTCAGGGTTTACTGACCTTGCTACATCAGGGGACTGGCTTTGCTCTCTGAGTATACAGGATGCCTTCCTGCATATCAAGGTATTTGCCTTCCATCAGCGCTTCCTTCATTTCCACTTCCAGAGAGTGCACTACCAGTTCGGAGTTCTGCCCTTTGGTTTGTCCTCAGCCCCTAGGGTCTTCACCAAATGCTTGGCAGTGGTGGCAGCTGGCTTGAGACGGCAGGGGTTTTACATTTCTCCCTACCTGGAGGATTGGCTGCTAGCAGCCGCATCCAGGGACCGTTTCCTTTAAACTCTTTTTCACACCTGCAGTTGGTTCCAAGCTTTGGGCATTACTATCAACATGCCAATGTCTTTTCTGAACCCTTGCCAGTGCCTCCTGTATATAGGGGCAGTGCTGTACAGGACTTGGGGGAAGGTCTTCATACCCCCAGAAAGAGCAGAGTGTCTGATGGACCAGACCTGTCTTGTTTACTCCAGCTGTCGTGTTCTGGCAAGGGTTTTTCTGAGGCTTCTATGCCTCATGGCTACAGCCATTGCCACAGTTTCCCTGGCCAGGCTGCATGTGAGAATCCCTCAATGGATGTTGCAGATCCAGTGAGACCAATGCATGGATGCCCTGGATCAACCAGTGTTGGTATCGGATCCAGTCAAGAAGGTACTGTTGTGGTGGCTGGAGCCCAGCAACCTGCTTTGGGGGGTTCCTTTTTGTATACCTCTCCCTCAGCAGGACCTTATGATGGACACCTCGAGCCTCAGCTGGGAGCTCACTTTGGGGCCCACCAAACTCACAGGACATGGTCTAAGGTGGAGAAGAACCGCCACAGCAATGTCCTGGAAATGCGAATAGTCCTGTACACTGCAGGTCTTCCAGACTCTGCTCTCCCCAGGTCTGCTTTTGATTCAGACAGACAATGTATGTAGTTCATTACATAAACATGCGGGGGGACTTGTTCCTATTTGCTGTGCAGGGAAGCGATGAGAGTCTGGTGTTGGGCCATCGAGCATTACCTGGAACTCTTGGTCGTCCATGTTTCCAGCAACTAAAATGTCCTGGTTGACAGTCTAAGCCACTTGCGGTCCAGAGCCCACCAGTGGGAACTTCTGACCTTGTTGGTGGAAGACCTCTTCGACAGATGGGACGTCCCCAGTTGGACCTTTTTGTGTCCCCACACAACGTAAAACTGATGCTTTTCTGCTGGCTAGATCCAGGGCCTGGAGTTTTCTGGTGAGATGCATTGTCCCTCTCCTGAAGAGGGATGCTTCTGTATGCTTTCCATCCCTTCTTACTCCTTCAATGAGTTCAAATCAAACTCCAGATGGAGGGGGCTGCAATGATCCTCATTGCCCCCTTCTGGCCTCGTCAAATCTGGTTCCCCTTGCTGCAGCAGCTGGCAGTGGAACCTCTGTTGTCCCTGCCCCTTTGCACCAACTTGTTCTCCCAGGAACAGGGCACCCAGGTCCATCCAGGGTCTATGTGGTAATGGCGAATGCCTAAAGGCGATCGCCGTTATCACTCAGTCAGAGTGCCGAACACATTTTCGGCGCTCTGACAACCTACATCATCAGGATGTATTTTTACTACTTTATGTGGGGCTAAACCACGCCACACCACTCCGCCCACCCACCCCACTACTTAAAGATTCTCAACCCAGGGCGTGTATGTTGGTGGGGGGGGGGGTGAAAGTAGTAAAAATATAAAAGTTCGGGCTGGGCACAATAAAAATCGCACCAGCACCCGGACCCGAGTCCAGTACCTCAGCCAGCCCAGCCATTGCCCAATCCCTGATGCCACACTGCAGCTCGTTCGACGACTGCAGCGCCACCCCCTACAGCCTCTCCACCCTCCCCAGTCCACGCTCGCCGTGCTCACTCCCACCCCCCATGTGCGTACATATAGCGACATCCTGTTGCCTAGTTCGCCCACTCCCTCATCCGGTCGCCCTACCAGTCGGTCACCGTGAGTGGATTGCATGAGGAAGGTGTTGCCGTAACAGATGGCGCCCTTCTTTATGTGCCCACTTCACGGGTTAGCGTCCATCCATACCTCAAGTCTCTCCATCATCATGCATGGCTCCTGAGGACATAGCCATTGCCAGATTTGGGGTCTTCCCCAGAGTAGTGGATGTCCTGGTGGCAGACAGGAAGCCCTCAAGCAGGGCCACTTACTCTATGAAATGGAAGCACTTCGCCCTTTGGGCTACATCGCACTATTTAGATCCCTTCACCTGTTCAGTGAATCAGGTCCTGGAGTATTTCAGTCCCCCTCAGACTTGGGTTTGCAATACTCCTCTATCAAGAAACATCTCTCTGCCATCTCTGCATATCATGTACCTATGGGTGGGCATTCTGTGGCTCCACTAGATGTGTCTCACACCTTCTTGAGGGGCATTCTTCATTCAAAGCCCCCAATCCGTGACCCTGTCCTGCCTCGGGAACTCAAGTTTGTGTTGGAAAAGCTTACACTGCCTTCCTTTGAACTGGCCTCATCTTGTGAGTTATGCTTCCTGTCGTGGAAAGTGTTATTTTTAGTTGCCATTACTTCTACTCAAAGGATTTCTAAGCTTCAGGCCCTCCTGTGTAAGGGGCCTTATTTGATTTTCCACAAAGACAGTGTCTTTGCATACCAATCCCAAGTTTCTTCCTAAGGTGGTGTCAGAGTTTATTTTGAATCAGTCCATCCACCTGCCTGTGTATTATCCCGAGCATTCCAGTCAAGGGAAGGCAATGCTCCATTCCTTGGATGTGTATAGAATCCTGAGGTACTCTACACATTGGACTTCTGGGAGTCCTTAGTCCAATCAGTTTATTTCATTCACCCCTGGGAAAGAGAGCGCACCAGTGTCTAAACAGTGTTTGTCTAAGTGGTCAGACAATTGCATTGTCTATTGTTACCAGAAGTATGGCAAGGAACTTCCTGTAGGGATTAAAGGCCATTCCACTATGGTTATGGCCATCTTGGTAGCTTGTTTGAGAAATGTGTCAGCTGCTGACATTTGCGCTGCTCCCACCTGGAGCACTGTCCACACTTTTACCAAGCATCACAGTCAGGACATCACCTCTAGGCATAGGGCCAACTTCAGTCTAGCTGTTCTTCAATGCCTCCTTTCATAGACTATTGTTCTTTTTGCCTACCACCCGGACTATCTGGCGGTAGTGCCAAAACTGCTTGGGACTCAGTTCTACCAGTGATGGCCTGCTGTAAGAGATACCCTTGAAGTAAGATAATACAGTTACATAAGAATTTACAGTAACAGTAGATCTTCAAGAGGATTTCTTGCAGCAGGCCCTGCTTTCCCTCCTTCCTTCCCCCTTCTCCTCTCTCCCCCCCCCTTCCATAGGGGCAAGCCTTCTGCTTTTATTTTTCTGTATTATTTTATTGGTATACCTCGGAATCCTTCTCAGTTCCCCCATACAGCAACCTGCTTTTGGTCTCTGATGGGAGAAGTGAGGAGGGTGTGGGGGCCGCCCGTATTTACAAGATTGGCTGACATTGGAGGTGGGTGGCCCCCTCTGACAGACTGCAAGCTAGAAGGTTTCCATGTGGTCCTAGCTCCTTAGTACTACCAGTGATGGCCTGCTGTAAGAGATCCTCTCGAAGTTCTACTGTTATGGTATGTTCTTGTGTAACCGTGCTTTCCTTTTGAAGATTTGGGAGCCAGTGCTATAGATCATTTTTGGTTTTCAGGTCCCAGCAGAATACAGGCAATTTCTCCCATGAGCACTTCAGAGGAGCCAGCAGCGGAAGCAGTTGCTGCACATGAGGATTTGCAGAAGCATCCATGTCCAAAAGCACTAGGAAGACCATAATAGTAGGTCTTCCAGAGAATCTCCCCAATTGAGCCACGCCTTTGGAACTGTAAACCATCAGTGTCAGGACCAGTCAAGAACTTTTGCCAGCTGGTGGCAACCCATGATGACATACATCATCACCTATAAAGTGTGGGCAGCCACCTTGCTCCTCAATTTCCCACCGGAGACAAACGCGGAGGGTCTGTTACCATGAGGAACCAGGAGATGAAACCAGTACCTGGCACACAAGGAGAATGGTACTGGAAACATAGTATATATAAGTCACTTATGGACACCTCCATAGAAGGCAGGGGACAAAACCTTACCAGCTTATACCTCAGACAGGGAAGGAGGGTGGGTGAGCTGTCGTACAATTGAAGAGATTCTCTCAAAGATCTGTTGTTATTATGTGTAACTATTCTGTCTTCATTAAGGATATCGTCTCAATTGGGCCACACTTTTGGAATGATTTCCAAGCAGTGCAACAAAGTACTCAGGGTGTTTAGGAAGTCTGATATGAAATCGGAACAGATCATCTTGCAGAACATCAAGATCAAAGCCAGCACATCTGCGTGAGACAAAGTCTAGACTGTAGTACTTTGTGAAAATGTGTACAGAGCTCCATGTGGCAGCAGCAAAATGTCAGCCAACATTCTGAAAACAGGCACCAGAAATGGCCATACCACGTTTAGAGTTGCCACGCACCGCAACAGGAAGTTCCTTATTGTAATTTCCATAATAAAATTCTGTGCAGTGAGCCAGTCATTTGGAAAGGGATTGCTTAATAACAGGTACACCCTCTCTCCCAGGGGCAAATGAGACAAAAACTGAGAGGACTTTCTGTATTCCTTAGTACAATCTAGATAAAAATGTAGTGTTCTACGTACATCAGGTGTATGGCGCAATGCTTCACCCTTGTTGGTAAGCTCAGGATAAAATACTGGTAGGTTTATGGCCTGATTTAAGGTGAAGTCAGAAACCACTCTGGGTAAGAAATGTGGATTAGTATGCAGTGCTTTCCTGGTGACAAATCAGGTATAGGGGCTCATGCATGAGCGCATGAAGTTCAGAAATCCTTCAGGCCGAAGTTACAACCCGAAAAAGATCCTTCCATGGCAGAAAGTGCATCTCACAACTTGCAGCAAGCTCAAAGGGAGCCACAGTCAATTTCTCCATAACAAAATTAAGGTCGCAAGACAGAACTGGTTTACAAACTGTGGGATGCATGAGCAAAATACCCTTAAGGAATGTACAGGACATTTAGAGTTATCCCACCTTGCATCCATCAGTAGGGGTATTAGATGTCAAAATGGCAGCCAAGTGTACCTTAATGAATGAGTACTGCAGACCAGAGTCTAATGAAGACATGAGGTAGGCCAGTACCATAGTAACAAGACGTAAATTGGTTCTCAGAACGGGAAGCACACCATATGGAGAAATGCTTCCATTTTAAGAAACAGGTATACCTTTTAGAGACTTTCTAGCCACCAGTAAGACATCAGCTACCTGGGGGAAACTCC
Organism: Neoceratodus forsteri; assembly: GCA_016271365.2. NCBI lineage: Eukaryota > Metazoa > Chordata > Ceratodontiformes > Ceratodontidae > Neoceratodus > Neoceratodus forsteri. The sequence continues at coordinate 578,412,884 of CM057458.1, read as the reverse complement.
AAAACATGCAGTGGCTACGTCCTGAGGAGCCATGCATGCAGGTCCGGGAGGACCAGAGACCTCCTGCCCTGGTATAGCAGACCCCAACAGAGGAGCAATGGAACAGGTAATTCCACTGCCAGGTGTTGCAGTAGTGGAAACCATATTGGGCAAGGCCAGAGGGGGACTACCAGTATCAATTTGGGCCATTCTGATCGTAGCATGAGTAGAGTGTTCCAAGTTAGAGGGGGTGAAGGGAACACATAAAGGAACCTCCCTGTCCAGGACAGAGAATATGTCTTGCCAAAAACTCCAGGCTCTGGAGTGAGTAAGCAGAAATGCTAAAGCTTTGCATTGTGTGGGAATGTAAAAAGGTTCATCTCTAGATGATCTCATCTTGTGAAGAGGTAGTTATCACGGAGGTCAGCAGTTCCCAATCTTGTACCTGAGACTGGGATTGAGCCTGTCTGCCAAGGTGTTTTGGATGCCTGGGAGAAAAACAGCTATCAACTGAAAGTTGTGAGAGAGTTCCCAGTGCCACACCCTCATCACTTCCCTGCACAGAGGGTATAAGTGAGTGCCCTCCTGCTTGTTGATATAGTGAATCACACTGATATTGCTTTTCCTTATCAACAGGGGGCCTGGACTGATGTGTCCGGCGAAGACCTGAAGACTAAGAAGAACAGCCCTGACCTCCACAACATTGATGTGGAGATCCAAATCTAGGTCAGTCCACAACCACTGGTCTGGTGCTGTCCCAAGTGGGCACCCCATCCTAACCTAGAGGCATCTGTTGTGAGGATCTGTCCCAGTGCTGGCCAAGAGCAGGATACCCTACAACAAGTGGAGGGGTTCTATTCTCCACAGCAGTAAGTTTCACAGAGGAGACGCGACAAGAACAGAACTGTTATGTAAGAACTTACCATAATAGTAGATCTTCGAGGGAATCTCCGTCATCAGGTCACACCTACTGAACTTAGCCATTGGGCACTAGGATCCCATGGAAGCTTTTCTGCAGCAATCTAGTAGGGGCCACCCACACCGATGTCAGGTAGCCCTGCACCCTCCTCAGTTCTTTCCCTAGCCAGAGGCCATTAGAGACAGGAGTCCACCAGGAAACTGAGGAGAGAATGAAGGTACCCAGCTAACAAAAAACTTAAGCAACCAGACAGTCAAGCTGGGGAGAGAGAGAGAGAGAGACAGACAGAGAAAGAGAAAGAGAAAGAAAGGGGACTGGAGGGAGGGATGGAATGGCCTGATTACAGAGATTCCCTTGAAGATCTACTGTTATGACTGTTTTGTCTTCTTCAGGGATATCTCTGTCATCAGGTCACACCTGTGGAACAAGTCCCAAAGCATTACTCAGCATAAGAAAGACTGCGTGGCAGGAGGCCAGAGGCCTAAGAAGGAAGGCCATGAAGCACAGCTAGGCCAAAGTCTGCCTTTCTTCTGGAGGCAATATCCAGACTCTAGTGCTTGGTGAAAGTGTGGACAATATTCCAAATGGCAGCAGCACAAATTTCCGCAGCTTACACATTCCTGAAACAGGCAACAGAAGTGCCCATGCCTCTGGTTGAATGGTCACGAGCCACACCAGGATGTTCCTTACCATGTTTCCTATAACAAAAAATAATACATTTGGACAAGCACTATTTAGAAATTGGAGCACCCGCTCTGCCAGGGGTGAAAGAAACAAACAACTGAGAGGACTTTCTGTAGTCCTTAGTACAGAGGGTATAGTATAGTATAGTACCTGAGAATTCTATGCACATACAAAGTATGGAGTAATGCTTTCCCTGGATTGGCATGTTCTGGAAAATAAACAGGCAGGTGGATGGATTGATTCAGAGTAAACTCAGACACCAGCGTAGGAAGAAAACTTGGGGTTAGTACGCAAAGAGACCCTGTCCTTTTGGAAAATTAAATAAGGCTGCTCACACGAGAGCCTGTAGCTCTGAAATTCTTCAAGCAGAAGTAATAGCAACTAAAAATAATCCTTTCCACTTCAGAAAGCGTAGCTCGCAAGATGCGGCTGGCTCAAAAGAGGCAGGGTCTTATTTATTAACTGGGTAAGGCCCACTAGGCAAAGGTATTTGTTTTAAGGGGTGACCTGGGAGCACCGGGGAGGTTAAGTGACTTGCTCAGAGTCACATACAGTAGTATGTAAGTGGAAGTTGTGGGAATCAAATCCAGGTCTGCCTGCTGGATGTTCAAAGCTCATTCACCGCTCATTACTCTAACCTCTAGGCTATACTGCCAGCCCCAGGGTCAGTTTCTCAAACACAAAATTGAGGTCCCAAGCTGGGATCAGATTCCAGATAGGAGGCTTCAAATGTAGAATGCATCTCAGAAAAGTACGGGCCACATCCAATGGAGCCACTGTACAGCCATCAACAAGCACTTGAAAAGCTGAAATAGCTGACAGATGCACTTTAATAGATGAATACTAAAGTCCAGCATCCGATAAGGACAGGAAAACTTGATTGATCAGACAGGTGAAAGGGTCCAGGTGATAGGAAGCAGCCCGTATAGCAAAGCACTGCTACTTCATTGAGTAAGTGGCCCTGGTGGAAGGTTTCCTATCAGCCACCTTCTGAGATACCCCAGAATGGTCAATGGCTATGTACTCAGGAGCCATGCATGCAGATGGTTGGACTTGTGGTCTGGATGGACCAGGGTCCTCCGAGCCTGTGTCAGCAGATTCCTGCAATGGGGCAGCAGAACTGGAGAGTCCCAATCAGTTGTTGTAGTAATGGAAACCATATTTGCTGAGGCCAGAATGGAGCCACCAGAATTGGGGTGGCAGCCTCTGAATCAGAGGAAAGGGTGGGAAGGCATAAAGAAACCTCCCTTTCCAGGACAGGGACAATGTCTCACGAGAAAACTCCAGGCCCTGGATCTAACAAGCAAAAACACAGCACTTTCGCATTGCATGGGGACGAATAAAGGTCCAGCTCTGAATGACCTCACCTGTCGAACAAGTCTTCTGCGACCAAGGTCAGCAGTTCCCACTCATGAATTCTGGACTGCTACCAGCTGAGACTGTCCGCCAAGATGTTTTGGGCACCTGGCAAATGGATGGCTGATAGTTCTAGACCATGATCTAGAGCCCAATATCAAACCCTCATTGCCTCTTAGCACAGGGGATAGAAATGGGTACCCCCCCCTTGCATGTTGATGTAGTAGATCACACTGAGATTGGCCATGGCCTGGGGAGAGGTAATTCTGAAAGACCTGGAAGGCATACAGAACTGCCCTAATTTCTAAGACATTTATGTGGAGGTGAGTGTCTCACTGGGACCAGAGACCCTGGGTCTGACAAGGACCGAGGTGGGCTCCCCAACCCAAACCTGAAGCATCCATGGTGAGGATCTGGTGAGGAGTGGGGATAAGAAAAGGAACATTGAGGAAGGCACTCCAGGAGTACCAGAAGAAATCTGAACAATGGTCAAACACATGGCTGTTGGGGTTCAATGTTATGAACTGCAGTGTATTGCATTTCGGTGCCATGACCACAGGGTACAGGTACCACTTAATGGGGGGGGGTGTTAGTTATCCATCTCTATGGAGGAAAAGTATCTGGATGTGGTAATTACAGGGAATATGAACCATACATCTCAGCATTGTAATGCAACATCAAAGGCCTGCAGATCGGTGAGGTTCACTTACAGAGTGATTTCTTCCAGAAGGAAGGAGGTTATACTGCCACTGTACAACTCATTGTTAAGGCAGCACTTGGAGTAATGTGTGCAGTTCTGGCACCCATATTTAAGGAGGGACAACAGGCTCCTGGAGGTAGTCTAGAGGAGGGCAACCAAGATGAGCCAGAGAATGGTGGATAAACCCTATGGGGAGATACTAAGAAAGCTCTTCATGGAGTCACTGTTGGATAGAAGGAACAAAGGCGATATGATCAAGACCTTTAAATGCTTGAAGTGCATAAACAAGGTTAGTTCTGAGGGTATGTTTCAATTGATGGGTGAGGGGATCTTGAGGGTACATAGCCTGAAGTGGGGAGGAGAGAATGGGACGGTTCAAGAGGGAGCTGTGGAAGCAGCACTTCACAGAAAGAATGATGGCAATTTGGAACATACTGCCTGAGGAGGTGATCCAGTTTGATTCAGAGGGGAGTTTTATGAAGAGATGGGATATGTTCAAGGGCAAGGTACAAGTAGTAATAGAACTGACTATGGTGGTGTACCATGGGAGGGAAAATTTGGAGGGCAGAAGGGTAAGTGGAGGAGGGGTGCAGCAGCAGTTGACTGAATGGTGAGCTGTGCACCCAAATAGGTGCGACAGACATGGAGGCCTGAATCTGCTGAAATTGTCGTATACCCGTGTGTTCATATGACAAATAGGGTTACACAGGGATTAGTCCTTGGTCCAGTCAAGTTTAATATATTCATTAGTGACATCGCGGATGGGCTGTAAGGGAACATATGCCAATTTGCAACTGACACTAAGATCTAGAATAGGACAGACACACCAAGCGGCTGTGAAAAGACATGAGGAATGATATAGTTAAACTGAATGAAGGGTCCAGTGAGTGGCAGATGAGATTCAACGAGAAGAAGTGCAAATTCATATAATTGTAGTGCTACAAAACTCTGTATGTGGTCATGATGGATTGGGAGGGGCAGAGTGGGACAAAACAGTTTGTGGCCTGGTGGAAATTGTGGCCACTAGCATTCAAAATCTGATATCCAAACCAATATTTATAATGGCCATCCTCTTTAAATGGCTCAAAAATAAATTTTAGGCAGGTAGCCAAGCAGGCCAATAACTTTCAAAATATGGTTATCAAACCAGATTTTTGCGTAGCCATTGGCCACCTGCCTACCTGGTTTGTCCCACCCTGCTGGGAGCTATTATACATCAGCAAAAAAATAAGCGATACTGGGGGTTATCATGTCAGATGACTTAAATGTATCCAAACAATGAGACATGGCAATGTGGAGACGCAATGTGAAGATGGGATGCATTGAGATTGGTGTCACTAGCAAAAGAAATGAGGTGATGATGCCACTTTACAGGTCACTGATGAGACCTAATTTGTAGCACTATGTCCAGTTCTGAAAGTAACATCTACATAAAGACACTGAGAAGGTAGAGGCAGCACATATAATGGTAACTTGAATGGAGCAGTGCCAGCACCAAAGGTCCAACAAGGATAGTCTGGAGGCACTTAATATGTATTCCCTTGAGCAGAGTATGATGAGGGGAGACATGATAGAGACATCAGAATGCCAGAAGTGAATAGATTTGATTTGGTAGTTTAAAATATATAGAAACTTATAATGAGAGGGCATGATATGAGATTGGAGGGCTGGCGCAATAATAAGGGGCAACATGAGAAAGTAAATCTGCATGGATCGCAGAGGGAGGAAGGCAATGAACTGTATTAGATGAAGCAGAGGAAAATAGGAAAAGCAGTAAGAAGCACAAAGGATAGAGGAAAGGATAGCCCAAAGGGGTCAAAACCTTCAGGTACAGAAGGGAATTAATAAAATCAAAGGGGTGATAGTCAGGCTAAGTAAAGGAGGGGTTGGTGGGTGGAGGGGAGGCATAGAAAAAACTAAGATCCTGAACAAATACTTCTGCTCAGTATTCACAAAGGAAGGTGATGGGAAAGGACATGAATTAGCCAGCAGACACACACTGGGAAGGGGGGTAGATACCAGTCCATTCTCAGAAGAAAGAGTCCTAAAGAGCTCTTTAAACTGAAAGTAGACTAGGCAATGGGGCTGCATGGGATACATCCCAGAATACTAAAATAACTCAGACTGGTGCTGCTGACACCACTGTCAGCCCTATTCAACAAATCATTGGAAAAGGTAGTTGTACCACAGGAGTGGATGAGGGCAAATGTGTTACCCCTTCACAAATGAGGAAGCAAGGTAGAAGCAGGAAACACTTATCCTGTCAGATTGACCTCTGTGGTAGGAAAATTGTTGGAATCACTGCTAAAGGGAAGGATAGTAGAGTATCTAGATGTTAGTGGGGCAAAATACCCAAGGCAACATGGATTGACAACAGAAAGGTCTTGTCAAATGAATCTGATTGATTTCTTTGACTGGCTGACAGGGGTAGATGATCAGGAAGTGGCAGTGGACATGGCCTACATAGATGTTAGCAAGGCACATTCATCACTGTCACGCACATGAGGTTAGTAAACTAGCTGGGCAATCTGGGAGTGGGTCCCAAGGTGGTAAATTAGATCAGAAATTGGCTTAGCAGTAGGACACAGAGTTCAATCTGAAGAAAGGGGGTTGACCAGTGGGGTGCCAAAGAGTTCCATACTGTGGGCAGGCCTCTTTACTGTCATAAGAGTCACTGCGGAGGGACTTGAAGGAAAGGTATGCCTCTTTAAATTAACTTGTTACACCTTTTATTCTTACTATCTAGGGTCTATGCTGTGTGAGGTAGTGAGTATTTATATTTATTTGATAAAAACCTGTTTTAAGATTTCACTTCATATGAGAGTGCTGTTTATCACATCTTTTTAGCTTATTTTACATCTTTGATGTAGACATCTCAAATATGTACTTATTAGAACTCAGGTTTGTTAATGTGTTTATCAAACCATATATTAGGATCTGGGGGTGGAATTTGTTAGGGGAGAGGGGTGTTTAAGTTTTGATTTGTGGTGGTGGTGGTCTTTTTCAGAAATTGTTGTCTGGGGGTTTTCTCTCTTGTTTTTTAATTGTTGTATCTTTGCAAATTATAATAAAGAATAAATAATAAAAAAAGAAGGGTATGCCAGGGTGTATAAAATGAGAAGAGACTTAGGCAAGTTGGAGGTGTGGTCAAGAGTGTGGCAGCTCAGATTCAATGCCAAGAAGTGCAAAATTATGAACTTGGGGAACAAAAAACAAGAGGAAGGAATAGATAATGGGAAGGGGGTTAAGGTACTAACAACAACCAAACTGGAAGGGGATCTAGGGGTAGTCATATCAGATGATCAAAAGGTAGCCAAATTATGTGAGAGGGCAGCAAGGAAAGCCGGTGTGATGCTGGGATGCAAATGGAACGGTATCGCCAGTAGAACACAGGAGGTTGTGATGCCATTGTACAGGAAGTTGGTGAGACCTAACCTAGAGTACTGCATGCAGTTCTGGAGACCACATCTCCGAAAGTACATAGTCAGGGTAGAGGCAGTCCAGAGAAGGGCAATGAAAATGGAGCAGGTACTCTACCAAACATCATAAGAGGATCGATTGAGGGAACTCAATATGTATACTCCATGTGAAAGGAGGCAGGGGGGGATATGATATAGACATTCAAATACCACAAGGGAATTAATAGAGATCAAGAGAACAGCATCTTTCAGAAAAGAAGAAGTGCAGGAGCAAGGGTTCGCAATATGAGGCTAAGGGGGGGACTCAGGGGCAACGTTAGGAAGTATTTTTTTTCTCCGAGTGGTGAATGCATGGAACAGCCTACCTGAGGAAGTTGTAGGGACAAAAAGGGTAGGTGAATTCAAGAATGCATGGGTCAGACAGAAGTCAACACTAGTGGTAGGACGGAGGAGGCAGGCTGCAGATCAGATAGGATCTGGAGTTGATACAGCAGGTAGGGAAATGGGCAGACTAGGTGGGCTGAGCAGTCCTTATGTGCTGTTAAATTCTGTGTTTCTATGAGGTGGTGGAAGCATGGGACAGCCTTCCAGCCGAGGTGATGGTGTCAAAGTCGGTGGGGGAATTCAAGTCTATATATGAATGACATATGGTATCCCCATCTAGTGAAAGGAGGAAGTAAAAGCAAAGATATAATATGTTCTAATTGGTTTCTGTAGAGGTTATGAAAAATGGGCAGACTGGATTTGCCCATTGGTCATTATCTGCCACCACATTCTATGATTCTTCGTATCTATGTTTCTAAAACTCATTATTTATAGATTTATTTAGCACTAATCATGTCTGGCAGAATACCATGGTATGCCAATCTTGTAGGCAAGTACAAACCACACAGCAAATGATTATGATCATCTTCCATGTTTGAATTCTGAGTACCACTTTCATTCACATCCGTAACTAGCCTAGCTGGCAGCTCGAATCTGTAGGGAGTAATGGCAAGATGCTCGATAGGCGACTGAATTTCTGATTCATTTTTGTTTTCCTCATCTTCCTCTATGTTACTTGAATAATATTCAGCACTGGTATCAGTTGCCTGGTCAGATGTAGAGTTTGAATCAAAGTCACTATCAAGTTGATTAGTACAGTAGTTAATGATTTGATACCTTTTAATGGACCACCATAAATGTAACAACAAGAACAGCGTGCTCTAGCTTTCAGACCAAGTCCTTCATCAAAAACGTAATGACAGTTATTTAGAAAAAACAATACTTTAATTGAATAATTTAATGGATAAGAAAAAGAAATCTGAATTTAACCCCTCAAGTGGGCATAACAAAAAACTAGACAATTACATTCATTGTTTCCACCAACAAGTCAGTTGTCAGATCCTTAATAGGCAAAAACATCCCCGTTATAACCTTTCTTCACTGGAACAGACAGCTATACGGACACTGAAATCAAACCACAACATTGTCATCAAAAAAAGCTGATAAAGGCTCTGCAGTGGTGATCTTAAACAGAGAGGATTATATTAATGAAGCTAACAGACATCTAACTGATCTTACCTACGACAGAGAACTGGAGAGTGGACCCCACTACAAGATATAAAAAAAGAACTACATGACTTAAATGGAAGTTTTCCAGACCATGTCCAAAAACACCTAACTGACCTCATCCCTGCTGAACCCATGCCAGGGACATTCTATGTGCTGCCTAACATACATAGACCTGGCAATCTGGGAAGACCCATAGTCTCTGGTAATGGTACCCTGACAAAGGAGATCTCAGGGTTTGTAGAAAACATTTTGAAACCACTGGTTATGGAAAGAGAGTTATATCCAGGACACTATGCACTTTTTGTGTGTACTTTCTGGTTATAAGGACTTACGACCTGATACCATTTTAGTGACAATGGATGTAGCATCCCTTTACACTAATATTCCACACACAGATGGCATTTCAGCCTGCCTTAAATACATACAGGAGAAAGGACCAGAACAAAACATCAACCCTGAAGTGATGGGGAAACTTATGGAATTCATTTTGACACAACTTCAACTTCAATGGTAAACATTATGTTCAAACTATGGGAACAGCAATGGACGCCAAGATGGCTCCACAGTACGCTAACCTCTTTATGGCAGACTTGGAGGAGAACTTTTTAAGGCACCGTCCCCACAAACCACTAGCTTATTTTTGTTCCATTGATTTGTTTATTATTTGGACGGAGGGCACAGATGCATTTAAAGATTTTCATCAAGAACTTAATAACCTTCATCCTATCATAAAGCTTACCCTGGAGTATTCTACCACCAAAGTTAATTTTCTGGACACCACAGTCACCATTCAGGATGGAACCACACATACATGTATTTACAGGAAGCCAGCAGACAGAGATACCTACACAAGAAAAGTAATCACCCAAACCATACAAAAAAATCTGTCATGTACAGTCAAGCACTCCGATGTCACCGTATTTGTTCAAATGAGGATGACAAAGATACACATTTGGCTATGTTGAAAAACACCTTTATTGAGCAGGGACACTCTTCTAAAGAAAGTGAAAGGACAGCAGAACGTGCAACGCAAGTACCAAGACAACAACTACTTCAGTATAAAGAAAAGACAGCTACAGACAGAATACCCTTAGTAGTCACATATCATCCAGACCTTGAACTTCTGCGTAAGATTATTAAAGACATCCACCCAATATTTAGTGAGGATGAGACCCTTAATTGTATTTTTGAGGAATTACCACTGCTATCTTGTAAACAACCACCAAATTTAGCCAGCCTGATTATTAGGAGCAAGCTTTTGCCAGAATAGGATACCATGACACAAAATGGCACACCACCCTGCAATCAACACACCTGTAAGACTTGTGAGCTCATTTCCACCTCGGACTGTGTGGTTACATCACAAAACAGACAATTCAAGGTACATGGGAGTTATACATGTACATCACAACATGTTTATTTCATTCAGTGCAAGAGATGTCCACAAACAGGTTATGTTGGAGAGACAAGCCAACATCTCCACACTAAGATGAAGTCACACAGACATACTATTAAAACAAAGAAGACTGAAAAACCAGTGGGGCAACACTTCTCCCAGCCTGATCACTCAATTTCGGATATGTCAGTAATGATCTTAAAAGAAAATCTCAAAAACACACAACAGAGATGAGCTTTTGAGATTAAACTTATTTTGCATCTTAATATGGTAGCAGATGGGATGAACATAGATCTGGGTTTCATGGGACATTACAGATTTTAGCATTCACAGACCTCTTCTTCTTTAGACTGGCATATTATAGGACTTCAGCACGTGTGGGGGGTGTGTGTGTGTGTATGTGTTTGGAGGTATGTGAATATAGCAGGTGTGGGGCTTGCTGTCACATTGACGTAGGCTTCTATATAGATACATGGAGTTACAGTGTGTTTTTACTCTTGCTTCACACACATAATGAATATTAATTCCTCCTTACTATTTACCTTCAGCCAGGAGTGGGGGTTGATTCCATTGCACCATATTCAGATTCCCTAGCATGTTAGTGTACATACAACAGGTTTGTTATAGACTGTCACATTTTTTTTAACTCTGAACATATCGGGGTGTGAGATCTCATTTGCATGGGGGTCCTTGACAGATCTATTTACATTGGGCTAATTTTGTAGTGATTTGTGGAAATGTAGGTATGTTAGGACTCTTGTCTTACACACGTACTTTATATTTACTTCTAGTTACCTTACCATGGAGAGGGTTGCAGTTTTATTTCACTGTGGTTCTATCCAGAATCCTTGGAGATGTTACTACGCAGATAAGAGTAAGGTTAAATAGTGTCACATTTTTGTTCTTTAGATATTGAGATACATGATCCCTTTTACTTGGGATTTCATGGCAAGTTGAATTCCTTTGGGGAACAATTGCAATGACTGATGTGAATGAAGGTGCATTAGGAGTGTGTGTGTGTGTGTGTATATATATATGTGTATATATAACACCTTAAAACTAGTTATTCCCCTTCCCCCGCATTATGGGGATGTGGGGTGGGGTAGCATGTGTTGTGTCTGTGGAGTGGAGGAGAGAATTTAATTTTTATCTCTTATTCAGATTCCTTCTTAGACACTTTTGGTACATCAAGTTGTACACTGAGAATTTATTGACATCAATACATATCAGGCTGCCTGGTATTAATTCCTTGGTGGTCCTTGACAAGAGTTTTTTGTCTGACACTAATACCATCAATTTATAGTTATATCATCATTTATAAAGTCTTGTTACTACACTAGAGGCTTTTGAAGTTTATGGGGCATAGCTGGAGAGTATAGCTGGGTAATGGATCCAGCTTAGTTTTACACATCATACAGTGTGTACTGACCTTTTTAAGACAGCTTTACTGGTAATTTATTGTCTGTAATACATACATTGAAACTTCCTGGAGTCCTAGGTCAATCTTAGTATGTCTTTAATCCGGTTGGGGGGTTGTTTTTCAGTAATTGCATTCTTATACACATTGTGACACTCATAGCTTGATTTAAGAGCCATCTGCCCAAGTAGTGTTATTTATTTATTTACTGAATTTTGTTGACCCGGTAAGCCCACTGGGCCTAAAAGTCCCTTTTTCAGGGGTGACCGAGGTTAGGAGGGGGAATACAGATGGTAAACAACTGAAATTGAACCAGTTTAAGCTGTTGGTGGTATTTTTAATGAATGGGAGAAATTTGGCCAGGACACCGAGGAAATTCCCCTACTGTGCTGTAGAGGTCCCCATTTGACTGAGAAGGATGGCCAGTCTAGTACAGGCTCTGTGAGAGAAGGAGCAGGAGGTGGAGGAGACCGATTTAAGCAGAAAAATGGAGACAGAAAACAGAGACCCTGCTGATGGTAGAAATTCAGAGGGTGAGGAGGAAGAAATGTTTGAATCGGCACCAGCCACAGATGTATCTGAAGAGCTCCTAGATGTGGGTATATCCGAGGAGCCAGATAGTGGTAACGGGATATTAAGTCAAACTTCTGAGAGTGGTAAAAATGGAGCATCGGCTCACCTGGAGCAAATTTTGCTTGTGAAAAGAGAAATGGTACAGAAGCAGCTGGAGGAGGAGGACAAGAGGTGAATGGAGGAGAGGAGAGGTGAATACAGGAAATGTGAGGGCCAGGAACCAAGTATTAGCAGAAAGAGTGATAAACGACAACAGGAAGCGCCCAGGGGGATTGTTGATTCAGACAGACATAAGCAGCTCTCGACTAAGGAAGTCATGGTGAGAGCATTTGGATTATGGGATGACTCAAGCGAGGGAGGAGAGTGGAAACCTGGGCCGGCGTTGTGTGGTGTGGGTTGGAAGCAGTGGCAAGATGGGACTTGGGAGTCTGAAGAGGAGTGGATTTCCAGGAGGAGCAGTGGTAATGTATGGATACAAACAGAACTGGGGGCAACAGAACTAATTGAAGAGAGGATAAATACAAGTGAACAGTAGGGTTCACAAAACATTGTGGGGTAAGAAAAGGAAAGAGGAGACAAGGAATGGAGAAGGGGACACGGGAGTAGGAAATGGAAACATACAGAACATGGCAGCAAGCAGAGGAAAAGAAAGGGAAAGAGTAGTAGAATCCTTTATTGAGACACAGAAGTCAGGAGGGAGAGATATTAGATCTTTCTCAGAAGTAGTGAGAGGCAGGGGAAGAAGAAATGAGCAAGGAGATAGAAATTTTACTTCGGGAAACAGGGGTAGAGCTGGGACCCCACCCCAAGACCAAGCTATACAGAAGCTCCACTGAAGCATTTTGCAATTAGATTAAGGTATAAAGGAGGGTTGGAGAACCTTCTGGATAGATACTATGTGGGAAAGGTTTTGTTAAAAGAATCCATGAAGTTCGTTGCAACAGAAATTTATGCTTTGATTCGTGTATCTGGGGAGGATGTATTTGACTTAAGCTTCAGGACAATGAGAGGGTTGGAAAGATTTTGGCAGAAATATAGTTTGTTAAAATGTTTTCCAGTGTGGACTCCTTTTTTGGCAGTGCCCCTCACAAAGACAACAATTAAGTTCATTATTGTCTTGTTTAGGAATGAGTGTGTGCATGTGGGCAATATTCAACAATGGTTAAATTCAAAATGTGAAGTGTTAGGACCCCCAGAGGCTATCAGAGAGTCAGAATTCCTATGGACAGGAGGGTGGAAATTCAAGGTACAATTACATCAAAGCAAAGTAGGTACTGAGCACATACCCAATAGATTTTACTTGGGGCAGGACAGAGGGGTGGTCTTTTATCCAGGCCAGCCTAAGACATGTTATAGATGTGAATCAAGAAGTCACTTGTCAAATGTATGTGATAGCATTAGGTGTGGGTTGTGTGGAGAGATAGGGCACAGTAACTCACAATGCTGTAATCATGTGAGATGCAATCTGTGTGAGGAATATGGTTACATATACCAAGACTGTCCATGGGCAGCTAGGAATAACTCATGCAGCATGGATCCAGAGGATTTGATAAACAAAGCACAGCAAAAGGGGACAAAAGAGAGAGAGAGAAGCAAACAAATGCAGGAGAAGAAGAAGATATTCCCCAACCCCCCAACCCCACCCAGATGAACCCCAGTAAGGAGGTGCAAAGCCTGGGAATGGAGGAGGACATACAAGAAGAAGAGTAGGGTAGTGTAGAACCACAGAGAGAGGCAATAAAAGAGGGGGAAAATAAATAAATAAAAAGAACTGCTATGGAAGAAAGACAAAAGGGGCCAGAAGAAAAGTAGATGGGACAGCCCCCCCCGGGCAGGAGCAAGAAAGTACTCAAGGGAAATATAATAAAATGACTCTGAGAAGTGAAAAGGAGATGCACCCTGAAATAACTTTGAGTAACACTTACGAGGTCTTGGAGGTACAACAAATAGAGGACAGTAGGAGGGGGGAGGAGTCTGATACCCCAGTGGAAGTCATAACAGAGGGGCAAGAAAGAAGAGAGGACAGGGTGGAAGAGTGGAATACTTTAAAAAAGAAGAAGAAGAAAAGAAAGAAGATAATATGAGAAAGGAAAAAAGGGAGAGGAGAAGGAGGGAAGGGGGACGTCATAATAAATTGAACTATGGTGTTGTTTTCATTTGCATCTGTCAATGTGAATAGCATTTTAAACAGAAAGAAAAGGGGGCAAGTATGGAATGAGTTAAGGGAATTAGCCTGTGAAGTGGTTTTGATACAGGAAACATGGTTAAACTCTATAGAATTGGTTAAGTTAGCCCACAGGGAGTGGATATTGGGGCCTGCATATTTTTCCTTTGGAGGGGAGAGGGCAGATGGGGTAGGTATATTGTTCTCAGGTAAAGGTTTAAAATTTTCAGAAGCTGATTGATATTGCCCCAGGAAGGGCCTTGATAGTGGATTGGTTATTTTATGGTGACCCAGGTAGGTTTATTGTGATGTACGCTTCACAGATTAAGTCTGAAAGAGTACAGCTATTCAAACAGATGCAGCCATATTTATGTACTGCAAGGACTATTTATTTTGGGGGGGATTTCAATTGCACGCTAGATATAATTGATAGGAAAAAAGCAGGAAAGAAAGTGTATTGCGATTCCTTCGCTCTTGAGAAAGTAATAAAACAAGCAGAGTTAAAAAATGTATTTAGTAAAGAGGGATGTGAATATCAATTTACATATAAATGCAGAAAATGCTTTCCGAAAATTGATTATGTTTTTTTGTCAGATAGAGTAGAGATAGTGAAGGTTAAAGTGTTTCCTAATGCATTTTCTGACCATTTAAGCATAAGAAGTGTAATAAGCACGGAGTCTGGTATTGTGCAGCCGAAAGTAAGAAGGAAAATGAACACAGCAGCTTTAAGGGAGGATATAGTTAAAATACAAATAATGGATATTTTTATATGTAGTTCTTCAGTAATTGGGTTCTATGAAGATTTGGTATTATGGTGGTGTGAAGTGAAGAAGAAGTTAAGCACTTGTTTTAAAAACTATGGAAAAAGGATGGTGAATGGCCAGTTTTTTAAATATCTAAAACTAAGAAACAAGCTACTTAAGGTATATGAAGCTTCTTATGTAAGTAGGGTGGATAAAGATAGATTGAGAAATTGCAAGAGGAAATGAAAGCAAATACAATATAACAGAGCAAAGACTATAGTGAATGAATTAAACTGCGGAACCCAGAAGAGTCCATATTCAGATCCCTGTGAGGCATTAAAGGAGAAAAAAAAATACATCTAGAATAACGTCTTTAAGGGGTAATAATGGGAATATTATTAATAAGTCAATAGAGTTAAATGAAATGGTAGAAAAACAGCTAGCAGAATTATTAGAGGGAAATAAAAGCGAGCTGGAAAAGGAAATAAAGTAATATTTACAGGTTATTCAGATACGTGTTTTAAAGAAGACTGAGATAGACTTACTAAAAAAAGAGATAGAAGAAATAGAAGTGTACGAGGTGATCAAAAATTTAAAAGGTGGGGTGGTACCAGGGAAAAATGGGATCCCAAATGAGTTTTACAGAGAATTCCCAGAGACTACAGCAGCTCTTCTAACAAGGGTATTTAACTATATGTTGCAAGAGCAAAACATTCCAGTAAAGTTCACAACAGGTAGATAGTTTTGTAGAATAATGGAGACAAGCAAGAGCTGGCAAATTGGAAACCAATAAGTATTTTGAACTCTGATTTTAAAATACTAGCACAAGTTTTGCAGAAAAGATTGAGAGGTGGCAAGGATCCTGATTCAACTAGCGCAAACATGTGCTATTCCAAGACAGAACATACAGGAGAACCTTGTAATAACTAGGGACGTAATTGAGTACTGTCAACAACAAAAGAAAGAAGCATGTATTTTAACAATAGATCAGTGGAAAGTATTTGATTTAGTGAATCATGATTTCCTACGAAAAGTATTGGAAGAATAGGGGATTCCAAAGACATTTTGTAGATGGGTGGGTCTGTTATATAAAAATACAGCCCTAACAACAGAAATAGGAGGGGTTCAGTTAGGGTGATGAAAATAAAAGGGGGGTGAGGCAGGGTGTCCCTTAGCCCAGTATTATATACATTCATGTTGGATCCATTAATCAGAAAGATTATAAGATATCAAGAAATAGTAGGAATTAAAGGAAGGCAAGTGAAGGATGAAGTTAAAATAATGGCTTATGCAGACAATTTGAATATATATATATATAGATATATATATATATATACAGCTTCACAGGAAGGGATAGAGAAGGTAATGATTCAGTTGGAAAGGTATTCAGAAGTGTCTGGGGCAGAAATTAATTTAGAAAAGAGTAAGGGTTTGTGGATAGGGACAGCTAACAAAGGGGAAAGAATGTGCAGGAATATAAGAATCATGACTAATAGTAGGAACATTCTGGGAATAAAGTATGGGGAGGGGGATATGAGGATGGAAAATTAGAAAGAGGCAATAGGACAGGGAGAGAAGAAAGTGGCTAGATGGAAAGTTTGGAAATGTCCAATACAAAAGAATATTTGTTGTTAAACAGTTTTTGTTACCTTGCTTTTTATATGTTGCAGGAGTTTTCCCTCTACCAGTAACTTTAGAATCTAGAATACTAGGGATTTTCTTTCAGCTGTTGTGGGGTAGCAGACATAACCCTATTAAGAGAGAAATATCTTACAAACCAGTAAAACAAGGTGGGTTAGGGATGATAAACCCAATAGTATTTTTTCACACAATTTTTTGGTATAAGAACATTGGGGTAATGTTGAAGGGTAAAGAGAATATGATTGAGAAGTGGGGAAAAATGTATTAGGAAACTGGTGGGAAGAATGGAGGGAAGGTGTTCCTAAAATGTTTAAAAGAAAGGAAATACCAAAATATTATGAGGGAACGTTGAAAAAAATTATGAAATGGAAAATAACAAAAGAACAAATGTTGTCTGCCAAGAAAAGTAATGTACAGAAAAATAGTGACGGAAACAGGGGTCGGTGAGATAGAGTTTAAAGGAAGTATAATGAGAGAAAATAAGTATGTGTATAAAATGTTAAACAATCCAAGAGCGCCAAAAAAATGAAGGATTTACAATGGATTATGGCACACGGGAGGGTGGGGGTAAGAGGGAATCATAAACATAAGGCGGTGGAAGAAAGGAATTGCCTATATTCAGGATGTGGGTGTAATCTGGAAACTCAGGAGCATTTTTTGCTCCAGTGTTGTTATGCAGTAGGCTCATGGATCTTTTTGTCAGAAAAGTGGAAGATGCCATGGTTGAAAAAGATTTCTTATAAAAATGTGGTGCTGGAAATTTTTCACGAGCTATTGGAATTGTATCATTGGGCAACGGTACATATTCTTTTTGCCTGTATAAAGTACTACCTGTGGCAGGGGAGATGTCAACTTCTACTACAGCAGAAAGAAATTTCTTATGAGGGAATTGAGAAAATGTGTAGTACAGAATTAAAAGAAGTGTATAATAATGACTGTAAATATCACCCAAGGAAGAAAGTGGAAATGTTTAATTTATTTTGTGAAATATGAATAAGCTTTAATTTAGGAAAGTGGTAGATGCCTTAACTGGAAGAAAAAGGAAAAATATGAGAAGTATGTAGGGTATAGTATAATTCTGGGGGACGTGGGGAGAGATGGTCATTGTTTTTGGAGAGGGAAAGGGAGGGGGAACAGAACAATGTGAGATTGAAAATATTGGGGTTACTAGATAGATTAAATTGGTTTAAAGAATTATTATGTGTATTTATATGTTGTTCATTCAAGTATGTTATCTCTTGTGGGTTCACATATTTGTCTGCTGTATAATATGTATGATTATTTGTTGTGTTTATTAAAATAAAAACTCACCTACTCTTTTTCAATAAGTGCCATGGGAACTTTAGCAGCCACCTGAACTACCACCAATCCAATCCAGGCAGATAGGACCTCAGTTTAATGTTTCATCTGAAAGACGCACTTCAGAAGTGATGCACACCCCTCATGGTGCACTACAGTGTCAGTATTGGGATATTAACCAAAGTGCCAGATGCGGGAACTGAACCCACAGTACTCTGATCTCCCAGCCTCAGAGGTGAGTGTGCTACCTACTAAGCCACTGACACTGGTGTCAATTGAATTTATATGCAGTAGAATCCTTTGTATGTATTTTGCACCGAGCACCTTTGACCCTTAGACCCTCCCAGCTTAATGTAACATGGTACTGTTAAGCTTCTCTGACATCATCTTCTGTTTTTTAAATGAGTATTTTAAACCAATGGGGATTTTTTTCTGTTTTTTTCTGCATGATCTAGTTGTTAAAAGTACTGTTTTTTTTCTAAATAACTGTCATTACACTTCTGATGAAGGACTTGTTGGTCTGAAAGCTAGAACACTCTGTTCTTGTTGTTACATCTATGTTGGTCCATTAAAAGGTATCAAATAATTCGCTTCTGGATTTGCTCTTACAAGAACCAATACAGCAAACACTAAATCTAGATTAGTACAGGAGTTGCCATCCTGGTAATTAAACATAGTAATATTTACCATTACAGCAATGATTTCATACAACTGACATGAAGGTATAGTAGGAGGAACACACAGTATTTACATGTATATGTAAAAAAAAATGTTATTGCTAATGCAAGGCAAACGGTGAGGACAGAGAAAGCACAAGACAGAATATAGTACATAGATGCAGATTTTGACACGACTGGATGAGGGAGAAGCTGAGGTCAGTGTGAGGCAGGAAGTAGAAGTATGATGGAGGTTTGGAGCAGCAGACTGTTATGAGTGTCCGATCCACTTCGGTGACTCAGGAGGGACATTACGGAATCTAGCAGGCAGCAGCAGACTAGCCGTGTGGACCAGCAGTGGCTTGCCAAGAGGACCCAGGACTCTTACAGTTAGAGAACACTTAGCTGAATGATGGGGTCAGGATGCAGACAACCAGGTCCATCTGGCCAGTCGAAGTATGAGTTGGTTTCTCATAACTGCTGGAATTCTGTGCGACAACACTGCATTAGCATGTCATCTGATAGAGTGATATTTGACTAAGTAAAAATAATGGTTGGAAAGGTAAGAACAACAATGACAGGAGTAAGGAATAAAAAATAAAAGGAAAGGAGTACTATTTATTTATTTTTTTATTATTTTTAACCAGGAGGTGACTGAGCACTGCCCTTTTTCAGTCACACCTAACAATAAATACTTTACATTACAAAACATACTGAACATTCAACAAACTTAAAATACTGACATATATTAAACATTTCAACTAACATTACAAGTACATAAATTATTCTTAGGCTAGTGGTCATTCAACAGATGTTTAACATGTTTTATAGTTTTTGTGGTTTTAATTAAGGCTGTCAAACTGTTTAAAAGTGTTGGAGCAAACCATGTAAAGGAGCGTTGGCTGGTAACTAATTTTGGTAAAGGTTAAAAAAGAGAATCTATTTTGTGTATAGCTGAGTATGAATCTTTGTTCTGAATATTAGCAGCATCAAGGTTCAGACCTGGAAACAGGTGTATGTTTTATCTAGCCTCAGCTTGGGACAGTAAACAAAGAGAAATTAACAGATGAGGCATACAGTCAAGAGCGAACATCAGCCAGCCAGCAAGACAGGGAGTGCGTGAAAGGATGCCGTTTAGCATAACATATCCAGACAATGTAAACAACATTAACAAGCTGATAAGGACAAGACCTTGCAGAGTGAAATGAATATATTTTCAACCTAAAATACTAGAGTGGTATTGGTACTGAGGGAAAACATTTTTAAAAAAATGGTGCATGATGCAGTATGTTGACCATCTGAGTCGAGCTGTCATCATGCAGTCTCCTCCGAGTATAACCTTCTGGTACTGTACTCATAGAAACAGAAGTTGACATAGAAACATAGAAGTTGAAGGCAGATAAGGACCTCAAGGCCCATCCAGTCTGCCCATATCACTCAGGCTGATTGCATTACTTAAGCAATATAAGATGTGCAAGGACATCCCTGTGTCATAACTGGCTGAGACATAGAAACATAGAAGTTGATAGCAGATAAGGACCGCAAGGCCCATCCAGTCTGCCCATTTCTTTTTCTACCTTATAAATGTACCATCGGCCTTTGCTCTGTCAATGGCCTATCTATTCATACTTATCTGTACTGCTCCCTTATGCCTATCCCATGCCTGTTTGAAGCCCTGCACTGTATTCATATCCACCACTTTCTGAGGTAAGCCGTTCCATGCATCCACCACCCCTTCTGTGAAAAAGAAGTTCCTCACATTACCCCTTAATCGGCCTCCCTCTAATCTCATGCTGTGTCCTCTTGTCCTGCTATATTTCTTATATTGAAACATGTTAGGCACTTTCACCTTGTTAATGCCCTTAAGATGTTTGAATGTTTCGATTATATCACCTCTCTCCCTCCTTTGCTCTAGGGTGTACATATTGAGCTCCGTTAATCCATCCTCATATGTTTTCTGATGCAGTCCCTACACCATTTTAGTTGCCCTTCTCTGGACTGCCTCAATCTGGTTAATGTCCTTGTGAAGGTGTGGCCTTCAGTATTGCACGCAGTACTCCAGATGGGGCCTAACCAGTGTCTTGTAAAGAGAGATTATTACCTCCCTCTTACGACTTGTGATACCCCTACTAATACACCCTAACATCCCCCTAGCCTTACTTACTGCTTTAGTGGTCTGCTTGGATAATTTCAGGTCATTGGTGATGATGATGCCCAAGTCTCTTTCTTCCCTTGTGACTGCTAGCAACTCCCCTCCCAGCCTATAGGTGGCTTCAGGGTTTCTCTTCTCTATGTGCATGATCTTGCACTTCTTTGCATTAAACCCCAGTTGCCACTGTTCTGACCATTTTGCTACTTTATCCAGCTCTCTTCTCATTCTGTTCACCCCATCTGGATCATCTACTCTGTTGCAGATCTTGGTGTCATCTGCAAACAGAAAAACCTTACCCTCTAGTCCATCTGCAATGCCACTGATGAAGATATTGAAGAGGATTGGCCCCAGAACTGATCCCTGAAGTACCCCACTTGTGACTTGTATCTCTTCTGACTGTATACCATTTACCACCACTCTCTGTTTTCTGCCTGTCAGCCAGTTTGCCACCCAGTTGACCAACTGCTCACCCACCCCGAGCCTACCCATCTTATTAATCAATCTTCTATGTGGAACAGTATCGAAAGCTTTGCTGAAGTCAAGGTAGGCGACATCAACTGCTCCCCCTTGGTCCACCACTATGGTTACCCAGTCAAAGAAATCTATGAGATTAGTTTGACAGGACCTTCCTTTTGTAAACCCATGCTGTCTTGGATCCTGTGCTCCTATGGATTCCAGATGTTGCATTATCCTTTCCTTAAGGAGTGCCTCCATAATCTTGCCCACTACTGAGGAAAGACTGACTGGTCTGTAGTTCCCTGCCTCCTCCCTCCTACCACTCTTGTGGAGTGGGATCACATGAGCCCTTCTCCAGTCTTCTGGGACCTCTCCTGTGCTCAGATACTCACTAAACAGTTCTGATAATGGCTCTGCTAATTCCACCCTTAGCTCCTTTAGTACCCTGGGATGTATGCCATCAGGTCCCATTGCTTTGTCCACCCTGAGCTTATCGAGCTCTTGTAGGACCCTTTCTTTTGTGAAGGGACTAGTGCTCACCCCCGTGTCCATGGTGCTGAGCTGTGGGCCCTGCCCTACCTTCTCTTCAGTAAATACTGAGCAGAAGTATCTATTTAGGATAGACGCTTTTACATGGTCCTCCTCACACGCCCCTTATCTCCTTTGATCTTAGCAATACTCCCTCTGGACTTTCTCCTTTCACTAATGTATCTATAGAAAGTCTTGTCACCTTCTTTTACTGTTTGTGCTAGTGTTTCCTCAGTTTGGGCCTTTGCCTGCCTTACTGCCTTCCCTGCTTCTCTTAGGGAAGTTTGGTATGCCTCCCTATCTTCATCCTGCTGTGTTCCCTTATATTTCCTGAAGGTCAGCCTTTTGGCTCTGACCTTTTCTGCTACTGTTTTGAGAACCAAAGTGGTTTCCTTCTTCTTTGCACTTCCTTTTCTCTCTAACACAATGGGATGTTGCTTCAAGAATTGCATCCTTAATGCTTGCCCACTTTGCCTGTACCCCCTCACCTGAATTTCTTTTTGCCAGGGTTAGCTTAACTCTGGTGGTCATCTTATCAAAGTCAGCTCCTCTGAAGTCCCATATTTTTGCCTTGGAATGGGATGATTTAGTTGTAGTGGCCAAGTTGAACCATACCATGTGATGGTCACTGGCCCCCAGGTGAACTTCTACCTGGAGATCTGTGATCCTTTCCCTGTTAGTCAGTACTAGATCTAGGATAGCCCTGTCTCTTGTGGGTTGTTGTATCAGTTGTTTGAGGCCCTCCCCCTGCAGGGAATCCACTATGTGTGTAGTTCTGGCAGATGTTCCTGCTGGTACTGACCAATTTGTATCTGGCATGTTGAAGTCTCCCATTATTGGAACCTCCCCTATAGCTGTCATGTTTTGTATATCTTCTAACAGTAATGTGTCTATGTCCTCCCCCTGGTCTAGGGGCCTGTAGACAACCCCAGTTCTTATGGTTGTCCCATTTCCTGTTTCCAGGGTGACCCACAGTTCTTCTGGCTCCTTATGTGTATTATGAATTTCTGTAGCTTTGATATTTTCATTGACATACAAGGCCACTCCACCCCCCTCCCTTTTTGTACCTCGGTCTCTTCTGAACAGCACATAGCCAGGTCCTGAAGTCTCCCAAGTGTGGTTACTGGTAAACCATGTCTCACTAATTGCTACTATGTCCAGTTTAGCCTCTGTCATTATTGCCTTCAGGTCGGGGATCTTGTTTCCCAGACTGCGAGCATTTGTGTACATGATTTTCCATTGGCCAGATTTCGGTGTGTTAGTTGTTGGGTGAGGTCTGGCGTTTTCCCTGTTCATCGTATGGGAAGCTGAACCTTTTTCCTTACCTGGTGATGCAAATGAACTGCAAACATGCTGAACTTCTGTTTGACCACTAGCTGAGGGAGGAGGAGAGTTCTTTCCATTCGATATATGGGGTGCTGCACCCCCTCCCCATTTGCTAATTTAAATATTTTGCAAAGACATCAAACTTCGGCCCCAACGCACTGACTCCCCCCTTAGTTAGATGCAGTCCATCAAATTTAAAGAACTTTCGCTCCCAAAACTGTTGCCAGTTCCCTACAAATTTGTGTCCTTTTTCCTGGCACCAGCCCTTGAGCCACATGTTTAGCTCCCCTATCTCCCCTTCTCTGACCTTCCGACCATCTGCCTCACTCTCCCAGACTGGCAGGATCTCAGAGAAGAAGATTCTGGATGAAATGGATGATAGTTTGTCACCCAGCCTGGTCAAGTGTTCCTTGGTCTCCACAACTGACCGGCTGGCGAGATCATTAGTCCCTATGTGTACCAGGATGTCATTGTTTTCTTCTGCTTCCTGAACAATTTTAGCAATGAGACTTGGTTCTACCAATGGCAGTATGAGAGTGCCACCACATAAGCAATAAGACATGACAGGGTGTGCATGGAACATATTTTACCGCACAGCCAGGGGCATAATAAGGCACGAGGCCCCTGGCTGAATGCCTTTAGCCACTGGCATGCGGTAAAATATGTTCCATGCATACCCTGGAGTGTCTTATTGTGCTTATAAAATGGGGACTTTTATTTTTAAGTTAGAAAAATGCATGTTAACAAGGAAAAAAAAAAGATTGCTTGTGTGAAATATGATAAAATAGTCCTTCCACCCATTTCAGCATGATGTCACTGTGTATGTGTTGGATAACGTTTGTTTTTTGGTGGCATCAGTAGTTTTTGGTTGCAGGAGGATTACTCACTCCCCAAAGTATTGTTGTGGAGTTTTTTGTTTAATAAATGTGAAGGAGCTCCGGGTGACAGGAGAGAGAAAAGGAAAAAACACACACACACACATTTCTGCAACACAAAGTGATGCCTCTCATCCATGTAATGGACTAAGCCATTAAGTGTGTTGCTGGTGTCATGCCAGTTCAATTCTGGAATTAAAACAAAACTTCAGGGGTGGAAGCGCTTCTAATTATGGATCTAGTTGGAGCGAGACTGCTACCGCGGGCAGGAATTAAAAGAGCAGAAATGGTTCCACAGATTGAGGACCGCGAATGAGCTAAGAATGACTGAATGGGAGTCAGGAGTGACAAAAGACTTAAAATGCTCCCATTTAATGAGCGAGCGAGTGGCTGGTGGTGGTGGGAGAGCGCAGCACTTCATAGAAGGGCTGAATTTCTGCAGTTCCCTCTCCTTGTCTGAGTTTGTGGCTGTACTCTGGAGCATAACAAGCGGCAACTTTAAGCTGAATTTAATATTTTACAGGGGGAAAAATATTTTTCATTTTAAACTGCGGAACTGGGAGCACTACAGGCAGCACAGATACATGGAGCTGACAAAATCGGGATGGAGTAACAGAAGTTTTGTTGAAAACATCATGAATGTTTATAGAATGGGTAAGCTGAATAATCCAACTTGATTTTTGTCACGCTTGGCAAATACAAAGATGGCAAACAGTAGAAATGCCAACGTTCCATGGCTTATGGATACTGGCCCTTTTACTGCCAGCCCTTTTTTTACCCATGCATGGAACATATTTCATGCATGGGTAAGTAGCCAATCACATTGTTGGATTTAGCCTATCCATTTTATAATAGCTAATAACAAGTCCCTGCTAACCAAGGCCACTCGAAGAATTCATAAGCCACTCACTTCCTATTCTGCATCACAAAAATGGCTGCAACCGTTTCTGATATATAAAAATACCTCCAATAGGTCGTAGAAATAAAAGTCCATTAAATTAAGTGAAAGTAGTAAATATCTGCATGTTATTTTCACTCAGGAGCCCTTTCCAAAACACAAACAATAGAATACTATTTAGAGTTACTATTGCTGTTTACTGGATGACCATGAAAATTCCACTTCCTTAGCAGTTTGCAAGAGAACTCACTGCTCCTTACAAGGAAACAGACATAACTGAGGTTTCTGTTCCAACTGAGGGGTTGGTGTGTGTGTGTGTGTGTTTGTGTAGCATTCTACTACTGGAATAATGCATAGCACTGAATTCTTCTATTCCATGGTAAACAATCACACATTGTATTGAATATGATGAAAGACAAATGACTGACGGGTGAATAATAACATGATGCTACACCGTGTAAAACGTCACACCAGTAGATGTTATTAACTTGACAGGCTTTCACCCTATATTTACAAAATACATCACTGGCTTAAAAGATCTTGATTATGATAACCAACTAAAATCATTGAAACTTCTGTCACTGGAGACAAGGAGATAGAGGGGCGATTTTCTATTTCTATGGGATGTGACGAATGAGCCAGCTCTCTGTGGAGATGGGTTTTGATTATAAACCAAACATCAAAGAAACAAGGGGGCATCCACTACAATTACATATTATCTCACACAAAACAAGTAAAAGAATATTTTTTTTCACACAGGGAGTTGTACACATCTGGAATGGCCTACCACTACACATAATTATAAGCAAAAATAAGAATTTTTAAAAATAAGCTGAACTGTTGGTTACTCAGTATGATGTATTCTTACGAGTAAGGATCCTGATGGAAACCTTTATGGGCACATCGCCCCATTCCCCAGTCAACTGCAGTATGAACTGCAGTACAGTCTAAGCCACTTATAACGGGCGCATCTGTGTAATCAGATTTTGCCCGTTATAGGGAGTGGGCACTGTAACCAAAAAGCACTATAAGTGGCATGGACTGTATTGTGCTTCAAGAAGAAAAATGTTTTAGTTGTAAAACCAAAACCTCCGGTGTGATCCTGCAAGTTCATTAAAAAAAATGCATTGAAGCCTATTGGCGCATACTTGTTTGCTGTTCCAGCGGCTCTGGTGTGATCGCGCTTCAACCTCAGTTATCTTAAGGCAAGGCTAGGGGGATGTTAGGGTGTATTAGTACGGATATCACAAGTCAGAAGAGGGAGGTAATAATCCCTCTTTACAAGACATTGGTTAGGCCCCATCTGGAGTACTGCATGCAGTATTGGAGGCCACACCTTCACAAGGACATTAACCAAATTGAGGCAGTCCAGAAAAGGGCAACTAAAATGGTGCAGGGACTGCATCAGAAAACATATGAGGATAGCTTAATGGAGCTCAATATGTATACCCTAGAGCAAAGGAAGGAGAGAGGTGATATGATTGAAACATTTAAACACCGTAAGGGCATTACAAGGTGAAAGAGTCTAACATATTTCAATATAAGAAAAATAGCAGGACAAGAGGACACAGCATGAGATTAGAGGGAGGCCGATTGAGGGGTAATGTGAGGAAGTTCTTTTTAACGGAAAGGGTGGTGGATGCATGGAATGGCCTACCACAGGAAGTGGTGGCTATGAATATAGTGCAGGACTTCAAACAGGCATGGGATAGGCATAAGGGAGCAATACAGATGATTATGACTAGATAGGCCATTGACAGAGTAAAGGCCAATGGCACATTTATAAGGTAGAAAAAGAAATGGGCAGACTGGATGAGCCTTGCGGTTCTTATCTGCTGTCAAGTTCTATGTGTCTAGTTCCCTTCAGCTACAGTACAGTACCTTTTCAACGGGTTTGGTGTGATCACGCTTCCTCTGCTTGCAAAGCAAAAATGCAGTAAACTCACGTTAGCTTTGCTTCCTTAGCTCCCTCCAGCTACCTTTTCAAGGGCTCCGGTGCGATCAGTTAGCCTCAGTTTAGCTCCTTCCAGCTACCCTTTCAATGCACTGCATCAATTAGCAGTCGATTAGCAGGTAATTAGTATTATGCCCACCTTTCTGTTTTGGGGCAGATTAGTACAACGTGTGAACTGACTAAGTGAGTTACTAACTACAGTGGCAGCTAATCTGCCTGAAATAGAAGGCAGGCACACAGCACTATATTCTCTGTATTCAACACTAAAGCCTATAGGTTTGGCAAGTGGCAAATGGAATCTGCCAGAAAAACTGACTGCCCACGTTAACCGCGGGCGCTATAAGTGGCATGTACTGTATTGTGTATTTTTCCACAATCAGTACATTCGAAGCTATGCATTGTTCCCAAAGTAGACTCCTAATCACCCCCCCAAACACACTGCAAACACACGTGAAATGGTAACATGGAATACAGCAATTCATAATTATTCACAGTCCTACCAGAAAGAAAATAGACCGCTAAACACTAAACAGAAACAGAAGGATTAAGAACATCAACTGAATCTATTGCCAGTAAAGTAGCTGTTACTTATCTTGTAAACTGGCAGAGATAGAAGGAGGGGTTTCCATGGCCATCAAAGAATCACCATCATTGGAAATTCTTAATAGTGCTTAATTTTTTTAAACTTGAGAGTGCTGTCTCCCCATCTACCATTTGCAAACACTGTCATGGAAATATCTCAATGTTTATATGACTGGACCAAAAAAAACAATGTTTTCCGCAGAACTGATCATTACTCAGGCAGTATGACAACCCCCCCCCACACACACACACACACTTATAGATACATACAGGTAACAGACATTCAAGGTGAGCATGATTCAAAAGATCGCCTAGGGCATCACATACCCTAAAACTATCACTCTTTCACTATGGTTTTATTACATAAGGGAGGCAAGGCTGTCATCTGCTTCCATTGACTGGGCGCCAGTGACACGTGCATGTATACACTGCAGGTGGATTTTCATCCAGACTTAGGCCTGGTGTCCAGCAGTGTATAATGTATTCGAAAAACAAGACACACATACCGAAACAGAATTAGTGATGCAAGTCATCAAGTGTGATACCAAGCTGAATACACACAACTGTATTTATACTTTCTGGGAGCAACACCAAGTGTCACATCTCCTAAAATGACACTATCTCCATGTAGATATTTCTGGTACTTTTTAGTAAAATTGAAACTACATTTTAGCACATCATTCTACATCAGTTTTTAAGTACAAAAAAAAGACTGATGATGAACAATGTTCTCTGTTTTCATGTGAACAGCACTGGTCTGCAAAACATCCTAGTCGACTGTAGGAGTTGTCCTTTGAATTAACACAATGTAGGAGGATAAATTATGTATATGTATATGTATATGTGTTATGATTGTATCTGGAACTTCTTAAAGAATAGTTTTGAAACTTGTAACATCTACAGGACCACCATGAAAACAGGCCTTGTGTAAGACCTATGGTGAAAAATGTTTGCTTATCAAAATGTTCTGCCTGTATAAATAAAGAAGTTTTTACTACTATTACTACAAGAAGGGTGTTTACCCTATTTGTCGTTTCTCATTGGTTGCTCTCTTGTATCAGATTCTGCTATGAGAAAGCTGGTCAACAACCTCCAGTGGGGCTCAGGGCCCATTCCACCAGGGGCACTACAGCTTCGCTTGCAGCAACAAGGGACATTCCCCTACTGGATGTCTGCAAAGCAGCTACCTGGAAATCTGTGCACACCTTTATGAAACACTACAGTTTGGATGTGCAGACCAGATCTGATGCCACATTTGGCAGGGCAGTTCTGCAGAGCCTCTTTCCTAAGTAGGTTCTGTGCCCACCTCCCACTTGGTACTGCTTGGTAGTCTGCAAAAAGTTACTGATGCTAAAGGACTCCTGGGGTAAGAAGAAAATATTACTCACCGCAGTAATCTTCTTTCTTCCATGGGGTCCTTTAGCATCAGTAAGCTCCCACCCTTCCTCCCTGGTTCACCTGTCGGAGAAGGGCTCTTGCGTCATCTTTTACTAAATTTGGCATTTATTATTGATGAGTTTTTACCTCGTGTTGCTGTTTTTATTTCCACTTTTGGACATTTGCATGTTTTTTGAATCCTGTTAATTCTTTTTTGGGACATTTGCCCTCATTTATCCTTAAAAAAATTCTGAAGCAGTCAACAGCTCTCACTCAGTTCACACCCCCTCCTGTCTTTTGATTGGCTGGCCCTACACTCATTAAAAAATCTCTTAAAGGCACACCTCCAGGAAAACTGCACCTAGCCAGCTAATGTGTTGGTGCCAAAACAGCAGTAATAAAAGAATGTATGCCTCACATGACGATTTTCAGCTGCTGCAGCAGCACTCACTCTCATGGTTTGCATCAGGTCACATTAGATCTTTTTTTGTGTGTGTTTTTAAGGGTCAGGGTTTTGCTTTCCTTGGCCTGCTTGTACTAATTAACAATGCAATCACCACTGGAGCTTTCAAATTATTTTTATTTTTATTTAGTTTTTGTTAACCAGGTAGGTGCACTAGCCATGAAATGACTGTTTTCAGGCACGACCCAGGGGAGTGCAACAATCAAAGACAGGTACATAGTATGAGTACAATGAAATTACAATAGCATAGGTTAAAACAGTCAGTAGTAATGAATACATGCAGCCAGGACAATAACAATCAATGAAATTCACATAGACTGTTTAGGCATAAAAAACCTACTCAGTCTAGGAGGAGATACCACAACATAGCAGCAAAGAAATAGTATTCAAATTAGTTACAACAATGAAGATTCAAATAGGCAGCGAAACAAGGCAAGGGCAAATTCCTGACTGGGCAGGATGCATTTTCGCAGCCTCCGAAACAAGACTCAGGTGTGGGGGGTTGGGGTAGATTAGCTCTCAAGGAGATAGTAAGGGTAAGAAGCGCTATGAGTTAGGGAGGTTGGCAGCATCTGGTGGGTGAGTGGATTAAGGAGGATTGAAACAAGTGCAGAGATCAGCAAGGGATAGATATAGGTGCAGCTTCTTTTTGAAGCTTCTATGGGATCCGGATATTCGAAGTGCTTGGGGGAGAGAGTTTCAAAGCTTAGGAGCAGAGTTATTGAAGGCAACAGAGCCTTTTGATGTTTTACATCAGCAGGGATTTATCTACCGATCGCAGTTTTTAGGAGGAGGTTTGAGGTACCAGAAATGTTGCGAGCACTGAAGGGGTCTGGTTTCTGAGTATAGAGTCAATCAGGGAGTCAAGAGAGTATCGACAGCAAGCTGAGGGGGATAACCAGCCCAGGTCCCTGTACAGTTGGCAGTGGTGCTTAAGCCATGGTGACAAAGAGGCGCATCGACAGATATTATAAGTGACATCCTACTTATGAAGGATGGTTTTGTGTGTGGCACCAAAGGTTGGCATGCCATAGGTGAGGGCAGGGAGTAATATGCTTCTGACAATAGCAAGTTTAGCAGAGGGAGTCAGCATGAAACTGAACTTGTATGTGACCCCCAGTTCAGCATTCACTGCCTTGCAGGCAGATTGTATATGCAGGGTGAAGTACAGGGACTGGCCCAGAAGAATTCCCAGGTACTTAAAAGATGTAACGCATTCTTATTTGTGTGCCACTGCGGTCTTGCACCAATAGGAGAGTTTGACATGTCCTAAGTTTAGGGGCAGGTCCAAGTGACATTGCTTGGGTTTTCTTAGCATTAAGTACAAGCTGATGTGCAGAAAGCCAATGTTGGACAGTTGTGAAATCTGAAGAAATGGATGCATTTATGCTGGTGACCTTATTAGAGCTTGAATAGAGTACAATATCATCTGCATAGAGAATAGAGCATGAAAGAAAAATCTCATCTATGTTACTGATAAAAAGTGAGAAAAGAAGTAGTCCCAGAATAGAGCCCTGGGGAACCCCAATATTGATGGTAGCACCATCAGATAAAGAGGAGTTTAATTTCACAATTTGAGTTCTATTTGATAGATAGGTATTTATACCAGGCAACAACTGGGGGTGAAAAGCTCGGATTGCAAAGAGTGGAGAGGAGCAGGGGGTGATCAACAAGATCAAAGGCCTTTGTAAGGTCTATAAAAACTGCCCATCAGCTGGCCAGTGTCCATACTGGTAAGCACATCAGTAATGAATTTGAGAAGCACTGTAGAAGTACTGAGACCTTTATGGAAGCCATGTTGGGTGTCAGACAGGAGGCTGTACTTTGTATGGTAGTCAATGGTTTGATTTGCAGCAAGTTTTTCCAGAATTTTATCTAGGACCGCTAAGATAGCTATAGGCCTGTAGTTAGTAATCTCCTTGGGATCACCTTTTTTAAAGACAGGTGTTACACAAGCAATCTTCCAGAGGTCAGGAACTTAGCTATTAGAGAGAGACAAGGTGAAAATTCTAGCCAGAGGGGAGGCTATGTATGGTGCTGCTAGTTTTAGGAGCCAAGGCCCAAGTGTATCTGATCCAGAGCTAGTGTTGTCAGAGACAGTCCATCATAATTTTAAGACCTCAGTCCTTTAGCTTGCCTTGACGTAGAACGGGGGAATTTTTAGACATTTGTTGTGAAGGATAGCTGGGGGTAATGGACTGTGTTGATGCTGAAAACAGAGAGGCTACCTGAGGAGATGGGAAGGCAGAGGTATACTGAGACAGGTCCAATAACATTTGATTGAAGGAATTAGCAATGGTGTTGGAGTCATTGCAATGTACTCCATTTAATACCATGTCGCTGGGTGTAGTTGACTGGGGTGCACAGAGAAAGGTCGTGACATGGGCCCAGAATTTCCTAGGGTCCCCAGCACAGTCTAGCAGCAATTCTTTACAATAGGCACTCTTAGCTGTTCTAATCTGTTTTTTACAGAAGTTACATAGGTTCTGTAGGTAGCATAGTCAGATTGTAGCCCTGAGGCTTTGTACTTTTTCCAGCATTTTCCAGAATTAGTTGCGATGACCTGTCAGTCTACTGGATACAAGTCTATCAGTTTTCAGCGCAGCCTAATTTAGATGTATTTGACAACCTCATTGAATGGCAGAGCAGAAGTTAATGGATCCTGCTTCTGATTTGGAGTTAAATAAATCATTTTATTTGAGCTGTTGACAAGTGCTTTGTGAACTTAAGTACATATGAGCAAATGTTTGTTCATCATGGAAGTTCATTTTCCAATGCGTTGTAGTTAATAGTGCCAGTCAGAGTGACGAAACTAAAGTTACTCAATTAGCTTGACTCAGTTATGACAGGAATAAAATTTAAAAACATTTGTCCGCAAAGCTGCAGCACACAGAACTAGACTAACACCAACCTGTCAGCAGGATCTGAATAGACATGATAGCTGACACTACGAGCAGACTCACTGCTTGACTAAGCCAAAAGGGGCAAAAAAATTAAAATGAACAAATAAACAAGCACCAGGAAAAGCCACAGTACACAAACAATCTTTTTTATTAATGGATAGTTCCACCAACGCTAGTTTTTAATGGATGTCACAGTATCATAGCAGGAAAGAGGCTCGATGTCCCATAAGACAGAGAAAAGCCTTCAGCTCGAGACCATCTCAGAGACTTGTAGAGAGGGTTGGTCTCCCTCTGCTATACAGGCAAGCTATCAGTTGTCAGTCATGGAGGTGGACACATGGACATGCAAATACTCCACGCTCCCGTGATCCAGCGTATGTGCATTGTAAACTCCACACGGAAGCCCGAGTCTAATTTCTGGGAGTGACATCAAGACTCTGGCTTGAATCACATCCGCGATAGTTAACTTTTCACAAAAAGGATCGAGGATGACTGAGAGAGAGAGCTATGTACTGAGCTGATTTCCACAAGCACGCTGCAACAATACAGCTGGAAGATGGCAAAAGCGGTATTGAAATACAAGGCTCTGCATTAGAATGAGGCAGTAACACACTGTGTAGATACCTTTGCAGGTGGATATCTGCTCTTTAAGTGATTTACTGGGTCCATCCACCAGTGAAGCACCTTGCGGACTGGGGAGGAGACAAACACCAGCTGATTCAGATCATCTGAGCATTGATTCCATTGAACCCCAAGGGTCCATTGCGGGATCCTCATGTGTAACCTGGCCAAAGGGACCATCACAATGGCTGCAGTCATTAAGCCTCACAGCCTCAGGAACTCCCTGGCTGTTATATACCAGCACTGAGCCACTGCTTGGGCCTGAGCTATGAGTCAGTCTGCCCTGTCCTGTGGTAGGAAGTCCTTGCCCAGAGCAGAGTCCAGAAACACCACTATGTACTACAACTGCTGGGATGAAGTCAGGACAGACTGACAGTAATGGCCAAGGACTGGAACAACTTCAGGGTGAGTTCTAGAGTCAGCAAGAAAAAGTTCCCTTCCACGCATGGTTTGCAAGGGCAACTGCACGTTCAGTATTTAAAACAGTGAGGAATTCTGTCCACCACTCAGTATATGAAGGTGACCGTTCTTCTTTCCAATGACACAGAATAATCAACTTTGTGACTAGGGAAATGGTCGTCATTTGCATTTTTTGCATGGAAGAGATTATCAGAACTGTTGGTCCTCTCTTTATTCCTAGATTAGACAACATTTTGGTTATTAAGGTTTATCCTTTAAGCCCCCTTCTGGTGTGATGTATTGGTATTCGTTGTTCACTCATGTCATGTTCTTTTGCATGGAAGAAGTGAGTTCTCTGTTCTTTAGCGGGGTTGGTGGCGCATCAGGGGCAGAGGGGAGGCTGGTTTGAAGTAAGGTGTGGCTGGGTGGGGGGACTACTGTATGTTGTAACTATGTTTTGTTGTTAACTATTGTGTTTTATCAGTTTTGTGTTGTATTTTCTTTTTCTAATACAGCATACTTAATTGCAAAAAAAAAAGTTCCCTGGACTGTGCCTTCAGCAACCAGTCATCCAGATATGGGAACACATAAAGGACTTCTCGCAAGAGGACTGCCGCTACAGCTGCTAAGCACTTGGTAAACACCTGTGGCACAGAGGATAAGCCAAAGGGCAACACCATAAACTGGTAATACTCCCTCTGGAAGAGGAACCACAGGTACTGCCTGTGAGAGGGGGGCAAACCATGATATGCAGATAGGCATCCTGCATGTCGAGGGAGCAAAGCCTCCCTGCTTCAGCAGAGGAAGGAGACCATGTAGGGTTACCATGCAGAACCTGTAGTAGATGAAAAGATTCAGCTCCTTGAGGTCTAGAATGAGCCTCAAGTCCCCAGTTCTTTTGGGAACTAGAAAGAACTGGGAGTACAACCCTTTGTTCCTTTGCCATCTGGGCACTGGTTCTATGGCCCAGCAAGGTGAGCACCT
The DNA here is from genome assembly GCA_016271365.2 of Neoceratodus forsteri. Classification (NCBI taxonomy): domain Eukaryota; kingdom Metazoa; phylum Chordata; order Ceratodontiformes; family Ceratodontidae; genus Neoceratodus; species Neoceratodus forsteri. The sequence continues at coordinate 578,378,866 of CM057458.1, read as the reverse complement.
CCTCTCGGAGCACTGCTGTGTGTTCCAGTGGCTAGGAGGTGGGAACTGGGGGAACATCTGGAGGCAGTTCTAGAACATGACCTTGTTCGATTATCTGCAGGATCCAAGCATCTGTTGTAATGGTTCTCCATTGGGGCAGATGGAGGGAGAATCGACCTCTGACCAACACTTCCTGGCTTGGAACAAGAGGAGAGGGTCTGACAAGGAGTCATGCTGAGGCGGAGGCCTCCTCCCCTTGAGTGCTTAGTAGAGGGACCAGTGGTAGAGGAGGGGGCAGGCAAGGCAGAACTGGCCCTGCGTTTGCCCTGGAGCTTGGCACCTGAGCCAAATTTGTGAGAGACCTTATGACAGGAGGGCCTCAGTCTGCTCCTGGATGGGGTATGATAAAGGGAGTGGACAGACCTATTAGCTCTGCCAGATGCCTGCAGGTCATTAACAATATCCTGTAAATCAGGACCAAAATATTTGTGACCCACAAAAGGGGCATTCAGCACCGTTTGCTGGACATCAGCTGCGAAGCCAAAGACTCTAAGCCAGGAGTACCTTCAAAGGCAAATGCCAATGGCAACTGCCCTGGCCATAGTATCAGACATAAGTGGCTCTGAAGAGATGCTTACTGACCTCTTCTTCTAAGGCCTGGAGAATATTTATAACCTCTTGTCCCTGGGAACCCTCAGGAAGGGCCCGAGCAGCAGCCTTACACTTCTTCCAGAGGGTATTCTGGTACTTATTCAAATGAGACAAATTGCTGGCAATTCTGAGGCCTAGAGTGGCTGAGGCAAAAGTCCTCTTGCCCAGAGGTCAATCCTCTGAGATTCCGTATCTTGGGGAGAGAACTAAGGTGCTTGGACACCTTAGACCTATCATGAGTGGCCCTGATCACCACTGAGTCAGTTTACGGCTGGGCTGCACAAAAAGGCAACCCCAAAGGTGCCTGGTAAAGCTTATCAGCCTTTCTGGGCATAGCAGGCACCATGTTTGGCCTATTCCAGGCAGCAATGGCAGCATCATTCAAAGCTGGAAGCAGAGGAGAAATAACTTAGAATGGAGATTCTGGAATCTCCAACTAATCCACCAGGTTCTTCCTGGTGACATCCTCATCCTCAGTCTGGAACCCAATAGTGGAGAAGAGCTGCTTCATTCTGTTAAAGAAAGAGGGGTCCTCTGGGGGGGGCCTCGGGGTGTGTTTGAGTCCTCCAGGACAGTAGACCTGTCAGAGAAGTCAACCTTGATTCCTTTCTCCTCATCCTCTTCCTCAGGGAGGAAGAGGTCAGGTCTAAATTCCTCATCGGTGGCGGCCTGTTCTGTAGCCGAGATTGATGGCCAGAGGACTGACTGCTCTCTAGAGGGCACAGGGTGGACAGGTCGAACAGGTGTCAATGCGGGAGTAGCGCCCGATGGCGAGGGTGACAAAGGCCCAGGCCATGGAAAAAACTGCTGAATGAGAGCCGAAGTTAAGGAAGTCAGAACAACATTAAGGTTGATGGCAGGATGGGAAAGCATTGCAGACACAGGGTATTGATGGAGAGGGTGAGGAACCCAGCTACGACGAACTGCTACTAGCAGCAGTAGAGGTGATAGGGCCCAGTGCTCGTGGACTTCTCGAATTAAGAGGTCTCGATGGTAGGGCTGGGGCTGATGACCCAGAGGCCAATGGCCCCTCCGCAGCCCTAAGAAGGCTTGGAGAACTCTCTTCCATGGGTGGCCTGATAGGAGCCGAGGCCTGCATGGAACGAGGCATTGACACTGAAGTGATCGATGGTGCGATCCCTGGAGAAGAGGGAGGAAGAATCCAACAGGGATCACCACTGGGGGGGGGACTGGCCTTAGGCTGGTCCTTGTCCCGATGAGCGTGTTTCCCCAAGGACTTTTCCCCAGCTTTGGTAGCCTGGGGGCCAGAAGAAGACGCCAGCAACTGGGGGGAGGGGGCAGAAGACCCCTGCTCTCTGCTGGCTGCCTGTTGCTCCATGAGGAATTTCTGTAGGGCTTTCTTGCGTCATTGGTATGTGATGTTGAACTTCAGGCAATGTTCACAGGCAAGAGCGTTGTGAGTAGACCCAAGACAGCAGACAGAGTTCATGTTTTGTCGGTCGAGAAAATCTTCTTTCTGCAGTGGCAGCGATGGAAAAGAGTTGACGAAGGAGTAGTTCTTGACATACAAACATACAAGGAATCACTTTAAAATAAAGTGATTCAGAGGAAAGTACAAAAGAAAAGGTAAGTAGTAAGTTTTGTCGGTCAAACTGAGTGACAGAGCTTCCATGGAGTCTATGCACAAATAGTCGACAGCAGTAAAGAACTGAGGAGAGAGCGGGACCACCCATGCTTATATAGGGTTGTGACATTAGAGCTTGACGTTTGCATGGGTGGCCTCTACTAGACTGCTGCAGAAAAGCTTCTGTGAGGTCCTAGTGCCTGACGACTAAGTTCCTGAAGTGTGACCTGACAGAGATGTCCCCGAAGATCATCAGTTCTAATTTATCCATCAATTGATTTCATTGTAGCCGAAGTATCCATTGCGGGATTTGCATATGGAGGTGGGCCAATAGGATGGTTACAGTGGCAGCTGCCATTAAGTCCCAGGAGGCAGAGCATTGTCCTGGCAGACACACAGTAACTCTTATGAACCAGATGTTCCTGGGCAACCAGGGCCTTGGCTCTGTCTGTGGGCAGGAATGCACTGCCCACTGCCATGTCCAGTACGGACTTCAGTGTACTGGAGCAGTTGGCAGAGAATGAGAACAGATTTTGGTACACTGACCATGACACCCAGGTGCTTGAGCAATTGCTGAGTTCTGGATACTCTGTACTGGACCACTTCCTGAATGGACCCTGTGACAGCCAATTGTCCAAGGGAAGAAAAAGCCCTTCCTTCCAGAGAGCTGCTGCCACAACTGTGAAGCATGTAATAAATACCCATAATGCCAAAGATAAGCCAAAGGACAAGACTCAGAACTTATAATGGCTGCTCTCCAGCTGAAAGCAGAGGTATTGCTATGGCATGTTCAGATTTTGATATGAAGGTAAGCATCCTTTATGTCCAGTGCACACAGCCAATCTCCTTTTTACAGTAGGGGGATGAAAGCCTGAAGACACCATTCAAAACTTTTGTATTCAATGAAATTGTTCAAGTCTCTTTGGTGCAATACAGGATGCAGGTCTCCTGCAGATTTAGAGACTGTAACATATCTGGAATAAAATCCCTTGTTCCATTCTTTGAGAGGGATGGGTTTTATATCCTTTTTTAGAAGTAAGGATTGCACTTCTCTCAGAAGGAACAAGTAGCCTGGAGGATAATGAGAAGATGGAGGGGTGCACTGGAGGTTTGGCCAGTAGTTCCAGTGCGTGTCCTTTCTCTATTTCCAGGACCCACTTGTGTGAGGTGATCTCCCTCGATTTTGGCACACAAAGGGAGATCCTCCCCCCAACACTTGTACCCCCAGAGGCAACAGTGGAAGGTGAAGAAATGGGGAATCAAAAGATGCCAGGGGTGACATGGCTGCTGTAACCTTTAATTGCCTTGGAGTGGCCACCAGTAATGGTAGTACCTGTAGGAGGACTGCCTCCTCTACCACAATACTGTAAACAGTAGCCACAGCCTTCATGGCCAGTGAGTCTCCGAACAACATCTCTACCCCGTCCTCTGGTATTTCATGGGGTCCTGGACTTCACAGATCTCAGAGTCATTTTGGATGATTGAACATCTTTTAGTGCATTATTCACATCAAATCCAAATAACTTGGAACCGCTAAAAGGGGCATTTGGTATGGCCTACTGTACATCAGCCACAAAGCCTGCTACCTTGAGCTAGGAATATCTCCACAGGCAGATGCCAGAGACAGCCACCCGAACATCAGCACTGATCATCGCATTCTGACCTTAATAGATGCTTAAAGAACAGGATATGCAGCTTGAATAAATTCTGCTTTTGCAAAACTGTCAGGTAGCATCTGAATAGTAGTCATGATAGATGTCCAGGGGCTATTTTGATACTTAATCATGTAGGCTTGGCAATTTGCAATATGAAGCCCTAAAGTGGCAGAGGCATAGGTTTGCTTATCTATGACATCCAGTCTCCTGGATTCTTTGTCCAGAGGCAAATTACTCATTACTCTAGGGGCCCTAGAGCAATCATGAGCAGCCATGATTACCAGAGTTGGTGTCTGACTGAGAAGCATAATAGGGCTTGACAGATGGAGCAGGGTACTGCGAGCAAAGTGCTAGGCAGCAAAGGTAGCATCCTCCAATATGGGGAAAACAGAAGGCACCTCAATAGGGGGTGCCACTGTGACTTCCAAGAACACCATTATATTTCTCCTGCTGAAATCTTCCTCTTCGCTCTCAAATCCCATTACATCCTGGATTTGCTTTAGTAAAGCTGAAAGGAGGGATCTTCAGGAATGATCTGGGGTTGTAAACCAGCGTCCTCACTACAAGAGGATGGGGTAGAGCTGGAAGGAAACCCCCCTTGATAGGGATCTTCTTTTCCTTCATCCTCCAAATATTCCTCCATATTCACAAGGTCAGGATTACATGCTACCTTGTTGTCATCCTGAATGATGACAGGAGTAACCGATGGAGCTGGCGGCTATATGGGAGGCCCTTCTGACAGGACTGTCACAGATGTAGTCAGTGTCAGAACAGGTGAGCTAACAGTACTGGAAATGATGCCAAACCATGCCAGCATATCCTGGGAGTTGATGACACCTGGTTGTAGGTTCATGACTTCCATAGTCCTGGGACAGAAGCAGACAATGGAGGTGGCATACCATCCAAAGTAGGTATGGCAGTGCCAAAGCCATACCTGACCTTGATGTCCCAATAATGGTCAGGGGGTTGTAGTTGATGCTGCTGGAGCAGGTGACAAAGACTTACCTCCTTCAATGGAGACCTCGACCATACCAGTAAAGCAAGTTTGTCTACGAACATGCGAAAGATGCCAACAGCAAAAGGCCATCCTGGTCTATCTAGGCTGCTCGAGATTGCAGCTAGCTCCCTATTCAGCAGCTGCCCCACCCCACTCCCCTTCCCTCCCTTTACCCTCCCCTTTGCCCTGTCCCACCCCTTCTTGAAACATTCCACTGTGTTACATGCCACCACCTCAGCTGGCAGTACGTTCCACTTTGCCACCACCCTCTCCGTAAAGAAATGCCTCCTCACCTCCCTATTGAATCTATCCCCCTCCAATATCATGTCATGGTCCCCTAGTGTCTCTCCTCACCCTCCTCCTGAATAGACCCTCTGTGTCTATTTTGATAATCCCCTTCATGTATTTGAAGGTCTCAATCATGTCCCCCTGTCCTCTCCTCCAGTGTATACATTTAACTTTCTTAGTCTGACCTCATATGGCAATTCTCCCAGGCACTGAATCATCTTTGTTGCCCTACGCTGCACCCCCTCCAGCAACCTAATGTCCTTTTGTAGGTACAGGCGCCAGTACTGCACACAGTATTCCAGGTGGGGTCTAACCTATGATCTGTATAATGGTAGAATAACCTCCCTTCTTCTCGAGGAAATGCCCCTTGCAATGCACCCCCAGCATTTTGTTGGTCATTGCTGCTGCCTTGTGTGGAGTTGTTCATTGCTCCCATGATGAGCACCCCCAGATCCTTCTCCTCTTCTGTTATCTCCAGCCGCACCATCCCCAGATGGTAGCTTCTCCTCAGATTTTTTGTTCTGAAGTACAGTAGCTTGCATTTTTTTGCATTGAACCCCAGCTGCCATCTGTCAGTCCATGCCTCTAGCCTTGCCAGATCCTCCTGTAGCCCCTGCCACCCAACCTGGTAGTCCACCACCGCTCTCATCTTGGTGTCATCCACAAATAGGCAGATTTTGCTCCTGATGCCCTCCGAGATGTCTGCAATAAATATGTCAAACAGCACTGGGCCCAACACCGACTCCTGTGGAACACCATTTGTCACAGGCTTAGGAGATGAGTATAAGCATTTGTCTGTATGCTTATGGTGGCTAAAGGAGGAGAAACAGGTTTCAATGACAATTTTTTCTTTTCACTGGATTTCTCCATCATCCTTAGTAGTGACGGAACTGCTGACCACCTGTCTCCTTCCCTGTGGTGAACAGTGGGGAGGAAGATGTTGGCTTAGAACCCACAGCCTTTGCTTGTGATTCCTTGGCCTTAATGGTAATAAAGGTTTCTAAAGCATTCCTGCAGCATCTCCTTATGGTTTGGTTAAATCCTTGGCAGATCTTACAGGTCTGCACATTATGGGACCAGCTCCAAACAGCACATACACACATGTGGTCTGAGCAACATCCTTGTAGATCATGTAACTACAGTACAAAAGCTAAATAAAGGTCCTTTCAATGGCTGCATACAGGGATGCAGATAAGAAAATGTTAACTTGAAAAATAATGAATATCAAAAAAAATTATGCTGTTGTTTCTCTGCAGGTCTTATGAGCAGCTGATGACTGAAGAAAGAACCAAGGAGCAAGGGGCCACCCACCATTTATAGGCGCTGACATTGTACATAATTGTGGGTAGACCCCAGCTGGCAAAAGTTTCTGAGTGGTCCTGATGGTGGACTCTGACAAAGAGACCCTGTCACCCTAAAACAGTTAAAAGTTGGCTGTCCTCTGTGGAGTCCAGTATGTGACCATCCAAGTGAACAGAACTTTTACCTTTGACAGCCCTATGGTGTCTTGTGAGGATGTTAAGTGTGAAATACATTTCTAGAGAGCATCTTCAGTACATTTTGGTACAGCGTGAGGTGTATTTTCCACAGGGATGGCAGAGTATGAACTTGGAAACAAAAGGTGGGAGACCCCCCCCCCCGAACTGGAGTGACCAGTTTAGCACTCCGGGTTCTGAAGGGCACCCATCTCTTTTCTGTCAGTGCATGTGGCCAATGCATGAAGAAAGTTCTACCCCAGTGAATGGGTTTTCTCCAGTTTACCCCTTGTATGTGGGTTCTGCGAGTGTTGAGGTTTTTAGTGCTCTGTCATGGTCTGTGTGCCACAACTAATCCTATGCAATATGGGAAGAGACCAGGTACTGGCCATATGTGCAATTTCCAGGAGAAAGTGTGTGTTCTATAGGTGGTTAGTCCACAAGTTCTACAGTTATCCTATGCAATATGGGAATTTCGTGTTCTGTACTTCAGAGGTCTGCATTTAGTGTGTGTAACCCTTGGGGTCCATCTTTGCTTTGCGTTGTTCCTACTGTGTTATGGAATAAAGCCACACTCTAGAATTCCAGCCTGGTCTGGACATTTATGTTATTGCTTCCTGTGATTGGAGTTATTTGGATACCCCTGTCCAGAAGTGCAAACCTAGCATAGCCCTGAGCAAACATTTTCTCCCTGGGACCTGGGTTGTGGCCATAGTATTGGTCCCACCAGGTGTGTGCCAGGTAGTAGCCACACTTGGTTTGTGTTTTATAATGTCTACTCCATCTGCATATTCCACCTTGTCTAATGGTGGCAAAACAACGTAACTTCCATCCCTCTCTTTTCCCCTAGACTATGGGAGGAGTACCTGCTGGTTAAATAAGGGTCTGGTGGGGTGTTATATATAGGTCTCATATAGAAGGGCTAGGAGTTCCAGGCAGGTATGGTGCAGGGAAAAGCCAAGACCACAAGCTGACCTGGGTGTGAAATCAAACCATCCAACAAAGACAAGATATGGAGACCCAGTATGTACTCAGAGACTCTCAGAAGTCAGTTAACGGAAAAAAAAAAAAAACTAGGAAGAGTAAACCCGACAGGGCAGAATTACGTCAGTGGTGCCAACTGCATTGAGGAGGGCACACTAAACAGCGCACCAGAGGTTCCAGAGACCCTGTGTGGCAGAACCACAAACTGAAACATGCTTAGCAAATTTTTCTTAGTGGGGAAAAACTGTACCATAACATAGGATGCAGGACATGGCTCACTAACAGATCACAGACAGAATGCAAAGCAAAAGTACCAGTCAAACAGATCCACCTAAGTGTGGTCCCACTGAGACACTCCCCTCATAAGGAATTCAAAATGAAACAGCTGTGGTCTAGAAGCCACAGGGCAGAGGACTAAACTACCCCACGGCGACTGTTACACTAGGCAAAGTGGGGAGAGACATGGGAAAGCACAGCCAGTGCAGCAAGACCCAGAAGCACCAATGGTGAAGAATACAGGGGTAGTAACTGAACAGAGGTCAGAGGCATGAAGCTGCAGGCAGGATGTCAGAAAAGGTAATTCTAGTGAAGCCTGGATGATATTGCAAATACTCCATAGGGAAATCCACAGAAGAGCCATCCTCTTAGGTGAAGGCTCAGGAACAGCCATGCAGCAGAGGACACAGCATGAAACGTCGAAAAGGCGGCCAACGGAAGTTGCACAGAGCAAGAAAAGGCAAAGCAGAAGGGACACAGAGTTGCAACCCACTCAAGGAGGAGGACTGTGAAATCAGCTGCACAGCAGAGGTTACAAGACGTGGTACAGTGGACAGAAAAACATAAAAACTGAAGATCCCTGAGTTAGGAAATGACATTGGGGATGAGCATTGCCTGGAGTTAAAGGACAACATGATAGTGTTATACCCTTCCTAAGGCCTTCAGGGAGTAGTCTACCGGCCTTCTTACAGAAACAGAGAAATTGTCAGCAGATAAGGAATGCCAGGCCCATCCAGTCTGCCCATAGGCCCTATACATTGTATGTGGCCACTGACCCTATGTGATCAATGGCTTTTCATCACTCCCTCCCCTCTCAAGGTTCCCTTGTGCCTATCTGAGGCATGCTTAAACCCCTCCACTGTGCTTGTCCCCACTACCTCCTGTGGCAGACTATTCCAAGCGTCAACAACCCTTTCTGTGTAGAAAAACTTCCTCACATTACCTCTTAGTCTATCCCCCCTCCAATTTCATATCGTGCCCCCTTGTTCCAGTACTTTTTCTACATTGGAAAGGTCTCCCACCAGCACCTTGTTTATGCTCTTTGAGGTACTTGAAAGTTTTAATCATGTCCCTCCGCTCTCTCCTCTAGTGAGTACATATTGAGGTCCCTTAGTCTCTCCTCATATGTTTTGTGGTGCAAGCCCTACACCATCTTTGTTGCCCTTATCTGGATAGTCTCCGCTTTGTTTATGTCCTTGCGCAGGTGTTGCCTCCAGAACTACATGCAGTACTCCACATGAGGTCTTACTAATGTTTTATACAATGGCATCACCACCTCCCACCTCCTGCTAGTGATACCCATGCCTATGCACCCCAGCATGCCACTGGCCCTCCTCACCACCTCTGTGCACTGCTTTGATACCTTAAGGTCATCATAGAAGATGACCCCTAGGTCCCTTTCCTCCTTGGTGACAGTCAGCTCCTCCTCCCCCCCCAACCTGTAGCTCTCCCCAGGGTTCCCTCTACCCAGGTGCATTAAACATAGAAACATAGAATTTGATGGCAGATAAGGATTGCTTGGCCCACCTAGTCTGCCCCTTTCCCTACCTAACGGATAAGCTGCAGATCCTAGTTAACCAACAGCCTACTTCCTCCTACCCCCCACTAGAATTGCCTTATGTCTGTCCCATGCATTCTTGAAATCCTCCACTGTTTTTGACTCTACGACCTCCTCAGAAAGGTTGTTCCAAGCATCTACAACCCTCGCTATGAAGAAATACTTCCTCACATTACCTCTGAGCCATCCCCTCTCTATCTTCAAATTGTGCCCCTTTGTTCTTGCACATCTCTTTTTCTGAAAGATGATACCCTCTTGGACTTTGTTGATTCCCTTGAGGTATTTGAAAGTTTCTATCATGTCTCCCCTCTCCCTCCTTTCCTCTCGGCTATACATCTTAAGCTCCTTTAGTCTTTCTTCATATGTCTTCTGGTGCAGACCCTGCACCATTTTGGTTGCCCTCCTTTGGACAGCCTCTCTATGTCTTTACGGAGGTGGGGTCTCCAGAACTGTACAAAATACTCCAGATGTGGTCTTACCAACTGTCTGTACAGAGAACCAACAACTTCCTGTTTTCCACTGGTGATGCCTCTCCCTATGCATCCCATTCTCCCTCCAGCCCTCCTTACTGCATTCTCATATTGCTGGCCCACCTTTAGGTCATCTGATATGACTACCCCCAGGTCTCTTTCCATTTTTGTTGTCAGTATCTCACCCCCATTGTGTAATCTTCCCCTAGTTTTTGTTTCCCAGGTGCATTACTTTGCACTTCTTTGCGTTGAATCTAAGCTGCCATACATTTAACCATTCCTCCAACCTTGCCAAGCCCCTTTTCTTCCTTTCCACCCACCTTGCATATCAACCCTGTTGCAGATCTTTGTGTCATCTGCAAAGAGACATACTTTTCCTTCCAGTCCCTCTGCAATGCCACTTATAAAGACATTAAAAAGGACTGTCCCCAGTACTGATCCCTGCGGTACCCCACTAGTACCCCCCCTTTCTTCACTGTGGACTCCATTTACTATTACCCTCTGTGTCCTGTTGTCCAGCCTATGTTTTACTCAGGCTGACTAATTTGTTTATTAATCTTTTGTGCGGGACTGTGTAAAATGCCTTGCTAAAGTCTAGGTAGGACATGTCCATAGCCCCTCCCTGGTCTACTACTTTGGTCAACCAGTCAAATAAATCAATTAGATTTGTCTGACATGACCTTCTTGCTGTGAATCCATGCTGCCTTGGGTCCTGTGCTCCACTGACCTCTAGGTAATCAACAATTCTTTCCTTCAGAAGTGATTCCATCATTTTCCATACCACTGAGGTTAAATTGACAGGTCTGTAGTTTCCTGCTTCTGTCTTGCTCCCACTTTTGTGAAAGGGAATCACATCTGCCTTCCTCCAGTCCTCAGGTACCACACCATCCTCCCAAATGTTTATTAGAAAGGGTAGTCAGTGGTGTTACTAGTTCTTCCCTTAGTTCTTTTAGAATTCTGGGGTGAATCCCACCAGGCCCCATTGCTTTATCCAACTTCAGTTTTAAGAGTTCTTTCAGAACCCTTTCTTCTGTGAAAGGACTAATATCAACCCCCTATCCAGAGTGCTTCTATTGACTAGATTAGGTATCTCCCCCTGCTTTTCAATTGTGAATACTGTGCAGAAGTATTTGTTCAGTATCCCTGCTTTTTCACTGTCACTCTCTGCCCAACCACCTTCCTCTTTATTCAGCCTCAGTATCCCTGCCATAGTCTTTCTTTGCTCTCTAATGTACCTATAAAAGGTTTTATCCCCCTTCTTAACCGAGTTGGCTATCTTTTCCTCGGTTTAGGCCTTTGCTATTCTTACTGCCTCCCCAGTTTCCTTCTGCTTTAACTGATACAGTTCTCTGTCTTGCTCCTTCTGTGTTTCCTTATACTTCCTGAATGCTGTCTTTTTCTCCCTAACCTTCCCTGCCACTTCTTTTGAGAGCCACAGTGTTTTTTTCTTTCATTTTGATTTGTTTATTTGCTTCACACAAAGGCTTGTTGCCTCCGTAATGGCGGTTTTAATGTTTCCCCATTGTTGCTCCACCCCACCTTCTTGCTTGTTTGCTAGTGCTTTTCTGAGGCACTCTCCCATTTTGACAAAATCAGCCCTCCTGAAGTCCAGTACCTTCACTTTTGTATGGCTTGACTCTACAGCGAAGTTTATCGTGACCCACGCTGTTTGGTGGTCGCTTGTTCCAAGATAGCTACCCACTTCAAGATTGGAGATCCTCTCTCCATCCCCATTTGAGAGTACCAGGTCTAAGATTGCTCCCTCCAGAGTGGGTTCCAAATCTAGCTGTCTGAGGAATGCCCCCTGTAGGGCATCGAGAATTGCCCTGCTCTTGGATGTGGCTGCAGCAAAGGTGCTCCAGTTAACATCTGGCATATTCAGGTCCCCCATCAGCAATGTCTCCCCTTTCTCTGCCATCCTAAGGATGCCTTCTATCATTTCCTTGTCCATTTCCTCCCCACTGAGACGGGGGTCTGTATGCAACCCCTGTGCAGATTGTGGTGCCATTTCCAGTCTCCAGGGTGACCCAAACTGCCTCCTCTCCTCCCTGTTTACCCTTTAGTTCTGTTGCTTTGATCCATTCCCTTACATAGAGAGCTACTCCTCCTCCTCCTCCTCTTCCTTCCCTGTCCCTCCTGTAGATTATGTACCCTGGAATGTTGACATCCAGTCATGGTTCTCTGTGTACCATGTGTCTGTGACTGCCACATTATCCAGGCATCCCTCTTCCATCAAGGCCACAATTTTGGGGAGCTTTTAACCTAGATTACGGGCATTGGTACTCATTACCCTATATTTTTTATGGCTTTCTTTTTGCCCCATCCCTGTCCTTACTGCTTTTGTCTTTTTCTCCATTTACTCCTGCCCTCCTCCCTACTGACTGCTCTACCTTGATGTTCACCTCACTTACTACCCTGGTTTTTTTTGGGGGGGGCAAGGATTTCCCTTCTTTTCAGTGCCCCCCCAGCTAGTTTAAATGCTTGTCAATGAAGCATTTAAACCTATCACCTAGGATCCTGGTTCCCCTCCTGGATAGATGCAGACCATTGCGCCAGTATAGGCCTGCATCCCTCCAGGTTGAGGCCCAGTCCCCAATGAAGCCAAATCCCTGAGCTCTTCATTTTTTGTTAATATAATCTGTATTCAGATTTTAACATTTGGGGGGGGGGGGGTACAGGCATATTTGTCACAGTTCATCTTAACAAAATCATAAAGAAAGATAAAGAGGAGATATGAGCTATATATCTTACTTCCTGTAGCAGCAGACAACTATAATCAAGTAGCATGGCAGTCCATCATGAAAAGCTCCAGGTTCAGTATTATGATGAGAGTACATGTAATCTCAAAGAATTTCCATATTGTCAATGTCAAGGCACTTTTCACTAGGGTACACATAAAGGTTTATGATCTCCTATATTCCCTGTTCCCAGAAGCTGTAATCCACCATTCCCTCTAGATATTCCCCAGTCATCCCCTCTTAACTGGTTATCCCTCTCTAATTAATAGAACCTAATTTCCCAGTTTACTTACAATGACGATCATGGAATAAAGGATGGATTTTTCATACTTATATAGAAAATCCATCTGGACCATTTCAGAATGCACAGGTCTGACTTATCATTTAGATAATATGACATTTTTTCTGATCTGTATATGTTAGTCACTATCTCCCTCCATTCCGCCATCGTGGGAATCATAGGGGTCAGCCAGCATCGCGTTAGGACTTTCTTAGCTGCCAATAGAGCAATTCCCAGCAGGTATCTCACACCTAAATCTGCCATTCCGTAGGGAAATTATGAAGATAAACAAATCTATAGTTAAATTAATTTGTGTATTAAACAGCTCAGTCAATTCGCTTTGTAGAAAATTCTTAAAAGGCTATAATTTGGAACACTGCCAGAATATATGGGAATGATGTGCCACGGATTCCCCACATTGCAGCCAGCATTTCCTGAGACCTGCAGATGTAAAGTGTGCTGTTATGGCTGGTGTTTGAAAGTATCTAATCAGAACCTGCCAAGCAAATAATCTCCAGCTATGTGAGTAGGTGAGCCTTGATATTGATAGGCAACATTTGTCCCATTGTTGTGAGGGAAGGACCAACCCACATTCCTGACCCCACTTTGTATTTATCTCAGCAGTGTCCAAGCCCCGAGTTTCCACCAGTGCCCCACTAATGGCCGAGACCACATGGGAAGTCCCCATCAATGATCCTCCTTCAACGGGTACCACCGGGGTAGTTTCACTGCAGCACAGCCCGGTATTACGTAATAAAAGTGTCGCACCTGCAAAAACCGAAAGAAATCCTGTCTTCTTAGCCCATATGACCGGCACATGTCTTGGAAAGATCTACATTCTCCAGACGAGAGGAAATGGGCAATATTAAAAAGTCCCATAATTTCCCAGGAAGCAAATGTATGATCTAACCTGGCTGGGGGAAACCCCTCGAGCATAGCTATCGGGGTTAACCTCCATAAGTGTGGGGTGAGGGCAAAATGCCTTCTAATTACCCTTCAGATTTTCAATTGATGGGAGATCCAAGGGTTATTAGGATCCTGCTCCAAAAGGGGGGAGAGGAACAGTACATAGTAGTACCAATTAGGCTCCGGGTAGTCACAAGGCCATCTTCAATTGCATATCAATGTGTGTGGTTGCCCCTCATCAATCGTTTCAAAATGAAAATTATGTGTACTGCCCACTGATAGTTTTTAGGGTTGGGTAGGGTCAGCCCTCCTAACTTCCTGGGGAGGGTCAAAGTGAGGAATTTAATTCTGGGGTGTTTTTCCACCCAAATAAATCTACTAATTAATTTATTCCAAATACGGAAGATCTTGGCTGGGATATATATGGGAATATTCTGAAACACTTATAAGGCTCTGGGTATAATTACCATCCTAATGACCTCAATTCTCTGGAGAAAATTCAGTAGAAGTACTTTCCATCTCTCCAGGTCTGATTGGAGTTGGATATAGAACTGGTGTACTAACCCCCATATCCTCGCCTAATGTGTAAGATAAACAATCGAATATTTTAGCTTTGACAGGTCCCCAACAGAAGGGGTAGGCTTGTATAAAAGATGATGAGGGACAAAATTAAAAGCTAATGCCTCGGTTTTATTGGTATTCAGTTTATATCCCGAGCATGCTCCAAATTGCTCCAGTATGTTAAACACAGTTTGGATCGACTGTTCGGGTTAGACAGAAAAAGCAGCACATTGTCTGCATACAAGGCGATGCGATGCTCGACCCTCCCGCCTGTATCCCCTCTATCGGGAGCTTCTAATGGCTTGCCCTGTGGTTCAATAAAAGGCCAACAGGTTGGGGACATAGGCAGTCCCTGCCTTTGTACCTCTGAACAGGGAAAATACGGGAATGATGTCCCTAAACTTTTACACATGCACGAGGGTGGGAGTAGATATTCTTAATCAGGGAGACAAAGGAGAAGGGAAAACCCATCCTTGTCATGGTGGAATATAAAAAGGGCCACGAGACCCTGTCAAAAGTCTTCTCAGCATCGAGGCTGAGAAGGACTGAAGGGGTTATCTGTGACTGCATTTCATGAACTAGGTGCAGTACTCTTCTTATATTATCCATGGTAGATCTAGCACTTACAAATCCAGTTTGATCTATGTTAACTATGGTAGGTAACACTGCATCCAGTTGTCTGGCCATAATGGACATAGAGAATTTATAGTCCATATTCAAAACTGAGATTGGACGATAAGAAGAGCACTGCTGAGAATCCTTGCCTGGTTTAGGGATCAGGGACATTACCGCATATGACCAACTGGTTGGAGGGTCCATCTGTCCCTGAAGTATTCCATTATAAACCCGAAGGAGGAGTGGGGCAGTCTGTGCACTAAATATTTTGTAAAATTCGGCCCTATAACCATCTGGGCCAGGTGCCTTCATGGTTTTGGATCAGGAAATGGACACCACTAACTTGGTGTTGGAAATCGGGGAGACCAGAGATTCCTGCTGATCCTTGGGTAACTGTGGGAGGGCCAAGGGGGCAAGAAAAGTATTAATATCCCTAGAATCTGAAGGATGATCCGAAAAATATAATTTTTTATAATAATCACAAAAGGCCTGGGTGATTTGGTTAGTTTTCAAATACTGAGACCCAGTATTTGGGTCCCTAATTATACCTATAGTGGAAAGGCATTTCTGTTTGCGCAGTCTATATGCTAGCAATCATGTAGCTCTAGGATCTATTTTGCCATGCCTTTGCCTGAGAAAGGCTAGGGCAATCTCAGTGTTTTGGGCCACCAGGGTATCCAACTCCTGTCTAGTCCTTTTAAGGTGAGGCAGTATAGAGTCATCCCCCTGCTGGTGTGCCATTTGGAAAAAGTTAAGTGACTGCTCTAAGTAAGTTTGTTTTTCACTACGCTGCTTTTTCAACATTGTCGTGTATTTAATTAAGTGGCCACAGAGCACCACTTTCATGGTATCCCATAAGAATGAGGGGGAAACTTCCCGGTCTGAATTATCCTGGAGGATCTCTTGAATTTTTTCCTCTATAAATTCTTTAAAAAGTGGGTTTTTGAGGTAAAATGGATTAAACATCAAGATCGTGTTCTGTTTTTCAATGCCCAATTCCAATTTTGTGATCACCGGGGCATGGTCTGTACCCACTATATCTCCCATTGTATCCTCAACTATGATCTCTAAGTTTTCTTTTTGTGTATAACAGTGATCCAATCTGGAATAAGATCCGTGGACTGCAGAATAAAAAGTGTATCCTCTGTCCCTGGGGTAGAGGGTACGCCATATATCAATCCAACCCATCTCTTGCACAAATTGTCTAAAGAATTTATGTGGAGCTGGTTGTTTACCTCTTGCTCCTTTGGTGGTATCTAAGTGGGGGGTTGGGGGAATATTAAAATCACCGGCCAATATAAGAATGCCTTTGGTCAGCCGGACTACTTTGTTTAATAAGAACCTAATTGTTTGCAAAGTGGATCCCGGTAGAAAATATGCACTGGCCAAAGTACTTACTTCATCTTGTAGGAGACCCTATACTACTACCAGACGTCCTTTTGGGTCTGCCCATTCATGGGTAATTTGGAAAGGGGTGTGGGCGGAAATTAATATGGCGACCCCTCTTTTTCGCCCTTTTGTATAAGCAGAGGAAAACACCTGTGTGAACCCCCCCCCCCAGCTAGTTTCTTATGCTCGTGAGCATTCATATGTGTTTCCTGTAGGTATATTATTCCAACTTGTGCCTTCTTGAACCTAGTAATCATTCTAGCCCTTTTCACAGGCCTGCCTAGTCCATTAACATTCAAAGAAAAAAAATCTGGAGAGGTATTTTGGTCAACGGACATAAAAATTTGTTAGCATGAATAAAACAGGCCCATCCTGACCCTCCTCTCTATTGAAATTTTTCCTGAGTTCCTTTTCCCATTGTAAAGAGTATGACTGCCTGCTTGTGGGGTAGTGAGGAACAATTCCCTCGAACTGGGAATAATAAACTTTTAACTTTAACCGAAACATCTTCTTATTGCAGTTCCTTGCCAACTGGACCAGGACTGCTGAACTTCTATGGTCTTCCATGAAACTGGTGGCAACTAAGCCCTCAGTTTCCAAAAGTGCCACGATGTGGCAGTGTCTATCTACTGACAGACTAGACATCAACGTCTTCGTATGGGTGGGAGAGGTAAGAGGTAGGTGGTCAAGGCCCTTACTCCACCAAGGCCAAGTATAGAACTGGTCAGAACTCTTCAATACCTTCAGGGGTATGAAGTAGTTAGAGTAGGGAAGAGTAACCAGGAAAGTTATGCCAGGACTAGCTTTGACTTGAGTTGTTCCTGGCTTCCGAATTATTTTCACCAATCCCATTTCCATAACCCCAGGCGGCTCGTCTCCCTTGCGGCACTAGCCCCACTGAAACAGCCGGTGGCGGGGCCCTACCCTGGGAGTGACGTCAAGTTAAACTCATCTCTACATCACTGATAATAAGGATGCTAAGGGGCTCTCCAAACAAAATCTTGGTGCTGTCTTCAATTTAAAAGTAAAGCAGTTTGGTTGCATCATCATCATGAGGAGGATGGGCGGCCTCCGCCAAGGAGACACAATATGTGCATGGATCATAAATGCTAGGGAGCTTCCCCTTAGTTACCACTGCCACATCTCGTATGGCGGCAGACCAACCAAACCATCAACCCCTCCAGCCCTCCTTGCATCCAGGACCCTCCATTCCACCAACCCCGCGCCAAAGATAAGGGGGGGACTGCCAACAACCTAGATGGTATAGTGAGTTCTAAATACAGTGGAACCTAACTTGGTTGTACTGGGGGGGAGCTCAACAGAGAGCATCAACCCAGAGTGATATGGGTCCAGCAGAGCAAACTGAGGGGGATCAAAGGTCGATCGGAGGGGGTCTCCCTGCCGGTCGCGGCAACCAAGCGTCCCAGGGGGATGTCAAAAAGCTAAAGAAGAAAAACATGTCCAGTCAGTTACTTAGTCACTGTTTCCTTAGGTTGAGTATCCTCAGCTTGAGATCTGGCTTGCTATTTAATTCCCGCGATGATCTGTTGGATTGCAAGTGCTCCCTCCCTGCGACACTGTTCCCTCTGAGGGACTTTGTTCCAAACTATCTGTACCAGCTTTGCAGCTAATGATACAGCAGGTTGTTTCCGTAGAAGCGTTACTTCCAGGTTGTTTTTAGAAAGATCTGCAGCTGCCCCTTCCACCATTTCATATATTTTAGGGCCTTACTCGAAGTAAACCACCAATCTCGAGGGGTAGGGGGTCCTGAATCTGATTTTCACTTTCTTCAGTTTTTTGAGGATCGGTGAGTAGGCTCCTCATATTGCTGTGATCGCCATGGGATAATCATTATTCATGTAAATCCTGTGGTCTGAATAAGTCAAAACTCCTTGTTGCCACAATTTATGCAGCACTAACTCCTTCTCTTGATAACGCAAGAACCTCACCAGGATAGCTCATGGCCTGCTGTTGGACTGTGGGCCTAAAGTATGGTGCACTCAGTCCATCTCAAGCATGCAGGAATCTGGTAGGTCTCATTTTGATTTGAAAAACTGCTGCATGAAGTCAATCAGGTCTTTATTCTCAACACCTTCGGGGAATCCATTAATCCACAGATTATTTCACCTGCTTCTAGCCTTAGCATCCTCAGCTCTCTCTTGTAAGTCGCTCAGGGTTTGGTGCATTTGGACAATAGCTCACTCTGCAGAGCCGACTCAAGAGTCGGTGACCGTGGCCTGCTCCTCCACACTCTCGAGACGTTGTTCCATTTTCCCCACGTCGGTCCGGAGAGACGTGTTTCTTTTCTGAAGTCTCTCAACCCCTGCAGCACAATGTCCTTTTGTCTGGTAGACGGGGGTATTTTTAAGCAGTCTCTTCTCGAACGCTCGCTTCTTTCAGTAAATTGCGAACTGTCACTATCGGAGCTGCCTCCGTCCATCTCTGCACCCTTTACTTGCAGTTTTTGAAGGTCGTTTAATCCACCTCAAGTTGAATAGGGTTGAGGTCTGTTATTACTAATTTGAGTATTTAAGGCATTGGTGGAGATGGAGCTAGAGATTCAAGCTGCTCCTCAGGGCATGACATCACCGGAAGTTCTCTCCATGAGTTCTTCACCAGTTTTTCAACCAGTCATTGAATACCATGTTGTGGAGTACTCTAGCCTCAACCTTGCCATAGACAGGTAGCACTTCTGAGAAAGTTACCGTGTGTGCTACTTGTCTAAGGCCCCTCCCCAAACTCCTGTTGCACTGCTCTGATCCCATTCTCAGCCAGGTCATTTGTCCCTCGGTGGATAATGACGACCAGCTTACTCCCCCTTACAGCTGCTCCCATGATCCTGAGGATTCGTTTCCTGTCCCGCCAAGCCATGGCGCCAGGCAGGCACCTTACCTCCCTTTTCTCTCCCTCCCCCAGTTTTACCCCCCTAACAATTGAGTCCCCCACCAGGCGTTGATGCAATGTATTTTGCACTTTCTTGCATTGAACCTCAGTTGCACATCTCCGACCATCTTTCAAGCTTCTCCAGGTCCCTCTTCATTTTCTGCACCCCTTCTGGAGTATCTACCCTGTTGCAGATCTTGGTGTCATCTACAAACAAGCAGACCTTTCCTTCCAGCCCCTCTGCAATGTCACTAATGAAGACACTGAACAGGACTGGTCCCAGTACTGATCTCCGGTATCCTGCTGGTCACCACCCTCTCCCCAGATTGTACCCCATTTACCACCACCCTATGTCTGTCTGTTAACCAGTTCCTAACCCAGTTCACCACATTGTTTCCCATGCCAAGACTACCCATCTTGTTAACCAGCCTTCTATGTGGGATGGATTAGATGGAAGGCTTTGCTGAAATCTAGGTAGGTGATATCTCCTGCCCCTCCTTGATTTTCTTCCCTAGTCACCCAATCAAAAAATATATCAGATTCATTTGACATGACCTTCCTGCTGTGAATCGGTGTTGCCTCAGATCCTGGGCACCTCTGGATTCCAGGTGTGCCACTATCCTTTCTTTCAGCAGTGTCTCCATGATCTTTCCCACCACTGAAGTGAGGCTGACTGGTCTGTAGTTCCCTGCCTCCTCCCTACTGCTGCATTTGTGCAGTGGGACTAGATGTGCCTTTCTCCAGTCCTCTGGAACCACACCTGTGTTGAGTGATTCCATGAACAGGGCTGCCAGAGGCGTTGCTAGTTCCCTTCGCAGCTCCCTTAATATTCTCAAGTGGACAACATCTGGCACCATGGCCTTATCCACTTTCAGCTTTGTGAGTTCTTCCAGAACTCTCTCCACTGTGAATGAACTGGTGTCCACCCCCCCCCATTGTCTCTGCTACCCATCTGTGGTCCTTGATGCTCTCCCTTCCTAGTGAATACTGAGCAGAAGCATTTGTTCAGTATTTCTGCCTTGTCCAGATGACCCTCCTTACACTCTCCCTCCTCCTCTTTGAGCCTCAACACTCCCCCGCCAGTTTTTCTTCTTTTGCTATTTACCTATAAAATGCTTTATCCCCTTTTTTCACAGACTGTGCTAAACCCTCCTCTGTTTGTGCCTTAGCTCTCCTAACAGCCTTCCCTGCTTCCATTAGACATTCAAGGTACACCTCCCTGTCCTCCCTTTGGGTCCCCTTATATTTTTTTAAACTCAGTCTTATAGCCCTGACTTTGTCCCCCACCTACTTAAAGAACCATAGTGGTTTCCTTCTTCTTTCCCTTTGGCCACTATCCTAACGCATTGGTTTGTTATCCCCACTGTGGCTCTTATAAGTTTCTCCCATTATTCCTCCACCCCTCTATTACCTCTCCCTTCCCCAGGACAGCTTGTATACATCTACCCATTTTAGTGAAATCCACCCTCCTAAAATCTAATACTTTTGCCCTTGTGTGGCATACTCGAGTCCATGTTGCCATGCTGAACCACACCATGCAGTGGTCACTGGACCCCAGCTGCCCTTTAACCTGTATTTCTTCGACTCTGTTCCAATTGGTCCATACCAAGTCCAGAATCAACTTGTCCCTGGTTGGTTCATGCACCAGCTGCCTGAATCCAACCCCCTGCAGGGATTCTAGTATGGCTGTGCTTCTGGCTGAAGCAGCCACCTGGGTGGTCCAATCCACGTCCGACATATCGAAATCCCCCAGTAGCAGGATTTCACGTTTAGCTGCCATGTTGTGTATGTCCTTCACTAGTTCCCAGTCAACTTGCTCCCTCTGTGTTGGAGGTCTGTAGATCACCCGTGTGTACTACTGTTCCATTCCCTGGCTCCAGGGTAACCCACATTTCCTCGGCCTCCCCCTGTTTTCCCTGAACTTCTGTAGACTTTATACCATCTCTGATGTACAGAGCCACCCCTCCTCCCCTTTTTTACCATCCCTGTCACTCCTGAACAGAGTATGGCCTGGTACATTGACTGTCCAGCCATGATTAGTAGAGTACCAAGTCTCTGTTATTGCTACTATGTCAAGGTCTGCATCCACCAACAAGGCTTCCAGGTCTGGAATCTTATTTCCTAGGCTACAGGCATTTTTTAACATGACCTTCCATGTTTTACAGTCTGTCCTCCCTCTCCAGCATCTTCCCCCCACCCCCATTTCCTTTCCTATGTGCTCCCCGTGTATCACTTGTTATACACTCTGTCTACCTGCCACTCCCTGCCTGCTTCAGCTGTCTGTTGGCAACTTATGTTCCTGCATGTTCCTATGGGGGGGGGTCCTAAGCCTCCTGCCCCTTCAGGCTTTCCCACCTTGGCCAGTTTAAATGCTCGCTGATGAAGCATTTCAACTTCTCACTAAGGGCCAAGGTCCTCTTCTTGGACAGATGCAGGCCATCCTCCTTGTATAAGCTTGCATCTGTCCAGGTCGGGCCCCAGTCCTCTATGAAGCCAAAACCTTCACTTCCACACCACTCCTTCAACCAGGAGTTGAAGGTACAGATGTGGAGTGCCCTACCTCCCCTGTGCCCTGGACAGGTAGCACCTCCGAAAATGAAACTGAGCATGCTATCTGATTCAGGTTTCCCCCCAGCTTCCTGAAATTCTTCTGGACTCTGGCTAACTCCACCCTTCTCTCCGCCAGGTCATTGGTCCCCAGGTGGACAATGACATCCAGCTGCTCCCTCCTAGCTACTACCCTAGCAATCCTATGGATCCGCTCCCCATCCCTCCACACAGCGCTTCCTGCAATGCACTTGACCTCCCTCTCTCCCCTCTGCTAGGTGCCCCTAATTCCACTCCCTGGACAACAGAGTACCATCACTAGAAGAAGCTTCCCGCTCCCCCGGGGTCTCCTGCCTCCCTTCCCTGGGGCTCCATCCGGGGGGACCCGCCCATCCTACCTGGTCCCAGCCTCAGATTCCTGAGTGGGGCTTTCCCGTTCCTCCAAAACAGTGTAAGAGTTACTAAGCGGGACTGGCCGAGGGATGTGCTTTCGACCACCACACCTCACCCTCCCTGAACCCACCGTGGTCCAATCACTCTTCTTCTCATAACAAAACTGGATACAGGAGACTATCCCATGGGAACTAGTTCTCTTGGTGGCTGGTTTTCCTCTGCCTACCTCACAATAGGTGAGAAAAAGCTGTGTACTTGAGTCTCTGAACTGCTTGGTGTGCTCCAGATAGTAGGACAGGGCTCTTTTAACATCCAAACTATGAAGCTTGCACTCTCCTGGAGTGGATTTGTCAGGGAAAAAGACAGGAAGGGTAATGGACTGATTAAGGTGGAATTCAGAAACCACCTTGTGAAGAAATTTTCTATTTATTCCGAGCACTACTTTGTGGTTGTAAGGGATGATGCAGTTTGGCTCAGTACGGAGTGCCTGCAGTTCTGAAATGTTTCTGCTTGAAGTGATGGCAACTAGGTAAACTGTTTTCCAGGTGACATATTTTAAAGGGGCAGTGGCCATATGCTCGCATGGGGGTTCCATGAACTTGGCAATGCAGAGATTTAAGTCCCAAGGAGGAACTGGCTTTCTTGTTAGGGGTTGAAGGTGGAGCAAGCCTTGGAAAAACTTCTTGAAAATAAGCTGTGAAATAACCGATTTCTCTTTCCTGTGGAAAGGTATGCTGAAATGGCAGCCAAGTGAACCTTGAGGGATGCGGACTTGAGGCCTGTTGGTGTACCAAATAGTCCAAAAGGCTGGGAGATGAAGCCTTAAGAGGGTCCATTTGCTTCCCTTTGCACCAGAGAGAAAATCTCTTCCATCTGGAATCATATGTTTTCTTAGTACTTGGCTTTTTAGTCATACGAAGAATTTTCAGGACCTGTTCTGAGTATTGGATGTCTGGGAACTCTAACTCCTCAAAAACGAAGCTTTCAGGTGAAGAGATGCTAGGTCGGGGTAAACTACTCCTACCTGCAGAAGGGTAAGGAGAGTATGGCTCAAAGGAAGCCGAATGGGTTTCTTGTGAGACAGGGCTAGAAGCAGAGGGTACCAAGGTTGTCTTTGCCAGTCCGGAGCAACTAGAATCATGGTTGCTGACTAATCCCTCAGCTTCAGAAGCACACTTGAATCAGAGGGAAGGCATTCAGGAACTTCCCTGCCAAGTCCAAAGTTAGAGCATGTGCTGGCAGGGTACCCAGTGCTGGGGGCCTGCAACAATACAGTGGAAGCTGATGATTGAGGTGGGATGCAAAGAGGTTTTTTTCTGGCATGCCCCACTTCATGAACACTGTAGCAAGGACCTGCTTGTTCAGGGTCCATTCGTTGTGGCCTTGACTGATGCAATTCAGGGTATCTGCTAAGGTGTTGTCCTTGTCTGTAAAGTATTTGGCTGAGAGGCCCATGTCCAGTGAGTAGGCCAGGGACCAGATTTTCATGGTTTCTGTGCAGAGCACAGTTGATCTTGTGCCACCTTGCTTGTTTATGTAGAACATGGCTGTGGTGTTGTCTGTTCTGATCTGAACTGAATGGCCTCTTAGCTGTGGGGCAAAAGTCTTCACTAAAATATCACCAACAGCTTAATCTGGTTCAAAGTCATTTGGCATTCATCGTATCCCCCTCCCCCGGGTCATGCCTGACAATAGGCAGAATTTGTCTAGTGCACTTACCCAGTCAACAAAAAAACTAAATAAAATAAAAAATTGCTCGGTACACAGCTCTGAATTCCAAGAGATTGATGTGGCAGGCATACTCCCTGGGAGTCCAAGTGCCACTTATTAGGTGGTTGTATAAATGCGCTCCCCAACCGAGGATGGAGGCATCTGTAGTGAGAATTTTTGAGGGATGTGAAAGCTGGAAGGGAATTCCTACTGAAAGGTTACTCCATTTCCTTCTGCCAGTCCAAGGCTTGGAGGAGTGTCTTGGTGACTGGTACCAGTTATGACAATAAATGTCTTTTCTGGGACCAATGTGCCCGCTAGTGGTACTATATATCCCTCATCTGGAACCTTACACCTGGAATGATAGCAGTCATGGAAGCCATATGTCCTAAAAGCCTTAGGCAATGTCTGGCTTTCCTTGGCTGGCCTAGGACATAGGAGTTTACCACGGACAGGAAATTTTGAATCCTGTCTACTAGCAGGAAGGCCTTGCCCTGTAAGGTGTTCAGTTCTGCTACTATGAAGTTTAGGACCTGTGTTGGTTCTAGTTGAGATTTCATTTTGTTGATCAGGAACCCCAAGGATTCCAGAGTGTCTCTTGTGAGGTTGAGGGCCTGACTTGTTGAGGCATCTTGTCCACCAGAAGCCAGTCGTCCAAGTATGGGAAGACTGATATGCCGTGTTTTCTTAACTGAGCAGCTACTACTGCCAGGCACTTTTGTAAACACTCTGGGAGCCAAGATAAAACCGAAAGGCATAGCTGCAAACTGGCAGTGGCTGGAAGGCAGCCTGAATCTTAAGATCTTTCTGTGTTATTGCCTTATTGATATGTGAAAAAAGGCGTCCTTCAGATCCAGGGAGGCTAGCCAGTCTCCCTGTTGTAGAGAGTGAATCACAGTTGCGAAAGTAACCTCAGTAAGTGCCTGTTTAAGTACCTCAGGTCAAGGATAGGTCATCACTCCCTGCATTTCCTCAGTGTGAGGAAGTATCTGGAGTAGAGGCCTTTTCCCCACTGAGAAAAGGGAACTCTCTCCACTACTTTTGCAGACAACAATGTTCTGACCTCTAGCTCTAACAGTAGTTTTTCTGTTGGGGTTAGAGGTTGTGACATTTTAAGGTCCTGAAGAGATGGAATTTTTTTTAATTGCAGAGTTAGGCCCTCACCCACTACCTCCAGTACCCACTTGTCTGTGGGAATGTGAGCCCAAAGATGGAGGTAATGGGAGAACCTGCCCCCTACTGGAAGAGGGGAGGTGACCTGGACGTTGAAATCGGGGCGTAGACTGAGTGGTAGGAGCAGGAGTGGAAGCACTCTCCTCTATCCTCTCCTGCCTCTTCCCCTGAAAAATCCTCTCATTTAGGAGAAGTCCGTGGTCATAGGCATAGGGTAAAAAGCCCTTGGAAAATATCCCCTTCCTTTGTTTCCCTTGTACTGAGGCTTTTGGGAAGTAGAGGCCTTCTCTTTGGCCGCATTAGTCTGATAGGTGGTTTTGTGCACAGAGCAAAGTTCATGGTGTATGAAATGGTTAGGGATTGTGGAGGGAAACCGGATTTCCTGGTGCATTTGGGAACTAACGATCTAGAGGGAAATAGCATTTTGGAAATCCAAGCAAGGTTCCAAGAACTTGCCAGAGTCTGTCAGGATAACGGATGCAACATTTCCTTTTCAGAGATATTGCCAGTACCAAAGGCCTCAGTGGAGAAAAAAATGAAGCTCACAGAGGTTAATGACTGGCTCAGGAAGTGGGGTGAAGAGAGTGGGTTGGGGGTGTTAGGGAACTGGAATGGAGTTTGGGAGGATAAGAGACTATATGCCAAGGACAGGCTTCATCTTGCCCCATTAGGGAAGGAAGGCCTTAAACAGGGATGGCTGACTACATTCAAGAAAGGTGGGGTTTAAACTTGTGAGGGGGATAAGGAGGGCTGACCAGAAGCCCTCTCCTCCAGATGAGGGAGTAGCCTCTGCCCAAGGGGGAGGGGGAAACAGACTGGGGTGGAGGTTTCAGGAGGAGCAGAGGAGGATGGAGACTATAAGGAATCTGGGTGGGGTTCGACAAAGAGGATCAGGGATAAGGGTGGGGGTTGGTGTGAGTAAATGCCAGAAGCTTGGGAAACAAGTTGCCTGAGTTCCAAGCCATGCTGTTCTGGGGTGGATGTGCAGTCACAGAGACGTGAACAACAAAACCATGACTGGGACCTAAACGTATGGGGTACACTATGCTTAGGAAGGATAGAAAGGAGGGCAGAGGGGTGGAGTGGCTATGTTCATTAGAGATGACATAGAAATTGCTAGGGTAGAAGAGGCAGAGGGAAACGTGGAGGCCTTATGGGTCACCTTACGATCCCCAGCAGGAGATAAGGTCAAGCTGGTGTAGTATATAGGCCCCTGGATGAGTGATGTCTAGAGGATGGTTTGCTGGACAACATCATTGCCCAGTGTGGACCAAAAGGGGAAGGAGTGGTGTTGATGGGGGACCTTAATATGCCAGGTACAAACTGGGGAACCATGTCCTCTAAGGTGGCTAAGGAGCAGAGGCTGCTGGACAGCTTCCAGGATGTGT
Source organism: Neoceratodus forsteri (assembly GCA_016271365.2). Lineage (NCBI taxonomy): Eukaryota > Metazoa > Chordata > Ceratodontiformes > Ceratodontidae > Neoceratodus > Neoceratodus forsteri. The sequence continues at coordinate 578,352,365 of CM057458.1, read as the reverse complement.
TCTTAACACAGCATGTGATGGAGCCCACAAGGGAGGGGTATGTCCTGGACGTGGTTCTGGCAGATGGGGATCTGGTAAGGGACATGGTTGTAGAGGATCCCCTGACTGGGAACGACCACAATACTGTCTGGTTTCAAATAAGCATGGGGGAGGGGGGAGATCTAGGACACTGGCAGTGGACTTCAGGGGGCAGACTTTATGGGCATGGGAATATTCTCAAGGATCACTTGAAGGGGATTACATCAATGACAAGTGTGGAAAGGAGATGGGAGGTCATAAATTGGGGACTTCATGAGGCAGTCAGGATCTGCGCTAAGTTGAAACGTAAGGGAGCAAGGTCACATAAACCATGCTGGTGGTCCAGTGAGGTACAGGTAGCAGTCAGAGAAAAGAAGGCGGTCCACAAAAAATATAAAACAACAAGAGGGGATAGGGATAAGGAAATGTACTATCTTACATCTAGAAAAGTCACCCATATGGTGAGGGGAGCAAAGTCCAGTAAAGAGCAGCGGCTGGCACAGGGGATACACGGAGGGGAAAAGGGGTTCTTCCGGTACATTGGGGAGTGGAGAAAAACTAAGGGCCATCTCAGTAGATTGAGATCAGAAAGAGGGTGCGTGGAAGAGGCGAGGGACCAGGCAGAGGTATTTAACGAGTACTTTGCCTCTGTGTTCACTAGGAAGGGGGGATGGGATATCTACAAAGCAAGGCATGAAGGGGATAGAAGCGGCAGTAAGTGGGATCAGGGGAGCAACAGAAATGGAGCAAGAGGAAGGGAGAGGTACCCCAGGGTTGTCACATCTGGGTAAGGATAAAAAGGCCAGTAAGGTGGAGGGGACGGATGATGCTATCTCCGCCAAAAGGGTGTGGTTAGCCCTCAAGGCCCTAAAGAAAGACAAATCTCCTGGGCCAGATGGCATTCATCCGAGAGTACTATGGGAATTGGCAGACATACTGGCTGCACCCCTGGCGGAGCTCTTCAACAGGTCACTTGAGACAGGGAGGGTACTTAGGGATTAGCGGAGGCACATGTGGTGCCAATCAAAGGGGGGCTCGAGGAAGTACTAGGTAACTATAGACTCACCAGTTTGACCTTGGTGGGAAAATTAATGGAGAGTATACTAAAGGAACGATTGGGGTGTACTTGGAGGAGGTGGAGGTCTGGATAGTCGGCAACATGGGTTTGTGCCAGGTAGATCATGGTCAAGCCAATCTTGTGGAGTTCTACAAATGGGTAACATCAGAACTGGACAGGGAAAGCCTGTGGATGTATTATTCTTGGACTTCAGCAAGGCGTTTGACTCTGTCCCCACAATGGTCTGGTGGAGAAACTGATGGGGTTAGGAGTAGGCCCTTTGATGGTCAGATGGATTGAAAACTGGCTAGCTGGACGCACCCAGAGAGTAGTGGTCTGTGGGGAGCTCTCAACCCTAGAGAGGTTGGTAGTGGGGTACCGGAGGGCTCGGTCCTGGGTCCAATCCTGTTTAATGCATACATATCAGACATCAGGGAGGGTATAGGGTGTGAAATGAGTCTCTTCGCGGATGACTCCAAGATGGGAGCAGTAGTTGAGGGAGAAGAGGGGAGGTTGGCCCTGCAAGGGGACCTGGACACCCTGGAAAGCTTGGCTCACACATGAAAATTAAATTTCAATATCACCAAGTGCAAGGTGTTGCATCTTGGTCGGGGAAACCCTAAACACAGGTACACCCTGGGATGGGAGGCGCTGGAGGCCTCAATAGGAGAAAAAGACCTAGGGGTCGTGGTGGATGCATGTATGAATAACTCTGAGCAGTGCAGGAGAGCGGCTAGCAAGGCAAACAGGATGTTGGGATGCATCATAAGGGGAATCACCTCTAGGAGCAAGGAAGTGATTCTGCCGCTGTACAATGGACTGGTTAGACCACACCTTGAGTACTATGTACAGTACTGGAGACCACACTTGAAGAGGGACATACAGCTCCTGGAGAGGGTACAGAGGAGGGCAACAAAGATGATACGAGGGCTAGGGGATTTGACGTATGAGGACAGACTTGAGGAGCTCTGCCTGTTTTCATTGGATCAGAGGAGAGACAGGGGGGACATGATTGAGGACTTCAAGTACCTCAAGGGAATAAATAGGGTAAACATGGAGGGGATCTTTAGACTAAAGCAGGGAGGTATCACCAGAGGGCATGGTTTGAAGGTGGAAGGGTGAGGGGGGATAAGAGGAGGAGGTTTTTCACTGAGAGGGTGGTGGACCCTTGGAATGCACTGCCTGGCGAGCTGGTTCAGAGATCCACAGTGGAGGGCTTCAAGAGAGGGTGGGACAGACACAGAAAGTGGATGTATCAGATGATGGCCTGTCCCAGGGGGGTGGGGATGGATGATAGGGGTTTCTGGAGCACAAGGGATGGGAGGGCCTCGGCACCCAACTAAGGATCTAAGGTTCGAGCAGACTCGATAGACCGTAAGGCCTAATCTGCTGGCAAATAGTATGTTAGTATTCCTCCACCTTTTTCATACAGGCTTCAGTTTTGTCTCCAAAGAGAAAATTATTTTCACAGGGAAGATCCATGGCCTTGAATTGAGCGTCCTATGAAACGTTTGTGATTCTTAACCACGCAAAATGCCTTAAGGATATGGCCTGGGCCACGGCTCTGGAGGCTGTGTCATTATTGTCCACAGCCATGTGGAACTGATGCTTGGTAGCTTAAAGAGCAGTTTTTACTGTTTCTGTAATATCTTGCACCATCCTGTCTGGGTTCTGATGCAGGAAGGCCAGGACAGAATTCCAGAGGGCTTTCTGGTATTTGGCCATATAGGCCATATAAGTGGACAGGTGAAGGAGCAAAGAAGCTGCAGTACAAGACTTTCTTGGCCATAGAATCCAGTTTTCTGGACTCCTCACATGGCTGTGAAGAAAGGGGTACCTTGGGTTTGTCACAAGCTGCAGCCTGTACCACTCCCTCATGGCTAGGGTACACAAAGAAAATCAGCATCAGTTCTGGCTAGCTGATATTTCTTTTCAATCTTTTTGTTCACTCCAGGAGCAGAAGTAGGGCTCTGAAGCAACTTCGTAGTAGCCTTTCTGAGAGACTTATGAATCGGCAGAAGAATCTTTTTTGGAGGGGGAAGACCCATCATGTCCCTGTAGTCTTCATCCTCCTCTACCTTGGTGTTCTCCTGGATGGAGAGATCCAGTGTGTCCACCATGTGCTGGATAAATGTAAAATGAGAAGCAAAATCCTCCTGGCCATTGGGAGAATTACCAAACTCCTGGTCAAGGGATACATCAGGATCTTACTTTGAGACGGTTCCTGCAGTAGGTCATAACATGTAGGACTGCGACCCTGGTGTCAGAACCGCACGGCAAACTTTTGCTAGCAATGTCTGGTGGGGGACCATCCACCCAACGTCACATGACTGACATCAGCATGACCCTATATAGTGGGTGATCCCTGCGCCCACCTTCCAGTTCTTTCCTGCTGTCAACCTGCGCAAGAACTTTGCGGTAAACGTTGCTCAGTCGATTGCTATTTTCTACCTTATTTTTTCGAGTTTTCAATTCTTTCATGTCTTCTCCACCACCGACTTTGAAGACTAAGAAGAAGTATGAGAAGCGCAGTGCACAGATCCCTCACAAGGACAGCCATCGTTGATGCCTCTTCTGCCTAGGCCCGAACCACAACACTGCGGCCTGTCCAGATTGCAAGCTTTTCAATCAGGCCAGACGCAGACAGCAGGCTTTGGAGGTCCATTTACTGAAGTCCAGAATGGGCACTCTTAAAAAGGAGATGCAGAAATTGAGGGATACTACTTCTTCCCCTTCTTCGGAGTCCAAACAGAAGAAAAAGGACAAAGAGAAGCACAGGGAACAGAAGCGCATGGAGGACCGGGACCAAGTTACCTCCAGTAAGCCTTCGACCAGCAAGGCCGTTCCCCCACCACCTGCCCTTGTGGTTGTCCAGGCTGTGTCCGGGACTTCTCCAGGTTCCTCTGCTTCTTTTCAGCCTATCTCCACCGGTAAGTCGTCCACCGGCTCCTCTGATGAATGCCCAGTTTCTACCGCTAAGTCAGACCCTGGCTCCTCCAAAGCCCGCACGGTATTCGGTAAGCTGGATCCCAAAAACCAGGCAAGTCCTCCCCTCCTCCACCCAGTACCTTTTTTTTTCCCACTCTGTTTATTTGCCTTGTACCATCCCTGCCCTCCACTCAATCAGATCCCCTCATACCTTGCTACATCTCTCCCTTATTGCCCCATGAGTCTGCTCCTTAAGAGTGCAACCGATTGCTCGTGCCCCTTAACACTCCCGGATAACCCCCCCCCCCGGGCAGGGCAAGGAAAGGTTCCTCTCTTTACCTTATCCTCGAACCATGGTTGAGCGGGTGGTGCACATTTGGAGTCTGCCCCGATGACAACTCTGGAGTGTGTGCTAATGGCTTCTGGAGGGGTCGTCACCTAGGAGTGACAGGGTCCATTTTCCATTTTTCTAGTCCCCCCCCCCCAGACACCGGCACTCCAGGAGAGCCAATTGGGAAGCGCGCGTCAGGACACAGCTCCTCCCAGGGCTCTCGGCCGACATCTGCCCACTTTTTTTCTTGCTTGTCCCGACTGTACTGCCAAACCCAGGTTCACCCGGGAGATGGCAGTATTGCAGCGAAACTAGCACTAATCCCTCCCTAGAGAGGGAGAGCCACCTCTGGGCGCTCCATCCCTCTTTCCCCCTGCCGACCCCCGGCAGCCAGAGTCCATTCCCGAACCCGGGTCATCGGTGTGGAGCGAGGTGTGGCATCCAGCGCCTCAACCCTCAGTGCTACCGGGCCGGTCACAGTACCTGTTCCATCCAATAAGGTGGTTGCCCAAGTTTTGAACGACCGCCCAGATGTAGCTTGCCCGTTGGGGGCTGATGCCACCTTACTAGACGCCCCAGTCGAGCCTGCTGACACCTCCCTTGGTCAGCCCTCCTCCCAGGTCCCTCCTGAGCAGGAGCCTTCCTCTCAACCTCCCCGGTGGAACCTCCTACCCCAGACGTCACATCTGGGGTGGAGGAGGAAGTGGGCCCCCTGGAGGTGGTCTTCTCCTCTCCCACTCCAGCGGTTGTGCCCCAGGTCCCTCCCGTGGATACCCTACATACCGATGCCAGACCTAATTCTCACGTGGGATCCTGGCCTTTCTCCTCCGTCGGGCCTTCCTACAGCTCAGCCGTCAGGGCCTCTTCCACTGGGCGCCTCGTCTCTGATGCACGGGGCATCGCCGGACACTATTTAACCTCCCTCTGTCAGGGCCCTTATGTTTGCCCCCGACGCAGGCTATCGCTATGCCAGGCCTGACATCAGATCCCTGTATGTCGGCCATCCAGACTTCAGACCCGTCAGCCAACCCAATGCAGGATACCTTTCCAGGTCCTTAGAGACCCCCGATGGAACAGAGTCATCCACCAGGGTATCATCCCTATTCAAGGTTCCAGATGCAGGCTTATCCACTGTCTAGTCCGATGATGGGTTCATTCCCCCCATGACTTTCTACCATGGGTATCAGACCCCTAGCTATCCCTTCTATCAGTGGTATCCTCCTCCTCAATATCCAAGGTTGGGCTCACCCTTTTACCACCCTCCGCCCACCCCTACTCCTCCACCTCAACAGGACTTTCAAACCCTGATACTGTCCTGGTGGAAGGATGCCAGATCCCAGCTGGTCTCTGACTTGGAACAACAGCTGCCAGGCCTGGTAGTCTCTCTCTCTCTCTCTCTCCCCATTCCATGTCACCAGCCAACTCTCTTCATTCTGCCACAGTGCACATTTCGGTCACAACCCTCCAGGAGGTCACCCTGCTGGAGATTGGAACCCCTGAGGGAGAAGGTTTATTCGACTCTGAGGAGAACTCCTCAGAAGCCTCATCTGGTGAGCAATGCTCTGTGGCCAAGGGCAAAGAATCGCCTAAATCCCCTCTGGAGGATCCCTCTTTTACTGAGCTCCTTCGCATCATTCAACAAACTAACGGCTGGAATGCAGAGGAGCAGGACCCAAAAAAAAAAAAAAAAACATCTTTCGGAGTACCTAGACTTGGAGACTGCATCCCCTATCCTTGTCCCCCCCTGGACAGCCCCCGATGAGGAGCTCACCACTACCATTTGGCAGCTGCCATACTCTATTCCAGCCATCCCTAAGAAGGCAGACTGGATATACCATGCGCCTGAGGGTATTTCATTTCTGGACTCCCATCCCAAGGCGGACTCTATAGTTATAGCAGCTGCTCACGATCATTCAGCCACTCCTAAACATATGAGCACTTCTCCTCCAGAGAGGGAATCGCGGCAGCTCAACCAATTTGGAAAGAAACTATTCTTCCTCTACATGCGCCCTCCGTAGGCTCTGAGATTCATTAAGTCTAGGTACCGAACGGCTTTCAGAAGAAACCATCCTTTCAGCGCAAAACAAGAGTCAGAGTAAATGGCCCTTTAACAGGTGCCAAAACATGAGAAAAGCTACAGGATCCTCTTTTCCTCTCCTCCTGCCTCAAAAACCCAGAGAGCGTCCAGAGGGTCTCTACCCCCTCACCCCTCAGCTTCCTGACTCGTCCAGCCCTCCCCCTCCTCCACCCTCCAATGTGGAGCCAGTGGGAGGAAGTTTCACCCTCCACGTGCAAGAGTGGAAGGCCATTACCTCAGAAGCATGGGTCATGCAACTCGTTTCAAGAGGGCACACCATAGAGTTTTTGGAGTTCCCTCCAAACTCACCTCCAGGTCGTTCCTGGTACTCTCCGAATCAGGCGCTGCCGGTCGAGGAGGAAATTCTGGCCTTAAGACAGAAGTCAGCCATAGAGCCAGTCCCTCCATCCCTGAGAGGAAAAGGGTTTTACTCTCATTTCTTTCTGGTCCCAAAAAAGACAGGCGACCTCAGACCCATCTTGAACCTCAGCCGGCTGAACCTATTTGTGGAGTATAAATGGTTCTGCGTGCTGACTGTACAGGGTCTTCTGTCCCTTCTGCAGAAGGACCACTGGCTTTGTGCATTAGATATGCAGGATGCCTACCTGCATATTCCAGTGTTCCTGGGCCACCACCGTTTCCTGCGTTTCCTTTTCCAGGAGGAGCACTTTCAGTTATCAGCCCTCCCCTTTGGCCTTTCCTCAGCACCCAGGGTCTTCACCAAGTGCCTAGTGGTGGTGGCAGCAGCATTACGCCATCAGGGTTTCACAGTGTTCCCTTACCTGGACGACTGGATCCTAGTGGCCCCATCCAGGGCCAGCCTAAAGGAATCTCTTTCCTTCACACTGGACTCCACCCCCCAAACTGGGGATTACTGTCAACTTTTCCAAGTCATCCCTGCTCCCCTCCCAGAGGCTTCAGTTTATTGGAGCAGCCTTGTACATGGTCCAGTGCAGAGCCTTCATACCCCCAGACAGAGCAGACACTCTGCGGGAGCAGGTCAGTCTTGTCCTCTCCTCCATGCATATTCCTGATAAAGCATTCTTACACCTTCTTGGCCTCATGGCAGCAACCATCTCCACAGTTCCCTTGGCCAGATTACACATGAGGATCACCCAATGGACCTTACGCATCCAATGGGATCAGCGCTCGGACCTAGATCATCCTATCCTAGTGTTCAGTGCTCTCAGGAAAGACCTGGTATGGTGGCAGGATCCTCAGAATTTGTCTCGGGGGTTACCTTTCAGAACACCCCCTCTTGATGGACCCTCACCACAGACACTTCTGGTTGGGGTTGGGGAGCCCACCTGGGGAATCACAGAACACACGGATTGTGGTCTCAGTAGGAGATGTTTCTCCACATAAATATATTGGAGATGAGAGCTGTGTTGTACACCCTGCAGGGGTTCCAGCCCATCCAGTCGACGGGAACACTGCTAGTCCAGACGAACAATATGTCTGTGGTCTGGTACATCAACAAGCAGGGAGGCAACTGATCGTACCTCCTGTGCAGGGAAGCAATGTGGGTGTGGTGCTGGGCAGTTCAGCATAGTCTGTCTCTCACAGCTGTGCAAGTCCCAGGCATCCACAATGTCCTAGCGGGCAGCCTCAGTCAGACATCGTCTCAAACTCATGAATGGGAATTAAGTCAGGAAGTGGCCAATCTGTTGTTACACCAATGGGGACGACCAGAAGTAGATCTCTTCACCTCCCCATACAACGCAAAATTTCCAAGTTTTTGCTCACTCGTTCCAGAGCCTGGTGCTTTCTGGCACGACATGTTGCTTTGCTGGACAGGGATGCACTTTTACGCTTTCCCATTCAACAGCGTGTCCTTCTGAAACTTCAAGCAGAGAGGGCTCGGATGATTCTCATAGCCCCCCGGCTGAAGCAGATCTGGTTCCCACTCATGCAGCAGATGACAGTGGAACCCCCAGTTCCCCTCCCTCTTCATCACGATCTGTTGACGTAGGATCAGGGCAGACTAGTGCATCCGAGACTCAGGACCCTGCATCTTCATGCGCGGCTCCTTCAGACATAATTACGTCACATTTTGGAGTTTCCCAGAGGGTCACTCAGGTCCTGGTGGAAGCTAGAAAACCCTCCACCAGATCCACCTATGCGATGAAATGGAAGTGTTTCTCCATCTGAGCTGCATCCAAGAGCTGGGACCCCTTCACTTGCTGAGCTCCTCAGGTAATGGAGTACCTGTTGCACCAGTCTGACTCTGGTCTAAGCTATTCCTCCCTTAAGGTCCACCTGTCGGCTATTTCAGCCTATCATTCCTTTGTGGACAGGAAACCAGTTGCTCAATTGGAGGTCTCAAAAACCTTTCTGAAAGGGTTCCTCCATTTGAAACCCTCCATCTGCAATCCCACCCCACATTGGGATCCAAATTTTATTTTAGAAAAGCTTACACTCCCTCCTTTTGAACCGGTGGTAAGCTATGATAGAAACATAGAACTGGTTGGCAGAAAAGGACCAGTTGGCCCATCTAGTCCACCTCATTTGCCCTGCCTTTTACTACACCCTGGACCCTATCAGGTAACAGGTACCCCTCCATTTCCTCTATTATACCCACGTGCCTATCCCATGCATGCTTGAAGCTCCCCACTGTCTTCACTCCCATCACCTCGTCTGGCAGGCTGTTCAAGGAGTCCACCACCCTTTCAGTGTAGTATTTCTTCACATTCATATTACACTTCCCCCAAGCTTCACAGCATGCCCCGTGCTTTGGTGTTCCATCTCCCCTCTCACGCCTTTGTTCACCCCCAGGAGTTAGTTATGTCTCAGTCATGTCCCCTGAGTCTTATAAGTATCTCGCAGGGGTGAACTAGGCTGCCTGTAGTGCCCCCCCCCCAATGACAGTTAAGTGTCTCTCTCTCACAATTCAAGCAGACCTCATTCAGCCCCAGTACAGGACTCTGAATCTCCCTCACAAAGTTCCATCTACACTGGACCAGTCATGTTTGAAGCAGTATTAAAACCCCATTTATGCACTGTATCTTCATACAATCGCAAACAGCAGACTTGTTTCATCTATTTTTTATCAATCATTTAAATAGTTTTAGACAGAACAAGGAAAATGAACTCTTGATATATATATGTATATATATATATATATATATATACACATATATACATATATATTATATATACACATATATACATATATATACACACACACACACACACACACACACACACACAAGAAGTGCCCCCGATTTTTTTTTTTAAATCCTATAATTTATAATTTAAGACCAGTTAAAGATTTAGAAGTCAGTTAAGATAGGAGGGGCCACTTCAGATATTTGCCTATATGGGACACTGTCCCACTTAGGCATAATAAAAGGGGTTACAGTAACATAGAGAATAATGGTTAAGCACTTGTGCATTATGGAATTTTTTTTACACACCTGAGAGGTGGGATGACCTATAAACCTCGAGAGCGAAGCTCGAGAGGTTTATGAGGGCATCACACCTTGAGGGTGTGTAAAAAAAATTCCAATAACACACAAGTGCATAACTTTTATTTTTTTATAATTGCTGGTGCAAGGTAATTAATGCCAACACTACTGGAGCAGCTGTACACACAGATGGGGACAGACGCACAGAGGCAAGTGCGCATGCACACACAGACAGTTTCTTTTTTTTTTTTAAGCAGTGTACCTCCATCCACATCATGCTCCATTTGCAATGCAGCTGCCGTCAAGCCCCGCTTCAACAATAGGACGTGCAGGATCAACCAGCTAAATTTTCCATTCAGGAGAGGTAGGATCAACCAGATAAACTAATAAATATATTAAAAAAGTATCTGCCAAGGCGGCGAGCAGAAGAGTATGGTGCGGGGGCTCTGTAACAGAAAAACAGAGCTGCGTTTTTTCAGTTATTTGGCCTGCCCAGAAATAGACATAGGGCCAATGAGGTGACACGCTTTAAATGAGTGACAGCAAACGCCGTAATAACCCGTTCTATGGGTTATTACGGCGTTTGAAACACAGCTTTAGTCCGTGTATTAAAGGGGGGCCACCAGTAATTATAAAACAATAAAGGGTGATATTGTCCAACCCATCCCAGATTCTTACAGCAACAGTATAAAACTGTTAAAACAGTGAGCCGGATTATCCCCGGGGAGAAGAAAAGGTGGGTCAAAATGGAAAACAGTGACATTTTTCACAATCCCTCACTCTCAGCTGAACACTAAGATCATATTCGTATCACAGACATCCAGGGATTCCAAAAAGTTATGCATATTAAGTCTCAACTAAAACACAACACTAAAAATGAGGTTGAACTGGAGGACATAAAGTCTTGATGAACAAGGAAGAAACCCCACAACTCAGCTGTGAAAAGCCAGCCCAGACAGCAGTGCTGTAAGGGAGGAGGAGGAGTAAAAGGGGAGAACAATCACTTAAAGTGCATCCTGCTCCTTTAATGAGTAGCCTCCACACCCACCTTTTCATTTTTTTCCTTGAGGAAACAGAAAATACAAGGATTATAGGGATTCAGTAAATACCTCTTAAAGAAGTAGTCCACCCAGAATTTGCAAAAAACATATCTTATGGAGAGTGTTTTGATATGTGTGTTAAGTCCTACTGTGTCCTTCCCTCTGTCTGCTATTAGGTGATTTTCCTAAATTAGCCTGCTAACTGTATGGTAGTTTTATGACCCTTGGGGTTCTCCATCACAAATAGGTTCATTGGCTTTCTTTCTCTTACGATGCACCCTGTCCGATGTGACACTGATGTAGCCATGCCCTTAGATTTAGCATGTGCACTGCTTTAAAATCAGTTTACAATCAGTTCACAATAGCAGGTAACTGTTCTTATCCATGGAGCACAAATGGCAACAGTTAGTTTAGCAGAAAGCTGGGAGCAAGCTAATTGGGGTTTCTGTAAGACAACAGCTATTAAATCACTCTAATTCACTATTTTTGTTTTCCATGTGCATCAGGTCTAACTAGCAGGAGTGTTTTAATTTTAAAACCTTTAATTTGATCAAACTATACACAACCATAAAAGCACAGAAACTGCCCAGATCATCAATGCTACCTATAATTAATAAAGACTCTAGCTGTTTTCTTTCAGAAACTCCACTCAGATGTCAAGTATTTGCTAAACTGTAAATGTAGGTATCAGCATTCTATTAGCAGTTAGTGTTGATTTTGCTCTGTGACAAGATTTTCATATTTATTTATTTTTACAAATTAAGTATATGGGATGGAGCTGCAGCCTAGAAATTGCAAAATACTTTGAAGTCAGCTTTTCTCCTGCCTGTGGTATGGCATGAAAGCAACAGGATGACAGTGACTATTCCAGCTACACATTTGATTCCATTTTACAATGGTTCACTGAACTACATATTTAGTGTATCACACTTTCAAATAATAAAACAAATATTCTCCAAACTAAATAACTCACATATACATATTTGTATACTTTATTAAAAAGACACTCCACATTTGTAACAAAAAACAAACAAAAAAATAAATAAATGAAAGTGATGTCACAGAGCAAAAATCAGCCCTAACTTCCAGTCCCTTCTAGAAGAATGATGGTACCTACATTTATGGTTTAGCAAATACTTGAGAGCTGAGTAGGTGTTCTGAAAGAAAACAGCTACAGTCTTTACTAATTATAGCATTGATGATCTGGGACAATTTATGTGCTTTTCATTGTTGTGTGTAGTTTGATGAAATAACATTTTAAAATGAAAACACTACTGCTAGCTAGACCCGACACACACTGAAAACACAAATAATGAATTAGAGCTATTTAGCAGCTGTTTTCTTACAGAACTCCCAGTTAGCTTGCTCTCAGGTACTGTATTTGCTAAACTATAATTGTTGCCATTTGTGCTCCCTGGAAAAGAACAGTTACTTGCTGTTATGAACTGATTTTAAGGCAGTACACATGCTAAATCTAAGGGCATGGCTATATCAGTGTCACATGAGACAGGGTGCATCGTAGGAGAAAGAAAGCCAATAAACCTATTTGTGATGGAGATCCCCAGTGGTCGTAAAACTACCATACAGTTAGCAGGCTAATTTAGGAAAAACTCCTAATAGCAGACAGAGGGAAGGGCACACTAGGACTTAACATACATATCAGAACACTCTCCATAACATGTTTTTTTGCAAATTGTGGGTGGACTACTCCTAGTGCACCAATGTGTGTTTACAGGAATAAAGGAAAACAGGATAAACTGGCTAAAGGATTACATATACTATATCACAGGTGTATTCTGATAGAACCCTACTGAGCAACTGAGCTTCCCCATACTATGTTCTACAGCTGCAAGAAGAGGTTTTGGACAACAGTCTGCCCTGAATTCATTTTTGGTCATTTATATCCTGAACTAAAACAACCCCTTTTGATTGGTTCCAAGAGTTGAGCTGTTACTTGTGACGTTTACCCCATTTATATTATGAAAGTTGTTCAGAGACATGGGACTACATTCTCTCCCCCCCCCCCGAAAGAGTTGGGGAGTAAGTGGTCTCGGAAAAATGTCAGATACAAAGTCTAGTTCCAAGTTTTAGAGTCATGCAAGACTTACGTTATGAATGCCCTACCTTGTACAGTGTGTTTGAGATCAGATTAGGCAGCCTCATAGAGCTACACTCAATTTCATTAGGAAACCTAAAAGCAAGAGGGTTGCCCTTAGGATCTACCCAAATCCACCTCACATAATCTCTCTCCCTCCCCTTAAATTATTACATTTCTCTCAGATAAATAAAATTCTCGTCTACCACCAAGTGCCTTTAATAATTGCAAACAGATAGATACACAGAATCCCCAAAGGCATCAACAGTTGCATTCCTGGGACGGTGCACAAACTGATTATGTGATCTCGGTGACAGTCTCATGGATCGACTCGGTGACATAATTTAAGTTCTTGGTCATCAATCCACACATGTTGATGTGGCCGCTGGCCATCAGGTAGATGTGCTTCTCTTTGATCAGATATTGCACTTGATTTGGGTTTAATCCGGTGAAGCTGAACATGCCAATCTGCTTGGTGATGTGATTCCATGTCCCTGGTGTCCCTTTGGCCAGCAGTTTCTCTTTGAGTTCAGATCTCATCAGGAGTACTCTGTCAGCCATAGTTTTCACATTGTCCTTCCACTCAGCAGAGAGTTCAGGGCTGTTGAGGGTTGTGGGGACAATGAGAGCTCCCTGGGCTGGAGGGTTTGACCAGGTCGTACGGACAACCTTTTCCATCTCAGACAAGGTCCGAACCACATTATCTGCATCCTTTGCAATGATGGTCAGGTTCCCCACCCTCTCATTGTGCAGTCCAAAGTTCTTAGAAAAAGGACTGAGCACAGAAAAGCTTGAATCCTTGTGAAACAAAGTAGCAGACAGCCCAGGCATCTTTATCCAGGTCTCTGGAGGCAAAGCCCTGGTAGGCAGAGTCAAAAAAAGGAAACTGGTATCTCCGCTTGATAACCTCAGCAATCTGTGTCCATTAGGAGTTAGATCTTCTTTGGTTGGATTGTGGGCACAGGCATGAAGGAGAAAGATGGAGAACTTGGGAGCACTGTCCAAGTCACTGAGGAGTCCCTGCAGATCCAGACTCCCGCTACTCTACATCCCAGTAACGGTAACTCCGGATATGTTTAAAGCCAGCATCAATAAAAACAGAGTTGTGGTTCTCCCATGATGGTGCAGAAATATAAACAGGAGTTGCTGTGTTGTTTCCATTGTACCAGCTCCTCAAGAATTCAGCTCCAATTCACAGGGCTCCAGTACCACCCCCCAAGACTCTGGACACCTCCCACCCTGTTCTCTTTGATTGCAGGCCTGTCCTCCCCAAGGGCAAGTCTAGAGGCACTGGATCTGAAGGTTGGCAGACCCAGGATTGGTAGGTATTCATGGTTCAAGCTGTTGTCATTGGCTATCTTCTGTTCCACCTTCTTCACCACCGGAAGAACCCAGGGCTGCCCCTCGTCTGTACGATATGCTCCAGCGCCCAGGCTCACTTTCCGCGGGTCCTCGTCCTGCTGAAAGTCGGCAGTCAGCTTGAAAACCGCAATGGGGGCGACAAGCGGGACAGCAGCGAAGACGGAGGTACTGACCATGGTAACAGAAAAAAACGTACAGATTAGCAAGAGCTACCTATCATGGAAGGTGCTCTTTTTGGTTGCTATTACTTCTGCTCGAAGAATTTCCCAGCTTCAGGCCCTGATGCATAAGGAGCCTTATTTGATTTTTCACAGGGACCAGGCAGTCCTGCATACAAATCCTAAGTTTCTTCCCAAGGCAGTTTCTGAATACACCTTATCAAACGGTTGAACTCCCGGTATACTATCCGGTTCATTCAAACAGGGGTGAGACTCTACTTCACACATTGGATGTACACAGAATTTTTCATTGTTACGTCCACAAGACCAAAGACATCCGCAAGTCAAATTAGCTTTTTGTTTCCTTTGCTTCCAAATCTTTGCGGTTGGCAGTTTCTAAGCAGTCTCTCTCCAAACGGCTGGCCAACTGCATCCGCTTCCACTACCAGAAGTACAATAAACCTCTTCTGGGGGAGGTCAGAGCTCACTCTACCAGAGGCATGGCTGCTTCTACAGCATTCCTCAGGAATGTTTCTACAGCAGAGATTTCTGCGGCAGCAACCTGGAGTTTGGTCCATACCTTCACAAAACATTGTAATCTGGACATTACCTCTAGGCGTGGGACCGAGTTTGGCCTCACTGTCCTGCAGGGCCTACTGCCTTAGGTCAGTCCTGTTCTGTTTTCAGTTGTTCCTCCTCCCATGATTCTCTCAGTCTCTCTCTGAGTGACTGCTTGGGATTCAGTCCTACATGTTATGACCTACTGCAAGAACCCTCTCGAAGTAAGATATAGAGAATACAGGATGGGTAACCATGCAGAACCAGTGTGTTCTGCCACAGAGGGGTCCGATTCCTTGTGACCTCGAGAGCGAAGCTCAAGAGGTCCTTGGGAATCAGACTCAGAGGTGACAGAACACAAGGTTCTGCATGGGGTTACCCATCCTGTCTTTTTTTTTTTATACAGTGTATGGTGCCCCTCTAATTATTTTTAAAACATTTTTAGGCTTCTAGACTGTATTTAAATCATAGATAAAGAAATTGGCATCTCCCCTTGCTAGGAGATGGAGTTGGGTGGTTGCTAGGGACTGGGCGTCCCTAACGTAGCAGTGCACATGCCCATTGGTTGCTACTCTGCTGTGGGTGGGATTTAGGAAAAAAAAAACATGGTGGCCAGACATCTCGCTTAGCAAGAAAAATAACTGTCCTGAGGTAGAGAAAACTAAGTAAAGTAGAATATCTGGTTGATCCTGCATTAAAATGAACAGTGCCTGTTTCAGAAAACTGCTGCGTTAGTTTTTCAGGCAGTTGTGAATACTGTTGACATGCAGTGGTTTTCTGTTCATGATTTCAACCCGTGGCTCGAGTTTTCAAATCTAAATGAATGGAACGCTGCTCTGCATGTACAGTCAGTACAGCGTTCCATTCATTTTGCTGACTGTGGCTGAACAGCATTTTTGAAAGGCTGGATTTCTGGTGAGGACAACATTCCACCATACACTATAGTAGTTATTTAAGAACTTACCATAACAGTAGATCGTCGAGAGAGGTTCCTGCAGTAGGTCACACTTTCCCTCCCTCCTTCCCCTAGTTTCTGTATTTCTTACAGATCATTCTAACTGGGCTCCAGGATTTCATCCTTTTCTCCTGTCTCATCCTCCTTGGATCTCCAGTGGGAGAACTGAGGGAGCGGGGCTGCCTACACCTTTACAGGGAAGATGATGTCAGTGGGCGATGTCAGCATGGGCGGCCCTAGTAGACTGTTACAGAAAAAGGCCTCAGTGGGATCCTAGTGCCCGACGGCTAAGTTCCATAGGTGTGACCTGATGCAAGAGATTCCCTCGAAGATCTGTTACGGTAAGTTCTTACATAACTGCACTTTTCTCATATTGCAGTTGCCATTTCCAGCAGCAAGATGTGTCTGATCGGAGACTGGATCTTCACCTGTGACCTGTTCAGGTGAATGAGGATGTGTTGGGGTCTGCTGAGGGTGTGGGATGGTGAGTGCTGAGTAGGAGGTCGGGGTGGCAGGGGTCAGGTCTGTGAGGGATCATTTTCTTTTCTTTTTTTTTTTTTACAGAATTAAAGGGAGAGGGAGCAAAAAAAAAACATTGAGGGACAGTTTTCTTTATTACAGGTCACAGGACTGCAATCAGGGGCTGGGGTGCCACTAGACATCAGGGAAACATATAGGGGACAGGGATCAGAGGGAGGGCTGCCACTGGACACCAGGAAAAATTACATAAATATGGGGCCAGTGACCAGAAGGTATGATGGTGCTACTAGACACCAGGGAAACACTTTATTATACAAATATGGGAATGTCGATCGGAGAGCAGGGGCTGCCACTAGACACCAGGAAAACATTATATAAATATGGGGAGTGACTGGAGGGTGGGGTGCCAATAAAGACCAGGGAAACATCACAGCAATACAGGGCAGCAATCAGAGGGTGGGGGCCACTAGAAACCCGGGAAGCACTATACAAATATGAGGCCAGCGATCAGAGGGTGGGGGCTGCCACTAGACACCAAGGAAACATAAATATAGGAACAGTGATTGGGGGGGCAATAAAACCCAGGGAAACATCACAGCAATACAGGAAGGCAATCAGAGGGTGTGTGGGGGGGCTGCCACTAGACACCAGGGAAGCACTATACAAATACAGGGCCAGCAATCAGAGGGTGGGGGTGCCACTAGACACCAAGGAAACATTAACAGGGGTAGTGGTCAGAGGGTGGGAGGTCGGGGTCAGAGCAGTGAGGGATAGATGCCATTTTTATTACAGGTTTAAAGAAGGGGGAAAAAAAACCAAGGGATGTTTTTTCTTTATTACAAGTTACATTTCTAACATTAATAGGGGGATGGTGATTGAACGCAGAAGTGAACCGGAAGTGAGCATGAAGCAGGAATAATTGTGCTGGCGGGGTTGGGGGTACAGCACAGTGGTTAATAGTGAGTACTGCATGTGCTTCAGCTCCACTGTGGAATGACAGTCCAGGTATCCGGTCACGTGCGTCCAGAGTCTCCTCTATTACATAATAGCAATAAGTCAGCATAGCTCTGCTATGCAGCCATAAAAAGGGGGAAGGTGGGAGGGTGAGCTGTGAATCTATGTAAGAGATTTTCTCCAAGATCTACTATTATGGAAAGTAAATGAACTATCTTCTTCATGACATCTTCCTCCACAGTGGCACCCTCCACCCCCCCCCCAATTCCCAACTGTCCTGGGAAAGCATTCACTGGTTTTCAGTGACAACTCTCCACCCTCATTATCCTGGAAAAGCATTCCCTGATGTCCAGTGGTATACTGACCCCAACCTCATCCCATTTCAAGCTCTCCCTTGTGTCAAGTGGCCCCCATCACCCTATATCATTTCAAACACTTTCTGGTGTTGTGGTTTCCTCATCCTATCCCATTTCAAGCTCTCACTGGTGCCTTGTGGCCTCTCCTGATCCCCAACTGAAACACTCCCTGGTGTTCAGTGGTTCCCCAGCTCTCAGACGTCTAGTTGTTGCAATTTTCAAATCACAGCTCCCAGCACCATGCAAGGAGCAGGCACTCAAATCCCTCCTCCCACATATACCTTTGATTTGGAGAACCTCCCACCCTGATGCCCCCAAATTTGTGTGTGTGGGGGTATAACTGCCAGCTATCTCCGTCATCAACCCATCGTGTGTGCTACACTCCAAACGACAACAGAGTAAGCATGTGCCCTGAGAGGTAGTGTGGGGTGTATACTGCTAGTATCATTGATGATCTGGCTGCTTGCTCAGTCTCTATAGTATAATCATCAATGATCCTTGTAGTCCCCACCATATTCACTTCTGGGCACACGCTTATTCAGTTCTAAATCAGACTAACACACACCACAGGTTAAGGAGTGGGGAAAGTCAGCCAGTTGAGCTTTTTTTCCCCTAATCTGGGGTTAGTGGGGGGCTCTCTCAGCTACGTGTGTCTCTTATGGGGACTGGGCTAGGAAAGGGGGATTTAATGGAGTAACACAGTGTCATTTACTGGCATGGTGCTGTGACCCCTCCTCCCTCGCTACATGTGGATCATGTGTGTGGGAGGGCTTGTGTATTTGTGGGTTGGAATGGGCTAGGGAGGTTTTGTATGCTTGTCGTTAGGTTCCAAGTGTGCATCTGGGTTTGACTCACGTGGCCTCCATTGATGGAGAGACACACACACACACACACACACACCCATGCTATCACAGTTACAGAACAGAGAGGGAAAAATCCTGTATCCAGATTGCTTGCCATGCATTAGAACTATCTAAAGCACAGCTAAAATCAAATGCTTCCAACCTAGACGCAGCACACAAAGAAAATTATTATGCATTTTAGAACTTGCATTTTTCTTAAATTTATTTAAAGGTTGCCTTTTTCCCCCAAAAGTCACCATACTCGGATACAAACTTTGACATTGTTCTGCACAATCCTACTGCTTTTGGTAACAAAGTTTAACTGTGCTTCTCATATTCTACTAATACAGCTTTTCTTTTTTATTTTACCTGCCACGATCTGTGCCCACACACTCCCCACCTCACTCTCTTGATCCATTTCTTTACCGGCAACCAAACTGTATTTTTTATTTTTATTTTTTTTAAATGCTCAACAACTGAATTTAGTCTCATACTGTTGTGCTCGTATGTCCATGCTGAACTGCTGATTTTCAAATGGAACAGCTATTTTACTAGCTATTTATTTCTTGCACTTACCACTTGTGTTAGTGTTCCATGACTTTCCTCCTACCTACCTACCTACCCACCCGACTGCCAGCTTGTCTGCACCACCCAATGTGTACTTCTCACCTTACATGATATGATTTTTGCTTTCCAAAAAGGAGTGGTTTCATTCTGTAGTGCAACAACACTACTCCTGGCTCCTTCACTATATCACGTCTTTCTTCCCAGCCACCTGGCTGCACTTTCACTCGCTCGCTCAGGTTATCGGAAACATGTCAGGGTTGTGTCTCACTGACCACCAATCACACCTCGCACAATCCCATTTTATTAAAAAGTGGGACAAACAGGGAACCATACCTCTCAACTGTCCCTCATTATGAGGAACGTACCTCATTTTACCCCTCAGGCATGCTCTGTCCCACGGTGGAAAAGTGCTGCCCACATAAAGGAGATGCTCTAAACTCAGACTTTAAAGAAGAAATTCTTAACATTCTATGATGTTGAAGCAAAATTACATTTTGAACATATAACAAAGTATGGTTACGTAAGAACTTACCATAACAGTAGATCTTCAAGAGAGGCTCTTGCAGTAGGTATTCATAAATAGGACTAAGCTATCAGGCGTCAGGACCCAAAGCAAAAATCTCTAGCTAGCAATCTCTGGCGGCCCCCCCCCCACGCCCGCCTTCCAGTGGCCAAAAGGGCATGACAGGAGAAGAGGAAATGCCCCTTAAAAAAGGAAAGAAAACTCAGGGGGATGGAGGGAGGGAAATGTAATACCTACTGCAAGAGCCTCTCTCGAAGACCTACTGTTCTGGTAAGTTCTTACGTAACTGTACTATCTTACTTCGAGAGGGCTCTTGCAGTAGGTATTCACAACTAGGACCAAGTCCCAAATAGTCTGGAACAAGTCTGAAAACAGGGAGGAGGATAAGATCATCCACAACAGACAGAAAGGCAGGAGTGGGATTCAAGAAAGAAGTCCCTGCCAAACCGAAACCTGCCCTGCGGTGAGAGGCAACGTCCAAACTGTAATGCTTCGTAAAGGTATGTACAGAAGTCCACGTAGCAGCCGCACACATTTCTGCAGCTAACATGTTCCTGAAACAAGCAGCAGAGGCAGCCACCCCTCTGGTGGAATGGCTTCTAACTTGAACCGGAAGTGTTTTGTTGTACTTGTCATAACAGAAGGTAATGCAATTGGCCAACCACCTAGAGAGGCACTGTTTAGAAATAGTGGTGCCTTCCCTGTTTGGTGCAAAGGAAACAAAAAGTTGATCCGTTTTTCTGAGATCCTTGGTCCTGTTGGTATAGTATCTCAGAATCCTGTGAACATTGACAGTATGCAAGAGATACTCTCACCGATTAGAGTGAGCTTGGAAAAAGACTGGGAGCTCTATGGATTGATTAAGGGTGGATTCAGCCACCACTTTAGGAAGAAACTTAGGGTTCATACGCATGGCCATGCGGCCTCTGTGGAAAATCAAGTAAGGGATTTTGCACATAAGGGCCTGGAGCTCAGAAATTCTTTGAGCAGAGGTAAAGGCCACAAGGAAAAGTGTCTTCCATGAAAGAAAATGCAAGTCAGTATTGGCTGCCGGCTCAAAGAGGGGCAGCATGTGCTTTTCCAAAATGAAATTAAGGTCCCGGGGGGAGAAGAATTATGGATAGGGGGCTTCAAGTGAAGGGCCCCTTTAAGAAAGGTCTTAAGAGACCTCCAACTGAGCTACTGACTTGTCCCCCACGGGACTCTGGCAGGCTGAAATGGCTGCCAGGTGAACTTTCAACAAGGAATAGCTGAGACCCAGATTGTAGAGGTGCCTCAGGTAATCCAGGATCCTGACTATAGGGCAGGAGAAGAGTTCCAAGTCCTTGGAACCTGCCCAAATGGAAAACCACTTCCACTTCATGGAGTAAGTAGACCTGGTGGAAGGCTTTCTGGCCTCCACCAGGATGTCAGCAACTTGAGGAGAAACGCCGAAGCGAGCAGCAGCTACGTCTGCAGGAGCCAAGCATGTGGATGGAGGAATTCGAGTCCTGAATGGACCAGGGTCCCCCGATCCTGGGTCAGCAGTTCCTGCAACAGTGGAAGAGGAATGGGAGGCTCTTCCAAAAACTGTTGCAGAAGAGAGAACCAAACTTGCCTCGGCCAGATAGGAGCAATGAGAATGATTCATGCCCCTTCCGCCCGGAGCTTGTTCAAAACCCTCAGAATTGGAGGGAAGGCAAAAACGAATCTGTCTCTCCAACACAGAGACAGCGTGTCCTGCCAAAAAGCTCCTCGCCCCTGGAGCGAACGAGCAAAACACAAGAAGTTTGGCGTTGACAGGGGAGGTGAACAGGTCTACCTGTGGAGTCCCCCACTGAGCAAAGACAGTTTGCCACATCTTCTTGATTTACCACTTGTGGGATCTGGCCAATGAGTGGCTGAGAGCATCTGCCAGAGTGTTTTGTGCACCTGGCACATGGCCGATTGTCAGTTGCAGATTGTGCTGTGATGCCAATACCACACCCTCATTGCCTCCCGGCACAGGGGAAAGGAACAAGTTCCTCCCTGCTTATTGAGGTACCAGACAATGCACATGTCTGACTGTACCTGAAGATGGCCGGGAAGGATGAAGGGCATAAAGGACCACCCTCAGTTCGAGAACACTGATGTGTAACCTTTTCTTAATGTGGGACTAGTTCACCTGAATCTTGTGTGACCCGAGATGGGCTCCCCAACCGGCCCCTGAGGTGTCCATTGTAAAGAGTCTGGGTGGGGTGGGCGGCGCAGAATGGAACCCCTAGGCTGAGGTTCTCCTGGATCATCCACCATTGCAGGTTCCCGATCACAGGGTCCGAAACAAGGACCTTGTGATCCAGTTCATCCTGAGATTGGTCCCATTGGGATCTGAAGGTCCACTGTGAGACCCACATGTGGAGCCATGCCAGAGGAACAGTAGGAATGGCAGCTGCCATAAGGCCTAGAAGGCAAAGGACCTTCTGGGCTGAGACCCATCTTTGCGCGGATAGGAAACAAGCCTGTAGTTGCAGAGTCTCAATCCTGCCTGGAGGGAAGAAAGCCCTGCCCAGGGTCATGTCCACACTGCCCCAATGAACTGCAGCTGCTGGCAAGGAACCAAATGAGACTTGGCCTGGTTGATGGTAATGCCAAGACTGGAAAAAATCTCCAGGGTGAGGGAGAGAGAACACTGGATATCCTCTCTGGAATGAGCCGCTAGGAGCCAATCGTCCAGGTATGGAAATACCTGGACCCCCTGGGTATGCAGGAAGGCTGCCACTACTGCCATGCATTAGATAAAGACTCAGGGAGCCGACAAAAGCCAAATGGAAGGGTCCTGAACTGGTAGTGTTCCCCCTGGAAATGAAAACGGAGGAAACTGCGGTGGGACGGGCACATAGGGACATGCAGGTAGGCACCTTACATGTCCTGGGTGCATAGCCAGAGTCCTAGCCTAAGCAAGGGAAGAAGGCTCTGCAGAGAGAGCATTCTGAACCTCTTGTACTCCACATACTGATTGAGGGAGCAGAGATCCAGAATGGGCCTCAGATCACCCATCTTCTTTGGTACTAGGAAGAAATAGAAATAGTATCCCATCCCCTGGTAATGGAAGGGAACTGGTTCTATAGCCTCCTTCGTTAGAAGGGAGCTCATCTCTTCCTGCACCAGAGGAATATGCAATGGAGGATAGGAAGACAGTGGAGCAGATCTATGAGGGTTTTTTTGTATGAACTCTATGGAGTGTCCCTCTGACACTAGTTGGAGCACCCAAGAGTCGGTTGTTATTCTCTCCCACTCCGGCAGATGGAAGGAGAACCTTTCCCCCACTGGCTCCTCTGGATTGTCCAGAGGATGAGGGAGAGGTAAGGAGTCAGGAGACTGAGGGCAGAGCAGCGGCTGCAGCTCCGGAAGCCTTGTGAGACTTATTTGGAGGGGCTTTGGCCGTTGGCACAGCTCTCTGTTTGTTGGGACATCAAGCCTGTGTCCGTTTCTGTTGCCGGCGGTTTTGGTGCCGAAAGGGATGTTTTTCTCCTTGAGAAGGTTTATACATGGTGTGAAACAACTTCAAGGTTTGTCCCTTTTCTTGTAAGTCAGTGATTATGTCCTTGATGTCACCACCGAACAGCACCGACCCTCGGAAGGGGGCATCTTGGACAGCAGTCTGCACCTCGGGTGCCATGCCGGAGATGCAAAGCCAGGCATGTTACTACAGCCCAATGGCAAAAGCTGAACTTCTGCAAGCCGTGTCCACAGCATCATAGGTGGCATGGAGCATGTGTCTACAGGCTGACCGAGCCTCCCAGTTCATTTTTTGTCTCAGAATCTGGAAGGGAATCTACTTTAGATTCTACCTGACTGAGATTAGACTTCTGGAAATCCCCCATGTGGGCCACATAATTGAGGGCCCCAATGCCCAGGGTAGAGGAGGCGAAAACCTTCTTGCCATATTGGTCCAGAAGCTTGCTTGCCAGGGGGAGGCGAGCTTAAGTGCTTCGGATTAGCAGTTCTGTCGTGGGCGGCACTGATGATGTCTGAATTCGCCTTGGGATGAAGGCTAAAAGTCTTTTCTTTCTGGAGCTTGGTAGAGCCCGTCCACCTTACGAGGCAGGGCAGCTAAGGAGAGAGGTTGTTTCCAAATCACTGAAACAAGATCCTAATGAGGTTCAATCCAGGGAGGAATCAGGGTGGGTGAAGATTCTGCCAGATCCAAATGGACGGCTAGTCTCTGCTACTGTGGATCTTGCGCCACCGACTTCCAATCATACGCCGCCTGGATTTTCTTTAGCAACTCCAGGAAAGAAGGTATGAGGCTCTCTTCCTGGGTCCGAATCATAATCAGCGTCGGGTTCCGAGGACTCAGACACTGATGAAATTACCAGAGGAAGGGGAGGTTCGACCGGTCTAGGAAGATCCAGAGAACGGATGAACTCCTTGGGGAGAGAACCAGTGGAAGGTTCTGGTCTGGTGTCCAGTAAAGGTGGAGGACTCTCCTCCAGCCAGTGAGCAGGGCCCAGCATTGGCTGATGTTTGTCCAGTTTTGAAGTGAGCTGTGATTTGGCTTCAACTCACCAGGAAGACAGTATCACCTTCAAGTTCACCTGTGGTTGTGGAAAAGGGCTCGGATATGGGTAGCCTAAGGAACCCGTAATTCTGGTACCCAAAACCAGATGGCGGGAAACCTGGACCAGGAAATCCGGGCGCCTGGTATTATGGCATTGGGTACTGTAGTGTAGGGTACCCCAGCACTGGTAGACTCGAAGGACCTGATGGAGGCCCCGCCGAGGGACCAGATGGGTTTGGCGTCGGTCTGGAGGGTGTAGGGGCCAGATAAGAAGGCCCAGTAGGGGGGTCCTGAAAACCAGGCCCAGCCAGTGCAGACAGCGGAGTGGAGGGTTGGTCGTCAGGCACTGGCAAACCGGGAGGTGGCAACAGGGGAAGTCAGATCCGGCATTGGAGGCTCTGGCGAAGGGGGGCACACCCCCCGACGGTGGAAGCGTCCCTTGATCCTCATCCACAGCTGGGGAAGGAGGAGCCAACTCCAGTAAAGGAGGCGGCAGGGACGGAGGAGCCTCCACTGGCAGCTGGTCAGACGTGAGCTGCGGCGACCCCCGAAAGTCAGGTGTAGCATCTGGACCGGACGGGGGGGGGTCGCAGGCTGGGTGCTCATTGGACGGGCCGACAGGCAGCTTAGCAGCCTTGTCCAGGTGGGAAACGGCAGAGCCGGAGCCAGACTTATCAGACCCACTCGCACTGGTAGGCTGCGAGGAGGAAACAGCTGTAATGGGAGTGGAGGCCTCCTTTGCCCTGGAGGCTCCCGCTGGGCCTGAGAGCGAGCCCGACGATAGGGCTGACGCACGCTTGGACACCAGCAAAGTGCCCGGAGAATGATCCCCTAGAGGAGAAGATACCTGTAAGGCCGTGACTGCAGCCGAAGTCAATGGGGCTGTGGATGATGAATCCCTGTCCCTATGCTTCTAGTCCCGTTTCTTCTTGTGATGGCCTTAGTTTGGAGGTCGATGTCTGCATGAGTTTTTTTCACTTCTTTCTTCATAGAGGCCATCTTTTTCTTTAAAATATGGACTTCCAGGTGACAAAACTGAATTTCTGGCAGTGTTTGCACTCCTCCACGTGGTGGTCCAGGCCTAAGCAGACGAGACATGGAGTGGCTGTCCTTGTGTGGGAGCTGGGATCCGCACGGGTCACACTTGTTCTTATGAGAGTCAGAGGGAGTCAGGGATGACATACACAGCCAAATATCAAAACAAATTTAGGAAAAAACTGTAAAGTTTGCGAAATTTGGAAGGAAATACTCATCCAAAATGGCGATGAAGTAGCGCTGTTCTTCCATGGGAAAGAACTGGAAGGCGGGCGTGGGGACCGCCTCTTTATACTGATGTATGCCGACTCTGGTCAGCTGATGCGGGGGCAGTCCCTACCAGAGATTGCTAGCTAGAGATTTTTCCATGGGGTCCTGACGCCTGAGTACTGTTTGTGAATACCTACTACAAGAGCCCTCTTAAAATAAGATCACAGGTTTCCACAGCATTGTGAGCTTGCATTTTTATATTTGATGATCTCCCTCATCCTGAGGGTCAGTGTTCCACATTTTCTCTCAGTTTGAGTGTCTATGTCCCTCATTTCAGCAATACAAGGTTGAAAGGTATGCAGGGAACAAGTAATAAAAAGTAAACCTTTCACTTTTCCATGTGTTTGTGGGGGGAGTAGCCATAAAAACAACTTCAAATTAGTAATACAGTGGCCACAGTAGGACAAATTCTGAAGTAAAAAAGAAAACCAGCATAATGTAAGGCAGGAGGAGGAACTATTTTACAATAAAACATACTAGTTTTTTTTTTTAGTATTTAAACATGTTTATTGAAATTTTACATCCATGTAAAACATACAGCCTCATTTTAGAAGCGCAGTAAGACACTCCAGGGATGCACATCAGACAGTTCTAATCCACGGCCAGGGACAGGAGGCATTCAATCGCAAGCTCAGCCTGGACATTGACTCCATCCATCCTACTGTAGCTGCTCATCCGACCCCTCCCCATGCAGTTACAGACAAGCTAAGCCAGGACATCTGCTCCATCCATCCTACAGCAGCTGCTCACTGGACCCCCTCCCTATGTAGGTGCAGACAAGCTGAGCCAGGACATCGGCTCCATCCATCCTACTGCAGCTGCTCATTGGACCCCCTCCCCACGTAGGTGCAGACAAGCTAAGCCAGGACATAGGCTCCATCCATCCTACTGCAGCTGCTCATCCGACCCCTCCCCACGCAGGCACAGACAAGCTAAGCCAGGACATCGGCTCCATCCATCCTACTGCAGCTGCTCATCGGACCCTCTCCCCACGCAGGTGCAGACAAACTAAGCCAGGACATCTGCTCCATCCATCCTTCTGCAGCTGTTCATCGGACCCCCTCTCCATGCAGGTATAGCCTAATTTTATTTACTTGGCACATACCAATAACAAATGTCACTAACTTCCTTCCAGCCTTAAGTACACCCATCTCTTCTTCCTTCACAGCAGTTCTTGTTAGCTGACTGATAATTATCTCACAGGCTAGTGCTATGCCTTCAGCCAAGATGTGGTCGTGGTTCCCCTCCCATCCATCTAGTGAGGATAGGAATACTCAAATATTAAAGGTAGAGAGGGTGCTGGCTATCATCCGAAGGGATATAGGCCTTGTAGGTCTTATAGTGGGACTCTCCTTGTTGCATATGGTCACCTCCCCCCCAATCCCCGACTACACCTTCTCCAATATCCTTGTGATCTCCAAATCGCACTGCAGTGTTACTTGCTGTCTAGATCTTTGGTGCCTTATGTATACAAGCAGGGTGAAGCGTACCCGTGCTAAAAAAACTCCCAGGTTGTCAAGCGCATAGGAGGTGGTATCTCCCCTGGCTCCTCCTACTTGCACTACTACTGGCCGGTGATATTGAAACCAACCCTGGCCCATTAAATCTGACCCACAAAATCCCTCCCGTATGGGGCATGGGTAAGGGGCTAAAAATAGCTCATCTTAACATTAGGAGCCTGCTACCTAATCGTGATGAGCTATTAGCATGGGTTGCACTCTACAAACCCGACATCCTAGGAGTGACGGAGACCTGGCTGAAACCCTCTGTCCCTGACTCTGCCTGTGAACTCACTGGGTATGAATTCATCTGACTGGACAGAACTGGGGGCAAGGCGGGGTGGCATACTAATCTACCATAAGAGCCACTTAAAAATCTCCCAAATTGCCCACCAGGATTCAAATGTGTCCCCCTGTGAGTTGCTACATGTGCTACTGCTACTTGGGAACGCAAAGAAACTGCACCTGGTGTGCACCTATAATCCTCCAAGAGGTGGACTACCTGGACTAACTCACCTCATGGACAAAATTGGTCCCAGAGTGGGGGATAACAAACTCATAATCCTGGGGGATGTAAACCTTAACTGGGATAGTGGTAATGTTAAGCAGTTTGAGCCTCTGCTTGCTAACCTTGCCCTGACCCAGCTCATCCAGGAACCAACTAGGCGGACAGCAAATGGATCCTCCAGCACCTTACTGGACTGGATCATGTCTAACCATCTGACAGGATCTCATCAGCGGGTACATTATCTGACTCCATCTCTGACCACTCACCGGTTTTCTGTGTATGGAAAATTCCCACCCCCAAAATTCCACACAAAATTATGCATGTCAGAAACTACTCTAGATTCGATACTGAGGAGTTTCTGGAGGACCTAAGAGTTACTGACTGGTCTGGGGTGTATGGTGCCACTGACCCCTCGGCAGCAACCTCTTACTTCCTCTCCACCTTTGGGGCCTTGCAAGACAAGCATGCTCCCAAGGTCACCCGTAGGGTGAGGGGGTCCGCTGCCCTCTGGTTAAATGGGAATCTCCTAGCCCAGATGCGGGAGAGAGATAATTGTTGGGCTCGTTCCAAAGGTACCAGCGATCCCATGATTATTCAAAGGTACAGACACCTCAGAAACAAGTGCAAAAAGGCCATCAGGGCAGCAAAGAGTGACTTTTGCAAGTCCGCCCTACTAAGCTCTGCCAGTAATCCCAGGAGGTTCTGGAGAGATATTAAATCCCTTGTCAGCAGATCCTCCCATCCGGGGGTTACGGACATGGTCATAAATGGATTCTCCTGCAATAATCCCCATACTATTGCCAACTCCCTAAATAATCACTTCTCTGACCTGTCTGCCTTCACAACCCTCTTCTCACCTGATGAGGCTCTGTCCCACCCCCTTCTCTCCACTCTGCTGGAGGGTCACCCTCCTCGTCAAATGTTCCACCTCAGGGCTGTATCAGTTCAGGACTTGCAGAAATGCCTAGCTGGCCTCTCCCAGTACTCCAGTCCTGGCCTAGACAACCTGGAGCCTAAACTCCTTAAGCTTGGTACTGCACACATTGCCTCACCAATAGCCTTTATCTTCAACATATCCCTTGGTCTGGGGACCATCCCAGACATCTGGAAAGAGGCGAGGATTGTCCCTGTGTTGAAGCAAGGAAATCCCAAACTGCCTGACAATTATCGACCGATTGCCATTCTCCCAACCCTTAGCAAGCTCCTTGAAAAGGTAGTGGCTGAGCAGCTTTCAGAATATATCCACTCTCATGAACTTCTGTCCCCAGCCCAGCACGGCTTTCGTAAGGAACACAGCACCACCACAGCCTTAATCTCGGTTACATCAAGTATCCGGACAGCCATGGACCAGGACAAACTCTCTGGTGCAATATTTATCGACCTGTCCAAACCTTTGACCTCGTTGACCACAAACTGCTTGGTGCACAGTTGTGGTCGCCCCCCCCCATGCCATGAAATGGCTAATGGGTTATCTACATGGCAGAAAGCAGTGTACCTGCTTCAATAAAGTCCTCTCTGAGCCCCTACTGGTGACCTCCGGAGTGCCTCAAGGCTCGGTACTGGGTCCCTTCCTCTTCATCAATCAACTACCCATGGTTACTACCAGCTGTAGTGCCACCATGTATGCAGATGATCTGGTAATCCTGGCTCACTCCCAGAATGCCACTACCCTAAACCAGAACCTGACCGATGACTTTAACAGGGTATTGTCATGGGTTACTAGTCAAAAGCTGATCCTGAACCTGAAAAAGACACAGGCTATGCTCTTTGGCTCAGTGGCTAAAATCAAAGCCTCATTGGCCTGCTTACATATCACCAGCGCAGATGGATCCTCACTACCCATAGCGAGCTCCTTCAAATATCTGGGGGTAACACCTGACCCCCAACTTGACATGGGTAATCATATCCTTAACATCTGCAGGGCAGCAAACTGGGTCTGGCCTATAGGGCCAAGTATAACCTTACACTGGCAGCCAGGCTTGCCCTAGCGATGGGTGTGCTCCTTCCCTCCCTCCCTCAGCTATAGGCTGCACCTATTTGCTTGCTCTCCAAAGACACATCTCACCCAGTGGCACACTGCTTACAATAACATTTGTCATTTTGCCTTGGCTGCCTCTCCGACTCACCCACTGTTGTGAGCTATATGAGAAACTCTGCTGGCTCTCACCAGCTAGATACCTTGATTTTGGTTTGGGATGCCTCTCTGGGAAAGTGATCAGAACTAGCACCCCCCAGAGGCTGGCCCGGCTTCTGCCTAAACTGAATCCCACCCGCTATCAACTTAGGTCTCTCACACCAGGGATGCTCAAAGTCCCTCCTACCTGGACCCTCATGGGGGATCGGGACTTTGCCATAAGTGCGCCCAGACTCTGGAATTCGCTGCCTGTGGATATCCGAGCTGCCCCCTCCTATCTGAGTTTTCGAAATTCCCTGTGGGGTTTCCTAAAACTAGCATCAGAGTGTGACTGCCCCAAACCTCCCTAGTGTCAAATTGTTTTGTCTGAACCTCCTCAGGGTGACTCCATTGAATTCCTGGGGATATTTTCCCCACTGTATCAACGACCTCCGACTACTCCTGCCTAAAAAGCCTTGGGCATTTTTACACCCATTATTGGTCCACGGTCATAGGCTAACCATGACATATTGCACCTTGGTCACTTGGTAGAAACTTGTACTACCAAGTGTTTCTGTTTCTGTCTAACGTGCATATTTAGAAAAATGTGATGAGTTGTATATACCTGTCCGCGATCTAACTAGCCTAGGGGGTGTATAACGACAATATTATAAGTTATATTATGACCAATCCAATCCTTGAGCTATGCTCCACTCCTATGTATGATGACCTGTATATATCTGTCAGTTGAACTAGCTAATCTAGAGTGTATAATCTGAAATGTGCTTACTACTATATGCTTCCCCTAGCGTCAAATGATGCATTTCCCACATGTTTGTTTACGGTGACAAAAAACTGTACTCTCTTTGCCATGTCTCCTTGACTGTTGTTCCTCATGTTGTATTCTCTCGGGTCATTCTGAAAATAGGCATAATACTTGTCTAGTGTACTTACCCGGTAAACAAAATCTAAATAAATAAATAAATAAATGAAAATAAATACATTTCAGTCAGAGGACCTGTGGTGATTGTTTTTTTGAAAACTGTTTTCTCCGTTCCCCTTTGGGATATGTGCTTGCATTCCACGTGTTCTTCAAGGGCTGCTATGTACCATGCTAAGAGCCATGTATTGCTATTACTGTGCTGCTGATAGTCCACTAGTTTATAGTGCTATCTGATGCCTGTGTAACAGTTTGAACTCATGGCTTACCATAGCAGCCGTCTGCAGAGTTCCCCATTGTCCTTTTCCTTCAGCTGTGTTCCTCTAGGCCCCCCCCACCCCCGCGACTTAACCTTCTTGCCTTGACCTTGACAATCCTTTGGGTCAGTGACCCCTTAATCCGCTGCTCTGCCCACTCTCTAAATTTCTTTCCATTTCCTCCACTAGGTGCAGACAAGCTGAACCAGGACATCAGGTTCATTCATCCTACTGCCGCTGCTCATCAGACCCCCTCCACACACAGGTACAGCCTCCTAATTTCGGTCAGAGGACCTGTGTAGCCTGCCCACCCCCAACCTTGGGCGGGCATTTTCTTATATAGCCAACCCCCATCCCGTGATCAAGTCACGTGACTTCTACCATTAGAAACTATCTCCCCAAATTTCCTTTAGCTCGCTATATGCCTTGACCACTAGAGGGCACTATTTTGACCCCTTGATAGGTTATAACATTATACATCCCCTCCTCTAGTTTTATACAATCTAAATTGTGTTAAATCCCTCTCTCGCTTAACTCTTTCCACCCTATCACTCTCCTTACTCCGCCCTCCTCGTGGCAGTCTTGAACCTATGTTTCTCGAGACAGTGTTCTGCCCCAGTCTACCGTACTAACCACTAGGCCACACAGCCTGCTAGAGAGCACCCTTCCCCTACCTTTGATATACCTAGTTGCCACAAGCGGTACTACATCACACCGTGCTGACCACAGCTGCGGTCTCTCCTCTTACACAGCTTATTTCTTGGCATAGTCTTCTTCACTCTTTTCCACACACACTTCACTACAATGCTTAATATTAGCTCCATTTGTCTTGGCCTCACTCTTCGCCCTTCACTGGTCTCTCTACCTCTCTCACAAAAATCCTCTATTCCCTGCCCACCCCAAAACACTCAACCCACTCCCTAATGCCCTCAATGTTCCCCGTTCTCCCTACTCTTCCATACTCCCCCTCCCAACATCTCTCTTAGCCGTCATAAATTTCTCTAAACTTCCCCCCCCCAATCCCCTAACTCTCTACAACCAAAAGCTACCAAATGGGTCTTTGCAGTCTCCAAATTGCTTATCACCCTCCTACTCATCTCAGCAAGTGACATTGAACTCAGCCCTAGACCTATCCCTCCTCCCCATACACACCTCCCAAAAGGTTTAAAAACTGTTTACTTCACTATAAGAAGCCTACGCCCCAAAATCACCATACTCCAGCCAATAATGCTGTATTTACGTCCAGATGTCCTGGTACTCTCAGAACCCTGGCTGTCACACAAGATACCAGACACCAATCACTCAACTCCTGGCTACACCCTTATCAGACAACACAGACCTAGCAAGGGCAGAGGTATAGCAATGTTACTATCCTCCAATCTCCAATACTCACTGGTATTGTCTATCTCGTCCCCATCCGAATACAAACTCCTCCTTATCAAGCTATCCCTCCCTTTTTCTCTGCCTATAGTCATAGCTGGCACCTATTGTCGCCCTGGCCTCCCTACATCAACCATAGCTGAACTCATCACCTCACATACCACCTCTAAAGA
The DNA here is from genome assembly GCA_016271365.2 of Neoceratodus forsteri. Lineage (NCBI taxonomy): Eukaryota > Metazoa > Chordata > Ceratodontiformes > Ceratodontidae > Neoceratodus > Neoceratodus forsteri. The sequence continues at coordinate 578,319,963 of CM057458.1, read as the reverse complement.
GCTATACCTATTAGGTGACTTAAACGTTGACCTTCTCTCTTCTGCCAACTTTAAAATTTGCACCAAAGTAAACTCCCTAAACTCAAGAGAACTAATTACCTCACCATCTTGCCATAACCACAAATCACTTAAGCACACCCTGATAGACTGGGCCCTCACCTCTCGCCCCCACCAGATAATTGACTCTGGTATTCTTCCAGACTCCCTTAGTGACCACCACAATTTACTGCATCCATACAATCCAGCAGACTAAAGTCCCCCACAACTGATCCCTCTATGCTCTTCTCACTCACTAAACTTCGCTCCTCTGCTAAATGACTTGCACAACACTGAGTGGTCCCCTATATAATCAGCATCCACTATCGATACTGCCCTCAACTACTTCCAGACAAAATTCCTGGAAATCTGGGATCTGCATGCCCCTCCTAAATTAATTAGGGTCAAATGTTCTGATGATGGCATCGGTTTAGATGTTGAAACGTAAATGTTACGTGTAATTGGCATTACATGCAGCTTTCACTGGAATTAGTAGCAGATTTCTAAAGTATTTTGTTACCACTTATTTGCCGGACCTGATTAAAATTAAGAAGATTTATGGTTTTAGTTGCATGTCTTGCATACTTTTTTGGATACTGCTTCTGGCGTATGAAAACTTTATGGATTAAGTTTATAAATCTGGAATGGAGAGCGGACAGTCTATTGCTACAGTGATGGCAAGTGTGTTTTTCATTAGGGTCAAAGGCTCCCATCTCCCCTGGATAAATGCAGAACTGCTGGCCTGCATGTGCGACAGGGATCAGGTCTGAAATACCTACATGAAATCCAGATGTCACACTCTACTTCTCCATTACAGACAACTTAGAAATGCATGCACCCAACGCCTCAAAATACACCAAGTCTGAATATTTCTCCACTTCCTTCTACACCAATTTAAGCCATCCTCTAATTTCTGGAGAGTTGTCAACCCTCTTCTCTCCTCCCTCCCACCTCCCATCCCTCAGCCATGGTAATGTTACACTTTCTGACCCTCCATCTGCTGCTTCTACTTTCAATAATTTCTTTACATCCTGTACTTCCTCGCTCCTTTCCACCCTCCCAACCCCATCCACTTGTTTACCCTCTGCCGCCCCAGACCACACACCTACTGCTAACCTCTCCACCCCCCCTTTCTTTCACTCCCATCTCACCTAATGAAGCTCTAAAGGCACTCCATGCCTTGAACTCTTCAAGGGTAAGAGCCCAGATGGCCTAGACCCCAATCTGCTCTGTCTCTCTGCCCCTATTATAGCTTCCCCTTGGCCTCTCTTCTCAACCTTTTACTATATAATTTCCCTCTACCTGGAAACACTCCACTGTCATTCTTCTCCCCAAAGATGGTGATCCCACTAGCCCTGGGAACTATCGTCTAATCTCCTTACATCTTATTCTAGCTAAGCTCCAGAACGCATTATCCTCATTCAGTTCACCCCCTACCTTGACTCTACTTCATTTTTCACTCCTTTCCAGTCTGGTTTCCGCAAGTCTCACTCCACCACCACTTCCCTCTTGCAGCTCACTGACTCCATACTCTCAGATATAGATCAGGGACACGTTACCTCTGCCATATTTGTCGATCAGGCAAAAGCCTTTGACACGGTATCCCACTTCCTTCTCCTCCTTCCAAAACTCTCTGTAGCTGGGTTAAATTCCTCAGCCACAGGGTGGTTTCAATCGGTCAAGATTGCCTCCTACCTCTCCCCATCACCACTGGCATCCCGCAGGGCTCAGTACTTTGCTCTATATTATTCTCCATCTTCCTCAATTTCCCTTCTGCCTGCTCCGCTTCCCAAATCCATATGTATGCAGACGACATTGTCCTCTACGTGTCTAGCACATCACCCTCTAATACCGATGCTAGACTACAACATGATTTCAAGCAAGGTCCAGCTATGGTTCCAGTCCAACCAGCTGTTCCTTAACTCCATAAAGACAGTCTCCATATCCTTCGGCAGAAGACAGGTTATCTAAACTTAAACCCCCGACTTCCACACCTAGGATGGCACCCCCATCGAAAATGTCACTACCTTTAGATACCTTGCAGTCTGGTTAGATCACCACTTGGAATTTTTGGCACACATGAATGCAAACAATAAGAACTTACACCCCAAACTGTGTTTTATACAGAAACAAGGATTGCATTCCTCAATCTGCCCAGTGTGCAATTGTGCAGAAAATAACCCCCCCACACACTTTTGACTATGCAGACAGTCTACCGTGTCACTCCCAAAAGTACCCTGACTAGAATGAACACCCTCTTCAACTCTTTCTGTCACTTTGTGCCTTCCCACCTCCCTTGCACTCACCACTGCGACGTTTACAAAGCACTGTTCCTCCCATCTCTGGGGTCTAGATGGCTGTCCCACACTGCCACTTTCATGGCTAAATTTCGGACTGGTAATCTCCCCTCCTACCATTCTTCCTCCATTTGCACTGCCTCCCAACGCACTTACTCAGTCCGTAACACTGACCTTCGCAAACCCCACCGTACCATCACTACTGGCCAATCTGCCTTCTCTTTCTGCTGTCCTAAATTATGGAATGCTCTCCCCTCTCCCATCCATAATACCTCATCTCTCAAATACCTCTCCTCCCTCCTACATGATTTCACAACTCATACCTGCTCATGTCAAAACGTTTAGTCCCCCCACCTTACATTCTCCACCCCCCCCAACTACTTTTGCCCCATACTTTGGCTTCCTCTAGCCATGGTCCAGTTGGACTGCCCAACATAGCGTCATTGTGTTATGCCCTTCTATTTCTCTTTTGCTGTTTAACCAGTCACTTAGTCTGCATGCTTCTCCTTTGTACCCACAGTTGAGCTGAAGTTCCATATACTCAAGATGTATACTGTCTGCATTTTACTGGATGTACCCATCACAATGTACTAGCTGCCTTTGCTGTAGTTGGTTCCACTATATAGACCGTCCACTTCCACCTGCTGTCCCCATTATATTATCATCATGTTGTTGTACTGTACATTTTTCTATGTACCCGACACAATGCACTTTACTGCACTGCTTGCTGTTATTTGGATGTATTGTACACTGTCAATTTGATTACTTGTCTTCATTGTTATTCATGTACTATTTAACGTTGTACTCCTGCTACACCCCCCCCCCCCGGATGCATCTGGAAAGAGCTCTTCTGTTCAGTATGCCTTCCTGGTGAAACTCTTGTGTAAATCTCATTTTATTAAAGTTACAAACATATATACATTCTTCTCATCAGGCTCATATTTTTTATATTAATTACATATCTTCTTGTTTAGGCAACAGCACAATAATAAATAGCATGGTTTTACATTTTAGGGCTCCATCAGTTCATTCCTTATATGGTACATTTATAATTTAGAGGTAGGTGAATTATCTATTGAATCATCACTCTCTCCTTTATAATTGATATGTCTCTCTCTTTAAGGCTTTAACATTATAATACACCTACTAGTTTGTGCCTATTAGGCTCCTCCTTCTAACATCCCTGATTTGTTTATTTATCCAGGGTGTTTGTTTAACTTAGCTTTCTCTTCCCATTTCGGGTTACAATCTGTTAGTGGATGGTATCTATTCTTCGTCCCTTCGCCTCCCCTGGTCCTCCCGTTTTTAATCACTGGTTAATTCGGTCTGTCCTCTCCTTTCATTTGGGTGTGGCTAATTACCCATGTGTGGTCTTTTACCCCTCTATTTTTGTTATAGTTCGCTCGTTCAAGAGCATCTATATGTTTAGGGTACAAAAGTATTATCTATTAACATATAATAAAGCTGCCATCGAGTCCATCTTGCTATGAACCTCTCTTCTCTCTCATTTGTTATATAGAGAATAATGGATGGGGAAGTGTGTGCTATGAGAATTTAATTCACACCCGAGGTGTAGGATGCTACATAAACCCCGAGGGTGAAGCCCAAGGGGTTTATCAAAGCATCCCACACCTAGGTTGTGAATAAATTCTCATATGCACACACTTCCTATTGTTATTTTATATAATTTGCTGGTGACCAATTTTGCTAATCAGTGCTGTGATCCTCCCTCCTCCAACAGTCTCTGCCCCCCCACACACACACTCTCTCTCTCCCCCACACACACACACACACACTCCCCCAATCATTCAGTGGCACCTTACTCAAGTTCTCTGGGGCACCCAGTAGCAGCTCCCACTCTAAATTCCCAGCTGAGCTGTGCTAAGCTCCACCGCTCCCTATGTCTCTTGCCTCACAGCACCCACCTGCTCACTCTGCTCCAAGTTTATTTATTTTTTACAATTTAAAACTAAAATCATGATCGCGATTAGGATCAGGGCTACCTGTGTCAGGCAGACACAGACTCATTGCCGCTTGTTGTTTGTTGCCCAAAGCTAACGAAGCTGCAGGATCAACCAGATACTTAAAAAATGGTAGGGTCACTAAAATACATTAAAAAAATTTGGGAGGTAAGGATTTACCCGTGGGGGCTCCTCACTAAGATATGGAGCAGCCAAGTTTTCGGAAGTGTTAGCCCGCCCACTCACAAACCGGGAGCCAATGAGGGAGCGCTCCCTTTTGATAGATGGAGCGCGTGAATGCCATAATAATCGACTGGTTATTACGGCAAATATCAACTCAATAAGCCCATTTAAAAAATTGGTCACCAGTAATTATGTGTTATTCTCTCCATATTGTAGATCTACCTAGTGATATCCCACCAGCTTTGAATTGTGGGAGTTTTAGTGGCAAGCCATAATTTTGTGATGGCCTTTTTTGCCGCTGTAATAAGTATGTGTAGGAGATACTTTGTGTTCGGACCTCTCAATGATTTAGGGAGAATGAGGAAGAGAAACATCTCCATTGTTAACTGGAGTTGGGGATCGAATATCTCCTGCAGTTGAGTCTGGAGGTTTACAAGAAAGGGCTTCAGGAGTGGACATGCCCACATAATATGGACAAGATGTGCCCTAGCTTCACCACAGGTTCTCCAACAACTTGCTGAGTTGATGGGGGAATAGTGACAAGTGACGAGGGGGGTTCTAAAGAACCTAATCAGGTTCTTCCATGCAAACTCCCGCCATTGGTGTGAACTAGTTACTTTAGCAGCATCACCACAGGCTCTCTGCCAGACCTCTGTTGTGACCTCATATCCCACTTCCTGACTCCACTGCTGACGTACACCCTCAGTTCAAGAGTCCCCTTGAGAGTTCAATATGCGGTAATAGATTGAAATCAAATGGTCCTGTTTCATGTTATTATTAAGTTGAATCTTGGCCGTGAATCAATGATAGATAGTGTTCAGGTATCCACAGTGTTTCTGGAAGGTTGTCTATATAGTGTCGGACTTATAAGTAGCGGTAGAAATCTCGATGTGGCACAGAGTGTTTCCTCTGGATTTCTGTGAACGCCCAGATACTACCCTTTGACACAACCTGTAGTATATATTTAAGTTCGTATCTCTCTCATTTCTGGAAACCTTCATCCAAAGTGTTTGGTGGGAAGTCATGGAGAGTAGAGATGGGACATACAAGGGATTGAAAGAGGGCCAACTGTTGGCCTTTCTTGATAGTTTGCCAGTTTTTAATTTGGGATGTAAGCCACGGGTTCAGGGCAGGTCCCCCAACCTGATTTGGTGCTTGGCGGTATAGGGTCTGAAAGTAGGTCTTATCCACTGTTAGAATTCTCTCCATCTCCAGCCAGTGTGGATTAGTTGTCTTGTTTTGCCGAGCCATGACTTGTTTCAGTGTCGCTGCCTATTGATATAATTGCAAGTCTGAGAGTGCCAAACCTCACTCTTGTCGGGGGAGGGTCAATATTTTTAAACAGACACGGGGTTTATGGTTTACCCATATGAATTTAGATATTAGGCAGTCCCATTCCTTAAATGTGTTTATGGGAACATATATGGGCATATTTTGAAATAAGTATAATGCCCTAGGGAGTATTACCATTCTCACCAGGAATGTTTTCTTTGTTGTGGTTAAGGGTAGGGTTGCCCATGAATTTAGATCTGCCCAGAGTTGTGCCGTGAATGGCAGGTAATTGTGTTTATAGCTATGTGTGTGTGTGTGGGTTAATTGTATGCCTAAATATTTTAGTTTTTGTAAGTTCCATCTACCGGGGATTATATTTTGGATATGGGGGAGGAGTATATAAAAAAAGTGCGTTTCTCTGTTTTATTTAGGTTTAATTTATATCCTGCTACCTGACTAAAGTTGTTTAGTATTTGTTTCACTTTTTGAAGGGATGTCTCCGGGTGCTGGAGATATAACAGACCATCATCTGCATACAATGCAATGTGGTGTTCCGTATTCCCTATAACTACTCCTGCCACATTCTGTGACTCCTGAATTTCCTGAGCCAGGGGTTCTAGAAACATTGCGAATAATAAAGGGGACAATGGGTACCCCTGCATAGTTCCTCTAAGGAAAGTATTTAGAGTGATGCCCATCCACCTTAACACATGCTTGGGGGACTGAGTATATATTCTTAAATACTGTAATATGGGATAGGGGAAATCCACATTTTTGTAATGCTGCATATAGGAATGGCCATGCCACCCTGTCAAATACCTTTTCGACATCTAGGCTCATCAAGACAGAGGGGATCCTACAAGTGTGCATTTGATGAATCAAATGTAAGGTTCATTTTATGTTATCTGTAGTGGAATGGGATTTTACAAAGCCTGTTTGATCTTTGTGTATTAGTTGGGGGAGGAATTGGTCTATTCAGTGTGCTAATATACTCAAATATTTTGTAGTCCTGGTTAAGCACCGAGATGGGTCGGTATGACTCACACATTTGTGGATTCTTTCCGGGTTTGGGTATTACCGAAATTGTTGCATGTGACCAGGAGAGGGGTGGGGGGATCTCCTTAAAGTATTGAGTTAAATGTATGGAAAAGTATGGGCATGATTTGTGTCTTGGCTGTTTTATAAAATTCAGAGCTGTATCCATCTGGCCCCGCTGAATTTAGAGATTTGGCGCTAGTGATGACTAAATACTACGTCCTCAGTAAACAGGGTAGTGAGGGTCTCCCTATGGGCCTCTGTAAGCTGTGGTAATGTGATGGATTGCAGGTAGCCTGTTATTTGTTGAGTCAATGGAGTATACTCGGGTGTATATAAAGCAGTGTAATACACAGAAAAGGCATCGGCTATGTCCTGTATTTTAGTTAGGGACTGACCCCCATTTGGATGGTGGACAGTGGCAATTGTGGCTGCCTTTCTCTGTCTGCATATCTGGTAGGCTAATAGCAGAGTAGCTCAGGGTCCTACTTTATAATACTTCTGCCTTAAAAAAAGTCAGGGCAATTTCTGTTTGTGTCTGAACCAGACGATCCAGTTCCAGCTTGGTTTGCTGTAACTAATACTGACGTACACCTTGTTTATGGGCCATTTACAGGAAATGTAGCAGTTCCTCCAGTTTGGTCCTTTGTGCTTTCTGCAGTTTACTCAATTCTGCTGTATGTTTAATAATATGGCCTCGGAGTACCGTTTTGATTGTGTCCCAGTGTATCGCTGGGGACGAATCTGCAGGAGGATTATCTATTATGATTTATATGAGTTTATCCGAGACAAACTCCCGAAATTGCTTTTGACGTAAATAGTATGGGTTCAATCTCCATCTAGTATTTCTTTGTTGCTGACCCATATCCCAGGTAGACACCACAGGTGCATGGTCAGAGATGGTGATATCTCCCATCTGCACGTCTTGTATGTCCCCAAGACTTTCCACTTGAGTGTATATGTGGTCAATGCGCAAGTAGCTGTGGTGTGCCGATGAGTAAAAGGTATAATTTCTTGTTTGAGGGTAGTTTTCTCCAGACATCGCACTACCCCACTTCCGCTACAAATCTGTGAAAAAATGTTTGTGTGGTTGTCTGTTTAGGGGGCCTAGAGTTTGAGGTGTCCATACATGGATCCGTTATTAGATTGAGGTCTCTGACCATCATTAGGGTTTCCTTCGTTTTTGCACTATGGTATCCAATAGGGATCTTAACTGAGGTACAGATAATCCTGGCAGAACATAGATGTTAGCTAGGGTGACTGATTTATTAACAAGTGTGTCCTGTACTATAATCAGTCTGCCCTCAGGGTCCGCCCACGTCGTCTCCTTTCGAAATGGGGTACGTGGGGGTATGATTATAGCCACCCCTCTACGCCTACCTCCCTTACTCGAGGAGTGGAAGACCTACCCCCTACTTAGCTTGGCGAACTTATCATGTTCAACATTGTTTAGATGCGTCTCCTGTAGGTATATTATATCAGATTTAGATTTTCTTACAAAAGGTTAGTGCCTTCGAGTGCTTAACCGGAGAGGCTAACCCATTAATGTTGAGGAATAATAATTTTGTTTTGTGTGATTGCATTTTAATAACTGCAGGTACTCTGTTCTAAATTATCCTGTAGAACTTGTATCCATGCCCTTATCTCTGTAGAGGCTTTTATTGAGATGCAAATAAACCTGATGAGTTTTCCATTATTAATACAAACATAACACCACCATGTCCTTTCAAACTGACATTTAACAAACACATTACGTAATGGTAACTGGGTAGCCAATGTGACTGCCCAGTTAAGGGGCCAACAAACTGTTACTTCCTCTGGACCAGGTTTCCCTAATGCTTTGTAAGGAAAAATCCTTACGTCGAGTCCTTAAGACAGTTGGACTCTAGACACTTATAATGCCTACGAGAGAAAGGGAAGTGGGGTAGGTAGCGTCTACAAGCCCGTTCCAGCCACCCGGCTGAGATCATGGCTTGTCTAAGAGGGGTACGCAGATTAGGCCCTGTAATAATAAGTCACTCTTCCGGCTAGTGATACAGCCCCCAAGCCCACTCTCCAGCTACCCCCAACCCTCCTCTTCATTTGTTAGGCACCAGAGAGGGATTTTTTCCTTGTCTTGTTATTGGTGCATTTACTCGCTGCAAGGGAACTCCTCTTCATCTTGAGAAGACCCAGAGCTGGCCCATCCCCCACCCTCCCAAGGGGATATCAAGGCAAGGGTCGGTATGCACGATCATGATACCTGAAAAGAGGTCCAGGCAAAACTTTCCCTTAATTCATCCAAACAAATGATTAAATTATTAAATCAGTAAGACTGGTACTTCATTCGTCTCCCCCTCCCTCCCACCTCCCAAGGAAGTTCAACGGCTACACAGTCTAGTGTCCGTAGTCTTTATTTGGTTCCTGGGTGAGATGGGGGACAGTCTCTATCTTACTCATATTTTTCCTATACTTGCGGTTAGTCAGGCATCTGTTGCCAGTATTCCCTCTCCATCCTCCGCAGACGTTTGTTGTCTGGCTTTCAATGACCCCACAATCTTCTGGATTGCCTTGGCTCCTTGCTTGCACCTGGCATCTCGCTGGTTGCTGCTCCAAATTTTCTGGGAGAGTTTGGATGCAATCGATGGCCCTGGGTTGGGACATTGCTGCACCACCTCTATTTTCCTGGTTTTCAGCTCCTTAGCCACATCAACTGCACTTTCAAAAGTGAGCTGCCCTTCTTTAAATTACCATCTTAGCTGGGTAGGAAGTTCTGAAACGTATACCTGCTGTTTTCAGTGCTTTCATTACGGTATGTAGCTCTCCAACACGTCATCACCTCTGGCGCATAATCATTGTCGAAAAACAATCTTTGGCCTTGGAAAGTCACCGTGCAGCTCTTCCATGCAGTGTGCAATGCTATTTCTTTATCCTGGTGGCGCAGGAACTTAGACTAACTTGGGGACAGGCTCCAGGGGCAGGCCTAGGGCCTAGTGTGCAGTGTGCTCACTCCACCTCATTCGACAGGGTTTCTGGTAGTTGCAGTATGTGCCGGAGTGTTTTGTGTACAAACAAAAAAAATGATTTCTGTGCCCTCAGTACCTTCCGGGACCCCTGATAACCGGATATTATTCCAGCGGCTACTGCTTTCAGCATCTTTCGCATGATCCTGCAGTGTTTTTCTGCCTTGGTATAGTTGTACCAGAGCTCGCTCCGCCTTGTCCACTCGCTGATCTGTATTAGTGGCCGGGGTTTCACTAGCTTGCTGACGTTTCTCTAGTTTTCCAATGTCTGTCCGGAGTGCTGTGACAGTGGATCACATTTCTTTTCTGAAGTCGCGGAGCTCATTCAGTACTTGAGCCATCTGCCTTTGAAGTATTATGTAAAAGATCTGATCGCTCAGAGCAGAGCTATGGCAGGAGGCTGAAGAGGCCCTGGATCCCTCACTCTCCGAATCCTCTGCTGGCGATCATTCATCGCGGCAGTCTAAAGGTCTGCGCTTGGTGTCCCCTCGTTTTTTATGCATTCTCCAACCTCCAGGTATGTATGTTTCCTTTAGTTGAGCTGAATAAGTAGTTATTTGGAGGTATTATGTATGATCTTGCCGGGAGCCTATCAGTTTAGGCTGTTGGCTGGCTCATGACGTCACCGGAAGTCCTGGTGAAACTCTTGAATGAATAAATTAATTAAATAAATCTTCAGCCTCATGCCTTACTATGCCCTGGCTGTGTATTAGAACCATCTAATGCACACCCTGTTGTGTCTTATTGCTTACATGCCCCATAACCAAAATGTTCTGCCAAATTGTACAAAGCACTTGCAAAAAAAAACTGGCTGCAGTCTCCCTTTTCCTTTGATTAAACTCATCCACGTAAGATATTACATTTCTCCTTTTTACAAAGTGAGGCTCTAATAGAGCTTTAACTGCATCAGCATCCTTCATTTGTTAATCTGTAAGGCCCAGAGCTGCCATTATATTGTCCTACTCATTCCCCAACACATAAATTAGGCTATTTACCAGATCATCTCCCATTCTTTCTCACACAGTACCGAGGTTATCCAAAATCTTTCAAATCTCTAGATCTGCTTGAACCATTTCTCATGCTTCCCAAAGTCAATATTTTCCAGAATCTCTATGTGAAATAGGATGTTTCACTGCTACTCGCAACCCGTCTTTCACACGGCAGCAGGAATCGAAACATCAACTGCAACAGATCCAAAGCAGCTGCAATGCTTCTAGATCTCAGGGCCAGCTTTTAGAACCTTCGGCTTCCTGTTACTCCCCTGTGCTATCTAGTGGTTCTAGCTGTCAGTACACCATGGAATGAGACAGGCAACTGCTAACCTGAGCTATTATTTATATACAGTAGATGGCTTTGGTTGACTGGATTCCCTCTATATTGAGTAGGAAACAGTTTAACAGGAGTCTGCCAGCTACCTCAGAATTTCAACCAACCCACTTTCTTTAAAAAATGAATGCTGTTCAACTGACTGAAATTTGGGGGTCCAAATGCACCTTGTGACCTCAAAGCTACAAAGGTGAGGAGGGGTCTGTAGATCCTCTGGCTCCACTGCCTACAGTATATGGTGAATTTGTATTCTCTGACCCTTTAACCACCAGATCTTTATGACTATATGCAGATCTGTCACCCAATTCAAAGTTCCTGCATAAACTAAATTAGTTGGTGAAATTTTAGGCTACCTGTGACTCCGTTCTTTTCAGATCCTAGGATTCACCTTTTGTCAGATGTGCACTCCACTGTACCTTTTTCATACCTTTAGCATTTTTTCCCTCAGTTCAGTAAATTTCCTTTTATGGTTTAAAACAATGTATTGTATTAGCGGTTTAGGGTGGGGGTCTGCATTAGCCAGACATCAAATTTATTTTTCAATTTTCTCTACACATCTTATTTAATAAATAAGGCAATTTATACAATATTAATATGGATGCCAAGGTGTCACTATATTGAAAAGCGCTTTGCTTCGTGCATCCTTGGGGTGCCAGAACTGTTCACCTTTGTTCTGTAGTCCTGTAGCTGACACTCAAGATGCCTCAGCACTGGTCTTTAAATATTTTATTTAGTTTTTGTTTACAGGGTAGGGTGCACTAGCCATGACAATGACTATTTTCAGGCATGACCTGGGAGATTACAGACCAGTGAAGACAAACACAGAGCATCAGCAATAACATAACTATACAACAAGACATTACATTAAAAATGAACAATTTTACATGGATAGGAGGAATACATGACAAGTAGCATGTGAAATACAATTCAGACTAAAATACATTAAGAGGGACAAAATGATATATTTGCAAATGTCAATCAGGATACGAGTCAAATAAAGTTAGGATAATGCAGGGAGAAACTGTGCTTAAACACAAAAGTGGACATACAGGGTAGATAGATAGAGGAGATAGTCGTGAGGACTGGAGTGAGGGATAGGAGGATAGTAGAGAAAAGAGGATACATACAGAAGAAGAGGAGAGGTCTACAAGTGAAACGTGAGTAGGCCAGACAGGTAACTAGAGAAAAGAAGTGCTGAGTGTTTTGGGATATGACTAGAAAGAAGTGGCTTAAGGGGTCAGGGTAAGGGTGGGATAAACAGGCTAGGTTGGCTGGAAGCAAGTGCAGTTACAAGAATCAGCTAGGTGACGGCACAGTAGTCTCTTGAAAGAGGCATGGGAAGGGGCAAGGCATACAGTTAGAGGAAGAGAGTTCCAGAATTGGGGGCATGACACGCCAAGGCACTTGCCCCTTTAGAGGAGCGATGCCTAGAGATGAGGAAGGGCGCGTAGACCACAGAGCGCAAGCCATAACTAGATGTCTGGGCCAGAAATAGTCCTGCCAAGGAATTAGGTATATGGCTTCTGATTATGTTACCGATAAGCAAACCATATGCAAAGGACAGAGATGCAAGGGGCGAAAACCATCAGAGTTCAGAGTAAAGGAGGCAGTGGTGTTTGAGCCTGTGTGAAGAGGAGGCATAGCGACAGATGTTATTGTAGGTAGCATCCCACTTCCCAAGACTAGATTTACTTGCAGCAGTATAAGTTGTAACTCCATAGGCGAGGGATGGGAGGAGAATACCACGAGCTATAGCTATCCTAGCAGAAGGGGTTAGCATATAGCTTGAGCGGTAGGCAATGCCAAGTTTCATGTTAACAGACTTACAGGTCTGCTGGATGTGAAGGTCAAAATTAAGAGCTGGGTCAAGGGTGATACCCAGGTATTTAAATGAGTTTACCACACTTAGAGGTGCCATTACCTGTGGGGATCATGTAATGCGGTCGGGAGTGTTTGAGCTTGGCATTTGTACCAAATAACATGGCTTGGATCTTTGCTCTAATTCAGCAATGGCTGGTCCCCCATAAGCTTGTCCTCAATGCAGCAAAGTCCTGGGAGAGAAGTTGGTCAATGTCAGAGATGTTTTTGGAACTAGTGCAGAGAACGATGTCATCGGCGTACAGTAGGGAGGAGGTCTGCTGGAGGTTGGAGGTGACATTATTTATAAATATGGAGAAAAGCAGGGGACCAAGGATGGATCCTTGAGGCACACCTATGTTGATAGAGGTTAACTCTGATAGGGTGGAATTGTATTTAACTACTTGAGTCCTATCAGGCAGGTAGCTGCTAAACCACAACTACATTCAGGGAAAAAACAAGAGATCTAAGGGTCATTAAGAGTAGGGTGTGGTCAACCAGGTCAAAAGCTTTGGTCAGGTCAATAAAAATAGCACCCGTTAAGGAGCCGGAGTCCATGGCCACAAGGGTGTCTGACGTAAATTTGACTAGAGCAGTGGTTGTACTATGACCCTTGCGGAAGCCAAGCTGGGCAGAGGAGAGAAGGTCATGTTTTTTGAGAAAGTCAATGGTCTGGGAGGCAACAAGTTTCTCAAGTAATTTGCTAAGAACCAACAGGGTAGCAATAGGTCTGTAGTTTGATGGATCTTTATGATCACCTTTTTTGAAAATGGGGGATACCCTAGCCATCTTCCAGATGACAGGAACACGACACTGGCACAGGGAGAGGTTAAAAATCTTGGCTAGAGGTGCAGCAATGAAGGGGGCAGAGAGTTTCAGGAGCTTTGGTTCAAGATGGTCAGATCCAGCCGCAGTGAAATCAGATATACTGTTTAACATTTTGAGTACTTGCGTTTGGTGACAGACTTAAAATAGAAGAAAGGTCCGGAGACGTCCGGTTGGGTGGTCAGATTTGGTTGGGCAGGGAAGGAGGTGGTGTATTTGGAGAGGTTAGAGAACTGAGTATTGAAAAAGTTGGCAATGGTTCTGGGATTGTTACAATGGATCCCGTTTAAGGACATGTCAGTAGGAGTAGGAGCAGGGTTAGAACCTAGGAAGAGCTTTATATTGGACCAGAATTTCTTGGGAGTCACCATAAGAGCTGGTAAGAAGATCCTTACAGTAGGCACTTTCAGCCCTTTTGATTTTCTTCTTACATGAGTTACGCAGAGTCCTATAAACATTTAGGTCAGTAGGTAGCCCAGTGCTTTTGTACTGGAGCCAACTTTTGTCCCCTTGACATAGATTAGAAAGTAAGTCAGATTTCAGCTAGCGGGTGGGCTTATTTTTCACCCTCCTAGCTATGAGTGGACAGTGTTTATTCTGTATTACCAAAATGTTGGACAGAAATAGATTAAGGGCGGACTGAGCGTCACTGGAATTAAAGAGGGGGGACCAATCAATACTGGCGATATCCTGTAGGAAGGACTGTGAGTCAAGGTGTGCACAGTTCCGGAATTTAACGAAACGCGGTTTAGATGGGGCAGGCCTAGTCTTCCCCCAAAATACAAAAGTTGGGGGAGTGGTCAGAAATGGAGTCAGCAAGAGTACCAGAGGAGATTATGTTTTCAGGGTGGCTGATCATAATCCAGTCCAGCAGAGTACTGGAGTTTGGGTGCTGTGCAATCCTGGTAGGGTTGTTTATCATCTGGTGTAGGTTAGCACTTTGTAGCCTAGTTAGTATAAACTGCCACGTAGTCAAAATGTGGGTCAGAGCCACCTAATCATGTACATACATATTTGGAAGGTGGGGGAACACAATCAGTGGTCCAAGTTCCTCCATAAGCTGCTCTAATTATAACAGCTATCAAATGGACAGCTGTTTTAAACACAATTCTCCCCCCCCTCCCCAAAACAGAATTAAACAAAAAAAACACCCATGGTTGTTGCATGCAATACAAAAGGAATACATTTTTCTATTTTACTTTCTGTGAACCCCACAAAGTACAGTTACGTAAGGACTTACCATAACAGTAGATCTTCGAGAGGAGCTCTTGCAGCAGGCAGTAACCATAAGGACTGAGCCACCAGGCACTAGGACCACATGAAAAACTTGTAGCTAACAGTATTCAGCAGGGGACTGCCCCTTTTACACCATAAGTCAGACGTCAGTGTGCAGACATCGGGGCGGTCTCTCGCTGAATACTGCTAGCTACAAGTTTTCCGTGTGGTCCTAGCGCCTGGTGGCTCAGTCCTCCCACCGAAGATCCCAGCGTGCTCAGAAATAGGAGAACTGAGGAGGTTACTCTTAAAGAAAGCAGAACAGCTGCAATGGAGAAACAGCAGTCGGGGAAGGAGGGAAGGAATGCAGTGTCTGCTTCAAGAGCCCCTCTTGAAGATCTACTGTTACGGTAAGTTCTTACGTAACTGTACTATCTTACTTCGAGGGGACTCTTGCAGCAGGCACTAACCACAAGGACCGAATCACAAGCAGCAGAGGAATAGACTCAGTCAACTGGGAGGAGGAGAACAGCAGTCATAGGAACTTTATGACAGGAGGCCCTGGAGGACTGCAAGACCAAAACCGGCTCTACGCCTGGAGACAATGTCCAAACAGTAATGTTTAATGAAAGTATGGACAAAACTCCAAGTGACAGCAGCACAAATGTCTGCAGACACATTTCTGAAGGCAGTGGAGGCAGCTGTACCTCTGGTAGAATGACCTTTGACCTGACCTGGCAAAGGCTTGTTGTTGTGGTAGCACCAAACAATGCAATTAGCTAACCACTTAGATACACACTATTTGGAAACAGAAGCCCATTCTTTCCTGGGGGGCAAACAAAACAAACTGGTCAGATATTCTGAAAGGGCGGATGCAGTCCAGATAAAAAACGAAGCACCCGATGAATGTCTAGAGAATGAAGTAAAGCCTCACCCTGATTAGAATACTTGGGAAAATAAACAGGCAGGTGGATGGATTGATTCAAAGTAAACTCGGGCACCACCTTAGGCAAAAACTTAGGACTGGTCCACAAAGATACTCAGTCTTTGTGAAAAACCAAGTAAGGCTCTTTACACATCAGAGACTGAAGCTCGGAAATCCTTTGGGCTGAAGTAATGGCAACTAAAAACAATGTTTTTCACGAAAGTGTAGCTCGTAGCTTGCAGCAGTTAAGGGGGGAGGGGGGGAAGAGAGTGAGCTTCTCCAAAAGAAACAGATCCCATGGCAGAACTGGGTCCCTAATGGGAGGTTTCAAATGGAGAATGCCCCAAAAAAGGTGCAGGATAGGTCCAGTTGGGCAATATGTTTGTCGTCAATGGGTGCATAGTACACAGAGATGGTGGAAAGTTGCACCCTGATACAGGAGTAACCCAGACTGGACTCTGAGGGAAAGGAGGTACTCCAGGATGAGATTCATTGGGCAAGTGAAGGGATCCAAACGCTGGGAAAATGGCCCAGATAGAGAACCGCTTCCACTTCATGCCCTAAGTGGCTCTGGTGGAAGGCTTCTCGGCAGCCACCAGAACATCAGCCACCCTAGAGGAGACCCCAAAGCGTGTGATGGCTAAGCATGGATAT
The DNA here is from genome assembly GCA_016271365.2 of Neoceratodus forsteri. NCBI lineage: Eukaryota > Metazoa > Chordata > Ceratodontiformes > Ceratodontidae > Neoceratodus > Neoceratodus forsteri. Next base: position 578,303,375 of record CM057458.1, on the reverse strand, counting down.
GAAGAAACTTGAGGTCCAAGTGAATCAGACTGCCCTGGTCCTGTGAGAGAAGGTCGGAGAAAAGGGGAAGTGGAGGTTCCACTGCCAGCTGTTGCAACAATGAGAACCATATCTGTCTCGAACCGTAGGGAGCTATCAGAATCATGTCCACCTTCTCTGACTGCAGCTTGAGAAGAACTCTCTGCAAAAGTGGAAAGGGAGGAAAGACCAACAGAAACCTCCTTGTCCAAGAGAGGGACAACACATCTCACCAGAAAACACCAGGCCCTAGATCTAGAGAGCAGAAATTGGGCAGTTTTGTGCTCAGTGGGAATGCAAAGAGGTCCAGCTCAGGGCAACCCCACCTGTCGAAGAGATCCTTGACCACAGAGGATTGGCGCTCCCACTCGTGAGTCTTCAACCTGGACCGGCTTAGGCAGTCAGCCAGGATGTTTTGAAAGCCTAGAACATGAACTGCCATTAAAAACAGGTTGTGTCCTATGGCCCAATGCCAAACTCTCATGGCCTCCATGCACAGGGGATATGAGGAATTCCCCCCATGCTTGAGATAATAAGACTATTGACATGTCCGTCTGAATCAGGAGAGGGCCTGGGAGAAAGGCTCGAAAGGCAAGAAGGATAGCTCACATCTCAAGCACATTGATGTGGAGATGCTGCTCTTGCTGAGATCAGGTCCCTTGGGTCCAACAGTCTGTCAAGTGGGCATCCCAGTCCAGACAGAATGCATCTGTCGTGAGAATCTAATTTGGAGATTCTGCACAGAAGGGAACCCTTCCGAGGAGGTTGGAGGGGTTCGTCCACCAGGACAGCGTTTGCCACACATGATTAGATACTAGGATCCCTTGTTCCAAATTGTTCGTGCGCTGGTGCCATTGAACCCGCAGGGTCCACTGAGGCACCCTCATGTGCAGGCAGGCAAGCATAACAGTGACTATGGCCACCACTATGTGCCCCAAGAGTCTGAGCCAAATCCAGGATTGCTCCGATGAATGAACTGCAGTCTTTGACTTGGCCAAAGGGAGGATTTGGGTAAGTTCAAGGTGATGCCTAGTGTCAAACAAACGGAAGGTGACCTCTATTGTTCAGAGCAGCTGGTCTCTGGAGGGAGCTGTGAGGAGCCAATCATCGAGGTAGGGAAAGACAAAGACCCTGTCTTCTGTGGGCCGCACGAACACTCTAGGTGCCAAGGAAAGGCCGAAGGGTAGGGCCCTGAACTGGTTGACGTTCCTCTGAAAGCAGAAGCGTAGGAGCCCGGAAACCTGGATGTGGAGGTAGGCATCTTGGATGTCCAGGAAGCAGAGCCAATCTCATTGATATAGAAGGGGGAGAAGACCCTGAAGGGTAACCATCCTGAAGTGTTTGCATTCAATAAACAGATTCAGGTTGCTGAGATCCAGAATTGGTCTCAGATCTCCGGTCTTCTTTGAGACCAGGAAGATATCTGAATAGAAACCCTTCCCCCTTTGATTTAAGGGAACAAGTTCTATGGCCTTTGCTCAGCAGTGCCTGGATCTCCTCCTGAACAAGGGCAATATGATCTGGAGGACAGTGGTAGTGCAAGGGAGGGTTGTCTGGGGGGGTATCTTAAAATTCGAGAGTATGTCCCCTTTCTATTAGATAAAGCACCCACTGATCGGCGGTGATTCTGCCCCATCCATCCAGGTAAAGGGAAAAGTGACCCCCCCTGTCTCCCCCAAAGCTTCTGCTGGGGGGGGGGGAGAAGAGACGTCGAGCAAGGAGTCATGCTGAAGAACTTGGGATGGGCAGCGGAGGCTCTAGTGGCTGAGGCTCCTGTCGCCTGGGAGGGGGCCTTAAGTTTGAAGGCTCCTCTGGACTGCTGTCCCCAGGACCGCTGACCCAGGTTCCTCCAAAAGGGCTGATGCTGATGGGGTTTTGGCTGGTAACGGTATAAAGAATGTACCGACTTTAGGGCCTGGCCATATTGCTGCAAGCGAGAGATAATGTTCTGGACATCCTCGCCAATGAGAACCAACCCCCTAAAAGGAGCGTCAAGGATTTCGGCTTGCACATCAGGGGCAAAGCTGGAAACCCTGAGCCAAGAATGGCAGCAAATACAGATGCTGGTGGCACCACCCATCCGGCAACGTCTGCAGCATCTTAGGACGCCCTTAGGACATGGTTTCTGACATTTGACCCAGACTTCAGAAGCTGAGTCAACTGAGACATAGTAGGGTCCTCTGGGAGGGTTTGCACCACTTCCAGAGCTATGTCACATAGGGCATTTTGGTACTGGACCATGTATGTGGGCTAGGAAGTTCAATGACCAAACAGCCAAAGTGGCTGAAGCGTAGATCTTCTTACCAAAGTGGCTGAAGCGTAGACCACCTTACCCAAGAAGTCCACTTGTCTAGACTCCATATCTGGAGGGTGTGCGTGCTGAGGTGCCTGGGTCTTTCAGTAGTCGTAAGCAGCATTCATAACCACTGAGTCAGCCACTGGATGCTCCCCATAAAAAGGCTCGTCCCTGGGGACATGGTAAAGCATTGTCTGCCTTCTTGGGCAGGGCCGGAGTGGAAGATGGGTGATTCCAGGCAGCCCTGTTGACATCCTCAAAGGAGTCAATAAGGGGAGGTATAACCACAGACAGAGTGTCCTTCTTTCAGAGGAAGGTTGCCAGGCGTCCGGCGTTCTGGGTCTAGTTCCTCACAGTCCCAGCCCATGAGGGACTGAATGTGCCTCATGATATCCAGGAAAGTTGGATCGTCGGGAGGGGATCTAGGGTATCCCGGGGTTCCTCAGGTTTGGAGGGTAACGGGGCATCCTCAGAGTCTGAAGAGGAATCCCCCCCCCCAGATGGTTCAGAGTCTGGGACCAGCATTGGTGGACAGCGATCCTTCTTGCACCGGTCCTCATCATCACCACTGGGAGACCAGGGAGTGGTAGAAAGAACCCGGACGGGTGAGGGGGAAGGTTCCCTCAGAGATGGGGTAGGAGGCCTCATCCTGGGTTCCTTGTTCTGCATGAACTCCCACCAGGCTGTGAATAAGGCAGTGTAATCCAAATGCAGTGGTAGGGGAGGCGGTGCTGGGTGGGAAGGTATGAGATCCCTGAGCGTCTGTCCCTGAGGCTTTGCGGATTCCGGCTGGCCTCAAAGAAGAGTGACCAGATGATGTCTCTTGTGGTGAAGGGCTAGCCAGCATCGGTCTTCGAAGGGCCACGTGTCAGTTCAGTAGATGTCTGATGCGGCTGTCCCGAAAGGAGCAGCCGGTGCCGTCTGGGGCTTAACTGATGACAGTGAAGGCGTCACCAGGGTGGACGCCAGTGTGGCCAGCGATGACTGAGAAGGGGGCAGATGCCGGTCAGGCAAAGCAGCCAGCGCAGGTGTAACCTGCATAGGGGAGGAAGCTCCCAATGGAGATAGTGGCGTCGCCTGTGAGGGAGATGTGAGTGCATGCTCTGGGCATTGCTTAGAGACGTTGGTTCCTAAACACGGGGCCAACGTAGGCAACGTCAAGACTGGAGGGGCGGTGGGCCAAGACCCACTGTCCGAAGAGCCAGTCAAGCCTCATGGATGAGAACCCGCTGGGAAAAGAGGCCTGAGCTTCAGAGGCTTTGGGTCTGAGGACAACGTCCGAAGGCCAAAAGAGCCTTCGCCCGAAATGGTGATGAGGACAGGAGGCAAAGACACGGGCAGCCTAGAAGGAATGAGGACTGCCAGTGAAAAAGGGACCAACCTCCTGCGGGAGGAAGATCCAGAAGCGGCCGCCCACTTGTGCGGTGACCTGGAATGGAAAGCTGACCAGTACCAATCCCTATCCTTGTCCCGGTGCTTGTACTTGGCACTTGACTTTTTCTCTTTGTGGGAAGGAGAAGTTGAGCTTTTGCCCTGGAGCTCCTTCTCCATCGTCGCCAACTTCTGCTGCAGAAGAAAAGCCCGAAGGGTCTTTGAGAGGCACATCCATGTGGCCTGGTTAAACTCCTGGCAGGCCTCAGTGTCGTGGTTAGGGCCTAGGCAGAGCAGGCACGAGGAGTGGCCATCTCCTTAGCGGGGATCTGTTTGCCGCAAGCACACTTCGTTCACCAGTCAGAAGATGTTACTGGAGAAGACGTACAGAAACTAAGAAAGAGGGTAAATTGTGAAAATAAATAATGGTTGAAATGCGATGACAAGGGTGTTCGACTAGAAGCAGGAGTCCATGGAGGTTCGATCCAACATACTAAGAAGCCAGCAGATTAGGCCCTATGGTCTACAGAGTCTGCTTGATGATCAGTGCCTTCCCAGGGCACAGTTTTTAGCCCCCCCCTCCCTACAAGGTTCTCCAACTCCACCCCCCCAGTGGGGCACTGGGATGCACCCTCCCCCTATACCTATCCCAGCCTTTCTTGAACCCCTCCACAGTTGTAGCAGCTAACAACTCCTCGGGCAACACATTCCAGGGCTCCACCGCCCTTTCAGTGAAGCAGCTTCTCCTTGTTTCCTCCAGCAGTCTCCCCCTGTCCAGCTTCATTGAGTGTCCCCTGGTGGCCCCTACCCTCCTCAACTGAAGCACCCCCCTCAAGGCTTACCCTATTCATTCCTTTGAGATATTTGAAGACCTATCATATCCCCCATTCCTTCTCTCCTCCAGTGAGTACAGGTTGAGCTCCTCCAGTCTTTTCTCCTCATATGGCCTTTCCCCTAGTCTCAGTATTATCCTGGTTGCCCTCCTCTGGACCCTCTCCAGAAGAGCAATGCCCCCCTTTAAGTAGGGAAGCCAAGAACTGCATGAGTATTCAAGGTGAGGGTCTAACAGGCTGATCTGCGTGGGTCGACGCGGAAAAGAACTGGCGATGGGCTTGGGGGAACAACCCCTTTTACAACGTAGGTTGGACGCCAGTGTGACAATGTCAGGGGCAGTCCCCCGCTGAATACTGCTAGCTAGAAGTTTTCCATGTGGTCCTAGCGCCTGGTGGCTCAGTCCTTATTGTTACTGCCTGCTGCAAGAGCCCCCTCGAAGTAAGATCATTTTCTCTGTTCCATCTTTTCTACTCTACACTGATGAAGGCTATTTCCTTGTCATAAATGCATCCCCATTTAACAGAAATAGGCATTAAAACATTTTTCTAACATCCAGGTAAACTTTTTAGATGATAATATTCAGACATGGTAAGCCTGTGTTTCATTAATGTGTTTATCTGCCCTTATTTTTGTGCATATGCCCTCAGTAATAAAGAATAAGATTCTCGTGTCTCAGACTTCATCGCCTTCTTTTCCCTCATTAATGATCCTCAATTTGTAACAAAAATCTGTTGCTGTGGCAAGACTATAATCTCAAACAGAGAATTATGACTTCAGCAGAGGGAAATAAAGGAGGATGAGATGAAATCTAAAAACACAAATATCCTGTTTCCATGCAAATATCCTCAGTAATACAGAATGAGGGAAGATGACTGACCATTAATGAAATATCAGCAAGACTGTCTGACTATATTTTATAAAGTGTCCCCGATACAGGAAAATCGGTCTATGCACCAACCAAAGGGCTGCACCAGGACACAGGTGCTCACTAGAAATGGTGCATTTCAGAAAGAAAAGAAAATGCAGGGCACTCACCACCAAGAGTGCAGGAACAGAGACCCTCGGCTGATCTGCCAGAGGAGTTTTGTGTATATTATGCTTTGTCAAAGTGTTATATGCCAGAGTGCATCAGATATACCACTGGGGAGGGGGCCCACAGTTTCTGTTTTTGCATTCTTGGCATTTGTTTTAAAACTAGTCAAAATGATGTGTGCTACTGCTGGTGCCTTAGCTTGTGGTTGTGTACTGAAAACACCCTTTTATTTACTCAATTTTGATGACCAGGTAAGCCCACTGAGCCCCGGAGGTCCCCTTTTCTGGGGCGACCTGGAATTAGTTACAAACAAGGAGACAATTACAGAAATGTACAAGGAACATAGTACATAAATACAGCAGAGTACTCAATACACTGTGCATTAGGGTTGACGAGACCAATGGGGGCCCAACCATTTGGGTTACAATCTGGCCAGGACACCAGAAGAATTAGCTACAATACACTGGGGGGGGGGTAATGATCAAGAAGGAGGTTGTGGGGCACCAAGTGTGCAGAACATTCATGAATAAGGGGTCGTAATAAGATTGGTTCTGGTGCAGGGGAATAAGGAGGAGATTTGCAGAGTTAGGAGGGCAGCAGCGGAATGTGTGGGTAGAGGATAGGACAGACGGCTAAGTACTGAATAGATAATTGCTTGGGTACATGAGTAGAGTGGTTTTGCACTCCATGGCAGGAGCAGATACTGGTGTCTAGTAAGTGAGCACTGAGCCCTTTCCAGAATATTCCAAGAGGGGGCATCCTGTAGGTGGAGAGGGAGCTTGTTCCACACGACAGGGGTGGCAGTGGCAAAGGAATTGCCACCAGCAGTTGTCCACACCCTAGTTTCATCCAGGAGGTTTTGTCCAGAGGTACAGAGAAGCCTAGCTGAGCACTTAAGATCCAGGAGACCAGCCAGGCAGTCAGGGGGATGGCGGTGTAGGAGCTTGTATGCACTGCACAGCAAGGGGTACTGAAGGAGACCATCCAGGGAAGGCCAGTGTAGGGAAGCAAGAGCTTCACAGTGGTGTTGCTGTTTGAGACAGAAAGGCAAACTGGGCTACCTTGCTGTATATAACTTGAAGCCTGTTAAGCTCCTGTTTTAACATTCCCTGCAAAACAGGGGCAGCAAAGGTCAGAGTTGGGATGAAAATGCTGTTGGCGATCATTATCCTGACCTCAGGGATGAACTGGTCATTCAGACAGTACAGCAGGCCAAGTCTGCGGTGCACTGTTTTTGTTACCTGATCTATGTGAGATTTCAGGGTAAAGCCCTGGTCCAGAGTTAATCCCAGGTATTTGAGGGAGCGCACCACCTCTATACAGCCACCAGATGAGGAGGTCAGTGGGACTAAGGAACTGCTGTCGAGGCCTAGGGTTTTTTGTCCAAAAACCATAGCCTTGGTCTCGTAAGTGTTTAAGACCAGCCTGTGCTCACTGAGCCAGCCTTCCAGCTTAGCAAAGTCAGCCTGGAGCTGGGGCCCCAGGTCAGCTGGGTTGTGCAGAGATCTGTAAATGACAGTGACGTCTGCATATTGGATGACCGAGCTGTTCCCACATGGTTACTCAGGTCGTTGATGAATAGGTAGAAGAGGAGGGGGCCCAGTATGGAACCTTGGGGTACCCCTTCCCTTAGGGGGAGCGGATCAGATAACACTTTTCCACCCGACACACTAGGAGTGGCCAACGAGGTTGCTGCCGAGCCAGGTAAGAGTGCTGGTCAAGGCCAATTGTGGGCAGCTTGGTTATGAGGAGCTTGTGGTCCACTAGTTCGAAGGCCTTGGACAGATCAATAAACACAGACCCTGTGGAAAATCCTTTGTCCATTGCACCTAGTACATCAACCGAGAACTTGATGAGGGCAGTACCACGATTCTGCCTAAAGCCATGTTGAGTAGGGACTAGCAACTGGTTGGTCTCAAGGCAGTCGCAGAGTTGGTTGTAGACTAACCTTTCCTGTATCTTGGCCAAGGCACAGAGAAGCGAGATTGGTCTGTAGTTGCCAATGGGTTCCCTGGGACCTCCCTTGTGGATAGCGACCATGTAGGCCTGCTTTCAGGTATGGGGCACGGATCCTTCAAGTAGGGATCCGTTGATTAGCCAAATAACAGGTAATGTGATTGCAGGTGCAGCCTTGGGTTGAGGCCATCAGGTCCTCTAGGGCCTTTGGCTTCGATGGTCTTGAGAAGGGGGAGCACCACCTTGGCCCTAACTAACCTCAGGTGAAAGAGCAGCAGAGAGGGGCAAGACACCTCCTGGCCCAGGGGCTCATAGGAGGCTGATCATATAGCTCTCCATGTTAGTGAAGTGCCCACTGAAGGCAGACGCAATATCAAGACAGTTATTAAGCATCTGACCATTGACTTCTATGGGTCCTAAGGCAGATTTGCCATTGCCTTTCATCAGGTCACTGATGTGGGACCAAAAGGACTTGGGGACAGCAAGATTAGTTTGCTGGAGGTGTTTGACATAGTCCCTTTTTGCCTTCTTTGTAGTTAGTTTGCACTGGTTCCTTAGGGTTTTATAGGACACTAAGTCAGCAGGCAGGGCAGAATTTTTGTACTTCTTCCATGCCTTGTCACGACTCAGATTTGAGCTCTGGGGTGATCCACTTGTGGCAGCTGCCTTTGGCCCAGAGTTTCCTAAGTGGGGCAAACAAATTGGCTGCAGAGATGAAGGAGTTTTGGAAGTACGCCAGGACTTCATCCAGGGTTGGGAGGAGCAGAATGGGGCTCCAGTCAAGGTTGCCAAGGTACTCACTGAAGGTGTCCACAGAGAATTTGGAGTAGCCTCTAGTGGTGAGTATCCCTGGAGGAACCCGGGGCGATCTATTCTTCCAAATAAAGAAGATAGGTGAGTGGTCGCTCAAGGCATCTGCCATGATGCCAGCCACCAGACTGTTAAGAGGGGTGAGAGACCAGTGCCCAGTCAAGGGTCGTGTGGTTTCCAGTTTTTTGGTGATAACTTGCTCCAAGTTAGCATCTAGGAGTGAGGCCCTGAGGGCCTGCTCCGTGTCATGGGCCCAGCTGAGACTGAAGACACCCAGGATTAGTAGTTCCAAGGAGACATCAGCAAGAGCCTTGGTTAGGGCCTCCAAGGCTTGTAGGGCCACCTTAAGAGGGTTGTAGAGGCAGCTAATGGTTAGGTGTTTTGCATGGCCAAGGGTAATTTTAACAATACTGACTCACCACCAGCATGGTCGGAGCAAGGGAGGGGGGCTAGGGCCACTTCTAGTGAATCCCTGGTGTAAATGAGTACCTCACTCCCTTTGTTGCCCTCTTGGTCCTTCCGGAAGGAATTGTAGCCAGGGACTACAACCTTGTGCAACGGTATGTGGCTTCAGCGACAGCCAGTATGTCTGGTTTGTAGAGAGCCATCCATCCCTGGACTTCATGAATTTTAGGGAGGAGGCTGCAGACGTTCACGTGGGCTATTTTTAAGCCCTTGGAAGATGTCCAGTGCAGATCATAGAGGGAGCCTAGGGTAATGTTGGCGACTGGGGGACCAGGGTTAGGCTCAATATCGCCTGCCAGGAGCAGCAGTGCAGATAATAGGCATAAGACTGAGTGATGGGGAGTAGGCCCCTAGGACCACACCCTCCATAGGAATGTAGTGCCAGGTAGCAGACCTCTTTTTAGAGAACACATGCATCACAAGGAATTACTGCAACCCCTGTGAGGCAGGATGGTCAAGTGTAATAGGTGGGCAACAGAAAGTACAGTTATGCAAGAACTTACCGTAACAGTAGATCTTCGAGAACAGCTCTTGCAGCAGGTTACACCATTAGGACCGAAGCCGGCAGGCATCAGGACCCCACGGAAAAATTCTAGCTAGCTATCTTCAGCGGGGACTGCCCCCGACGTCAGGCGTAGTACATAAGGGAGCGGTCCCGCCAGATTCCCCAGTTCTCCCGCCGGAGACTTCCGGCCACAGGGTGACATCAGAATGGGAGACAGAGGATCCACAGTCAGAAGACAATAAGGGAATAAATCCCTGTTAGAAAAGGCTTAAGCCATGCCTCCTCCAAGGGGGAAGGTGGGCGGGAAGGTACCTGCTGCAAGAGCTGTTCTTGAAGATCTACTGTTACGGTAAGTTCTTACGTAACTGTACTATCTTACTTCGAGATACAGCTCTTGCAGCAGGTTACACCATTAGGACAGATTCCCATAATAGCGCTTATAAACGCTCAGGGAGGAGGAAATTCAAAAAAAAACATTCCAGGCCTCAAATCTAGGACAGGAGACCTGCAGCACTGCCAGGCGAAGCCTGCTCTTCGCCTTAGGCGATGTCCAGGCTATAATGCCTGATAAAGGTATGAACAGAACTCCAAGTGGCAGCAGCACAAATAGCAGAAGTGAGGCGTTCAAGAGCTGCAAAGGAAGTGGCCACACCCTGTGGAATGTCCCTGGACTGCTCCAGGAGGGCTTTCTTTGATATCATAACAGTATGAGATGCACTAGACAAGCCAGCGAGACAGGGACTGTCTGGAAACTGGATGGCCCATCATCCTTTCAGAAAAGGAAACGAAGAGTTGCTCCGAAGAATGAAGCTGCTTAGTTCTGCTCAGGTAGTATCTTAAGCTGCGGTGAACATCCAGGGTGTGAAGCATTGCCTCTCCTCTGTTGGAATAATTAGGAAATTAAACTGGTAGGTCAATATCCTGATTGAGAGTGAGTGTGGAAACCACCTTAGACAAGAATTTGGGATTCGTCCTCAGGGAAACTCTGTCCCTGTGGAAAACTAAATAAGGCTCTTTGCACATGAGAGCCTGAAGCTCAGAAACTCTTCTCGTTGACGTGACAGCAACTAAAAATAACGTTTTCCACGAGAGAAAACGCAGCTCGCAATCCGTGGCAGGTTCAAAGGGGGGGGGAGCGTGAGTTGCTCCAGGATAAAGAGCAAATCCCATGGAGGCACCGGGTCCTTAATGGGCGGCCTAAGGTGCAACACCCCTCTCAAAAATTCACAACAGGTGTCTAGCTGTGCCACTGTGCGCTGACCTACTGGGAGGTGGAAGGCTGAAATGGCACAGAGGTGCACTTTAATAGAGGAGTAGGCGAGGCCCGAATGAAAAAAGGAAAGCAGGTAGTCCAACACCTCTTTTACTGGACAACCTAAAGGGGTAAAGCCGCGTGCTTGCGACCATAAACAGAAGCGGCGCCATTTCATGGCATACGTTGCTGGCTTTCTGGCTGCAGCAAGAACATCCGCAACCTCTTGCGAGACCCCGTGACGCAGGATGGCTATGTCTCTAGGAGCCATGCATGCAGGTTCAGAGAGCGTAAGTCCGGATGGACCAGCGAACCTTTCTCCTGAGACAATAGGTGGGAGGTGAATGGCAACGGGAGCGGAAGTTCCCGGGACAGCTGAATTAGCAAGGGGAACCAGATCTGTCTGGGCCAGAACGGGGCCACTAGGATCATTGATGCATGCTTCCTGCGCAGTTTGAGAAGAACTCTCTGGATCAACGGGAAGGGAGGGAAAGCGTACAGGAATCTGTCCGCCCAGGAGAGGGACAACGCGTCTTGCCAGAAAACACCAGGCCCTGGATCTAGCGAGCAAAAAATTGGGTAGTTTTGCGTTGGATGGGGAGGCGAACAAGTCCAAATCTGGAGTTCCCCATCGAAGAAACAGATCCTCTGCTACCTCTTGAAGAAGTTCCCACTCGTGGACTCTGGCCTGGGAGCGACTCAGGCCATCTGCAATTGCGTTGTCCATCCCGGTAACATGTACTGTGATCAGATTCGCGCCGTGTCTGATTACCCAATCCCACACTCTCATGGCTTCCCTGCAAAGGGGATAAGAGTGTGTGCCTCCTTGTTTGTTGAGGTAATACATCACCGCCGTGTTGTCTGTTTGAAGCAGGAAAGTGCTCGACGGGACCTCTGACTGAAATGGCTGCAGGGCATAAAGGACCGCCCTCATCTCTAGGATGTTGATATGAAGATGGGCCTCCAAAGGCGTCCACATACCCTGAGACTTCACCCCATCCAGGTGTGCACCCCACCCTAGACCCGAGGCGTCTGTAGTGAGGATTACCTCCGGGGACGGCACTACGAATGAGACACCCACAGAGAGTGTCCCTGGGTCTAGCCACCACCGCCAGTCTCGAATCGCGGTGTTCGTGATTCTGACCGGATGCTGCAAGTGGTCTTGCCTTTGGTCCCATTGCACCTTGAGCATCCACTGAGTTACCCGCATGTGGAGCCTTGCGAAAGGGACAGTAGGAATGGCCGCAGCCATGTGTCTGAGCAGTCGAAGGACTGACCTGGCTGGGGCAGTCTTGATCGACCAGCTCCTGATGAGGGATCTGATGCGCCCGCTCTGTCGCCTGGAAGAAATGCTCTTCCCTGAACAGTGTCAGTACTGCTCCTATGAACTGCAGCTTCATGCAGGGTACCAGAAGGGACTTCTGGTGGTTGATCAGGATACCTACAGAGCGAAACAGGTCCTATGTGTCCTGGATCGCCCGTAATAACGCCTCTCTGGAGGCGGCCATGAGAAGCCAATCGTCCAGGTACGGGAACACATAATGGCCCTGTCTCCTCAGAGACGCAGCCACGACTGCCATGCATTTGGTAAAGACCCTGGGTGACGATGACAGCCCGAAAGGAAGAGCTTGGAACTGAAAGTGATGGCCGAGGAACTCGAAGCGCAGGAACCTCTTGTGCGCTTGAGCTATGGGGATGTGCAGGTAAGCATCCTGCATATCTAAAGACGCTAAAAAGGCATCCTGCTTCAGCATGGGGATAAGACCTGGAAGGGTCACCATGCGAAATCTTTTGTAGATGACCGACAAATTGAGGTCGCTGAGGTCCAGAATTGGACGAGGTCCCTCTTTTCTTGGAACCAGGAAGAAGTGAGAATAATACCGTGTCCTCTCTGGTTCTCTGGGAGGTACTCTATCGCTCCCTTTGCAGGAGCGCAGTACCTCTTGTCTGATCAATAACTTGTGCTGACCAGTACCGGAGAGCAAAGGAGGACCTCGAGTGGCTTTCCCGAATTCTATAAAGTGGCCTCTGCGACCAACTGTAGAACCCACCTGTCTGTGGATATAGTCTGCCATCCTGGCAGGAAGTTATAATCGACCCCCGACCATGGCGTCCGTTGATCCTGAGGCGGGGCCGGAAGAAGTCAGGCTGTGGCGTGAGGGTCCCGCTGGCTGGACCGGCTTTGGAGTGCGCTGGCCTCGGCCTGCAGGTTGTTTCCCCTAGGCTCTGCGAAAACTGGAGCCCCTCTGTTGTGGAACGGAGCGGGACTGCTGTCTGTGTCCGTCCACAAAATCTGCTTTGGTTCCTACGAAAGGAACCAAGCTTGGGTCGGTACATGGCCTGGACCGACCTCACCGCCTTCCCGGCCTCTTGAAGACTGGTAATGATCTTCTCAGAGGGTTTACCAAACAGAACTTCTCCCTCGAATGGAGCATCCAGGATGTTTTTCTGGACATCCAGGGTAAAACCGGAGACACGGAGCCAAGAGTGTCTCCGGAGGCACACACCTGAAGCTGCTGCTCTGGCCGAGGAGTCTGCAGAGTCGTATGCGGCTGGCAATACCTGGGTTCCCACATCCGAACCCGTACGGAGGAGCTGAAGCATCTCCTCCTTCTGCTCACCTTCCGGCAGTTTCTTGGCGCTCTAGACCCTGTTCCCACAGGGCATTTTGGAATTGCACCATGTGGGTTAGATAATTCAAGGATCTGATGGCGCATGTGGCGGAAGCTTGTCGTCGCGCGACCCATGCGCCCAACTGCTTGGACTCTGGGTCAGGTGGCAGGGTGCTCAGATGTTGCGGCTCTTGGACCGGTCATGAGAGCTGTGATGACCAGAGAATCGGCCTGAGGGTGCTGGAGCCAAGTACTGGTCTTTTCTTGAGCCTTGTACAGGCGGTCAGCCTTCTTCGGCATCGCGGGAGCGAATGTGGACGCTTCCATGCTGCCTTGGTAGACGTCCCACAAACGTGTCCACCAAGGGGCACCACCACAGGCTTGGGGTCCCGTCAAGATACTTTATGGTGGCGCATTTTCTCGGGTCTAACTTTTCCGCATCCCATCCCATGTTCTCCTGATGTGTCTCATAATATCCGAGAATGAAGGGTCATCCGGAGGAGACCTCGGTAGCTCCACGGGTCCGTGAAGGGATGGAGAGGGAGATGGGGATCTCGATGACTTAAAAGTCAGATCCTGTCCTCCGGCCGGCGGCGAGCTGCCGCTGCCGCCTGGTCTCTTGGGACTGGGTGACCCAGAAGAGGATCTGGACGGAGGTCTCCTTCTGATCTCCCCTTGAGGGGTCCTAGGCTCCCGGGGAGGAGGTAACCGGCCTGCAGACCCAGATGGAGAAGGGGGCGCAGGAAGCGGAGGGACAACCGGTGTAGGAGGAGGAGGAGGAAGCGGAGGTGGCGTGGGAACCATGTCCTTTTTGACGGTATCCCACCAGAAAGTAAACAGCTCCTTCACCTCTGAAAAGGAAAACCCGACGACGGCCCGGGCACCAGTGGACGGTAGTCGGGTCCCGGCGTCGGATCCGCAGGGGGCTCTGGTGTAGGCGAAGGTGCCCTGGGAGTCTCAACAGGACCGGGGTCGCCTGTCTGGTCCTCTGGCTGAGTAAACTCCTCTCGGTGATGGTCTCCTGACCGGCGATCGGTCGGGGCGCGAGGGTCCTCTTCTCAGTAGGAAGCGAGGCGCCCGGTCTCGGCGTCCGATGAAGAGTGCCTGGCAGCGGCGGTCCCTTGGCTGATGGCGGCTCTTGGGGATCTATGGCAGAGGCCGACGGATGAACCGCGCCTGGTCCCGCGGCTTTTTGAGCGAGGTAAGCTCCTTGGTCTTCCTGTGGATCGGCGGAAGGGAGGCAGACCTGACGTCGGGTTCAGGATGGCGGGAACCCGACCTATGGTGATGGTGGCGATCCCCCGACTTAGCCAGGGCCTTGGAGGACGAGGAAGGCCAGGGAGTCTTGGCCTGAGAAGAGGCAGAAGATTTGCTCATCGCAGTGGGGGGAGGCGGAGAGCTGGCCCGGGAAGGAGAGCGGTCGGACCTGGAGCCAGAGCTGCGGGAATCAGAGGCCCTAGACGGGGACCTGGAAGGGGCCTTCTTGTGCTTCTCGGTATGCTTTCGGGCCTTCTCATTTAATCCTTAGAAGCCATGGTCTTAAGGCTCTTCTAACAAAAAGCCTGCAGGGCCTTCAAGGCCAGATCCGGTTCTGCTATTGGAAGCCCTGGCAAGTGCGGAGCAGGACCTGGTGTCGGGTCTGGGCCCAGGCACAGGACACAGGCAAGTCCGGATCTTGAATGGGATCTGCTTCCACAGAGCGCCTGAAGGAGGCGACCGGGTCGAGAGGACATCAGAAAAGACTGATCCAAGAGCAAAATTTCCCGTGGGAAAACACTTTACCACGCGTCGCGCTAGAAAAATGAACTGAAGGTCCGAGACTTGCAAGTCGTGGCAGGAAAGAACTGCAGGGGAATCTGGGACCGCCTCTATGTACTACGCCTGATGTTGGAGGCGGGACTGACGTCGGGGGCGGTCCCTGCTGAAGATAGCTAGCTAGAATTTTTCCGTGGGGTCCTGACACCTGTCGGCTTCAGTCCTAATGGTGTAACCTGCTGCAAGAGCTGTATCTCGAAGTAAGATCTGCTATTTCAGGTCTGGGTTCCCGGCCATGGACATAAGCCTGTCAACCCCATAAGAGACAGGATGAAGAGTAATACCAGGAGAAGTCTCTCTATTAGGCTGCCCCATGGGGGAATTTACCTTTGAGCTTCCGGGAGTGGGCAGGGGGACTGAGGCAGTCCTCTGGGTCCTGGGGAACCATATCAGGGGGAGAGGCAGCCAACTGAGTAGAAGTAGTGAGGACAGGAGGCAAGAAACAAGGCGCCTGGGCCACAGCTCGTTTTGGGGGAATGGGTTGGCTAGGCCTAGAGATTGGTCAGCATTGTATAGTACCCAGGAGCTGAGAGGTTAATGTTTAAGCAGCCTGGGGGAGATCGCAACAGCAAGCAACCTTAGAGTAACAGTAGGCAGAGAAATAGTCAGCATTTTCGACATAAGATTAGTTCAAAAAAACAAAATGCAGCATGGCTATCAGCAAACTAATTAGAGATCTAGGTATATAATAATGATAAGATGCAGCACAACTTCTAGCAGAATCAGAGACATAGGTACATAATGCACAGTAAGAATGGTATGTCCAGTCAAAGTGAAGGATACAAGTTATTGGCTACATACAGTACAACTCAGTAGAAAAAAAGAACACCACCAATCCAAACCCCCAGGATGGAGCGAAAGTTTCAAGTAATCTAAGCCGTGAAGGAGGAGGGTGGGAGGAAGAAAAAAATGCAGTTCAGCCCCAGACAATGGAGGGTTCACTCCATGGAGAGGCCAACCCGCCCAGCGCAGATTCCTTGGTACAGTGAGCTCTGAGGAGCTCCAGTCGGAAGGGAGAGAGGAAAGTTGCAGCTCCAATGAGCTACTTGAAGAAAAATCCCCTGAACTCCTCACGGAGCTCCGGTGAGCTCCTAACAGCTGTGGCAGGGAGTTTTAAATGGCCCTTTTATATACGGCTGCAGGACAGAAGATCTTGGTGCCTTTGTTTTAAAAGATGCAGTTCAGCCCCTGACAATGGAGGGATCGCTCAGAGGAGCTCCGACCGCAGGAGAGGAAAGTTGCAGCTCCAATAAACTGCTTAAAGAAAAATCCCCTGAAGTTCTCACGGAGCTCCAGCTCCAGTGAACTCCTAACAGCTTTTAGCATGTTAAATTGCATGCAATGTTAAAAAAATTCAGAATACAAGAGAAGCGATACTGAGCAAGTTCCTTAACCTCCCAAAGCTCCTGTCCACACAGCTCTAGAATGGGGTATTAGCAGGACCCCACAGAAAAAGTTACGCATCTTAAAACAGTGCAACAAAATTAGGCAAAAAACATTTGTCGTGACTTTTTTCCACTACAAAAGATTACAGGAATTTTCCGGTTTTACATGGTTGTACAATTTTCTAATGCCATCAAAATTTGAGAATTTTATAACTATATTAATATATATTTTTTTCTCTCAAGTACAGAAGATGGCGGCCATATTTTGCAAAAAAATATAGTACTACAGACCTGGCAAGAAAAAAAAAAAAAAGACTCACGGTGTACAGCATAGGAACCAACTAGAGAAGTACATTTGACAGGTATGAAAAAATTACCTTAGTAATGTTGTTTCTTCTAATGGAGTCTTGCTGTATTCTGACATATGCAGTTAGGTCCTGCCTTTCAGCTGCCCCGGAGAACAAAGAGTTAAACTTTCCATGACTAGCATGGAATGTTCACCACAAGCTCGGCTGAAGCCCCTGTCTGCTATTTAAACTGCAACCGGCAGATCTTTACGAGCAAAGACTCACTAGGTGTTCTGTGTGGAAACTGTAAAATTCTTACTAGCCAACTGGCAAATATATAAAAAGCTTTTTGGTTCCAAAGGAAGACTCAAGTCAGGAAACCCAAAAACAAAACATCCAAAACACAACCTCTCACCCAAACCAAAGAGAGGGTGTAAAAAGGACACCCCTAGGGTGCCAACACTGCTCCTGCTCACCCACATCCCAAAATCTAGGTTCTGAGAGGGAGGGGAGAGGTCAGAATACAGCAAGACTCCATTAGAAGAAACATTACTAAGGTGAGTAATTTTTTTCTTCAAACATGAAGTCTTGCTGTATTCTGACATATGCAGACTACCAAGCAGTACTTCCATGGAGGAGGGGCAGAACCTACTTTGGGAACTGGCTCTGAAGTACTGCTGTGTCAAACCAAGCATCACTCCTAGCCTGGATATCCAGAGAGTAATGCTTGGTGAAAGTATGGACTGTTTTCCAGGTGGCTGCTTGACAAGTTTCTAAGAGAGGAATATCCCTGGCCGCAGCCAGGGAAGCAGCTGTACCTCTAGTGGAATGAGCTCTCAGGCCTGAGGGTGGAGTTCTACCCAGTTTTTCATAGCAGAATTGTATACGAGAAACAATCCACCTGGCAACAGATCTCTTAGTGGTAGGTTTGCCTTTACCAGCTTCTCCATAAGTAAGGAACAACTTGAGGGATTCAAACCTGTGACCCTTGGTACGCTCTATGTAGTAGCTAAGGCCTCTTTTAACATCCACGCTGTGTAGCCTCCTCTCTCCCGAGGAGGAATGGTCAGTGAAGAAAACAGGGAGAGATACAGACTGGTTGAGGTGGAAATCTAAAACCACTTTAGGTAAGAACTTTGTTAGTTCTAAGGACCACTTTATCTCTGTGAAAAGAGATGAAATCAAATTCCACTGACAGGGCTTGCAATTCACAGATACGTCTGGCAGAAGTAATGGCTACCAAAAACAGTTTTCGAAGTCAAGTATTTAAGCTCTGCTGAGGACAAAGGCTCAAAGGGGGGTTGCTCAAGCTGAGCAATGCAAACATTAAGGTCCCAAGCAGGAGCAGGATCCCTAAAGGGGTGTGGGGGTTGGTAAAGCAATCCCTTAAAAAACTTACAGAATACAGGATGGGATGATAGAGAGGAAGACTTGCCTACTGACGAGAAGAAAAAATTACTCACCTTAGTAATGTTGTTTCTTCTAATGGAGTCTTGCTACATTATGACATATGCAGTTTGCTCCAGCCTTAGAACTGCTCCGGAGGTGAAAGAGTTAACTTCCATGCCAGGCATGGAATCTTGAGCGCGAGCTCGGTTGAAAAAAACTCTGTCGATCTTCAAACTGAAACTGTCAGATCTTTACAAGCAAAAACTCACTAAGGTTCTGTGTGGAAGCTGTAAACCTACACTAGCCAACTGGCTACTAAAATATTAACACATTTTTCTGGTCCCAAAACCAAGACTCCAGTCAGGGGCCCAGACAATAAAATAAAATACACACCCAAACACCCCAAAAAGGAGGGGTGAAAACACAAGGTGGGCATCATTAGTGCCAACACTGCACTGCCCACCCACATCCCAAGAGCAGAGGTTCGAGAGGGCAGGGAGAGTCATACATATAGCAGACTCATAGAAGAAACAACATTACTAAGGTGAGTAATTTTTTCTTCAAACAACATGAAGTCTGCTATATTATGACATATGCAGACTTAATAGCAGTACCTCCATGGAGGAGGGCAGAACCTACTTAGGAAAAATAGGCTCTGAAGCACAGCTGTGAAACCGAGCATCCTCCTAGCCTGGATGTCCAGGAGTAATGCTTGGTGAAAGTGTGTACTGTTTTCCAGGTAGCTGCTTGACATATCTCTAAGATAAGGATGTCCCCACGCAGCTAGGGACGCAGCTGAAACCTCTGGTAGAGTGAGCCTCAGGCCTGAAGGGGAACCTACCCAGTTTTTGATAGCAAAATTGATACAAGAGACAATCCATCAGGCAATGGATCTTTAGTGGCAGGTTTCTTTCCCAACCTCACCCATAAGTGAGGAACAGTTTGAGGAGTCAAACCGTGACCCTTGGCACGCCCATGTAGTAACTAAGGGCTCTCTTTACATCTAAATTGTGCAGCCTCCTCGCCAGAGGAGGAATGGTCAGTGAAGTACACTGGAAGAGATATAGATTGATTAAGGTGAAATCTGAAACCACCTTAGGCAAGAACTTCCTGTTAGTCCTGAGGACTACCATATCTCTGTGAAAGGAGATAAAATCAGGCTCCACTGACAAAGCTTGTAATTCACTTATGCGCCTGGCAGAAGTGATGGCTACTAGAAACACAGTTTTCCAAGTCAAGTACTTTAGCTCTGCTGAAGACAAAGGTTCAAAGGGGGGTTGCATCAGCTGAGCAATGCAAATATTAAGATCCCAGGCAGGAGCAAGGTCCCTGAATAGAGGGTTGGTGTGAAGCAATCCCTTGAAAAACTTGGAGAATACAGGGTGAGCAGAAAGAGAAGAGGGCTTTCCTGCTGAAATAAAAGCAGAGACAGCTGCCAAATGCACTTTCAGGGTAGCTGGCCTCAGCCCCAAAGTAATTAGATGGACCATATAGTCCAAGACTGTGGGCAAATCGGCAGATTCTGGGGAAATATGCCTCCCAGAGCACCATATGGAAAACCTTTTCCATTTAGAATTATAAGTAGCCCTGGTGGAAGGCTTCCTAGAAGCTTTCAAGATTTCGAGTACACCTTGAGAAAGGTGTAGGTCAGCAAACTCTAACTCCTCAAGAGCCAGGCCTTGAGGTTGAGGGATTTGAGATTCGGATATCAAACTCTCCCCTGGGCACAGGTTAACAAATTGTGATTCCTGGGGAGACACAGGGGAAGATGGACTGCTAAGGACAGAAGGAGTGGATACCAGGGCTGTCTGGCCCAATCTAGAGCAATCAGAATCATCTTGCAAGGTTGAGATCTGATTTTGACTAGCACCTTGAATAAGAGAGGGAAGGGGGGAAAGGCATAGAGGAACTTCCATTCCCAATCGAGAAGGAAGGCATCCAGAGGGACTGAGCCCAACACTAGGGGCCTGCAACAAAAAAGCGGAAGTTGGCGATTGTCTGGGGCTGCAAAAGATCTACCTGAGGGTGCCCCACCTGGCAAATACTAACCCAGTATTAGGGATCCAGTGACCATTCGTGATGGCCCTGGGAAATCCTGCTGAGAGCATCTGCCAGACATTGTCCTTGCCCGGAGGTGAACTGCTATGAGGGAGGTGTTCAGGGAATAAGCCAGAGACCACAACTTCATTGCCTCAGTGCACAAGGCCGAAGACAGAGTGCACCTTGCTTGTTGATGTACCACATTGTAGTGGTGTCTGTTCTGACCTGTACCACTTTGTTCTGAACAGATGCAGAAAAAACCTGAAGTGCTAGAAAAACAGCTCCGAGTTCCAACAGATTGATGTGGAGCAGAGATTCAAGAGGGACCACAATCCCTGGGTGGTGAGGTTGCCATGTGAGCTCCCCATCCCAAGAGGGACGATCTGTAGTAAGGGTCAAGGAGTGAGATTGAGGATGAAAGGAACCCCTGTCTCAGATTGCTCTGATCCTGCCACCACTGCAGGGCCTGGATCAGGGTTGAGTTACTGGGATCAATTTGGTTGAGATCTCCTTTGAGACCAGAAGGCTCTCAAATGGAACTGAATGTCCCTCATCTGAAATCTTGCTCCTTGCACTACAGCTGTGGAAGCAGCCATGTGCCATAGGAGCTGTAGAAAGTGCCTTGCTGGTCGAGAGACCTGCAGAGTGAAGGAGGAGGCCAGAGCACCCAGGGTCTTTACTCTTTCTAGAAGAAGGAAAGCTCTGGCCTGCTTTGTGTCCAGTTCTGCGCCTATGAAGGCGAGTAGCTGAACAGGCTCTAGAACTGACTTTGGGAGATTGAGAAGAAAACCTAGGGATGTAAGCAGCTGCTGGGTAACCTGAAGGTGTGATCTGACTTGGTCTGGAGACTGACCCACTATGAGCCAGTCGTCCAGATAAGGAAAGATGGTAATCTTTTGCCTTCTTAAGTGAGCAACTGCTACTGCCAGGCATTTTGTGAATACCCTTGGGGCAGAGGTAAGGCCGAAGAGCATTGCTCTGAACTGGTAATGGCCTGAGGGCAGTTCAAATCTGAGGTACTTTCGGTGGGAGCTTCTGATGAGAACATGGAAGTAGGCATCCTTGAGGTCCAGGGACACTAGCCAGTCCCCTGGCCTTAGGGAGGGTAAAATAATTCCCAGAGTCACCATTTTGAATTTTGGTTTTAAAAGGTGCTTGTTTAGGTATCTTAGATCCAGGATGGACCGCCATTCTCCTGTCTTTTGGTGTAAGAAAGTACCTGGAGTACAGTCCTTTGCCCTGGTGTGGGAGGAACCCTTTCCACAGCTCTGAGAGCCAGGAGGGTTGAGACTTCTGTTTCAAAGCAAGAGCCTCTAATGGATTTGCAGGTGGAAAAGATCTGGTTCTCATCTTTGAAATTTTTGAAGCCGAATCAGTCCCTGGCTTACTACTTCCAGGACCCATTTGTCTGATGTTAAAGACTCCAGTCCTGACGAAGTAAGCCAGCCTGCCCTCACAGGTAATGGAGAATCGACCCTGGGCATCCCATCAGGGTGCCTGTTTGGCAGGGGCTTTAGGGTGAGGGTGGGAGCAGGCCTGCTCATTCCCAGTCTGCCTCCCTCTGAAGAACCCCTCTGGGCATAAGCTGAAGAGGAGGCCTGGGCTTGCAAAAGGCCTGCCCCGCCTGAAGGCTGCCTCTGAGGAGTGGCTTGCCTCCTTGGCCTGTGCACCCTCAAGTGGTCCTATACTCATCCATTTTCTTCATGTAACTTCGTCTGCTCCCAAACAGAAAATTACCCACAACAGGAAAATCCATGGCCTTAGCCTGGGTATCCTGTGACAGGCTAGTACACCTGAACCAAGCCATTCTACGAAAAGCCACAGATGTAGCCATGACTCTTGAAGATACATCATTTGAGTCCACTGCAGCATGGAATTGCACCTTGGATGCCTCAATACCATCAGCAGCCACCTGTTCCAGCTCCTTGGCAAGCTGGCCAGGGACCTGTTTCGCTAAAACCATAACAGTATCCCATCTGGATTTCTGGTATCTTGCAACATAGGCCATATAATTTGCCTGTCTGAGTCCCAAGGATGCTGCCATGTATTGTTTCTTGCCATGGCATCAATCCTCCTGAGTCCTTGTCAGGGGTGTGAGCCAAGGAATATTTGCCTTATCACAGGCTGCAGCCTGCACTCACTCCAACATGGCTGCATTGTTGTGAAAGGAATCGTGATCAGGGCTCGACAATGTGTACCTCCTGTCCATCTTTTATCCACAGGAGGTAAAAGAATTAGAGCTTTTAAATTTTTATTGTCAGTTTCCTAAAGGATTTATGTAAAGGAATATGCAACCTGGACTCTGGGATATCCATCATTTCCACATAGTCAGGCTCCTCCTGTTCATCCACAGCTTCTTCTAAAGGGAGCTGGAGGTTTCAAGCAACTTTTTTTTTTTTTAAACAGAAAATGAGAAGGGGACTCAGAAAGCCTAGGGGGAGACACTCCTGAAGGTCTGTCTGGGGAGATGTCCGGTTCAATGGGCATATCCAGACTTTCAAAATCACATTAACACTGTTCATAATCCTCCTCCCCCTCCTCCGGTTCATAAAATTCCTCTATATCATATTCTTGAACCGGTGGAACCGACCGTTTACCTGATAGTGGCGGTTCGGACGGAACTGGGGAAAGCGACTGGACAATTTGGATCACTTTGTCTATCTCTGCAGCGGTTGGAGAAGGAAATTTTGGCTCCATACCTGCTGATTTTCTAGTCCTCTTTGTTGGAACTGGCTCCTCCGAGTCAGCTCTTCGTTTGCCCGAGGAAGTATCGCCTGGTGAGAGGGGCACTCCTCCGTTCAGTTGGCACCGAACCGGCTGGCCATCCGGTCAGCTGGACTTTTGTCTCTCGCTCCTGAGCCTACCAACTCTTTATCCAGGGTAGCTGCAGGAAATTCTTGCAAATCTGGCAGTCTGCATTGAGGTGGTCAAACCCAGACAATAAACATAGATGGTGGGTCAGCCTGGCAAGGCTTCCCACAGACACTACAGTGCTGAAACCAGTGGGCCCGGTTTTCTTTGGGTTTCTAGACATAATGCCAGCCTAACCAAAAACTCTGCCCTTTTCCGCAAATCGCCAAGCAAGACACCCTTATCGGTTCCCAACCGTACACGGGTCTGGAAAACCGTGAATGAAATCAGTTTTTTTTTTTTTTTAGAACCAATAAGAACTGGGAACCGCACTCTAAATGTAATTTAATAAGTTTTAACAACAACCTGATCGGTTCAAACCGAACGATAACGCTTGCAAGTTCCACACAGAGAATGTAAAACCTATCTATTACTTACGATACACAGACAGAGCTTGAACCGACCGGTTTGCGGTTAAAATAAATATAACTGCGGTTTAAAAAAACGAGAATAACACTTTTTTAACCGAGAAATGAACCGAGCAGTAGGAGGAATCTCCGGAGCGACTGTTCAGTGAGGCGGAGTAAAGAATCTGACAGTTTCAGTTTGAAGATCAACAGACAAGAGTTTTTTCAACCGAGCTCACGCTCAAGATTCCATGCCTGGCATGGAAGTTAACTCTTTCACCTCCGGAGCAGTTCTAAGGCTGGAGCAAACTGCCTATGTCATAATATAGTAAGACTTCATGTTGTTTGAAAGAAGACACAGCTGCCAAGTGTACTTTAAGGGTAGCTTGTCTGAGGCCTAGGCCATTAAGATGGACCATACAATCCAGAACCGTAGGCAATTCAGCAGAGTCTGGAGAAATATTCTTCTTAGAACACCAAATGCCGAATCTTTTCCATTTGGAGTTGTAAGTCTTCCTGGTGGAAGGCTTTCAAGAAGCCTTAAGGATATCCAGACCCCTTGGGAAAGATGCAGATCTGCAAACTCTAACTCAAGAGCCAAGCCTTGAGATTGAGAGACTGAAGATTCGGGTACCAAATCCTCCCCTGACAGGATGTTAACAGGTTGTAATCCTGGAAAGAGACAGGGGAAGGTGAACTGTTAGGGACAACAACAAGGGATACCGTGGTTGTCCGACCCAGTCTAGAGCAATCAGAATCACCTTGCAAGGTTGTGACCTTATCTTGACTAGCACCCTGAACAGGAGAGGGAAGGGGGGAAAAGCATACAGGAATTTTCCTTCCCAGTTCAGAATCAGAGCATCCAGGGGGACAGAGCACAAGACTGGAGGTCTGCAACAAAAAGAAGTTGGTGATTGTCTGGGGCTGCAAAAAGATTTATCTCTGGTGTGCCCCATCTCGAGAAAATCACTTTCAAAACTAGAGGATCTAGGGCCCATTTGTGATGGCCCAGGGATATTCTGCTCAGTGCATCTGCTAGGACATTGTCCTTCCCTGGGAGGTGAACTGCTATCAGAGAGGTTTGCGGGGAATAGGCCAGGGACCACAACTTCATTGCTTCTGTGCACAAGGCCGCAGACCGAGTGCCTCCTTGCTTGTTGATGTACCACATGGTGGTGGTAGTGGTGTTGTCTGTTCTGACCTGAACCACCTTGTTCTGTACAGATTTGGAAAAAGCTTGCAGTGCCAGAAACACTGCTCTGAGTTCCAAGAGATTGATGTGAAGCAGAGATTCCTAAGGTGACCACAGTCCTTGGGTATAAGATCCCCCAAATGGGCTCCCCAGCCCAGCAGGGAAGCATCTGTGGTGAGTATCACTGAATGAGACTGAGTGACACATGGAATCCCTTGTCTCAAATTGTCCTGATCCTGCCACCATTGCAAGGCTTGGATCAGGGTTCAAGTCACTGGGATTAGTTTGGTAAGGCAATCCTTTCTTTGGGACCAAAAGGCTCTTAAATGGAACCGAATGTCCCTCATTTGGAATCTTGCTCCCGGGACCACTGCTGTGGAAGCTGCCATGTGGCCCAGTAGCTGAAGGAAATGCCTTGCTGGTCGAGACACCTGAAGGGTGAATGAAGAGGCCAGTTCCATAAAGGTCCTTGCCCTTTCCAGGGGAAGGAAGGCTCTTGCCTTTACTGTATCCAGTTCTGCACCTATGAAGGTGAGGAGCTGTACTGGTTCGAGAATCGACTTGGTAGGTTGAGAAGGAATCCAAGAAGTGAGCACTTGCTGGGTCACTTGCAGATGTGACTTATTGGTCTGAGACTGACCTACTATGAGCCAGTCGCCCAAGTATGGGAAGATGGAGATTTTTTTTCTTCTTAGGAAGGCAACTACTACTGCCAGGCACTTTGTGAAAACCCTTGGGGCTGATGTTAGGCCAAAGGGCATTGCTCTGAATTGATAGTGGCCTGAGAGCAACTCAAACCTGAGGTACTTTCTGTGGGAGCACCTGATGGGAATGTGAAAGTAGGTATCTCTGAGGTCCAAGGAGGCTAGCCAGTCCCCTGGCCTTACAGAGGGAAGGATCATTCCCAGAGTTACCATTTTGAACTTTGGCTTCAAAAGATGTTTGTTCAGATATCTTGGGTCCAGGATGGGCCGCCATTCTCCTGTCTTTCTGGGGGTTAGGAAGTACCTGGAGTACAATCCTTTGCCACTGTGTAGGGTGGGAACTTATAGCTCTGAGAGCTAGGAAAGAAGAAACCTCTGCCTCTAGGGCAAGGGTCTCAGAGATTTGCAGGTGGAAAAGATCTAGCTCTCATCTTCGGAAATTTTTTGAAGCTGAGAACCAGTCCCTGGCTTACTACTTCCAGGACCCACTTGTCTGATGTAAGAGACTTCCAGGCCTGGACAAAGTAAGCCAGCCTGCTCCCTACTGGTATGGGAAAATTGACCCGGGCAGACCCATCAGAGTGTCTGCTTGGCAGGGGCTTTAGGCTGAGGGGTGGATGCAGGCCTGCTCATTCCCCTTCTGCCTCTCCCTCTAAAGAACCCCCTCTGCGAAAAGGAAGAAGAGGAGGCCTGAGCTTGGTAAAAAGGCCTGCCCCTGCCCCTGGACTGCTGCCTTTGAGGAGTTGCTTACCTTTCTTTGGCCTGAGCTCTCCTGTAAGTGGTCCTGTACTCATCCATCTTCTTCATGTAATTCTCTGTCTGCTCCCCAAACAGAGAATTACCAATTACAGGAAAATCCATGGCCTTAGCCTGGGTATCCTGTGAGAGGCTAGTACATTTGAGCCAAGCCATCCTCCGAAGAGCCACAGATGTAGCCATGACTCTTGATGATACATCATTGAAGTCTACAGCAGCATGAAACTGTACTTTCGATGCCTCAGTCCCATCTGCAGCCACCTGCTCCAGCTCCTTGGCATGCTGGTTGGGGGCCTGTTTAGCCAGAGCCAGCACAGTGTCCCACCTGGACTTCTGGTATCTGGCTATATAGGCCATATAGTTAGCCTGCCTGAGTCCCAAAAGATGCTGCCATGTATTGTTTCTTTGCCATGGCATCAATCTTCCTGGAGTCCTTGTCTGGGGTGTGATGCCAAGGGATGTTTGCCTCATCACAGGCAGCAGCCTGCACAACCCCAACATGGCTGCATTGCTGAAAAAGGAACTCCATGTCTGAGCCTGAGAGAGTGTACCTCTTCTCCATTCGTCTGTCCACAGGAGGTATAGAATTAGGAGACTTAAGAATTTTTGTGTCCGTTTCCCAAAGGATTTGTGGAGGGGAACAGACAGTCTCCTGGACTTTGAGATGTCCATCATCTCAACATAATCAGGCTCTTCCTGATCCTCTACTGCTTCCTCCACAGGAAGCTGGAGGGTATCAGCCACTTTTTTGTAAAACATATAGTGTGAAGGGGACTCAGAAAGCCTAGGAGGAGAAACACCTGAAGGTCTGTCTGGGGAGATGTCCGGGTCAATAGGCACATCCAGACTTTCACCATCACCATAATCATCCTCATACTCTCCCTCCTCCTCGTCCAGTTCATAAAATTCTTCCAAAGTATAATCCGGAACCGGGGGAACCGATCGAACTGAGCCCCTGCCAGATGGTGCCGGTTTGGTCGGAACCGAACTAAGCGATTGCACAATCCTTATCGCCTTGGCTATCTCATCGGCGGTCGGAGTATGAAATTCTGGGTGCGAATCGGTCGATTTGTCTTTCCTTTTTATCGGAACAGATTCCTCGGAATCAGCTCTCCTTTTGCCCGAAGTAGTATCGCCCTGGTCAGAGGGCACTCCTAGTTCGGTCGGGACCGAATCGGGCTGGCCATCTGGGT
This sequence comes from Neoceratodus forsteri, assembly GCA_016271365.2. Taxonomy (NCBI): domain Eukaryota; kingdom Metazoa; phylum Chordata; order Ceratodontiformes; family Ceratodontidae; genus Neoceratodus; species Neoceratodus forsteri. The sequence goes on along the minus strand of CM057458.1, from coordinate 578,276,205 downwards.
CAGCGGACTTCTCGGCCTCCCTTTCCCTCAGTCTACCAATCTCTTTTCCAGGGTAGATTTGGGAAAATTCTTGCAAATTTGGCAGTCTGAATCAAGGTGGTCAAACCCCAGACAATAAACACAGGTGGTGTGGGGATCAGCCTTGGCCGAGACTTCCACACACACACTGCACTGTTGAAACCCAGTGGGCCAGTTTTTTTTTCTTGGTTTTTTCAGACATGGCCAATCCTAACCAAAAACGTACCCTTTTTTTCGGCAATCCGCCAGGCAAGACTCTCTATCGGTTCCGACCGTGTCATGGTCTTGGGAAAAAAAACGTAATTAAACTGCTTTTTGTATTTTAGAACCAATCGGACCGGTTACACACCAAAGTAAGCACAAGTTTTTTTTTTCCTCAAACTGATCAGTTCAGCCGAACCGATCCACAATTTACAAGTTCCACACAGAAACAGAACAAAAACCTATCTAGTACTCACGGTACCACAGACAGAGACTTGAACCGACTAAGCGGCAAAAGCAATTCGGTAGAAACCGACCGAAAACTGACACTTCAGACCTTTAGAACCGAGCAGCAGGAGAAATCTCTGGAGTGACTGTTCAGTGAGGCTGAGTAAAGAATCTGACGGTTGCAATTTAAATAACAGCAGACAGGGGCTTCAACCGAGCTTGTGGTAAACATTCCATGCTAGTCATGGAAAGTTTAACTCTGTTCTCCAGGGCAGCTGAAAGGCAGGCCCCAACTGCATATGTCAGAATACAGCAAGACTTCATGTTGTTTGAAGCTAATATTTTACTTAATTGTAGTGGAAACTCGAGTTTTGGGAAAACCATTTTTAGTTACACTGCTGCTTTAAAGTAGGCCCATCTGTTAGGACATTGGTTTGATAATTGTTTTAACTGAAGGGCTACTGAAATATTAATAAAGTAGGTGCTACAGAATGATAAAGCTTCCGGTTAACTTGTCCAACTAATGCATCAGTTTACAAATCACAGAATAAAGACAAAAGTAACAAATTAAAATATTTTTATTGTGTAGCATCAACCTGGGAGTGCAACAGTATGAACCATCAACTTGTCAGTGTGCAATAGTAAACTGAAAAAATTAGAACTGTTGGAACTTTCTTCTCCTAACGGAATTCTATGAGGCTCCAGGAATGGAAACTTCAATTCAGTTTGTCAAAATACTTCAGTTTTCCAGCAGGGTCTGGAATTATCTATACAGGGGAAAACAAAAACAAAGAACTTTTAAAAAGAACTCTGATACACCAAAAGAACTGAGTTTATAATGATGCAATTGATGTTGGGTTTTCCATGGTGACGACAATAATGCAATAATTGACAACTTTAAGAGTCATCAATAATAGTTTCTATTGACAGCACCTTCACTATTTTAATGCTAATTGGTAAATTCAGTATACCAGCTGATTCTGTCTCATGTACAAACCAATTATCCATATGCGGACTGGAATCTCCAGTTGGTCTACTTCAAGTGGCCGCAAACCATACTAGGACCACACTGAAAATATGAATAGGTGACTCTCACACACACACTCCCCCCCCCCCCCAACATTCTTACTAGAGAAAAACAGTATGTTCAAACATCAGTAGTAGGATCACAAAAACTAGTCCATCAGTACAGATTTTGATACCAAGAGAAGTTCCTGAATGAGTGGCGTGACTGCAACCAAACCGACAGAACGTGTCTCCAAGTCGATAGAGTGGCACCAGAAAAAAAAAAGTGGGAAGCCTGCGTTCAGAAAATATAGGACCCTAAAGAAGAAATTACTCACCGTAGTAATGTTTCTTCCAAAGGGACCCAACATTATGCTGGACAACTGCATCATTCCCCTGGAATGAGCTGTCCCGGAGCTTATTTTATGCTAATTAAGAGAATTTAGAATTAAATTTGAAACCCTGTTGTGGTTATGCTCTCCTCTGCCCTCTAACTGCAGATTTATTTCTCACTGTGGGAGAGCAGTGACTAACTCTAGCTAAGCGACCATCAAAAGTTCTTAAAAAAAAAAAAAAAAAAAAAAAAAAAAAAAAAGTCCCCCTTTTTTTGATTAAGGAAAAACAACTGAGAATGAGACAAAAAAAAAAAAATCAGTTCTGAGACAAAGTGGCAAGAAACACTTAAGAGTTGTTGGTTTTGAGAACCTTTTCCAAGTGCTGGAAGGGGAGGTAGGGAAGGGACTGTTGAGCATAGTAAGGGATCCCTTTGAAAGAAACATTACTACAGTGAGTATTTTTTTTCTTCAAACCCCAGGAATCCCTCACTATTGCTAGACAATTGGAGATTCCATAGCAGTACCTTGGGAGGTTGCGCACAGAACCTGTTTAGGGAAAAGGTTCTGCAAGACAGCAGTGCCAAAGCTGACATCCCTTCTGGATAGGGTTACCACCTTTTAAGAAGCCCAAAGTGGGACATTTCTTACTGAAACATGATTTTTCGCATGACAGTACGTAACCTCAACCAATGCAACAGACTTGTTTTCTCTGTATAATTAGAATTAAGGCCAAGTATTGTAGTTTCTTAGTGGTTTATGTTGTTTCTTATTTTAAGATATTTTAATTAAAGTATTGTAGTTTTCTGCAACATTTAGTGGAAAGTTAGAAAATAATTTTTCTACTATAAAAATCAGGACATGTAGTATTTTTTCCTGTTTTTTTTTTCAGGACACAGCTACCCAAATCAGGACTGTCCTGTCAAAATCAGAACAGGTGGTAACCCTACTTCTGGACTGTACATCCAGACAGTAATGTTTTGTAAAGGTGTGTGCTGTTTTCCAGGTAGCTGCTTTACAAATATCCTGAATGGAGACACCCCTAGATGCTGTCATGGAGATAGAGCTGCCCCTTGTGAAATGGAACCTTAGGCCTTCTGGTGGAAGTTTGCCAGTTTTGTCGTAACAGAACTGGATGCATGCCACTACCCAGCAGCAATGGTCCTCCTGGATGCCGGCTTTCCTTGGCGGTGTAGCTGTGGACCTAACATCCTTTCTGCGGTTCAAGTTGTAGCTTAACGCTCTTGCAACACCTAGGCTATGGAGTCGCTGATCCCCTGGTGTGGATGTTTCAGTGAAGAACACAGGGAGTGTGACAGATTTGTTGAGGTGAAACTCAGAAACCACTTTAGGGAGAAATTTTCTGTTGGTCCTCAAAACTACAGTACTTTATCTCTTCGGAAGATAACGCAGTTAGGATCTGTGCACATAGCTTGGAGTGTCTTCACTCTCCTGGTTGAGGTTAGGGCCACCACAAAAACTGTTCTCCAAGTAACACATTTCACAGCAGCAGTGGTGATAGGCTCGAAGGGAGCACCCATGAGCTGGGCAGTGCATAGGTTCGAGTCCCAGTGAGGGACAGGATCCTTAAAAGGAGGGTTCAAATGGGTGAGACCTTTGCAGATCCTTTTTAAAATTGCCAGGGAGGCAACTGACCTATCCCTGCCAGCCAAATCATACTATTACACTGCTGCAAAATTCAATTTAAGGCTAGAAGGGAAAACGGCCAGAAACTAAAGGTGTACCAGATAATCCAAGATGCTGGACAGGCTGAGCTGGAAAGACCTGATCTGCTTGGAAAAGCATCACAGAGAAAATCTTTATCCCTTGGAAGCGTATGTTTTCCTGGTGGCTGGCTTTCTGGAAACTTGTAAAAAACATTTAAAACCTCTTTCAAGAGGTTTAAACCAGAATACCCCAACGCCACAAGTAACAGGCCCTGTGGCTCAGAGTGCTGGGGTCTGGAAATGTTATCCTATGCTAAGACAAGGTCAGCAGATTGTACCTCGGGGGAGAGTGACAGGTTTGTTGGACAGGGTCAGGAGCAGGGAATACCAGATCTGCCTGGCCCAGTCTGGAGCAATTAGGGTCATGGTTGCAGGCTCCCATTTGAGCTTCAAAAACACCCTTAGTAGGAGAGAAAAAGGGGGAAATGCGTAAAGGAATCTTCCTGTCCAACAGAAGCCAGGACGTCCTCCGAGACTGTCCCCACTAATGGAGGACTGCCACCAAAAAGAGGGGGAACTGGTAGTTTTGCCAAGAGGCGAAAAGGTCTACCTCTGGTGTGCCCTACCTTCTGATCACTGCTGCAAGCACTTACTTGTTCAGAGTCCATTCGTGGTTACCTTGACCGATTCTGCTTAGGGAATCAGTGAGGACACCATCAGTCCCTGATAGGTGCACAATGAATAGCTACATCTTTAGTCAGATGCACAGGCTCCAGATCTTCACTGTCTCTGTGCACAGCTTGGAAGATCTTGTTCTCTCAGTGTGTGTGTGTGTGTGTGTGTGTGTGTGTGTATATATATAGAGATATATATAGAGATATATATAGATATATATATAGATATATATAGATATATATATAGATATATCTCGATATAGATATATAAAAAACATGGTGGTGGTGTCTGTCCTGATTTGGACTGACGGACCTCTGGTGTGGGAGGAAAAAAATCTGCATTACCAGATAAACCTCCTGGAGCTCAAGGCTGTTTATGTGCTCCTGGGAGTCTAGTGGCGGCCACACTCCACTTACAGTGAGGTCCGCCAGATGGGCACCCCAACCCAGGAAGGAGGCATCTGTAGTGAGTACCACTGTGGGTGGTTGCTGGAGGAAGGGGATTCCCTCTCTGAGGTTTCCCTCCTCTTTCCACCAGTCTAGTGCCTTTAGAAGGCACCTTGTAATTGGTACCAGCTCTGACACAGGGTCCCCACTTTGGGACCAGCGAGACCCTAGGTGGTACTGAACATCCTTCATTTGAAACCTGGAGCCTGGGACCACAGCCATGGAGGCAGCCATGTGCCCCAATAACTGATGGAAGACCCCTGCTGGTCTGGGCTGTCCCGCTTTGAAAGACCTTGCCAGTTCTGTGAGACTTACTACCCTCTCCTGAGGGAGGGAGGAAAGCTTTTCCCTGCTGTGTGTCAAGCTCTTCTATGAAGTCCAGTACCTGGACAGGTTTTGTCTGCGACTTTGGGACATTTACCAGGAACCTTAGATCCTCTAGAGTTGACTGGGTAAACTGGAGGGAGGCTCTGGCCTCCTGGTATGACCTTCCTGAGACTAGCCAGTCATCCAGGTAAGGGAAGATGATCATAGTTTGCCTTCGACCAGTGGCAGGCAATTTGTAAAGACACGTGGTGCCGAGGACAGGCCAAAAGGTAGGGCCAAACTGATAGTGGCAGTTCCCTACCCTGAACAGCAGGTAATTTCTGTGGGAGTGTCTTACTGGAATGTGAAAGTAGGCATCCTTCAGATCCAGAGACCCCAACCAATGTCCCTGCTGCAGAGATGGAATCACTAAGGTCAGTGTCACCATCTTGAACTTTTCTTTTTTTCACGTGTTTGTTCAGAAATCGTAGGTCTAAAGTGGGTTGCCACTCTCCATTTTTCTTGTGGGTCAGGAAATATCTGGAGTAGAGCCTACTTCCACAATGGGCAGGGGAACGCTTTCCACTGCACTGGCCTACAGCAGCCTTTTCACCTCCAACTCCAACAGGAGTTTTTTCTGCTAGGGTATGAGGTGGGAAGGCCCTGTGCGCCTGCAGTTTTGAGAACTTTTTGAACAGCAGGGAGAGACCATGGCTCACTATTTCCACGACCCACTTGTCTGTGGTAAAGTTTTTCCATGCCTGGAAATAGTGAGCCACCATTCCACCTACTGGAAATAGCTAGACGACCTGTACAGACCTGCCAGAGGTTCTGCTTTGTCTGCATCTTGAGGGCTAGGGTAGCTGCAGCCTGCTTTGTAATCCGCTTGGCCTCTTCCCCTGAAGAAAGCCCACTGAGGTGGGTAATCATAAGTCACGTAAGTCCAGGGGTAAATAATCGGCCCCTTCCTCCCCTTCTGCAAGGTCTATGGGAAGTGGAGGCCTTCTCCTCCTCCGTATTATTTTTATAGGTTGTGTTACTCATCCACCTTCTTCATATAAACCTCTGTTTTGTCCCCAAACAAGGAGTTCCCTTCACAGGGGAAACCCATGGCTTTAGTCAGAGTGTCCTATGAGAGGCTTGTAGTCCTAAGCCATGCACACCTCCTCAAGGACGCTGCATGTGCCATAACTCTGGAATCAGTGTCACCGGCACCCACTGCCATATGGAACTGGTATTTGCTAGCATCAGTGGCAGCCTTTTCTGTGTTGGCCAGGTCCTGGTTAGGTCACCAACAGCCTTCTCGCTCAGACACCATAGAACTCCAAAGAGCCTTTCAGTACTGAGCTGCTTAGGCCATATAAACTGGCTGCCTCAGCAAAAGGGAGGCGGAGGCGTACATCTTATTGTCCGTGCTATCCAATTTTCTGGAATCCCGTTCTGGGGGTTGAGAGGACAGGTGGGCCATGGTCTTGTCACATGCAACAGTTTGCACCACCCCTTTGTGATCAGGATGAGTACTGATACTCAGCACCCTGCCTAGTGAGCTGGTATGTCTTTTCAGCCCTTTTGTCTATGCTAGCTACAGAAATGGGGGCCACCAGGATTTTGGAGGTGGACTTCTTAAGGGATTTGTGAACAGGCAGTTAACCTCTTTGTGGGTGTTAAGTCCATTACGTCCAAAACGTTCACCTCATCCTCTGCGGTCTCTTGTGGATAGAGGTTAAAGATGCTTGACATCTGCCTCACAAAAGAATAGTGTGAGGTGTACTCCTCAATGGACCGGGAAGGAGGAACCGAACTCCTGAACTGGTGAACCGTCAGGCTCTATGGGTTCATCATCTTCTTCCTCTTCATAAAAACAACTCTGTCTCTCCACCAGACACTTTGCGTGACAGGGAGCTCATGCCACTCTTGAGGACAGACCTTTTCTTAAAGCTGTTGCAACAGTTCTTCCATTTCTTAATCTAATCCATAAGGCTGGCCTCCTATGGGCACCCCTTCCCTTTCTTGATTATGCTATAGTGTCCTCTAATTTTCCTTTTCCCTCTCAGGTCCTCGTACAGGAAGATTATTGTGGTGACCTCCAAGCATATGTAAAACAGGTTGTGTTTACTGTTGTTGGATTTAGTCAGTGCTCCTGGGTCGCCCCTGAAAACCGGCACGTGTGCCTAGTGGGTCTTACCCGGTTACCAAAGACTAAAATTAAAAGTCAAATAAAATAGTATGTAATATTTTTTATTTATTTATTTAGGGATTCGGATCATACTTTGAGCTCAGAACTCTTACAAAGGTTCCACACCAAACAGTGACAATGACAACAATAACAGTTTATATACAATACTTGGATAGTAGGTAGCACTACTGTGTCAAAATACCTTGATGTATATACACCTTATATTTATAAAACCTGTAAATGTTGAAAATACGATGGCACTAGGTATTTTTAATAAAGGTAAAAAGTACTAGGTGACTATTATAGAAATCAAGTTAGTTGTGCCATTTAAAATGCATGTAAATTGCTGTAAACAGACAATCTGAAATGTCATGCTGAGTTGCATATATCCTATGATGCTTTGCATTTTGGGCGAATGTGTGATGTTGTGTTGCTTTGAAACTTGGGTTATTGTCGATGCCCTCTGGGGTAGCCACTGTTTCAGTGCTTCTGCACTGAGGTTCTCTTTAGCTTTTTTTTTTTTTTATTTGAGCCCCCACCACCCAAGCAAACAAGGCTCGCATAGGGGAGGCTGAATCTCAACTGCTAAGTAGATCAGAGAGTAGTAGGTGCTGGCTAAATGCAGAGAAAGGACATACATAGTCTGTTGCTGCAAACTGATGTACTGAAGAAGGGCTATGCCATTGCTTAAGGTCATCTCCTGCATTCTGAATAAACATCACACAGAGAATGTGTGTTGGACTTGAAGTTTGTGTCTGGTCCATCCGTTTTCCCACAACCCCTCCACACTTTGGTACAGGCTGAGAAGCTGGGGGGGGGGCGCTGGCATGGACTAAGGCTCCCATAGTCTGGAAGAGCCACCATGCCTTAGCCATTTCCTCAGCAGAGGGCCTTCTAGTCTTGTTAGTTCGAGTCCCCTTTACTTCAGCAGGAAAGGCAGTGACATGCATCACTTTCTGCTTTTTCTTGCCAGGCACCTGTTCCGATGCCTGTTCAGCAGACCTTTTAGTCTTTGTGGACCTGGTGGGTGGGTGGGGGTTGCTTATATGAGAAACTGGACTCTCCCTAGAGCCAGGTTGTAAAGAGGAGGCAGACTGAGAAGCCATAATATTTTCAAGTTTTTTTTAGCCCTCTTTTTAGTGTTTTGGGGCAAAACCTGATGCAGAGCTCACAGCTGGAAAAATCGTGGTCAGGACCCAGCCAATTAAAAACACAACTTGTGGCAGTCTGCCTTAGCCAGGAGTTTAAAAACAACTGGCACCATTTTTAAAACCAGTGGGTCCTGTCCTTTTCTTGGGCTTGTCAGACATGCCAATAGCTGAGAACCCAAAGGGAGAAAAAAAGGGGCGGTTCCAAAAGGTTAGTGGTTAGCAAATGTAATAAAAACCACAGTTAAGGTAAATACAAATAGAAAATAATGCCCAGTTCAAAAATAAATACTGTCTCAGTTCCCAACATGGAACCAAGACAGAGAAAGGGGATCGAAGGTGGTAAAGAGGAATAAAATAAAAAACAAAAAACAAAAAAAAAAAAAACAGCACTACTAGCAAAATAAGCCAATTTTTACTTCAGGCCAAGTACCTGTAAGTTTAAATGTGGTTCCACTAAGGCAGGAACCACATTTCAACAGTTACTTATCGATTCCTTGGAACTGCAGGGGAACTGAAGAAATTGTGTACAAACAACGAAAAATACCTTAATTCTGATGCAGAATATTGAAAACCGACTACGTTGAAAAACTAAGATGAAATAAAGAAATCAACCAGGATATCGGCACTGTGAAGAGTGAATTCTGGGCGATGTTTCCTTTCAGGCAGAAAAAAATATCTGCCATTAGAGGGCAGGGGAGAGTGTGAGCACAGCAGAGTTTCGAATTCCATTCTAAATCCTCTAATCAGCACAAAATTCTAGGCTCCGTGGCAGCTCATTCCAGGTAAATGATGCTGCTATCTAGCAATAGTAAGGTGTTCTTGGGGTTTGTACCAGGGTTTTTCAAAAGCTGTACCAGCAAATCCTGCGCAGCCATGGAAGCCCTTACAGCCAAAATTAGACATGTTAAGAAATTACATTACACCGACATAAAGTAGGCCAAGATAAATGTTATAAATTGCCAAACTATGAAAATTTAATGACAACTCTACTTCACACACACACGTCGAACTTGATGCAGTTTGCAGCAATTAACACCTGTGGTCAGGCTACTCTGGGTTTACTCACAGCTCCTCTCTTGGCCACCAGGCTTTCATAGCATCCTCAGGTTTAATCTAGTTAAACCAAACAAATTTATACCGCATTACTACAGATGTTAATGTGCTATGAAGTTATTTCTTTCCATTAATGTAGCAGTATCGGTTAGTCAGCAAAAACATTTCATCAATAATTTTGTTTTTTTTGTTTAGCAAAAATGCATTTGAGACCCTAAGATTTATCATCTGTGTATTTTGTATTTGTTCAGATATGTTTAAAATAGCATATTATAAATGTTATTAATGACTCAAGCCAATACAGTGGGCCATCCACTTCTGATTCAAAAAAACAGATTGCTAGTGCGAGTTCCAAGGTTTTACAGTGGGTTTGTTCTTACCTGGAGGGCAGAACTCAAATGGGCAATACAATTGGAGCCCATTCTAGCTGGTCCACCAGCCCAGTGGTAGCACTTCTGCTTGCAGTGTCAATGACCCAGGTTCAGGAACAGACCTGGGAATTGGAGGGATGACCGGGGAAGAGGAGGGGGAGGGACTGAGCGTCCTAGGGACTGCTCTCCTCCTCTGGGGGAAGGGTAGGTTAGCTGTCTGTGTTTGATGGACCCCCGGAGGCCAGGGGAACTGACAGGAGGGGGAGGCGGGGCAGATGTCGGCATGCTGCCCCACTGATGTCACTGCATGCCACACCTCCCAGAAAAACAGGAAAACTGACCGCCTGGTATGCCGCTCACTTCACAGGTCTCGCACCTCCCACTCCCTAGACAACAAGTCTCAGGTTCTGACAGGGGATAAGCCAGGCCCTCCCCAAAGGCTTCACCCTGGGGGGTAAACCAGGGAAGAACAGGATGGTAAGTCCCGGGGAACGGATGATGGGGCTGGGGGCAGAGGTCGGGTCGATGTGGGCTGGCCAGGGGGAGCATAAAGAATAAATAAATGGGTCCCATTCCAAAATCATGGATGGGTGTACCACAGGGATCCATTTTATGGCCCATGCTGTTAATCAATACTGTGGACAGTATGCCCAAAATCATTAGTGTTTCATAACTCAACGTGTATGCCTAAGATACTGCAATTCTAGCGTAGGCTTAATAAGCTTCAAGAGGTCCAACAAAAACTCCAGAGTGACTTTAAAAATCTGCTGAACCGGCCTATCAGAAATAACTTAATAAATGTGAAAAACCAAAAACTACATGCAGTCCAGGCATTCAACAAGTTTCTGAACCCTTAATGGGTGATCAATCTAGCATTAAAGCTCTAGATTGGGAACGTCCACCTTCAAACACCCTCACACCACAATGTGAGGCAACCACCAATTAGGGTGTCTGCCAAAAATAAAAACCACATCTTCTGGCAAGTTTTAAAATTTGATGTTTATCTGGTTGACCCTGAAGTCTCTCCCACTGGCATTTTGTGATGAGTTCCACTCTGGGCACATGCCAGAACCTCTCACTGCTGAAATCTGGAGCCGATCAGATGCGAGAGCATATAGATTTCATCAATGTATGGATTATTAGTTGCTTGGTCATTCACATTCTCGCGGTTACACCGAAACCAAGTATAGGCTGTCCAGCAGCTGGACTATCTATACTTGGTTTTGGTGTGATATGGAGAATGCAAATGACCAAACAGGAGCTAATAGCTCTGTACATTGATAAAATCTATATACTCTCCCTCAGCTGATGCCCTGCTGATGTCAGCTTTGGGAGGTTCTAGGATGTGCCTCAAGCAGCACTTGTTCCAAAATATCAGTGGGAGGGACAGTAGGATCAACTAGATAAACTTAAAATATTAAAACTTGCCAGAATGTAGAGTTTTTATTTTTGGCAGAAGGCCTAATCGGGGTCTGCTCCACTCTGTGGTGTGGGGCGATTGCAGGTGGATAGCTCCCTTTAACTACTGCAGTCACTCGCCAGGAATGAGCTGCTCCAGAGCCTAGAATTTTATGCTAATTACAGAATACTAGAATAAAATTCAAAACTCTGCTGTATGGTTACACACACCCTACATTCTAACAGATTTATTTCTACAGCTAGAGTGAGCAGTGAACATTAAAACTAGTTAAACTTTTACCAAACGTACATCAAAAAGCAGTTTAAAAAAAGTTTTCAAATTTTCTTTCAACATAGAACATTTCATTTATTTTTTTATTCTTATAAGCCTGATGAGCAAAATGGCAGTTTTCACAGGTGACAAGAGTTGGTTTACAAAATACAAAACATGTAATACCATACAACTTACACAAATACATTTACAACATAATACAATTCATATCAGCCATTCTAACAAACAGTGCTGTTCTTGTAATTACATCACAAGACTTTTCTTAAAAATATTAACTGTTTCACTACTTGAGTTCAAAATATAATGAAAGATTTTAAAAAGTTTAGATCACTAAGTATCAACTGCAAGGCAATGTAACAAGTAATGCTCAAGCAAAGAGAAAACGGATTCTTGTGAAACTTTTTTCAGGTTCTGGAAGGGGAAGTAGGGACTGGGACTATAAAGCATAGTGAGGGATCTCTTTGGAAGAAACAGCATTACTATGGTGAGTAACGTTTTTCTTCAAACCCCAGGAATCCCTCACGTATGCTTAGCTGCAAACTCCATTGCAGTAACTTGGGAGGCTAGGTACAGAACCCATTTAGGGAAAAGGTTCTGCAAGACAGCAGTGCCAAAACTGGCTTCCCATCTGGGCTGTTTGTCTAGACTGTAGTGCTTTGTAAAAGCATGTACCATTTTTCAGGCAGCTACTTTACAGATTTCCTGCAGGGAACGCCTCTTGATAATGTCCGAGGCAGAGGTGCCCTTTTAGGAGTGAGCCCCAAGGCCTTCAGATGGCAGTTTGCCAGCTTTGTCAAAGCAGAACTGTATGCAAGAAACTAACAAAAAAATGGTTCTCTTGGATGTTGGTTTTTCCTTCCCAACGTCACAGACAACAAAACAACTTGAGTGCTAGTAGACCTTACATTGTTTGTGTGGTCCAAGTAGTAGCTCAGAGCGCTCTTCACATCCAGACTTCGGAGCTTCTGTTCTCCTGAGTTGGAGTTTACTATAGAGAACACCAAAGTGTGACCGATTCAGGCACCACTTTAGGGAGGAATGTTCCGTTAATTCTCAAGACTACCTTGTCCCAGTGGAATATGATGTAGTTAGGATCTATGCAGAGGACTTGGAGCTCACTCACCCTCCTGGCAGATGTCAGTGTCACCAGTAAAACGGCTTTCCAGGTGACATACTTCAGAGCAGAGAGCAGCAGTTGCCATATGTTTTAAAGGAGCCTCTATCAGCTAGGCAATACACAGATTCAGGTATCATGGTAGGACAGGATCTCTTATTGGCGGGTACAAGTGATTAAGGCCGTTAAAAGAACCTTTTGAACATGGGTTGCAAGGCCACTGACCTGTCTGCCAGCTGAGGCATATGCTGACACTGCTACAAGATGAACGTCCAGGGTTGAGGGCCTGAGGCCCGGGGAATGTAGGTGGACTGCGTAATCCACGATTGAAGCCAGACTCACCCACAATGGAGTAAGCTGCCTAGGGGAACACCAGATAGAAAATCTTTTCTACTTTGAGGCATACGTTTTCCTTGTTGCTGGTTTCCTGGACATCTTAAGCATCTACATAACCTTTTCAGAAAGATTTAATTCACTGAATTCTAGCTCTTCAAGTACCACACTCTTCGATGCAGTCCTCGGATATGGGAATGTTATCCTACCCTGAGACAAAGTCAGCAGATTGTATCTGAGGGGAAGACTCACTGGATTTCTGATGAAAAGGGACAAGAGCAGCGAGTACCAAATCTGCCTAGCCAAATCTGGAACCATGAGAATCACTGTTGGGAACTCCCTTCTCAGTTTTAGCAGTACTCGGCAAAAGTGGGAAAGGAGGAAAGGCATAAAGGAAATTCCCTGACCAGCTGAGGACTAGAGTGTCCTCTGGGACTGTACCCGTTAATGGCGGTCAGCAACAGAACAGTGGAAGCTGGTTGTTCTCCCAGGATGCAAACAGATCTACCTGTGGTTCATCCCACATTATGAACACTGTTGCAAGCACCTGCTGCTTCAGGGTCCATTTGTGATTTCTCTAACCGATTCTGCTCAGGGAATCTGCCAACACACAGTCCATCCCTGGCAGATGTACTGTAGAGACTTGGACCGCCAAGGAGTATGGTATGTTCCAGATCTTCATCGTTTCTGTGCACAGTTTCGAACTGTTGCTCGCGGTGTCCTTATGTAATACACAGCTGTGGTGCTCTCTGTCTTGAACTGAACACTGACCTCTGAGATGGGAGGAAAAGACCTGCATTGCCAGGTACACTGCCCTGGGCTCCAGGTGGTTTATGTGTTTCCGAGTCTCCTGTGTACTCCACAAACCACTTATGGTGAGGTCCTCCAGGTGGGTGCCCCAGCCCAGGAGGGAGGCATCTGTTTGTATGGCTGTAGGTGACTGCCAAAGAAAGAGAACCCTCTCTCCGAGGCTGCATACTTCCTTATACTCCTCCAGTGCCCTAAACAGACACCTTGTGATGGGCTCTAGTTTTGAAAGTGGATACCACTTCTGGGACCAATGGCTCTCCAGGTGGTACTGGATATTACTCACTTGGAACCTGGTGCCACTACAGTGGATGATGCCATGTACCCTAGTAAGCGCAGAAAATCCCTTGCACATCTGGGCTGACCTGCCTTGAAGAATTCTGCTGTTGTGATCAGATTTGCTACCCTTTCCTGGACAAGGAATGCCGTCCCTTATAGAGTATGTAGCTCTGAACCTATTAAGTCCAGAACTTGAACTGGTCCTGTCTGTGACTTCTGAACACTGATAAGGAAGCCCAGGTTCTTGGAAGGTGTCTTGTCAGGAGGAGGGAGGACCTGGCCTCCTGGTATGATTTTCCTGTGGCTAGCCTGTCATCTAGATAGGGGAAAACACATCACCCCTTGCCTCCTCAAATGTGCTGCAGCTAGGCACTTTCTGAACACTCTTGGTGCCAAGGACAGATCAAAGGAAAGGGCTGTGAATTTGTAGTGGCAATTCTCTACTGAATCTTAGGTACTTTCTGTGGCTGGACCCGACTGGTCTGTGAAACTAGGCATCTTTCAGATCCAGTGACCTCAGCCAACCTACTTTTTGCAATGAAGGAATAACTGATCCCAGTGTTGCCATCCTTTATTTTTTCTTCTTTAAGTATTTGTTCAGGTGTCTCGTGTCTAAAATGGGCTGCCACTCACCCTTTTTCTTGTGGGTCAGTAAGAATCTTGAGTAAAGTCCCTTTCCCCACTGTGAAGGAGGAACTTTTTGCACTGCATTTGCTTGCGGTAATTTTCTTACCTCTACCTCCAGCAAGAGACATTCTGTTGTAGTGTGAGGACAGAGGTTTTGTGACTCTGCAGTTTGGGGAATTTTTTGAACTGCAGGGGCAGACCCCAACTCACCATTTCCAGGACCCACTTGTCTGTAGTTATTTTTACCCACTGATGACGTGAGTCAGCTTTCCTCCCACTGGCAATGGTTGGGCGACCTGTGCAAGTCTGTCACGGGTTTTGCTTTGCTTGTGATTTGGGAGCCGGTGTTGCATTTGCATGCCTGCAGCCCTGTCTACCCCCATCCCTGATGAAACCCCTCTATTGGAAGTAGTCATAAATAACGTAAGCATGGGGAAATATCCCCTACCTCTACCTCCACTTCCAGCAGGCCTGTAGGAAGTAGAGGCCTTTTCCTTGTCAGTGTTGCCCTTGTAGGTGGTCTTGTATTCATCCACCTTTTTCATATAAGCCTCTGTCTTGACACCAAACAGCAAATTTCCCTCGCAAGGAAAATCTATTGCTTTTGTTTGAGTATCCTGGAAAAGGTCTGTAGTTCTAAGCGAGGCAAACATTCTTAGTGATACTACGTGTGCCATGACCTTGGATGCAGCGTCACTGGTGTCTACTGACCTATGCAACTGGTACTTGATGGCATCCATGGCAGTCTTTGCTGTGTCAGCCAAATCCTGTGCCAGGTCACCAGTAGCTTTCTCGCTCACTGCCAAAATGGCACTCCAGAGGACTTTTTGGTACAGAGCTGTGCAGGTCAAGTATGCTGCCTGACTTAACGGCACGGAACCGGGTGTATAGATTTTTTGCCCACACTATCCAGTTTTCTGGAATCTTTCTCAGGAGGCTGAGATGAAATGGGCACGTCGGCCTTATCACAGGTGGCAGTTTGGACCACTTCCTCAAGGTCAGAGTGGGAGTACAGGTACTCAGGGGCCCTGTTTGACCACCTAATATTTTTTTCTCAATTTTTTTTTTGTCTATGCCAGCAGCTGAAGTGGATGCTGATATGATTTTACAAGTGGCCTTATTAAGGAATTTATGGATGGGCAATAGCAACCTTTTTGAGAGAGTTAAGCCAACAAATCCATAAATATCACCTCATCCATAACTTCAGCAGTCTCTTGTGATGAAATGTTGAGGGTGTTCATCTGCCTGACAAACATACAGTGTGAAGTATAGCCATCAGTGGGTCAAAGAGGGGAGCCAAACATTTGTCCAGGAGAACCATTAGGTTCTATGGGGCTCTCCATCCACCTCCTCCTCCTCCCAGTACACTTCAGCCTCCTCCCCCACAGGTACTGGGAATGTAACTGGACTGTATGCGCGCGCATGTGTGTGTGTGCGCAGGCATATTTATGAAGTTTCCCATTGCCTGGAATACATCTACTGGTGGCTCCTTTCCTTCTTTAGGAGGAGAGACAGTGACATGTTTTTCTTTTTGTTTTTTTCTTAGCAGGCACTGTCCCCGGTGTCTGCTCAGAGATGCATTTTACTGGATTCAGGGTTTCCCCATTCAGACACCCCGATTTCTAAACCATCTCTTGCAACCTTTTCTTTGTTATGCTGCTTACTTGGAGGGGCTGAACCCTCATCTGAGCCCTTAGGTGATGTGAAGGCAGACTGAGAAGCCATAACGTCTTCTAATTTTTTTTTTAGCGTTTTAATGCAGAACTTAATGTAGAGTTCACAATTGATAAAATCGTGATCTGGACCCGGGCACGTCAAACACAACTCGTGGCAGTCTGCCTCAGCCAGGATTTGGAAACGGACTTTACAATTTTTAAAGCCTGTGGGTGCAGTCTTGTTTTTGGGTCTGTCAGTCATGCCAATACACTGTTGAACCAAAGATGATGGTCCGGTTCCCCAAAAAATAAAGTAGTGCATTAGAAAGAAATGAGAAATGCGGTTCTGTTCCTTTTAGGCCAGAACTGGAAAAAAAAAAAACACGAGTGTAAAAGGCCCAATCATCATCATCATCATCATCATCATCATCATCATCATCATCATCATCATCATCATCATCATCATCATCATCATCATCATCATCATCATCATCATCATCATCATCATCATCATCATCATCATCATCATCATCATCATCATCATCATCTTGGTTCAGAAGAAAACTTACTGAGAAAAGAAAATCAAAATACCGCAAAGTAATATCCTTTTTCAAACACTTTAAATTCTTTATTTAAACAAATTCAAGTGGTTCCCTGAAGGTGGGAACTGAGGTTTCTGGGAACCGATGTGGAACTGGAGAAGTTACAAATATACTCATAAACATAAGTTTAAAAAAAACAAAAATAACTAATGCAGAGTTACCAAAAAGTAACCAAATGTTACACTTTTTCAAAGAAATAAAAATAATAAACTGTAATTGACTGAAGTGAAGAGGACTTTTGGGTGACTGATTTGTTCATGTGGAAAATTAAATCTGTCATCAGAATGCAGGGCTGAGTGTGGCCACACAGCACAGTCTTAAATTTCATTCAAACATTCTCTAATTAGCATAACATTCAAAGCTCCGGGACAGCTCATTCCAGGTGAACGACTGCAGCTGTTAATCATATGTGAGGGATTCCTGGAGTCTGAACTGACATTTTCTATCTATTCACATAAGTCATTTATGCACCAAACTTGCCCAAATATTGGGAGCCTTAATGAGATGTAAACACTGCTTGGATTTAGAGTCAAGGAAAAAAAGTTTTAACTGCACTTATATTTGCATGTACTGACTGTGGCCACTTCAAACATTGTTTTGCAAACAAAACTATCCTTGTAAAACTGGACAAGGTATACTACAAAGCAGGAAGATTTGTATTGGGCACTACTGGCCCTACAAGTGAGACACCACTGTACCTTACCTACCAACATAAATGACCTACTTTGGCAGTGAGAAGAGAAATAAATTGGTATGATCTTTAATGCATGCAAAGTGCAACCTCAAGTTCTCTCTCCATTTATTTCAGTGCAACTCCAAAACACGCATTATGAGATATATCTGGTAGAGGACCAGAAGTATGTATGGTATATTCAAAACAAGGTATGTGGAGTCAACCTATGGAACGGCCTTCCATCTTGTATGTGGTTAATACCAAACTGTGCCCAGTTCAAACTGGCAGTTCATTACTGGACTCCAACTATGTTTGTGTACGATGTACATTCTATATGTTATTTAAAGGTGATGTCCAGGGCTGCCACAATCTTAATTTTTAAGGGCATGGTTATATTTTAATAAAAAGCCAAATCTTATGGCCTAACGCAGAAGCACCGTGCGGGTGCAAGTACTCATGAGTATTATACCCTTTTAGTGATGTCGCTAACACCATTAGTCTTATTGCTGCAGCAGTGGTGGTGGTGGTAGAATATCATACTTATTTTAATGCTTCCATGGGGGTCTCAGTACTTGAAATATTACTTACAGCAACACCTGGACAGGCACTTGAACCTGCTCATTCTGGACCCGCACGGTGCTTCCGCGTTCGGCCGTAACTTTCGGCTTTTTATTAAAATATAACCATGCCCTTAAAAATTAAGATCATGGCAGCCCTGGACTCCCACAGCAGCATTACAAGGTATGTGGGAAAGGGAGCGGGCTACACGGTTTATTTGCACATCACCTTTAAGCCATCCGTATTGCTTTTTCTTACTGATTTTAACACATTTTTTATAAACTTTGTATTTATGTGTAACTTATAAAATGAATGCAGAATGACTCTGAACCATCTGGCAGTCCTATTCTGTCAAAATATAAAGAAAAAATAAATAAATAAAATGGCAATTAAAAAAAAAATCTATTCCCTTGAAGTTACTTTCTAATTGTAAAGTGTTAGGATTTCTACTGTGCACATACTAGTATATTGCTAGTATACATTTCTGATGTTAAACATGAAAGCATCACACCAAGATGTTTAGTGTATTCACACTGGGCATAGCACATAGCGAGCAGGAACATTTGAAAAATCAAAACCTCATATCAGTGCAGGAATGGAGTAAAGTGAAAGGAAAATGGACACTGTTTCTGCCAGATATACATTACTAAACAAAAAAAAAAGCTATGAGATTAATTTTTTTCTGCTAACAGATACTGCTAGCTTAAGTTTCAGAGCAAAATGTACGTATTGTACTACGCAGCTGTAGTGTTAGGTTATATATGTCCAGATTCCGATTTTAAATCCCCCACACAAACTCCATCCTTAAAAATGTAAGTACGGCATATTCGTAAAGATCGTTAGTTTCAGGGAAATAGTCACAAGGAACTAATAAATCCAATAAATTGTCTGCATCCTTAAGGTTTATCCTTCTAAACCAACAAGCAGTTGAGCCAAGCATTTCTGATGGGGGCCTGAAAATTACAAGTTTTGAATAGTCACAAAATGAAATAAATACAACTATTTTCACTTAAACTGTGCATCACACCAATTTACTTCAGTTTCATGTAACCTTTTAAATGGTATTTAGTATATTTTTGTTAACAATTAACATTTTTACTTACAGTTTCACTGCCGGGCTTCCAACCAGCAGGGCACACTGAAAAATAAAGGTGAAAACCAAAAAATTAAAATACACAACACAGAAACAGAATGCATCAGCAGAAAAGGACTGCCAGGCCTACCCAGTCTGCCCAGTTTGACTAGCTGACAGCTAGGTCTTTTGCAACATGTATTTGTGTACTGTGTATTCTTGTATCTGTAGCCTGTCTTTAAAACTGGGTTGAAAGAGAGACATATTCCTAAAAAGAAAACACACAAAACAAAAAACCAATGCAGTCTGGATAGGATTGTTTAATACTGATCTTTGCACCACCATCAACTCCAAAACTGGACTAATGTCACTGGCTCCTTTCTTGGTTACACTCCTTTTCTTGGCAGTACTGTAGATTCTCTGAACCACAGCCCCTCTTCTATAGAGTACTTAAAGGTTCTAGGTCTTAGGCCTCTGCTCTTTTCCATTTACCTCAGCTGTCTTGGACACCAGCCATGTCTCTACCATCAACCTTAGTTATCACTTCTACTCCAACAATCCCCTTCCTTGTCTTCCTCAGCGACTTCCAGCCCTGTCTGTATGTATCAACCAAGGCAGCTACTAACTTTGTTTCAACTTCCTGTTTCTAAGACTGTCGCATTCTGAGGTATAACTGCGTCTTTTATCTCCCTTGTTGATTTTTGACTGAAGAGTTACCTCGGCCCATTTGTTGATCCCGAATCAGGGTTCAATATTCCGCCCTGTTTTGCATACCAGTTTTCATGGTGGAATACCATTTTCATAATGTAGGTATTCCCATTGGAGTACCATTCACCATGCCCCTACGCTGCTGTTTAACCTATTGCACAGCTATGGAACTATGTGTAACATTGCTGAAAGGCTGAAGGGGAAGATTTGCCCATTTGCAGATGACACCAAGATCTGCAACAGAGTAGACACTGGGCTAGAAAATGAGGCAGGACCTAGGAAAGCTGGAAAATCCAGTGTATGGCAATTGACATTTAATGCGATGAAGTGCAAAATCATGCACCTGTGGTGCAGAAACCCTGCGGAGAGTTACAGGGTGAGAGGGGAGTTGCTGATGGTTACCAGGGAAGAAAGGGATTTAGAGATAATCATCTCAAGTTTGAGTGCATGTCCTCTAGTTCTAGTTGCACTGACCGGTTCTCACATCCATGTATACACCTTCCTGTCCACCCACTTTAGTATTCAGAAAGTACAGTTAAAAGAGAACTTACTGTAACACTTCAAGAAGAGCTCTTGCAGCAGGCCATCACCGGTAGGACCAAGCTGCCGGATGCCAGGACCACACGGAAACTTTTCTAGCTAGCAGTGTACAACAGGGAACCGCCCACCACCGACATCACGCCACTGAAGTCAGCTACCTTATAAAGAAGGGCAGTCCCCTACACCCTCCTCAGTTCTCCTGCCAGGGACCCAAAGCGGGAGCTGAAGAAGAAGAAACTGAGGAGGTTTCCAGAGAGCCAGAAAAAAGGAAAGAGAGCAGAAGACTCACTCACATGGAGAGGAAAAAGGCAGACAGAAAGCAGGGGGAAGGGAGGGAAAATTAGGTCCTGTTGCAAGAGCTCCTCTCGAACACAGTACATTTACGTAAGAACTTACCGTAACAGTAGATCTTAGAAAGAGGCTCTTGCAGTAGGTAATTACATTTAGGACTGAAGCCTGCAGGCGTCAGGACCCCACGGAAAAATTTCTAGCTAGTAGTCTCTGCCGAGGGACCCTTCACGTTAGGTGACCGTGTCAGGAGAAGTCGGCATAAAGGGCGGTCCTCACGCACGCCTTCCAGTTCTTTTCCCGCCAAAGGCAAAAACGCACAGAAGCGGATATTTCCACTGGAAAAGGAGCTGAAAAAGCTTAGGAGGATGGAGGGCGGGAAGGTATTACCTACTGCAAGAGCCTCTCTCGAAGATATACTGTTACGGCAAGTTCTTAGGTAACTGTACTATCTTACTTCGAGAGGGCTCTTGCAGTAGGTAATTACATATAGGACTGAGTCCCAAGCAGTCTGGAACAAAGAAACACACGGGAGGAGGAAACTACTCATAGGGGATCCTCTGGCTGAGGACGACTTAAAGAAGTCCTTGCAGAACAGCCAACCCGAAGCCGGCTCTCCGGCGAGAGGCAATGTCCAAACTGTAGTGGTTCGTAAAGGTATGGACAGAAGTCCAAGTTGCGGCGGCGCAAATATCAGCCGCTGACACATTCTTGAAACAGCAGAGGCCGCGACACCCCTGATGGAGTGACCCCTGACCTAATCTGGCAAGGTCTTGTGATACTTGTCGTAGCAGAAAGTGATACAGTGGGCCAACCATTTGGACAAAACATTGTTTGGAAACAGCGCTGCCTTCTCTTTTGCTGGCAAAAGAAACAAGTAGTTGGTCAGTCTTTCTGAGATCCTTCATCCTGTTGGTGTAGTATCTCAGAATCCAGTGAACGTCCAGGGTATGTAAAAGATACTCCCAGTGATTGGAGTGCTGCGTGAAAAAGGCAGGCAGTTCAATGGACTGGTTCAACATAGATTCCGCTACCACCTTAGAGAGAAACTTAGGATTGGTGCGCAGAGCCACACGTTCCTTATGGAAAATCAGATATGGAATTTTGCACATCAAGGCCTGAAGCTCGGAAATTCTTTAAGCGGAAGTAACGGCCACTAGGAAGAGAGCCTTCCACAAAAGGAACTTAAGTTCTGCTGAGGCTGCCGGCTCAAAGGGAGGCAGCGTAAGCTTCTCAAGAATGAAATTCAAATCCCAAGGAGGGGCAGGAACCCGAATGGGGGGTCTAAAATGAAGAACTCCTCGTAGAAAGGTCTTCACGACCTCCAGCTGAGCGAAAGTTCTGTCCCCAAAGGGAACATAAGCGGCCAGAGCCGCCATGTGAACCTTCAAAGAGGAATGACTGAGACCCAGGTCGAAAAGATAATGCACGTAGTCCAGTAGCCGCCCGACGGGGCAGGAGAAAGGCTCCAAGTCTTTGGACTAAGCCCAAATAGAAAACCTTTTACATTTCATGGCATAGGTGGAGTGAGTGGATGGCTTCCTGGCCTCCACCAAGATCTCTGCCACTTGAGGGGAAACCCCAAAACGGGCTTGTGCTACGTCTGTAGGAGCCAAGCATGCAGCTGAAGGGACCAGAGGCTCGGATGGACCAGGGATCCCCAATCCTGGGTCAACAGAAGCTGCAAAAAAGGAAGAGGAATCAGAGGTTCCTCTGAGTACTGTTGCAGAAGAGAGAACCAAACTCGCCTGGGCCAGAAGGGAGCAATGAGAAACATACGGGCCCCTTCTGAGCAGTTTGTGCAGGATCCTTGGAATCAATGGAATTGGGGGAAAAGCATAGACGAATCTGCCCTTCCAGTTGAGAGACAGACTGTCTCTCCAGAGCCGCCCGCGCCCTGGAGCGAGCGAGCAAAAGGTGAGCAGTTTTACGTTTAGTGGGGACATGAACAGGTCGACCTGAGGGGTTCCCAACGAAGGAAGATGCTGTCTGCCATTTCCTGGTCCAATTCCCACTCGTGAGGTTGTGCCAAGGATCAGCTCAAGTGATCTGCCAATGAATTCTCTACCCCTGGGACGTGGACCGCCGTGAGATGAAGGTTGTGAAGGGTCACCCATTCCCAAACCCACATCGCTTCCCGACAAAGAGGGTAGGAACAAGTCCCCCCGTTTGTTGAGGTACCAGACTACACTCATATGGTCAGTCTGGACAGCCAGGTGACCGGGAAACAGAAAGGGGTGTAACGCTTGAAGAGCGTACAACACTGTTCTGAGCTCGAGCACACTGATGTGAAGAGTCTGCTCGAGTATGGATCACGAGTCCTGGGTGCGCTGGGATCCCAGATGAGCTCCCCAACCTTCGCCCGAGGCATCCATTGTCAGGGTTTGGAAGGCGGGAGGAAGGCAGAAGGGAACTCCCCGGCAAAGGTTCTCCTGAACCAACCACCAGTGCAAATCCCGAATCATCGGGGTCGAGACTAGCACCTCTTGGTCCAAGTCGACCAATTGATCCCACTAAGACTGAAGAGTCCATTGAGAGATTCTCATGCGAGCCGAGCGCGTGGAACTGTCGGAATTGCAGCCGCCATGAGCCCCAGGAGGCGAAGGACTGACCTGGCAGGAATCCGCCTGTGAGAGGACAAGAAGCTTGCCTGAGCCTGGAGTGTGGCCACCTTGTCTGGGGGTAGAAAGGCCATACCAGTGGTCGTGTCCAGAATCGCCCTGATGAACTGGAGGTGTTGAGATGGGATCAAATGGGATTTGGCCTGGTTGATGGTAATACCCAGGCTGATAAAGACCTGCCTGGTAAGGCAAAGGGAACGCAGGAGCTCCTCCCTGGACGGAGCCGCCAGGAGCCAATCGTCCAGGTACGGGAAAACCTGCACTCCCTGGGTATGCAGGTGGGCTGCCACCACCGACAGACATTTGGTGAATACTCGGGGGGCCGAGAAAAGATCTAATAGGAGGGCCTTGAACTGGTAGTGGTGCCCCTGAAAAGCAAACCAGAGGTATCTGCGGTGGGAAGGGCAGATAAGGATATGCAGGTACACATCCTGCATGTCCAGAGCGCACAGCCACAGTCCCGGCCGAAGGAGGGGCAGGAGACTCTGTAGGGAGAGCATCCTGAACCTTTTGTACTCCACGAACAGATTTAGAGAGCTGAGGTCCAAAATGGGCCTCACGTCTCCTGTCTTCTTGGG
Organism: Neoceratodus forsteri; assembly: GCA_016271365.2. Classification (NCBI taxonomy): domain Eukaryota; kingdom Metazoa; phylum Chordata; order Ceratodontiformes; family Ceratodontidae; genus Neoceratodus; species Neoceratodus forsteri. The sequence continues at coordinate 578,252,431 of CM057458.1, read as the reverse complement.
GACCAGGAAGAAATAGGAGTAGAAATCCGTCCCCTGAAGAGGGGGAGGAAGGGGTTCTATCGCCTCCTTCATCAGAAGGGAGGAGATTTCTTCCTGAACCTTGAGAAGATGTCCGGGGGAGTAAGATGACAGGGGGTTCTGGGAGGTTTCTGAAGAAATTCTATGGTGTGGCCCTCTGCTATGAGCTGGAGGACCCAAGCGTCGGTAGTGATCCTATCCAAACCCGGCAGATGAAGGGAGACTCTCCCGCCTACCAGTTCCTCTGGATCGACCAGAGGCTGTGGGAGAGGAAGGGAGTCAGGAGGTGTGGGGCAGCTCCGCAGCTGGAGCTCCCACAGCCCGTCTGGGTGGGGGAGTCTCGCAGCCGGAGGGGCCCAGCGTTTGTTGGCCCGCTTTGCTTGTGGTTTTGCCTTAGGCTGTGCGCGACGGCAAAAGGAACGATGCTGTGCTTGAGGGGCTCTGTACATGGAGTCTACCTCCTTGAGGGCAGTGCCCTTCTCTCTCAGTCCGGTAATGATGTCCTTGACATCACCACCGAACAACACCGAACCTCGGAAGGGGGCATCCTGAATGGCGGATTGTACTTCCGAGGCCAAACCTGACACCCGAAGCCAGGCATGTCGCCGCAGACTCACGGTGAACGCCGAACTGCGTCCAGCGCATCGTAAGTAGCACGTGCCTACTGGCCGAACGTGCGGAGCGGACTAGGTCTGCCACTTCCTGTTTAGTCTGGGACTGAGGAAGGGTGTCCAACTTGGCTTCCACCTCGCTAAGGATAGCCTTCTGGTAATCCCCCATGTGAGCCACATAGTTCAAGGCTCCGATACCCAGAGTGGAAGAAGCAAAGACCTTCTTGTCGAACTGGTCCAGAAGGCAGGAATCCTTATTGGGTGGGGATGAGCGCAAGTGTTTCGGGTTAGCCGAACAGCCATGGGCGGCGCTGATCACGACCGAATCAGCCTTGGGATGTGACGAAAGAAAGTCAATCCCCTCGGGAGCCTGATACAGCCTATCTGCCTTCCGAGGAAGGGGGGCTAAAGCCGACGGTTGTTTCCAGATAGTGGAGATGAAGTCGACGTGAGTCTCGATCCAGGGTGGAACTAACGTGGGAGCGACTTCGGGCAAATCCAAATGGGCAGCTAGCTTCTGCCTCTGTGGATCCAGCTCCAGAGATTTCCACTGATGAGCTTAGATTTTTCTCAGCAACTCCGCAAATGAGGGATCCTCCGGAGGAGTCCTGGGCCTGAGCTTGTCAGGAGTGCGAAGCTCGTCTGTATCGGAGCTATTGGAGTCCGACGAAGAAGACGACGAGGACCCCTCCCCACTCGGCGGAGGAACATGGCCCCTGGGGGCAAGGTGCCACCCCCTGCCTTAGACCCCGTAGCAATGTCTTTGGAGTTGGGAGGGAGGGGTCTCTCGCCCCCGGCGACGGGGATTCGGGACCGGGTCCATCGTTGGGAGGTGGTTCTCCACCTCCCTGGTGAGCCGAGCCTTGGCCTCAGCCCACCAAGAAGCTAGAGTCTCCCTCAGATCCACCGGTGGCTGAGAGAGCGGTGGAGGAGGGGGATACAGATACTGGGGGTATTTGCAGGGCGAGTATCTGTAGCCCAGCGTCAGATACTGAGGCACCGGGTACTGCAGCGCCAGATACTGCGGAGCCAGATAAGACGGCGTAAGACGGGCCAGATCTGGCATCAGGGGCTCCCACCGGAATAGAAGGTCCTGGAAGAGGCCCCTGCAGGCGGCCCGAACAGGGGCCCCACGGGTGTCTGGGTGAACGTCCAGCAAAGGGACGTCTGCCGGCGATGGGGCCGGTGTCAGAGGGTCCGACGTCAGGCCATCCGGACCTACGGGAGGAAGGCCTGACGGAGGCACCGAAGAGTCCACAGCATGTCCGGGGGACGGCCAGAGGGATCCTCCGGGTCCAGCTGGGGAGACGCAGGCGCCTGAGACAGCAGCGGTGAAGGCTGCAGGGAGTCTGCGGCGCCAGATGAGATTAGAGGATCCGGCGTAGGCTCCTTCACCAAGCGACCGTTGGACGGGCCGGCGGGCGTCTGAGGAGCAGACGTCCGACAGATCAGAACCAGTGCCCGAAGAAGGCTGCGCAGGGGAGGAGACCTTGACGGGCGTCTTGACGACCGTGCACTACCCCGAAGGGTCGAGCAACTTAGCAGCTGACTCCGGGTGGACGTTGGAGGAGCCAAAGCCCGACTTACCGGATAGACTCGAACCAGAAGGCCGCGTGGGGCAACCTTACTGGGAGCGGATGCCTCCTTTGCCCTGGAGGCTCCCGACTGGCCCGAGCGTGAACCAGCCGGGGGGAGCGACGCGGTCTCAGACACCACCAAGACGGCAGTCAAGGAACAGTCCCCCGGAGGGGATGTTACCTGAAGGACGGCGACCCCAGCCTAAGTCGCCACAGCCACAGATGTGTCCTCCCCTTTCCCCTACTCCTCCTTCTTCTTAAGGCCCTCGGGAGAGGTGGAAGCCTGTCGGAGCTTTTTCAGCTCCTTTTCCATGGAGAACATCTTCTTTAGTATGTGAGCCTCCAGGGACTGCTGCCTTCTTTTGCGGGTGGCCGTGCTGAACTACAGGCAGCGCTGACAGGAATCCACGGGGTGGTCAGGGCCTAGGCAGATGAGGCACAGAGAATGGCCGTCCTTGTGCGGGAGTTAGGCGCCACACGAGCCGCACTTGTTATTGTGCTCGGACGTGGAAGGGGACGACATACACGGCAGGTAAGAAAATCCTGACGAAAATCATCGAAATTGAAGAAAAAACGACGGTATAACTACCAGCGACGATTGACTGACGAGCAGAGGAACTTAACCGCGAGGTGCTGTCGAAAGCAAACGGAGGGAAATAACTGGAAGGCGGGTGAGAGGGACCATCCCTTTATACCCACGTCTCCTGACACTGGTCACCTGACATGGGGGCAGTCCCTCGCCAGAGACTGCTAGCTAGAAATTTTTCTGTGGGGTCCTGACGCCTGCCGGCTTCAGTCCTATATGTAATTACCTACTGCAAGAGCCCTCTCGAAGTAAGATCTACTGTTACGGTAAATTCTTACGCAACTGTACTATCGTACTTCGAAGAAGGCTCTAGCAGAAGGCCATCACCGGTAGTACTGAGTCCCAAGCAGTTTCGGTAACAAAATGAAACAGCAGCCAGAGGCTCAAGAGAGGAGGCCCTGGAGAACAGCCAGTCTGAATTTAGCCCTATGCCTAGAGGCAATGTCCAGGCTGTAGTGTCTGGTAAAGGTATGGACAGAGGTCCAAGAGGCGGCTACACAGATGTCTGCAGCTGACACATTCCTGAAGCAAGCCATGGAAGTAGTCATACCCCTGGTAGAATGGCCCTTAAGAACTCCCGGAAGTTCCTTGCGCTTTCAGTAAAAGTAAACAATGCAATTAGCTAACCATTTAGACAAACACGGTTTGGACACCGGAGTGCCCGGTCTCTTTGGGGTGAGCGAAACAAATAACTGATCAGACTTCCTCAAAGTCTTAGTCCGGTGCGTACAGAATCGTAAGATTCTATGTACATCCAAAGTATGGAGCAAAGCCTCCCTCTGATTAGAATACTCAGGAAAATAAACAGGAAGGTGGATGGACTGATTCAAAGTAAACTCCAACACCACCTTAGGAAGAAACTTAGGATTGGTTATGCAAAGCCACACTGTCTTTGTGAAACACCAAATAAGGCTCCTTACACATGAGAGTCTGAAGCCTGGAAATTCTTTGAGCAGAAGTAACAGCAGCTAAAAAGAGCCTTTTCCACAAACGTGCAGCTCGCAACCTGTGGACGGTTCAAAGGGAGTGAGTTTCTCCAAAATAAAATTGAGGTCCCAAGGAAGGACTGGGCCCTGAATGGGAGGTTTGAGATGCAGAATGCCTCACAGGAAGGCGAGACACATCAAGCTGAGCCACAGCTCTGCCCTTGATAGGTACATGGTACGCAGAGATGGCAGAAAGATGTACCCTGATAGCGGAGTACCTCAATCCGGAATCAGAAGGGGACAGAAGATATTCCAACACCTGATCCACTGGGCAGGTGAAAGGATCCAACTGGTGGGATGCGGCCCAAAGGGAAAATGCTCCACTTTATGGCATAGGTAGCCCTGGTGGAGGGCTTGCAGGCTGCCACCAGGACGTCTGCAACCTTAAGTGAGATCCCAAACCAGGCGATGGCTATGTCCTTAGGAGCCACACATGGAGATGCAGAGATCTGAGATCTGGATGGACCAGAGTTCTCCGCTCCTGGGAGAGCAAGACGGTGCACAGGGGCAAGGGCAATGGCGGTAGAACACTGGTCTGGTGAAGCATAGTTCCCCTATGGAGGCACCCACTGGAGACCAAGGAGGTTGCTGGGAAACGTCACAAGGAAGGCCTACAGGAGGGTGGTATGGGACACCACAGGGGATGGAAGCAGCTCCTGCCGAGGGACTCAGTTATTGGGGGTAGAACTGGAGGAAAAGGAGGGAGATGAGGTGCCTGCCCAGCATCATGGCTTGGCAGGACAGGAAGCGAATCCTCAGGATTGCAAAAGCATCTGCACTGGAAAGGAAGCTGGATGTCACTGTTCACCTAGGGACAAATTACTTAGCTGGGCATCGGATCACAGCAATGCAGGAGGAGTTTGTGGAGTCGGGAAGGGGCCTTAGGCAAGTAGCACTCACGGTAACCTTCTTGGAGGCTCTACCTCTCTACGCCATGGGTGAGGCTAGGGTACTACGCACCATGCAATTCAATGAATGGTTAAAAAACCAGTGTGGAGCACAGGGTTTTGGCTTCACTGGGGACTGGGGCTCCACCTGGAGGGATACATGCCTACACTGGCAAGATGGTCTGCATCTGTCTGGGAGGGGAACCAGGCTCCTAGGTGATAGGTTTAAATGCTTCATCAGCAAGCTTTTAAACTAGCCAAGGGGAAGGCACTGATGAGAAGCAGGGACTTCCCAGCGGATCATCAGTGAGGTAAACACCAAGGTAGAGTGGTCGACAGGGAGCAGGACTGGGGTAAATGGAGAAAAAGCCAAAGACAGCAAGGGCAAGGATGGGGCTAAAAGAGGCAAGGCCATCAAACAACGGAGTGTAATGAGTAGCAATGCTCGTAGTCTGGGTAACAAGCTTCCTGAACTAGCGACCTTGATGGAAGAGGGACACCTGGATATTGTGGCATTCACAGAAACATGGTACACAGAGAACCGTAGATAGATATTTTATTTATAAAGCGCCCATCTCCAAAGACTCTGGGTGCTGTACAATAAACACACACACACACACCCACCCACCCCACCCCAACCAGTCCGTGAAAGACTAAGGTTATATGCTCACCCTTTTAGCCCGTCAACAATCTCACTGCCTCGTTCTGCACCAGCTGCAGCCTGCAGAGGCTGTCTCCAGATAACCCTAGGTACAGGGCATTACAGCATTCCAGTCTGGAAGTGATGAAAGCATGTACCAACATGGTTAGGTCCTCAGGCTGGATCAGGGCTTGAATTCAGGCGATATTCCTGAGATAAAACCCACTTCTAACCACAGCCGACACCTGAGCATCAAGTGTCAGGCCGTCGTCCAGGATCATCCCCAAATTCTTCACCTATCTAGAGGGGGCAAGGGGCACACCCCCAATACTAGGTCGGGGTGTAAAACTCCACCCACCCCGCCCCGATGACCTGGGATGTAAACATACCAGGGTACACAATCTACAGGAGGAACAGGAAGAGTAAAAGAGGAGAAGTAGCCCTCTATGTAAGGGAAGGGATCAAAGCAACAGAACTAAAGGGTAGACGGGGAGGAGAGGAGGCACTGTGGGTCACCTTGGAGACAGGTAATGGCACCATAATCCGCACAGGGGTTGTGTACAGACCCCCATCTCAGAGGGAGGAAATGGACAAGGAAATGATAGAAGGCATCCTTAGACTGGCAGAAAAGAGGGAGATATTGATGGGGAACATGAATGCCAGGTGTTAACTGGAGCACATGCGCTGCAGCCACATCCAAGAGTGGGGTCATTCTTGATGCCCTGCAGGGGGCATGCCTCAGACAGCTAGTGTTGGAACCCACTTGGGAGGAAGCAATCTTAGACCTAGTACTCTAACATGGAGTTGGAGACAGGATCAGATTTAGAAGTGGATAGCCATCTAGGAACTAGCGACCACTGAGCAATGTGGTTCACGATCAAAACAGCCGTAGAGTCAAGTCATACAAAGGCAAAAGTACTGAACTTTAGGAGGGCTGACTTTGGCAAAATGGGTGAGAGCCTAAGGAATGCACTAGCAAATGGGCAGGAAGGAGGGGTGGAAGAACACTGGGAAAATCAAAACTGCCATCACAGAGGCAAGAAACCTTTGTGTGAAGCAAATAAAACAAAACAAAGTAAAAAATCACTATGGTTCTCAAAAAAGAGGTGTCGGGGAAGGTTAGGGAGAAAAAGATAGCTTTCAGGAAATAAGGAATCACAGAATGCGCAAGACAGAGAACTGCATCAGTTAAAGCACAAGGAAGCAGGGAAGGCAGTCAGAATAGCGAAGGCCCAAACTGAGGAAAAGATAGCCAATTCAGTTAAGAAGGGGGATAAAACCTTTGATAGGCACATCAGTGAGCGAAGGAAGACCAAGGGAGGGATAGTGAGGCTTAATAAAGGGGAGGGGACGTGGGCAGAAGATGACAGGGAAAAGCAGATACACTGGGCCTCAGTATTCACAAAAGAAGAGGGGAGGTACCCAAAATCAAGCAATAGAAGCACTCTGGATCGGGGAGGTGCCAATACCAGTCCATTCACAGAAGAAAGAACCCTGAAAGAACTCCTAAAACTCAGGGTGGTCAATGCAATGGGGCCCGACGGGATTCATCCCACAATTCTAAAAGAACTAAGGAAGAGATCTAGTGACACCACTGACTACCCTTTTTAACAAATCATTGGAGGATGGTGTGGTACCCGAGGATTGGATGAGGGCAGATGTGATTCCTCTTCACAAAAAAGTGGGAGCAAGGCAGAGGCAGAAAACTACAGACCTGTTAGTTTGACCTCCGTGGTAGGGAAATTATGGAATCACTTCTGAAAGAAAGAACTGCCGAGTACCTAGAGGCTAGTGGGGCATAGGACTAGAGGCAGCATGGATTTACAGCGGGAAGGTCACGTCAGACGAATCTAAGATTTCTTTGACTAGGTGACCAAAGTAGTAGATCAGGAAGGGGCTGTGGATATGGCCTACCTTGACTTTAGCAAGGCATTTGACACAGTACCACACAAGAGATTAACAAACAAGTTACCCAGTCTGGGAGTGGGTCCCAGGATGGTAGCCTGGGTAACAAACTGGCTGGCCAACAGGACGCAGAGCGTAATAGTAAACGAAGTACACTATGAAAAAAGGGTGGTTACTATTGGGGTATCACAGGGTTCAGTATTGGGACCGGTCCAGTTTAATGTTTTTATAGGAGACACTGCAGAGGGGCTGGAAAGAAAATTATGCCTCTTTGCAGACGACAGAAAAATCTGCAACAGGGTTGATACACAAGGGGGGGGTGGTGGAAAGGATGAGAAGGGACTTAGAAAGTTTGGAGGAATGGTCAAAAATATGGCAGCTTAGATTCACTGCAAAAAGGTGCAAAGTAATGCACCTGGGAAACAAACAAAAAAAAAAAAACAGAGGAAGAGTACACAATGGGAGGTACCAACAACAAAATGGAAAGGGACCTGGGGGTAGTCATATCAGATGACCTTAAGGTAGGCAAGCACTGTGAGAAGGCAGTAAGGAGGGCTGGGGAGATTGGGAGAGGCATCACCAGTGGAAAACAGGAAGTTGTTATCCCTCTGTACAGACAGTTGGTGAGACCCCATCGAAGTATTGCGTGCAGTTCTGGAGACCCCATCTCCGCAAGGACATAGACAGGATGGATGTGGTCCAGAGGAGGGCAACTAAAATGGTGCAGGGTCTGCAACAAAAGCATATGAGGAGAGACAAAGAGCTTAATGTGCAAACCCTTGAGGAAAGAAGGAAGTGGGGTACAGGATAGAAGAAAAAATTACTCACCTTAGTAATGTTGTTTCTTCTAATGGAGTCTTGCTATATTATGACAATTGCAGTTTGTCCCACCATTAGAACTGCCCCGGAGGTGAAAGAGTTAACTTCCATGCCAGGCATGGAACTTGGAGCGCGAGCTCGGTTAGAGAAGCTCTGTCTGGATAATTTCAAACTGAAACTGTCAGATCTTTACGAGCAAAACTCACTAAGGTTCTGTGTGGAAGCTGTAACCTACACTAGCCAACTGGCTACCTAAATATTAACACATATTCCTGGTCCCAACACAGACTCAAGTCAGTGGGCCAGAAAAAAGATAGATAAGAAAAGATAAAATAAAACACAACACCCCAAGAAAGGGGGTGGAAAAACATAAAATGGGCATAAACAAGTGCCCACACTGGACTGCCCACCCCATACCCAAGTAGAAGTTCTGAGAGGGGCAGGCTGGGGGGGGGGAGGTCATAATATAGCAAGACTCTATTAGAAGAAACATTACTAAGGTGAGTAATTTTTTCTTCAAACAACATGAAGTCTTGCTATATTATGACAATTGCAGACTACACAGCAGTACCTCCATGAAGGAGGGACAGAACCTACTTAGGAATAGGCTCTGAAGCACCTGCTACAAACCGAGCATCCCTCCTGGCCTGGATATCCAGGGAGTAATGCCTGTGAAAGTGTGTACCGCGTTTTCCAAGTAGCCGCTTGACATATCTCTAAGATAGGGATGTCTCTGGCAGCAGCTAGAGACGTAGCTGTACCTCTGGTAGAGTGAGCCCTCAGGCCTGAAGGGGGAACCTTTCCCAGTTTTTGATAACAAAATTGGATACAAGAGACAATCCACCTGGCAATGGATCTCTTAGTGGCAGGTTTTCCTTTCCCAACCTTACCATAAGTGAGAAAAAGTTGGAGGGATTCGAACCTGTGACCCTTGGTACGCTCTATATAGTAACTTAGGGCCCTCATAACATCTAAGCTGTGCAACCTCCTCTCACCAGAGGAGGAATGGTCAATAAAGAACACTGGAAGGGAGATAGATTGATTAAGATGGAAATCTGAAACCACCTTAGGCAAAAACTTCCTGTTAGTCCTAAGGACTACCTTATCCCTGTGGAAGGAAATAAAGTCAGTCTCTACTGACAAAGCTTGTAACTCACTTATGCGCCTGGCAGAAGTGATAGCTACTAGGAAAACAGTTTTTCAAGTCAAGTACTTAAGCTCTGCAGAAGACAGAGGTTCAAAGGGGGGTTGCATTAACTGAGCAATGCAAACATTAAGATCCCAGACAGGGGACGGGTCCCTGAAAGGTGGATTAGTATGAAGTAACCCTTTAAAAAGCTTGGAAAATACAGGGTAAGCGGAAAGAGAGGAGGGCTTTCCTGCTGAAATAAAGGCAGAGACAGCTGCCAAATGTACTTTCAGGGTAGCTGGTCTCAGACCCAAAGAATTAAGATGGACCATATAGTCCAAAACAATGGGCAAGTCAGCAGATTCCGGGGAAATATGTTTCCCAGAACACCAGATGGAAAACCTTTTCCATTTAGAGTTATAAGTAGCCCTAGAGGAAGGCTTCCTAGAAGCCTTCAGGATTTCAAGAACACCTTGAGAAAGGTGCAGGTCAGCAAATTCTAACTCCTCAAGAGCCAGGCCTTGAGGTTGAGGGATTTGAGATTCGGATACCAAACTCTCCCCTGGGCACAGGTTAACAGGTTGTGATTCCTGGGGAGACACAGGGGAAGATGGACTACTAAAGACAGAAGGAGTGGGTACCAGGGCTGCCTGGCCCAATCTGGAGCAATCAGAATCATCCTGCAAGGCTGGGATCTGATTTTGACTAGCACCTTGAATAGGAGAGGGAAGGGGGAAAGGCGTATAGAAACTTCCCTTCCCAATCTAGGAGAAAGGCATCCAGGGGGACTGAGCCCATCACTGGGGGCCTGCAACAAAACAGTGGAAGTTGGTGATTGTCTGGGGCTGCGAAAAGATCTATCTGAGGGGTGCCCCATCTGGCAAAAACTATCTCCAGTACTTGGGGATCCAGTGACCATTCGTGATGGCCCTGGGAAATCCTGCTGAGAGCATCTGCCAGGACATTGTCCTTTCCTGGGAGGTGAACTGCTATGAGGGAAGTGTTCAGGGAGTAAGCCAGAGACCACAACTTCATTGCCTCGGTGCACAAGGCCGAAGACAGAGTGCCCCCTTGTTTGTTGATGTACCACATTGTAGTGGTGTTGTCTGTTCTGACTTGTACCACTTTGTTCTGAACAGATGCAGAAAACACCTGAAGTGCTAGAAAACAGCTCTGAGTTCCAGCAAATTGATGTGGAGGCAGAGATTCCCTGAGGGGACCACACTCCTGGGTGGAGAGGTGCCCATGTGAGCTCCCCATCCCAGAAGGACGATCTGTAGTGAGGTCAAGGAGTGAGATAGGGGATGAAGGGACCCTAGTCTCAAATTACTCTGATCCTGCCACCACTGAAGGGCCTGGATCAGGGTTCGAGTCACTGGGATCGACTTGGAAAGGGGATCTTTCCTTTGGGACCAGAAGGCTCTCAAATGAAACTGAATGTCTCATCTGAAACCTTGCTTCTTGCACTACAGCTGTGGAAGCAGCCATGTGTCCTAGTAGCTGTAAGAAGTGCCTTGCTGGTCGAGAGACCTGCAGAGTGAAGGAGGAGGCCAGGGCCACTAGGTTCCTTACCCTTTCTAGGGGCAGGAAGGCTCTGGCCTGCTTTGTGTCCAATTCTGCACCTATAAAGGTGAGAAACATAGAAACATAGAAGTTGACGGCAGATAAGGACCTCAAGGCCCATCCAGTCTGCCCATTTCTTTTTCTACCTTATAAATGTGCCATCGGCCTTTGCTCTGTCAGTGGCCTATCTATTCATAGTCATTTGTATTGCTCCCTTATGCCTATCCCATGCCTGTTTGAAGCCCTGCACTGTATTCATAGCCACCACTTCTTGTGGTAGCCATTCCATGCATCCACCACCCTTTCTGTGAAAAAGAATTTCTCACATTCCCCTTAATCGGCCTCCTCTAATCTCATGCTGTGTCCTCTTGTCCTGCTATTTTTCTTATATTTAAACATGTTAGACTCTTTCACCTTGTTTATGCCCTTAAGGTGTTTGAATGCCTCGATCATATCACCCTCTCCCTCCTTTGCTCAAGGGTATACATATTGAGCTCCTTTAATCTGTCCTCATATGTCTTCTGATGCAGTCCCTGCACCATTTTGGTTGCCCTCTCTGGACTGCCTCAATTTGGTTAATGTCCTCGTGAAGGTGTGGCCTCCAATACTGCACACAGTACTCCAGATGGGGCCTAACCAGTGTCTTGTACAGAGGATTATTACCTCCTCTTACGACTTGTAGATACCCCTATTAATACACCCTAACACCCCCTAGCCTTACCTACTGCTTTAGAGGTCTGCTTGGATGATTTTAGGTCATCAGTGATGATGATGCCCAAGTCTCTTTTCTTCCTTTGTGACTGCTAGCAACTCCCCTCCCAGCCTATAGGTGGCTTCAGGGTTTCTCTTTCCTATGTGCATGATTTTGCACTTCTTTGCATTAAATCCCAGTTGCCACCCTTCTGACCATTCTGCTAGTTTATCCAGATCTCTTCTCATTCTGCCCACCCCATCTGGATCATCTACTCTGTTGCAGATCTTGGTGTCATCTGCAAACAGACAAGCCTTACCCTCTAGTCCATCTGCAAGGTCACTAATGAAGATGTTGAAGAGGACTGGCCCCAGGACTGATCCCTGAGGTACCCCACTTGTGACTTGCATCTCTTCTGACTGTATACCATTTACCACCACTCTCTGTTTTCTGCCCTGTCAACCAGTTTGCCACCCAGTTGACCAACTTCTGACCCACCGAGCCTACCCAGCTTATTTATCAATCTTCTATGTGGAACAGTGTCAAAAGCTTTGCTGAAGTCAAGGTGGGCGACATCAACTGCTCCCCCTTGGTCCACCACTCTGGTTACCCAGTCAAAGAAAACTATGAGATTAGTTTGACAGGACCTTCCTTTTGTAAACCCATGCTGTCTTGGATCCTGTGCCCTATGGATTCCAGGTGTTGCACTATCCTTTCCTTAAGGAGTGCCTCCATAATCTTGCCCACTACTGAGGTAAGACTGACTGGTCTGTGGTTCCCTGCCTCCTCCCTGCTACCACTCTTGTGGAGTGGGGTCACATGAGCCCTTCTCCAGTCTTCTGGGACCTCTCCTGTGCTCAGAGACTCACTAAACAATTCTGCTAATGGCTCTGCTAGTTCCTCCTTTAGCTCCTTAAGTACCCTGGGATGCTTGCCATCAGGTCCCATTGCCTTATCCACCCTGAGCTTAGCAAGCTCTTGTAGGACCCTTTCTTTTGTGAAGGGAGTAGTGCTCCCTCCCTCCCCTGTGTCCATGATGCTGAGCTGTGGGCCCTGCCCTACCTTCTCTTCAGTAAATACTGAGCAAAAGTATCTATTTAGGATAGATGCCTTTACAGGGTCCTCCTCCTCCTCCTCATGCTCCCTTTTCTCCATTAAGCTTAGAATACCCTCTGGACTTTCTCCTTTCACTAATGTATCTATAGAAAGTCTTGTCACCTTCTTTTACTGTTCGTGCTAGTGTTTCCTCAGTTTGGGACTTTGCCTGCCTTACCTGCTTCCCTTAGGGCAGTTTGGTATGCCTCCTATCTTCATCCCGCTGTGTTCCTTATATTTCCTGAAGGCCAGCCTTTTGGCTCTGACCTTTTCTGCTACTGTATTTGAGAACCAAAGTGGTTTCCTTCTTCTTTGCACTTCCTTTCTGTCTAACACAATGGGATGTTGCTTCAAGTATTGCATCCTTAATGCTTGCCCACTTTGCCTGTACCCCTCACCTGTGTTTCTTTTTGCCAGGGTTAGCTTAACTCTGTTGGCCATCTTATCAAAGTCAGCTCCTCTGAAGTCGCATATTTTGCCTTGGAATGGGATGATTTAGATGTAGTAGCCAAATTGAACCATACCATGTGATGGTCACTGGCCCCCAGGTGACCTTCTACCTGGAGATCTGTGATCCTCTTTGTTAGTCAGTACTAGATCTAGGATAGCCCTGTCTCTTGTGGGTTGCTGTACCAGTTGTTTGAGGCCCTCCCTGCAGGGAATCCACTATGAGTCTAGTTCTGGCAGATGTTCCTGCTGGTATTGACCAATCTGTATCCGCATGTTGAAGTCTCCCATTATCAGAACCTCCCTTTAGCTGTCATGTTTTGTATATCTTCTAACAGTAATGTGTCTATGTCCTCCCTCTGGTCTGGGGGCCTGTAGACAACCCCAGTTCTTATGGCTGTCCCATTTCCTGTTTCCAGGGTGACCCACAGTTCTTCTGGCTCCTTATGTGTATTCTGAATTTCTGTAGTTTTGACATTTTCATTAACATACAGGGCCACTCCTCCCCCCCTTTTTGCACCTCGGTCTCTTCTGAACAATACATAGCCAGGTACTGAAGTCTCCCAAGTGTGGTTACTGGTAAACCACGTCTCACTAATTGCTACTATGTCCAGTTTAGCCTCTGACATTATTGCCTGCAGGTCTGGGATCTTATTTCCCAGGCTGTGAGCATTTGTGTACATGATTTTCCATTGGCCAGATTTTGTGTGTTAGTTGTTGGGTGAAGTTTGGCATTACCCCTGTGCGTCGTATGGGGAGACAAACCTTTTTTCTTACCTGGTGATGCAAATGAACGGCAAACATGCTGAATTCCTGTTTGACCACTAGCTGAGGGGGGAGGGTGTTCTTCCCATTCGACGTATGGGGTGCTGCACCCCTCTCCCCATTTGCTAGTTTAAGTACCTGTAGTTGAGTACCTGGACAGGTTCCAAAACTGACTTTGGAAGGTTGAGAAGAAAACCCAGAGAGGTGAGCAGCTGCTGGGTAACTTGCAGGTGTGATTTGACCTGGTCTGGAGACTGACCTACAATGAGCCAGTCGTCTAGGTAGGGAAAGATGGCAATCTTTTGCCTTCTTAAATGAGCAACTGCTACTGCTAGACATTTTGTGAATACCCTTGGGGCAGAGGTAAGGCCGAAGGGCATTGCTCTGAACTGGTAATGGCCTGAGGGCAGTTCGAATCTGAGGTACTTTGTGGGAGCTTCTGATGAGAACATGGAAATAGGCATCCTTGAGGTCCAGGGAAGCTAGCCAGTCCCCTGGCCTTAGAGAAGGTAAAATCATTGCCAGAGTCACCATTTTGAATTCTGGTTTCAAAAGGTGCTTGTTTAGATATCTTAGGTCCAAGATGGGCTGCCATTCTCCTGTCTTTTTTGGGGTAAGGAAGTACCTGGAGTACAGACCCTTGCCCTGGTGTAGGGGAGAAACCCTTTCTACAGCTCTGAGAGCCAGGAGGGTTGAGACTTCTGTTTCTAAGGCAAAGGTCTCTAGAGGGTTTGCAGGTGGAAAAGATCCGATTCTCATCTTTGGAAATTTTTTGAAGCCGAGAACCAGACCCGGCTTACTACTTCCAGGACCCACTTGTCTGATGTTAGAGACTCCCAGTTCTGAATGAAGTAAGCCAACCTGCCCCCTACAGGTAATGGAGAACCTGCCCTGGGCACCCCATCAGGGTGCCTGTTTGGCAGGGGCTTTAGGCTGAGGGGTGGGAGCAGGCCTGCTTGCACCCCGTCTGCCTCTCCCTCTGAAGAACCCCCTCTGAGCATAAGCAGAGGAGGCCTGGGTTTAGTAAAAAGGCCTGTGAAAAGGCCTATCTCTACCCCTGGGGGTCTGCCTCTGAGGAGTGGCTTGCCACTCCTTGGCTTGTGCACTCTTATAGGTTGTCCTATATTCATCCATTTTCTTCATATAATTCTCTGTCTGCTCCCCAAACAGAGAATTTCCTACCACAGGAAAATCCATAGCCTTAGTCTGGGTATCCTGAGACAAGCTAGTACACCTGAGCCAAGCCAACCTCACAGCCACAGATGTAGCCATGACTCTAGAGGATACATCATTAGAATCCACAGCAGCATGGAACTGCACCTTGGATGCCTCAATACCATCAGCAGCCACCTGCTTCAGCTCC
This sequence comes from Neoceratodus forsteri, assembly GCA_016271365.2. Lineage (NCBI taxonomy): Eukaryota > Metazoa > Chordata > Ceratodontiformes > Ceratodontidae > Neoceratodus > Neoceratodus forsteri. Next base: position 578,237,349 of record CM057458.1, on the reverse strand, counting down.
TTAGCAAGCTGGCCAGGGGCCTGTTTGGCCAAAGCCATGACAGTGTCCCATCTAGATTTTTGGTATCTTGCCACATAAGCCATGTAATCTGCTTGCCTGAGTCCCAAGGATGCTGCCATGTATTGTTTTTTTAGCCATGGCATCAATCTTCCTGGAGTCCTTGTCAGGAGGATGTGAAGCCAAGGGAATATTAGCCTTATCACAGGCTGCAGCCTGAACTACTCCAACATGACTGCATTGCTGTGACAGGAATTCTGTATCAGGACCTGACAAAGTGTACCTCCTGTCCATCTTCTTGTCCACAGGAGGCACAGAATTAGGAGCTTTTAAAATTTTTATTGTTTGTTTCCTAAATGACTTATGTAAGGGGATAGACAATCTCCTAGACTCTGGGATATCCATCATTTCCACAAAATCAGGTTCTTCTTGCTCATCCACAGCTTCCTCCAATGGGAGCTGGAGGGTTTCAGCAACCTTTTTATAAAACAAAGTGGGAAGGGGACTCAGAAAGCATAGTGGGAGATTCTAAAGGTCTGTCTGGGGAGATGTCCGGTTCAATGGGCACATCCAGACTCTCAAAGTCACATTCATACTGTTCATAATCATCCTCCCCCTCCTCTGGTTCATAAAACTCTTCTAAATGATATTCTTGAACCGGTGGAACCGGCCGAACCGACCTTTTACCAGACAGTGGCGGTTCGGACGGAACCGGAGAAAGTGACTGGACAATTTGTATAGCTCTTGCTATCTCTGCAGCAGTTGGAGAAGGGATTTTAGACTCCACACCTGCTGATTTTCTAGTTTTCTTTGCAGGAACTGGCTCCTCAGAGTCAGCTTACGTTGCCGAGAAGTCTCGTCCTGGTCAGAGGGCACTCCCTCCGGTTCGGTTGGCACCGAACCGGGCTGGCTATCCGGGTCAGCGGACTTTTTGGCCTCTCGTTCCCTGAGCCTGCCCACTCTCTTATCCAGGGTGGCTGCAGGGAAATTCTTACAAATCTGGCAGTCTGAATTGAGGTGGTCAAACCCCAGACAATATACACATGTGGTGTGTGGGTCAGCCTTGGCAAAGGCTTCCCCACAGACACCACAGTGTTGAAACCCAGTGGGCCCGGTTTTTCTTTTGGGTTTCTCAGACATGATGCCAGCCTAACCAAAAACTTGCCTTTTTAACGGCAGTGCCAGGCAAGACACCCTTATCGGTTCCCAACCATGTCACGGGTCGTGGAAAAAACCGTAATGAAATCCAGTTTTAGAACCGATAAGAACCGGGAACCGCACTCTAAAAGCTTTTAAATGCTTGATTTTTAAAGTTTTTAAACAACCTGATCGGTTCAAACCAAACCGATAAACATTTACAAGTTCCACACAGAAATAAACCTGTCTACTACTTACAATACCACAGACAGAGCTTGAATCGATCGGTTTGCGGTTGAAATAATAATACTCGCGGTTGAATTTAACCGAGAAAATACTGTTTAAACCGAGAAATGAACCGAGCAGTAGGAGAACTCTCCGGAGCGACTGTTCAGTGAGGCGGAGTAAAGAATCTGACAGTTTCAGTTTGAAATTATCCAGACAGAGCTTCTCTAACCGAGCTCGCGCTCCAAGTTCCATGCCTGGCATGGAAGTTAACTCACCTCGGGCAGTTCTAATGGTGGGACAAACTGCAATTGTCATAATATAGCAAGACTTCATGTTGTTTGAAACTTTCTAAGTACCTCAGGGAATCAAAGTCCAAGACGAGAGCATCTTTCAGAGAAAGATGTGCAAGAACAAGGGGGCACAATCTGAAGATGGGGGGGCGGTGGGTGGCTCAGAGACAACGTCAGTAAGTATTTTTTCATGGAGAGGGTGGTGGACGCACGGCACCACCTTCCTGAAGAGGTTGTGGGGTCAAAAACAGTGGGGGAAATTCAAGAATGTATGGGACAGACATAAGGCAATTATAGTGGGGGTAGGAGGAAGTAGGCTGTTGGTTAACTAGGATCTGCAGCTTATCCAATACATAGGGAAATGGGCAGACTTGGTGGGGCCAAGCGGTCCTCATCTGCTGTCAAAGTCTGTTTCTATCGCCAATTGTTGCAACAAGGGGAACCAGATCCGGCAAGGCCAGAAGGGAGCTAGGAGGATCATTCTGGCCCTCTCCATCTGAAGCTTCAGCAGTACCCGCTGAAGAAGCAGGAAGGGATGAAGGTATAGAGAAGCCTTCCCCTTCCAGAAGATGGACAGTGTCGCTCACCAGAAAACTCCAGGCCCAGAATTGAGCGAGCAAAAAAGCGGCAGTTTTGCGGTGAGTGGGGATGCAAAAAGGGCCAACTCTGGATGTCCCCACCTGTCGAAGACGACAGACTACTGGGGTCAGATGTTCCCACTCATGAGCCCTGGAGTGGGAGCGGCTTAGGCTGTCTGCCAGGATGTTTTGGATGCCTGGAACATGTATGGCAGAGAGCTCCAGATCATGCTCGATGGCCCAATACCAAACCCTCATCGCCTCCCTGCACGGGGGTAAGAATGCAGCCTACCCTGCTTGTTTATGTAATAAATCACACACATGATATCCATCTAAACTAAGAGGAGGAGGGGAGTCTGGAAGGCCTGAAGGACATACAGGATGGCCCTCATCTCTGGGACACTGATATGGGAGACCTTGCTCCATGTCTGTCCAGATGCCCAGAGTCTGATGAGCTCCCAGGTGGGCTCCAAAGCCAAGACCTAAGGCATCCATCGTCAGAATCTGGCAAAGGGTCAGAAGAGCAAAGGGAACCCCCCCGAAACAGGTTGGCCAGCTCCAACCACAAGGACGGGGTTAGAGACCATGACCAGCTGGTCGATGTCATTCGTGCACTGGTCCCACTGGACCCGCAACATCCACTGAGGGATCCTCATATGTAGCCAGGCTAGAGGCACAATGGCAGTGGTTGCTGTCATGTGACCCAGAAGATGCAGGAATACCTTGGCTGGGACCTGATGGCTGGAGGAGACCAGACAGATCTGGTCCATAAGATGCTCCTGCCCTGGAATGTATCCAGAATGGATCCTATGTACAGAAGCCATTAGAAGGGTGACAGATAGGACTCTGGACTGTTGATAGTGATCCCTAGGGCCTGGAAGAGACTGAAGGTATGCTCCAGGATCTGGGACGGGGCCACTAGGAGCCAGTTGTCCAGGTAGGGAAAGACATAAAAGCTTTTGCTCCTAAGGGCAGCCACCACCACTATCACCAGGCACTTCATGAAAACCCTGGGGGCCGAGGATAGGCCAAAGGGAGAGCCCAGAACTGAAAATGGAAGTGGAGGAAGTGTCTGTGGTAAGGGAAACTTTATATGCAGGTAGGCATCCTGCACATCCACAGAACAGAGCCAGTCCCCCTGGTGCAGGAGGGGCAGTAGACCCTGAAGGATTACCATCCGAAAGCATTTGTGAACAGATGTAGGTCGCTCAGGTATGGAATGGGCTCGAGGTCCCCAGTTGTTTTGGGGACCAGGAAGAAGTGGGAGAAGAACACCCTGCTCCACTAGCCTGAGGGACAGGCTCTATGGCTCTTTTTTGAAGCAGAGCTCGAATTTCCTCCAAGACGAGATGCAGATGATCTGGGGGGTAAATAAAAGTAGCCCAGAGGATTTTCGGGAGGCCACTTGAGGAGTTCAAGAGAGTGGCCGTGTTCTAGGAGCTGCAAAATGCAACTGTCTGAGGTGGTCCCCAGTTACCCATCGAGGTGAATGGAGAAGTGACCCCCTACCACCTTTCCCACGGTGGCGGTCTGACAAGGAGTCAGAAAGTAGGAGCAGGCTCTGGGAGAGCAGGCGGTCCTGAGGAGCCCTAGTGGTGGCAGGGGCCCAGCTTGTGCACTAACCTGGTCCTTGCCGGGAGGGTGGGACTGCCTGTGGAAAAAGCAGCAGAATGGTGGCCGCAGGCTGGTACAAGGAATGGATGAACCCAAGGCCTAGCCAAATTCCTGGAGGGAGGAGATCAAGTCCTGAACATCACCTCCAAAAAGAAGAGAACCCTGAAACCAGGAGTGGCATGGGAGGCAGATGCCAGAGGCTGCCCCTCTGTCCAAGGCATCAACAGTATTATAGGCAGCCCCCAGGATGTGATTTCAGATGTCTGAACCAGTCTTGAAAGTCTGGGCTAGCTGCGTCTTAGTTGGGTCATCGGGCAGGGCCTGAACTTAGTCCTTGGCCTGGTCCCATAGAACATTCTTATACTGGACCATATGTGCAAAGTAGTTAATGGCCCTAATGGCCAGTGTAGCAGAGGCACAGACCCGCTTACCCAGGTGATCCAGTTATTTGGACTCCTCGTTGCGGGGAGAGCACTAAGGTGCTTGGGTTTTCTTGGGGGGTCGAGCAGCATTAATAACTATGTAATCAGCCTTTGACTACCCCCCAAGAAAAAAGGGGGCTTACCAGCGGGGGCATGGTAAAGGCAGTCGGTCTGTTTGGGCACCGCTGGAGTAGTAAAAGGGTGATTTCAGGTCGCCCCGTGACCTCATCATAGGAGTTCATCAAGGGAGAGATCACCAAAGGGAGAGCATCAGGCTGGCGCAGGTAAATGGCCAACTGGCATCGCTCTGGATCCTGCTCCTCAATCTCCCAGCCCATGGTAGTCTGAATATGCCTCATGATCTCCAAAACAGAAGGGTCATCAGGAGGGGATTTAGGGACTGCCTTAGGGTAATCCTCCTTGTCAGACGGGTCTCCTTCAAGAAAGGAAGAGTCCGAATAATCAGGATCCTCTTCATTCTTGTCATCAGGCTCACTTTCAAGGGGCTGGCGTCAGTCACGGCGGCCACCCCAACTGGCATCGGACCTACTGCCTGATGTCTGAGTGTCACTGGGACCAGGTCTGACAAGATCCAGAGGAGGCGGAGTCCCGGGAGGGTAGTGGGGTTGATGCCAGTGGCAGGTCCATTAGGGTGGGGTTCTGCTTCTGCACCAGAGCTCACTAAGAATTAAACAGGGCATTAGCGTCCACCGGTGGAGGATAATTATACACCAGAGGATTAGGGTAGCTTAGCACCAGGTAAGGGAAGGCCAGCTTTGGGCCAACTGGGGCTGGCGTCCGGTACATCGGCGTAGGTCCCGCGAGTGCCCTGGGGGCGTGGGGGGCGCCACTGGGTTAAGCTGAGGCAGCACTGGCAACCCAGTGGGCGTGGATCATGGGAGTCTGGGAGGGGCATCCATGAGTGCTGGGAAAGGAGAGACCAGCGCGGGGGGAGGACAAAGACCTCACAAGCGTAGGCTGAGGAGAGACCGGATGTGGAGAAATGCCGCTAGCCTGCAGCGGGCACTGCCTAGAAAGACTGGTGCCAGCCCCCATAGAGGGGACCGACACAGACGGCACCTTGGCCGACAGGGTGTCTGTTGAGGAACCGGCACCTGAAGAACCATCACCGGCCAAGCCACCTGGCTGAGAGCCCACGGAAGTAATCAGGGGCCTGAGCGTCAGGAGACAAAAGTCCTCTGCCCTGAGGAGCAGCCGCCCGCCACTGAGATAAGAGCAGGCGGTGGGGACACTGCTAGACTAGCATGAGTAAGGGCTGGTGGTGCCAAAGGGGCCAACCTCATGTGGGGAGGAAGACCCAGACGCAAAGGCTTAGGACGACACCGCGAGCGGGATCAGACTGGGCCCGGGCATGGTCCTTACCTTGGTGTTTGTGCTTCCTGCTAGATTTTTACCAGGAAGAGGAAGCCCTGGAGGACTGTGGTGAAGCCAAAGAGCTCCTGGCCTGCAGCTCTTGTTCCATCACAATGAGCTTCTGCTTGAGGAGATGTCTCTCCAGAATTTTCAGGTGACGTCTCCGTGTGGCCTGGATAAATGTCTGGCAAAACTGTCAGGCTTCAGTGTCATAGCTCTGGGCCTAGGCACAGGATGCCAGCAAAATGTCCATCCTTTTCTGGAATCTGTTTGTTGCAGGCACACTTTGTGGGGGCGGTCAGAAGACTAGGCAGGTTGAGAAGACAAACCTGAATCCGGTAACACTGAAAAATCGATGTCATCACTAAAGAAAAAACGAAAATGAAAAAGGCTTTAAGTGCAGGAAATGGCGGTCGACTGTAGCTGCGGCAGTGTCAGTGGTCTGACGTGCACGGGCTGACGGCGTGAAAGAACTGGGGAGAGTGTTGGGGACCACCCACCTTTACAGGATAGGCCAATGTCAGCGGAGTGACGTCAGTGGTGGCCGGTCCCCCATGGTACACTGCTAGCTAGAAAGGTTCGCTTGTGGTCCTGGCGCCTGGCGGCTTAGTCCTACTGGTGATGGCCTGCTGCAAGAGCCTCCCTTGAAGCAGAGCATAGTGTTCACGTTTCAGCTCAGCATTCTCCCCCTAAGCTGAATAAACAGATTATGTCTCATCACTCCTTGTAGTTCACCTCCTAAGCTGCTGATCAGCTGCAGTCACCTGTGTTGGACCCTCTCAATCTCATCAATGTTCTTTCTGTACTGCAGTGTCCTGCACTGGAACCAGTGCTCCACGTGTGGTCTAACAATGGCCTTGTACATGGCACGATCACTCCACAGTCCCCGATCCCTCTTCTAATACAACAACATAATTGGCTCTCATGACTGTGGCAGTACACTGCTTGCCTGGGTTCAGTTTACTGTCCACAGTTACATGAAGCGCAGCACTCACCCCACATCTGAAAATATACAATGTTCTCCCAAGATCAAAGTACAAAAGCCAAGTTTTTGCAACCCAGATATTGTGCAAACATGAGAATGTGGTGCTATTTTATTTAATCATGATTGTTTTTTGTCTACTGTTCTTGTTTTGCTCAGCAGGTAAATGAAAGATCATACCTATGGATTTCCATTTTTCCACATAATGAACAAGAACAACAACTTAAAGCTTTGAGATTTTTTTTCTATAAAGCTGCATCTCCTTCAGCACCCTGACTGGACCCCATCTGGACTGGTCTCCCCAGCCCTGTAACCAGACTTCTTTGGGACACACTTCTCCAGTGGTCCTGCCACAGGACCCAGGGTCAGAAATTCCCAGTTGTTGGTATGGGACCTGCAAGAGACTGGACTATCAACATGCTATGGTCGGAGGGTTATTCTTATTTTTAATCTATTTTGCTCTGGTCACAGCTCGTGGGACCTTCTCTTGGGCATCCGGTCCTTTATCCTGCCCACCTGTGGATCCCGCAGTCTGTGCCCCCCCCACCCCCACAGCCAGCACCCTCGATTTCACCCGCCTGGTGAGGGTAGCCCTTGCCTCTTGTAAGTCAGACTCCAGCTGCAGGTGGGCCCTGGAGTGAGGAACTTGAAGGCCAGCCAAGGAGAACCCGGCGGATGGCATGGGGGGCTGGTGCTGTCGCCTGTCCCACGGAAGACGGTCTTTTCCTTGTTCTACGCTGGTCCCCCCATCCCTGTGTGGGCACGCCCAGATGCTCTGGCGCATGGCAACCCTGCCGGCGTCGGTCATGCTGATCTTGCGCTGCCCAGCTGGCTGCGACATCCCCTGGTCTCCACCAGAGGTAGACGGCACGCAGACCTAACCTGTTTGCCTGGGGAGGAGAGCACCACAAGGGCACTCCATCCTCACCCTGCCCCTGCTGACCCACCAGCGCCCGAGCTCGCTCCTGAATATGGTCGCCGGCATAGCATGAGGTGTGGCGTCCAGCACCTTAACCCTCAGCGCCACGGGGCCGGCGTTTTTTTTTTCTTATTTTCTCCCTTACTGAGCCCATGCATCTACAATGATGCATGTGCGTACTCCATCTCTGCGGAGATGCCCCTCGCATCTGGGTGTGCAGTTCCTTCCCCTTCTGTCACCTAGATTCCTCTAGGTGGCAGAAAGCCTGAGGGAGATGCAGTCCCCCCCCCTCCCTGAGGGAGGACTGCTGTACTATAAATGCTCAATCCTTCCTCCCCAGCCAGCCCCTGAGCAATCAAGATCTGTTCCCAAACTCTGCTCGCTGGGGTGGTTGGAGGAACGGGTGTCCAGCACCTCAGTCATCTGTGCCACTGAGCCAGCTAAGCTTTGTGATCTTAAATGAGTCTGTGAACTAAGGAATTGATTTCAGCTTCTTCGGTTTCAAGAAGTCTACAAAATATTTCATGTTTGTACTTCATAGTCCTTTGAATATTATCAAATACATGTATAAAAATCAAGCCTTTTGCTTGGTATACTATTGCTGCGAATAAAGAATTATGCATTACTAGGCATTTCATCTTTTAGCTTATATACTGGGAGAAATGTCCTGAATCTTGCAAATATTTTGCTTTATGTAGCACAAATGCTGAAAATGGGTATGTCTAAGTTCATGGACTTAGTAAAACAAACCGTTTGTGTTCCCGAAAATGTTCCAATGCATTTTTCACTTGTATCAACTAGTCACACCTATGCATTTCATAATTTAGGTACTACCTTTCATCACGTGGTAATGTCATCATTTGAAGACATCATGGGGCAGCCGTGACTATACAAGGAAAGCCTTTTATATTATGACAACACCCGTGACAAAGTAATGGACAGGCACAAAATGAGTTTTTTTTTTTTTTTTTTTATTGTGGTGGTATCACCACATTCTCAGGTCGAGTAGCAAATAAAAGTACAGTTATGCAAGAACTTAGCATAACAGTAGATCTTCGAGAGGAGCTCTTGCAGCAGACAACTCCGGTAGGACTGAAGCCTCCAGGTGCCAGGACCACATGGAAAACATCTAGCTAGTAGTCTATCACGGGGACCGCCCCTGACGTCCACCTATCCTATAAAGGGTGCGGTCCCCCAGCCATACTTCAGATCTCCCTCCAGACACCCCAACACATAAGGTGTAAAAGGGAGAACTGAGGTGGTTCCTCAAGCCGAGGAAAAATAAAGTAAATGTAAAGGAAAAATAGCTATCAGGGGAAGGAGGGAGGGAGGGAAAGCAGCGCCTGCTGCAAGAGCTCCTCTCAAAGATCTGTTACGCTAAGTTCTTACGCAACTGTACTATCTTACTTCAACGGGGCTCTTGCAGCAGACAACACCGGTCGGACAGAGTCCCAAGCAGTACTGGAATATACCCTAAAGGGCAGCTGGGAGGAGTCAAGAAAAATCAGGCGAAGATTCAGGAAAGAAGGCCCTGAAGGACTGCTTGTCCGAAACTGGCCCTGCGTCTGGAAGCAATATCCAGACTACAGTGGCACACAAAGCTGTGACCAGAACGCCACGTGGCAGCAGCACAGATGTCCGCAGCAGCCATTCCTGAAACAGACGGCAGAGGCAGCCATTCCTCTGGTGGAGTGTCCCTTAACTGCCCCAAGCAAGGGCTTGTTGTACTTATGGCAACAGTGAACAATGCAATTTGCTAACCATTTTGATAAACACAGTTTTCGAAAAAGGTGCCCTTTCTCTCTTGAGGGCAATCAAGACAAACAACTGATCAGTCTTTCTTACTGGCTGGGTGCGAGTGGTATAGTAATGAAGCACTCTATGAATGTCCGAAGTATGCAGCAAGGCCTCCCCCTGATTAGAATACTCAGGAAAATAAACAGGTTAGTGGACAGATTGGTTTAGTGTGAACTCAAGACGCCACTTTAGGCAGAAATGTAAAGAAAAACACCGAAAATTCGATGTTTACTACTGGTAAATATAAGAAATAAATCGCAGGAAAAACGCAGGCAAAATGGCAGTCGACTGAAGCAGGCACCCGTGAAGGTCCAACATGCATGAGTCGACGGTGGGAAAAGAACTGAGGTAGGGCTGGGGGACCGCCCCCTTTATAGGATAGGTGGATGTCAGCGTGGGCGGTCCCCCATGATAGACTGCTAGCTAGAAGTTTTCCATGTGGCCCTGGTACCTGGCAGCTTCAGTCCTACCGAGTTGCCTGCTGCAAGAGCCCCCTCAAAGTAAGATCTTA